>OX419704.1:4509541-5937359 GCA_948474745.1 Oligia latruncula
AGTTTATGCGAAAGTCGCCGATAATCTTTCTATGGCTTTTCTCCGTAATTCGCGAGCTTATAATTCGCATCGTTCAGCCGTCACGTTGAATGTTGGTGACATTGTATGGAGAAAGAATTTTTCCAGATCTTCTGGTGATAATTATTTTTCCGGGAAGTTAGCTCCTCGTTTTATTAAATGCCGTGTGACTAGAGTTATTTCCAGGACCACTTATGAACTTGATGACTTTGATTCCTCCCATTCTGGAAGATATCATATCAAAGATATTCTTAAATAATGTGTGTAGTTTCTTAACCCGTAATCTCATTAACATTTTCCATTCGGAATGTTATTTTTAGATTTTATTTCATCCCTTTTAATTGAAATTCCCTTAATAATTATTTAAATAAATAATCTCATTCATAATTAATATCTAATTCGATAATTAAAATAGTAAAAACATTAATTGCGACATCTAGTTGTGCCTAATTGAAACAATTTGTTTAAAACTTTTTCTTAACTATCAATAATAATAATAATTTTATAATAATATAATAATTAATAATAATAATAATAATAATTTTATTCATAAGTTCACATAAGTATAAATTACATAGAAGTTACATCATTACAATGTTACATATTAATATTATTAGGAAAATATTAAATTATGCCTAAAATAAATCTAGTGTATAACTTATATATTGGTTAAAAGCCTACTGAATTCAATAGCGACCTGCCTGATGTAGGTTTATTCAAACCTGTGTTTCAGGCCATCGCTTAACAGCGCCGAGTGCTTTATTGGACTATTATGTCACTGAACATAGAGCTAGCATTGATACATAATAATTATATTTTAAAATAAAAATTGACTTAACATTAGTAAACTTATTGTATTACTTCTAGCAATTTTTCAGTGTCTGAGTAATTAAATGTCGCTAAGTATTCACTCAACATTTCACTACATTTTTTACAATTTACACTATATATACTTAAAGATTTATTGATTTTATTATATAAGAACGGACCTAAAAATACATAAAATTTATTTATAAAAGTATGTCTAGTTTGAGGCTTTATGCAAACTAAGTCTTTTCTTCTCTTATCTATAGGTATTGGGACATAAGGAAGGTTGCGATGCTGGTGCAGTACTATATTCAATATAAACAGTTGCCGTACAGTTAAAACCTTACATGCCGTGTAAAGCTCGTGTGTGGGAAATCTAAATGGGCGAAAGGTGGCTACCTTAAGGATAGCTCTCTGCGCACGTTCTAATGGCAGTAGGATTGATTTAGCAGCGCCCCCCCAGGAAGTTATACAATAAGTGAGAATGGATTGACACAAAGCTAAATAGACCTGTTTAATTAATTTGTAGTCCGATATATATCGTAAATTCTTAAAAATGTATATCAATTTACGCATTCGAGTGCATAACAAATCAATGTGTTTACGGAAATTCAGATTTGTGTCAATCGTTACACCAAGATATTTCATATGATCGGTTTTTGCTAAAGTAGGACAATTACATGCATTGTCAGCATACGTGCCGCACTTATGCGCATAAATGTTTATGTTAGTAGTTGGCAGGTTAGTATTTCTCATAGTAAATAAAATGTGTTTGGTTTTTTCTGCATTTAGTGTTAGGAGATTTTCATATAGCCAATTAGACACTATATTAAAACCGTTCTGGGCTTGTTTATACACCTCATCTCGAGATTTGCCTGAAAACAATAGAGCTGTGTCATCTGCATAAGACATTATGACACCATTTTGGAGTGTTAAGCTGCACAGGTCATTAATATATACTAGGAATAAAGTAGGACCCAAAATACTACCTTGTGGTATTCCGTAATTACTATTTGGAAGCTCAGAACTGACGTACTGACCAATTTTGACACATTGTTTGCGGTCACTAAGATAATCAGAAAGTAGTGAAAGCGTTGTTCCTCTAATTCCGAGTGTTTCAAGCTTGTTCAATAATAAAGGACAGGAAATTGTGTCAAAGGCCTTGGCGAGGTCTAGGAAGATCCCAATGGAGTATAAGCCCTTATCCAAATTAGTAGTTATATAATGCTTATAGTTCTGGCTTTCGCCCACAGATGTCGTTATGACTGTCATTCCCTCAATGACATAATGACAGCTCTTAGTGTTGGGAAACGGATGATTAACACGTATCGATAATTTAGTTTAGGGACGAGACATAGTCGACATACTCTTATCTATTGATCACAATGATATAAGGTTTTAATTTTAATTTTTTTATCCTTTGTGTTCATCATTACAATTATTGATTACCTGTTTTTCTTTGTCGATAAAGCAAGCATTAGCTTCTTATTTCACCGAAGTTCTTTCTTTGACTAACAGTCCTTCGTTTGGCTTTAGTTCTCTATTAGATATAATGTTCCTTTTTTACTTATGTCTTTTGTTTGACTTTAGTCGTTTCTTTCACCGACTTAGTCGTTAATTTAATTTTTGTCGTTACTTTTGCCTTTGAATTTTTATTTCATTGGGATCCTTTCTTTACTTAGGTCTTTAGCTTTTAAGTTAGGCTAGTCTTATTAGTTTTCTTACTTTCTTTCTAGATTTATTCGACACGTCGGGAGTTAACGTTAACGTTTAAATTAAAGTCCCGTTTTTGTTTTTATTCAGTTTCTGCTGCACTTCGATTTTGTTTATTTAGGTTTAATTTCGATTATCTTATTTACTTGTTGTTTATGTTAGGTTAGATTAATTCTTACAGGGTTTCTCCTTTTTTTTTCTTGGAAAGGGGGTACTGCAGTATTAGTGATTACTGCATATTATGTTTTCAACATTCCATCCTTCTTTAAGATTTTAGACAACCTTTTTTTGGTCGTTTTTCTGATTTAAAAATCAAACTTTTGAATATTGAACTGATGCTGTCAAGAAGAATTTTCTCTTGAAGTTTGTGACTGGTTGTTTGGTGTTCAATGCTGAAGGCTGCAATTATTTTTTCTTTGCTTATAATCGTAAAGATATTATGAAAAATATGATATTAATCATCTAAATTGGATTTGTGTGAAGTCTTCAATATATAACTCCTTTTGATATTATCAGGATACGCCTGAAGATAGACTAACAAGCCGAGTTTTCGGCCCTATCCTACCTTACCCTAACCCTACCTATCACCTTCGTACATCTGTTCCCGGATTTTGAATGAGTTGAGGAGTGGAGATCTATTCGAGGGAGCAGTTTCAAAACCATACCGACCAGATGTGATATGGAATACAAGATATAATCCAGAGAGAAATAATCCAGGATTTATCAGATATTTTTTTTATTATTGATTTTTTACTGATATTATTGTCGTTTATAAATAATTGTTTCGTGTAACTTTAATTGCAGAATACAACAGGTTTTTATATCGTTCGTTCACGATTGGTGCTACGCGATCGTAGGGAAAATTTCAGTTGCAACTGCAGTTTAACTCGACGCGTAGGTAATCTAGCTAAATTTTGAAACATAATTCAATGAACAAAAAAACCTCAAGTATTAATTTCTTTTTTCTTTAAGTTTTTGTAATTTTTTTGTAAGTTCGGTTATTTTTATTATATCAAAATTATACGTTTTTAAGTGGCGATGAAGTCGTTTTCTTTTTATATCGCTACAGTATGTAAGAAAAACTTACATCTTTTTAGTAAAAGAGGTGAAAGACATAATTATAGTACTAGAAATAGGGACCTATTAGTTCAACCAGGTTTCATGGGGTACTGTTTAAAATGTTATAATAAAATACCTCCCCACATTCTTCAACTGAATGAGACAAAATTCAAGTCTTGTATAAAACGCACACTATGCAGTCAGGCATATTATAAGTTAGGGGATTACATCGCTGATAAAAATGCCTGGCTCAATGCTGGTCCTGCTCCACAACCACAACTAATTGATTAACACTTGAAAATACTGTTGAAGCTGCTGAAGATTGTAAGACTATCTTTGCATTGTATAAACTCAATTTCATTTGTATTGTATAATTGCATAGCACAAGTTTTGAGTTGTATGTAAGTACTATACCTTATTTACCATTTACCGGGTAATATGTCTTTCATTGACTTGAATGTGCCCTGGCGGCTGATAGTATGTCATACTCACACAAATGTCTCGCTGACGGTGGCGTGTATGTTGGATCATTTAGCTCCCTTCAAAATGGTTGAGCTGAATGGTGCTGTGATCTATGCGTCATGTTCGTGAACGGGCGCCGTCGGTTGGGGCTGGTCATCACTTAGCTGCCTCGGCTTATTTTTAATTATTTTATTTTTGGATTGTTGTTTTAGTACTATTTGTTGTACTCTGGACGCTTTTAACGCATACGTCTTGTTTATTTTAACATCGTTCTCACATTATTTAATTATAAATTCAAAAGTAATGATGTAACTAATATTTTTGTAAAATATAATTTAAAAAGAGTGTCCATGGAGTTTCTTGCCCATTCTTCTCCATAGGTACCTACGCTTTGGAATGGCTTCACATTTTTCTGACTGACCTACTTCTTGACAATTCAAAAGTGCCTGTAAAATGGTTTAATTGAAATAAATGCTTTAAGTTTGAGTTTGAGTTGACAACCTAAACTATAACACTTCAACGCGAAGTTCAATTCAATTTATAAAAATCTATAGAAAAAGTGTCCATTATAACAAAAGACATGTTTTCTCATCTACATTATTATTATACTAGTTTATCCTCGCGACTTCGTCCGCGTGTATTTTTTTGTGCCGTCGTGACGTCCCCATTTATGAAATCAAAAGAACCGCATAAATTCTTCGAACACTCTTAATGTACGCATTCGTAACATGTGTTCTTAGTCGAAACAATTGTAAACATCTTGTAACTACCTCATTAATATTAATTCCCTCCAACTCATGTCTTATTCATTGAGCGGCATCCACTTTATCTTTGAAGAGTTTGTTTACTTGTTTCACTTTGAATACAACTCTGTTTAAACTAGGTTTCAGAAGTCTTTTTAACTTTGTCTACTGTTGGTCTGGCGCCATTATAAGCAGTTTTTCTCATAAATTAAATTCTTAATTTTTTTCTGCCTGTTGCATCGTTGCCTCTGCGGTTAAAACCTCTTTAAGTTAATGATTATTTTCCAAATAATGTTTTTTAAAAGGAATTCGTTATTTTTGACATGACAAGCAAGTCATATTTGATTAACAAAAGTTTTCTTTAGTTATGTACTTGATATTTCTTGACCTGGTTTCACCTGATTTCTTGACCTGGTTTCACCTGAAATTATTTGAATATTCCTGGTAATTTTTTCCCAAATTGCTGATACTGTTCGTGCGTGTTCTAATTCCCGCCAATGCGCAATGTGCAATGTTGATGATGGAATTCCTTGTGACCTCTCAAGCTCCGCTAATGAGAAAATTATTTTCTATTGTATCGTATTTACACATAGGATACACGTGGAGCTTTGTATCTGTGTAAATTAGTTAACTCGTTTTTTCCTAATATTTTAACAGCAGCAACATAATTATGTCTTATAATAAAAGTGTAACTAATAACCGTTTTGTATTTAGACTTTTTTTTTTAAGGTTGTCTTTATTAGATTGCTTTTAGCGATAAGACCGCCCATTGTGTCACCCTATGTACAGTTTCTATTTTTATGTCTGTAATTTATATAGTGTAAATAATAAAGAGTATTTCTATTCTATTTTTTTATACATTTTATATTTAACTAAAAAATTACGTAAATACGTTTTTATTGAATTCAGTGAAGTGATTTTTTTATTTTTGCTACACTTTGCCAGAAGCCATATTAAAGAAATCATTGTTTTTTTATTTATACATATATGTCGGAGCGTGAGGCAGTTTCGCTTGAGTGAGCTCGCGACTGGGCTGGCAACACTGGTTTTGGAATTACTTAGGTTGGTAGCATTGTTTTGGAGGGAATTGAGAAAAGTTAGCCACCAGAACGACTGAGCGAGACACACGTGCTTCCCTGGAGTTTCCCCGGGATGGGAGGAGTTTATGATGAAAATTGGAGGAGTGAGAACAAGAGAGGTTCCTTGAAGGACAGTCAACGGAGGTCAACTTGGTTAGCCAGCCCGGTAACGATCTCGCTGCGTATCTGGATGTGTCGTAGTCGAGTGTGATTCAATAGTGCAAACGGTTATTCTATTGCGCAATAATCAACTCTACCCATAGTAGTACGCCCACCACGGTAGTTGAAATATGGCTGATGATGACGAGACAAACCTACCTTCTCCGTCATATACATTTTTTTTTTTTCGTCATATACATTTTTTTTTTTTTTTATTGATATGGGTCTGTGGTTTTAAGATAATTTTTTTTTTTTCTTTAATAAAAAACGTTGCCCCACTAGGATTTTCTCCTGTATTGTGGGTGCGTTTACAAACATTTAAATTCACGTACACAAACAGCCAGACCCGGAACAACTACTTGTAAGGTCATACAAATATTTGTTCCGTGCGGGAATCGAACCCGCGACACGCAGCGCAGCAGTCAATCGCTTAACCACTGCGCCAACCGTGCCGCCAATGTGGCATTATACCAGCAGTAGAAAGGTATTAGGTAGAAACAGTATTTTACTTATAATTTTATTTGGAAAAGTGAGCAAAGCGGCTAAGCTGCTGCTTGTCCACTACTAAAATTACTGCCGCAATGGACAGTTTCAAGGGCATTGCAAATCAAGCTACAAATAGGCTGGCTGAATCAGTCGGAGAGGAGAATATATTCAAAAGTTTGGCGAATTGAATTTACCCCCAATTATTTAAAGAAAATTATTAATTTGCCCCCAATTTAAAAGCACACAAGCGATTTACGCAATGGGAATACATACTGCAGTATTAGTAATTACTGCATATTATGTTTTCAACATTCCATCCTTCTTTAAGATTTTAGGCAACCTTTTTTTGGTCATTTTTCCTGATTTAAAAATCAAACTTTTGGATATTGAACTGCTTCTGTCAAGTGATTTTTTTCTCGAAGTTTGTGTAACTTGTTGTTTGAAGATCACTGCTGACGGTTGAGAGCTATTTTCTTTCGCTTTAAATTGTTTATAATCGTTAATTTTGATGAATCTCGCTAGGATATTGCTCTGATTTGGATTACAAAAACCCGAGAGACGTAACTCCAGTGTATTTTTCTATTAGATCTTATCAGGTATGTGTATTTCTACTTGTTATTTTTTGGTATAAGAGGTTCAGCTTGTTACCCAATTCTTATTGTGCGTTATTTATCTAGGATACGCCTGAGGATATAACAAGCCGAGTGTTCGGCCCTACCCTACCCCTACCCTATCCCCTTCGTACTATTCTGTTCCCGGATCTTCGATAAGTTGAGGAGAGAAGATTTGAGGGAGCAGCCTTCTATATTTTTTCTTACAAGTTTTCTGGAATTCTTAATCAAGATACCTACCGGAAGAGATACGAGATACAAGATGCCGAAATGACAAACATCCAGGACAACAGATATTTTTTTTACATTATTCCTCTAGTCTAGTATTGTGTATAACTAACTTGTTAAACGCAGAATACTGCAGGTTTTTTTAAATAATACAATCGCGATTTTCGTCTGCTTATCTAGGGTTACGCGATCATTCGGTTGCAGCTGCAATTGTAATTCACACGTAAACCGTAATTTTAAAATATAATTTGTTGTACAAAAAACCTCAGGTATTAATTTCTTTTTTTAATTCCGATATCAACCGCCAGTCTGTGTATCGACACAGTTCGGATATTTTTTATAAAGGAAAAATTATACGTTTTAAGTGGCGAAGAACTGAGTATCATTTAATTTCGCTACAATACATATAATCCCAAATAAATGTGAACTAAGTAATAATATTTAGGCTGTTCAGATTATCATTCAACTACAGAAAAATACAAAATCCTGCAGATTTTGAAAATGATAAACGAATAAGGTTCAATCGATCAAAACCGAAAGATCCAGATATCTAAACTGGTTGCTAGTATTCTGGGAATCCTTCCAGCACGCGTAGGGTGAGCACCGGGACGGGATGACGTTCTGTGTTGACAGTACGACGGCAGGCAGCAAAGTAGAAAGATTCAACTGCACTTTTTACGAAATTCACTCTTTTACATAAAATTCTTTGTTTTGTCATAGTGCGGTTGGTCCATGGATGGGTGACCATCTTTATATACCGAGACCTCTCCGTGCCTCGGAATGCACGTTAAGTCATTGGCCCCGGCTGTGATTCGTGGAGCTGTGATTCGTGGAGCTGTGATTCGTGGAGCTGTGATTTGTGGATCTGTGACAGTCGTTACGGGATTTTGTAGATAACCGTATATACTTTGTGGCCGTCGAGTAGAAAGTTTTCTACTGTCTTTAGCGATTACAAAATCTCTTCACTACTTTAGACACCTGTCAGTTGTCAGTGTGATTTTGACAGATTAGAAAACTTTCTTCTGAAATAGTCTACTCTTAGATACTCCTTCCAACCTACACGGTCCGAGTGACAGTTTATAAGAAAAAGGCATGGTGCGCTGTCAACGGGCGCCTGGTCAGCTGGCTGCCTGGTTTTCGGATGCAAAGAGCGTATTCTAGGTACGTTATAGTGTTGATTAGGGTCGTATTCTATAATTGCACCTGTTATTTACCTATGTGCTTGTTGCTAATTAAAAATGACTTGTAAGAAATGTAACTTTGTAGGTCATTTAGTCATTTGTTTTTCAATATATTTCGCTTCTGGTTTCTAAGACTACATAAAAAAGGAACCTAGACAAAGATCATTAGAAACGAAAGACAAAATTATTCATTGTAAAGGGATTTCTAAGGCGGTATGTCAAAAATGAAGAAAAGAAATGTCACTTTGTATATAAAGCTACGTGTCTACTCTTCGTAGAGATAGAAGTGTTCATCCTACGCGTTGCAGTAGGTATTACTTCCTAAAACGGTTCCATGACGTGCTATCTGGAATTGCTTTGCAATATTTTAGGTCAATTCGTCGACCTGAATTAACCTATCTCGAGGTTAAGCAGGCTTTTTTTGGTACGTTTGGATCCGTAGACTTTGAATTTAAAACAGAACAAGAGGTCAGAAATCTCAAACACAAAAACCGGATCGATCAGTGAGAGAATTTGTTATTCGCGTTACTTATTTGAACCAAACTTTAAGCAAGCCTATCGAAGAATCTGATCTGGTAGATATTGATAGATGTACCGATTTCAATACACTAATCGAAACAGTAACTCATTTACAAAAATCTGTAAAAACAGTTTCAAGCATAAATAAACCATCCCAACGAAGTCACAACGGAACCTAACTTTGTTCAAATTGTAAACAAACTCAACAATGTTGGAAATGTAATAAAACTGGACATTCTCCTCTTATTTGCCCAGATTTCCCTGGTATAGTGCGTTTCAAATGCCGTACTCCTGGCTTTATTACTCGTGATTGTCTCTCCTCGTTTTTGCCCAATTTCCCTGGTATAGTGTGTTTCAAATGCAGTACTCCTGGCTTTATTACTCGTGATTGCCCTAAGTGTAATCCAAAAAATGTATAACTTGCCGGCGGCACGTCTCTCTCCGTACAGTGTCACCAGTGATTAAATCTTTTTTTTTTTTCGACCTTTTATTGAAATAATATTGCGTGATATTTTGGTTAAGGCACTTCTTGACTCAGGCGCTCAAATATATCTTATTAGTGAGTCGGATTCAGGATTTTGGTGAACTGTAGAGTCCTGTGTATTCTAGCTTTTAGCAGAAGGCACTGGCTAGAAATGTTATTCGATTCGTAGATTTAAACGTATGTCAAATATATTATTATGGTGTTTTGTTCTGGAAGTGTTGATTGATATTTTAACCGCGAAGCTGTAACGTGTGCTTTTATACAATACAATTATTCTTACAAGACTTAAAGCCGTCTTATTTATGCTTCCCCCTTACAGTACCATTGAAGTCAATTCACATCCTCGTGTTATTTCTGCTGATAACTCGCCTATCGATATTCTTGGAACTGTTTATCTTCTGGTTAAGTTCAATGGAACCTTTGGCCATGAGTTTTTAGTAGCTCGTTGTATGTCTTCTGCTGTTATTTTAGGTATTGAATTTAAGAACAAATTTGGTTTAACATCAGTTTTTTGTAAGGCTTTCAATTAAAATATTAAAGGTAACATGTACCTTTCTTCTGTAAATCATTCCCCTTCCCAACCTTCCTGTTTAAGTGAGGTACGTTATATACATCCTCGCAATGTCCTAACACCTGACCAAGAGAAAGGTTTACAACTGGTGATCGATGAGTTTGAGGAAATCTCGTCAGACAAGATTGGTCTTGGTAAGACTACTTGGCTCTCTCACAAAATAATTACAACTGTACAGCCAATTAGACAGGTTTTTTCCTCTCTCTACTGTTAAATTAAAGATTCTCAACGAAGAAATAGATAAGATGTTAGAGATCGGAGTAATTCGTCCTTCTCGTTCTCCGTGGGCTAGTCCGATGGTAATGGTCACCAAGAAAGATGGTTCTGTTCGCTTCTGCGTCGATAGCAGGAAATTAAACAGCGTTACCATCAGAGATTCTTATCCTCTCCCTCGCATACAGGATATACGTGGAGCTAGATACATTAGTTCGCTCGATTTTAGGAGTGCTTTTTGGCAGATCCCTCTTGCGGATAAGGAGAGTTGTGAGAAGATCGCTTTCATAGTTCCTCAACGAGGTTTATTTGAATTTGTTAGGGTGCCATTTGGACTCACAAATGCAGCTTCAGAGATGCAACGTCTTACAGATATGATTGTTAATTTCGAATTTACCTCAACTAGCGATGACTGCGTCGTTGGATAGACTTTTTAATTTTGATTTCTAAAGACTTTATCTCGCTCTCCTCAGAAAGGTACGGAACCGTCTCAAGGAAGCTGGTTTGCATCCGTCCATCGACGTCAGTCGCCCAAGAAAATGTTGCGAAAGTCGAGAAAATTGTATTGAGCGATCAAAGAGTGTCCGTCCGTTATATATTTTAATATGTTCGAAATTGTTTAAGAAGATTAAGAAAATTATACGTATTTAATAGCGAAAAGTGTTTCCTTCCATCTATTTCGCTACAGCGTGCAGAAGGTAGCTATATAAAGAAGTACACACAAGTAATCAAATTAAATAAAAACCAAAAGTTCCAGATAACTAATCTGGTTGCCAGTATTCTGGGAATCCCTCCAGAAGGCAGCAATATAAAGTACACACAAGTAAACCCAGAGGAAAGAGTAAATTATTTTTTTTTACTGATATAGAATAACTTTTTGGTAAATTATTGACACGAATTGGCCAGAACAGAGGCATTAAAAAACTACACACATCAAAAGTGTCTAGGGATCAAGCATTTTTATGCGGATTTCTTGAGATTGAGATGTGGCTTTGTAATAAATTAATGATTTTATAAATTTATATGGATCCTTTTTGGTGCATTTCATAATTTGAATCAGGAACTGTGAATCAAATTCGAGTAAAAGATGAAAATCAGCTGTCAATATTTTCCCTATAAAAACATACAACGCATTGGAAGACATTATTAGTGCTACTGTTTCCCTACTACTGATTAAAACCAACGTTATTATGGAGCGGCGACGTCATTTAAGCAGGGAAGAAATGCTCAGAGCCGTGGGAATGATAGAATATGTTCCCGGCAACGTACTGTGGCTTTAGCTCTGAATACAAGTCAGAGTGTTATCAGTCGACTTTGGACACGTTACCGAAGCACTGGTACCGTGGCTGAGCGCCATGGAGGACGGTATCGCTGCACCACACGGAGACAAGACCGATACATTCAAATCTTAACTCGAAGAGCTCCAACAATAACCGCCATGATGTTAGCCGTGAGGCTTCATCACTCTTCAGGGAACTTAATTAGCGACCAAACAGTCAGAAACCGCTTGCATGAAGTGAACCTTCATTCCCGAAGACCGCTACGGGTACCACCTATAGCAATGCACAATCGTAGGATTCGATATCAATGGGCTCTTGAACACAGAAATTGGGCAGAAGAACAATGGCGTTTCGTGTGCTTTTCTGATGAGTCTCGTTTTGGTATGAGACCGGATACAAGACGTATACGACACTGGAGAACCCCTGGACGCCAACAGCGATTAAAATCCTGCCAGGAAGTCCATCCTTATAGTGGTGGAACCATCATGGTATGGGCGGGTATTTGGATCGGCGGAAGAACTGAGTTGATTTGGATCAGAGGCAACCTCAACGCTCAAATTTATGCTGAGACGATTGTATCAGACGTCATCGTTCCTCTACAAGTGCAAATCGGTCCCTTATTTCAGTTAATGCATGATAATGCACGACCGCACACCGCAAGAGTTGTAAGACAGACTCTCGCCGCAGCTAACATCAATGTCCTGCCCTGGCCTGCTCAGTCGCCAGACTTGAACCCGATTGAGCATGCATGGGATATGCTACAGAGAAGAGCTCTGCCGAATATGGAGGGTATCCAGTCGCAAGAAGACCTTTTTTTGTTGTTGCAACGAACATGGGCGGCCATTCCACAGCGTGATTTGGATGAACTCATTTTGAGTATGCCAAACCGATGTTCTTGTGTTGTTAGTGTTCGCGGTAGAAACACGGATTATTAATTGTTTAAGTTACCCAATAAAATTTTAAAGAAAACTGTTATTTCAGTCTTTTTTTCGAACTTTTGTGTTAGTGGTTCAAATGTCAAAAATCCCTTTATTAGGAAAATGGCAAATTTCTCCACAGCGTGATTTGGATGAACTCATTTTGAGTATGCCAAACCGATGTTCTTGTGTTGTTAGTGTTCGCGGTAGAAACACGGATTATTAATTGTTTAAGTTACCCAATAAAATTTTAAAGAAAACTGTTATTTCAGTCTTTTTTTCGAACTTTTGTGTTAGTGGTTCAAATGTCAAAAATCCCTTTATTAGGAAAATGGCAAATTTCTTTATTAATGCAAAGAAAGGTGACTTGGTTTATCGTTACTGTGACAAACGAAAACACTTTATTTGATGAATCCTTAAAGAAAATTTTAATTAATATCAATCAGGAGAAAAGTTATTGCAAAAATATATGTTGATCCCTAGACACTTTTGATGTGTGTATTTCTGAAGTAAATAAAAGCAACATTTTCAGAATCAAAATCAGTAGAAAACGCATTTCAAAGTAGTTAATATTTCCATCATTCAAAGCTTGTTTGCATCGACTCCTTCAATATTTTTCCAGGCCAAAAATTTGGTACAAATTGAACCCTCGAAAATATGAGTTGAACTCATACCTGGCTTTCATTTAGCGTCGCTGCGTATAGACGGCCTAAATGCGACGAATTTTTTTCAGTCAAAAGCTTAATTTGAATAGGACTGAATGTGAGACTCGTTAGCGGTGGGCACGAGTGCGCCGTCCTATCCCGGTGCCGCAGTTAGCGGAGCGAATTCAAGATACGAGTAGCGGAACGGATTCAAGATGATAAGGATAAGTACTTTGTTAATTGAGCTTCTTTTCCAATACTTTTTAGAATTACTTAAGTATGCGCATTAGAAAAAGACTGTGGTTAGAATTGCCAACCTCGGAACGGAAAGAAATGCCACGATGGCCCAAACACTCCCAATCATGGAACATATTATATATTTTATATTTCATTATTAGTTATGCGAGAATTACTTAATATCCCTGACGTAAATATAGGTAGGTATTAAATGAATGTTCTTTCTATTACTTAACTCCAATCTAAACGTGTGCACTGTGCACTATTTTTTTCCTAAATGTTTCGCGACGCTTTCAGTGCAACCTAATACTTATACCGAAACTGGTTTTGATTCATGCTGGTTCATGTTCCCTTAATAAAATCAAGGAAATTAAATGTCTGTGCAGCCTGCAAAGTTCGTTAACTTACAGACTGCATGTCTACCTACTGTAGTATTTATTAGCAAGCCGTCCTATCCCGGTGCCGCAGTTAGCGGAGCGAATTCAAGATACGAGTAGCGGAACGGATTCAAGATGATAAGGATAAGTACTTTGTTAATTGAGCTTCTTTTCCAATACTTTTTAGAATTACTTAAGTATGCGCATTAGAAAAAGACTGTGGTTAGAATTGCCAACCTCGGAACGGAAAGAAATGCCACGATGGCCCAAACATTCCCAATCATGGAACATATTATATATTTTATATTTCATTATTAGTTATGCGAGAATTACTTAATATCCCTGACGTAAATATAGGTAGGTATTAAATGAATGTTCTTTCTATTACTTAACTCCAATCTAAACGTGTGCACTGTGCACTATTTTTTTCCTAAATGTTTCGCGACGCTTTCAGTGCAACCTAATACTTATACCGAAACTGGTTTTGATTCATGCTGGTTCATGTTCCCTTAATAAAATCAAGGAAATTAAATGTCTGTGCAGCCTGCAAAGTTCGTTAACTTCAGACTGCATGTCTACCTACTGTAGTATTTATTAGCAAACCCTGCAAGATATCTATTTGTCATCCATCCTTGCTTTAAGAATATATGCAACCTTTTGTTGGTCACATTGCCTGACAAAAAGGGTTGGTATTTTGGATCTTTATTTTATTATTATTTTTTTTTATTTCAGCATTAATGCCAGACAGATGCTGTCTGACGCTGGTTTTCTAATGAACCTTTAGGGAGATTTAGCAAGCCGACTTTTCGGCCCTACCCTAGGAAGCGGGCAGATTCGAGCGAGTAGCTTTCAAGATACCATCATTTAAGTTTTAATGAGTACTCGACCAACATACCGGAACTACTGACAGTCTCGACGAAACGTCCACGAGGGAATTTGACATTAAAGGTATATTTTTTACTTCTCCTAGTAGTCTAGTTTATTCTGATCCAAACTAATTTTAATCGTTCGTGGTTTTGATAGCCAAATTAGTGTTACGTGATCGCAGATTTAAACTTGATGTGTTACATAATTGCAGGGGAATTTCAGTTGCAACTGCAGTTTAAACTCAAAATAGATGTGTTCAGTTTAAACTCGATGCTAGTAGTCTAGGTTATTCTGATCCAAACTAATTTTAATCGTTCGTGGTTTTGATAGCCTAATTAGTGTTACGTGATCGCAGGGGAATTTCAGTTGCAACTGCAATTTAAACTCAAAATAGATGTGTTCAGTTTAAACTCAAAATAGATGTGTTCAGTTTAAACTCAAAATAGATGTGTTCAGTTTAAACTCAAAATAGATGTGTTCAGTTTAAACTCAAAATAGATGTGTTCAGTTTAAACTCAAAATAGATGTGTTCAGTTTAAACTCAAAATAGATGTGTTCAGTTTAAACTCGATGTGTTCAGTTTAAACTCGATGTGTTCAGTTTAAACTCGATGTGTTCAGTTTAAACTCGATGTGTTCAGTTTAAACTCGATGTGTTCAGTATAAACTCGATGTGTTCAGTATAAACTCGATGTGTTCAGTTTGTGTTTGTTACTTGATTGCAGGGGAATTTCATTAAACTCGATGCGTAAAAAGTACCTATTCATTCCTTTTCTTTGAATTCTTTATAAGCCCGTCAGAAAAATGTAACCTTTAAGATAGATTATTTTTCAACATTTTGATATTATTTTGTAATACCTCTTTTTTATATTCGAAATGTGATAAATATGAGATAAATTGTACCTGAACTGTAGCGAAGTGATTTACCTTTTTTTCTTCATTTAATTTCGTTACACTACGTTTGCTGGTGATTATTTTTCAACATTTTGATATTATTTTGTAATACCTCTTTTTTATATTCGAAATGTGATAAATATGAGATAAATTGTACCTGAACTGTAGCGAAGTGATTTACCTTTTTTTCTTCATTTAATTTCGTTACACTACGTTTGCTGGTGATCAAGATATTTCTGACTTCATGATTTTAACCGATTTAAAATTACAGACTTCTTTGAAGATGATGTACATATTTTGGAAAAAGAAAAACTGGAAAAAAAGTAAATTCAATTCGGGCGTAGTTTAATTTTTTTTTAAATATATTTATGATAGGTGTGAAATATACTTACAGCCTATGTTAATCAATTAATCCAAATTAGTGAGAACTCCACCCTTTTATAATAAATGAGACCTCCACCACCGGATTTGTAACCTATGAAGGGTTTACTTTAGTAAGTACAGTTATCGACGTTTTTACAATATGTAAAATAAATTGAATTGTAAAACAGAAATTAACAAAATGTTATAAACCGAATAAAATAAAAACTTAACAGCAAAAATAATTTGAATACAAATAGGAAAGACATGGTAGCAATAACCTAAATGTCAAGATGTGTATCGTTAGAAACGGTTGCCAAAGCGTTGATCTCGCGAACAGCGCGGAATCGCACACCCTTGGGCTAAGATATAAGAGAATATTTTAGTAAAATATAAGTATTGTCATTGTAAAACGAAATATTGTGGGGCTCGTCTCTAAATAAGGGCGCGTATACATAGCGATCCGTTGTACAGTTCCGTTACTTGATGGCGTATGTAGTTGTAAGAGCGAGTTCACACACAATTACAGTATTTCGGATCCAGTAAAAAAGAAAAACAGAACAGATAAGATCCGTTAAAAAGGATCCTGTAAAAACGGACGTTCTATATGTACGCGCCCTAAGGTCACAATCGAAGTTTAAGAGCTACGCTTGCCGCAGTCTGTTCGTAGATGGGTGACCATTACAAACCACGTTAAGGGGCTTACAGGACCTAAACGCAAAAAATGCCACTTCTAGAAACAATAAAAGTATATGATCGACTACAGTAAACAAAATCAGAAAAATATATTATATTCTTTAGGATATATGCTAGATAGATAGTGTGTTGAAAACATAATACAACTAATTTGATACGATAGTAATACAACTAATTTGATACGATAGTAATACAACTAATTTGATACGATAGCACCTAATACAACTAATTTGATACGATACGATAGAAAAACATCATGAAGATTATAGTATCTGTATATTACTGATACTGTACTTACGCTTAATTTTCATTCATTCTCATCATATTTATGATTTTGTATCCTTTTATGATTTTCTTACTAAATATTATATTTCGCACTTTGGCTGTTACACAAAATATAGAACTCGAGTAGTTTCTGTGTTAGCACTCTGCGAATCACTCTTTAAATGAATCTTCTCTAAAGAATTAGGTACCTGATTATAAATTATAATTTTCCATCATTTTACACAATAATATTCTTGTTATGACATTTAAGTCAAACGCGTCAATCTGATGTCTACTTATTCTTCTAATTTCCTATGCAGTCTATTCAAAGAAGGTTGCAGTAGGATTGTATTTTCTAAAAATCATTTTATATCGTTTTGGATAATCTAAATTTGGTTTTTATACTTAATTGCTCTGTCTACTAAATAACGAAATTCTAAATTATAATTATAATATTCTTAAACGCACTCTCGGCATTAACAAGGAGGTTATATACGTCTTGGCTGACAAAACTGGCAGGTGATACGGAGATGGCCAGGAAAAAGAAAAGGGAGAGGGAGAACGAAGGACGATTTGAAATTACGAGAGCTGGAGCTAAAGAAATCGGTGAAAAAACTAAGAAAATAAGAGGAGAGACGGTGAAGAATAACGGAGAGCCGTGAGGTGTTTTGTGCGGACTGACAGAGCCGTGAGGTGTTTTGTGCGGACTGACTGTGCCGTCAATTCGACCCGACCGACGCCTGTTCTGCTGAGCCATTTTCAATTCGACGGTAACTGAGCCGCCGACTGGACCCGACGGCCGTTCCCTGGAGCCGTCCCGTAAGCCTCATACACTGTGCGTCGGAGTGCGTTGTAGGTTTATCTTCTTTTATTAAAATTTTATTGAACTGTCTACTCCTTAATTATTTGTTAGGGATAAGTAGACACGACAAGATACCTCTTTACAATAAAAACCATACTAATAAACATACAAATTATGATTTTTTGTCAGATTCTACAAGCGTGACAAAAGCCATATTGGTCTTGTATCTATTTATATATTGTTTCAGTTGGATTTGGTAAAACAAACAATTATAATACAAAATCAGAGATAAATTAATTGTAGTCGTAGGTTATAGTGCCTAGCTTTAATTAATAGACAAATTCTAAGCTAATTTCATATTAGCTGCGATTGCCTTCAAAAAATTACATTTTGTGTATTCCGATTGTTCCTATAAGATGTTATCAAGTCTTTTTGTTTTATCAATTACTTTTTTCTTTTTGTATTACAATCATTATTAGGATAAATACTCGTAAACATTAAGTAATTTGAATTTATGACTTGTAACTTTTATTGAAAACGGTTTTAGGTCTTTTGTATATTATAAAAATGAAATGAATGAATGAATAAATGATTAAATGTTCCATCTACAATATTCAAGGTACTTTCCCTCCATGTGGCATAGCCATGGGACGCCCTGTATAATATATGCAGTTGCTTACACGGATTAATCGGATATTACATAGACTAGCTGTGCCCGCGACTTCGTCCGCGTGAACTTACTTTAGATCTATATCAGCCTGTAATAAAACGCAACGTAACTTTAGTTTGTCTGTTCGTAAGTATGACTAAATAACTTATCGAATTATACATAATTTATGTAGGTATATATCAAATATGGTTGCGTTAAAAAAAATGTTGCTTATTCCGTGTGTGCTTTAAGTCGCACTTGAAGATCGCTTCGGATGTATTCGCTTGTATTGCTTATCCTAACACTGTGTCGGTCGTGTGAGGCACATCCCGGCCTTATATAGTGCCGCAGATAGTTTATACCGTTCGAGTACATACCGGCCCCGACTGACCAGATGAAAGTTCTAGCATCGAAATTTCTAGAAGGATCTTGACTCGTATTAGTTCTGCTACTCGATACTAGATGGATCTTGACTATTAGTTCTACTACTCGATACTAGATGGATCTTGACTCTATTAGTTCTGCTGCTCGATATTAGATGGCGCTAGCGGTAACTAATGTCACCATGTACCAGGCATTAATTGTGGCGCGCAACAATACGAACAAACTGGAATCTTTTACGATTAAAGTGATGCCGCAATATTTCAGACGTGCATCAATGGAATCTAGCTCCTGCGTGTGGACGTACTTATAATAGAAAAGGTACAAAAAGCGTTCCTTAGGTTTCTCTATAAGCGTAAACATGGCTATATTACCCCCCTTACCTATTCCGACTAAATTACTACTGGGATGCCTCGGATATAACTCGTTAGAGGTAAGGCAAGCAAAAGACCAGCTCACCATAGCCTGTAAGACGCTCCGTGGCACTATTGGCGCGCCTGATCTACATGCTGTGCAGAAAGCACAGGCTGTTTGCTGTGCCTTCATGTCGTACAGTTGCGCGTGCTAAGTCCCCAGTACCACGTACTCTGGCCGCACTTAATGATCTCTTGGACTCGATCTGTTTGCGGACGAATGGACGAAGATTTTGTCGGCATGTCAGAAGTACTGTGAGGGATGTACGATAGTGGTGTATTAATTTCTGTAATTGGTTGTAAACCGTTTAATTACAGAATAAATAAATTTAAAAAAAATCTATATAAGACGGCGGAATTACCTTTTTCTTGATTCATATTAATTTTATTGCTTAAATAAATAAATAAAGTTGTAATTTTTTTATGTTTTCTTTAATATCCGTCTTGCTCGCCTGGCTGGTACAATAAAATGGAACTTTTTAGATTCGGTGATGTCCATGGGAAAAAAACAAAATAACTACCTACAAACAATACTATAGTATCATTTATATTATCTTATTTAACAATAGTGGAGCGTTTTACTTCAAGATCGCTTTCGTTCAAGACTTCGACTTAGGTACTTTGAACAACATCGAAATTGATATAATGAAGCTGATTGCAGCAAGTTGCCTTGATTAAAGGCTGGATTAATAGCACCTGACTGGGCGTGTGTGTTGGATCGTCTTACGTTCAACTTCGGTCTAGAACTAGCTCGGTCTGATCAGCTGATTAGTGAGGTTATAGATAAACACTGGTTTAACCGTAGGTATAGTTTGGAAGCGCCCCCGATTGGACCCGAACACACGAAGTAGTGTAACCAAATAGAATCCCAAAATAATAATCCCAATCTCCAGCAAGTACAACTGCAAGCGCCACGAGCGCAAGCACGAAATGGCCAAAAATATAGGCAAGTAATATAGGCAAGTAATATAGGCAAGTAATATAGGCAAGTAATATAGGCAAGTAATATAGGCAAGTAATATAGGCAAGTAATATAGGCAAGTAATAGCAAGTAATATAGGCAAGTAATAGCAAGTAATATAGGCAAGTAATATAGGCAAGTAATATAGGCAAGTAATATAGACAAGTAATATAGACAAGTAATATAGACAAGTAATATAGACAAGTAATATAGACAAGTAATATAGACAAGTAATATAGACAAGTAATATAGACAAGTAATATAGACAAGTAATATAGGCAAGTAATATAGGCAAGTAATATAGACAAGTAATATAGACAAGTAATATAGACAAGTAATATAGACAAGTAATATAGACAAGTAATATAGGCAAGTAATATAGGCAAGTAATATAGGCAAGTAATATAGGCAAGTAATATAGGCAAGTAATAGCAAGTAATATAGGCAAGTAATATAGGCAAGTAATATAGGCAAGTAATATAGGCAAGTAATAGCAAGTAATATAGGCAAGTAATATAGGCAAGTTTATACTACAAGAGCTGTAAAAAGAAAGACCACACTATCGAGAAAACAAACTGCGGGTCTGAGTCCTCAGCACCTTAAGGACCTTATTTATTGAGGCGCCAGGGAAGGTGGTGAAGTTTGTGAGTTGCTCTTGAAGGACCTTACGGTTCTGATTAACCTATGCTCTCCGACAAGGTGAACCAGGTCGTCATCGACGTTCTGTACGGAGCCAATCTATGCGCCCTGCGCAAGAGGGACGGTGGCATTCGTCCTATTGCCATGGAAACTATTTACCGTCGATCCAGCGGAAGAAGAACCTCCTTACATACTTGCTCCAGGCCCAGAGGAAAAAGACCAGTACCTAAGTGGACCTACGTCGAGTGTCTTCCCACATCCTCTTATACACTCCTTATAGGCACAAACATTTGATGCCCTCCTCCTAGAACTCTCCCTCCTCTTCACTCAGTCCTCTTACCTCCTTTAATATTTTAACGTGGGCTCAATTTCTGTCAAAATTCTAAAATAATACTATCTATGGCATAAAAACTTTCGGATAAACCTTTATTTTATTAACTTATACATATTGAATAAGAAATCGTGATGTGTTTGAGAGATTTGGCGGAAAACCAACTTGATATGACTTTAAAGACTACATACATTTTTTTTTTTCGCGGGTAGGTGTAAAAGAAGACAGACGTAACTCGTGTATTGTTTTTATATTTAAAATAGTAATTTACAGTATTTTCACTTATTTTTTATAAATTATCAGTGTATAGCCTATACACTACGTGTACTCACGTTTGCAGCACTTTTATGTGACTCAAGCAATAATTACACCACCTGCCAGCTCATCACTTACACACACTTTTCACTTCACCGTACACAAGATGTCTCAATTCGACGAGATAGTATCAGCACAGAAGACCCTCGAAGATAGCTTTATCCGGAAGATGAGTGAGTTGGAAGCGCAGATACAGTGTGCAGGACCTGCTAAGGACACCGTGGCGAGGGTAGCCGAGGAGTTTCGCTCCTTTAGGGAGCTGATCTTTAGCATGCTGAGTTTGCTCAGAAGACAAATCAGCGAGTGTGCTAGACAGGTTGACGGGATGGAGACCAGGCATCGGCGGAAGGCGCTCATTTTCCAGGGCATTCCAGAGGTTGAAGGGGAAGTCAGCAGCACAGTGATCCTGGAGGTGATAAGCAAGAAGCTGTCCCTTAGTACTATCACTGCATCCTCCATAAAGGTCTGCCATAGACTTGGCCTCGCCAAAAAGGATCACCATAGGCCCATCCTAGTCAAGTTCTCGAGCTATGACGACAGGTCTGCGGTCTGGAGAGCGAAGACGGGACTGAAGGGGTCATCCATTTCTGTCAAGGAGTTTTTGACTAAGACCCGACAATCCATCTTTGGAAAGGCGCGGCTTCACTTTACAATGCGGTCGTGTTGGACTCAGGACGGTGTCATCGTTATTAAAGCCCCCGATGGAAGCAAACATAAGGTGACATCATTTGAAGAACTGAGTCCACTGCTGGTGAAGTATCCTCGGGTTCAAACGTCAGGAGATAGCCTGAAAAACAAGACGCGTTAGTATCAATCCTCAATTGTTGTACAATATAACATCTACGCATTAGACACCCATTTAGTAATTAGGATTTCCTTACCTTAAAGTTTGCCATCTTCCATTGTTTGCTATTGATAACCTTTTTTACTCTAGTTTTGTATTTCTGCATAATTATTAGTAAAGTATTTGTTTCTGTTCTCTTCCTCCTCGCAAGTCTCTAAGTTGCGCATACTTCAGCATTTTTAGTTTTTACCCTCAACCAGATTTATATTTTTCACTTTTTGTTCTTTTCATGTTTCTAATGTCATTGTCAATGTCAACAAATGTCATGCATGTTTATTTTATTGGTTGTCAATCAAAGAAACAGCAGTGACGTTTTGTAAGTTTGGATACGTTCACGGAAAATGTGAAAAAATGTCTTTTCTATGCTTGAAGGGTGCGTTCGGAATAATTAAAATTAGCGTAACAATTCCTTTATCGCTTTGTAATGTAAAGTTTCTTGATTTTATTTCTTATTGTATTCACTGTCTTTAGCTGGGTACTCACTTAGCAGTGTAGCACGTAACGTATCAGATACGGTATCAAGTGAGTACGTAGGCACGAGCTCGCTGCGAGCCGCTCGCGCGTGGAGCGCTGTAAGCTCGCAGTGACCCGCCGAGTGGCGGTTTCACTGCGAACACAAAGGCGGCTCGCAGTGTGCTCGTGGACGGCGTCACGACCGCTTGTGTAGTGAGTACGTACGCGCGAGCTTCAAACGAACTTACGTATTATTCATTATGGAGTGGACTGAAGAAAAAGTGTTGAATCTAATTGAGGTTTACCAGAATACTCCAGTACTGTGGGACCCTAAAAATAAGAATTATTACAAAAAACATCTAAAAGTGGATGCTTGGGAAACTATTGGACAAGCTATAGGTACGTCGGGAAAAAACTGTAAAAATAAGATGATCACTTTATTGTCTTGCTACAGGAGAGAGAGAATGAAAATAAAAAAAAGTAATGGAACTGGTAAAGGTATGAAACGTTTATTAATATTTTTCACAAATGCGTAACTATAACAATGTTCTTAACATTAATAGGTCCTCCTCCTAGCCTTATTATTCCCAATCATATTGGGGTCGGCATCTAATCTAACCCGATGCAGCGAGAAAACACACATAACTTAAAGTAAGAGGTGTGTGCCTTGGGTTCGAACCAGCGACCTTTGACTTGGCAGTCCAACGGTCATACCACTAGGCTATCACTCGCTCTTAATACCACATTTTGTAAACAATACCTATTAATAGGTATTGTTTACAAAATGTGGTATTAACGTTCTTTTACAGGAACTTCAGAGATATATAAAAGTAAATGGTTTGCTTTTGATGCAATGTCATTTTTATTAAACCGAGACACTCCACGCCAAAACAGATTGAATACTGTAAGTTCCTTTATTTAATCTTATCTTATACAATGAATAGTCAGGGTGACAAAAGCCATTCAAACTACCACTACCACTGGGTAGGTTTTTAATTCATGCATACTTGTCCTGCCAGGAAAGCCTTCCTTCTGCAGTGAAGTAGCCTGCTAACTCATTTCTAAATTCTTTAGCCGCCGCTGGAGAACGGCGAGCAACATTTCTTATAGCATGGAATGACGTCATTTCTTGATCACGCCGCCAGGCTCCATTAATTAGTTCTCCATTTTCGTCTTCTGTGTCGAAACTGCCACCTGGTATATAAAGCGGTCGGGAGGAGCTGCGCCTCAAAAAATTGTGCAAGTGAACGATGGCCATCACTACTGTTGATGCTTTATCTGGCTCAATAAGCATTGGTTTTCTTAGTACCCTGAACACGGCTGACATGATCCCGAAGACGTTCTCAACCACCCTCCTAGCTCTACTGAGTCTATAATTGAAAATTCTTTCTTTTGACCCTTTGGCGTGAGCATGCCCGGGGTAAGGTTTCATCACATTTTCACTTAACGCAAAGGCAGAATCACCCAGAATGAAGTATGGCAGTTGCTTATTTCGGCCTTGCAAAGGTACAGGTGTGGGCAATTGAAGAATATTATTTTCGATCATGTCATGTAGTTTGCTATTCTTAAACACTCCTCCATCCGAGATTCGCCCTTGGCATCCGGCATCCGCGAAAAGAATGTTATAATTTGCATCCACCATGGCAAACAGAACGATGCTGTATGTTGACTTATAATTAAAATATTCTGCTCCGCTGTTGAACGGTGCTTGTAGCAACACATGCTTTCCATCTATTGCTCCGACGCAGTGAGGAAAATTCCATAAATTGTTAAAGTCATCGGATATATTTTTCCAGTCCAGTGAGTTGTCAGGAATCTGCAAGCGATGACACACCAGTTAAACTTTTATCATATTTTAGGTAAGCAATACAACGGAACGTGAGGACAATGAAGATGCAGCTGGAGCAGAAGGAATTTCGGAGACACCAAATAGCTCAGTACAATCTGGGCCGCCAAGTAAAAAAGAAAAACGCGATCCAAAGTTACAAATGCTGAAAGAAGCTTTTGGAATTTTAAAATCAGCCTCGTCAAATACCAACACGCAAAATGAGGAAATTAAATCTTTTTTGACTTTTGTAGGAAGTAAAATGATGAAATATTCTGAGCACACTAAAAATATCGTGCAACAAGGCATATGTGACTTAATTTTTAAGGCAGACTGCCATTTCTTCGATGAATATCCCTACCAGCACACAAGCAATAGGACACAAACGTCTCAAGGATATTCTTCAGTTCAACCAACCTCGATGCAGGCGTATAGCCAACCAGCCAATGTTGGATATTATACAGGTCCTAGTACATCCAAAAATATGGAACAGGTATCCCAAATATATGCGTCTGTAGGACAATCATCTCCGGGTCAACCATCTCCGGGTGAACCATCTCCGGGTCAACCATCTCCGGGTGAACCATCTCCGGGTCAACCATCTCCGGGTCAACCATCTCCTCAACATCTATCAACTAACGAACAATATGCTATGTCATCTCCACAAAGTGAATTGTCTGAGCTTTTGGACATGGATGATTATATTTAAGTTACCTACAGTATTTTATTTGCCTATGTCATTGATTTAGTTTCTATATTAAAAAGTTCAATTACTTACCTTTACATTGTCTTTTAATGCATTGATGATTGCTGCACAAACTTCTGGAACGAATTTACTTATAACTTGCTTAGACATTCTGAAGGTATACTGTAAACTAGTGAATGAATCACCACTTGCTAAAAATCTCAATGTTAAAGCCAATTTGTCTTGAACGGGTATCGCTTTTCTAAACCTTGTGTCTCTAGTGCGAATTTGAGGTCCAATTAAATTAATTAGATACTCAAAATCTGTACTCGACATACGAGTGAAATTCTTGAAATGTCCACTAATCTCTTGAGACTTCATATCCATTACTAAATTGTTAGAACGATTTCTATCTTTGAAAATTTCACTTTGCCAAAATCGACGTGGGCTTTTATAATTATCTAAAATATTATACATGAATATGAACGCAGCACTAGCCACCATTTGAGACATGTTGTCGGCGTGACGTCGTTGCGAGCACTGCGGATCCGGCAGCTCGTAGCTAGATACGCGGAGGACCGTGGACGAGCCGTACCCACTTGCAGGTTGATACCGTATCTGATACGTTACGTGCTACACTGCTAAGTGAGTACCCAGCTTTTAAAGATGATGTTAGCTGGCGGGTGGTGCAGAGATGCAAACGTCCTACCAGTATTTCGTGTAGGTCTCTTTTTATTATACTAGTATATTTATTTAGTATTTATATCTGTTTTATTGTATTTATATATATTTGTAACCATGACAACATCTGATAACGAATCTTTTTTCTCTGCCAACGAATCTACTGCCTCTTCTGGTGATGATAGCTTTTGTTCTGTTACGGAAAACCTAGGTGAACTTTTACGTCAAAGATTCAGCCAAAATCTTGACCGACTGTTTAACGTCTGTCATATAAATGCTCAAAGCATTCCAAGCCATTACAATGAGTTGTATGAAACTTTCTCGAATAACAACGTCCATGCCGTCCTGATTTCTGAAACTTGGCTAAAACCTGAACTTTTATCCACCTCTTACTCTCTCCCAGGATTCGTTCTTTTGCGGAATGATCGAGTCGGCAGGAGAGGGGGTGGTGTAGCTATATACCTTCGTGCTGATCTTCCTTTTAAAGTTCTCTCTACTTCTTCCGGTAATACTTCGGCTGAGTTTCTTTTTCTAGAGGTCTGTGTCAAAGGAGCTAAAACCGTTCTTGGCGTTGTGTATTGTCCCCCCTCACTTGATTACTTCACCGAATTCGAATCGGTCCTAGAATCTTTAGGTTCGGAGTATGCACATCACATAGTCATGGGGGATTTCAACACCAATCTCCTTGCCCACAACTCCCATCGATCCCGTAAACTCCTACACCTGGTCGAGTCAGCTAGTCTGCATGTGCTGCCTCTCCAACCAACTCATCATAACGCTGCCGGTGATGATACTTGGCTCGACCTGATCCTCACCTCAAATCCTTCCCTAGTCTCACATGGTCAACTTGACGCTCCTGGTTTTTCCCATCACGACCTTATTTTCCTGTCTTATGCCCTTAAATCTCCTAAACCCAAACCTACGTTCCAGTACAGGCGTGCCTTTGCGCGGATGGATAGTGAAAAGCTTGCACAAGATGCTGCTAATATTGACTGGACACTCCTGGAGGAAGCCACTACAGTTGACGATAAAGTTACTTTTTTCAACAATGCTGTAATTAAGCTGTACGACACCCACGCTCCTATCAGGAGAGTCAAGATAAAGCGCCCACCTGCGCCGTGGATGAATGTGGGAGTTCGGATGGCGATGCGACGAAGGGACCGCGCGTTTCGGAGGTTTAAAAAGGATCGGTCGGATGATAATTGGACCCTCTTCAAAACTGCTCGCAATCGTTGTAATCAGATGATACGCAACGCTAAACGTCGCCACATTCTTAATAACATCACTTCTGCTTCTCCTGCTGATATCTGGAAATTCCTTGGAACTCTAGGTATCGGCAAATCGCGGCATTCAGACCTTCCTAACACATTTGGCTTGGATGATCTAAATCGTCATTTCTCCACTGTTCCCACCCTTGATAATCCAACCACATGTCAAACCCTTGTTTACCTTGCTGGTCTGACGCGACCCAATATTACCCCCTTTGTCTTCACCCCAGTCGACCCGGGAGAGATCAAAAAGATTATCCTTTCCATTAAATCCAAAGCCGTTGGTTGTGATGACATCAGTCGACACATGATCGTGACAGCGGTTGATCAGCTCCTTCCTGCTATTTCCCATATAGTTAACTTCTCCCTTTTCTCCGGTGTTTTCCCTTCCCTGTGGCGGAAAGCCCATGTTCGACCACTACCTAAAATCCCTAATCCCACTCTTCTCAGTCACTTTCGTCCAATTTCCATCCTTCCCTTTTTATCTAAAGTACTCGAGGCCTGTGTACATAAACAATTCTCCAACTTCATTCACAAAAACTCCCTCATCAGTCCGTTCCAATCCGGGTTCAGGCCCGGGCACAGTACCGTTTCTGCTCTCCTTAAAGTGACTGACGATATAAGGCGAGGAATGGAAGACACTAAAGTTACGGTTTTAGTGTTGATCGATTTTTCAAATGCTTTCAATACCGTCAGTCACGAAGTCCTTTTATCCATCCTCTCCTATCGCATGGTCTCTCACGAGGTTCTGGAATGGTTTTCTTCCTATCTTCGGGGGCGTCAGCAATCAGTTCTTGCTGGTGACTCTAAGTCCAGCTGGTGTGATCTTGAAACTGGCGTCCCTCAAGGCGGCATTTTATCTCCACTTTTGTTCTCTATCTTTATAGATCTCATAACTTCTTTGCTTCAGTGTGCGTAACTTCTTTGCTTCAGTGTGCGTATCATCTTTACGCTGACGACTTACAGCTCTACTGTCAGGCAGGTGTTGACAGCTTATCCGATGCGGTCGAGGAGCTAAATCGGGATTTACAAGTTGTAAAAAACTGGTCTGATCGTTTTGGGGTGGCGGTTAACCCAACCAAGTGTCAGGCTATCATTGTAGGGAGCCCCCATAGCTTGAGGAGGCTGAATGGGTTAACGGTGCCACCGGTTACCTTTGATGGCACAGTGATTCCGTTTAGCTCTGACGTCAAGGATCTGGGTTTGCATGTTGACACTTGCCTTGACTGGCGTAAGCAGGTCGCGATTGTGAGCAGGAAGGTCACTGGAACGTTGCGGTCGCTCTATCGGTTGAAAAATGTTCTCCCATCACACATTAAGGCATTGCTTGTACAGTCCCTTATCTTCCCCATAATTGACTATGGCGATGTGTGCTACTATGACCTGAATGCAGATCTCCTCAATAAACTTGACCGACTTCTTAATAGCTGCATTCGATTCGTTTTCAATCTCCGCAAGTATGATCATGTATCCGCACATCGATCGCTTTTAAAGTGGTTACCTATCCGGCAGCGCAGAGCGTTGAGGGCTTTGACAACCCTATTTTCTATCCTTCACAAACCCACTTCTCCTTCTTATCTGACTTCTCTGTGTCAATATTTATGCTCTGCACACAGCAAGAATCTTCGGTCAGAGAATAATCGTCTTCTTCGTTGTCCTTCTCATCGCTCTGGTTTTATAAAGTCTTCTTTCTTTGTCCAGGCGGTTTTCCTTTGGAATGCGCTCCCTCAGAATATCAGGACGGTAACCAATCAGTTCACATTTAAAATGAAAGCTCGAGAACATATTCACAAGAAGTTGGCAGATTCGTCTCAAGATTAAGTTGTTGCAGGTTTTTTTTGTTTAACTCTCATAACTTTTTTTATTTTATTATATTTTGTTGTATGTATGTATCTAAGTATTTATTCTTATATTCTAGTTATTCTCTAAGTTGTTTTCTGTATTTGCACCTACTGTGTATTGTCTCTGCATCACCCTAAGGTAGACTGGTAGAAAATGCCCAAGGCATTAAGTCCGCCTTTGTACAGTTTTTACTTGTGCATAAAGTTTAATAAATAAATAAATACAAATAATGGAACTGAATATTTAAGTAATGAATTTCAAACTTTCCATAAGAAGTCCGGAATTTCACATCAAACTTCCGCTCTCTACACTCCCTAACAAAATGGCTTAGCAGAGCGTATGAATAGAACTCTCTTAGATCGAGCAAGATGCATGGTACTGAATGTCAAACTGCAGAAACAGTATTGGGCAGAAGCTGTGTGTGTCAACTACCAGCAGCTTACATCACAAATAGGTGCCCAACCAGAGTGTTAGAGAGTTGTGGAGTGGTAAAAGGCCAGACATTACTAATTTGAAAATCTTTGGCTGCAAAGCCATGGACTTGTCCCAAAAGAAAAAAAGTGGGATAATATTGGCTATAGCGAACAGACCAAACTAAGTGTGGCTAAAATGCAGATGTATGTATATGAAGTATGATGTATGTATATCATGTATTGCAGTATTAGTAATTACTGCATATTATGTTTTCAACATTCCATCCTTCTTTAAAATTTTAGGCAACCTTTTTTGTCATTTTTCTGATTTAAAAATCAAGCTTTTGAATATTGAACTGTTTCTGTCAAGTGATTTTTTCTCTTGAAGTTTGTGGCACTGGTTGTTTGGAGATCACTGCTGACGGCTGGAGCTATTTTTTTTTCTTTCGCTTAAAAGTGCTTATAATCGTAAAAATATGATGAATATATGTTGTTAATGATCTAATTTGGATTCGAGAGACGTCTTCAGTGTATAATTCTATTTGATCTTATCAGGTATGTGTATTTCTACTTGTTATTTTCTGGTAAAAGTGGTTCAGCTTGTTACAGCATCCTTAATGTGCGTTATTTTGTCTAGGATACGCCTGAAGATATACGACTAACAAGCAGAGTTTTCGGCCCTACCCTACCCTAGTACCATTATGTTCCTGGCTGTATTCCAATAGGAAGCCGACAGATACGATCCAGCAGATTTCTGCATACAACTATTTAAGTTTCAAAGAATATTCAATCAACATTCCGGAGCTACTGAAAGACTCGCCGAAGCGACGAAACGTCCAGGAGGGAATTTGTCAGATATTTAATTTTTTCCTCTTTTCTCCTAGTAGTCCAGTCTAGTTTGATCTAAACTATATTATTTCGGTTTAATACATTATTACCGGTCTATATTATTTTTTATTATATAGTGATTACTTACTGTAAAACTCAGAATACTACAGGTTTTATATCGTTCGTTCGTGATTAGTGCTACGCGATCGTAGGGAAATTTCAGTTGCAACTGCAGTTAAACTCGACGCGTAATCTATCTAATTTTGAAATATAATTCAAAGTACAAAAACCCTTAAGTATTATTTCAGTTTCTTTCAAAACCCGCCAGACAAAATGTAACAAGTTTCCTTCCTAGTTAGTTTAGATATTTTTTTTCTACATTAATTTGTTATTTTTTTGTAAAACCTTTTTTAGTTCGGTTATTTTTATACAGCAAAATTATACGTTTTATAAGTGGCGAAAATTGTGTTTCCTTTTTATATCGCTACAGTATGCATATGAAGTTTCAAAACAAGAGGATGTTCCGGAAACCTACACTGCAGCAATATCTTCAAACAAGGTGAATGCAAAGAAGTGGAAACAGTCAACATGAAGAAAATAAAACTTGGAGCCTGAATTGATAAACCAAAAGGAGTGCGATTAATTGACTTTAAATGGGTCTTCAAAATGATGATCCATCTAGTCTAGTCTTTAAATCAAGACTGTGCCAAAGGATGTGGACAAAAACAAGGCATTGACCTCCTACACTGTCAGTGTTTTACTTTCAGAAGCTGTTCAACATAACATGAGATTTTCCAGTTTGATGTCAAAACTGCATTCTTTTATGGAGATGTAAAGGAAGAAAGGTCCAATCGAATCTGGTATGTAATCGGTAATAAATCACTCGTTGGTTTGAAAGAAGCACCAAGGTGCTGGAACCAAAAGTTTGACAGTATATTAAAGAAATTTGGCTTTGATAATAGTCATGCAGATAATGCAGAATAATGCAACACTATATAGACAGAATTCACTATCTATATAGTCATTATTGTCCACAAATTTTTAGTAGGGGTGTTAACAAAAAGGGATCAGTACATTTACTATCTATCGAAGATCAGTAACTCCATTTTAGATACTCGGATACAAAAATGTATGAAGATACCTAAACTGTAATACAACAATAGAGGCATACTAACAGCGAAGGGTTTCAAGGCCACTATAATAATTGAATAACATGCTCTCCCCACTCCGCTAGGGACACAATTTGAAATATGGCGCACTGTTATTTCATTAAAAGCTTTAATATTTAAGAGTTATCAATTCTCAAACTTATGAGTAAAGCATTATCTTACAAAAATACTTATATTTAAATATTTGGACAAAAGAAAATAAATAAAGGAGTTTAGTTAATGACGAAGTGAGCTACAACGCTGAAAAACTGCATGAATGACCGTAGTCTTATTATTTATTTAATATTTTAAGCACACAAATGTGCAGACGCGGACTTAATGCCACAGGCATTTTCTACCAGTCAACCTTTGGGTGATTTCTTATTCAGGTGCTATTTTTTTCCAGGTGCTAGTTTTTCCAGGTGCTAAACAGGCGTAGATCATCGGCCACAAGAAACAAAGTATTGTGTCGTCACACATGACCACTCTTTATTGAATGTTCAAATTCACATTATAACGATAATAACATCAATGTCACCAGAAAATCTCCAAAAGGGCGTTCAACCTGAAATGACTTGCGCAAACCGATAAGCACAAAATTTCCATTCCGACATCAGCATGAAAACTCCCAAAAGAAACAGTAGGTACAGAGGTATATCAGCAGACCCAATTAAAATTGCGCATATAAATAGACAAATTATTTTGACACGCACAATACTGGATTACAAAGTTATTTCGTTCGTTATAATGATAAACCAGCTTTTGCGGTAGACCAACGAAACCCGATATTTTGAGATCCGGTTCCCCGTTTATCTTATTTAAATGGCGCAGTGTGTAGAGGAGTTTGGTAGTCGAATTTCGCGGATTACTTTTTTGACTGATGCTTCGAGATAACTTGTTTGTAACGGTGATAAGATATCAGATTTTTATTTTAAGATTTAAAAAGAAGAAAGAGGTTTTGTGGGACAGCCGATGGATCGAAGTGTGCGAAATAAAATAACAACGTTTGGGAGAGTAAACAAAATGAATAAACTAGAAGGTATCGTGACAGTCATGTTATACTTTTCAAAGTAGAAACTTCATTCCAAAAACATTGTAGTTTTTTTTTTTAATATAGGTCATGACCAAAATCAAAATCGCTTTAAAATAATAGGTTATTGGATTTTTGCATACTTTTTTAAAGCGTATTTTATAGTAAAAGCAGTGTTGCCAATTTTAATTAAGGACCTCCACATAATCGGTCTTTACGAATAGTAGAAAGACAGACCCTGAGTTTTAAAAATACTTTCAACTATGACATTCTTCCTCGTTACGAATGTTTTTATTTTTAGTTAACAATCAGAATTATATAGTATGCAAAATACGCGCATTGACGTGGAGTTGCAGACACTAGCCCGTATTACCTATTAAATAAAGAACAGATTAAGGAATTTTCGAAGAATCTCGCCTTGAAGGGGTTAATAATAGCCCAAAAAAGGCATTTTAACCAAAAGTATAGGATAGAGCATCCTCTATCAAATGAAAACCAAAGGTTACCTATTAAATAAAGAACAGATTAAGGAATTTTCGAAGAATCTCGCCTTGAAGGGGTTAATAATAGCCCCAAAAGGCATTTTAACCAAAAGTATAGGATGGAGCATCCTCTATCAAATGAAAACCAAAGGTCAGAGGGCTTCTAGACCATGAAGCCCCGCACAGTCACCTTCTGCGGCAACCCCTCCATGCTCATCCGGACAGCGTAGAGAAGAAGAGACTTTCTATACCCCTATAATTTGCAACAAGATACCCATTTACAAATATATATTATCGTTCACCCATATAGGTCTTGCTCCACTTAGGAGATCTTGGATAGAATATATTCCACTTTGATACGTACGTACGGTGTCTTCCGCGTCAGTGGTGTAGTGGAGGCGGGTAATATACACCGGAGTATTCTGCTTCGCAGCACGCAGTTTATCGTTGGGCTCCGTAGTCGTTGGGCTCCGTAGTCGTTGGGCTCCGTAGGAGCCTTGCCGCAGCGGTTCTTACAGCTACTCTGTCGGCGCTTCTTCCTTAGCACCGTCACGAAGCCGTCATCATCAGCCCGGCCCGTTTCCTTTATAGGCACGGGTTCTGCGGGGGGAGCAGTGGGGGTGCTCACAGTGACTAACGGGTCAGATGGTCGCATCGGTTGGGCAGCCCTGCGGGGAGGAGCTGCGGGGAGGAGCTGCGGGGACGGGAGCAGGGCTGCGGGGACGGGAGCAGGGCTGCGGGGACGGGAGCAGGGCTGCGGGGACGGGAGCAGGGCTGCGGGGACGGGAGCAGGGCTGCGGGGACGGGAGCAGGGCTGCGGGGACGGGAGCAGGGCTGCGGGGACGGGAGCAGGGCTGCGGGGACGGGAGCAGGGCTGCGGGGACGGGAGCAGGGCTGCGGGGACGGGAGCAGGGCTGCGGGGACGGGAGCAGGGCTGCGGGGACGGGAGCAGGGCTACGAGGCACGGGAGCAGGGCTACGAGGCACGGGAGCAGGGCTACGAGGCACGGGAGCAGGGCTACGAGGCACGCTTGCAGCGCGCAACGCAGACAGCAATCGGCGTCGAATACATACACGGGAAGAAACACAAACCCCACAACGTACCCTCATCATGCCCGACAATACCCACTTCCCTAACACCTGATTCACCCGCTCAACCTTTTTGGAAAACCCTTGCAAAATTAAAAACATCAACTCGTTTTAAAGAGGGTTTCGAGTTTAGCGCGTTGCATCCGCCTCGCTGCCCGAGAGAACTCCCAAAGTGCTTGGAAGCAATTACTTACTTTCCCGTTTAGAATTCTACATGTGCAAAAAAATTTGGCAAATAAAAAAACAACAGCACAAATTAAGGATAAAGGCTCTTACAAACAGGCGCGACAAGCGACGCGAATCGCGCGCGACACAAAGGAACCACAAGTCGCGCAACGAGCGGTGCCTTTGTGACGCGTGTGATTCGCGTCGCGTGTCGCGCCTGTTTGTAAGAGTCTTAATTATTGTAACATTTCGACCCGAAGTTTCGACCCTAAATTAACAGCGCACCTCCAAAGAGGTTTATTGCATTAAAGGTAATATCAGAGGTGCAGCTAGGATAATCTTTAGCAGCAATGTGATTGCGCCGTACTCTCCAGAGACACTTACAGCTCTGGAGAGCAAACACCCCGCCCCGGCAGATGACCTCTCCTTCCCTGCCCCACCCCATCCGAAATTCAACACACTTGAAATTACAGCTCAACAAGTATGTGCGGCCGTTGTTTGCTCGTTTCGAAGTGGCTCCGCCGGCGGCCTCGATAGCTTGACACCTCAACACCTGAAGGACTTAATGTGTTCAGGGCGCCGCGGGGAGGCTGGTGAGTCCCTTTTAAAGGAGCTGGTGGCCCTCATCAATCTCATGCTCTCCGGCAATGTGAACGAAGCCGTCATTGATATTTTGTATGGGGCAAATGCCCTGCGCAAAAAGGATGGTGGCATTCGTCCTTTTGCCGTAGGGTCCACTTACCGTCGTATTGCAGCCAAAATTTGCTGTGCATTTTACAGCGAACCACTAGCCAGCAAATTCCAGCCCCTACAGCTAGGTTTTGGGTCCAAAGGGGGCTGCGAGGCTGCGGTACATTGCAGTATTAGTAATTACTGCATATTATGTTTTCAACATTCCATCCTTCTTTAAAATTTTAGGCAACCTTTTTTGTCATTTTTCTGATTTAAAAATCAAACTTTTGAATATTGAACTGCTTCTGTCAAGTGAATTTTCGCTTGAAGTTTGGGACTGGTTGTTTGGAGATCACTGCTGATGGCTGAAGTTATTTTTTTCTTTGCTTATATTCGTAAAATATGATGAATATATGATAATAATCAACTAATTTGGATTCGAGAGAAGTCTTCAGTATATAACTCTTTTTGATCTTATCAGGTATGTGTATTTCTACTTGTGATTTTCTGGTAAAAGTGATTCAGCTTGTTACAGCATTCTTAATGTGCGTTATTTTGTCTAGGATACGCCTGAAGATATACAACTAACAAGCCGAGTTTTCGGCCCTACCCTACTACCATTATGTTCCTGGCTGTATTCCAATAGGAAGCCGACAGATACGATCCAGCAGATTTCTGCATAAAACTATTGTTACAAAAAATATTCAATCAACATTCCGGAGCTACTGAAAGACTCGCCGAAGCGACGAAACGTCCAGGAGGGATTTATCAGATATTATTTTCTTACATTGATTTTTTTTCTTGACTTATATTATTGTTGTTTAATAATTGTTTCGTGTACTAACTTTAAACGCAGATTGAATACTACAAGTTTTATATCATTCGTTTGTGATTAGTTCTACGCCATCGTAGGGAAAATTTCAGTTGCAACTGCAGTTAAACTCGACGCGTAATCTATCTAATTTTGAAATATATTTCAAAGTAACTACAAAAACCTCAAGTATTAATTTTTGCTTTAAAAATTTTGATATCAGCCGCCAGAAGTATCGACACAAGTTTTTCTACTTTTATATCAATTTTTGTTTTTTTTTTTTGTTACATTCGGTTATTTTTTATACATCAAAATTATACGTTTTTTAAGTGGCGAAAAAGTGTTTCCTTTTTATATCGCTACAACATGCATTATCCACTTACCTCAATAGCGATAAAGGTGAGGTCATCTTTAAGGTTGACATTAAGAATGCTTTCAATTCCGCAAACAGGGACACCTTGTTGACAGAAGTTCAAAAAGAACAGGCAACCCTCTATTACTTTATAAAGACAACTTTTTGAAATCAGCCGTTGGTTGTCAACAAGTTGACGTAAACAGCGAAACCTTGTTGACAGAAGTTCAAAAAGAAATACCCAAAATTTATAGTTTTCTCTATCAATGTTACAGGCAACCCTCTAAATTACTTTATGAAGACAACCTTTTGAAATCAGCCGTTGGTTGTCAACAGGGTGACCCTGAAAATGAAAATTACGGAAATTAACTCTTTATCTACTAGAGTCTCCAATTTTTGACGAATCTTTCCAACATTAATTGAGGAGAAGATACAAAATTTTAATGATGTCATTAATATTCATTCGGCCTTTACACTCATTCGGTACTGTTGTTTTGGACCAAAAATTTACTTGTCGCTCCTGATATCTATGGAAGCATCCAAAACTTTAAGAAAAAGTAGACCAAATTATTAGAAACTCACTAAGAGAGGAAGGCCGTAAACTTAAACTTGAAATCGCCGAGACTGCGCAGCGAATGGGTAGTGTGGCTTGCTACCAAGCACGGTCGTCCAGGGCCCGCCACATTTAGGATGGAACGGTTCACAGTATCGATAAATGTTATCTTCCTCACTGGTCGATTTTGAAGTACCGTTATCTTCCTCACTGGCCGATTTTGAAGTACCGTGTTTGACCGATGCGTTGAACGCTTGGAAAATGGAAAATGGCTTGTCCCAATACGGTTTTGCCCAAAAACCCGTCTACCCAGAGACGGTGGGACGTGCCGTTCTGCAGTATTATACGGAATACCCTTGTAAACACGTCACGTAATACTGTTGAGCGTGCCCGTCTGCTGGCTGTGGCTGTGGCTGTGGCTGTGGCTGTGGCAGAATGGGAGTCAGGCTTGTGGCTTCAGGCGCTCCCGTCATCCACTATAGGCACAATGATGGATGACTCATCGTTTCGGCTCGCTACGTGTACCTGTCTCACGTGTCTCCGCTTGGGCGCACCTTGTGTTGCTCCACATAGATGTCACTGCGGTGAAGCTGTCGACAGTCTCCGTCACCATGGCCTGTCCTGCTGCAGGAGCGCAGATCGCATAGCACGGCACGCCAGCATCAACGATATTATTCGTCCAGCCCTTGTCACCGCCGGCGTACCAGCGGTGTTAGAACCACCGCCAGCGGACCAGCGGTGTTAGAACCACCGCCGGCGTACCAGGCGTACCAGCGGTGTTAGAACCAAACGGTTTGGTACGTACGATGGGAAGAGACCAGACGGCATGACGTTGTTGCCTTGGAAGGTGTGGGACGCAACATGTGTCGATACCTTATATTTAATATACTCATATTTAGTTGTTTAAGGTCTATGTAAGAGTTTTTTTTTAAACCGAAGTTGTGCTTTTGTCGTTTGAAGATCAGTTCTGACCTGACTAGTCCCATGGTAGATCGAATTTTAATTTCGAAAAGATTGCATCATCAGCTCAGGGAATATAAAACAATAGAATACAATAACTAGTTATAAACTATCACACATCAATGTCTGCTTGACAGAACAACCGTATAGTACTTTAGCCCTTTGAGAGTCAACGTCATGAATAAGGACATTAAAGATTATACCATTTTAAACCCTATGTTTTTATTTTATTATTTAAAGCCTCGACTTTCATATCGAGTCCCCGTCCCTATAAAACTGCCTCCTCGAGACTATCCAAGTTCAGTCATGTCAACCGCATGCAAAACATGCGGGGGATCGGCAGGCTTATTACGTATCTTGCAGAAGCCTAGCAATAGCGAAATTTGCGCAATTATCGCGCAAATTTCGCAAATCCGTATGATGTAACAGCGATAGCCACAGCATAGCAAACTATCGATAGTGCTGCCTCTATGGAACAATCAGTTAACTAAAAGTGCAGTTTCCTACTGTTATCGCGTGGTGATTGCGACTATTTCGTATTACGCATGGTTTTTGACAGCAGAGCGACAGCCATCGGCGAGCAAATTTAGTTGTCAAATTGCGTTAACCTTTTCCCTTGTTGTTAATCGCTCGCTGATTGCTAAATTAGAAATTAGTCTTCTAATTCGAAGAATTTTATCTAAAATTGTGTACATTTTAACTCCGTCGTGTGTCGTGTGCTCATTAGAACAAACTGTGTGTACCGTAAAAGACTATTCATCCAGTGTATTCTAGTTAAATTTAACTTTGTTTGTGTCTCTAGTCTCTATTGAGGTATTGGTATGGCTCGTGCTGTTCTCTTGCTTGAAGCGCTTGAGGCTGAAGCCAGCAGGATTGAAAGCCGTAACACAGCACGGTTGCGACGTAGCCTGCGAGATCAAGCCAATGCTTTGAATTTATCTGACGCCGAGTTCAAACATTACAGACTTTCCAAAGAGCTGTTTATGAATTTGTGCACTGAACTTAGACCGTTCATGCCACGAACGAGAAGAAGAACAAAAGTTAGTGTAGAATGTAAAGTAAGTAGGTGTAAATGATAATATCTTTGCATTGTTTAGTCTTTAAGCCTACTTTAAATATGATAGATAATCTTGTTTATAATAAATCTTGAGTCAAGGCCAACACCGATGCTGAGCTAGAAAATCTAATCGTTCTTCTAGTTGATCATTGGACACTCTATTTGCCATTTTATACTGAAACAAGATTATGTATTGTTAATTTCAAAGTTAATTAATACACCTTTGTTTCACATCAATATTGATCTACATATAATATTTTAAAACTTACTTGTTGAACAGTCGAATATCGCTTCGAGTCCAAGCTAACACTGTTTTACCCACTTAAGCATCTTGTAACCGGCGCCAAGCTATTTTTGATGAATTTTAAGAGGGTTTAAGTGGTTTAAATAAGTTTTTTTCGTAACAAAACTTGTTAACATTCTTCATTTGACAATTGACTTTAGTTCCGAAGTTGGCTACATAATCGTTTTGGCGCTAGTGTCGTAGCGATAAGTGCATGTATAACAATTGGCGAGCGATTAGCGAACGATTTTTAGATAATACCGATTTTTTTAGCGTTTAGCGATTGATCGCGCAATGACTGCGCGATATTTGCTGATTGCTCTTTTTTACGTAATAAGCCTGCCGATCATACACGAAAAAGTTCCAAAAAGTGCAAGGAATATTTGCCTCCGATTCAAAAACGGCATTTGGACGATGTCAAAACGGCATTTGGACGATGTCAAAACGGCATTTGGACGATGTCAAAACGGCATTTGGACGATGTCAAAACGGCACTTGGACGATGTCAAAACGGCACTTGGACGATGTCGACGCGGAGCTCGAGATAAACACCGTCAAACGGGGTTTGGTTTCGATACTATGTCCTCTGCTAAAACCAGAGAAACGGTCGAGACTATTGACGGAGATTCGCCGCGACGTTCGAGACCTGTCTCGAGTCTACATCGAGCTCGGTATTTGGATCAACTATTACCTGAAAACGGCTCCACAATTACCACAGAAGCCGGACACGTTGAATTTTTTGTACGCCATGAAAGGAAAGGGTCCCTACGCCGACGCATACCGTGTCATGTTTGGCGCCAGAAAATACGACGACAAGTTACGCTCGTTTGTCGTTCAAGAGATGGCCAAAGAATACGAGACTGTGCTACATACCAACATTAGCACACACGCATACGCCCGACTGGCTCGTTATTTCGACGTAAAACGCAATGATCCCGCGCTGTTTGCGGTGTTTTTCAACAGCTTCCCGAAAACAATAAAGAGATGCTCCGTGTGTGCATGCACCATCATCAACGCAGACACCGTTAAAGGTACCAAGTGGTGGTCCACTATACCCGAAAAGCAAAACTTGATGATTTCAAACTATTCCCCCAGCCGTCGCATTGCCTAAAGCACATTACGTATACGTCGAGGGGTTGGTACGAGCTGTTACGCAGAGTGGATCCCGCGTCCATCACGAGTATCTGGTCGCGGATAACCGATCATCGACGAGAGCTAGAGTCCTTGGTTGGACGTGGATGTCAAAAAATTTGGATGCTCCCTTCAAACGGACGGCGTCAGTTTGTCGATGAACCGCTTCAAGAAGGCGGCAGAATAGAAATTGCACGCAAACAACATCAAAATAAGATTCAATGTCAGTTCGCGAAAGACCCTAAGTCATTTTGGCAATACATACGATCACAGAAAAGTACAATGAGTAGACAGGATATTATAATGGACGGTCAGTATCTGTCAGACCAGGAATGTGCTGAGCAGTTCGCGACTTTTGAGTCGGTATATAGTAGTGCGCCGCCACGACTGGACTCAGAAGCGGCAGCAGCGGAAGCGGGGAACACTGGTAGTGCATGCGTGCGAATTAATAATCTGAGTCTTAGGGACGTTAAAAGTGCACTCGACCGCCTCAAGCCTAAGCGATCTGCAGGCCCAGATGGTATACCAGCGTTTCTTTTTAAAGATTGTGGTATTCGCGGAACCGTTACTTTATATATTTAACGCCTGTCTTCATTCTGCGAAGTTCCCAGCTCGGTGGAAGATTACGCGAGTCATTCCAGTGCCCAAAGGCAGGGCGGGAGCTGACATCAGTGGGTATAGACCGGTGGCGGTGTTGTCGACGCGTGTTCGAGTCTGCCATTCAGCGCTGTGTGCAAGAGCAAGTGCGCGGATAGTTATCGGATGCGCAGCACGGATTCCGGCCGGGGCGCAGCACTGCTACCAATCTCCTTGATTTCATGGGACGCGTGGTGCCGGCGGTGGATGCTGGGGTGCAGGTGGACGCAGCTTATTTTGACTTCAGAAAAGCTTTTGACACCGTTGACAATGACATCTTACTGTGGAAACTAGCAGAGGTCGGATGTACCCAGCATCTATTGCGGTTTTTCGCCAGTTACATGCAAGGCAGACAGCAGTATGTGGACTGCAACGGATGTGAATCCGACTTATATTACACTTGGTCAGGTGTAAGTCAGGGCACCAACTTGGGGCCTTTAGAATTTAGAATTCATAATTATGATAAACAATTTGCCGGAAGTCCTAAACAATTTGACCTCAAGTTGCTGCTAGAGATTAGGTCCGTGTCTGATTGCAGGCGCCTACAGGAAGACATCGATCGAATAGTACAATGGAGCCATGAAAACAAACTGTACTTCAACGTATCAAAGTGCTCGTTGATGAGTTTCACCCATGCTCGTACACCTCTGCTCTATGAGTATGAGATGGACGCGGCACCAATGCAACGAGTCACGGAGGTGCGAGACTTGGGTGTTTTCATGACCCCCGATCTGACATTCCGTGAGCATGTAACCAGGATCTGTAAGAAGGCCTACAGAAACTTGGGATTTGTTCTGAGACAGACACAAAGCTTCACAAACATTACAGCAGTTAGGGTCCTGTATGATGCACTAGTCAGGAGTCATCTGGAACATAGTGCAGTCATATGGGCTCCACATGAAGCTAAGTTTAAAAATCAAACTTTTGAATATTGAACTGCTTCTGTCAGGTGATTTTTTTCTCTTGAAGTTTGTGTCACTTGTTGTTTGGAGATCACTGCTGACGGCTGGAGCTATTTTTTTCTTTCGCTTTAAAGTGCTTATAATCGTTAAAATATGATGAATATATGATGTTAATGATCTAATTTGGATCCGAGAGACGTCTGCAGTGTATAATTCTATTTGATCTTATCAGGATACGCCTGAAGATATACGACTAACAAGCCGAGTTTTCGGCCCTACCCTACCCCTACCTATCCCCTTCGTACTATTCTGTTCCCGGATTTTAAATAAGTTGAGGAGTGAAGATTCGAGGGAGCAGTTTCTTACAAGTTTTTCTTGATTACCTTTCCAAGATTATCGACCAGATGAGATATGGAATACAAGATGCCGAAATAATCCAGGATACAATAGATATTATTTTCTTACATTGATTCTTCTTGACTAATATTATTGTCGTTTAATAATTGTTTCGTGTACTAACTTTAAACGCAGATTAAATACTGCAGGTTTTTTTTTAAATCGTACTATCGCTATTTTTCGTCTGTTTATCTATAATTACGTGATAATCCGGTTGCAGCTGCAATTAAAATTCGCGTGCGGACCTTAATTTTAAAATTTAATTAATTGTAACTACAAAAACCTCAAGTATTAATTTTTTTTCTTTAAAAAATTTTATATCAGCCGCCAGAAGTATCGACACAAGTTTTTCTACTTTTATATCAGTTTTTGTTATTTTTTGTAAGTTCGGTTATTTTTATACAGCAAAATTATACGTTTTTTAAGTGGCGAAGAATTGTGTTTCCTTGTAATATCGCTACAGCACCTAATTGATGTCGTGTATGGGGCAAAAAGAGCGTTGGCACGACGAGATAGTGGAATTAGTTGGCAAATCATAGCTTGAAAAGCAAAAACCAGAAAAGACTGAAAATTACTGGAGGAGGCCTATACCCGTCGAGGGGTCCTTAATTAGTAATTATTAAATTCTTAGTTTATTTAACTTTATTTACTGTAATTAAGGAATATTAAAGGCTTTTTTATTATTTTTTTATTTATGGGACAAAAAAGACGGGTCCTTCGCTATCCAGGATACAGGTCCAGAGAAATAGCGAGCCGAAATGGATCGAGCGAGGCATATTTCAAGGCGATAGTTTCGAGTCTGCTTTGGTTCTGCTTAGCTTTGAATCACCTGTATTCTGGTCTAAGCTATCGCTTGAGGAGGTGGTCAGGTTATATCTCATCTCTATTACATGGATGGACGACATTAAACTCTTTGCTTATGATGACATTAAATAATTTGCAACAGATAAAATAATTTATTCAATACAACCAGCGCCATTGTTATAGAAACTATTTCGTTTCTTTATATTAACTACGGAATAAACTAGCAACTTCTGTTATCTGGTAACTGTCAAGGCGAAGTTATATATTTTCTGACTCTTCAAATATTATAAATAAATATTTTAGATGCACCGATGCAGTTGTCGAAAATGGCAGTATCACATTAGCAGTAGCCTCATATAGTGGAAGTAGCAAATAAAGAACTTAGGTAATCAGGTTCCTACCAGGACCCTCCCAGTGGATCAAGAGACCATTAGAATAGAAAAACAAAGCATTTAACCATCTCTGCAGCGAAAAATGAGAAAGCATTTAACCATCTCTGCAGCGAAAAATGAGAAATTTAAACAAGAAAAGTAGAAATTCCATCGACGTTGTCCTAAATATTAAGATCATTATTTACTGGTCTTTATTAAGCAAGTTTCTTCGGGAGACGACTCGCAGAGTCATTAAGCCCTTAGCAAAACAAGTTAACACATTGAAGGAACTCGTCTCGGTGTACAATTTGCCAACAAGCCATGCAGTGACAACTTAAATTTAATTTTACTTTGGACCTTTACCATTGTAATGAGACTTCCAAACGGGGTTTATTCGCTTGTGGAAAATAAGAACTTTTCTTTCGTATAATTGTTTTTTTAGAACATACAAAAGCAGACATTCAAACAAAATGTCTTACTTCGAAAAACTTAACTATCATAATATCATATCAAAAGTCTGCTATTCTTGCACTGAAAGCAAGAATAGCAGACTGAGGGGTGACGAATATTTTGATTGCAACATAATTTCTGTAAAAGTTGTCGATTCATTCATGGTTTATTGTTCACGGTAGTCCATTCCATAATGGCTTATCTTTATCTAGTTATTTTCTAAAAACATACATAAAAAGGAAAATAGTAGTGGTACAATAAAGCATTAACGTCTTACTTGAGTCTGAACCATCCAGCAAACTAAGTTTTGTTCTTTGTCTTAACAGCCTGCCACATGATTAATGTCTCCGTACAAGAACATTGTATTAAAGATTATGGAAAATATTTTGGTGATTCATGGAATTAGTTGTTTTAGTTTCATTTTTAAATAACTCTTTTGGTTATGTTTAGGGTAATGCAGACATTTAAAATTGACGTAGTGATATTCTTTGAAACATTTGAATGATTAGAAAAACAAACTTCCATTCCAATACCGACTTCAAAACAAGTATAGCACACCATCTTTAAACGACAGCAGTATTTTTTTATGAAAATGTATGTATAGATATGTCATTCTAAGCGGACTTTTTCTAAACATAAAAATCTCTGAAGGCTAAGACTAAATGTTTATTCGTAGAACGTGGACACAAAACGATCAAAAGTTTCGCCATATTTCCAGTTATTTTCTTCAGAAAAATCCACACTTTTAAAAAAATTGTGTATTTTTACAAAACAACTCCACATAATTATAATTATATGTATAAAATTCAAAGTCCTGACTGATATATCAACGCACAGCCTAAACCGCTGGTCCTAGAGACATGAAATTTGGAGAGTGTGGTTCTTTGTGAAGAGAAGGTATCCATCCACTAAGAAAGGGTTTTTCGAAATTCCACCCCTAAGAGGGTGAATGGGGTGAAATTTCACGCGGACGAAGTCGCGGCCAGAAGCTTATAAACAACAAGTTTATCTGCATTATTTCATTCCTATTTCATTATATGGATGACTGAATTAGTGAACAGTATTTTCTAATATCCAATCATACAATCAAATCACACGCTCTTAAACTTTCTTTCTCTTACATTTTATTTTTACACGTCAGTTTTTTTGATTATTTTGTATTGTAAGAAGACTAATATTTACTCAATGCTGTGTTTTGAGCCAGCAGCGTTTCAATTTAATATTTTACAAGTCTACACACACAGAGATCAATGGTGGCCAAGTGGTAACGGCCGCGACTTACGAGTTGTAGGTCGTAGGTTCGAACCCAGACAGGCCGCTTTACTTTGTGTAAATTATTTCATCACCACTGCTCTCAAAACGGTGAAGGAAAACATCGTGAGGAAACCGGCATGTCCTAGAACCAACAAATTCGAAGACATGTGACATCTACCAACCCGCACTGGGCCGGCGTGGTGGATTACGGCCCACTCCCTCTCACCGAGAGGAGGCCTGTGTCCCAGTAGTGGGAACATTATAGGCATTATATATGATTATGGTTATGGTATGGTTTTTTGATGAGTGTTCACTAACTCAAAAGCGAACCAACATTGTTTTTTGAAGTGACAAGGTTTATGTACAAAAGCCGAAAACAAATTAATCTATAGTGTGGTGTGCATGAGAGCAAAAAAAAACTATTAATAAACAACAGCGATTTCAATAATTTTACCGTCCCAATACAGAGAACATACAGTTGATGATGACACATGATTTAAAATTCTAGTGATCCAAATGTTTGCTATAACATTTTTATTGACTAGTTCACATACCTTTGAATTATCGAAAAATTATCAAGTAATCCCCTTAGGAGTACCTGATTATTTTTATTTTATTTTAAATCATAATGTGGTATCGCAGCTGAAGTTGAAAAATGTCAACTATTGGAGGCCACTGTAAGTAAAAAGGAAGCAATAGCATTATTTTCAAATGTCTTCAACTCATTAGCTCTAAGATACGACGTCACTTGCACGAGTTGCATGAAGTTCATGGTATTTTTTGTCAAAAGTTGTAAAGCAACTACGACATCGACTAGACACACTACACTACGTTTCCATCAAAGCCCAGAGGTAATAATGACTGACAAATTCATTTATATGTAAACACATGTTTATTATTACGGTAACGGTAGTGAGATTCCTGATAAATCCCGTTAAATTGACGTCACTACTGATTTCGGTGCTGTTTGTTTGGCTACATTAATTTGGCCATCATCGCTACTCGTAATTGGCGACTGTTCATTAACTCGTTTCGTTTATTGCAGTTTTGAAAGTGGATTTAATTAATGAGTTGGTATGATGAAAGATGTACAGGATAAACAAACTGCTCAGAACATTTCAGCCAGTACGCATACTTGAGAGGTTGGGTTGATGAGTCTAAGGTTGCCTAACCTTAGTCTGCAGTCACATTAAGAATGGTGCTGAGTGCAAATACGCGATTGTATTAAGGCCGATTGCACGATGAGAGAAAAACCGACATTAGATGCTGATAGTATTGCCATAGCTCAATAACAAAGTTCGTAAATACATGAACGAATGCTTTTTACCAACGAAACGAATACCGATGCCTATTTCAAGCACAATACTTAAGCAAGAGATCTTTTTGTAGTGAAAAGAAACCGGCTTTGAATATCGAACCAAACTAACCCAAGCTCTACCACGGAATTCGTTGAACAACGATAGCCAATCAAAACTTTTATCACTAAACAAAATCTATCGTACTCAATCGGTGCTAAGCTTCGTGGAGCTGATAGGTCGCAATCCATTTCTGATTACAGTGCGGATTCAATTGGCGTGTTCCAACAATGCGGTGTGTCAACACTGCGTGCCGCTTCTATACAGCGTATCGAGAATTTATAGCGACACTGTGTTGGAATCGGACAGCGGCGGTTAAAGCTAGATTACAAATACTTTAGTGCCACAATAGAATTTCACAATCGTAGCACAGATCTGCGTGCAATTGGTACGCAATTGGAAAGCCATGCAAAATAACAATAGTAGATTGTTATATAAGGGTCGAAAGGAATCAATTCCCATACGAGGTATTTAGACGCGCAATAATTTTCTCTTTTATAGTACTATACAGTTGTTCTGTCAAGCAGACCCCCCTGTGTGGTATTTGACGTGTGATAGTTTATATCTAGTTATTGTATTCTATTGTTTTATATTCCCTGGGCTGATGATGCAATCTTTTCGAAATTAAAATTCTACGAGTATCTACCATGGGACTAATCAGGTCAGAACTGATCTTCAAAACGACAAAAGCACAACTTCGGTTTAAAAAACTCTTATATAGACCTTGAACAACTAAATATGATTCTAAACAACGACAAAAATAGCGCTTGTAACCGACGGGTTGACATGTTTTTCAAAATGGAGTGCTCTCGACTCGGCACTCGATACAAAATATGCACGACGGTTTTTAAAACGCTATGACTATTATATTCACAAAATTATTGATGAAAACCGATATGCACGAACAAAATACTCACACGTGTATCCCACAATCGAGTTAGTGGAGCGGACTGTTTCAAAGCATCAATTAGAATTATCTGCGTTCGACAACACTGTTGAAATTAGGAAAACTGGATACTCGGGCAATAGTATACGACAATACGTGTCAATTAAAATATATATCTTGGAGAAGCAACAGAAAATGGTCATTTATTTTGTGGAAAAGTTTTTACGACGAAAAATCGATGCAAAAAATGACGCAAAAAAAGGATTAAATATGTTTAACTAGGTTTAACATCATAATACCTAGCACACAACGTAGTGAAACACTTTTCGCTTACTGTTTACCAATGATTATTTTGATTTCAACACTTTTGCATTAAATTGATGTCATGATAAATACACCGTTTCCAATGAAAATCTTTGAACCAAGACGCCATTCCATCACATTGAATTCAAATCACAGAACACAATTTGATTCAATTAAAGAACAACATAAATCAGAATGGCCGCGACCTGTAGGTTGAATGAAAAAGTTGTCGGGTCTATTGGGTTCTAAAAATTGTTTGATTGAAAATAAATAATGATTGACTTTTTAATTTTATCAATTTTCTATCATTTACAAATAATAATTTGAAATAGGTGCACATAAAAATAAAAATATAGTTAATTTGGGTTTGGTGAATAACATTAGATAACTAAATAAATTGTAATTTCAATATTTTATCAAAAGTTAAATAAAATGAAACTGAACAACGCAAGTCAATTATAAAAAAAACTATAATATTTGTTTTTGTATTTTTTTTGTTTTATATTTTAGCACTAAATTATAGGTAGGTAAAGTCAGTAACTGGTTTTTTCACCCTACTCCTTTTTTTTCTTTTCTGCCAATTTTATGGTCGCTACTACAGCGAGTATTAACTTAAATAGGCATGGAAGAAGGTCTATTGAAAAAAGGTTGAAACGTACAAATTAAAACGGAAACTACCAATTTTAGCCGCTGATATTTCGGAGTGGCGCCACTGTCAATATTTTAATTTAGTTAATGGTTAGAGTTGAATGATAATGCCAACCGTCAGCAAGGAATATAGTGGCTGTTCAATGGAGTAGGTACTAGTAAAGCGGATATATTATGAAAATTAGGATATCGGGTGATTGGACTTCTTAACAGACTTCTATCTGAACAGACAGCTGTGCTGCTGGGGAGTTTGTTGTGCCCATAGAGTAAGTAAACATGTAAGTTGTGCCACTTCTTCTTTCCAGCGAAAGCACTAGGAAGTGGTGAAGGACGGGTGTTTTAGGAAAAAAGAAAAAGTATTTATTGCAAATTTGCGACTCGTACAAGAAGATCACAAACTAGGAGGAGACTGTCTTATGCATGGACGTAATATATAGAAGTTACTTCTATATATTACGTCCATGGTCTTATATGTAATTTTGACGTTCAAAAAACCCTGGTTCTCAGCCTAATTTGAATAAATTACTTTTTGATTTAAAAATTAAATGTCTTCACGTTTTTCATCCTGTAAATAAATGCACATAGTAATCTAAGAGATGCATAAATATCTCAAATTATCATAGATACAAATTAATCCTGAAATTGGGTTTGGCCGGTAACATATATTATATATCTGAAGTCGATTTAGTGCAGTCAGGGTTCGGTGAATGAACCTTCTTTGTACCTTTGAACGTACTCACTCACGTTAATTAATTAATTTGGTACAAACAGGGTTTTCTAATCAGAAAACACTATTATTCAAATGAAAATCTAAATGATATTGATCGTTTGGCTCAACTAGCGTTTTGGGGATTACCGACTACTGAAGCCACGTGTTACAAAAGCATACAATTCCATGACCACAGTGGTATTCTAACTTGTCCGCACTGTGCACGTACGGTCAGCAACAAAAGTCGATTAACACTTCAGTTTTTTTAATCTCTGATAATGAGCAAAATATTTGTTCAAAATTGCAGCAGAAGTACAATGCCGGGTCAGCGGGATTTCCGGGTCAGCGGGATTGTCCGAAAGGGTTACTGGTGGCCCGGAACATAAAGGGCTAAGGAAGGAACACGGGTGGGTTTTAGTCAGTAAGAGTCTGACACTCCCTTCCGCTCCACGCAGAGCGGGAGGGGTCATTTGATGATTTCCCAATTGCAAAAAAAAAAAAAGGACAATGCAATTTTGAAAAAATATTTTGCTCAATAACTGAGATTAAAAAAACTGAAGGTGTTAATCGACGACGTTTGTACCTTCACAGTCAAGATAGGTTTACATTAGCCACATAAGAGCAAACGCTCGAAGCCTATAGCCGTCATGAACAAAAACAGTCATCGTAGATGAAATCGACATGGGATGTTATTAAACCACGTTTATTAACAGTACGTTAAAAAGCCGGCCAAGTGCGAATCCGACTCACACACGGAGGGTTCCTTACCACTGATACCGATACCCAAACACAAAACAATACAGACAATTCCAATCATGTAACTTAATTAATAAAACTGTAGGTACTATTATTTATTGCCAGTATGTAATCAATGCTTAACTGTGTGACTAGTAACTGGAACCTTGAGGGAATCTGTTGTTCTAAGGTTGAGGAAGACTATCCGCTCGTGATACAGATTTATACTAGTACGAGTGGACAGGGCGAATCAGTCCAAAGACAACCAAACCATTTTTATAGTCTACCATTTCACATTCTCCAACTGTTGACCTGCCTTTATTGTCAAAATAACTTTAAGCAATATTTATCTATACTGGGTTTATTATCAAGTTACTCTTTAAGATTGTCTCATATTCATCAATATTATTATTGCTGTACAATATATTATAATACAACATATTTAAAAAAATACACGTTTGGTTGTGCCTTCTTTAATTTTATTATATTACTAGCTGCGCCCCGCGGTTTTATCCGTAATTTTATATGGAGGTAGCCACCTCCATATAAAATTTTATCAAAATTGGTCTAGCCGTTTGAGCGTAAAGAAGTAACAAACATATAAACACACCCCCACACACACTCACAAACTTTCGCCTTTATAATATTAGTGTGATGGTTGTTATTATAGCGGCAATAGAAATACACTCTGTTTGAAAATTTAAACAGTCTACCTATTACGGTTCATGAGACACAGCCCGCTGACAGATAAACGGACGGACAGACAATGGAGGCTTACTAATAGGGTTCCGTTGCAAAAATCAGTGCAGTCATTCTATATCGAATCTATAACCATAAATTACCGTGTACCGGAAAGCGATCGCCGCGTCTAATAGATAAAATTTAATTTTCTTCTGTTACATACGGAGTTAAACCGTATCGCCCTTGTAGGGTTGGCGTGATTTTTTATTTATTTTTGGGCAGTTGAGAAAGTAAGTTTTTGGCAGATAAACATTTGGAAAGTAACACATAGTAATTATGTAGCCGTACATAGTATGATAAATGAGTTATTTGCTGTAAGTAGGTTTGCACAAAAACTTTTACACGTCAATCATATTATTTTTTTAAACTAGATGATTTCGGCGTTTCCCACTGACCTGTATTAAACAAGTACCTTGTTTGATAGAGTGGCGTTTCCTATCTGACCACTCTGAGAAAAAAGGCCGAAACAAACTATGAGCATATGACATGTAGTATGCCCACTGACCTCTAATACAGTACTTGTATTATAGAGGTCAGTGAGTATGCCCTATACAGTGTACAGGCGCGTACGTGTTCCACGCGCGCCTCAAAGAGATGTCAGCGGGCCCCTTAGGGCCTAAGCCTGCCGGTTCAGCGGGATTGTCCGAAAGGGTTACCGCTGGCCCGGAACATAATAAAGGGCTAAGGAAGGAACACGGGTGGGTTTTAGTCAGTAAGAGTCTGACACTCCCTTCCGCTCCACCCAGAGCGGGGGGGTCATTTGATGAATTTCCACACACAAAAAAAAAAAACATTAAATAAAAGGTGAGCTATCCTTAGTACCTCCGCTCTTACCTCTGAGCATGTGGTAAATCCTGTCTCCTTCCTTAATTTTATGGAACCTGGCTGACTTTACCACTGGCTGTTTATAAACTAACCATTTACTGTAGCCCAAAAAAACTATTCCATTCCTTATGTTTTAGACAGCCAATCTTTTTAGGTATTAGGTATTGTGACTGGAATTAACTTCTGACCGTAGTTTTTTCCTTGTTTAAATCCTCATGAACGATAGACAGTCCTCTTCGGTCACCCCAATGTCAAAATCCGTTGGTCTCTGTTGTGTTCGTCCTATTTCTTCTGACTGGGGTATCTAGGTAAAAAACCTGACTTGACTTGACCTGTAGTGTTCACTTATAATTCAAATTAAGGCTCCTACAAACATGCGCGACACGCGACGCGAATCGCACGTGACACAAAGGCACTGTAAGTCGCGCAACGAGCGGGGCCTTTGTGTCTGTTTGTAGGAGCCTTTAATGTATACAAAATATTGTAAAACATATAAAAGAGTAGGTAACTATGGAGTTTCTTGTCTATTCTTCTCCCTACCATATTGAACCTAGAATCAATCAAATTTTCGTGTACAATTTGAAGTTAAATAGTGCCTTTTAATGCCCTACCTACTTGAAATAAATGATTTGTCTTTACTGATTAAAAACAATTTAGTTTAGTAAGTAATAATTTGTCTACAGTGGTTTTGATATTAAGAGATTTGTTTATTTATTTTTCTTCTTCGCTTTTATGAATTGCTCATATCTAATGAGCAATTCATAAAAGCGAAGAAGATACAGCCCTAACCAACTAGATAGATCCAATTTACTTTGGGGTATATTGGGAAGGCAAATAAATGAGAATTACGTATGGTAGTATTTATGTAAAACAGGGCACCTTTTGCCCCATAACCCTTACCTTTATGTCTCGTAAATTTGCAACTACTACCTTCTGTGATTTAGTTTTATGTCGTTACATTGTGGGCTGGATTAGTTATATTGCAAAGACTACAATATAATGCTGTATTGGTTGCAATGTCTTGTTCTACTAGATACTTAAATTTGGCGGAAAAATCAGAACCATTTATGTTTTTTAAATTGACACGAAATTTTCGGCGAAGACTACGTTATGTACTACTTACATACCTTGACTGATTTCTGTATTCTCAATCGTGGCTCTTGTAAAAGGCGACCTAAAAATACATTATCTCTGTAAAATTGCAACTACAATTACCAGTTGTTTGTAATGGGTAGCCATCCACTACAGCGTCGTCAATCAGGATCTGACATTATAGGCTAAGATAATCTGAATCTCCGATCAAAACTATCCATACTGTCTTCTCGAAACCCACTACAGAAGTAGGTAGACAAGCAAACTTTACAAAAAAAATATGTTAATTTCTTTCCTTCTACTCCTACGATAGACCAGGTAATACACTTTCTACCTCGTAGAAATAAGGAAAAATAAAGTAGAAATTCCCAGCGATACATATACATCTAACTAGAGATGTATAGCTACCATAAATTGCTTATGGGGGTGAAGAAACCAGGCGGAACTAATGCACCTGTCAGACTCACGTGTAACGGAATCTATGTTCTTATTTATCTTGACGATATTTCTTTAGGTGGGGTCGATTAAGCTCAAGTAATAACAGTTTTGAAGAAGTGCTTTTTATGCCGATAAGGTTGCGTGTTGTGAGGTTGTAGACACGGAAGTCTTCGTTTTATTTTTTGGCAAACAAGTTTACCTATTGCTACCGCCATGTATAAGCATCTGCAATACCTGAGGCATCACAAGCTAATTGTAATTTATTTATTTATTTTTGTTAGGGAAAACAAACAATTGTACAATATAAATTACACCTAAGATTACATTGAAAGTGGGTAAATGTACAATCCACAACGTTTCCACAGATTACCAAGGTTAATGATACAGTGAAGACACAATATTCAGAAACACAAAGAAGAAGACAGTAAGAGAATAAAGAGGCTGTACTTATTTTAAACTAAAACAAATAGTAGTAATCCCAGAGACAAAGCTGAAGCATCATAGGTGCCTGTAGTTGCAACTCAGATAACACATAATTATACCTAATGGATTTCATGACTTGCTATATACAACTAAAATACTCAACTACGAGTCAGCAGATAGACAATAACATAAATATTAAATATACATTTCCCAATTAGCAAACAGGCAATAACCATAATAATAATAAACGGATTTTGGCACTATAAAATTATTTAGGTACAACAATATGATTTATATGGAAATGAACTAAAACTCGTCTCGCACAATACACTGCCGTTTTTCAACGTCGAAGCTCCCAAATCATTGGGGTAAAGTTCTCAGTGTACAGGAATCAGGATACTTTATGAAAATGGTTTCGTATCGCAACGATTTTCCTCCAGGAGGTTAGAGGTGCCGTATTTTCAGTATGGCTTCAGCTCTCGGGCTGAGCGGATGTGTGCGGGAACGAGGCGATTTTGCCCCTCAAACTTTTGAATGCAACACACGCGATGGTATTTTTCTGAAAAAAAAATAGTTTTTAGTGATTTTTGACTGTGAATGGATTAAAGAGTATTACGTGTGGTGGTGATTGACTTGTGTTTTGTTAATTTCAATGAAACAGTGATGAAAGAAAAATATTTGTTTTATAATGAGTCCCGGAACAACGTTTCGGGGTATCCCGGTTTAGGTAAATACCCTTTAATAATTTTCCCTTTCGTTTGGTTAGTTTATAGGTAAGAAGATGTTTGTTTGAACTTTTGCAATATTACTCCAGGGATCATTTAAAACTGTTTGTCAAGTCATCAAAGTATTATAACATTAAAGTTAATGATTTGTAAGAGGTGGTATTACCAATAATCTACATAATTATTTCATATTAGATTTTACAAGTTTGAATAGCCCTACAGAAACAGATCGAACGTTAAGCATTATCTGCTTATTTTTTATTAATTACACCGTGAAATAGCAAACCTTATTAACGTTTCCAGTAAAAAAATCTTCGTGATCTATTTATTCTGTGTATCGCTGAGAAAATTCTTCCTAAAGAACTTAATCACCGAGTTATTTGCAAATAAGATACCAGATTTTCAATCATGAAATTACATATAAGTTTGTTAGAAGCGTATGAATCCAATATTATTTTATCCCTTCAAAAAATAACCATTAAATCGTCTTCTACTATGACAGGCCAACAGACATTATAAAAATGCCTACGCAGTATTCTAGACACACCCAGTTTAAATTTCGTTAGAATTTTTGGTTATCCTTATAAATCAGTTAGGAAACCTTTATTACTTTCTGACAGCAAATTGTGGCCCACAACTCTGAACTGAAATCAAATATGCAATTTTTATTTTTTATTCCTCTTATCTGTAACGTATTTCTATAAACATAGATAGATATATAGACTCTTTATTATGTGCACCATAAAGATTACATACGTAAATGTAGAAATTTTACACGGGGTGACACAATGGGCGGGCAAAATTTATTTCGAGAAATGCCTTTTGTAAATAATATGCCAAACTTGTAGCTAAATTCTGGGCTGACTCAATTTAGATTACCATCGACACGCTAAGATGAAGAATAATGTAATATTTTCTATTTTTCCTGCCTTTACATATTCATATAAATCTGGGTTGCTTGATTTTTTTATGTCAATTATTAATAAATACAGCAGCTGATACTTACCTATCATAATAAATAGTTATAGCTGCTAAATATTGTTTCACGTTCGCCACAATTGATTCATAAAATCCCTATCCCTAATCACCACTCAGACGGATGCTTATGGCAGCAAGTGTCTTGTGTCATTAGCTGCTGCCACTCACTCATACTTGTGAAATCGCTTAGTTAGGAATGCAAACGGAGGAAGTGACTACGATATAATTTATTTTACGGAAAACCTGCAACCTTACTAGTGGTCATTGCAAGATTATTATAATGTAGGGTTTAGTTGGAATATTATCAATGTTATTGTGGATTCATTAGCTAAAGTTTGGTTGTCATTGCTGCAAATATGAAAATTAGCATAGTGGCACTATCCGACTACTATACCTCAATCAATCTGCCTAGCCTTCTCCCAACTATGTTGGGGTCGACTTCCAGTCTAACCGGATGCAGCTGAATACCAGTATTTTATATGGAGCGACTGCCTATCTGACCTCCACAACCCAGTTACTGGGTAATACGATACCCCTTGGTAAGACTAGTTGTCATACTTTCGGGCTTCTGACGACCCATAACGACTGTTAAGGGCCCCTTTTCCCGAAACTTTAGGCATTTTACGCGCTGAGTCGGCTTGCGCCCGCGTTGCACAGGAGCCGTCGCGGTATGAACTCCGGTGACCTATGGCGGCGGACGAGCACGCCACAGTACAAATAAATCAGTAGTACAAATATTACACTAGTTTACAAATTTTTATTTTTTTTCGTTCACAGGACAAAACCGTTGGATTTGTTTTGTGACTACCTTCTAATCAGTAAAAATAAATGTAAAATGTTTTTATCAAGTCTGGTTTTTTTATAACACTCACAAGAAGTTTTGGCTTAATCTGGTTACGTAGTGATCAATTAATTGTCTTAAACTCAAAAAGGAAACATTTAATGAAATTCTATTTTTACCGACTTCACAAAAAATTTTATAGGCTCACTTATTGTTTTTCGCATATTTTATGAAGTATCTTGTGTATTTGTGTATGGTTGTCACCATCTCAGGTAGCTGGGCTGATGATGGAAGCTACAACTCCTTAACAGTAAGAAGTTACTTGACCAGGCAAGGACTGTTTTAGTAAATTGTTTTGATGTTTGATAGGGCATTTGCCACATTTGGTCTCATGAACATCAAGTCATGACCTGATGCTGCAGTCAGGATAGTCTGCAGAGTACCTAACTTCTCGACAAGTAACAGCAGATATATCGTGTTTAGGCTCATTGAAAAGGGCTCGATGTGTGGATAAACGTACTGTTACTGAGAAACACCGAAGACCTGATGCTGAAGCCAGGAGCATCAGAAAAAGTACAAACCTTGAAATTACAGCACCGTACTCGTATTTGGGCTCATTTTAAACAGGACTAATTTTAAGTTCAATGCAATGTTGACATAAGTCTGGCCTGATGCTGCAGCCAGGATTATCAGCATCTAGTCTAAAAACTAATAAAAGGAGAACTCCTCAACAATTAACGTCCCTGCATCGAGAAAAGGAATATTTTATAAAAAGGCGATGGGCAAGTTGACATTATTCTATTGTAACTTAGATAAATTATAAATAGACCCACTAAAAAGCGAGAAATAAAAACTTTTTAACAAAAAAAAAACCGACTTCCAAAAAAAAACACTACAAACTGAAAAATAACTTTAATTTCGGAAGTCGGTGGCAAAAACTAAAATACTGATCCCTAAGACACCGACTTCCGAAATTAAAGTTATTTTTCAGTTTGTAGTGTTTTTTGTTGAAAATGTTTTTCAGACAGTGCAAATTAGATCATAACATTTTTAGTTTTATTTACAAGAAAAATATGTAGTAAAAAAAACAGATCGGTTACAGAAGCTATAAAAATGGATGCACTACTTTATTTAACTTCAACTTTCGGTAGCAAATTTTAATAAAAAGGGTTTTTCAAGTAGTAGATGAAAAGTACTAACAAATTCGGTAGCAAGAAATAAAAAATACGTGCAATTTAGATTGTCAATTTTGTGGCAAGACCTAACAAATCACGAAACTAGCTGCTATTTTTGCCTAACTAAATATGTAGCCTTTAAAAACCAGAACAAGTGGTGTTACATACAATATAATGATGACCCATGGGTCAAAGAGTGTGGTACTTAAGATAGAAACACGTTTGTATGATACAACTACATACAGAAAGCATGGCTAATAGAAATCTCTATTCCTAGACAGCTCGTTTCGCCGAAAACTTTGTTGATAGAAAACATTGTTCGTAGATATCTCGGTTCATACGAAGCACTTTTGACAGAGATCTCTGTTCATAGATAGCATTTCTTGTCGGAAACTTTGTTCATAGAAACCACTGTTTCACCTTGGTTCACAGAAAGCACCTTTGGTTCACGGAAACCAATTAGATCATTATTTTTTAAGTAAGCTGTATTCCTATTCACTCGCTCTTGCATCCTATGTCGACGGAGCCCCGCTTGGCGGGGCTCCTATTTCTGTGTAAAGGGTTTAAAGTAACCAAACCGAACCTCGGGGTGCCCTTCGCTCGCTCTTGCATCCTATGTTGCGCTTTTTTAACCAAGGGAAACAGTGGTTTCTATGAACAAAGTTTACGGCAAGAAGTGCTATCTATGAACAGAGATCTCTGTCAACAGTCCTTCCTATGAACCGTGATATCTACGGACAATGTTGTCTATCAACAAAGTTTTCGGCGAAACGTGCTGTCTAGGAATAGAGATTTCTATTAGCTGTGCTATCTGTATGTAGTCGTATCGTACAAGCGTGTTTCTATCTTACGTTCCACACCGTGGGTCAAATCCTATGCTACATTCGAAAAGAATGCCTTACCCGATGTTGCCTAGTAGTTTCAGTCAATAAAACGAAGCAAAACCCACAGAATTGGAGACAGAACCTAAGACCCCATTTCGAGCCAGATGTATGATTTTGATTTCGAAGGATCTGAATTGAAGGATGGCAAAGTCAAAGTCAAGATTTCTGGTATAAAAAAAAGTTAGCAGATTACTGTTGGTCTAATTTAAGAGATACTGATACAAATCTGAATTAAAACAGAGTAAAATTTGCAATATGTAATACTTTCACTAAATGGTAATCTTAAAATTAACAAAAAAAAAGTAAAAATTTTGAAAACTAGACGATCTAAATTTTTTCCACTTCAGAATCTCATTAAGCATTTTATCCTCTATGCAAACACATGGTTTTCATCTCATGAACAAAAACGCTGTAAACTAGTGTTATTGGCGTTGGCGACAGACACATAAATTCATAAGATTTAACGTGGGAGATAAAAAATTAAATTAAAAATTTAAAAAACCCCCGACAAAAATAAAATTAAGGAATCCCTACAAAAAGCACGAAATAAAAAAATCACACACACACGTTAAACTTAGAACACCCCGTCGTTTTTGCGTCGGGGGTTAAAAATTAGATAGGAAGCATTGTATAGTGTTTCTTAAGTTCGTGGTTCTCTTTGTGCTCTTTTTGAAGGTTTCACTTCTACCACGTGTGAATTGCACACATGTTTTTTTTCATACACTTTCAAATTTCCACGCGAACGAAATCGCGGGCAACAGCTAGTAAATAAATAAATATCGTTGGCTTGTGTTGTGGACACCAGGTAGTTGATATAATAAATATATACTTTTTTTGTAAATACATAGGTACCTACTTCTTATGTACAAACATCCATGACTCAGAAACAAAATAATGTCCATGCTCATCACACAAACATTTGCCCCTACCGAGATTCGAACCCGGACCCTAAGATCGTAAGGCGGCCTCACTACCGCTGCGCCATTCGGATCGTCAGTTTATGTAAAAATATGTAAAGGTGAATGTTTCCATTAAAAATATTAAAGATTTAAAACTCTAGTCATACTGACTTCGCTAGTCTGTGTAGAGAACCACAAGTTTTCTTCACTTCAGATGCCCTTTTTTTCTTAATTTTGTTTTTTTATTTGCCATTTTAATTACTTCTAATACAACACGTTTTTACTCAGGTAAGTAGGCACTATTACGCGCGCGAAGACGATAATGTGGTTGCGAGCAAAAATTGCATAGGTCCTCCCTCGATGACGTCCGGCAGGACACTGGCGCGGTGCGCGCGAGTCGTTTTTCACGCATTTATTTTATATGGAAAAAAATAAGTGCCATATTAAAAATCTATCCAATAATATCCCTGTTAAACCTGATTAGTAAATGAAATGTAAAATTTTCATAAAAATTGTGTTCCCCCAAGTCTCATACAACTTAAAATCCTTTCAAAATCGACTTTACTTCTGATTTTTTTTTTGTCGAGCAAAATGTTAAATATTGTGTTTTTAACCAAAAAAGTCACTAGATTAAACATGTATCTGTACTATATATTTTTTTGCGAATTTTAATATGGTGATTTCTATGAAAACAACTCGATCTAGAAACGTAAATTTCGGAAAAGGGGCCCTTAAAGACCCACGAATGACAGCCGGGACCAACTGTTTAACGTCCTTTCCGAGGCACGGAGGGTTAGAAGCCCCTCACACAAAACAACATCACAAACACAAACATCACAACATCATACAAATTACAAACCATAAAATATTTTTGCTTTTGCCCGGTATATTTGCCACTTCTACATCTCCTGAAGATTATCATCATCATCATTACAGCCGAAAGGCGTCCACTGCTGGACATAGGCCTCCCCCAATCACCTCCACTTCGACCGGTTCTATGCTTCTCGCATCCAACGAGTTCCTGCGGCCTTCACAGGTAAAAAAACAAAGAAAAAAATGATCTAAAGACTATACCTACCTTTAAAACAGAGAGTCTTTCTTCAATTGCTGTGTGTTTTCAAACAATGAATCACAGTACTAAAATATCATAACACCACGCCTTTTCCCCAAAGGGTTAGGCAGAGGAGTAGGTATACCTACGTATACCTAGTACACCTACATTTCGCCAGTATATTATATTTAAGTCAAAAATGTAAAAATGTATACAGTTAGTGATAATAAAATTGTTGTTGCGATATTTCGATATAGTGGCTTCAACTCAGATAACATGGAGCATGAGTTTATGTTAGAGAACTAGTTACTTTATTCAAAATATCGTTGGTTCAATCCGGGTGTAGTTTGTCGTGATAGTTAGCCAGTACAATGTCTAATCTGTCTGTCAGAACACTGGACAAGCTTGGCGAAGTTAGAATATCGATATGTCCTGTATAATTGGGCTGTGGACTGAAGGGCAGATCAGACGGTCAGTCAATTTTTTTACGAAGTTCTTATAAACTACGAGTACTATTTGTAGATACCCTATCCATAAAGTTCCAGTTCGGGGATCTAGTTTGAGGACCACCGCATATAACAAATTGAATGTCACCAACAGGTACCGACAGACTTATTATGCCAAATTAATTTTAAAGTAATAATAATTGTGTAATAATTATGTTTAAATATTTTTTTATTATTATTATTCGGTTTAACTTGAAGTTTTGGGTAAAAGCTGGGCTAGGTGATGATAGTTTTTTTCAGAAAACATGTAGGTACCTAAGTATTAAATTCTCATATTATATTTTCATGTGTCCCACATGTTTTAAGATTATTAAAGTGTTAAATACTTTTCAATAATCTAATAATACCTAATCGAATCGCTATACAAAATATAAATGCATCAAAATTACATTTTAGGGTAGTTCAGAAATACCAGAAACTTAACATAAACTTAATTAACGGTTTCTTTGTCGTCTAATTAGAAAGAAGTAGCCCATAGAAAAGTATTTTGTACAAAACTTTGAAGAAAAACTAGAACACAGTATCTACTTCATTATGAAGAAACTCAAGAAATCTTTTTAATTTTCATCAACTGCTTACAATTAAAAGTTCTACAATAAAATATTTCTTGGCACTAATGTGAAAATGAGAGAAACGAGAGAAATATTTTGCTGTTATCTTGGCAATGAAAATATAGAAAAAGAAAGATTTACTGAAAAATCTTTTGTTACCATATTTTATCAAAAGCAGAAAGATTTTTCAGTAATTAATTGTTTAGGGCTGGCTGTTTTTTTATCATAACGATCTACCGCATTATAAAATCATTGCTTATTTATTCATAGACAAGCCCAACAATATCGCCATTGGATTTTGAATAAAAAAATAGAAATAAAAAAAAATATTTCAGAGTACAATTCACAAAATAGTCAACTATATCTCATTATTTATTCTAGGTTTACATTTATATAGCCAGGACAGATATTACAAAAGCTTTTCAAAAAAGATATCCGGAAAATTTTATCTGAAACGCTTTAATATTCCTCGCGTCAACTGTTAAATTACACTTGAATTTTATATTTTCCCTCGTTGCTACGCACGATTTCGTTGAAACATTTTTTGCGTTAGACCTTAACGTGTTTAACAAAATTTCACGAGGCACTGAATTTCCATTGTACCACTTGGAACCACTACAGAAAAAATGCAAACACCGTCTAAGGTTTCTACGTAGGGGTACTCTTCGAAAAAAATTAATTGTCTGCATAAATAACTTCAAGGTTCAGACACATCATTAAGAGCGTTTACGCCGCGCGCCGTACGGCATTTCATACAAACTTTCAAGCCTTTATTTTTCGAAATTAATGAACCGATTTTAATGAAACTTCATACGCATAAGCAGGATACGATGGTCTAAAAAGTTAGTAGAGAACTTTTTCGAAAAATTGTGTTACAGCCAAATTAGACTGATGTTAAATTTTCCATTGAAACAGAGATTTCCACTTATCTTTTTTTATATAAGACATTTCATCAGAAAGGTGTAGTAAAGTTTAAGAGTGTAGTACATACTCGTACCTACTATATACCATGAAACTGAACATTTTTCTACATGGGACCAACATCGTAATAGTGAAAAAATAATCAGCCATCCCATACATTTGAGTCGAGTACACTGAAAGAAATAAGCAGTAAATAAAAATGAAAAAACATTGATCAGAACTGCTTTAAACAGTTCCATATGAGCCTGACGTGCAAAACAGTATTTTTTACTGATCCGAAAATAGTTAAAGCTTGAGGCAAAATGTTACCGTCATGATAGTAAACTTTAACGTTTTAAGTAGCTAAAAGGTCACAAAATTAACTGTTTTATGAAATTTATTTACATTACAGTAAAGGTGGATTTCCTGTTTTGTTGTTGTTTTTTCAGTAGGTAAATAGTATGTTCAATCATTAAAAGTTACCGTTTTGTCTTTTACTGTTTTACAAACATTTCTTCTTACTGTTTATAGTTAGCTAGTCTTAATGAAATCGCTTTAGTGTGGTGTAGTAAGAAATTATTTTTTTCAGTGTAGGTATTGAAGTTTTTTATGGGGTAGTTGATAATTTTTTCGCGATTACGATGTTGGTGTTGGTCCCATCGAAAAAGTTGTTCAGTTTGATGGTCTGTACCACTCCCTTAAAGGAGGTCAACAGAAGCCCATGCATACAACTTTGCCCGAACTTGTACCTCGAGCACCAAATCATAAAGTAAAAATAGAAGAATTCGAAAATAATTGTATTTTTATCCTTAAATAATTATAATTTAAAACTACATTTAAAACATGTGGCAACTTTGAATGGATTGTATATTGCGTTACATTTGGTTGACACTCGGGTTGACATTATTTCGTAGGTAAATGTCATTCACATGTCATTCCGTTCGTTTCTGCGTCAACTTGATATTTTTTTTTTAATAAGTAAGGTAATTGTGCTTATCGGATGATAGAGTGCCAAAATGCGGCGTGCTTTTAAGATTTTTAAAAGTTTTTAGATTAAGTTAAAAGTTATTTGTAATACAAAATATATAAAAATACATTATTATTATTAACACGGTGGTATTGTTAAAAAAAAAAAAAGAATGTTGGACCTCCTAAGCAGTAGCGCAGTAGCGCCTGCGACCACGGAACCAACGAGGCAGTGTACAAAGGAGGCGGCGAGTTTCTTGCCCGTTCTTCTCCATAGGTACCAACTACGCTTTGGAATGGGCAACTAGCTCCATCTTTCTGACTGAACGACCCCTTAACAACTCAAACGTGTCTGTAATTGGTTTATTTGAAATAAATGCTTTGAGTTTGACTTTATATTTAAGTACCTATAGGTATTAAAGATAATATGAAACCCGTTCATCTGGAAATCCACGTATAAGCAAGCACCTTGTCGTGCAGAAACCAACTATAATCCAATATCTGTCATTACAAGCTGCAAACTAAAATCCGTTGGAATTGCGTACGGATGAAGAATGGTGTTAAACGAAACGTCACCAGCCAGACTTCGCCGCGTCGGCGAAAATAAAAAGTGTATCCGTTCACGCCAGCGTTTCATTCTCTGCGTCTAATTGGAATTGCTTTGCGGTTTCTGACGGCGGCGAATTTACTGTTTCTGTATCTTCATACCAGTTTTCGTTAAAAGATATAAGTTTGGTTTGTGGTTTGGACACTTTGTATCGACTTTTGTCTTCATTTCTAGCCGTCGAATTAGGTCAGAACAGAAAGCTCGAAGATTTAGATGCATTTGGTTCCAAGTTATCCTAATAATTAAACTATTACGTCAGGCGATGTGGACTCATTCTATTTCTCTCTAATATAAAAATTCATCTCTATGTAGCTAGGTACCTCAAATTCTAACAATATCGTAGAGACGTCATCATCGTCATCATCATTAGCCTACAGCAGTCCACTGTTGGACATATACCTCTCCAATTGCACGCCATTCAGCTCGATTCTCGGAAACTCTCATCCAGCCTCTACCAGCCACCCTACAAAGATCGTCGCTCTACCATATAGACGTATAAAAGTTTATTCAATGAATTACCAGAAATTTTCTTCTAAAAAAACCAGAGTAAAAGTACATGTTATTTAATAAAACACCTAGACGAGATTGATGAAACCTGATTGTTAAAAAGTCATTACCCCATGTAATTCCAAACTAACCCTTTACTCTATACTTCCGAAATATAAGAACTGATGAAATATTTTTCAAAACCAGCATGGAAACACGCTAACGCTTCATTCTTTTTCACTAATTGGAATTGCTTTACGTCTCCGTCGGCCTCGACTTTTTACATTGAATTCTTTTTTTCGACATAATAACATGTAGCTGATGTTTTACTCGGTATGTGTTGCATAAAGCTATTCAGAGACGGCGTATATGCTATTAGTAAAATGAAAACATACATTTTGTGAACTGAATTTCGTCGTGTAAATGTATTATGGACTTGTTTTTGAATTTTGGACAAAATCTGATGGTTTTAACGAGGTTCGGTTTTATACTTCGTTTTATTTGAAGACTATATAGCTGCGCCCTGCGGTTTCACCCGCGTAAATGTCGATCCCGTAGGAATATCCAGGTCCAATAATCCAGGGTGTCAGCTACCTCCATTCCATACAAAATTTTATCAAAATTGGTCCCGCCGTTTGAGCGTAAGAAAGTAACAAACATATAAACACACACACACCCACCGCCCACCCCCACACACAGACACACACACACACACTCACAAACTTTTGCCTTTATAATATTAGAGTGATTTGTTGGAACTTTTAAGCCGTATATTGTTATTATTAATTATTAACTAGCTGTGCCCGCGACTTCGTGCATGCCGAAAGCCAATTGGATTCGCGGGTTTTATTTTTTTGTAAATAATAGCAGCCTAAGTTACTCCTTATACCACCAGCTATCTGCCAGTGAAACTCCCGTCAAAATCGGTCTAGCCGTTTTGGAGATTATCCCGAACAGACAGCTAGACGACCATTTTAAAAATAGTTTAATTTTGTTAAAGTAAATATGCTTTTTTAATTAAATAAATAAATAAAAAGGATCTTAACAACTGATTTTGTTTGAGCAATTAGCTTCATTCGAGCTCCCTGTCCATAATAAGTCTTCACCTTACAGTTTCAGTACAAATGGTTCTAAACCGCATGTGTCCAACGACTACCAGCGTCCTTTACCAGGCGATCTATCCCTCTGATAGGGGGCCGTCTCATGCTCTGCCTTAGAAAAAACCTAAATAACCCCCATAACACCGTAATTCGGTTCAGCTGACCCGCTCTAAATGTATATTGTATTCACAAAATAGCTTCCCACTCTAATAAACTCAACAAAGTATAAACATTTCCTGACGAAATGAACATTTTCTTCGATTCCAATAAACTACATCAGATCGGCACAGGAGATAAACTGTCATAGAGAATTTGTTCCACAACTCTCAACACTAGATGAAAAGTAGAAACACAACAAATTCCGGAGGTTTTGCGGACGAAACTTTCGATGTATCTGTTGGAAGCTTAAAGCCTAACATGTTGTGGTAAGGTATGTAGATTTCGCGGTAAATCCGGACTAGTGTTTTGTCGAGTTTTGTAATGCTTGTTAAAGTTTCTTCTTGTTAGATGGGTTTGTAATTTAAACTACTCTAAAATTCGAAATAAACATCCTTGATTTTGTAATGCTCAATTTATGAAGAGCGATTTTGAGTTAGGTAAAAATAAAATCTATCAAAAAAAGAGGAGAAGTCTTCAAAGACAGTTGTTACAAGCCACCGAACCACCAACTTGATTGCGTAGGGAATAAAGTACTTAATAAGATTTTGAAATCATACTTAGGATACCAGCGTGGCTAAGTGCCACAGAGAACGACCATCACTTATGAGACTGAGTAATAAATAGTATAAACAATCCACCCGTTTATAGCATAGTATTTAACCCACAAAAGTAACTTTTTCCCAAATCGACTCGCAGTACGTGCAAGGAATGATAATCAACGTAAAACACGTACCACGTATTTGGCTGCTGCGGTATAAAATGTCAATTTCAAATCGGCTCAATTGAAGAATTTCATAACAGAAAAATCACGATCACAAAAGTCCAAAGCTCAACCAAGATGAGCTTTGGACTTTTCTGTCGGGACCACACCGCATGATTAGCTCATTAAAACTCCGTTTGTAACTTAATCTGAAACCAGCCTGGTAGTTTCAAAATGTGAATTAAGTTTAAACTCAATGATGAGTTAAAATTAATATTTGTATTATATTCAATATTTTACAATGACATACATAAATAACATGAAATAAATAAATGACTATGACTCAGATAAGTCATAATTGAAAGTAAATACCATTACCACGAATCTAACCTTTTGTTCTCAAAAATATAGTTTATAAAATGAGCTTACGGTCTTAAAATAATACTATTATCATGCACATGTATACAAAAAAAATCATAGGGTATTTATTTATAAATTCATCCGCATCACTGTCAATAGGAAAAGTGCTAAAAGGTGCCTCGAGAATCATGGTGGTCACTCGAACCCCATTACCCTAATTGTTGAACCCCAAATGACTTGAACATAACATTAACTGAATTATTCTAGGCAAAAGGAGTATGTAAGGATCGTAGCAGGTGGCGTTCTGTAGTTTCTGCCTACCCCCATGGAAAAAAAACGTGAGTTTATGTATGTATGTATATAGGGTAATAGGGACTACGGGCTTGTGTCAGCAACTCCACGTCAATGCGCGTATTTTGCGTACGGATGTGTGTATGTATGTATTATTCCAGTCCAAAATTCTCCTCAAAACACAAATCCAGTGCGGAACTTAGTTCCAAATAGAAGTGTCAACGGCTCCTCTCATCCATGTCGCAGGATTAGATTTGTTCATCGTCCCTATTCGCTCGTACGGACTTTGTTACGCAAAGGAAAACGAAAGTATTCCGGATAACTTACCGATGTGTGACGCGGAGGACCTTTTTCTCTATTTCCTTTTTTTTTCCTTGGGTGATAATCTCTCTTGTGGGGTTCGAGGGCACTTTTCGTGTTTTCGTAAAAGATTCTTAGAGTTTGTTGTTTTGATGTAAGTAGCTGGTCCTGGTATTCTAGAAATAATGTACTTGTGTGTGCTTTGTTTTTCTTTTACCTATGACATTTTTTAGACTGAAAGCTTTGATAAAAAAGGATTAGGAACAAAAACACATAGCTCAAGTGGCCGCGATTGCATATAACTTGATTATAAACCTTAGCTTTAAAATATAAATTTTATTATCGTTTGCAATATATTTACTACTTTGATTGAAAAGTAAACGTAAAGAAACCTATTTTTAAAATAAGAACAAACATCTTTATGGATAAGTCTATAGTAAAAGTGCGCAGTGCTGCACACCCCCACCCTATTTAAAGTTAAACAAATATCAGCTTTATTTCAATGACAATTAAGTTGATTTCAGAGTGACTATTATATATTGAAAATGTTATAAAAAAGTCTGAAGTTGTAGCGTAAACTGAACTTTATTGTGTAGGAATTAAAGTAATTTTTCCATTAATTCATTGTTTACATTTTTGGCAAATAAATCGCGAACGCAGATTAGTGGTCTTATTTTTTCGGACGTTTTGGATGCGCTCATCGGAAATCTAGAACTATTGTTGATCGAAGACTAAAGGAGTTCAATAACGGATAATTGGAGTTAATTAACTAATTTAATCATAGAAATTTTACGCCGGCGGCGGTGGTTTTACGCACTTACTGCAGATTAAACAACTGTTGAACCTACAGCTTATAGTTAATAACAATTGAATGCCTACAATATGTAATTCCACAGCTACATATAAACCTATCTGTAGTTTTGGAATTGAAAGGATTATTACATGTACTTTGATAGCAGGTCCATTGACCTTTTGATAGGTTATACGAGAGATGCGCATTTGGCATCAATATCAACGTTACAAATTGCTTAACTACTAGTGCCCATGTCAAACACTTTAACCTAAATATACTTGTGCTAATAGGTTACCTCATAATCTTTAAACTGCCGCAATTTCTTGATTGAAATGAATACTTTCATTATTCATTGATATTTTTACACTTCACGCCCCGTTTTTATTCTATTTTCTGGTCTTTTATGCTTGAAGTTCGTGTGAAAATTGATTTGGAAAATGATCTCATTCTGGAGGCATTTAATCAAACGACTCTGTTTGATGTCCCGTCTTATTGATGAGATGAAAAATGTTCCGGATTTTTCAAGAATATTGGAAATGGGTGGGAATATTTTCAATGGACGATTATTAAAACATTTTAAGATTGAAAAAGTAGACGAAGTCGAGTAGAGCTGTCGATTTAAATTAATGCAGAAACTAGCTTATTTTAGGCACCCGTGAGTAAATAAGAACAGCCGCACAGGTCGATCGATCAGGTTAAGCTGCGCTTGCCGTGGTTGGTCTGTGGATGGGTGACCATCTTTACATACCGAGATCCTTCGTGTCTCGGAAAGCGCGATAAGGCTCCGCTCTCCGTCCGTCTCTCTGTCACATGGCTGTATCTTTTGAACCGTAATAGATAGACACTTGAAATTTTTACAGAGTGTGTTCTACGATGACAGCTATATAAACAAATACTAAAAATAAAATTAAAATAAAAACTAAAATGTGTTAAATATTGTACGGTGGTACGGAACCCTTCATGTCAAGTCCGACTAGCACTTGGTCGGTTTTTTATAACGCTTTGTTACCTGGATATATTTTATTTCGTTTAATCATTTACTAGTTTAGATATTCAGAATCGGAACTGTAACAACATAATTAAACCTGAATAATTCATTTATGCAATATCATTTTCAGAATAGCTAAGTTGATCATACTTACCATGAAAATGTAACTACCGCACTGCGTACATATTCATATTTTTACTAAAAATAATGTACAAAATATGTTCCACTCGCGTCAGCACTGAAATACACGTGCAACTGAAATATTTTCTGCGAAAAAATTGTGCGTCTACAAAGACCAATTTTTTTCCCACAATTTCATTTCTGTTTGTGGCGTAAAAACATACAAGGGTTTACTATGCACTTAGTATATTAGTATACTAGCTGTTCCCCGCGGTGTCACACGCTGCGCGGCTCCTAAGGGTCGTAGCGTGATGTTATATAGCCTATAGCCTTCCTCGATAAATGGACTACCCAACACTAAAAGAATCATTCAAATCGGACCAGTAGTTCCAGAGATTAGCGCGTTCAAACAAACAAACAAACTCTGCAGTTTTATAATATTATTAGTATAGATAACATAAGATGAAGTGTCAAGCGATTTTGAACCATGGGCAGTGCGGGTTAAGTTGACAGTAATTTATTATCTATACTTATAATAAATCTGTAGAAGTGAAAATTCTGTACATTGAAAATATCAAAAAAATAAATGGCAGGGGGTGTTACTAGACCGACACCAAACCCAATAATGTGATTAAAAAAAATGTTGTCTGTCTGTATGTTCAGGCATCACGCAAAAACTACCGGTTCGATTACAATGAAACTTGGTATAATTATTCTTTAATATCCTGGGCACCACACTGGGTACTTTTTATCCCGGAAAAGTATCTATATATATATATATATATATAATTCAAAGTCCTGACTGACTGACTGATATATCAACGCACAGCCTAAACAACAGACATGAAATTTGGAGGGTGTGTTATTTGTGAACAGTAGGTATCTAAAGGCGCGATTCCACCAGTGTGCGGCACTGTGCGACACAAATGTTTATTCTGGTCGACTCATTCAAGCAAACAATAACAAATTGTGGTTTTACGAAATTCCCCTAAGAGGGTGAATGAGGGGAGGGTGAAATTTCACGCGAACGAAGTCGCGGGCAGAAGCTAGTACCTACCTAATATTATTGTCAACTTAACCTGCCTCATGCTTAAACTGGAAATGGAATACTTAGTAGGTCCGGGCTCCGGCCCCAGTAGTTCAGGTTCAACATGGATCCTGTGCTAACTATGTATCTGTGTTTATCACTTTTGTATAAGTTATTTGTTATAGAAAGAAAGAAAGAAGAAAGAAAGAAAATACATTTATTTAGCACAGACTAAAAGACACACAATACACAGATGGTCAGATAATAGTCGTACATTAGATAAAAACAAAAAATAAAAGTGCAAAGTCCGATGTAAGAAATTAGCAGGAATGTGTGCCTCACGGCTGCGCCAAAAAGGCCCAGTATATGTATAGTTATAAGGTTCTCAGTAACCCACTTTTTTATATAAGTACTGTGTATAAAAACTTTTTCATAATATACTGTGTATACTTGTGTAGTATGAACTTATATTATATTTCTATAACCATTTAGAATTAATAAAATTCTCAAGATAGTAATATTTTTTGTCTTAATGGCAATTTAATAAAAACAAGACTGCAACAATATTCAATAGATGCAATTAACTAGAATATAGTTATGTACTTAGTGTGGTATAAAAGTAAAAAAAAGCTGGTGAAATATATTAAACAATTTCAAGCACCCGACAATGTACAGATGCCAGCACATCAAGCTACCCGAAACTGTAAAATTTTCCCAATCAACGTTGAACCATATGCTTTAGATGTGCTGTGGCGTCTGTACTCAAACTTTGATAATCAGCCTATACCATTCCCACTATTTAGACACAGGTCTCCTCTGCGATAGGGAGTGGGCCATTTGTGTCTCAGTACATACCTATCTTCGAATCTTTTGGTTCTAAGACATGCCGGTTTCCTCACGATATTTTATTTCACCGTTTTGTGAGCAGTGGTCATGATATAAATTACACAAAGTAAAGTGACTGCCTGGGTACGAACCCACGACCTACAACTCGTAAGCCAAGTCCGTTACCACTGGGCGACTACTGGGGGCCTAAAAAGGCCACTTTGGCAGAATCATAAACGTATTTTGCTTTTTTTCGTTGCAAGAGATTGGGATTGGATTTGGATTGGTATTTAAGCACAGACAAAAAAAAATAACTGAAAAATCCTTCACCAATGGGATTTGATACGATTAACTTAACAGTTAACTGTCTATTATGATTTATAATGATTTGATGAATTCCTTTTATGATTCTGCAAAAGTGGCCTTTTTAGGCCCCCTGGTCTCTAGTAGCCTCATTTAGTCGATTTTTTTGTATAAATCAATCACAGATAAAAACAATATTCTGGACAGACTGACATGAACAAGAGTTATCTTCTAAAATCCTATTATTATTTTGTGTAACTTCTTTTTAAATTCCAGGTTTAGTATTTTTGTGCCTATCAAATTAAATGTTTTTAACCAAAAAAGAAATGAGGGCGAGAGAATACTTTATGGCATTATGTCTGCTTTGTAAAACCACCATTGTGCCTACGTTGTATAAATAAATATGTAGATGTTCGGAAAGCCCGTAACCCCTTTTCGCAGTCAAGTAAAGATATTGAAGATTAACAACATAAACAAAAGCCAACCCTCCGACTGCAACGCGGGTACGAAAATACCGCGGCATAAAAACGATTTTGAAACTGGAATCGAATTTCCCGAGTGTCGCTAGATTGAATTGTTACAGCTATATCTTGCAGACACGGGGTAACTAGAGCCCCAACATTCGCGACATTTCCGTGTGAAACTACTTGATAAAGTCGGCGCAGTTGAAATGTTGCCGGAATAACTTCCTTTGTGGTTTGTTTTGTTTTTATATGTCAACAATAAACAAGCTTAGAAGATTTCAGAAGATTTTGAAACTGTTTAGAAGATGAGTTAGCTTATAAGATGCCTCGTTTCACCGTCATTTGTTTTGGGGTACCAACATATCATATTTTAATATTATAAAGGCGAAAGTTAGTCAGTGTGTGTGTGTGTTCATATGTTTGTTACTTCTTCACGCTCAAACGGCTGGACCAATTTGGTATGGAGGTAGCTGACACTCTGGATTAACATACAGGCTACTTTTTATCCCGATACTCCCATGGAATCGAAACTTATGCGGGTGAAACCGCGGGGCGCAGCTAGTAGTAAATAAATAGACACAAAAAACGCTAAAGCAGGAATTTAAAAACAAATTGAATTGAAGATGTTAAATTATATCTTTGTTATATTTGGTTTAGAATGTTGAGACCTGGCCAATTTATTTTGTGTGATACAAAATTGACAATTTAATAAGGCTGCTAGGCCAGATTACTTACTTACTTTAAATCTTATTTTCCTTTTTATATGATACATCAAAGTAACCATAAATATTGTACAAATTAGTTTTGAAGATCAATATTTCAGTTGATCGTATGAACTTGACAAAATAACGTTTTACATAATGTTAAGCTCAATTAAATTGTAAAAACTTTAACGCGTATTTATTTACACCGAAAATCGTTTCTATTGTCGTCGCTCTATTTAAAACACCAAAAAACCGCTTAAAAACCTAAATTATCTCCTTCACACCTCTTTCTTTGATGCCAGTTATAAAATTCATCCTCGCTACGCTTGGAGGTACTATTACCAACTGCGTTTACTAAACCCGACACCTCATTACTGTACGTCACTGTACGCCGAACAAAGGCACTTCTTGGCACCTGGTATCCTTTCCTGTGGTAAATATGTTTTTCAACCAGCTTAGAGGACTTTGTTATTTTTTTCTCTTGACAGGTAACTAGACTGTTATGTTTCATTATAGTTCCCTTTTGTTTACATAACTTAAACCCACGCCTTCTTTCCAAGAGCGTAGGCAGAGACTACAAAACGCCATCAGTTCCCTTTTTTCTTATCAATAACGTCACATCACTTCATCAACACTTCACACTCTTCCTCCTTTTTTTTTTATTACTAAATGGGCTCGCTCTTGACCCCGATCACTATCGATCTTTTTCTTTTTTGCTTTCTTCTTCATCACTTCATTTGAATAATTAAAATATGTATTTCTGGGCGCGGTATCTTAGTAGGTATAACTAAAAGGTAACATGCTCTGTGGGTATAACTAAGCTATGAAAATCGTTAACCACAAAAGTCGCCTCCCCTTTTATAAAAAAACACGTAAGTATATCCAAGGTAACGAAATAGATACTGTTTAATTTTTATTTATATTTCTTATATTATTCCAACATGTTACTATTGTAGGAAATTATTTTGAGAATAACCTTTATCCGTGTAAAATATTATAAATGTTGACGTCTACTTTGCTATTAATTAATTTTATCTGAGTTAAGTTACTTTCAGAGCTTCAATAAATGTCAATTAAACATTCACAAAGGAAATCATCAAAGTTGAATTGTGAATAACTTGACGAGGTTAATTTATCGAGGAGGCTTTTGGGTGATATTTCAAAATGTTAATTTATATTTATCTCATTCTATTCATCAATAACACTTGGGGCAACTGGATTAATATTTCTGTTTTATGACGCGTTTCTGAGTAACTCAAAATAATAAATATGATGACGCAGCAGTGGCGCCGCCACCTTTTGTTATGAAGTTACTGGAATCACTGGAAAGGTCAGACAAGAGTGACACTGGCTGGTGACAGTCACTCTAGTAGAGCGCCGCATCGATGGTTGCGTGGCAGCTGTCTTCTGGTGACAGATGATGTTTAGGCAGCCGCTGTCGTACCACGACTAACAGTTATATTCGGCCCAAACATTTAAATCGTTAGATTTGCACTCATCGTACTAAGTCATGCAAAAAGTGTTCATACTGAGAAGAGTGAGCTCACACAATCCACGTCAATCAAGTCAAGTCTCTGCGACAGTGTGTCTGTCAGAGGTGTCAAAACGAAACAGAAACGTGGCCATCTTTTGACGCGACAGGGAGAATCTACGATTGAAATCTTTGAATCCTGCGTAATCCTGATGGTAAGCTGCTGATCCACTAATACGATTACCACTTCTTGTAAAGGCTATCCTGCGCCGTTAAATAAAATAATAAACCTACTAACCTAGTTATCAATTTATGTCAGGGCCCCAATTCTGTATGGTAATTATTATTCCCCGCGTAATCTTACCATCTGCAAACCACGTACGGTTGTCAAGCGTGGTATTTTGACAGTTCAAACCACGCCAACTTCGTGTTTTTTCGTACAGTTTCGTTCATTCTGTCATAGAGACTAACTTATAAACAGATGTCGTGACTAGCTAAGGAATTAACGTGGTTTCGATGTAAGGAATCACTAGTAGTCATAGTGGCCCAGGAAGATAATCGATAATCTAAGATGGAACGAGCGCACACAGAAAAATTCACTCTTCCTTTGAAGGTTGACGGGTTACTCTGCAGTCATCAACGTGCTTTGTTTTTTTTTTTTTTTTGAAAATGGCATCTCGCAGTTCAACCATAGGGGTTGTCGACTGCTCAACCGGACTTTCCTGTGGATGCCACAATAAATTGGGCCTCCAGCCAGGGCATACAAACTTAAAAACTAAGCGACTACACGCTAAGGGCACCCCCCCGGGGGGTTCGGACCTCGGCTTAGGGCGTCGCTGGGAGAGGACAGCAAGGGACAGGCTGGATCGGAATTATTATTTAATGGGGACGAATTTAAAGCTACAGGCTCAGCGGCGCGGGCTGGCTCGAGCAAGGGTCGGGGTGGACATGGTACGGGGTGTCGCGACGGGCCTCGACGGCGAGGACGGAACGACGGATGTCGGGACTTGTACTTCTTGAGAGTACTGGTAGATTTACTACTCTCCTGGAGGAGAGTAGTGGCGTCGTCGGGGGTGGTGAGGGTATGCCTTGGTCGGCGAATCCTACTTATACGGGAGGGAGTGTAACGGGAGGCCGCCGCAATCAGGGGATTGGGATGCTTTATAGCAGAATCGAAGTAGCGCTTGGAGAGGCGCTTCATGAACTGCTGGACGGTGGGGAGTTTGAGATCGACGTGGAGATTCACGTTTCGGACATAGAAGGGGGCACCCGTGACCTTTCTAAGGAAACGGTTTTGGAGGGTCTGCATTTTATGCAGGAAGCGAGGGTTGGCGTGCGCGAAGATTACGCAAGCGTATGTCATGATGGGACGGATGACCGCGGTATAGAGGCGCAATTTGCACCTGAGTGACAATTTGCTGCGGGCGGTCAATAAGGAGTGGAGCCTACCGAGAGCGAAAGCGGCGCGCGAACGCGCCGTCTTTATGTGCTCTTTGAAGTTGAGACGGTGATCGAGAATGACACCTAGGTACTTGGCTTGCTTACCCCAAGGGATCGGCTTGCCATACATAGAGATCGGGCTGGGGAGGGGGGGGGGAGTTTACGCGGTTTTGAGAAAAGTACCGCCTGATTCTTGTCGGGATTGACCTCGATTCTCCATTTCCGGAACCAATCGCCTAAGGCGGAGGCTTGGAGCTTGCGAGCGATAGAGCCCTGATTGGGACCTGAGCAGTAAACGGCAGTGTCGTCGGCGAAGAGCGCCAACTGTGCCGAATTACTTTTGGGGATGTCACTGGTGAACAGGGTGAAAATGAGGGGGGATACTACGGAGCCCTGGGGGACTCCGGCACGGATCGGGTGGGGGGGGGAGAGAGCACCCTCGATGCGGTAGCGGAAAGTGCGATCCGACAGAAAGTCTCGAAGGATGAGTACGAGACGGTCTGGCACACCGAGAAGGTAGAGCTTATATAATAAGCCATTGTGCCAGACTTTGTCGAATGCTTTCGCTATGTCAAAGAACAGAGCGCCTGTTGACGCACCGCGCTGAAAGGCAGCGCTAATGTGCTCAACGATGCGGTGGACCTGATGGATGCATGAGTGTTTAGTTCGAAAACCAAACTGCTCGTTAGGGATAAGGCTCTTTGATTCGGCGTAGTCCTTGAGACGCTTATAAATAAGCCTCTCGTAGATTTTGCCAAAAACATTGAGCAAACTGATGGGGCGGTAACTGGAGGGCTCAGACTTGGGCTTGCCTGGCTTTGGGATACCGATGACCGTGGCTTCTTTCCACGCTTGGGGGAAGATGTTATTGCTCAGAGCGCCATTGAAGATGGCGGTCATGAGTAAAATGAGTGGAGCGGGGAGGAGTTTGTACACCCTATTGGTGATACCGTCCGAACCGGGGGCTTTGCAACGTGCTTTGCTGACGATTACGATCTTTATCCCCAAAAACGCCTATCATAGATACGTGTTAAGCGTCAGCTTATGAACCTAAATACCGTAATTATGTATACATTTTCACTAAAGTACGTTATCTTGTAAGTTGCATATAACAAGCGAGGATGCTCGCAAAAAATATTCAAACTTTGCAGTTCATAAAAACCTTGACATACTTTGCAACTAGAATAGTTGCAGATGCTGATTGTTGTTGGTAGTGTTGATACGTAACTCACAAGTGAGGGTTTTTCTTGATCTGCTCATGTATCTGAGGAAAGTTGGAAATAGTCCTCTCCACCGTGTCCCGCGACAGCGACACGGACTAATTTTCATTCCTATCGTGAGCAATCTAATGACACCGTTTACAGAAGAACTGATCAGCATTATTGTATGTGTGGGTATATGAATGCCAAGGCTGTGACCGAAGTCGCCGACAGTGCTTTCTGCAACTGGCAGTTCAACTCCTGACCAATCTGACTACTACAACGTCTTTGAAGATCTAGACTCTACTCCTTCAATTACTCCTAAACGCGTACTGCCTTTTATTAAATTAGATAATAATAACTAGAAATAAATTATAATTATCTGGAAAGAATTTTCAACATTTCGTTGTACGCAACTTTGAAGGTTGCATTGAAACCGAAATTGATTGATTGAAACGCTCTCGAAAACCGATGTTTGCACGTCGCTCATTGTTAGAGATAATGTATGGAAACAAAGTTTCTCTTTGTATTTTATGATGATGAAGCTGGTGTAAGAGTATAAAAGGAAAGAGGTTCATTTAGTACTTATTATACTTACCGTATTTTAACCAAGCTAGGAAGCAGGACAGCGGATCAATACTTTTTCCAATAAATATAAATATTTATACTAATAAGTATGTCGTGATGGCTGAGTGGATACGGCCTTTTTTTCTCCCTCCCGCTCTGCGCGGAGCGAGAGGGCGTGTCAGACTTTTACTGACTAAAACCCACCCGTGTTCCTTCAGTTGCCTGTGCCAGGGGCCACGGTATCTCTTTCGAACAGCCCGCGACCCTGCCAGGCATCAGCCCTAGCGGACCCCGTCAGTTAGTGCTGACATCTCCTTGAGGCGCGCGGGGAACACAACGCGCCGTCGACCCGGGCCTGGTCCTTACGGGACGGCGAGCTGCCCATTGCTCGCCGTCCGCAAGTCCACGCCTACGGTGGCCGGGAATCGGCTATCGATTCCCGACGGTGGTGGTTACAGCCTTACCTCTCATGCACGAGGTTGTGGGTTCAAATCCGGACAGTACCAATGTAACTTTTATAATTCATATGTACTTTCTGAGTTTATCTTGGACGTCACTATCATTGGTGAAGGAAAACATTGTGAGGAACTTACACCATAATTGTGTAACACACTTTCAATCGCATTCCGAGAATTTTGAAGGAAATTCCTAATCCATTGCTTAGTAGGTTTGAAAAATTCGTCTGCTCAGCAACGTAAATAACGCCATGAACGTTGGTGAACTGTCAACATGAAACCCATTGCAATCTATTGTCATTTTATACCTATTTAGTGTTATGCAAATACCCCGCTGGACTTATAGTTAATACGTAGCCGCTACGTTGTATAACGTCTGTATAGTAATTACACAACGGTTTGTCTTCTTCTTTCGAAAGTCAAATTACTGACGACTGAAAGAGAGAAATCGGTATGTAACTATTCATCTGATATAATACGTTTATTATTAAGGGGGTTAGGATATAAGTTACTTAAGATATTAATTGTTAATCCTTTTTCTCTCCTTATGTATTAAACTTATGAAAATAAATGGTTAAATTATTATAGTTTTACAGAATGTAACCATACGAGCGCCGCGTCTGGTCATAGCAGAAAGTGCCAAGTTGAAGTGGGCTCTTCCCAACTGTTGGCACGATTTTGTTTTTACGATACTGTTTCCACAACACACAAGTGCTGTCTGGCAAGCCGTTGTTTTTGTTTTGACGCGTTGCTTTAATTTGTTGTTGTTAATGCCGTCAACTTACCGTGTCATGATCAAATGATTAGAAGCGATCATTCTTGTAAACAAAATTCCTAAAAACAGTTACGATCAAAGAATTTCCGTAAAACAAAGATTGGAAAAGTATGTCTCAATATGTTATCCTTCTTCATTATAATATTACTAGCTTCTGCCCGTGACTTCGTACGCGTGAAATTTCACCCTCCCCCATTCACCCTCTAAGGGGTAGAATTTTGAAAAACCCTTTCTTAGTAGATACCTCATCTTCAACAAAGAACACACCCTCAAAATGTCATGTCTCTAGGACCAGCGGTTTAGGCGTGCGTTGATATATCAGTCAGTCAGGAATTTTATCTATATACATAAATACAGTGTGAGTCTTCATAATGTGCAAATAAAAATATTTTTTTTTTTTTTTTTGTAATATTTTTAAAATTCTTTTCACTGCTGTGACCCCTGTGTAAACAATCGCCCCTCAATTGAGAACTATGGTTTTTTTTAACAAAAATCTGATATTTTTTCATCAATTTTTACATAATTGTAAAATTACTCAATAAAAGCCCCGATTACCTACCCTTTTAGATTACTTTAAATTATTCTCCATCGTATCAGATTTCTAAACGTAAAAATACCATGTTTATAACTCAATCACAACATTTCCTATCAACTGTTAAAGAAAAGCCTTGCAATCATCATACTTTAGCAGGTAATATAGATCCTTTTAAATATTTTTTTATTTTTTCAAATATTTTTTCCGTCGATAAAATTAAGCTATGTTTCCCTCATTTTGTTATGTGCACATTATGAAGACTCACACTGTATAAAATTCAAAGTCCTGACTGACTGATATATCAACGCACAGCCTAAACCGCTGGTCCTATAGACATGAAATTTGGAGGTTGTGTTCTTTGTGAAGAGTAGGTATCCACTAAGAAAGGGTTTTTCGAAATTCCACCCATAAGAGGGTGAATGAGGGAGGGTGAAATTTCACGCGGACGAAGTCGCGGGAGGAAGCTAGTATATCTATATATAAAATAAGCAACCGTCAGTAATTATGCTATCATGGGAAATCTTAAACTGGTAACCCTAATACCCTCGTCCGAGAATATTTTCCGCAAAAAATAGGTCATCCTATTTTCCCTAGGGTCATTTATGATGAAAATCCATTAGTATTCTATAATATCGATATGATGTAAGTGAGCTTCCCTAGAGGTAATGGTAAAGGAAAATGACGTTATAATTACCTATCTGTGTTCTCAAAATTACCCCTAAAACTTTTCCTGAAGGGTCTGGAAAAGTTTGTTTGTAAAATTTTTTGATAAATGGACGGAAATGTATATTGTACGCTATTTTATTGTGAGTTTGTGACCAAGGGGCCAGCAGCGGGGTAATTGCGTAACACACTATCAGTAGCAATGGGTGTCATTTTGACAGTTCAACAACATACATTGCGTTACTTACGTTGTTGAGCAGACACATTTTTCGAATATGAAGCAATGGATTAGCAATATCTTTCAAAATTATTCAGATATAGATTAATAGTGTGTTACGCAATTAGGATGCTGCTTCTGTTATTAACTTTAGTTAGATTAAAACATCTACACTCAGATAAATGCTTGGTGAATTTGTATGGAAAGTGGACTTTACACCTATAGCGGCAAATACACTTTTACAGGAATTTACAGGATTTACAAGGACCTGCTGATCTATTCTGTATTTCTGTTAAAATCTCACCGTGAAAACTTAGGTGTGGTGAGCTTAAAGTGAGTTGTCAATTGTGTCGATCCCTAGAATCAAGTGGGATGACAGCTCACTTCACCTAAATTTTTTGCCCTTTTAAATTCTACAAGCGTATTTTTCTGAAAATTTCCGGGTCAGACTTTGGTGCCTTTTGCACAAGATAAGGACACGAATATCAAAACCGTATCGCTATCAATTGGTCCATAGACCACTTTGGCACAGTATTCTTTTGGCAAAAAAAAATCAATAGGATTTTAATAAGACTCAAATGTGAGCAAAACTGAAGCGCACCATTGTAATTTAAAGTAAAAGGGAACCAGTTAAAAGTGGACAAATTAAGAAGCAATTTACTTCAGCAGCCATTTTGCAACTTTCATAATTAATTCACGAAATCAATTCAACCGCTCGTTTTACTACGCAGTTACGTACACGTTCTTCTCTTTACTGTTTGAAGCAGCATAGCTTGTAAAGACAACAATACACATTTTATGATCTTCTGGTACTTTGTATACAAATTACTAAAATAAAAAAAGCATAAAGTCCAGAATGACTCGTCGTCACGCTGAAATCGTTGAATTATTATAACTGTAATAATAGTAAAATGCTTTTTATATTGTTTTGGAGAATAATTTAATGTATCTTTCAGTATTTAAAACGAAAAGAAATGAGAATAAATATTTTTCCTGAGAGTTGTAAGGAAAGTACAGACTATCTGGTTTTGCGACCCACAAGAAAGAAAATGGTAACGGTTATGATTTTGACCATGCCTCGGAGACGGATAGTTTGTGTGCTCAATGTTACTTATATGACCATTCTGTTATTTTCTACAACAATCTATCAGATTTATTATTACCATATTTTACACGTCGCTTCTAATTCAGCTAGGTACCTTAATTATAATAAACACCGCACTGCGACTACTGATTCAAATTGCCGCCATCTTTTTAGATGTTCGGCAATCTTCGGCCATCATCGGAAAATTCACGAAGGCAACCGAATAAACCTTGTTACGACTGTAATGAAATTAGTCGCAATTTGTTAGACTTGTTCGCGATAGCTCTATTTCGTTATAGTTTTTTTTATTGGGTCGTAGTAATTGAGATAAATCCCAAAGTAGGTACTTTTAATAATTGAGTTGTATTTCCGTTGATTAAATTTTCTCTAACAAATGAATGAAATGAAACTTTCTCACTGCATCAAAAATTGGAACATCGATTGCCGCATTGGGAGAATTTCCCGAAATGAAATATTCAATAAATCTATTTCCTAAGTAATTAAATCAGCAGTCGTAAGTAAGTATATTTATTGTTTTTTATTATTGCCCCATAATTTATTGTTTTTTTCTATTTTTTTGTGAAAATCTTAATGCGGTTCACAGAATACATCTACTTACCAAGTTTCAACAGTGTAGTTCTTATAGTTTCGGAAAAAAGTGGCTGTGACATACGGACGGACAGACAGACAGACAGACAGACCGACAGACATGACGAATCCATAAGGGTTCCGTTTTTGCCATTTGGCTATGGAACCCTAAAAAAGAATGTTCGAACTTTCTAAAGCTCTTATGAAAATCAATACCGGGGTAATTAATGACGTACCTACCCTATACTTTTCAAAGTTGTTTGAACGGTGTATTTATAACAAATATTAATAGGCTTAAAGTATATATTTCGTAGTTAATTTATTTTATACTGGCTTTTGCCCACGATTTCGCCCGCCCGGATGTCGATTTCTCACGGGAACGTACTACCGGGTTTAAAAGTACTCTACGTGTCCAGGTTACATCTATCTGTATGGCAAATTTCATCCAAATCCGTTCAAACGTTTTTGCGCCAATCCGGAACATACATCCAGACAAACTGACAAAAATTCTAAAATTATGTTTTCGGCATCAGACTTGTTCCAAAACCTAGCACGAATAACTTTTTTTCAAAAATATTAAATGTACAGTTTGACTTCCTTGCTACTTTAAGATATCTACCTATTATATAAAAATATTTTTGTTTGCGAAACTACGAGTATTGCGAAATCCCTCCACATGACTTATTCGTACAGGCATTTCGTTCGCAGTTTATAGCCTAGCTACTTAATACCATGGCTTACTAACTTAATCCGACTCGATATTACTAACATAACAACATTCACACATAAATAAACATAACATTAATTGCGAGACAACTTGAAGTCACAGAGTAGCGAGCACATAGAGTGCCAATTCACATTTTTTACTAATATAAGTATCCAACTTACAATCTCATTCATTTTGCGGTTTATAGCGCTTCAGATGCATGTAAAGTCATTTAGTTTGTTTTACCCTCATGAAATTGTTAGCAGCAATCTGCGTTAAAAATGCTTCCGGTAAATAAATAAACCTCAACACATCCTATATATGACGTGGCACTGATATTAGAGAAATGTAGATGAAAAATCCTCTATTTTCGGCCCGGAACAAGTGTGCTGTGTGTAGTTCTTATAGAATTCAAATTCATCCTGTTGTGGCGAGCGTCCAAATCCACGTCAGTAAACGCAATATTTGTGCCGGTCTGTCGCATAATATTGCATTGTAACTCCATTCGTTATCTCCTCAATGGAAGCAACCAACGAAATTGGCGTGACGTAGCTTATTTGTCACCTAACTATCCGCCATTGTGTTATGGCGTGATACGAACACACCCTGTATTTAACCTCGCCCTACAACATGTAATTATATTAGGTGTATGAAATTAGGCTCGAGTTGGAAAGTTTATTGATATTGTGCTAATAATTGGCCGAATTCCATGCATGACGTCAGGTTTGTATTCTCGAAGGATTTGATAGGAGTGTATTGTTTGTAGTGTACCCAGAAATATGGAGCATATTGCTATTTGCTAGGCACTATAATATCCTCCGGGTTTTCCAATATTATGTAAATTTAGTAAACTGTGACTGGTATTATATAAGACGGATAGAAAAATAATCCTTTCCGTCAGTAGCTGGGTCACTTTCCACGGCGAACGGATTTATAATGAGTTTTCAGTCACCTAGATTTAAAAAAGAAGTCTATTTACCAGGTAATCAATAACTCTTGGGGTTTTAATTTTAAAATGGATGGTAGCGATAGAGTGTTAAAATATATATCTATCTATCTGTACTAATATTATAACTGAAGAGTTTGTTTGTTTGTTTTTTTTTTATGAATGTGCCAATCTCTGGAACTAGGTACGAGTCGGATTTGCATTTGATTGCCTAACTCTTGAGGAAGGACTTTTAATTCTTAGAAACCGAGCAAAAACAATAAAGTCAGAACGCTGAGCGAAAACGAAGTAATAGCGCAGGCAGGTGATGCGATACGACGGGGTGGGTCAGGAGAACAAGAAACACAAGAACGAAGTCGCGGGCAGAAGCTAGTGGATGATAAATGAGCTGTTAGGTTGTAATGGTATCTACAACGCCACATGTGAACAACGCGTCATACTGACGTCACGCAAATTCCGGCATCGCGCAAGCAGAGTTTACCGTGCAACTAGCATAGATGCAATTGCCCGACATGAATCATCGGGCAGTTGCCTGCCGGACACAACACCCGTCTGGTCGGAGGATCCTCCCTTTTCTATGGAGGTTGGGAGAACTTTACACCCAGATTGTACCTACTATGCTTGTAGGTATGTGATCTTTTTTTTAAAGATTTTTCGATAAAGCTATGTTGTACGTGACTCGTGATTGTAAGGAAATGCTTTGTTAGTGTATTCTAAAGGTAACCATCACAGCACATTTACTAGGTTACCTACATAGACATAAATGTAGAACGTGAATATGTAAAAAGCGGCCACGAAGGGTTTCGTACCACAAGGCAAATAACGACGAAAAAACACGTTCATGTATGTGCCCCCATACAAGAAACGAGTTGTTTTCGCCCTTGAATTTTCATCTTATTTTTTTTCAATAGATACAGCCCTGTGACAGACAGACGGACAGCAGAGCCTGCCACCTTTTGGGTACAGAACCATAAAAACTGTGTTGTGTGATAATTATGCATTTTCCATGTTAGTAGATAAACAAAAACTGTATATAGCCCGCAGTGTGCAGCATATTTTTATGCTTTTGAAACATTTTATATAACCCTTTAACTTTGATATTTTTCCATAAACCCTTGGGTTTAATGATGGCCCAACATTATGTAGGTTCCATTTTTATAGTTTTTTAATAAATAGTGCTGACTCAATTTCTGGTGGATACTGTAAAAGGCCCAACACTTGACTTATGTGCCTTAAAATGGCTGACCTAGGAAAAAATATTCAACACTTAGTATGCAAAAAACAAGTGGAACTACGCAATGAGGCGACAAATCGCTCTTGAAGTAACGATACTCGTGTATAAAATCGAGAGCCAAACTCAAGTTTGAAAAAATGAAGGACAGAGGTTTTTAGGTTCACTTATAATGAAGGAGATCTGTCTGTGGAGCAGTTCTCTGTTCAGCTCCACCTCCTATCCTGCCCTTTGAGTCCGAAAACGTGTAGCCAAAGTGACCTGTGCGCTGCCACCGATAATGCCGTGGAACTGGCGAATTATTGGGTCAGCAAAATTTTAATAACTGTCGAGCCAGCGACACGAAGAAGAAGAATGAAGGAGTTAAGAGTGTAAGTCAACCTATTAATGATCAATATTTTAATAATCCACTCTCACGTTAGAACTCCCTCAGTACCTTATCTTTGACAATCCTTACGGGTTGTCAGAAGCCCGAAAGTCTGATAAACAGTCTTACCAAGGAGTGCCGCATTCCACAGTAACTGTGTTATGGAGGTCAGATAGGCAGCTGTTTTAAATAAAATATTGGTATTCAGCTGCAACTGGTTAGACTGGAAGCTGACGCCAACAAAGTTGGAAAAGGCTATAGGCAGATGATGATGAGGTTAGAGCCTATTATGTTACGTTTTGATAACAGTAGAATTCAGATGTCGATTTACTTAATTACCAAATACAACTAATTATAATTATGTTAAAGTAGGTTTACCTGTTTACCTGAATAATTATGTATAATGTTCACAAGAAAGTTCTCTCGTGCTGTATGTACGAATGCTATTTCTTAGAGTTCGGGAAGATTTTTATGGGATAGAGACACAAGCAGACAAACCATTACTGGGTTGGACAAAAATCTAAAACTTAATTTTTACCTGACAACACACATAACATCACGCCAATAATCCCCGAACGGTTAGGCAGAGGGGTACCTATAGTACATCCTGATTTTTCCAGTTATGTTTAAGTCCCTTGTAATAGAGGGCGAGCCTATTGCCATCAGCCGGCAGAAATCCAAGCCAATTCCTGATGGAAAAATCCTGACCTTCTGAATTAAACCCAAGACCTCATACTAAGCAGTACCTAATGCTTGCGACCATTAAACCAACGAGGCAGTCCGGTAAGCTTAATTTTCATGAAATTAATTTAAGTACCTAAACTTCGATTTCATTAGTTAGGTATTATGCATGAGTCAGCAAAAAGCTCGATCGCATCCAATGAAGCGGTAAATCACAGTTCATAAAGTCAGCTCTGTAGGTAAGCGATTGGTAAAGTTTACTAAGTTTGAAACACTGAACTTAGCTATGAAGTAGGTACCTAGTGAACTAGTCAATATTTTATATTAAAAAGGTATATTAGGGTTTTAACGCAAATGAGGCACTTCCGCGAGAAATCGTACCTGCGAATCCACAACCACCTCCAAAAGTTTTTAATTGTAGGTGTATCGGAGGTCTAATAATGAGAATCGGCCCCAACTAAGCAACGACTTTAATGTGATGGAGATACAACTCAAACAAGTACTGACTCCCAAGGTACCGCTGGTGACAGATTTAGTACCAAGTGAGCAACTGTTTAGTGGTGAATGGTTCAATTTAGGACCCACTAAGAAATCGCCTAAAACGCTAAGATTGAAATCGTTAGACGTGAAAAAGTGTCCATATTGGGAAAAGTTAGCTTCACACATTAATAATGGCGTTTCCATGACAATCAAGTCAAATTTCCGCGACATTGAGTGTGTGTGTCTGAGGTGTCGAAATGAAACAAAAACGAGACCATCGTTTAACACATTATGGTGATCTATGTATATGTACGCAATTTAAGTGAGATATTTGTTTAAATACAAAGCAGCAATACCGTTTCTTGTGTAATACCTACCGGCGACAGTTTGTTTATTGTGCAACTAAGTGATACTAACATAGTTATTAAGTTTTATTTACTAACAAAATTGTTACTATATTATTATGTATACTTAGGTTAAGGTATGTATCTATGGGTCTTTGTTACCTGATAATAAATGGTTTATTATTATTATATTATTCTAAATTTTGATCACCAACAGATCGATTTTTGGAACGAAGTTCTTTTACGGAGCTTGTGGTAGAAGTAAACTGCCTGAAATCGTCACGTAACGAGAAAGCGGTATACGCTATAGCATGCGACTTTTTATTATATATAAAATCCAAGATGGCGGCTGCAAAAAAATCTTTTTTTTTGATCATGGGTGTCGTTTTTCATGGTTTCAAATCCTCGAAGAAGCTGAAGCCAAAATGAAAATCCAAGAATTAATAGTGAGGTCAAAATGAAAATCCAAGATGGCGGTTGCGATTTTTGTTCTTTATTGTACTACCTCTACCTTCGCTAAGATGGCCTCCAGTACATCCCTAGTATGTATTAAGTAGTCGAGGTGAACGTACAGTCTCATTTAATGGGAATTACCTTAGGTAGATTTCCACGTGTGAGAGGAGGGATTACATTAGGTAATAACATTCTAGCTTAATCTGCTGATGTAAGCGTGGTGTTTGTATGGGTATGAAACGCAATTAACAACAATAATTAGTAGGTGTTGAAAATTATTAACCGAATCTATAATCCTTTCCAGTTTGTTAGGAGAATGTATCAAAAATAATTATCACACAAGCGTAAAATCTTTTTGTTTTTGCAAGAATTGTAGATGAATTACAAATGATCGAGTTTTTTACAGTTTCTACATAAAAAAATGCATAAGACTAGCATGAAAATCAATGAATACGTTAATTAAATAAGTGAAGGTAAGGTAAAAACAGTAGTTATAAAATAATTGTTATACAAGCATTTATATTTATTGTAAAATGTTAGTGTCAAGGTAGGTACTTTCTTTAATTCCCAAAATCAAATGATTTGCCTATAACCCATTTGAAAAAAGCTGGTATGACCTCTCAAGGTCCGCTAATGAGACACAATATTATTGATTTTCTATTGTATCGTTCTACAAAGGGTACGCGCGGAGCTTGAAAATCAAGGGAACGGCCAATCAACCATATTAACCAATACGATTGATTGGCCGTTCCCTTGATTTTAGTAGTTTATTATATATGATCATGGGAAAGCAACTTCTGTTATATAATTGGGTTTTCATTGGGGGAATATTCATTCAGTCTTTCAGAATAGCTTGTGTCAAACGTAACAGTGTCTCCATGGCACTTATGAGGATATAGTCCAAGGTTTTGAATATTATGTTATCTTTACAAAATTATCAAACACTGGAAATAGTTGCTAGGTATATTTTCACCGAAAGATTTATCTTTGACGGAGTAAAGAGACTCCGATCATTAATCATTGAAAATTAATTACATCAGTTTTCCACCATTCGTCGACGAAAAAATTAAACATTTTAACTATATTTCGGATAGACTTTTACAAAATTAATTTACATTCGCATTATCAGATATTGTTGTTTCGGTCCAAATTTTATGTATTTTCTCTGCTCTTCCTCTTTATGGAAGCAGCCACCCACACCTTTTGGTCAAAATCGATCACATTATTCGCAGTACTCTTACGTCCATTTTAAATGTGGTTTTTGACGACCAAGCGTGGCTGCAAGCCATTCCCACTCATTTTGGTAGGCTAGGGCGGCTGCTGCAGGAGCAGAAAACCTTAAATGGCGGCAAAAATATAACAACCGTATTAGGAGCTATTATGTTTGAGCCGTTTGGGGTTGAAACACTAGGGCCTTGAGATCCGAGTGCTCATCGAATATTTCGGGTCATCGCCAAGCGGTTGGTTGACTCTTCACGTGACCAGAGGGCTGGCCTAACTTTAGTTCAAAGATTGCCATCCAACGTGGTAATGCTGCCAGCCTTTTGGGCACTTATCCCGTTGACTGTGAGGCGGACGAATTTTTGATGTCTAATCAGCTCCTGCCTTTTTGTGTTGTTTTATTATATACTTGTATATAATATATGTATTTTAGTGTTAGCTTGTAAGTTGTAATTATTGTGAATAAAATGTTTATTACATGAACATTTCGTCGAATCTTGCTTGACTTCAAAGACAGAAGCCTAGTCTTTGACAGACCATGTGTTACATTAACTTTAGCTTTTCATCATAGTACACCGGGGACTGTTCGCTTCAGCAGTTTTAACAACCCTATAATCTATATTCCTGGTTCATGTAATTATTTATAATGACAAATTCACAATTGTTATTAAATTACAATGACAAAGTCACAAAAGTCATTTAATTAGAGGAAATTTTAGTAGTCAGCCATGTCGAAAATCGTTTGTGATCGGCCTTATTTAGCTGATTTGTGTTTGTCTCCAAATGGGGTGAGCGTCTTTTGAAATGAAGTGCTGTGTCATCGCGGGAGAAATTGGGGGAGAGATTACGATTGAAAATTTAAATGTATTTTTTAAATATCTATATCAGTATTTTACATGGAGCAACTCCCTATCTGAGCACCTCAACTCAGTTACTGGGTAATACGATACCCCTTGGTAAGCCTGGTTGTCAGACTTCCGGGCTTCTGACTATCCGTAACGACAAAGATCCACGAATGACAGCCGGGACCAAAGGCTTGACATGCTTTTCGAGGCCCGGAGGGGTCTCCGTATGTAAAGATGATCTCCCATCCACAGACCAAACGCGGCAAGAGTAGCTTCCTGCTACCCGAAACTGTAAAATTTTCCCAACCAACTTTCAACCTTATGCTTTAGCGATAAAGTTGAAAATCTATTAAAAAAAATTGACAAATTATGATAGCTTGATGTGCTGGCGTCTCTACATAATAAAACATCATGCCTGTAATTTCCGTAGGGTAAGGCAGAGGTGTACTTACATGGATATCCGAATTTCACCAGTTATGTTTAAGTCCCATGTAATAGGGACTATTCCTTATGGGGGAAATTCCTTATGGAAAAATCCAATAACACTTTACTCGATATGGGAACCGAACCCAGGACCTCGTGATTAGCAGTAACGCTTGCGACCACTAGACCAACGACTCAATCTTTTAATGGAACGCAACCATCAACCAATCCCAGTCTTTTTAACAAAAGTTGCGAAGTCACCCTTTTGATTAGTAAATTGCCGGTTTCTTCCTCAACGACTTAATAGTAAGAAATTATTTCAAGTTAATTCCATATAACCAACCAAGATTCATTAGTCTTGATTGACGTTATCGTTGCTGTCTCACTTTTGTAAATTGTACGCTTCAGCGAATTGAGTTAGTAGAATTCAATGCTATATTTTATTTGTATTTTCTGTTGCGAACTTAAGAGCATTTACTCCATCGGAATTTCATACAAACTTTCAAGCCCTTGTTTTTCGAAATGAATGAATTGATTAAAATGAAACTTCATACGCATAAGCAGTATGCAAAGGTCTAAAAAGTTACTTAAGAACATTTTCGAAATGTCTCATTTAAAAATATATAACTGAAAATCTCTGTTTCTATGGAAAATGTTAAAATCGGTCTAATTTCACTTTTACACTATTTTTCGAAAATATTCTTAAGTAACTTTTTAGACCTTTGTATCCTGCTTATGCGTATGAAATTTCATTGAAATCGGTTCATTCATTTCAAAAAACAAGGGCTTGAAAATTTGTATGAAATGCCGTACGGCATAATCGCTCGTAAGTAATGAGTATCATTATCTCCACTGACTGTTTAATTTCTGTTATTTGTATGCTTGAGTGAATATTAAAATTGCACTTACTAACAGTCGTGTAGGGTTCATTTATTTTTAAGTATCAACTTATTCCATTTTCGTAGTGTTGTAAAAATCTTTTTCCTTGTGTAAAGCTTAACTATGCAGCAGAAGGGGTCCAACTTGACGACAGTAATTGTCATAATCGTAGCCCCTTTTCAACAATAACGCTCAAAAATACACAATTTCGCCAATCTTTATCCCCTATTCCCTGTTAACGTCCAAAAAACAGCAAATTGTCAACACTTACCAAAGCCATTCCAATCTCAATGTAAACAGCAAACGCCTTGAAGAAAAACGCAAAAAAAAAGTAAAGGTACGAAGTGTCATGCAAAACTCGGTCCCAAAGGGCAATGTTCCATTTCTTATATGTAAATGAAGTTAAAAGGGTACCTCCGTCCCTTGAGGTAGAACTTGGTCGCAAACATCGGAGGATCTAAAGGACCCGTGGAACGTTATCTAAATTAAAAAATTGGGAACACTTTGTATAAAGCTGTTCGATTTGTATGTTTGGGAGGTTTAATAGGCAAAAAGAAGAAGGTACACGTCCACACTTATATTACAAAATACGTTAGTTTTTTTCTCTGCCTTTCTTTTCCCATATTATCAGTCTGTATCTCTGTCTTTTATAAACGTTTCGAGGGCAAAACTATGAAATAATATTTTAGAATTCAAAAACCTGCCCAAAAATAAATTTCAGCTGTGTATCCATAAAACTGATTTCAATGAATATAAGGCATCTTTTAGGTTGTCCCTAGTGCTTTTATGCCACATTTTTTACAAATATCACTGACTCTCTGTGTTCCTTCACATCTAGTGTGGCAAAGCGAAACAAATTGCTACAAGAGAGCCTTACACTTATGTCTCAATTTGTGTCGTAGACTAAAAGCTACGAGTGTATACATGAAGGAGTCTCAAGATGACAAACGTTAGTGGACTGGAAAAATATGTCAAGATGGAACCAAATGGGTTTCGATTATGGACGAAAAAAATGGTCTATGTTTGACGTCCTTCTTTCTTTTGTTAAAGAATATGTTCCAGACTGTTAAGGAAAAGGGAAAAGTGTGTCTGCTTACCTACTTGCTATTCAGAACATGTTATGGCAGTCATTTCGGAGTAAAGACGTCACACTCGTGTTTCATACTAGGTTTTTATATGTATCGTAAAGTACCTACAGTTCTCTAAACGCTATATGTAGGATATCATATAACTTCTAGTTAGTAGAAATTCTAAAAATGGGTATCGTAAGCAACTACGGTTTGATTCATATTAATATATTAATGACGCTGTTAATTCCAGGCTTTGAAAATAATACTTATTATTTTGTAGACTGTATGTTTCGCGTGTGGTATTCTAACTGATAAGCTCGTTCGCAATGTGACAATCCGGCCACTGACCTCAGTTTTCTAATCCCTTTTGCGACGGTCTCTACATCCAAAGGTACCTACTCTAGAGGTAGGTACCTAATCAAGATCCGAGTACTAAACTGGTTATCGTAACAAAATTAGTAATGATTTTAGTATAATTTAATAAATAATATTTCCTTTTCGTATTTCTATCGTACCGAATGTAACACCTACGTCCAATTAGAACAATTAACAAACTCCTAGGAACTATCAATTTAAATAATGTTTCTAGTTAATGTCATGACCTACATTTTGTATAGTTATGACTAGGTAATTACCGTCTTACTTTAACTTGCTACGTTATGATTATTTCATAAATTCTATTGCTGGTAAAATGTTGTCAAACGATACTGTAAATGAGGCTTCGCTTGATCTAATGATTTTGTACAAGTGTAATAAATGCTAAGTTGGTTATCACTGATGTACGGATGCTTGTACAAGAGCGTCGTTTGAAGTTGTTTTACTATCACATCTCGTATTATGTGAGCACATGGATAGAATTTGTCTTGAAGTAAAATAATTTAATTAGTCTTAATTTTTATTTGGTCATTTAATAAAAGAAGCGGCCACGTGCGAGTTGGACTCGCACACGAGTGATAATTTCAAGTGAAAGATATAGGCCAGTGACAGACGGGACGGACAGCATTATTCTATTATCTCAGCCTATTGCAGTCCACTGCTGGACATAGGCCTCTCCCAGGCTGCGCCACAACACCCTGTCCTCCTGTCCTCCGCCTTCCGCATCCAGTCCATCCCAGCCACCTTATTTAGGTCATCCGTCCATCTAGTTGGGGGATGGCCCACACTACGCTTGCCGATACGCGGTCTTCACTTCAGGACCCTTCTGCTCCACCGGCCATCGGTCCTTCGACAAACACGGCAAGCCCACTGCCACTTCAGTTTGCTTACTCTGCAAGCTAGAAAAATAATAAATAGACATTTATTTCTCTTCCACAAAGGCGCCTTAACATATGAAGACACTACATCTCTGATAAATCCTTTGTGGGAGACTGGTATCTGCACTAGGAAAAACCTGTCAAACAGATTACCAGCCCCCCCCCATACCCTCACAAAATATGTAAAAATGTGTAAAAAAAATATGCTACGTCGGTAACTACAGTTCTTTCCCCCGGATAACTTCATTCCTGATTTTATCCTTCAAAGAGACTCCGGGCATAGCTCGCTCCATAGAGCGCTGGGCGGACGGACAACGTAGCCTTATAATCAAAGGGTCCCACTGGCACCCTTTGGGTACAGGATCCTAAAAACTATACACACAGAGAGCGAATACCTACCTGCAGCCCTTGTTTCTTTCTTTTACAGTACATTCTTGTTTCTCAATCAGTATGAGACATGAAATGAAATTACGATGTCCATAGCTTGATTTCCACGATGATGCAAGGTTCTTATCTGTGATATAATAAAATAGAAGCAACAAATAACTACTAATTATGTTATGGCACAGGCAATTATTTTTTTTATTGGGAATGGGTTTGCTCTTGATCTAGTCTAGGTCAGAGGTGACAGAGACAAAGTCGACGATGGAGTGAGTTAACCAAGAACAAGCCTGTTCACTCTTACTTTGAAGAGATTCGGGTTGTATGCGCTAAATCGGACCGTGTATTATTCTTGACTAACGTGGCTTTATTCTTGACCTTCTTTCCTATGTGCCATGTTTTTACAAACAAACAAACAAACAAACTAGACTAGTTGAACAGTGGAATTCTAAGGAGCCATTTGCGTAAAATGAGCGTAAAATAATGCTTCATGAAAATTAATGAACTCACGCCTAGGTGATTTATTTCACAATGTATTTCTATTTACTTCCGAGAAGTTTATGAATATTATGATAAATCTTGTCTTTTATTAAAAAAGTTTTTGCAAAGTTTTGTCGTCAGCCAAAGTATTTGCATACTGATGCTGTATAACAGTTGTTTAATTTTGTTTCTTATTTAATTTAACGGTCATTTGCAGTAAAGATGTGGACAGAATTGTGCAACATACGATTAAATAAATCTATTACAGCATGACTTACAATAATACGCCTACTGCAAGAAAAGGTTTTTGAGTGTCGACCCCATGACGGGACCAACGAGGATTATAGTTTGTACCCAAAATATACCGTGGACAACAGCTAGTTCAATGTAAGTCCCTATTGTCTTGTATCGCTATCATTTAACATGGCAATTTAAATCCCATCATGACAATTTTCCTGCCATTCCTTTTTGTATGTTGTGGTTTCTATTACAGTCTTAAAGACCACTACACTGACCAGACTAGATCATGAGCTAAACCTACCAACCTACGAAACGTAAACCTACCTAAACCTACAAAATTCATATGGTGGTACCTTCAATGTAAATCTTGACTTGTCACACAAATGAGTAACCGAATTTGAGTCATTCTTTTAGCCACTATGGGATATCGAAGCAGTACATACGTACATAATAGATTCATTTTACAATCCTTTTCATGCGGGCAGCTGAATATTGCAAATACATTGAGTACACAATGACTGTGCTTTTTGAATGGCTGCCGATTGGTTGAGTATTTTATTTACACGTTCACATTGCATGTCGAAAAAAGAGAAACGGGCTAATAGGCTGAAACACAACAGAGCGGTACCGCAACGCTAAAGTCAAGCTATAATAATGGTGCGTGATAAAAAAGGGATATGCGAACAGAAGTATAAAAAAAGGCTCGCCGAGAAAAATAAATTGTACGGCAAGCACTCCCTCGGTAGTCAGTTCCACTATCAGCTTTCTTTCTTACTTTCTAATATTTTTACCTCGGCATGAGCTATTCTCTGTACTTATTTTTGAGAATCTTTTAGATGAGTTGGGCCTAGTAGGGCCTAGTAGTAGAGGGCCACTCCAATCGTCATCTATGGGTCCTCAGAAGTGCAGGTGTATATGTGTAGAGGAGATGACTAGAATCGACTTTTTGCTTACAGGCAAAATTCAAACAGTTCCAAAATAAAATTAAATAACTCTAGATAATCAGCTTAACTTTTTTTATCTTGTAGTTTTAACTTTTACTTTTCGCACAGCACTTTCCACTACCTTACACCATAGCATACAAGTACTTTCACTTAAAAATAATACTGAAGTTAGCCGCATATCGTAAACAACGTCATCGTTGGCATTGCGTATTCTTATCGGATGCGTACTCTTAGACCAGTCTACCCTACTTCTCAATTTTACGACTTCATTGGTAGATGAGAGAATATGGACAAAGGAAAAGGACCTTATTTTTTTTTAATTCAACTAAAAATTTCACGCAAACAAAATTCAGAGTCACAATCTAATTCTTCCAAATATAAAACACAATTCCATTAAACAATTAATTACTTTTTAATCGTGCTTTGTAACGTAAAAAGGTATTTAAACAAGGCTACACAACAAAAAAGGGGAAGAAACCTTTTTAAACGCTACGAGCACATTAGTGTAATAGGGGTTAGGGGGTTAGATTACGCTCTGAGCGTGACACCGGAATTGTAATGAAACCTTCAATTATAAGAGTAAATGAGACGCATAAAATAATGTAAATAAGCTTTTAAAGGATTTTTTTATTTTTTTGGTGTTTCTGTTTCCGAGAATTTCACTAATTATAAGCGTCCCCAATTACTATTTTAGTTATCAAAACGCAGAAGAAGAATCATTTTTACATCAAGTTGGGTCCACATTAAAAAAAACAAGAATATCAGTTAGCCTATACCTGGGAGGGGCCTGTGGCTAAATAATAATAGCCGCACAGGTCGATAGATCAGGTTAAGCTACGCTTGCGGCGGTTGGTCTGTGGATGGTTGACCATCTTTACATACCGTGACCCCTCCGTGCCTCGGAAAGCACGCTAAACCCTTGGTCCCGGCTGTCATTCGTGGATCTTTGACAGTCGTTACAGGTAGTCAGAAGCCCGAAAGTCTGACAACCAGTCTTATCAAGGGGTATCGTATTACCCAGTAATTAGTTGTGGAAGTCAGATAGGCAGTCGCTCCATGGAAAATACTGATATTCAGCTGCATCCAGTTAGACTGGAAGCTGACCCCAACATAATTGGGAAAAGGCTAGGCAGATGATGGAGTTAGCCTAAACCTAACCAGCTATATCTATCTACATATATCTATACATATTATAAATTAAAGTTGCTCTTCGTGCCTATCTGTGTGAACGAGTTGTACTTCTGAACTACGCAACGGGTTTTGTTGCGGTTTTCACCATCATTTAGAAAATGTATTCCGGAAGGTTTATGTACAGAGGCCAGCAAATCAAGCTACCCGAAACTGTCAAATTTTCCCAATCAACTTTGAACCTTATGCTTTATTGATAAAGTTGAAAATCTATTAAAGAAATTTGACAGCTTGTAGTAGCTTGATGCTTAACTTAAATCTCGATGTTTGTCAAGTCGGATCGCAATATATCAGTTAGTAATCTAACCCTACTGTAATAATGATATTATAAAGAGGAAAAATTGGTGAGTTTTTATGTAGAGGGTAATCTTTGGAACTGCTGATCCGATTTCGAAAACTCTTTCATTAATTGGAAGTTACAGTATTGCCGAGTATCATAGAATATATTTTATGTTAAAACAAGAAATTTAAAGCGAATTACAACCATCATAGCTAACTACCGAAGCTATTAAAAGTTATTCAATCCCACAAGAATATCAAAAGCCATACAACATTCAAAACCTAGTAAGGTTTTTCTTTACCTTTTAATAGAGGAGCTGTCGACCTGATTCCTGCCTTGAGAAAGGATGAAGTTTTGATAAATAAAATGGATTGAGATCGACTCCTCGGAGGTGGTGATCGACGCCAATAGGGTTGTTACTTCGAAAATATAAATGTAAAGAGTTTAGTGTGAGATAAAATGGGTTTATAGATTTTTGTTGGAGCTTTGGTTTATTCATTTTAATTTTTATGACATGCAAGTTTTTTGAAAGTAGAGAAAATTCATATACTTGGGGTCCACCTCTATTCTAACCGGATGCAGCCAAGTACCTGCTTTTCAACGACTGCCTTTCTGACCTCCAGAACCCAGTTACCGGGTAACACGATAGGTACCCCTTGGTAAGACTGGTTGTCAGACTTTTCTTTTATCCCGAAAATACTAGTTCTCAATAGTAGACATTGAAGCAGGTTAGAATGATGACTTGCTTAGTAAAGATACTATATGTTCTCCTAAACAGACCGACCGCGACCCTAGCGAAAGCCGGGATTAATAATTGCCAGGCAGCAGTAGGCGTTCATGAATAGGCTTTAGTATTTCAAAATAAAATAAAAATGAGATATCGCGAATTAAAGTTATTCATTAAAGGAGTTTCGAAGATTTATAGTTATTGGAGTGAAATACCCTTATCTTGCCTAAATAGTCAGATAGTCAAAATCCGTTTGATGTTCTACGGTTTTTATAAATAAGAAAAAAGTAGGTAAACTTATTCATTTTCAAAATGATTGAACAAAACACCCCACCACGCGTAAACAAACAGCAATCTAGCCCAAAATACATTAATTTCTATTAAAGACGACTCAAAAACTTCCTCATACACATCACCACTGCATTCGCGTTTAAATGAAAAGCGAATGGTTTCCAAGAGCTTTTAAACTTCATATATTCGCCTGCACAAGCTGCCAGCGAAGTTTTAAAACGTTGCCATATATTAATTTATGTTTTGGCTACTCGGCAAAATGAGTATGAAAACTGTTCCAAACAATTCTATTTAGAAACATTGTAGTTTTTGATGGCGTGCTGTCAGATTTATATGGTTTTGCTTTTAAGCTTATTTCTTGCAGTTTTGTTTTTAAAATCATAAGTTTTTTTTTGGATCTTGTAGGAATATCTTCTAAAATTAGACGACCAGACCGATCGAGCTTCCCCTTAACGAAGGCTGTTAAGGGGAAAGCTTCACGGTACAAACCTCTAAGTTCATATAATCCTATTGATTGATATGTATGAAGTCATTCAATAAGATTATATGGTTTGATGATTTTAATGATTATAATTCTGTAAATTCATACTTGTTACGTTCGCAAATCACACACAAACAAAATATTGTTCAAAATACAACCTGACACTGACCTGTAAATTGCAAAGAAATGTAAGAAAATTAGGCGTTGTCCGATACAACATGGAGCGACAACACGTCATAATGCGCTGTTCCCTTTAAGTAAAGAGTATAAGTTACTATTGTAGAGTTAGTGTTGCTGTTGTGATCAATTCTGTAACAATAAACTGTAACAGCAACTTTTGAAAGGTTACAAAAGTACAATGTTATGTTTTTTTTTAAATTGTGTACGTGTAGTTTTCACCAACTGTTTTCTGTAACATAACTTTAGTTTTATCATCAGGCGAAACTGTCGCTTAACTTATTAATTATTATGTTTTAACTCATAATAATATTATGACTTATTAATTATTTTAATATTTTAATTTATAATTAATAGGTCAAAAGAACTACACAGTACGACATAATATTATTATGTCGTACTGTGTCCATTACATGAATAATAAAATAAATAAATAAGAGTGAATAATTATATTATTTTTGAGTGAAATAAAGTAGATATCTTAAGCCGTTTAAATAAACTGACAGGTACAGGACATGCTGAATCGACCACTGAATAAATTTCTGTCAATATTGTGTTATTTTTTTATGTAAAACATACATTATTTGGAGCCACTGCTCTCGTAGCAAGTTTATCCAATAGTTCGATTATACAAAAATAGTAGGTACCTAATTTGTAGGTTGGCCGATTACTATAATTTACGGACTGTTATTGTTTAAAATTAACACTCTTGTATCTCTACCAATAATGAATCAAAACCCTCATAACTTTGCATAGTAGATCTTCCCATATGGATGTAGCTCATGTAGCTATCACAGGTAAAAGTAGCTTACGAATCTATTTACATGACCGGTTTGAGAATAAAAAATGCTACCTCTCGCAAGCAACACGATTCGTTTTTGTTTATAGGAACCGAGCATTAGTAGTGGGCTAATGATCTCTTTATAAAATACCAGCTGACCCGACAGACGTTGTCCTGTTTCTGATTCGAAAGACACGTGGCGCCATCTATTTATCATAATGACGTTATTGTTGTTTTCCTCGGGAACAGCACTTTTTTTCGGGATGGAAGGTGGGTTACGTCCGTTTCTGTACACCTGACAACATATATGTAAAATTTCGGGATGATCAGTTCAGTGGTAGGCGTGAAAAGGAAACAAACAAACTTGCTTTCGCATTTAGAATATTATATTATATATATTATATTATAAGTTAGGATTACTATTTAAAGTTGTACCTAACATACACTCTTCTCACCTCATTGACAACCTATTAAGATAAGCTACCGAAAAGATTTTCGGTTAAAACGATCGACAGTTAAAAATAGGTCGCCTGAACTGAAAATGTCTCAAAGGTAACTTCGGGATGTCCTCTTATAGCTAGAGAATACGAAGGGTTTATAAATAAAGCCTATCTATAAGCCCGATATCTTGCTTTTAAACTTGTGTGGGAATGAGTGTAAAAGTTTTCATCTAGCGTCTGTTCGGTTCTGTTTACCCTGTCAATTACAATATTAGATTATACTAGCTGCGCCACGCGGTTTCACCCGCGTAAGTGTCGATCCCGTGGGAATATCGGGATAAAAAGCCTATATGTTAATCTAGGGTGTCAGCTACCTCCATACAAAATTTTATCAAAATTGGTCTAGCCGTTTGAGCGTGAAGAAGTAACAAACATATAAACACACCCCCACACACCCCCACACACCCCCACACACACACACACACACCCCCCCACACACACACACTCACAAACTTTCGCCTTTATAATATTAGTGTGATTTATTATATTTTTTTCAACAAAAATCTATAAATGCTTTAATAGTACTATAGTAGTTGTGATTGTTGGAAAATAATGTTTGTACATTACTGGGCTAGTACCAATGTGACTTTTTCAATTCAAATGTAGGTACTTTTTATCAGTGAAGGAAAACAATGTGTGGAAACCGGGACTTATAAAATAACTAGCAGCGCCCCGCGGTTTCACCCACGTAAGTTTCGATCCCATAAAAATCTCGAGGTAAAAAGTATCCTATGTGTTAATCCAGGAAATGGTCTATCTATGCGCCAATTTTCATCCAAATCTATTCAAAGGTTTACGCGTGATTGAGTAACAAACATCCAAACATCTTCACAAACTTTCACATTTATAATATTAGTAGGATATAAGTCTGAAATCGCCAATCTGCCTTGAGTTTGACATGTGTCAAGTGGTGATTGCTCTTATCTAAGAGACGAGGCCTATGTTCTGCAGCGGTATAGTTACAGGCTGGTATTATTTTTATAGAAAAATATTTTATTCCTTGGTAAAGGTTCGAAGCTATCGATATCTGTGTAACAGTTACGTTTGCTACGGCGTAGAGGTATCTACGCCGTAGCAAACGTAACTGTTAAGCTAGCGTAGCGTGTTTTTCAATACCCTTTCAAAGCGGTTTTTACAACGTGTTGCTGGGGACTTTGTTGCACCAATTCTTATTCCCACCTAGACCATTGGAAGTGGTGAAGTGGTGAAAGGCGGGGTTTTGGGGACTGTTTTATGTATTTTTGACATTCTAAAAGTGCTGATTCTCTGCTGATTTTAATTTTAAAACAAAAGACTATTCTTTCCATGGAACTCATATGTAGCGGGTTTTTATAAGTCACACTACAGTTACTAAAAAAGTTAAAAAGAAAGTTCGCGCACCTAACAAGGATTATAAGACAATCTGTGATTTTTTTGTATTATACATGTCTTTAATTTGTGCATATTTCACATTAATTTGTTTTTAAATATTTACATAATTTATGCTAATATTTAAAATAATAATAATATGTACATTTATATGAAAAAAATAAGCAAAATGATCATAGGGCATCAAAAAATTCGTCCGCATCGCTTTCAACAGGAATAGTGCCCAAAAGGCTAGCAGAAATTTGTTTTATTATGTTTTTAAATTCATCTAACAAGATTGTTTATACAACAAGCAGTTCTCACTTATGGCCAAGTTTTCAATGAAAGCTGAAATTAGCTTTATGGAAATCTTATTGAAAATTTTCATTTCATTGCTTACCATTCCTTCCTAACCTTTCCTGCTTCAAGAACCGACTCAAAATACCTTGTTTTCTGATCCTTTTAAAACGCCAAATAATAAAGGTTCATTGTAACCATATTTCGGCAACAGTCCATCAAAATATTACCCACAAAGAACTACACGCAAGTACTTAGAATTAATTAAATGAACAGGGCGTGATCCATTCCTGAGGGATTACAAAGGAAGCTCCGTACATGCATAGATATATAATTATATTTACCGCTAGGCCTTGTGCAGACGTGGGATTTAATCAGTCAACGTTTTCTGTTCGACACAGCTGACTAAAATCAGTGGGATCTTATAACCATTAATTACTTACCTACACACTTACCCAACTATGGTAAAGCTAAAAGGACTTTAACAGTATATTTACTTTCATTCTGATTACAGGAAAAGCCGATATTAACACTAAAATAAACTTCATTAGGAAAAACGAAATTTTATCAGCCTAGGGTAATTTAGGAACAGTGGCACTATGCTCTTAATAAATCTTGTATTTTAAAATAATGCAGCTATTCTGCTAATGAGTCAATGCTTCGAATTCCTATGAATGAAAATGTCTGTAGTAACCTGCCATTCACAGTCTTTTACAAAGACTTCACCCCTTGTAAAATCAAACGAGCACTGACCAAGCTTAAAACCTGGCGATTATTCTATATTCGACAAACATAAATGAATGTAGAAGAGTGGTGATCCACTGGTAACGGCCGCGACTTACGAAGTTTTAAGTCGTATGTTCGAATCCAAACAGGCACTTTACTTTGTGTAAATTATTTCATCACCACTGCTCACAAAACGGTGAAGGGAAACATCGTGAGGCAACCGGCATATCCTAGAACCAAAAGTTGGAAGATATGTGACATCCGCCAACCCTCACTGGGCCCGCGTGGTGGATTATGGCCCACTCCCTCTCATAGAGAGGAGGCCTGTGTCCCAGCAGTGGGAACATTATAGGCTCATTATGTCCTGCCAATTTGAGTTGCTCGTCTGCACGCACTTAGAAATTAATCTAACAATGTTACCTTTATCGTTGGCGATATTGTTATAAATAGGTCGGCTAAATTCTATCGACGAGTAATAAAAGTTTGATCTTTGCAACTTAGATTAGGTGCCTCCGCAGGGCTTATGTGTTCCAGGAAAGTGAGTTACGTATGCATCTGCGTAAGACTTATAAGATGGAACAGACATAAGTGGCCTTGTGAAGATATTCCCGGGTATACCATCAGTTTTAAATGTTATCAATTGGACAATGGAACTAAAAACTTAACTAAGCAGAATGCGTTATCATTTTCAATAAAACCTATGTAACAAAATATGACCTTGTAAAAATAAATATATTAAATGTATAGATAGGCAGTCGCTTACCATTACGTAATTTTAAGCAAGGTTTATATATAAATACCTAAATTTCCAGATTTCCAGTAAGGGCACTAAAATTTTATGTTTTCGCTTGAAGCGGTCAATATTGATTTGAATATCCAAACTAGCAATGCAAAATCTGAATTTCCACGAACCATTCCGAGTCATCAAATTCTCATCTAAAATTCTGGCTCAGTAACAAACTATAACAGTACCTACATTTGAATTGAACTAGTCTTAACCGCCGAGTAACTTGGAGCCATTTCTAAGACACAACTTAGAAGCTGTATGTAAATGCTTTATTGTGAAGACTAAGTTACTGAACCAAGATGGTAGAATTGAAGAAAAACAAGTATCTGTTTGTTTTACGCAAATTGTGGGAACACATTCACGTTTCGTTTCTTATACCTACAAATCCAGCGGTAAATAAAATATAATATGTTTATTTTAGATTATTTTTATTTGCTAATATTCGGTTTGAGGCGCACAAAGTTCAGCAATTTTTTTTTTTTTGACGACGATGGCATTAAACATACATGAAGACGATTAAAGCCTTGCATAAAGCTCAAATTGCGGAACAGTGTTCCTTTGATCAAATAAGTATGATTAAAAAAATAAGTCAATAAGAATGAGTGACAATTGAACAAAAGATATGAGCCATTGAACAGTGTCCTTTCATCGGGTTCTTCAAGTACGATAGTAATCAACCTTTGAAGGACGCAGACAGTACATGCATTCGATAAAGCAAACGCCTTCAAACGGAATATTGGATAGATATTTAGGTCTTCATACTTGTGGCTAAAACCTTGCGGCTAAATAACAAACGCGAGGATTACTCCAATGATAATAATTTCTTCAGCTTAAGTATTTTTTTTTTTAAATATTTCTGTAATTTGAAAAGATGATACTATAATGAACAATTTATTGCGGTTGAAAAGTATACCTATATATTTAGGTACTACCTATATAATTTTTTTTGGTTATTTTATCTAATAATACGGAGCAAAAACTCTGTATTCATTAACCCTAATTTTTTTTTTTGTAACCATGCATCTTTTGTGCTTCATTATTAAAAGGCGAGGATATAAAATTCAGATGAAAGGGCCATTAGAATTTAATAAGGGCTAAGTGCGTCGCCTCAAAGATAACCCTGACTCCAAACAAAATACCAACATTTTATAAATTCATGCAGAAATTTCAAATTATTAATTGATAGTCTTAATTTCGGGATCAACTCTTCACAAACAATTAGCCCTTTTAAGATTTGATTCTGCGTAAACAAATTAAATATTTAGTTACACTTTCTGACAGGGTACCTAATACCCAATTTTACAAGGGATCCGAAGCAGATCCGTAGTACGGGTTATTTGGTTCTTTTGCGCTCGACGAGGTACTTGTTTTAAAATTTTAATTATTTATTTCACGGACTGTTTGGGTTTTGTTGGTAGCTTGTTTAGTCTCTTGAGTAATTTTGAGCCAGTCCTAATTTAACTACCTATAAAACTTTTGGCTTCATATCAAAAGATAGTAAGCAGGTACATAATTGATTCTCTCATCATCTAAGCCGAATTAAAATATCGGTTTATCCTGTCTTCTTCTTCAAAAGAAGTAAACTTTATATTAATGTAGCAAGTTCGGTGTTTTGGTAGCTGACTTTTATTATTGTACTTTCTTTGGTATTCTTCGTTGAATCGTTGAGCTCCTTAAGTTTTGAGTTGAGCTGCGTGATTACATCAGCATCATTCAGTATCCTGAGTGTGATAGCGGATAGCTATGACTGTCCGTTCATCAAAAATTGTATGCGTTTATTTGTAAACTAACATAGTTTTAAGCATTATATTACTAACAAAATGGATTTTGTTGTCTGAAATATAAAAAAATAAATTACTGACAAATGTCTGACTGGACAAGTCCACTCAATCTGTGTGGTTATTTTCTCAAAAGACCATTTCAGACACCAATCTACATGGTCTTCACATAATCTGACCTTATGTCTGGAGTTTAAAAGAGACTGTGACCTCTGAGTTTGTTTCGGCCTTTCTTCTCAGAGTAGTCTGATAAGAAACACCGACCTCATCTAGTTTTTAAATATGATTGACGTGTAAAAGTGTTTGGACAAACCTATTTACAGAAATAAAATCATTCATCATTTAGTGCTTAAACGACACCTAGGCATATGTCAGACAGCTGCCAAATCAGTAAAACTGGGACGGCCGGATGACCTCTCGATCAAAATATCAACAATACATTCCAGATACGGACACCAAACCGCAATTGGCAGTGGCCAACGATAAGCTAATGTAGGTTACACACACTATACAGGCTGATTTGGAATTCATTAGGTAACTTTCAGGGGATAATAGTACTCATGAAAATGAACAAATTGTTCTATGAAATTGTTTTTTTTTGTACTGGGGAAAATACTAAGCAAAAAACAACAGTTCGATAGCAGTGGGAACTGCGGGGTCCCTAAGTCTACTGTTTCAAAATATGAAGCACTTAATTTTATTTTCGCATTCATGAAAACTTTAGACCCGCGGAATGTTGCTAATAAGTCAGCAACGATATCATTTCGTAAAGGTGGTAGCGAAATAAAAATGAAAATTCATTATGTACTTTTAACACGCATAATATTTTTTTTTTAAACTTACATCATTATCAAAACTATATTACGCTAAAATTAAATATAATTAAATAGTTCCGTTTCAGATAATTTGACCAAAATTAAATGAGAAGACGAGAAAACTTAAGGTCAGTCACGAGCAAAAGTATATACACTTGGCTTTATTCAAAGTCGATATTCTCCTTTATTTTTGAGTGAAATTTTATATTAGTAGGAATATAGTATTTTCGAACCCATAGGTATATGTAAAGTGTCGTATTTCAACGTTGCATTCGTTATTTCGTGAAAAAATCGCAATTTAAAGTTGTCAAGTGTTGACATATTGGTGCTCCTGACTGTACATCGGATGGGAAATCTTTGTTACGCATTTGGTTTCCGAACTAGGGAATCAATTGCAATTGGTTTTAGGTTCGTGACTACGAAATTACATAAACTTTCAAATCAATATTATCATATAAAGTTATCCCGATAGAAACAGTCCTGGTTAAAGATCAACCAGTAGTACTAAACTAGTACAACTGAAGTATTTTTCCAATAATTAATCAAATTAATGTCAACATTTGAAAAATACGGTTTAAGATAGGTAATTTATTTCAGTCAAAAGTTCATAATAAAAATTTATAACCGAATTAGAAAATAATAGTTTCCAACTCAGAGTCTTCAACTAGTTGTAATAAATGGTGAGGGATGATACGTATATAAGTGACTACAAGAGTGATGAATATAAATGTTGATGGATGGAGAGACAGAAGACGGTAAAAGAAAAGATGAATGGATTGTGTGAACAATGAACGAAAAGGGAGTGAATGATAACGTGACGGTTGACAGGGGAGAATGGAAGAAGAAAAGGTCTTGCACCGACCTCAAGTAGCATGGGACAAGGGCAGAAAGATCAAGATGATGATTTTGAGATGTGAAATAACCTATTGTATTGTTTTGTTTGCAGAAAACCTGCTGAGCGGGTAGGATGCGGCGGCATGCACCGCATCGTGCTGCTAATGGCGGTGCTCACGAGGGCCATCGCCCCCCATGCGAACGTTACAGGTAAATAATTAAATCTGTGTTGGGGTCGGCTTCCAGCCTGACCGGATATTTTATATGGAGCGACTGCCTATCTGATGTCTACAACTCAGTTACTTGATAACACCCTTGGTAGGACAGGTTGTTAGATATTTGGGCTCGTGACTACCCGTAATGACTGCCAAAGATCTATAAATTACAGCCGACTACAACGGCTTGTCGTGTTTTTCGATACAAGTAAAATAGGTAGGTACCTATAACTTCGAAACAAAAACAAAAAAAACGAAATAATGTCATTCTGAATGACATAAGCAACGTCTTTTATTATATTTATAGCACTACTGTGCTAAATTATTGATTCATTAATTTTATCATATTTGTTTTAATTTTCCACGACATCCTTTTTGAGGTATTGGCAGAAGTAGTCAATACGGCGACGGCTTAATAGTAATCCCGGCTATTTTCATTTCCACGAACGATTTCTATACGAAACAAAAAATAAACAACATAATATTTCAAGCCAAACTTTTGAAAAATATAAAATTAAGCAAAACAGTATTAAATATCTACTAAATATGTATTATAAAAATACTTACATAAATAAATTTTATATTATTTACCTAGATCACAAACACGTTCAAAGGAAACCGAAGCAAGTGCTTCTGTTTACACCTAATAAACCAAGATATTTAGTGTCAACTAATGGCAAAATACAATACAATCAACCAACCAACCAAGTCCTATGACACTGAATATTATGATTAATTAATGGTATTGTCACGACAATAATATTAATGCTACAGCCATTGTCTAGTATTCATTAATAACAGCGGTTAGCAGAATAATAGCTACATGAGTTTGATAATTAAGCTTAGTGCGATCAGTTGCATTTGAATGCGATGACAGTGTAAAATAATGTTAGAGATTAAACTATGTGGCAGTATTATGAAATTACAGTTTTATTCACTTGTTTTAGTTTCATATAAACGGTTACAGATTAATCACACTACTATTATAAAGGCAAAAGTTTGTGAGTGTGTGTGTATGTATGTTTCATCATCATCATCATTTCAGCCGAAAGACGTCCACTGCTGGACATAGGCCTCATAGGTATATATGTTTATATGTATGTTACTTATTCACGCTCAAACAGGTGGACCAATTTTGATAAAATTTTGTATGAAGGTAGCTGACCCCCTGGATTAACATATAGGCTACTTTTTATCCCAATATTCCCACGGGATCGACATTTACGCGGGTGAAACCGCGGGGCGTAGCTAGTAATACATAATAATATAAATAAAAATCTAAAACGCACAAAAATATTTAAAGGTCGGTTCATTACCAGCTAGACTCTCCCCGGCCTACTCTCTTATTTACACGTATACAATAAAAAGTCAGCAAACTAAGCGAAATTAAAAAATTGCAAAAAATAAAAATGTTGCAAAACACTGGTTATGACGACTCGGAACAAAGAATATAATCACTCACTGCTGAGTATAGTTTTCCCCTTTCTTCTGCCATACTTCCCGGTTCTTATCAATTAATAACTGATATAGTTACATATAATGTAATAAGAGCCGCTATATCGAGGTATAATATAATTCTCCCAATTGTTTCAATATGCATGCAGGGCGTACAAAAGTTTATATTCAAACACTATTTAAACTTAAATAAATAGCGTAATGAACCTGTACATAACCAAACACACACAAAATGTTATTCGCTCAAAACCTAAGTGGTGTAAAGACACAGTAGAAATATACTTAGTAATAAATCAGAAGGTTCTGGAAGAGACATTCAATTTGTTCCTTTCAACTTCAGATGGTTTTTTCACATTTACAAAAATGTAGGTATTGTAACGAATATGAAAAGAATCCACCAGTATACATATAAAACGTATAATTTTTGTAAATAAATTTTGATATAAAATGTTTATAAGAAATCTAATTACAAAAAAAACATAACCCTTCTTCTGGCGCAGTCGGGTAAAAAGGAGGTTTGTTACTTGACAATTCTTGGTAGAAAAATATTAGAAAAAAAAAATAGGAATTAGGAGAGTTTATCAAATTCAGGATATTTTTTTAAATAAAATTTAAAAACGAATATAGCGAATTTTAACCTGATTGCTTTCGGGTTTTAGGCTCGTTAATAAAGATTTTAAAAAAATCATTGTAAAATACAATAGCTAAGTTGTCCTGAGATAAAGAAGGTCAGGAGATAGTGTTAACAAGAAAAAAATGGAACTCGATCGTAGTTTCCTGGACACAGACGAAGGTGGATACGAAGTCCAGCAGTCAACTCCGCGTGGGTTCGAAGCAGTAGATGATCCTGTATCCGAGAAAAAGAGCAAATCGCCCTTTTTCACTGGTTCTACACCAGATTTGGATAAAACGTTACACCATATATTGTGGTTAGCTTATGATGTGGAGCTCGACATCAGAGCTTTAACCATTTCACGCTGTCAGGAATCACTGCATGGTTGAATAATATCAGCAATTTGGGAACAGATTACCAAGCATCTTCAAAATATATCAGGTCAAACCAGTTCAACAATTGGCAAGCAACTAAATAAAAAAAAATCCTAATCCATCAAATATGACTTCCGGTCATGTCAAAAAATGAAGTTTTAACCTAAGAGGTGATGTTTTAACAGCCATGGTAACGCTGCAGTATGTACTTCTCTATTTTAATTTCGTTACTAGTCAAATTGCTCTAGTTATTTTGTTAAAGAACACATAATATAACATCACGTCGCAGCGTTAGGCAGGGTTATTTCCACAGCATACCCACATTTATCCAGTTGTGTTTTAGTCCCATGTAATAGTGGAGAGGATATTGCCATTAACAGGGTACAGATCCGGGTTGGTACTGAGGAAAACTCAATAAACACACAACAACAAAACAAACTATGTTATACAACTGTCTGTGAATCCAGAAAATGGTATGTATGCTTAAAGGACCACGCTACATGCTTGAAGGATCATGACTGATAGAAAATTTTTCCACCTAGGTTCACCAGGCACTGAACCAAGCAACCCGCCATCGTCAACAGTGATGACGCCAGCCCCCACAGTCTTCCGGAACCTCAGGGTCACCAGCAAGCCAAGGAAAGGGACGAAGCATGGGAAAGTGGACTCTCCTATGCTCAACTATATATTTGATTCGTATGCGACAAGCAATAAGCATTTTCATGACAAGTAAGTTTTCATTCTGGATTTTTTTATTAGGCTGATTTATAAACGTTCGTCAAGTAGTATGACGGAGTTAGTTTTTCGGCACTTCATTTAGTTTTGCCTGTGCGAATATATTTCACATTTTTTCTGTCACAATGATTCTAAAATCTCTCGCTCTAAACGAACATTCTAATACCATGTTTTCAGCTAATTTATTTTTTCATTTTCATTTTTCCATACTAATTTTTAATCAGAATCGTACAATTTAATTAAAATCGTGCCTCATCTACAATTCTATTCATAAATCCTTCACGAAATTGCATTCTCAGATGCTCTCATTCCTTGGCCCAGAAAATTTGCATTTGGAAATCATAAGAACAAAATGGAACGCCTAATGAGGAAATTCGGTAATGGGGTTCCGTAGCCTGTAACTTACCAGTATACATTGACTTTCAATTTATACATTAAGAATTATGATCATAACAACCATTTTATCAAACGCTTTTATTGGAAACTTGTGACAATTAACATTTTTATGAATTTTCCTCGAGATTTATTGGTATGACATAAACAAACACAATAAAAGTCCATCTTTGCCATTAAGTTGCACAATAAAAGTGATTACAATAAACAAAATTATCATGATAAGGCATTTTGTTGCAGACATTTTGTTTTATGGATACCAAGAGAGTTTTAAAGTTTATTCATTGTGAATTTTTATGGCTCATTTCAAACACGTTTTAGGCATGCTTTGGCTGAAAATAAGCACTTAAAATGTAAATGTGATTTAGGATCAAAGTTAGCGTTTGTTTGCCTGGAAAAAGTAGTGGCGCAGATGTTAGCTTTCGAAATATTTTTGGAACTGTTTTAGCCGCTTTCATGTCGTGAATTATTTAGAACCGGCCAAACATTTCGACCATTTTTTACCAGAACCATAAAGACTGTCATACTGAATTTCGACAGTAAGGTAATTATTTCGACAAGGTCCCAATTTCTAAAAACAATAGTTCGACTACTCATTGCTTCAATATATTAGATATATTTTTCAAATACGTTTTCATGGCCTTTTAGATGTGCAAAGTCTCATTAAAGAAATTCTTCTTTTACTCTCCACAAAGACATTTTTGAGGATAACTTAAAGAAAGTCTAATGCTAAATGATGAAACATTACACTGGAATTTACGCGCTGATAAGACCAAATCTTTTAGATACTGTAGCAGTATTCATTTGATGGCTTTCTTACACGCCATTTGTTTCTGTAGCAAGACCTGTTTTTATGACATCTTGCTGTGTCCTATAGTTAACCTATCAAATCTCGATCTGTAGGTATTCTAAAGAAATAGTTTATAATATTTGTAGCAAACAAACACAACAACAAACATTTTCACCTAAGGAAAGGACTATAAGGTCAACAACGCGAAAGCTCCTAAATCTCTAACACATCCCAAACAAAAAACTTCACTAATCAACAAAGAGCTCCCAAAAATCACTACACCGATCAAATAAAACATTTCGGTGTGAAGGAACACGTTCTGTTAAACACTGAAACTAATTTCAGCAGTCCCGACCAACGGTATCTCATTTGTCCGCCCTAATGAAGATCCTTTTCAGGCTCAAGTCAAAGGCTTTTGTTACACCGAACGCTTATCTTATTAGAGTCTGAATTCGTTGCTCGTGTTTTGTTTGTAGAAGTGATATGGGACGTGTTTATGAATGAAGTGATTCAGTGTTGGTTATTTGTTATCATTTAATTTTGTTGTAGAAATAAACCGTTGTGGCTAAAATAGTTTCATTGTATTGAGCTGAAAATTTGTTTTATTGCATAGTCTCAGGTGACATATTATTTTTATACATTAACAAAAACAATAAGCTCGCGGAACAGTTCAATGTTTTTTTTTTTAAAGAAAAAAAGAAGAAGAAATTGATTACTCAAGTTAACGAAAACTAGCTAAGGTTTTTTTTTTAAATAGAAAGGAACATTTAATTGTTCGTAGTTTTGTCATAGCTCTTCTCTTTGATTTGTCTTATAGCCACGTATAATTACTATCAAATAATATTTGGTCGAAGCAAAACTTGTAATTATTTTACGAAAACGGTCACCGAAAATAATTAAATTACCTACACCCTTTGTTACGCGTCGGTGTGAGGTGCATCCCTTTAATTTGAAGGCGTATCACGTCCGTCAAAAGTTACCCAGTTTGAATAAAATGAGCCTCGTCGGGTCACACTTTTTCTTTTGTAAATAAATATGCGGCGCGTCGACCTAACGTATGTTACAGTTGTTCCTTTTTATTTTTTTCTTTTGTAAATAAATATGCGGCGCGTCGACCTAACGTATGTTACAGTTGTTCCTTTTTATTTTTTCTTTTGTAAATAAATATGCGGCGCGTCGACCTAACGTATGTTACAGTTGTTCCTTTTTATTTTTAGGGTTGCGTAGTCAACAAGGAACCCTTATAGTTTCGCCATGTCCGTCTCTGTTCGTCCGCAGCTTAGCTCAGAGACTCTTAGTATTAGAAAGCTATAATTTGGCTTGGGTATACATATTAATCACGCCGACAAAATGGTAAAATTAAATCATGAAAAAATATTTTCTAGGGCATCTCCTCTACACGTAAAGTGCGTATGTTTTTTTTTTTCTCATCTATCCCATGTTGTGGGGTACCGTTAGATAGGTCTTTCAAAAATATTGCGGAAGAATAGGACGCAAAATGTTGAAACGCCTTTTTTATTATACTTAGCAACAATGTTATTGTTAGCTTGTTTGTATGCGTCTATCTGTTTTCTCTATGGCAGTATTCCTTCCAAGTACTTAGTACAAGCTCTGTACTCTTTAATTTATAACTAAAGTAAAAAGTCTTTAAACCTAAAAATCTCGTCTTATTTCATTAGTTTGTGAAAACAATTTTTCGATTCAGGGATCCGTTTGTGAAATGTTAAGCTTAATGCTAATTTTTGTTAGAGTGAAGTGTCCCCCCCCCCCTGCCAGCTAAATTGTTGTTTTTGGACATGTGAAAAAATTCACAGTAGTAGTATACGTATATAACGAAGTTATAAGAAAAACTATCACAGCTAAGTAGGCTTTACAAGTTTACAAGTAATAGTCGACCGACTTACATTTGCGGTTGCAATGTTTGGGAGAACATGATTTTCAACTACAATGTGAAGTTTTTTCTTGGGATAAATTCATTCCAACTACGGAACCCTTCATTGTGCGTGGTCCGACAGGCACTTGGCTGGTTTTTTTTATAAATTTGACTCGAAATAATAATTCATAACTCTTATCTTAATCCGTCTGCTGATTCTTTTTATTTGCCGTTTAGTTCGTAAGAACAGGAAAGACATTGGTCGATTATATTATGATTAGATTATTTTTACGATTAGATGTTTCTTTCCGTATGATTGTATGGTTTGTTATCACCCGTTTTGAGGGCCAAACTTAGATATAAAACTGTTACAAGTTTTCCATAATATTTTATCTTGAAATGCTCTGATATGGCTTATGTCTATTTGCAGGCAAATATATTTTGATTAGCTAAAAAGATAAATCACAAATTTTCATAAATTTACAAATGCTGACTTAAATGCGAAATAGCCAGTTCTGCAATGAACGTACCGCACTCGGTGCCTACCGTAAAAGCATTTTCTGTTGTAACGCAGGCTATAAATGTGGCATCTTTAAGCCTATAATAAGCTTACTGCATAAAACATGTAAAGAGGTCTCATACATTTTAAAACCTTGTTCCAAACGCCACGATAATTCACGATACCAAGTTTCAATGGCTTTAAAAAAATGGTTGCCTGTAAAGTCGGTTTTACGGGCGAAGATTTTACGTGACAACGTCTTTTTCTCGGTAGAATATTTATTGATATGAATATAATTAAATTGCACAATAGGAACAAGGAATTGAATGATAGTTGAGTGGGAGAGAGACGCAAGGCATTCGGCGGGCCTCTCTCTCGTTCGGTGACTCATCGTAACGTTACCGAGCGTTACACTTTTTCATAAGTGACTCCCAGCCGCAACCTAATTTAAGACGTTGTCACGTCAAAATATTATTTTAACTTAAATAGCCCAATTTAAAGGTATTTCCTCTAGTCGTTATTCCAATTAGTTTATAAAGCGTAAAAGAAGATTATATCAATTTTCAAAAAAGTAGTTAACGACAAATAATTCAATATATCCCTGGGAAGTTAAACTGTCATTAGCAGCGGACATTTTGACAGCTGGGAGGGAAGCTTATTGAATTCCTTCATCATTATTATATACAGGATGTCCCAGAAGTCGACGTCAAGCCGGAATCGGGTGATAGGACAAATCATAATAGTTACCAGAAAAATATAAAAAAAAATCTTAGTCATGTATTTTTTAAATTACAGTAATTTATTTTTTTTCCAAAAATGTACACCCTGTGATGGTTTTTTAGCTCCTTTAGCTACAAATCTATACTTTTTTAGATTTTTTTTTTTGTGTAATTACAAATGAATCTGTAACGTTTCCACTGTAACGTTATTACAAGCGGATAAGCTTAATGTTACTGATACCTATGGCTATAACGTTAATTATAATATTGTTCTACGAAAATGATATTCTATAACGTTTTCTTTTTGTAACGTTTTAGTATCGTTATAAATTTTGGAACGTTACACGATAACATTAGTGGTAACGGAACGAAATTCATTTCGTTTTCAAGTCCCTGCTCTTACATCACGTCACCACACCCCTCCCGCGCCGCGCTGCTACCTCAGGCAACGTCTCAGTTAAGCGGTCGGCCTATAATAATAAAGCTGAAGAGCCTGTTTGTTTTTTTGTTTGTTTGAACGCGTTAATCTCTAGAATTACCAGTCGGATTTAATGAAATCTTTTTGCATTTAATAGCCCAATTTTTGAGGAAGGCTATAGGCTATTTGACATCACGCTTCGACCCTTAGGAGCCGAGCAAAAAGAAAAAAAGTCAGAGAGAACGCTAAGCGAAAACGAAGTTATAACACGGGCAGGTGATGCGATGCGACGAGAAGAAATTTCAAGCAGACAAAGTCGCGAGCAGAAGCTAGTGTTGTAATAAATCTAATAAGCATAAATTGATTAGCTCAATTTATATTCTTTCTTCGTTCGTTCGGATTAATTATAAAACATAATTAGGTCGTTATTTTTGCATTAAATTTTAATAAAACAATTTTATTATCATGTCACCGGTAAACCTCAATTAACAAAAATAAATAAAGAATAAACATTTGTATCAGAAAACTTCAAATACAAATAAAATAAATTATTTTACGTTTAACACAAAGAAAAGTTTGTAGGATGAAATTGTTTATTATTTTCCTTTTTGTGGAGTCCGTCCTTTATCCTTAATATTAAGTTGGCAACCTAATTAGCTAACGAAACTGGAACGTGCGTGTGCGGGAGTAGTCGGGGTTGTCACCTGCCATAATTACTTGAGGTACACTCACCAACAAAAGTAATATAACAAGAGTGTTTATGCACAACCTGCCACCTGGTCTACTTTCGCACTGCCATTTACATTTTAAACATGTAGTTCAAAATATTTAAATTCAAACATTACTTTTTATAAAAATGGTTTTATGGTTGTTGATTCACTTTACTAACCGACAGTACGGAATCCAGAAAGCTGATTAAGCTAGTTAATTTTCCGAAATTTAACGAAGTAAATTCCTGGGCCAAATTCGGGATTTTAATCATCAAACTTAAACAGAATTTATGTGGAGTTTAAAATTGGGGCCCGATCTCTGCTCCTCCATTATTGGACCTTAGAATAACTGAGCAGAAACATAATTAAGTAACTTATTGACGTTTCGTGACGGTTTGCGTAATGTCCGTTTTGATCCTTGCTTGTTTTATGTTAGTCTTGCAAGATATAGGTACCTACAAGTATTTTGATCTGACTGGATTTATTACGGAAAATGTTTGGTGTAATAATGAAATATATGTCGACGCCCCCAAGCAATAAGTCGGTAATTGTAAAACTCAAATTTTACAGGAGAATTTTTTTCTGTTTTTGATGAATATCTTTTCATCGAGTCGGAGTATTGAGGCGATTGACACATCAAACGAAAGCTATTATTTTGTGTAATTCAGTTACGATGTCAACATTACATTATCTGTGTGATCATCCTTGCAATTTAAGAGAAATATTATTACAAACATAATTATGATAGATAAATTGATTCGTTAATATACCCGTATATAATAACTTTTTAAACATTTGTATCCTGCTTATGCGTATGAAGTTTCACTAAAATCAGTTCATTAATTTCGGAAAATAAGGGCTTGAAAGTTTGTATGAAATGCCGTACGGCGTAAACGCTCTTAACCTTTTGACCGCCACGTCAATAACGAAAATCCGTGTTCTCTACGCCAAGCGATAAATTCCTTCTTTCATACCTACAAAATAATAGTCACGGCACATGTTTATTTTGAACTGTAAAAAAAAGGGTTATTTTCGACGTGCCATGCCGTCCGTGGCGTCGTGAACACTTTTTGATTTGACGTCCATAGACGTCTGTGGCGGTCAAAAGGTTAACTACACGCTAGTCATAATTTAAATAAACTAATATATTGACAAACCAACCACCGCATTAAACAAATAAACATAATATCAGCATCGGGAATTGGAACAGACAAACAAAATACACAATATTGTCATCAAACGAGAATTCCCTAACGCGTTCATACGTAATGTCTGAGACAACACATCCTAGTATAGAGCCAAAATCCAATACAAATCCCTGTTTTATGAGTGCAAATATTGATCCGAACTGAATAGGACCTTTCGTACACTTAGATGAATAAACAAGAGCTAGTAGGTTGCCTAACAGAAAGGGACCTTTAATCCCTACAAATGTTAAATGGTTTTACGATCGTTTTATTATTGGGTTGTAGAAAAAGCAACCTTATTTGCTCAGCTGTCGAAATCATTAACTAGATGGAATGATTGATTGATTGATTTATTTATCCTTTAAAAACCTATTATCCTTATCCTTATTTATCCTTTTATAACAGTCGAGGTTAAAACGTAGAATTTCTTCAAAAAACAGAATTCGATCAAAAAAGAGTCCTGCATAAAAATATTGTTTCAAATCCAAGTCTTTTCTCCAATTCGGATATTCTTTAAAATAAAATATACAATACGCAGCATATGGTTTACTGAGTATTATTTATTTATTTATTGCTAAATTGGGCCTGCTATTGACCTCAATGATGAATAAAAAAATATATAAAACTCGAACAAAAAAGAACCTGAAAAGGTTGAATTATTTATTTCATAAATTATCATCATAGGTAGCTTCTGAAATATTTGAATTGACCTATCTAAATGCTGCGGAATGTCTAGACTTGAAATCTGCATAGGACGACATTGTAGGAAAAAAATATCAAAGTAATATGTTTACAGTCGTACTGATTTGCTATTTACTTCCCTTGTAGCTTTGTGTCCGTGTTTCTGCAATCACATTGATGTCAGAAACTGTCAATTCTTTCTTCTTCTTTCCTTTTAAAAAAACTTAGTTAAGTACTATTTATACTTCCTCGCTAAGACTTAATTTTATTCAGCTTCATATCTTTTTGATCCAGATTTCGTCCGCCATCATTTGAAGGCACCACTTCAGAAGATACAGTAATTGACGCTGATACAGGTTCAACTGTCATATTTGATTGCAAAGTGACTGCTTTAAGAGATAAAACGGTAAGAAATCTTCATACTTTGGAATTATATTTTGCTTATTAAGAAAAAGAAAATATTCAGACATTTTGTTACAGGTTTCGTGGATAAGAGTATCTGAAGATGAAAATTTGGAGCTTCTAACAATAGATCTTGATACACATACGACAGATTTTAGGTAGGTACCTTAAACATTAACAAGATAGGGAGGTTTGGAAGAGAAAAATATATATATTATCCATCATGGACCTCATCCATCGCTTTCCATCAGGCGTGATCGAGGTCAAGAGCGGGCTTATTCAACAATAAAATAAAAAAGGGAGGCCTTTGCTCTGCAGTATTACACAATATAGGCTGACAAAAAATAAAAATAAACTTAGACTACATGTACTGTAGAAACGATTTTCTGGTCACCATTCACAGACCTTGCTGTTATTAGGATTGTGCCGTAATCCCCCTTTAAAGTAAATAAATTGTTATTAAAAGCATAAGATTTTCTAAGACATGTTTTCCGATTTTTGTTCACTTCTAATTTACTTATCATTTATACAGTACCGTTGAAAGCCGGGGTCCATTCACGAACTCACAATACCACTGCGGAGTACTCGTCCATAAATATAACTTCTTATTTACGCATGCCACAATCCGAATAGGATGTGTGTTTGTGCTGAAATATTGGTTGAGTTCGGAATGGCGCGGTGGCAATTTGGCATCAGTATCTTTTGCAAAAAAACATTGTTTTGTCGTAGTATGTCTGGGCCCAAAAATATATTCTTCTCCTGAAGGGTTTGGAGTCTTAACGTTATGTAAAAAGTGCTGATTGCCAGCCTAATTTGAAAATGTACTTTTGATTTTGATGGACCTAAAAATTTAATTCCGAAGTAGATATAGGAAAATAAAATAAATCATTTGCAGTAGCAAAGTGCTGGCACTCATGAGGGCTTTTTTAATCTTGAAATCAAGAGTTCTATGCAGCCATTTGCAATTTTTCTTAGTTGGACATGTTTCTGAGCTAATACTTTCTGATTATTTGCTGTTTTGTTTCAAATTATTTATTTTCCAGGTACAGGGTAGATTTAGCTGGTGAAAATTGGAAGCTGGCATTAGCAGACGCCAAGGTCCAAGACTCTGGTGTATACTGCTGTCATGTTTCTACACACCCTCCAATGCTGAGGCGATACAAGTTGACTGTGCATTGTAAGTTCTTAGCTTAGCTTAGCCATCTGTTAAAAGAAAAGTTAAGAGAAACTGTTAGTAAAATACTATTTAAATAGCATAAAATTTTATGACTACTTGCAAGCTCAGCTACTTAACTTGCTCCCCCTTATTTATAAATGTTGCTTAAAGTTAAGTAGTGGTTAGCTACTGTCCAACTATATATTTTTGACGTTTAAACGTCTCTTAAGAGCGTTTACGCCGAACGTCATTTCATACAAACTTTCAAGCCCTTGTTTTCCGAAATGAACGAACCGATTTTAATGAAACTTCATACGCATAAGCAGGATACAAAGGTCTAAAAAGTTAGTAGAGAACATTTTCGAAAAATAGTGTTACAGCCAAATTAGACCGATTTTAAACTTTTCATAGAAACAGAGATTTCCAGTTATCTTTTTTTAAATAAGACATTTCGAAAATGTTCTTGACTTGACTTTTTGGTCTAGTATAATGTAAAAGGAATACACGATTCAATGATATTTTCTGATACAAAAAAAAAAGAAAAGTTATATCTATTTTTTTTACATTTTTCGACAACACGGCGCGGCGGCGTAACGCTTATGAGTTATTCAATGGAATTTACTTTAAAGCATAAAGAATTATCATATCAAAGTTTATTCAAAGTAGTTTTAAATTTTATTTATTTATTTTGTTAAAAAAGGAGTAAATTCATTTTGACACATACGTCGTTTTATTTCGTACGCACATACACTATAGCCATCACTCTTCTTTTGCGTTTCAAAAGTAATTGCATCACTTTCGCTCGCTTAGTAGGTTTTCGAGGATTTTAGATTTTCGAGGTAGCCCCTTAACTTTAAGCAACGTTTAGGTATAAATAAACCCCGTTATCATAAACTAGTTTTTATTTTTTGCCTTTCAGGACTCATCAAAAACTTCTTTTTTGGCAAATGCCTATGTACTTGTGATGCATGCTTTTAAATCAAGGCCTACAATTTGAATTTTTGTTTCATAGCGCCTTCGATCAAGATGAGTAAAGAAGCGTTTCTAGAAACTGGGGAGACATTGTCTCTCAAATGTGCCATTCTTCACCTGCATCCTGGTGATGCGATACCAGAGATGCATTGGTATCGAGGGAACAGCACCGTGTCCCTGGATGAAATCCGAGGAGGAGTGCTCATCGAATCTGATCAATTGACTTTGACGAGTCATTTACAGGTAATTTGGACTTATACTTATTATCCCCCATGCGCATACAAAAACTAATCTCTTCACTCTTAGCTAATTATGTACACGTAACATAACATCACGCATTTCGCCATATATGTTTACCATAATCAGCCTATAATGTTCCCACTGCTGGGACACAGGCCTCCTCTCAATGAGAGGGAGTGGGCCGTAATCCACCACGCGGGCCCAGTGCGGGTTGGTGGATGTCACATGTCTTCGAATGTTTGGTTCTAGGACATGCCGGTTTCCTCACGATCTTTTCCTTCACCGTTTTGAGAGCAGTGGTGATGAAATAATTTACACAAAGTAAAGCGCCTGTCTGGGTTCGAACCTACGACCTACAACTCGTAAGTCGTGTCCGTGACCACTGGGCCACCACTGCTCTCACATATATGTTTAAGTCCTGTGTATTAGCGGGCGAGCCTATTGCCATGACCAGGGCAAGAGACTCGCCCGCTATCAGTTAAAATAGTAAAGCCGCTAATAATATTGTAGAAGTCCTAGTTCTATTATCAGTGTCACTTTGAGTCTTTTTTGTCGCTGAGCATGAAAATGAAAATGGTGTAACACAATTTTCCTGTCTCATAATTAGGTAATTAACAGGTCAGACAAAGGTTTTCTGGACAGATGTAGCTTGTAGGCGTCGTCCAAAAATATGGTTACTTAATAATATTCACTTTCAATTTAAGTTTTTTTTGTACTTTACTGTAAAATATAAGTAGATCTGGAGTAGACCTGTTACTTAAGAATATTATCCTGAATATTTTTAATAATTTGTACTTTTAAACGTTTTCAATTTCTCCCTTGAAACCGTATAAATTCTCACGTCTAACCTTACAGCCATTCTACCTCTTGCCTCTAGCCAAACTCGCATTGAAGTAAAGCCTAAAGTAATGCGTTTTTTGACCTCGACCTCTTTCCAGAGCACCTGTAGAAAATCTCCAGTTTATTGTTTCAGGGAAAATTGTTTCCCTTCTAAATAAGACTTTATAGGCTTTTCTTGCAACACGGTATAAATAAAATATCGAAAAACCATTGAGACTTTCAAGGAATTGAGAATGATGCTTTTAAAAATCAGTTAAATGCCCGCGGGCGTTTGTGGTTAGATAATAGTGGCATATTTTTTCGCAAAAAATCCTTTAGTATTACATTTTCTTTAAAAAGCTTTATAATTTGCTAATAAGGGGTAGATTTTTTTTTTTTTTTTTGGGTTTGATTAATGTAAACATGAACGTTTTTTACTAGTTTTATTTAATGAGGGCGGAAATATACAAAGAAGTTCACCAACCTTGTTATAAAAAGATACATCAGTATACAACAAATAGCAATATTTCTGAAAAAACCAAATTGAGTTACCTCGTACGACACCCCCGAGAACAGATCCCTATTACCTATTCTAAACCAGTATAAAAATAACTTAGTTAATTCGACGTGCCCATTTTCCATTTACGAAAACCCTACAGGCGAGGTATTTCTTTCTAAAAATCTCATTGCTTATTTACATTTCATGAACTGTTTTTCCTAAATTTTGGGGAGGTTAGAAAAAATTGTGTTTAACGGACCAAATGAGGGTTACTTAGTAAGGTTGTCCCTCACAGGGATGCTGTAATTATGTCTGTAAACGTTTATAGTCAAGGAGATAACACAGCGTATGATATTTACCGTATGATAGCTATGAGTGGTACGGCGGGGCGGGGGCGCAGTAGTAGCGTTAAGGTGGGGGGGGGGGGGGGGGGTGCGCAACATGCGGATAGGTAGAACGCAAAATTCAAATTGTCTTACAATTTTTTCAAATTGCAATCCTATTGATTGATATTTCATGACATAGTAATTCAATAGGATTAAATGAACTTAGAGGTCGTATTGATAATTCTGTTAACTCATATTTATTCAATATGATTCTTCAGGTCATTTTTACTCAATATGATTCGCGAACGGAAGCTCGCGAATCATATTTTAATCAACATTCAACATGACACTGACCAGCAAATTGCAAAAAAATTAAGAAAAATTTTGCATTTACCTTGGCGCGCCTAATAAAAATAGATAAGTACATCAATGTGTGTTGATGTCAACAGAACATGTGTGATGATAATGAAAGAGAAATAGAACTATGTACTTTAATACAGGATGGCAGGGCCATCGTTGCAGAAACATTCAGCACGTAATTCTAGACCCCTAGCCTAGAAATTTTTGACGGTTATCAAAAAAAAATCTGCTGTTTCGTAGAACACTACAATACCTACGCGGTCATTGGATCCTGAACAGCTAATTTATTTTTTAAGAACTGACGAAACATTTTGGCGGGTTCAGAATCATGTATCACCCTGACTGAATAATTATCCCTGTAAGGTAAATAATAGTCCCCAGACTGAATTTCGGCCATGGTGGCCAATCTCAGCGGGACTAGCATTCGGCGCAGGAGACACGAGTTCACAAGTATGGGCGCTGACACAGGTGCACTCTCGATTTACTTTCATATGTGTGTGCAATCGAGGCTTAAAGTAAAAACACTCAAGTCAAGCATCAGCTTAGTTAAAAAGCTCCATAAAACCATTAGTAGTCTTATGAAGCCTGCTCTTTCATCATAAGTGCTTTTTCCTTGCATTTTTCGGGCTCATTGCCAAAACTCCATTTAAAAGGTTGGCTAGGTTACTTGACTAGCCTATTAATTTTCCTAAATCCACACAGCCATCAGTGCCACCCCAACCTGCAACTACACCCTCAAGGCCCAGTAATTCTACCTCCCCGTTTGGTCTAAATTGCCGCAATATATTTGCGGGCTAAAGTGTAAGTGAGACTTAAATATTCTCCCTTACTTTCGGCCTGAGTGGTGATACAAAAATGCAATCTTGAAAAAAAAAATGTTTAGATAAAACGTAATGTGCCTGATATTCGCATATTATACAGTATTTTATTAAAAGCATCATCTGTGAAATTAGTAGCATAAGCATAATCAGTCTGTAGTACTGTTCCCACTTCTGGGACACAGGCCTCTTCTCGGTGAGAGGGAGTGGGCCTTAATAAAAATAACGACAAAGATAATTTATAAGTGGCATGCAATATGTAACATGAAATTAAATAAGACATGTTTTGCCTCAACGGCGTACAAATATGCAAATAGGTAAACATCAACATATGAATGACTATAAATTTATCCATTATTGAAAGCAATTAACATTACAAATTTAATCTTAAAAATTTAAATATATAACACCAGTGTCATCAACTCATTATAGATAATGTATAGTAAAAAAAGCCAATTAAATGTCAAAGTAAATATGAAGAAAATTTAGATATTTCACACAAGTCAGAAAAATTTAGCGGTCAGAAATTCTTCAGTGCTTTAGGCTTTCTGTAACATAAGGCTTTTTAACCTACTTCATAATTTGCTAAATCCACCACGTGTGCCTAGTGCGGGTTGGTGGATGTCGTATGTCTTCGAGTTTTTGGTTCTAGAACATGCCGGTTCCCTTACGATGTTTTCCTTCACCGTTTTGAGAGAAATGGTGCTGAGAATAATTTACACAGAGTAAAGCGCCTGTCTGGGTTCGAACCTACGACCTACAGCTCGTAAGTCACAAATGACTGAAATTAGCAATTTATCTTATTTTTCGGTGTCAGTGTTATCTTGGCTTATTGCCAGGGTCTGTTTAATGCAAATTGTCCCGTGGACGCTGATAAACGCGAGTGGGTTACAAATGTATTATCCTCTTTAGCGACTGTTAAATTATTTCCCTAATTTGATTGTCAACAGGAAATTACTCAAGGCCAAAAAACATTTTAGAAGTGCTTATTAAGTTACTGACCGAATTAGATGCGGAAACTGTTATTGTTATAACAGCTACTGGAGTAATTAGAGAGTCGGCAATGGGATATGATATTTCTAGTACTAAATTAATACATTCGGTATTACCCAATATACGAATTACGAACTTGGTATTATTTACAATTTGTATCACATGTGAGGAAGAATCGAATAAGGATCATCCGCGTTTTCCTCCTTCAGAATATATTCACATATTTCTAAAATTCTGTAATATTATTGTACCTTATTCGTAGGAAGTGCTTGGTTGGAATACAAATACTAGTATGAAAAGTAAATATACTTAGGTATTTGTATGTCAACGAAAATATATTACCCTGTGAGTCAAATATATTACAGTAGGGATGGTTTTAATTTTGACAGTTCAATAACATTCATTGCGTTATTTACGTTGGGGTGCAGACAATTTTCTGATATGTTTAACGGAATACATAATTTATTAAGCTCATTTTATAATACCTCACGTAAAATCCCAGTTTTTGGAGGCTTGGAAATAATCAAGTGCTCAACGAGCCGTATTAAATGTTTGTAAATTTTGTCTGATTTGATCAAATATTTACACATCAAATATTTGTTACAGTTCGCCGATTTTAATCAAAATAACTTTGTTTTATTGCACAATTTTGTTTTATTAATAGCTAGCTTATGCCTTCGACTTTGTCCAAGTATACCATAAAACATATCATATGGTTTTACGTAATAGTAGGTAGGTATAGCGATCTAACAACAAAATAATGTTTGTAATCGGTTTAGTACTTCTAGAAATTACCTTTTAAGGTGAATGCGCAGTTGTAGCTCGCGAAATTCATTTTTTTTTCTTTTGTTATTTTGCAATTTTCAGGTCAGTGTCAGGCAATAACTTGATCAAAATATATTCGTACCGATTTTCACAAAAAAAATTGTTGTACAAAAAGAATCTGGTCCCGCTTAGCTGTACCTAAAAACTCTGAACTAGCAGTAGCCCCGTGTAGCCGCTGTCTTGTAGCAAGAAAGCGGACACATAAGTGAACTCACACAACTGTCACAAAACACTAGGACTAAACAAAAGTATAAACAAAACACCTAATTCAAGTTTCAACTACCTACTTTAAAGGACATTCCACATAATACGCTCGATTTCTCGGACATAAAGATGCATTTTTGTGCAGGTGGCGCGTCTCAAAGTGGAGGATGCAGGCAACTACACCTGCGCTCTGGTATCGCCGGTTCAGATGAAGGCGACTGCAAGAGTACATGTTTTGCAAGGTTAGTACCTACACCTGACACGAAAGTAAAACAAGAAAACTATTTGATTAAACATCGCAGTCCTTTGTTTGTTCGTATATTTTAATGAATGTTCCAAAAAAACGATTAGAACAAATCGAATTTCGCATACACCTTAATTTCTACTGAAGCTGGGCCACTTAAAAATATCAGACACCATCATATCTGCCTTTTCTCAATTATATTGAGGTCGGGTTCCAGTCTAACCGGATGTAGCTGAATTCCAGTATTTTACATGGAGCGACTGCCTATCTGACCTCCACAGCCCAGTTACTGGTCAACGATACCTTTTGGTAAGACTGCTTGTCAAACTTTCGGATTTCTGACTACCCGAAACGACTGTCAATGATCAACGGTATAACCTTCATTCCGAGGCATTCTCGATATATAATAGATGGTTACCCAGCCACAGACCGACCTCAGCCAGCATAGCTTAACCTTCGATCAACCCGTGCGGCTGTTATAATTTAGCCACGAGTCGCCTCCCTTAAAAATGTCAGATACCGTGAAAGGTAAATAAAAATATTGAACACTGCAGAAAATTGCACACAGATGCTAAAATTGCTCGAACAAATGGGGCGGCTACAAGAGTCCACGTTTTGGAAGATTAGACACCTGTGCCAAAAGTGAGCGATAAAATAAACAAAATGTTACTTTGTTGTAAGGAATTTGGTCGAGTTCCAAACGATGGAGTCTTTATGTCACTTTTTATCCTTAATAGGGTTGTTCAGAACAATAAATTGGTCCTTTGTGTCGTATTTACAAATGAGGATACAAAGACTTTTCTACAGTTTTTGTTCGTTTATTCGTAAAATTTATAAAACAATATTTATTCAGAGAGACGTAAATAATGTTTTTAATCTTATCATCATGATGCAATTTTATCGTCAAAAATTTATTATTTTAACTCTATACTTGCGATAATTTACCATAACAAGTCCCCTTCACCACGCCCAATTTGGAAATATAACCCAAGACCATAAGTTCGACCTTCATTTATTTCATATCCTTGATAATTATTATAATTAGACCAGCCATGTAATCAGCATAAATCTAGACTGGTCATCATCAGGACCGAACCCTAAAACTTATAATCATAAGTATTTTCTCAGTACTAGATAGCGACAGGCAACAACAGCAATAATTTATTTCGTTGCCTTTAAAGAGCAACAGAAAACACCATCTGAGTCCGGAATTCGCGTTTACAAATGAGAGCTACAAGGTTTCTACGTTCTGCAATTTTAGTGCACCTGTTCCAAGATTGAGTCATAAAGTATTTCCATGCTTATATTCGCTGAATGGTAAAGTGCATAACTGGATATAGTATTACTGCGTATTCACTTTACTGCTTCTCATTTCTGTTCCTACGTACTATTGAGAAAGTTTCATCGCAATGACATACCTACATTTCGATTTTGTCCGAGTAGAAGTCCACATTTAGTCCGTTGTTGTATAGCATCGCTACTAAGTCCCATACAAAACAAAACTTCAATACCTACTCGACCCAAATGTATGGCTCTAGAACAAGACGTTATAAAGTTATCAATTAAGTACCAACTCACCTGAAGATGGCTTATTGCGCCATCTATAACTCAACTTTGATCTCCTATCAATTCAGCTACAACTAATGGTGGGAGGTACCGTAATTATCCATAATCAATCACCTCGCTTCGCAAGTTAAGTGGTAGTCCCTGCCTGCCTTTCCTATACAATCCTCACAATTTTAATACTGAATAAAACATTTATTTATTTACTACTTCAAGTCTTAAAAGGACATTATTTTTTACGGTCAATATTTTCATATTCAAGACCACAGAATTACGAATCGTCACGTACCGCATTATTTAAAACTTTATTAGTTCGCAAAAAACGTACAACAAAAATGGCTCATCGAGGACATTATTAAGAAATGTCTAAGCTTAATGAGCTTTTTAATGCTATGTAAATTCGGCTCCAACTAGACTCGACTGTAATACTCCGTAATAAAGGCAGTCATTTATAACTGGAGAGTTCTAATATCATGTCATTAAGTTAGTCTAAATATACAACTGGCATCTGCTTTGTTTTGCAAGTATTTTCTCTCATTTAATTTAGAATAGGTTGGTATTTTCCACCACTGTAGTCTTGTTTAGTAAGGATTGTGATAAGGAATGCCATCCATTAGTTGACTCCAGCGATCTAGGTCAGTAGTTCATCGGCGAGCAACATTCAGAGGCATGGTGCGTAGATCAGATGACAACCTCATAACACCATGGTCATTTGCCCCTATTTCGCCAGTAAATCTTGCAAGTATCGTAGGAAGGATAATATTATGATTACAAGAAAGATTATTCATTCAGATAAAAATCAACCCTACATTAACAAAAATAAAAGTGAATGTAGCGCAAAGTGCAAGCTAGTTGTAGCTACCTAGATAGTTCAAGTACAAAGAGCTATAGAATAACAAAGGTAAGTCTAGAAAAGGAACTACACTTTGAAGTTTTACTCGACTCTGTACTTTATCTTGTAATATCATCTTATAAGGTGTGAGACGAGTAGAAACAGCCCGGTAGGTACGGTGAACATTCACAATAGCCTATAGACATTCAAAGTACCCGCAATCCTAGTTTGAATATAGTATTACAAAATGGATATTCCTCATACTTGAAATCAATTGAATATGAGGTGAGTTTAATTAAAATTGTCGGTTAGTGGGTCGTCTTAGGGGCGGATTTTGTATGTATTGATTTTTGTTGTTTTAGTATTTTCTGAGCCTTTTACTAGAGAATTGCACGGGTTTCTTAAAATATTAGAAGCCTCTGAGATTTTGTTAATTATTAATAATCAGTACCTATGTCAAAACGTCAAACCTATAGCGTTGTGACAGCTGCACGCACAGATTATTAAAGGCCGGCGGCGCGTGAGATGTTGCTCGGAATGTTGCCATTTTATACAAACATTTTGAACTAGTTATTGTATATTTATTTTATTTGTTATTTTGATTATTGTTTTTTTATATTATCGTATGCTGTACCCGTCGACGTCATCACCTCAACGCCGGCTGTCGCTGAAAACCAGCGCTGGGGTTCTCTCTCGCATAGGGTCTTAGCATTATGCTGAGCTATGGCCGTTTTGCCGGACGCATGATTTGACGCATATTTCCCCCACTTTGTTTTTTTGTGTTTGTGTTCTTTCTTTGCGCCTTATTTACCACAAATAAATGTATTTTCTTTCTTTATTGGTTTTTTTCATAGTGATTTTTTGACCCTGTTAAATTAAGACATGTTTGCTCATTACCTAGCTCATTGCTGAAAATCGGCCTACCATAAGTGATTAAAGGTCGTAAAACTACTTTACGCACAACTAACCAACCGTCACGACTTGGATAAATGGTTGGTTGTTATAATGTAATGGGGGAAGGTTCGTTCATTTGTTAAGAAGTGTATGTCCCATTATTTTGCCAAATGAGGTCCTTAGTTAAAGACTGAAAAACTGCCTAAAAACAATCGTATATTACAAGTCTCTTAGCTTTGTACATAAGCGAGTTTATTTAAAATAATAATTGCGACTTGGCATCCTTCCATGACGATTTACATCTACGTGTCGTACTAATGCATAGGTAATGTGGCGTAGCATGCAGTACCTATTCAAATAGGTATAGTGCACCATATTCACAGAAAAGTACGATTTGATAGAAATAGATTGTATAGATTCTCACGTGAAAAGACTATATACTACAGGAACTACTGTAAAACATTTTACAACCTCTAAGTGGAAACTAGAACCAAATACAGACGTTGCTTTGGTCCTTGTTTCCTTAACTTGATGAAGTTAGTTGCTCAAGATAGTTTTGCGATTTCAGACGTATATTAATTATAAGTCCAGGTTTCCTCACGATGTTTTCGCTCCACCGATGCTGCTGCTGATGCACGGATTTAACCCACAACCTCGTACATGAGAGGCAAGGCATTAACCACTGAGCCATTACTAGACGCTTGTGTAGGAAACTGATGTATCTTTAACGCGAAGCTAAATAAAATTGTGGAAAGTGTGGAACTCTCTGCCGGCATCTGTGTTCCCTCCCACATTTAACCCGTCTGCCTTCAAAGCAAGAGTGAACAGGCATCTTCTGGGCACGCTCGTTCCATCATAGACCTCATCTATCGCTTACCATCAGGCGTGATCGGGGTCAAGAGCGGGCCCATTTAGTAATAAAAAAAATAACCCCATTGTAACGTCATGGGCGACTACTCACTTGTTTGATCGGCCTATTGACATTATCGTGTTCTGAAAATCAAACCCGGCGTAAAGTGTATTGCAAATATCGATTTCTCGTGATCACAATGTTCTGTGCCGATTTTGAATTCACACCTTTTCAATACCGCAGGTACCAGCTCTCAGAAAAATGAAAGGAGCTGGTCCTTTCATTTTTCTACTTTTTAGGTATGCTGCAATGGTGTTTTGATTGGAAAGCGCTTGACGTGTAGGAAAATATATGAAAAGACAAAATAATTATTGGTCCTTTAGGAACACACGCTTACCTATATATGTAAAAGCAAACACTTAAAGGTAAAACTTGCAAGTAAACATTATAGAAATACGTATTAATACAATAAAATATTTGTCCATTCATATCTTTTTGGTTTTCAAATATAAACCACATGTTAGTTTTATATACCCTCAGTACAACAACAATATGAATGGGTACTCATATCTCCCTCCACGTCAATTTTAAACGAGACAAAACATATCATTTTGAGTTACATTGGAGTGTCGATAAATTCGTACTAAGTATAACAAATGTAAGGTTATGTTCTGTAAGGTTTGTGTCCGACATTTTTTGTGTTTAACGTCCATATTGTACAGGATTTGTATCGAAATGCTTTTGGGTTTTATCAGAATTGACGTTAAGAGAGCTTCGTAATGTTTGTTCTTTTACTTAAAATAACAAATGGAAAGGGCAAACTGACAGTTAATAGTTTTCCGTTTAACGTGAGGTAAATGTGTTCAATGGAAGGCAGAACGGTAATATTGAATGATGTGGTGAAGAGCCTGCTCGATTTATTATTTTGTAACGAACAAAAAGTTTGTAATTTTGAGAGTACTTTATGAAAAAAAGTATTTAAGATCACCCGTGTCCCTAGTTCCTTAATTCAGCGATCTATGCTACTAATTCCTTTCCATTCATTTTAGAAGTGAAAACCAAGCAAAAAATATAATAGATTGATCCTGACCTAATTTTCTAAGTACCAGGTCAGAATTCGGGGCAGGTCGGAATTCTTTCGGAGGCAATCAGCTACTTTATCGATTAAACTCAGTTAGTTCCGCCTCTATTTAGAGCACTGTCCATTTGTTGGAACTGACACCTGATTTCCTGCGTCCCACATAACTCGCTGAACGCAATGTAGCTTTACGTATAATGCGAGGACATGTAAAATGGTAAAAAATGCTCACGTTCTTTTGCCAGCTATATTGGGGTCGGCTTCTAGTCAAACAGGACGTAGCTGAAGACCAGTATTTTACATAGAGCGACTGCCTATCTGACCTCCACAACCCAGTTACTGGGTGACACGGTACCCCATGATTGACTAGTTGTCAAACTTTGGGCTTTTGACTACCCGTAACGACTATCAGACAACTAAGTCATTCAGATGTACCTAACCCGTGAGGGTGGTAATTATTGGAAATGTGAAGTGTATGCGTTAGCATGCACTGATCGATGTGAAGTGTATAGTGTTAGCAAAGCACAGATCAAGTAATACGAGCACTCCGAATGACAGCCGGGACCAGATTTACGAATGACAGCTGGGACCAAGCAACGGCTCAAGGTGCTTTCCGAGGCATGGAGGGGTCTCGGTATGTAAATGATGGTCACCCATCCACGAACCGACCGCGGCAAGCGTAGCTTAACCTTCGTCTGACCCTTGCGGCTGTTATCATTTAGCCACAAGCCCCTCATAATATTATCGTCATGCTGCTTCATAATAAAATGTTATGGTAATTTGTGACTCCATTTTGATTAGGTAGGAAATGTGTTCATAACTAAAACAAATGTAGGTAGGTACTGTATTCTGGACTTTAGTCAACAATATGGCAGTACCTATTTGTAATCATGAGGCTATACAAATGTTTGAATAAGTATAACAAATGTTTGATTTAGTTCTGTCTGTTTGTGCAATACCTATGCAACGTGGCTTCAAATTTTAAACATTGCATTGTATCTTTGCTGGTGATCGATTAAACTAGTTTTGTTTTCTTTCTCAACTGACACTTGATTTCCTTTGCGCTTTAGTTCGTTCAAAGTCGAGGATTTTATCGAATCGAAGTAATTAACGACTGAAAAATATCGGGTTGTCTAGAACTAAGTTTGTTTTTAATTTTCTTCCTCGCTTCCAGTAACTATCAATTATCATTTTTTTTTTTATTGCAAGAGCAGAACCAGTACTTAGTCTTCATTCTTTGTACATCTTTTCTAATCTCTAAGGCCCGTTTGCCCCGAAATTAATAACTAAATGCATTAAGGCGACTACATGACCTTAAGCGCGGTCGCTGTCGGACTGCATAAAAAAGAAAAAGAAGCGCGATGACACAACGCTGGTAATTTATTGCAAAATATGAAGCAGTTATCTATTTACAAAAAATCTATTGTTTTGACAAAAAAAATAAAACACTAGTGCTTTAGTATGTTGCTTGTAGAATAATCTGACAAAAAAAACAGAATGATTGTATGTATATTAGTATGGTTTTTATTGTAAAAAGAAAGTTTTTAGAGGTATATTCATGATTTTTTCTGTCGTATCAAATTAGTTGTCTTATGTTTTCAACACACTGTCTACCTGGCATATATCCTGAAGAATATCATATATTGTTGTGATTTTATTTACTGTAGTCGATCATATACTTTTAGTGCTTCTAAAACTTGCATTTTTTGCGTTTAGGTCCCGTAGTCCCCTTAACGCTAAACGACAGATGAGGATCTATTGTTTGTGCCTATGCCCGTAAAAGGAAGGCGTGAGTTTATGTATGTATAAATTTAACACATCGTTCTATTTCTGTGAATCGTTTGAAGATGATAGAGGCAGAATCGTGTGTTAAAATACGTTTAGCACTAAACGCATTTAGTGTTTGTGCAAGGGCCTTAATGTGTGAATTCGAAATTATTAAAAAAAATCAGTACTCGTACAAATTGTTTCCTGACGTTTCACCACCAAGACAAGTGACGCTCGTCTGAATTTGACGAAATAGCACTAAAGTTATCTTTGAATACAGACTAGCAAAAGTGGATACAATAATGCCTATGTCGTTAAGACCGCCTCTGTACATTTATGTGCATGAAGTATTAAATAAATAAATAATAAAATAGAAAAGCAACCTATTAATAGATCCGTAGGAATGTTTGTAGTTTTAAGCCTACATGAACTCTTTGAAAGAATTCCTCTTTGATCGCCGTTGGCTATTGCAGTATGAGTAAAGTAAATACATACATGCCTATCTTAGTAACGGGCTGAGCTTGGAACATACGGGAATATTACACTGGATGGAGGAAAATATGAAGAAGATACCTTTTAAAAATCTACCTTTAATGATAGTAGTTCTAGTATAAGGATAAAATCACATTACATCAAGATTAAATTTATCATGATTTATTCAAAATTTAAATACCCAATCCATTGTAATGTTATGTTCAAATGATACTATCAATGCTCCTGACACTACCAGTGTTTTAGCCATTTTGGCAACAAAAACGTTAAATAAGGTTGATGAATTATTAATTGCTGATTTCATGTACAGTTTAAAAGGCTTAATTGTATTAAGGGTAATTAATTATACGCGTGGCTTTGAATAAGCGTGAAAAGTTAATGAGTGCCTTTTCAATATGTTGAAAGCGTTATTTGCTGAAACTGAAATAAACACCTAGTCGTAATAGTACCAGGGTTTGCCATATCACAGGAATAGAATCACAGGTTGAAATTACTCTTTTCTGGTCTTTACAATTCCCGTGATACTCAGGCGGATCACACACTACAATACTACACGCGACGGGGCGCAAAAAACGCACCCCAGCGCACGATTTTTTACATACAAATTCAATAAATACGCGTTACTGCGCCATACGTTCATATTTTAGGAACATAACGCATTTTAAGGAGCTGACAAACCTGAGCATTCACTTATAATGACCATTCTAGCAAAAGTTACATAACAACTGGAAGCTACGAGCATTTCGCTGAACATTTTATCGAGCTTTCTAGCGAATCAACAAAAACTTGATTCAAATTTTCAATGTGTTTAGCATTTGCTCATAGAAATATTCGTTTCGACGTTCGACAAAACATAAAGCAGCATTAATGTTCCATGTTCTACTGAGAGAATGCTTAAGTTTATCAGCACCTCTACAGTACTCGGTAAGGAGCTTAGCAGTGCTATTTGCCTGCATTGGACGGCTTTAAACCGTTCCTAGTGCACCTGACACCATACATTTTACCTGCACCACGATTCTGAATACCTCTTTTGTTCACAGGATCAAGCCTGGCAGAACTACAAAGCGGTGTGAAAACAACCACGAGCTACTTGAGTTTGCTACTGACTTCACTATTGGTAGCACTCGGTACACGATATGAAGACATAAGGTGACCTAATTAGAGGTTATAGGGAATTCGTTTTGAAGGATTGGATAGCAAGAATTGAACTTTAGATCGTACTAAGTATTTTTTTGGTATTTACGTAATGTTGGACTTAAAATGCTAATTATGGACAGCTGTGTTTGGCAATAGCAATGACATTGTTTATCCTGTAAATAGGATATCGAAATCGCTTTAACATATCATTTATTTTTTTTAAATGGAGTCGACATTTCTTACACTTTTCCATCAAAACATCAAAGAAGTTGTACTCGTCACATCCTATATGGGGCTCAGTAAATTGATATCCGGTTAACCATTAAGAGCGTTTACGACGTACGGCATTTCATACAAATTTTCGAAATATCTTATTTAAAAAAGATAACTGGAAATCTCTGTTTCTATGGAAAATTTAAAATCGATCTAATAAGGCTGTAAAACTATTTTTCAAAAAAGTAACGTTCTTAAGTAACTTTTTAGACCTTTGTATCCTGCTTATGCGTATGAAGTTTCATTAAAATCGGTTCATTCATTACAAAAAACAAGGGCTTAAAAGTTTATATGAAATGCCATACGTCGTAAACGCTCGTAAGTCGTTTTGATCATTTTTGAGTAATGATAACTTGAATGATGCTCTTTCGTCATCAATCCATTATAATCTTGTCATTGGTGTCAGTGCTTTTAACAACACTCAAAAACTAAAAAGCATGGTGTTTAGACCAACTATCACAAATGAAAAAATCGATGAAGCCGTTTAGGCTACAGAGCGTACCAAAGAAATATACATACATACACTCGAAAAACATAACCCTCCTGGCGTAGTCGGGTAAAAATAAATGGAACACCTATTTCTTTTAAAACCTGGACAGTAGTAGCACAAAGTGAAACATTATTATATTTTCACATTTGCAACAGCACGTCTATTGCCTTAATTTAATGTTGTCGTACCGAAAAGAAATTCGTAATTCAGAGTACGTCGCATAAAAAGCTGCTAGGAAGGTTTTTGTTCACCTTTCTATGAAACACGTTAGACTACCTAACGAGGTATTCCGCCGTGGGGCCAGTCGGGGCCAAAAGAACGTCCTGCTCCATTAACGCCCCGTTCCGGTCCGTAACCACCTTTTGTCTGAAGCGCTCTTAAATATTCACTGGTTTTCAACATCGATCAGAAAATTTTATGTAAGATCTGCTGTAGTGAAGTAATGCTCTTTTATTATTAGTTTACCTTTACATCCCAATTTTGTGGAGCAACTTTCGAAGTTCGAGCTTACGATACATAGGTACCTACTGCATACTTTGATGAAGAATTGAAATTGTTTCACATTCTAACATGATTTTAAATACTTTAATTAACAGAACATTTGTATCTACTAAAAGAAACTAAATTGATTACATCTATCTATTAAAAATAATGGCTAAGCAAATGATAATTTTATTTAGTCAGTCCATCGAATACTTACCAAAATTTTCCTAATTTCGTGCGAATTTGTTTTAATCTTAGTACCGAAAGTTTAATTAAGGTGAAGGGTTACTGTTATGGGTTATTCTAAAAATTAATTCTTGCTTATCCTGTCCTGGTGTGAGATCCTTAAATGAAGTTTGAACCGTCCAAGGATCGTTGGGTAAAAGGACCATTAGTGAGAGTGTATATACTTTGTAAAAAATATATATGTAAAATAATTATATATTAACAGTACCTATATTATACTGAAGTCAGTTGGTATCCAAGTATTGATGTTGATGCCAAATGGAGTAGATCTTTTTTTGTGCCGTTGACTACTAATGTTTCAAAGAAAATTCAATTTGATCTATGAGTAACTTCAATGTTTTCATAAATTTATTCATCTGTTTTTACTCGTTAAACTTGTGACCTACTAACTAAAAGGCCAGTCAAGCAAGAGCAGAATATGGCAAGATGTCCTTTGAATGATATTGATCAGCATGAAGATTGGGCGATGAGAGATGCCTGGAGATTTTATCCCCAATTGTTAGTGCTTTCAATTTTTATGTTTTGTGAGATCTTAACTGTGGACAGTTTAAATGATAACATCACTATATTTTATCCTTTTCATTCTTAGTTATTGTTTCCGTGCGCATTAATTTTGACGTCTAATCACGGAATACCGACTGACTTCGAAATCACTTCTCTAGAGGATACATATCACAATAATATCTCTTCATATCACTTGAATGCACTATCACTTTTACTACAGATTTTATTTTACTCGCAAAATATCTGAATACTCGTATCTTTAAAAACTATAAGTTCATTTAGGTGATATACACAATGAAACCATATCAAAACATATTATTATCAAAATTTCATTCACAACTTGACTTGACAAGTAGATGAGTATTTATAACATTTCATTATAACTCAACTTAAACTTTTATTTGAAAAAAATATAAAATGATGTATAGCTTGCTTTTTGAGAAAACTTTTGTTACGTATGTACCTTTATGTAAATTTCGTTCAAGTATAATTACTTTTTTTTATTCTGAAAATATCTTAAAAGTCAGCGAAACCACTAATCTTATGCATCAATTTGTGAATGGTATTTTACAAAACTGGGAACTGTGTTATATTATTTGTGAAAGGGTAACGTTTGCTCCCAATGCTGCGATATTACATAACGATATTTGTTTCGAACGGAATGTAAGCTTAGCAATTTTTTGCTTATATTATCTTGAAAACATTGTATTCGACTGCTAACTAGTTACAACTTTTCCAATCTCGACGGCTTTTTCAGCTTTTTTATGCCCTCAACATATGAAGTAACTTCGCTATTATTATTGGTTAGAATAATAAAAACATGGCAAACATAAATTGGCGAGGCTTCGCCCATTAATTGGCGGAGCTTCGCCAATTAATTTAAATAAGAATTAATTATTAGTTTAATTTTGAAGCTTCACAGACGTTGAAACGTGATGGGAATCATCATCATCAAAAGACATCGATAGCCATCACGTCTGTGAAATTTCGCAAGTAAAACCATGTGAATTAGATATTTATGCTTTCTTAAAAATATTATAAATCGGTTTGTAAAGTTTATTTTTGTGTCTCATGACATTTTGTATTTGTTTTAAACTATTAAAGTTACTGTAATGTTCTGACAATGTGATAATAATATCGGTAGATATTTTTTTTATGAAAATCAAAATTTACTTTTATTATGTTGGTATTTATTTCCTTCTTAGAAAATGAACGGCTACGAAATAATCACTAGTAAGTTTTTAGTAGAAAACCTTATTTGTCTGTAACTTTCGTGTTAAAGCACTTTCCTGTAAATATAACAATAATTACTTCGCTAGGTGCACAAAAATCTTATAAATATTCTATTCTTAACCAAAAAACATAATATAATTAAGTAAATATTCATATACTATGCATATCTGTAACAAATATACAATAATTTTGATTTCTTTTTTCTCTTCTGTTTAAATGTTAGTCTTTCAAGTAATTTTCATAACTAATAATTGAACAATTATTTCATAGTTTCATCATAACTCTTTGCCTGCTGTTAACTACTTCCGACTTGACATGCTATCCAAAGTTAAAAAGTAATCATTTTAAAGAATATTATGAAATCAAGATCTTTTAGAAAACTTTTCTTTTGAATTTACTTCTAATCTACTACCAAGCTTAAAAAAACTCTGATATTTTATGACAAAAAATTATTATTGTGTTATATCCTGCCTACCTAATTTATTTGGGGTCGGCGCAGCACGTTCCCTTCTTCCATACATAGAACATTAAATCATTATTTTGCATTGATATTTATGTATTTATTGCAAATCTCACTCATATTATCATGAACTAATACCAATCTAAAATATTTTCCAGGAAACTCGTCTGATTATAATGCATTGTGTTTAAAATACTTTAGACAGTATTACTTACTTTTGTTTTACATAACTCATACGTAACATATCAATGTATACATACCTACTTCTCACAATAGGTACCTTTAACTTATAAATAAAATATGGTAAATAATACCTAATCAGTAATGTAAGGAATTATTATATAATAATAACATTATTTAACACATACACAGGTTTGTTACAAAAAAACACTCTTGCAAAACAGATTTTAAAAAACTTCCCAGTTGTTTTTTTACAACCCTGTGTATGCATAAATTGAAGAAATACGATGCGTTTTTTTTATAAATGCTATGATTTTAAAGCAATAAAATCAAACAGTGGCATTTATTATTGTATATAATGTTGTAGCCATTGCGAAATATATTTACAAAATAATCGTTAGTATTTGAAACACTTCAGTTTTCGTTAATTAATGTTTATAAAATAAATATTATATTTATTTTGTGATTCGTTTTTAAATACGTTGTGTAATTTACTATTCACAATCTGTGGCTATGTTTCAATATGTATTACCAAAAAGTAACAAAAAAAATAATATTTTCAGCACGTATTTTTGTAAAATATTAGTTGCCAGAATCCTCCTAATTTTTTTGGAATGGGGTTGCTAGGCCAATTAAACCATGGTTCATTATTTCAAACCCAACATAATTGTGAAATTAAAAACTTTTATGTAACCAGTATCATTTGTTTTACACCGACTTCAATATTTTAATGCAAACGTCACAGATTGTAATATTTTTAACAAACGTTTAAACATATCGGTGCTTTCGTTGTTTAAGTGTAATTATAATTATATGTATACAAAATAAGTATCATGAAATGAACATATTAATTATTACGTGTGCAATATTGTGATAAAAATAAGATTTTTAATAAAAGTATATGAAAATAAACAATGTATTATTTAATTTCTTGACGACCAAATCATAAATCTAATACAACAAATAAAGTTCTAAAAAGAAAGCGAGACAATTTACACAATAGTTATTCTGTCAACTAGAAAAATGCCATAATTTAAGCAATAAACGACTAGAGAATCCAAAAATGGATTAATTAAAAACTTGAAAGTGTTAATTCATCTCTAGAAAAGACATTGGCGAGGAAAAAGAAACACTTCTTAAGTCTTTCAATGAGATTGTCTGTCTTTGTTTTTTTTTTCAGACAATTTGTTATAAAAAATCTTCTGAAGATAATATTTTATCTCGTTTTAAGAATTAATATTTTGCGAAGAATAATAGTTTTGCGAGGCAGTTTTGACAACATTCATTTTGTGTTGTTTAAGAAGACGTTCTGTTGAAGTATATAATTAATTTAACAGAATCTGGGGAGTTAAAAGAAGTGGGGAGTGAGGATTAAAAGAAGTCTTCCTTAAAAATTACCAAAAAAAAACGGGGCAATTTACAGGATGGTAAAAAAGCATAGAATACAAGTAACTTCGCAGTACACCTTTTTTTCAATAGGTAAACTTATTTCCTGCATTTGGAACTGCGCCAAAAAATAGCGCAAAGCTTGCACTCTAGCAGACTTAACATTGTCATCGGAAATCTATGGAGGTTAGCGTAGCAGGACTATTGGCGTTTAAAGGCATACGCCGCTGTAAGTATATTGTAAGTACTGTATTTATCTACAAGCCAGTGTTATTAAATTCTACCACTGCTATCAGTTTCAACCAAAAAAAAAAAAGTATTTTGTGATGTCTTTCTAATCAATCCAAGTCATGTCAGTAGTAGTTAGGTTTTCTACAGCTAGAGACAACTCTTCAGGGTATAAAAGACCCACCACGAAGCCGTCATCTACACTTTCTTCACATCAAACTAAGTAACTTGGTGTTAAAATAATTGCTGGGAAACGACTTTTATTTTTGGTGCGAATAATCGCTGCGTACGGTAACGTACTGTAAAACGTTGTACTAAAGAGTGCATGTATTGTGGAAGTATTTGAAGTTAAGTTATATAATTAAAAAAAAAAACTTTATTTCATAAAAAAAAACGTCAAAAATAGTTGAAATCGGTTGGTTCCCCGGTAGGGTCCAGTACAAAAAAATATCATAATATCGGAAATAAGGTCAGACAGGCAGTCACAACAACAACAACATAATCAGCCTATAATGTTCCCGCTGCTGGGACACAGGCCTCCTCTTGGTGAGAGGGATAGGCAGTCCCTTCATATAAAATACTGGTATTCAGCTGCATCCAGTTAGACTGGAAGCCCCCCAACATAGTTGGGAAAAGGCTAGGCAGATGATAATGAATAACAGTAAGAACGTGTGACTTGGTTCCGTTAAGGGTATTTGAATCCTGTTATATAAGACAGGAGTATAAGTAATAAGACAACCAGGGCTGACAGTTCGTATAGCGCTATCTTCAAGGCATGTAATATATCTAGATGTCCCACGTCTTGGGCAAACAAAAAAAAATCGTTAACGTCTCACACACAGCACAGCAGAGGTAGCCAGCAATCATCCCGTAAATTCCCTAAATCGTAAGTCAGATCTACATAATTTGTCGCTGAAACAATGTTTTGGAATGCTCATGCCATGACATACATCTTGGCTTCCCAAGACATATTATGAGGAACAACTTTAAGTATATCAAATGTGATAATATACATCATGGCACCTAAAACAGAGGCATTTTATTTCATGACGTCACGTGTCTCGTCATTACCATGACGGAAAAGCCCATCTCGGCGGATAGGTAAATACGACCAACGAATACTAATCCATGTTACAGGAAGATGCAAATGTTTCTCAAATGTTCCCCGGGCTCAGTATATTTTTGGGGTAAGTCGAAAAGATGAATGTTTTTATTGCTGTGGTTAGGATGTCTTTATTATGAATTTGAATGAGTTCACTCATTTCGTACATGCCGAGACTATCATTAATTTTAAGTGACGACAATTCCCATTTCGAGCTCCTATTCATATTATTGAACACTCTAAAATATTTATTGCGCCTCTTTTAGTGAAATCCCAAATAAAACATACTAAATAGCTAAGTAGCTGCGACCAACTTAGATTTAGCTGATGTTGGTCGCTGTTGTTCTAAGCCATTCGGTCGCCCTAGCTTAGTTACTGCGACCAACTATCTGAAAAACCCGGAAACTTAAAAAGAGGCTCAATTTTTTTTTAAAAAGTGTGCAGCATTACAAACGCCTTTTTGTTAATTATGTGTCCATCATTAGCAGGTTTATAATTTCTTAGAGGGTTAAATATTTCCCGGTTATTCAATTAACCACAATATTTACTTATTTGTCTCTTCAATTCCCAAAAAGTAAAATTAAAACCCGTACCTTAATTCATTGCCACAGTTTTTAATCACTACCACTCCTATAGTCGCTTCGAATGGGCAAATCTGAATCACAAATTACAGCTTTAATAAAACCTTTATGTGCCCTTATAAAGGCAATGTCCTCAGCAATTCACTGATTGAATAGCGGGATTTTATGGAGGCTTAATTAATTACATCTATCTGCTATGTTTGTATATTCTGTATCGCGCATCGAAATTGTTTAAATCGGTTTTATGGTTTTACTTTATGGGATATTGGGAGTTTAATTTGTTCTCATCCAAAATGCTTTTAATAAGGATTATGGAGCCTTTGCTATAATATAAATAATAAACACTTTGCTACTTAACTATAACAATTAACGAACAATACACTAATGGAGCAGTGCTGGCCCAGGGGGAGCAGTGGTGGTCCAGTGGTAACGACCGCGACTTACGAGTTTTAGGTCGCAGGTTCAAATCCAGACAGGCGCTTTAGTTTGTGTAAATTATTTCATCACCATTCCTCTCAAAACGGCGAAGGAAAGCATCGGGAGGAAACCGGCATGTCCTAGAACCAAAAATTCGAAGACGTGTGACATCTACCAACTCGCACTGGGCCCTCATGGTGGATTACGGCCCACTCCCATTCACCGAGAAGAGGCCTTTGTCCCAGCAGTGCGAACATTATAGGCTGATTATGTTACACTAATTGAAACGAAAGTAGCATTTTGTAAATAAGGAACGTGGAAAACCGCGAACATAATAATTACATTTTTATCAGCAGTTATGTATCTGACCAACGATTTGTTATAATAGAAAATTAACACAATATCTTCAAAGATAATCGGACCACCATGTAATGAAACGGGCTTTCGTATCTGTAAAGCTATTAAAGCATTGTTTGCTTTGAGAAACTCAATGATAATGACTATTTAAACAGGGAGATTGCTCTAAATACAGAAAGCTATAAGGCTCTTTTTAAAGCTAAGCGAGAAATGAACGAGCTTGAAGATGGCAGTTTTATTTATTTACTTTATTTATGGTAGCTTCACAGCTGACATTAAGCATAACATAAATAATATGAAATAAAAAAATAAGTGTTTAAGCTCTTCACTAATGTTGTTAAAAAGTCGGTAAAAAAGCGGATAAAGCTACAAAGGAAATTGGTTTACAATTATTTAGACACAATATTAAAATGATTTTTAAGAATTTATAAAGTAAGGGTCCACGTGAGATAATTCGCTAACTTGATAATTTTGAAGCTAAGCCCAAAAAACCAACGGAAAATTTAAAGATGCAAGAATGTTGGCAAGATTGAGTAAAGGTTAAACAAATGGACACGAAAATAAATAAACATGTATTCAGGTTCTTACCTATTATCCTAAAGTTCCAAAAACCTTATGTTTAATTTAATTTAACACCTACGCAGCCAGACGTTACTTTGCCCTATAACCAAGCCTTTGTGACATCATACAAATACACTGAAAATGGAACTCACAAAATTAAGTAAAGGCTATTAAAATTCTATTCTACGAAATCGCCAGAAAAATGTTTATGCTGCCAAAGAATAAGTAAGTATTGCATTCAAAATAGTTTCACTCGCGAATGTGTTAACAGCGAAAATATGTATAATGTAGCCAAAGTTAGAATGCATTTATTCTGGCAACAAAATTTTACACATCATAAAATGGGAAGATAGAAACGGAAGAAAAGCAAAGTTGTAATGTTAAAATGCAAAACGATCAAAATAGAAGGCCATGAGTTTCTGTTATAAATATAAAAACTGACATCAAAACAAAATAGTGCAACACCGCAGATTCTCAAAACGATGCTACTTATAGAATGACCGAAGCTAAACAGTTTGTTGTGAGATCTAAGACAACCACTTGCGAACGAAGCAAAAGCGAAGATAAGCGAGAAATGGCCCCGTTTGTGGTAGACTTCAAATGCCATTTCCTCGTAAATACGTTGTGTCTGTTATCGCAACAAACCGAGCCCGGCTTGCGTCTTGAATTATGCAAAAGTTCAGTTCTCTAGTTTGACGTAATCTGCCTTTTATTTGAATATTAAAAATACAATCTCAATATTGTTGCTTTAGTTTTAAACCGTTTAAACTGTCGTTCTCTGTGATTGTGGTTTTCTTATTTCGTGCTTCGTCGCTTGTGTCACAGTTTGAGTGGAATTTAAAGCTAAAGTTTACGAAATTAAAGTATAAGTAGCAATGTGCATTTAGATTGTAATGCTGTCGAATTAAATCTAGGATTTAGGTTAGTTGTATTATAGTTGGGGTGTAAGGGGGGCCGCTCCAGCTACTCCAAAGTAAACTCCATCTGCTAGTAGTTCCAAGATAAACAGTTTAGTGGTAACCACGTCTGAACATCAAAGTCATAGTTTCGTTCTCAAAAGCGTTTTTCAGTAAAACATGTTCTTTAGATCCATTATAATCATCTACCACTTAATAGATAAACTCAAACTCATTTCCAGTCTTCGAGGCAATTACCGAAGTGATACGATCGTTACGATTAAATGACACTAAATTGGTAGTAAAATGAAGCAAAGTCCGTATATTTGCAGTCTGTGCTCACTCAAAGAGTGGCTGATTGCGGTTCTCATTACCTAGCTTTCGACAAAAAATTTCATCAAGCAGTTACCATAAAGTTTATGCCTTACTAGCATTTACTGGCTTTAGTCGACTTCAATTTAGCTTTTTAATTTAAGAAAAGCTTACTCTGAATTTGTAAGTCCCAGTTGACACACATAGCAATGATATTATTTTCTTCTTTCTTAGTTAGAAAAAAAACCTAATTTGTTTTTGCAAGTATCAGTAGGTATAATTGTTAGGCATCTAAGAACATCCCAAGGCCATATTACACTTACTAAGTATTGATACTGAGACACAGAAAAGCTACAATTTCGCTAAAAATATTCTGAAAACTGTATTAGACACCAGGAAAACATTTCAGTGACCCTAAAAAAAGCTACCTAACAAACGAAAGCTAGAAAAAATGAACGCATGACCAGAATATTTTTGCCAGGTTTGAAGATCATAAAACTTCGCAAAAGCAACGTCAAATTCAGTAAATTCAAGTAATTATATCATACACGTCATTCACACAGTAACAATTAACGTCATAAAGCGGTAATTTTCACAAAATTTATTATAAATTAACTTACCAAAGAAACGACTGAAACTTGAACAGCGAAGTTTTATCATATATATTTTAGGGTCGAACGTTCATTTTATAAGAAAAATCTTTCAATTAACTTTTATTTCTAGGAAAAGAAAACGGTACCATCTCCTCTAAGTATAATAGGAATCTGCGAGTACATGCAATTATTGTTATTTATCAAACATAGACGAAAGTTTTATTTAAACATGTTATTGTCCTCTGACATCAAAGTTTTTAATAAAAAAATAATTCAATCTTTAAAAACCGGGATAGAAGAACATTCATACCAATTATCAGTGTGCATGTGTACTTATATCTTAACATATTCAAGTATTAACATAATGTTTGGCTCCCTACATATCGTCGACCGTAGGTTCAATTGAGGTAAGGGACAAAATACCCAAAATGAGTTGAGTATAAACTTTTGTTCAGAATTTTGCGCTCTTTCGAATGGTGTATATGAAAAAATTCTAGCTTAAAAAAAATGTCCCTTACCCTACTGATTTTTGGATTCAAATTTCGAATCAGCCCCATAATAACAATGTATCTGAAAAACTATGTAATATAGCAACTTCAAATGGTGTAATTACCGCCGCCAATCCACTTCACATAAGGTAAGGGTCTTCCCAATCAACGAATTATTCTTCATACATTTTTTCAACAAGACCTTTACACTATTTTTTCATTATAGATTGGATCCCACTTAGAGATCAATTTAATGTAAGGGACAGGACTACAAGATACTTGGTCTGTAAGGGACATTACTAACAAAATACGTTGGTGTAAGGAACGTCTATTTTCTTAAATAGCTAACTTATTTAAATAAATGTTACACAGGTAGATAGAGCACTAAAATACAAGATTATGTGTGAAATCAGATCCGTAAAAGGTTATTAACAAAAAAAGTTATAGGCGATTTAGTCCGAAAATAAACTTTGTCGGCCTCTCCTGAAAAATCGTATTTTGTCCCTTACCTCAATTGAACCTACGGTCGACGATATAGAGGAGGAAGAGAGCAAATGAGTGGTGACCCTATCCCACCCTGGCTAGCAGCCAATATTGTTCATTGGAGTACTTAATTTATGTAACGAAATACAGGAAAATTATATTCATTTGAATTTTCGATGCATTATTGTGATTTACAATTGGAATTTTCTTATTTAATGTAATGGGTTCCACGAGTTTAATCACTGTTTGTTTGTCCGCAATGCTATTGCCAGTTAATGTAATTGCTGTTTTAATGAGGATTAAAATGCAGTTAATGACTTTGATATATATAATATAATATAATAATATTTATTGCATTAAAGGGTATTTGTGTTACATACATATTAAAGTTATTATGGCAGCGTAGAACATAACCTAACAAATATTTGTAGGGGTGAACTACTGTTCTCCTAGCTAGGTAGCTGTGCAACCTGTATTAAGGAGAAACAGTTTGCCTCCCTAGATAAAGAATAATAAATTGAGCATAGTGCTACGTGTTGTCTCCCAAATCAAGTCCCTAATTAACTTACATACATTATTATCAACGTTGTTTAATGGAATAAATCTATATAAAATTAATATTTTAGATGGTTACAAATTCGGAGGTAAAAAAATAAATAAGAATAAAGTAATGGTAAAAATGAGATTGTTTTGTGTGGGACGTGATTGAGTATGAGTGAGTGTTTGATTTTTGTGTACTGCGTGTGTGTGTGTGTGTGTGTTGAAAATGCTGTGAAATCGTGCCACAGTCTAGAAAGAGATGATTCTTAACGAAGTTTTTTAGCTTTAATGTGAAATACGTATAATAATTACGAACTAACATCCAAAATCTTGAAAACATTTTATGCTATTAAAATATATTTTTTTTATTTTAATAATAATAAATTTATTTATTTGTTAGAATATTGTTGTTACAAAAGTGTTACACGTAATATGATTAATAATATAATATTATAATATATATCATATTCAAAGCAAGAAGCAAAACAAAAAGCAAAAGATTTGTTTTTGTTTTGCTTCTTGCATTAGGTAAATTAGATATTTTTTTCAAATACACTGATTTCGGAGTAATGTTAGGGATTAGTACAATAAATAATTCAATATCAGAGCTGGATTATACCAATTTGCAAAGCTTTTAATTTCGTTTGCAGCGAATTTCAGCGAGACGGTTGTAAATTATATTATTATTTCAGAGAATATCTTTTATATCAACAAAGCTGTAAATTAACATCATGTAAATGTTCCAGAAACCAGTCATAAGGAGGAACTGACTTGAATACCTACTGCAAGAGTTTAGTTATTGGTCGATGATTTTGAAGTTCCATTTCTCATTCTTAGTCTTTTTTCGTTGTTTTATTCTATACTAGCTTCTGCCCGCGACTTCGTCCGCGTGAAATTTCACCCTCCCCTCATTCACCCTCTTAGGGGTGGAATTTCGAAAAACCCTTTCTTAGTGGATACCTACTCTTCACAAAGAACACACCCTCCAAGTTTCATGTCTCTAGGACCAGCGGTTTGGGCTGTCTGTTGATATATCAACAATCAGTCAGTCAGTTTACCATTTTATATATATAGATTTTCTATTTCTTTTCCTCTATCTTCATTTTCTTCTTTGCTCTCTTTTATTTGTATTGATTTTTTCCTTGTTCCGGTATTCTTTTTCGAATAAGTATTAATATTATGGCGTTCTTAAATGCCGTCCAATATCATCGGTAATATTAGATTTTACCAATTAAAACTTTCATCAATAGGATTTTCTCAACTTTTATGAAAATATAAATTCCCAATTACTGAAGTACAGTGGTAAAATTTTTATTAAATTCTATACTTGGTCGTAGTAACAGTTAGGTAGGTACCTACTCTCGTATCTCACGAGGTCACTTTAATAATGTTTGGCCGACCGCGTCTCTTGGTCTACAAATATTTAATATTTTCGGAAACAAACATTTGCTGAAATCGACCTATACATCACTCTGAACAGACACAATACCTATTCTTAACCATTTATTTAGAAATATGTTTTTGTACCATTGAGTTTATATTTTCATCAGGTGACTCTGGTTTCAGTTATTTTTTGTACAACAATTAGATGTCCGTGGAGTTTCTTGCCCGTTCTTCTCCATAGGTACCTACTATGCTTTGGAATGTCCTACTAACTTCATCTTTCTGACTGACTGACCTCTTGACAATTCAAAAGTGCCTGTAATTGGTTTATTTGAAATAAATGCGTTGAGTTTGAGTTTTATTTTGTATCATATGTATTGAGTCTAAAACTGGCACTGGTGACTAAAAAGATGTAAGATGGTCAGGTGATGCGGAGAAATGTCGTGAGGGAAGTTAGTCTTTTGAGTATGAGTGTGAATGATTATAAGAGTAGGGGAAGATCAAAGAAACGATGGAAGGACTCTGTGAAAGATGATATTATGACTAATAAAGAGGGACTGACTACCGAGATGACGACTAATAGAGAGGTTGTAAGCGCCAACCCAAATAAAATGGGATAAGGGCAAGGGAATGATGGATGGTGATTATATCATATTAATATTCATGTATACCATTTTTGCTGAATGTTTCATAATTATAATTGCTTGTAGGTAAACATGGGCACAGATTTTAACTTACGTATTAACTCAAGAGTGACAAAAGAAAATCATACTTAAAATTACTTTTAACCATTTTCAAATAACTAGTTTGTAAACTAACAAAGTCAAAGGAGAGTGAGGCGACATTTTTCATACAGAAACATCCAGTCATGACAGGTTAATTTAGCGATAAATGATACCAAAATCTGACTTCCTGCAAATTGAGTTTACGGCAGTTAAAGCTGTTTTTATTTACCTTTATTTATGACAGGTTTTGGCCTTTTGGGGTCAGTAATAACAATTATAGTGGCAATCTGACAGGTAATCTAGAGTTGGTAATTATTTTTAACGTGTCAGCTCTGTAACAGGTATAAGTACTTTTTGCGCCCTATTCAACCTTTGCCAAAAGTAGTTAAAGGATTTTCATAACGATATTTATCGCAAAACATACTCCATTTTTATTTATTTATTTGATACTTCAAGCACATAAATGTACAGAGGCGGACTTAATGCCATAATCATTTTCTACCAGTCAATCTTTGGATGATGCAATCACAATATATAATCACCTCCACAAACAGTGGTAGGTGCAATCATGAAAATTGAAGAATAAATATTTTAAATATAACGATACGCATTTAAACCTATTAAAACTATAAATATTTAAATAATTATATACCCAATTACATATAAATATAAGCAGAAATAAATATACGAATATACTAACAAGCAATGAGAAAACATTAACGTTGTGATGATACCGCCAGCTTTTTGCGATTCTTGAGAGTTTTATTATTGCTGCAGTGGTTTTCGACACACCTTTGAAAATAACTTTAGACTTGAAATTACTTGACTTGAGACTAGAGATGCCGATGTATTCCATCAGCTTTTATCACAAATCTTCTATGTTCAAGCAGTACGATTATGTAATGCCTTGCCCGTGTCGGTAAGGCGTGTTCAATATTTGTCCATGTTTAAAGTTATGTTAAAAAACACGTTCATCCGTTTAACCTTCATCATTGTCTATAGTTTTTTGGGCTTGTTTAACACACGTGTACATCACAGACTACTTGCAGTATTGTCTCCCGTTCTCCCTTTAAGAGCTTGTCCAGAAAGAGCGAATTCGCCGCGATTCTCTCGTGCGTATTACGCGCGACCGTTGCGTCCAGAAGGAACGTACCAACGCGCGAGCATTTGGGTTCGAATTTCATTTGACAGTAGAACACATGGAGTTGAACGCTCTGGAGTTCGCGCGAGTCGAGAGTCTGGCGAACTGCACGCGATTTACGCGCGTATTTTGAAATCGCGCGATGCTTGTGGACGCGATGTATTGGCGCCTAGTATCTCGTTAACGCGCGAATGGATTCGCGCGAAACGTTTCGCGGCGAATTCGTCCCTTCTGGACAAGGTCTAAGGCTCTCCCCCACAGGCGCGTTATTATCGGTCGATAATATCGGATGCGTTATTGCGATAATTCCTTGCCGTCCATAGATATCCGATTGCGGTCCGATATTTGTAACGTGTGCGTGTAACCTTCACTACAGGCCCCTTGCCCGCACTACACGTTACTATGTTATTAAAGCAGGTGCGTGTAAGATCGTATGCGTCCTAATACAAAATGTTCTAGAAACTCATATCGCAGGACGGAGGAACGCAAGCGTCCTATTCTATTGCGTCGTTATTATAGCAGTAGTGTGTAACTTCGTGGCCATCCTAATAAAAAATGTACTGAAAACCAACATCGCAATAACGTATCCGATATTATCGACCGATAATAACGCGCCTCTGGGGAAGAGCCTTTAAATCCCTCCAAAGGTGGTCTATAAAATGACGCTTTTAGCGACACCTATGTATAATTTCTACATTCATATCTGTAATTTGTATGGTGTACATAATAATAATATTATTATGCTAATGAATGAAACGAAACTTTCTAAGAATAGAACTGTGTAAGAATATAAATTCTTAGATGCAGCTAGTTCACTAAGCTACTACTAATTCACTAAGCCAAATATCAAATTAAGGCTTCATTTGTTCTTATCGCCACTATCGTGGCGTGCCCTGCGCTGGGCTGCGACAGTCGCTCTTTCCATGACGCCATGAGATCGAGCCGGAGGTCCGTCCGCTCCGCCGCGATTTGCCGCGGAAGCGGAGTTTCCCCCTGCGCGCGGGGTAGTGCCTCCGCGCGCCACTCATATTTTTTTTTATCTCTGGCCCGGAACATGTAGGGCTAAGGAAGGAACACGGGTGGGTTAGTCAGTAAGAGTCTGTCAGCTTCACCCAGAGCGGGAGGAGCCATTTGATGATTTCCCACCCTCAAAAAAAAAAAAAGACTGACGACTGAAGATATTGAAATACTCTAAGGAAAAACTTCGATAATGATCGTCGAATCCGCAGTACATATAAATAATAATAGATCTGCGCGTAGCAATTGATTATTCATGAGGCAGTCGTCTTATTTCGAGACGATTCGATAAAACTGCGGAGATGATAGGAAAATTCATATCTTTGAAACGCTCACGGCTCAAGATATTGGATGTAGGGTAAACAGAGACTAGAAGAACTTATATAGAGATTCGAAGAGGACGGCATTTCTTTCCGGAACGGTAGTTTCTAAGAAAACTACAAATCTAGAAATAAACTTTTTATTAGAAAGCAAAGTTATTACAGAATTTAAAGTTCAGATCAGTAATGTTAGTTTTATAATATTAACTTTTTACCTCCTTTATTTATAAACATTGATAAGAATGTCATCATTATTTACCAAATCCGTAGAATTTGTATTTTATTTAAATCACCAATAACCAGCTACTCACTTTCAACATTTCTCAGTTCTACATTTCAACGATTTAATGTCAAATTGACATTTATTCGATTGATACTCGATTAAAATCAGGATTCGATGATGCCGGAACTAAGCTTCTAGTGCAATAATCTATGTAGGTACATTATAATTTTACACATTATGAAGTTCGATTCAGATTGTATTCCTACTTAATAATTATTTTTTATTTATTTTATCCATTAGTCAAGGTTTTTTTATTTCGTTCAACAGCATGAATCAAAAGAAATTCAAACTCAATTTTTAGCAACCCACTACAGCTATCGCTCATGCAAATGATTTCAATTTTGAACTAAATAATTTTATTAGCTGCATGTACACTGAAGTGACATGGAGTAAAAAGGAATGGAGCAGTAATGTACGAGCGAACAGTGGCAAGTGACATTGTGCGTTTAAACGATTCTTGATAGGTGTTAAGTGGCGGCATTAGTTTAACAAGCAACACAATTCTTACCTTAGTTAAAATGTAATTTGTGCAATGCCATCTCGCAGTCCATTAAAATCAATTTTGTGGGCAAGCTGGCTTTAGAAGAAGTAGTTTTGAGAGTCGTTAATCGTGGTTCTAAAAAAAACACTACAAACTGAAAAATAACTTTAATTTCGGAAGTCGGTGTCTTAGGGATCAGTATTTTAGTTTTTGCCACCGACTTCCGAAATTAAAGTTATTTTTCAGTTTGTAGTGTTTTTTTTGGAAGTCAGTTTTTTTTTTGTTAAAAAGTTTTTATTTCTCGCTTTTTAGTGGGTCTATTTATAATTTATCTAAGTTACAATAGCCTAATGTCAACTTTCCCATCGCCTTTTTATAAAATATTCCTTTTCTCGATGCAGGGACGTTAATTGTTGAGGAGTTCTCCTTTTATTAGTTTTTAGATTAGATGCTGATAATCCTGGCTGCAGCATCAGGCCAGACTTATGTCAACATTGCATTGAACTTAAAATTAGTCCTGTTTAAAATGAGCCCAAACACGACTACGGTGCTGTAATTTAAAGGTTTGTACTTTTTCTGATGCTCCTGGCTTCAGCATCAGGTCTTCGGTGTTCCTCAGTAACAGTACGTTTATCCACACATCGAGCCCTTTTCAATGAGCCTAAACACGATATATCTGCTGTTAGTTGTCGAGGAGTTAGGTACTCTGCAGACTATCCTGACTGCAGCATCAGGTCATGACTTGATGATCATGAGACCAAATGTGGCAAATGCCCTATCAAACATCAAAACAATTTACTAAAACAGTCCTTGCCTGTTCGAGTAACTTCTTACTGTTAAGGAGTTGTACCTTCCGTCATCAGCCCAGCTACCTGAGATGGTGACAACCATACACAAATACACAAGATACTTCATAAAATATGCGAAAAACAATAAGTGAGCCTATAAAATTTGAGGGTTGCCCTCGATTTCTCTAAGATCCCATCATCAGATCCTAACTTGGTGACAATGGGACCACCTCAGAACTATCTACTTTCGACCAAAAAAAGAATTTTGAAAATCCGTCGACAATTGGCGGCGTATTCGATGAACAAACATACAAAAAAAAAAAAAAAAACAACATACAAACACCCGAACATAGTACCTCCTCCTTTTTGTAAAGTCGGTAAAAAGATCTCTTGTGTTGAAGCATTCAGCCTAATTTTACTCTACAAATATTTAAACTATTATGAAACTCAAATGGAGTTGGGCAGAATACCTGGCAAGGCGCAGTAATGGCAGGTGGAGTAAAGTAGTGACCGAGTGGCGTCAAGGACTGGAAGACGAAGTGTCGGTCGTCCGGCGCGGCGGTGAGATGGGCGGACGATATTGTTGCCGTCGCGGACAGAACGTGGTTGAGGCTGGCACAGGAGCGTGAAGATTGGCACAAGAACAGAGAGGGTTATGCTCAGCAGTTGGTGAAATCGGGCTGTGGATGATGAATATTTCAATTGAACCACTGCTGCGCTGTCACGAAACAAGAAGGAGCATTCCATTTATTATATCTTCGATGTAAACGCTCTAAAGTCTGACCACTGTGCCATCGGGCAAAATTTATGCATGAGTCGCTTCATAAATTTAGATGTGTTAACTGGAAATTTGTGTTTACTGCTGCTAATGGCTGGAAATCATAACATAGAGGCGCAATTAATTTGTTCGCAGTATGATGAATGAAAAGAAAATCGATAGATGGGTTGAAACATAAATAAAGACAAACGCTGAAGGCCGTGTATACTACTCAACCACTTGTTTTTTCTCGTTATGATTACCGGTCTTGTAAAAACCATCATAATTATTAATGAACGTATTTTTAACGTTAGGTACGAACTTAAGTTAAGACGCCCTCGAGTTTGGTGGAGCGACTATATTCGCGGGGTGGCTGGTAGCACCTGGATGAGTGGAGAGTGTCCGCGAACCGAGTTGAACGACGTGCAATTGGAGAGGTCTATGTCCATCAGTGGACTGCCATAGACTGATGATGATTTATTAAATCGTCGTTGCGACTTTAAGACCTCTTATGTGTCACTTTTGGCAAATTCACTTTTTTACGCCAGCCGATTCTACATTTTAAAGGTCTATCGAATGCAAAAACTCTCATGTGTATACGACGTTTAAATCGTAATTTATTTACGAAATTCAAGATCTCCAATGTGCTTGCTAATTAAAAGTTGGTGCTTAAAAAATCTTATGTGTCAACTAAAATTGTTTTAATTTTTTTACAAGAAACTACTTTTGTTAAAAGCACGAAAATCATGTGGCTGATACCTATATTTTTGTTGTAGTTGGTTTCATTATAGTTTTTTCAGTACACGGTTTTTATCGATTTTCTCATAAAATTGATTTTTACACATAAGAGATCTTAACGACGAAATATTATATTTTAATATAATATTGAATATAAAAAAAAATATAAATATTATATTTAAATATAATAATTGAATATAGATATAAAATATATATAAAGAAAACGAAAAAAAAACGATGCGATGTTTAATAAAGTGTATTCTATATTCTTCTTCTATATATGAATTAAAGTGAAATAATTGATCTCTTTAATTTATTTATTTTCTGAAATCAAGTCGCATTTAAAATTAAACCTGAGCCTATTTCAAAGCCCATTACTCTTTTGAAATCCAGCGGACCCATGTTTCAATCAATCCACAATTAATACATTTGATTGCTTCGCCGCAATATAGCGCGGCCTGTTGAATTGTTTTGTAATATATATTTATACAACAATCAGTAATTGAATTCAATAGCCCTTTGAAGTTCTTGCAAATGGCGAAATTTGGACTTCACTGGGTAATTGTTGTTTAAGTCAAAAATAGAAAAAGAAAACCACTAGTAACATTAACATTTCTATATTATAGAACAAAGTACAGCGATTTGTAAAATAATATAAAGTAATCTTTAACTATAACATAATTTTATTAAATAAATAAAATTGGAGTGTCTGAAGCAAGTTGGTGCTCTTGCTGGTCTTATACGAATAAGAAAATTATGACAGACTAGCAGCGCTCCGCGGTTTCATCCGCATAAGTCTCGATCCCTTGGGAATATCGGGATAAAAAGGATTCTTTGTGTTATTCTGATGGTTAAGCTTTATTACTGTAAAGTTTCATCAAAATCCGTTCAGTAGTTTTTACGTGAAAGAGTAACAAACATACATCCATCCTTGTGAGGATGGATGTATGTTTGTTACTCTTTCACGACTTTCGATAATTTTAGTAGGAAGTAGGATAGGATGTTATTTAGATAAACAAGGACAAAAAGACCAAAAAATAACAATCTATTTTTGTATTTTTTTTCCTCATCTATCATTTTCCATCATTACCAAGAGGTAGTATCATATTTCGTTTCTTTCAATAGCACATCAAAGCAAACTCTCAGAATAATGGGGTTTGTTCGCTTGGTACCAAGAGTAATACATTCAATTTAATTTAAATCGCTATATTAGAGAGAACCATTAACGTCGACGCTTTTCTTCTAGGGTTCCGCAATGAAGTGAGAAAAACGAGACTCTATTTATTATAATTTAACGTAGTCTTAATAGGAACAAAAAAATCAGATAGTGTGACTGACTTGTCAGATTTTCGGGCTTCTGACGACCCGTAATGACTACCAAAGATCTACGAATGACAGCCGGGACCAACGGCTTAACGTGCTTTCGCGCGAGGCACGGAGGGTCTTGGTATCTAAAGATGGTCACCCATCCACGGACGCGTAGCTTTACCTGATCGATCGACCCGTGCGGCGGTTTTACTTAGCCACAAGCTTCTCATTTCAGCCCTAAGTATGAAGCGATTAAAAGGGTACGTTAATAACAGGCTGGAGCGTCTTAGAAAATCTATGTGCTTATAGTGCATTCTCGATTTCATTTTTAAGAGGCTTACAGAACCTAAACACAATAAACGCAAGTTTTAGAAACAATAAAAATGATCGAATACAGTAAACAAAATCAGAATAATATATGATATTCTTCAGGATATATGCTAGGAAGACAGTGTGTTGAAAACATTATACAACTAATTTGGTACGATAGAAAAAAATCATGAAGATACCTCTAAAAACTTTCTTTTTACAATAAAAATCATACAAATTTACCTAAATACAATCATTCTGATTTTTTGTCAGATTTTTCTACAAGCAACATACTAAAATACTAGTGCTTTAATTTTTTAGTCCAAACAATAGATTTTTTGTTATTAAATAATTGCTTCATATTTTGCAATAAATTACCAGGGTTGTGTCATCGTGCTTCTCTTTCTTTTCTATGCAGTCCGACAATGACCGTGCTTTAGGTCGTGTAAGTCCCTTAACCCGCTTCAAAAAAGGAGGAGAATCTATGTTCGTCTGTATGTATATTTTATGTGTTCATCGATATATTATTGTCATCAATTGTGGACCGATTCGGAAAATTCTTTTTCAGTTTGTTATGGAAGGATTGACAATAAATAATTGTGAATTTTATTAAGTCTCCTTTAGTACTTTTTGAGTTAGCTTCAATAATACGAATTTAATCCACTTTGTGTATGTTGATGATGATATAAAACTTCCTGCCACTGTTGTTTACATAGCAAGTAGTGGTATACGAATTCGTATGTGGTAGGTACAAAAGCTCAAAAATGGACAGTAAAAATACAACCGACTTCATTTCAGAAGTCGGTGTCTTCGGTTATGTATTTACGTATTTTGAAATGAAAGTTTTTTTATATTTTGTAGCGCTTTTTTGGAAGTCGGTGGTATTTTTTGTGAAATGTGCGAAATGTGTGTGCCTCTCTCGTTTCTTAAATTTCTGTGATAGAAATAGCTCCTATATAAAAGTAGCTCTTTATTGTATCCCTTCGATTTTTGCGAAAGTAACTCTCAAGTCAACTCACGCTTTGCTAGAATTATAAATAGGATATAGAAGGGTCTGTGAATCTAATAAAAATGATGAGAAAGCTACCGCTGAGTTTCTTATTGGGCATACTTATGAATAATGCAAAGCGGAAAAAAATATTTTAAGAACAACGGCCTACATTACAATTCTCATTAAAAGTAACTTCTTTATGGAAAAATTGCGTAGGTTGGACACAATAGTATAATAACTTGAGATAGAAATAATGTTTTATCATCGAAAGAATATAGGATGTAACAAGACCCATCACGAAGCCGCTATATACTAAGACAACAAAATATACAATAAATTAAGTAACTTTGTGCAAAAATAATTGCTGGTCGACTTTTTTTTGTGTGAAAATTCACTGTTTACGATAGTGAGCAATCATGTAACGCACGCAAAACATTGTGCTTATGTTTGCATATATCGTTACAGGGATCAGGATATCGGGAGTATTCAAAGTTAGATTATAACATTTCAAACTTGGTTTCGTAAAAAAACATTTAAAAAGTTGAAGTTTTGTCCACCATTCTTCTTCTTCATCTTCGTAACTACAAAATTCCCAGGTAAGATCCAGTACAAAAAAATATCATAATAATGGAAAGAACAAGTGTGACTCTTGGCTTTGTTAAGAGTAATTTACATCCGTTATACGAAGGTAATGAATCTTCTTTGAAGATAATGAATACCTATGGTATGAATAAATTTAATATAGCACATAATGTCCTGTCGCATGAAATCAGGGTGACTTTTAGAACATGATAGTCTATTTAAATAGATAGATCCGTATAGATAGCCTATTATTCTATTTTAGTCTATTTAAATAGATAGATAGATATAACTTAATATTTATGTATTTTTTTTAAATTTCTCAGAATTCGTCAATAGCACTTTCTCAAAACTCTCGAATGTAATGACCTTCATTGCTTCTCCATTGGATACCTGATACTTTTAAAAATCTTCCGATGTAACCAAATATTCTAAAACATCAAACAGTTAAAAGTTATAGGAAGAAGTTTCTTAACCATTTCCAAAAATCATCTACGTACTTACATTAACTTTGACACCAGTCATCTCTAAATTGTACTATAGCATTAAGCGTACAAATTACGGAGAAGACATCTTCAGCTACATCGAAGTACAATGTTCGATAATGCTGGCAAAGTATGAATTTGCAAATTCTTGAGTGATAATCTGGTATATGTTATCTTTTTACCTTCCCGCCACCCAACAACTCTTCGTACGTTATGTAGCCAGCAGGGCAATTGCGTAACACATTATCAATCGGAATCGGTTTCATTTTGACAGTTCAACAACATTCATTGTGTTTTTTACGTGTTGAGCAGACAAATTTTTCGAACTAATGAAGCAATGGATTAGCAATTTGCTTCAAATGACGTAGCGTTGGAAGGCCTCCCACAAGGTGGACCGACGACCTTGTGAAGGCCGCAGGAACCCTTTGGATGCGAGAAGCACAGAACCGGTCGAAGTGGAAGTGCTTGGGGGAGGCCTATGTCCAGCAGTGGACGTCTTTTGGCTGAAATTGATGATGATGATGATGATTCAGATTCCGATTTATAGTGTGTTACACAATTAGGGTGCAGGTCATCGCGACCGGTTTACATGTTGAGACGCCATTTTTGAGTAGTTATACGTCGATGGGCTAATCACTGATTACTTGTCGCGTAGTTCAGGTGATTTTAAACTACTGTACACGTACAAACTCTTAATTTTTTAATAAACTTCAAATTTCAAAGGTTTTGTAAAGGAAATAACTTTTTAATAAAAACTAAAAATAAAAATATCCTGAAGAATGTCATATATTTTTCTGATTTTGTTTACTGTAGTCGGTCATATACTTTTAATGCTTCTAAAACTTGCGTTTTTTGCGTTTAGGTCCTGTAATCCCCTTAAATCATAATGTGGCATAATGCTGAAGTGGAAAAAGTCCAACTAACTTTTGGAGGCCACTGTAAGTGGCATGGGATACTTGCTTCTTATAGTCAGGGGTCATGATGAAGTCTTTGTAATATGGCATTTCCACATAACAAAGACGTCATCATGACCTCTGACGATAATCCGATAAATTTCGAACATATATATTTATTTATTACATTTGGGAAAACAAACAGTATTAAGCGTAAACAGTGTTGTCTTAAAATTAAACTTAATAAATATACTACCCACAATATTTTCCACAAATTACTATATTAAATAATAAAAAATAAGCTGTTAGCAAACTTTAACTGTAGCAGGGCTAACTCAATAAAAAGAAGTTTAAAGAAAAGAGATAAACAATATTCTTTAAAAGATAAAAAAAAAACAGTGGCACTCCGGGAGTGCCGACAGAAGTGAAAACAAAACACAAAAAGAATACTTTGCCATCACTCACTGACATATCGGATATACATTAAAACCGAGTACATCCCGAGGACAGCCGAACACATCCGAAGCGGGTATTTTTTTTATCGTCTTATAAACAAAACACGCGTGGTGTGGCTTACGGTAACAGTGGCGCAAGTTTCATTAAAATCAGTTCATTCATTTCGAAAAATAAGGGCTTGAAAGTTTGTATAAAATGCCGCACGGCGTAAACGCTCTTAACTAAATATCTATTTAAAATAGTTTGAGTCTAATTATAGAATCTAAAAAAAGCTTCAAAATGTCAAACGAAATATTTTATTCAAAAAACAGCCATATTCGCTGGTATGCTGGTATGGTGAACTACGCCGTAGCATAGTGTGAGCTACGCCGTAGCACAGTTTGATCTACGCCGTAGCACTCTCTATCCGTCTTACGAATTTTCGATCAGGTCACGTGTCCTGACGCGAGTTTAACATTTTTTACCCATTACAAAAAAGGTGTACAACGCCGCTAAAGAAGTTTTCACTTCAAAAAATATAATTATATATATCATGCGTGATGTATCATGCAGTTCCCTAGCACTTGTCTTATTAACAAAAATATCAAATATCAAAAAAAAAATTCTTTGAAAATAGAAAATATAAAAAAGAAAATGTTTCCACCGAAACTAAAAATACAACAAATATAAAAGTAAATGCTATTCTGTCATAAAAACTAAAAAAATTAAACACATTACCAAGTTGGCTGAACATAATTTTTCTTGACTCACAGTTGGTATTCTTAACTTACTTTTTCTTTGTCCGAGTTTCAAGTGTCCAGTAAAGTTGGCTTTTGAGAAGGGATGACATAAAATATCAACAATATAATAAGATAATGAAATGCTTTTTGTACAATAAATCCTTTCTGTTGTTGGGTTGAGATGGCGCGTATTGTTATAATTTATTATTCATAATTTAATTTGCATTGTTTAAAATAATATCTCATAAAGAAGTCAAGCTGTATCATGCAAACAAAGATAACTTAGATTATGGCAGTATTCTTCCTTTAAAGTTTAAAGATGGACAGTTATCTACTTATTTATAGCTTTTAACAGTAAAATCCCAAGACCCAGTTTTAATCAGGCTACCGTTTCAGTTAAACATTTTAATCTACATTCTAACCAGAGCTGGGAAGTAAGCAAGCCGGGTACGTACCGAGGCTGCAGCTAACGGAGCCACAAATTGCCCGCCAAACGGTCGGAACAACGTGGGAGTAACACACAGGGGTAACAGGAAGCCTAGAATTACCTACTAGCTGAACGGAAGGTTTTATGTTCATGTGAGTTTTTATTCAGGTGAGCGTTTAAAAAAAATAAAGACAATTGCATAAATCTAGATGACTAAGTCACGCAACTTAATAACTATGGTAGTGCAACTAAGTACTATAAATGTAAAAACAATAGTTATTAAGTTTTATTTACTAACAAACTTGTTACTATATTATTATGTATACTTAGGTTAAGGTATCGCTAGGTTATCTATGGGTCTTTGTTACCTGAAAATAAATGGTTTATTATTATTTATTTTTATGTTTTTACATATCTCGGGAACATGGGGTGCTGCTCTTTTTTATTATTAATATATAATGCTGAAACTTGGCCAGATTAATAATGTAGGTATGACAAAAAAAACCGGTCAAATGCGAGTCGGACTCGCCCACCGAGGGTTCCGTAGGTATGTAACTAGAAATTTACGGTTTTCGGATTTTTTTCATATATTTGTAGTATAAGACGATATTACTTGCCAAATTTCATAGTTCTAGGTCAACGGAAAGTACCCTATAAATTTTGATTCCCTTGAGAGTGTCGAAATATACGTTTTTTGCGGCGTAAACGGCCTTATTTTTTTTTACGTTAACTTAGAAGTTTTACTTTTTCACAGCTTCAAGGGACTGTAGACCTGAGTATATGGTTTTAATTTCAACTCGATACCTCCACGTGTTCCCGAGATAAAGGGTCTTGACAGACAGACAGACAGACAACAAAGTGATCCTATAAGGCTTCCGTTTATTCATTTTGAGTTACGGAACCCTAAAACAACAATATTTGGGGTAAATCAGTAACTGGGTTGTGGAGGTCAGATAGGCAGTCACTCCATGTAAAATACTGGTATTCAACTGCATCCGGTTAGACGGGAAGCCGACCCCAACATAGTTGGGAAAAGGCTAGGCAGATGATGATAATAACTGAAAAAAACACGCACATCGGACAAGTGGGTAACCCCAAGTTGTAAGCGCATCAACAGAACGGAAATCGGCAAAATGGTTAGATGAAATAATATTATGAAGGAATCAACATTTCCTATTATATGTCAGATAATATTTTTTGCCCATTATTATTTTTGTGATCCTACCCTTCTATGTAATTTCGTCTTTGTTATAGATCGTTTTAATGAAAAGCTGTAACCAAGAATCATTTTCTCTTCTTTTGACGACTGGTTCTTTTCAGAAAAATATTACAATGTTTGTTATTCTACAGGCTACATAGAAAAAGAAATTTCTTTGCAATCAATTGGTTTTTAATGCTTTACGTGTTCAGGATTCTTATAGAGAAAAACTTTTCTTCTTCGAATTCTTTGGTTTGTTATACACGTTCCTCTTTCATTTCGTTCGTTCGGTCGTACTTATTTTTACTTTCCTTTTTAGGGTTCCGTAGTTCTGACAAGGAACCCTTATAGTTTCGTCATGTCCGTCTGTGTGTCTGTCTGTCTGTCCGAGGTTTTGCTAAGAGACCGTTAGTACTAGAAAGCTGTAAGTTTGTATGAGTGTGTATATAAATTACGCCGACAAAGTGGTAATAGGGCCCCCCCCTCCCCCCCTCTAAAAGCTTAACTGCGGGCTTGAAAAATCTGGAAAAAATCTCGATGATAGTGCATTTCATGAACTTTAAAGGAAAACTATAGCGGTTAAGATAACTTTATGAGTTTAGCAGTAATAGTCGTTGAACTAACATACTACATAAATTGAGAATAAAGAACAACAGAATCGTACTACATTGTGATAACGGGCTACTACGGAACCCTACACTGTACGTGGCCCGACACGCACTTGGCCGGTTTTATTTCTTTAACTAGCTGCGCCGCGCGGTTTCACCCGCATAAGTTTCGATCCCGTGGGAATATCGGGATAAAAACTAGCCTGTAGGTTAATCCAGGGTGTCAGCTACCTCTATACCAAATGTTATCAAAATTGGTTTAGCCGTTTGAGCGTGAAGAAGTAACAAACATATAAACACACACACTCACAAACTTTCGCCTTTATAATATTAGTGTGATGTGATACCACACGACTATGGGGTTTGTAAAATACTAATAATAATAAATACTGTCTAAATATTGGGACCACATTTGAATACAATAAAGAAGCGTTTTATATAGCAACTAGCTTCTGCCCGCGACTTCGGCCACGTGAAATTTCTTGTTCCCCTGACCCACCCCGGCGCATTACATCGCCTGCCCGCGTTATTACTTCGTTTTCGCAATGCGTTCTCTTTTTTTTCTTTTTGCTCGGCTCCTAAGGGTCTTACCGTGATGTTAAATAGAAAGAAAGAAAGAAGAAAGAAATAAAGAAAGAAAGAAGAAAGAAAGAAAAAGTTTATTTGGACACAGTTCGCTAAACAAAAAACTTTTTACAAAAAAAAACAACCGACTTCCAAAAAATACACTACAAATTGAAAAATAACTTTAATTTCGGAAGTCGGTGTCTTTGGTTCCGCATTTTCGTTTAATGACACCGACTTCCGAAATTAAAGTTATTTTTCAATTTGTAGTGTATTTTTTGGAAGTCGGTTGTTTTTTTTTTGTAAAAAGTTTTTTATTTTTCATTTTTTAGTGGGTCAGTTTGTAATTACAAGCTTTTTTATCTAAGTTACAATAGCCTAATGTCAACTGCTCATCACATGTTACAAAATATTGCTTTTCCCGATGCTGGGACGTTTATTGTTGAGGAGTTCTCCTGGTAAGAGCCAGGAGAACTCCTCAACAACCACTCACCATACGCATTGTAACGAGCATAAATTGCTTAGCAACCATATTAAAGTAACCGAATCGCAACCCGTGAAATATTTGTCATTGAGTAGTTCCGATGGCTATCTGTGGTCTTCATCATCAGCTCCACTTTACCAAATGATGATTTCCGAGAGCAAATGCTCAAGTTACTTTAATTATTGAGTAGGCCACACGACGAAAGAGCATTGCTAGAAATGACGCGATTACTCAACTTAAATTCGGTTTCAAATTGACGCATCAGCATGACTAGTAGGTAGTGGTCGTCCTATGTAAAACTACAATCTTAATTAGGTATTATTATTGTACGAACTGAACATTTTGGCATATTGAACCGTATGAAGTAAGCCCAACAAAAACTGCTGTAAATCGTCCAAACACAAGGTAGCTACTGTAAACTGTTGAGGAGTTCCCTTAACTGTCCTTCGTCTTCATCATCAGACCCCGAATGACAGTCACAACCATGTAGGTGTAAAGTTCTCATCAATACAAATTAATCAAGCCCAAACACAAGGTAACTGCTGTAAACCGTTGAGGAGTTCCCTCGACTGTCTTTCGGTTTCATCATCAGATCGACTCCAGGCCTTCATTAAATTGTAGTGCTTTAAAATACCTAATGAAAAAATTAACAAACGCACTAGTCGCTCCTACGATTTTCGAATGTTCCCCTCGATTTCACTGGGATGCCATCATCAGATCCTGGTTTTCTTATCATGGGACCACCCTTGGCATATCTCCTTTCCAACAAAAAAAGAATAATCAAAATCGGTTCATAAACGACGAAGTTATCCGCGAACACACATAAAAAAAAAAAAAAAAAAAAAAAAAAAAATATACGGTCGAATTGAGAAACCTCCTTCTTTTTTGAAGTCGGTTAAAAATACAAAATTAACAAAATAAAAATTATGTTTCAACAACAATAGTGTGTGCCTCACGGCTGCGCCAAAAAGGTTCATTTCAGCATTAATGCCGTAGCCTATTGCCTTCCTCAGGAATTGGGCTATTAAACACAAAATAAATTTTCAAATACGAGTTTGTAGGTCGTGTCCGTAGTTCCAGAGAAAGCTTTCAAACAAACAAACTCTTCAGTTTTAATATTAGTATAGATAGATAAACCATGATATGCTGAAACACTATCAAGAAAAGCCTTATAACGTTCCATTCACCCAGTTATCTTAACCTTGATGCTCCACGTAGGTGCCGTAAAGTTCGGCAGGCAATTTGTGTGTCAGTTAACAGCTACCTGGCAGGCACGAGACACGGCCTACTTCCACCGCAGCTCAATGATACGGTAAGATTTATTGACGAATGAGATTGGAACAGTTCAAGTTAGGTGGGAAGTTTTGAGAAAGTAATGTAACACATGTTGGAAAAGGATTTTAGTACTATACAAATCCAAAGAGATAGATAGAGTAGTTGAGTCTTAATTTGCTCGATATACTTTTGATAATGCTGGTTCAAATAAAAAACTAAAAATTGCAAGAAGAGAGGTTACGCCGTTAGGTTCTAGATTGAAATATCAGGAAAACAAAAATGACAAACGGAAAAAAAACGAAACGCGTACACAGATTTTTGATCTACAGAACATGTACCTTTATTTATTTCCTTAAAACCAAGTTATGAAGCACAAAGATGTGTTACTTAAGCGATCTGTCAATTTAGCAACCCATTTATGTATCACTCTGAATTCCCCTTAGCTAATAAAGATTCCATACGTTTATTAAGGATTTTTTATCCATCTAACATGAAAATAATCGTTACGGGCGTACCAAATCTTTATGGTAAAGAAGTAACATCTCATCTGTAACCAGCTTTGAAATGGAAGACGGGCAGAATATATGGCTGCATACATAATTTAAATTCAACAGAGGGAAGGTCAGTTCTGGGTTGTGATGGGATGCCAACCTGTCTCTAGAAATGCATTGTTGTGTCCATTCAGTGTTTGGACTGGGGTAAATATTATATGTGCTAGCTGTCTGCCAGAACCTTATAACCTAAATTTCATATTAGGATAACAACAATCTGTTATAAAGAAAATAATGTACCCAATGCATTGGGTACATTATTTGAATGTTGAATCTTATATAAATAATACAAAATTCAAAGTCCTGACTGACTGATATATCAACGCACAGCCTAAACCGCTGGTCCTAGAGACATGAAATTTGGAGGGTGTGTTCTTTGTGAAGAGTAGGTATCCATTAAGAAAGGTTTTTCGATATTCCACCCCTAAGAGGGTGAAATTTCACGCGGACGACGTCGTGGCTGGGCAGAAGCTAGTACTGAATACGTTGCAATGTATTGAGCATTTTGTAACATTTGGATATGAAATCGAATAAAACAAAACAAAACGTATTGATAACATTCAAACCAAAATAATTAAAATGTGAAATAATTTAAATAAACCTCAAACTTGTCTAAGCCAGCACCTCGCACCACTCGCTAAGTCATTCACTATCACAACACATAATATGACACTCATACAAAAAATGAGTGCACAGCTCAATATGAAATGAGACAAGTGGTGGATTACCCACATCTCCAGCATTTCATCAAGCCAACTTCTCAAGTATTTGCGAACAAATTTAACAAATGATATGCAAATGTAAATGAAAATATTTGCAAGCAAAATATATGGAACCGCACACAGATGTATGAATTTACTCGATCGACCTAATTCAATCTCCCTTGGTATACTTTGTATACACCCCTTATCCGAAATTTAGCTTGAAAATAAAAAGCTGGAATATACGTCGAGACGGATTGCACATAACCCGACAGTCTTTTGGGATTTCCTTCTGCTAGGTTTTAACATTACTGCTAACTGTACCGTACTGTAATATGCCATGAAATTGAAATGTTCCTGACTGTATAATTATAGTTATTTTAGCATAAAGCAGAAGGCGAGATCTTCTAATGACATACACTACATCAGCACTAGCAGTAAAAACCAAATTTAACACGAGACATCTCTCATAAAGGCTGGATGCCAGAGACATCCTTCTAGCGTTTACTGCTGCACTTAAAGCTACATAAGCTCTGACTTCAGATGACACACTAAAACTTTTAAAGCTACTTGAAGATGCACTCTCGTCATACGATGAAACACGTGCCAGAGATATCGATCGACATACTACGTCAGTCAAAGTACTATCATCACTTAAACTTTCAATGGAGTGCCACAAGGAACTATCTTATGGCTAACTTAAAACAGATCTCAGTGCCTCGTAAAATAATGGTACGCTTCGGTGTGAGAGCCGGTCTACGTTATTCGCATGTAAATGGAGGAGTCATATTGAAATTCTAAGGATTCCGAGGATGTAGGTACTTGCTTTTTGTAAGGAATTGTGGTCCCTCTTGATCAAGACTACTCAGTGGATTTACTAATTTTGTAGGAAAGAAATGTGTGTTTTTAATGGTTGGTTTGGTCACAAAGCCGTCGTTGCTTAACTAGTTCCTAGTAGTACTTTGTTTTGTATTTTGTTTTATTCTTTGAAGCTTCGTTCAATCAAGCATTTCAAAGGAAGTAATTATTCATGTACTTTTTAAGTCCAGGGGAGAGTTCCCTCTGTTGTTTTATTTAAAAAATGATGGACCAGAAAATCAACATAAACATTTCAATATTATAACAATATTGCATACCTTTGTTCGTTTCCTTCATTTGCACATTCTGTTTACGTCAATATTTGAATAATGCTCAGAACGGGCCTTTTGTTTAAATACCTACTTAATGCCTTATTTGAATAAGCAACAAAATGTTTTTCATTAGCTTTTTAAAGGCAACGCCATTAAATATTGCGTGAATAAATTATAAGCTAACTGAAGTGGTAAAAATGCTTCATTTTGCTCAGCCTTCCTTAAAGGAAAATCCCTTTATTAAAAATTATGTAGGTATCGATTTTTCTATTTTAAATGTACGAAGCAAGCGTTTTATTCTTAGTGAAATACATAATCAGCCTATAATGTTCCCACTGCTGGGACACAGGCCTCCTCTCTGTGAGAGGGAGTGGGCCGTAATCCACCACGCGGGACCAGTGCGGGTTGGCAGATGTCACATGTCTTCGAATTTTTGGTTCTAGGACATGCCGGTTTCCTCACGATGTTTTCCTTCACCGTTTTGAGAGCAGTGGTGACGAAACAATTTATACAAAGTAAAGCGCCTGTCTGGGTTCGAACCTACGACCTACAACTCGTAAGTCGCGGCCGTTACCACTTGGCCACCAAGTCTTAGTGAAATGATTGCTTTGAAATTAAAACCATCATCTGACTAGACTTTTCCCAACTATGTTGGGGTCGGCTTCCAGTCTAACCGGATGCAGCTGAATATCAGTATTTGACATAGAGCAACTACCTATCTGACCTCCTGAACCGAGTTACTGGGTAATACGATACCCCTTGGTAAGACTGGTTGTCAGATTTTCGGGCTTCTGACTACCCGTAACGACTGTCAAAGATCCACGAATGACAGCCGGGACCTACGGCTTAACGTGCTTTCCGAGGCACGGAGGGGTCTCGGATTTAAAGATGGTCACCCATCCACAGAACAACCGCGGCAAGTGTAGCTTAACCTGATCGATCGACCTGTGCGGCTGTTATTATTTAGCCACGGGCTCCTTTTTAGGGTTCCGTTGCCAAATGGCAAAAAACGGAACCCTTATAGATTCGTCATGTCTGTCTGTCGGTCTGTCTGTCTGTCCGTCCGTATGTCACAGCCACTTTTTTCCGAAACTATAAGAGCTACACTGTTGAAACTTGGTAAGTAGATGTATTCTGTGAACCGCATTAAGATTTTCACAAAAAAATAGAAAAAAAACAATAAATTATGGGGTTCCCCATACTTAGAACTGAAACTCAAAAAAATTTTTTTTGTCAAACCTATACGTGTGGGGTATCTATGGATAGGTCTTCAAAAATGATATTGAGGTTTCTAAATAATAATATATTTTTAATATAATTTTTTTCTAAAATGAATAGTTTGCGCGAGAGACACTTCCGAAGTGGTAAAATGTGTGTCCCAAATAAGAGAATGATAAAACTAAAAAAATATATGATGTACATTATCATGTAAACTTCCACCGAAAATTAGTTTGAACGAGATCTAGTAAGTAGCTCACCGGTGAAAATTTAAAAACATGATGGTACGGAACCCTCGGTGCGCGAGTCCGACTCGCTCTTGCCCGGTTTTTGTTTGTAGTAACCAACTGCTAAAAACCAATATTGTGGACAGCCTCTTCCAACACAAAGTGGATAGCTACAACCATTATGGAAAACGCTATCCACTTTATTCCCTGAATCCAATCTCCTTTCTACTAGCACTACCCATGAGAAAATTTCAGACGGCTTTTACTTTTTTAAACATAATACGTTATTCTCTTTCGAAGCACTAAAAGGTCTTGAAAAGTTCACCACTATAAAAGATGGAATAACATGTAAAATTCATGTTTCTAGTTAACGAAACAAGAACGATTCCTCTCCGCGGATGTTCGCAACTCGAAACTAAGAAACATTATTCAAACTTCCACCGAATTGTCTAGGGAATAGTCTGAAGACGAGTGTTTTTTTTAGGTAACTTCAAGAAACTTTGTGCCAATACTGTCGTACAATTTTTGTCACGGATTGTGGTTCGTCTGTAATAAATCGATACATTTAGAAAGCTGGAGTGCTAGGCCTAGGCGTATCGATTTTTCGTGGGTATTTACAGCTTAGTTTCCTAGAAGAGCGTCGCCCGCCACATAAGGTCTGCGCAATTTACCGGCGAATGACGTCACTGAAACATTATTTATAAAAATAAGTTGATCTGTTTCCCAGAGAACACTTTTTGACACCGACGGCCTGGCCACGGGACATTCGCTGCAGCGAAATTTCGCTTGGTGACTGGCGGCGCGATGGGCGATAGAAACGAATGTATGAATCGTTACGGCGGCGCATGCCACGGACTCGCGCGATAGACGCGGCGAATAGTGCAGGAAGCCAAACAAGTTTATTTGTATTCGCCGCGAAATAATGAACACCGAAACTTTTAGCCCGTGGCCGTGAAAACTGCGCCGCGTAGGTTGCCGCGCCGCCAGACGCAACGCCGCGCCGCCGCGCCGCCAGATGCACCGCCGCGCCGCCGCACCGGTCGCGACGCCCTGTCCCGTAGCCAACGGGTAAAGTCAAACCCCGCTATGATTTAAATTTTTGCCGCTGCTATCATTTTCATGACAGACGTGACTGCGGCCGTCAAGTGGAGAGTGGCAAGTGGTGAGAGCGGTGATCGCCAACCATATCTTTACTTACTTTCAATTCGTAGTCATTTTAAGCCGCAAGATAATCAAGAAGTCTGCGGTTTTTCTGACGAAAATCTTGACATGCTCAGGGATAATACCTACATTGTGTAGACTTCATCATAATATTTCATAATCAGCCTATAATGTTGCCGTAATCCACCGCGCGGGCCCAGTGCGCATTGGCAGATGTCACATATCTTCGAATTTTTGGTTCTAGGACATGCCGGTTTCCTCACGATGTTTTCCTTCACCGTTTTGAGAGCAGTGGTGATGAAATCATTTACACAAAGTAAAGCGCCTGACTGGGTTCGAACCTACGACCTACAACTCGTAAGTCGCGGCCGTTACCACTTGGCCACCATTGCTCTCTGTGTAGACTTGTAAAATATTAAATTGAAACGCTGCTGCTGGCTCCAAAGTAATTGCTGATTTTAGGCTATACCGTATTAATTAAATCTTCGTTCAAAATTAGAAATAGTCACACGAAAAGTCTCGAATGAAAGGCACGTAAAGTCATTGTTTTCAGGGTTCACGATGGTATTATTCTTTTATTGTTTGCCTGGAAATCCAGACTGAAATCCTTATTGTTCTCTATAACTGTATTATTGCCTGGGAGACTCAATTAAAGGCTCAGGAGGAAGCTACAAAAGGTAGGATTCCTGTTACTAACAATAAACCGTTATGATACGGGAGACTGTAGATCAAGTTTTCTGAGCAATACCTACGCTTGAAATTTTACTTGATCTTGCTTCATGGGACACTTTTTATTTATAGGTTTTCTCAATGTATTGAAGTTTATTACTTAATTCAAGAAACAAAATCATTATGGCCCTTTGTATACGGCACTCCAAATCACGTCCTGCCAGCGAAGCATGGAGATAAGTGTCGGATAAAATCAGGAAGTGTCAAAAAATTCGTCGCACCACCATCAGGCAAAAGACAGGAGTGAAAGATGCTCTCACCTACGCTCTAAAATTAAAATGGAGATGGGCAGGAGACAGCGAGAATGAGCGGCGATCGATGGACAATTCGCATGACGTCATGGCCAGGTCCTATAGGCACTCGGAAAAGAGGAAAACCTATAACTAGATGGGCAGACTACATCACACGAATCGCTGGCAACTGGCTGATAGAAGCCAAAGACCGCTGGTGTTCTCTGGAGGAGGCCTTCACCCTCACTACTTGAGGGGTTCATGAACCATGCATGCTATTTACTTTTTTTTTTTTTTTAACATTATGATTTTAAATTAATATTAAACGTAATTAAAAAAAATTATAAACATTACAATCACTCAAATTGAATTTATACATTTTAACTATTAGTTTTAATTTTTAACTACTATCGTAAACTGAAATAAAATGAAAAATATTTTGGAAATAATTAATTAATTATTACGAGTATGTAACGATAGCAACAACTCATCTATCAATTATTTTTAAATCATTATATTGTATTAAAATACACAATACATTTAAAAATGTTAAAAATCCTTTCTAATGCATGAAATAAAAGGCTTTTTTATTTATTTATTTTATTATACGTCGCGGTTTATAAACCGTGCCGTTGAAAAAACGTGTCCGTCAACAAACTTCCATAGTGATCCATACAATACTAGCGACCGTGCTGACACACGGCGAATAAACCGTAGTTTTTCACGGCAAGAAAAACGTGTGTGTACAAAGGGCCTAAGTGTAGGACATGTACTCAGGCAGAAGACACAGGTTATTCCTTTTCAGGGTCAATAAGTATGTCGGCAGCGTTTGGGAAGCTACGTCGATTCTTCTCGTCGCGTATGTTTAGTATTTTCAATACTAAATTGTTTATGTCAGTCTATACTAAATTGTCTATGGAAATCGCTAGAAAATTATCTATGTAATCTGAGTCTTCCTCTTCCGTTTCGGTCTCCGTACCAGCGTCACGTCTCGCACATTATTCCTTAAATAATAGCTTAATAATACCTTTCATACTTATCTACAACAGTGTTAAGTGTAATCAGTGCTCAATAAACTTTGTGTCAACAACAGTCGACGTTTCATTCAGTCTCCAACATTAATGGTCCTTCGATTGCCTACGCCCAAGAAATCGCCATATTAGAAAACGCCATTGTTCCACATAGTACTTCGGGACAGTTCGTGTGAACATCGTGCAAGTTCGTGTGGCGGGGTGGAAGAAATCCAGCGCAGCCAACATAAGCGCAAGTGCCTGTTTTATCGACGCGACGGAAGACGCCTTACGCCATCTACTGGAAGACAAAGGCATTTCACGGCGAACACGCCAATCACAGCTCGATATTGGTACGACATTACCGTCCGACTTCAAGGGCATACATGCCAACCAATACCAGCACAGCCACAATAGTGCCATCTTAAAAAAGAAAAAGTATATCGAACTCCGCCATTACTATAGAACACTACAGATTTTCGGATTCGATCGTGATCAAACAACTACTAGTAACAACTACTTCTACGTACATACGCAAATACTATTCAGCCAAAAGTAATAAATAACTACGGCTACAATTAGTGATACCACTGGAAACTACAATCAACTTTCTAGTTCCAAACACGGACACGTGTATCTACTCAACAGCTACAGCTTAGCAATTACATGAATACCAAAATGGAGATCGACGCTCTAAAAGTTCAAAGAAGTTCCATCAAAGGGAAACTGACTAGAATCGGTAACTATATCTCTAGCCTCGATGTGGAGGAAACCAGTTACAACGTGCAAGAACTGATAGTGAGAAAAGCCGAAATTGGTCAAATTTTGGAACGCTATGAAGAGGTGCAACTAAAAATTGAAATTTTGGACAACGCCCCAGAACGCCAATCGATGCACGAGCAAGAGCGGGAAACTTTCGAAGGAAAATACTTCACCTGTAAAGCAAAATTGGAAGAGCTATCGGTGACTCGGCGGATAAAGCATCTGCTAATGTGTCGGTTGAGAACCACACCACGTTGTTGAACTCAACCGCCATAAAAAAACCACATGTCAGACTTCCAAAATTGGAACTACCACGATTCGATGGCGACATCAAACAATGGCCCGCGTTCAAAAACATATTTTATTCATCGGTGGACTACGCAGATATCCCGCTGGTCAACAAGCTGCAGTATTTGAAGTCTGCGCTCACGGGGGAAGCCGCCGGTCTAATTGCATCACTGCTCATAACAGACGATAATTATCAAAAAGCTCTAGACATCCTGTCCAAAAGGTATGAAAACAAAACCATAGTAGTAAATTATCATTTAAAAGCTGCATTAATAAAATTTAATGTAATATCAAAATCTAATCTTAAAGATTTTCTTATAACTCTGCAACAAAGTCTAGATTCTTTAAAGGCTATCAATCTACCTGTTGATACTTGGGATGTACTGTTAGTATTTTTAATTTGTGAAAAATTGGATAATTCTTTGCGTGCTGCATGGGAAATAAATAGGAAAGATAATACTATTGCAACATTGTCTGAACTGCTTGACTTTTTGAATTTACGCAGAACTGCCTTTGAATTGTTGAATGATAAATCATTTAGTGATAAACAAAGTGTGCCTTTGAATTGTTGAATGATAAATCATTTAGTGATAAACAAAGTGTGAAAGCAACGCATGTAGGTTCAAATCAGCCTAATGCCTCATGCACATTGTGTCAAAACAAACATGCATTGCACAACTGTCCCAGTTATCTCGAATTGTCTACTTCTGATCGCATACAGCTTATTAAAACTAAATCCCTATGTTTTAATTGTTTACAGCCATACCAAGCTAATCATAAGTGCTCCAAATATAAATGTTTAAGATGTCATAGAAAACATCACACAAGTATACACATAGACAAACAACCCAACAACAACGAACAGGTTAGCTCTACCTTATCTATATTGTGTAACAACACTCAACCACTACAACCTACTATTACAAACTTACCTTTATCGCATCCTGCTGAGTCAACTCAACTTGACTGTTTACAGAGTTCTAATACCAACTCTACAAATAATAATATTCCTTCAACTGTGTTAGTGTCTAACAATAATACAAATCAAATATTGCTTTCCACAGCTATTATAAGAATCCAAAATGCATCAGGAAGGTGGATGCATGCGCGTGCTCTTCTGGATGCTGGGAGTGAAGTCAACATTGTTACCCACAGACTCGCTTCTATGCTTCAGCTTAAGTTGAATGAAAATGCTACTATATTACAAGGTGTTGGTAACAACCAACAACAAACAAAAGTGAGTACTAAAGCCAATATTTCATCACGCTACAGCAACTATACAGCTACTCTTTCATTCATTATCATGGATAACATTACTGTGCCGCTACCGCATACTTACATACCTACACAAACATGGCCTATACCAGCTAAACAAGCACAAACACTTGCTGATCCTACTTTCTACATCCCTAGTTCTATCGATTTGCTCATTGGTGCAGAACTATTCTATTCTATAATTCAAATGGGTCGCATGAAGCTAGGTCCTAATTTGCCTTACCTCATAGACACAACATTCGGTTGGGTTATTTCGGGTCTAGTGAATATGGATAAGTCTTCCTTGCTTTGCACACAGCCTCTCTGCATGCTAGTTGCATCTAATTCAACAGATCAGTTATTACAATCCTTCTGGGAACAGGAAGAAACTTCCTCTAAATGCAAACTCCGCTCACCTGAGGATGACTTTTGTGAACAACTCTTCGAATCTACCACTACTAGGAATGAGTCAGGCACCTACATTGTCAATTTACCAATTCAATCAGAACGAGTAAAGGAATTAGGTAATTCATTCAATATAGCTTATAAATATTTACTTCAACTTGAATCTAAAATGAAAAATAATTTGGAATTTTATAATCAGTACCGGGCATTCATACAGGAATTTATTGACCTTGGTCATGCTCATTATATAGAACAGTTTTCAGCTACAGATGACAATTCATATTACATGCCACATTTTGCTATTTTACGACCTGATAGTGTTTCCACTAAGCTTCGCACTGTTTTTAATGCAAGTTCTAAAACTTCTTCTGGTATGTCATTGAATGACATATTATATGAAGGTCCCAATATATACAATGAGCTATTTGATATAATTCTTAGATTCAGACTCTATAAATATGCATTTTCATGTGATATAGTTAAAATGTTCCGAGGAATCTATATAAATCCTCAACAATCGTCATTGCAAAGAATCTTATGGAGAAATTCTAAATCGGAACCACTAAAATGTATAGAATTAGACACAGTTACTTATGGTACTAAATGTGCACCTTATTTAGCATGTCGTGTAATGCTGGATTTGGCAGAAAAATACAAAGATACATACAAATTAGCTGCTTCTTGTATTATAAATAACTCATATATGGATGATTACTTGTGTGGTGAACAATCCAAAGACAAATGTCTACAGCTGTATTCAGAACTTATTGATTTGTTAAATAAAGCAGGATTTAAGTTACACAAATGGGCATCTAATCTTCCAGATCTTTGTGAAACTGAGTCTAATAAAATGCAAGATACATCACTTAGTGATAGAAATGACAAGTCATACATTTTCACACCATCTACTTCAGTGAAAACTCTTGGTTTGAAATGGACACCCAGTGTGGACACACTACAAGTGTCTATCCCTAGTCCTAACAAATTACCTTATACAAAGAGGAATATTCTATCTCAAATTGCTCAAATCTTTGACCCTATAGGTATATTAGCCCCTACTACAATTTTACCTAAGCTTCTAATGCAAGAAATATGGAAACTAAATACTGATTGGGATTCTTTAGTCTCAGATGAATTACAAGATACATGGCAGAAGTTTATTATAGAATTAAAAAACTTAGATAACATTCAGATACCTAGATATTGTTTCTCTGACATATCTGATAATATACAATTGATAGGTTTTTGTGATGCTTCCAGTAAAGCCTACGGTGCTTGTTTATACATTAGAGCTACTTACCCTAACAAAATGCCTAGTTGTTATTTAGTAGCTGCCAAATCTAAAGTTGCTCCAATCAAAAAACAACAGTCAATTCCTAGACTAGAATTGAATGGTGCACTTGTTTTAGCAAAACTTAGTAATCGATTCATTTCCTCTATTAAAGACATTATTACTATTGACCAAATCTATCTCTTTACAGATTCGACTATTGTACTTAGTTGGATCAAAACTCCTTATAAAAATAAACTCCATACTTATATATCACATCGCCTTATGCAAATTATTGATACATCCAAATGTGATGATTGGTATTACATAAATACCAAACAAAATCCAGCTGACACCATCACACGTGGAGTCATGCCTGCGAGCTTACAATCTTGCACATTATGGTGGCAGGGTCCCTCTTGGTTGTGTGAAGACACTACTTTGTGGCCCACAACTTCTTTGGCTCAGCCTCAGGAGCTAACTCCAAGCCCTTCAGTAGTCCCTACTGATAATAAAACCAGTCTGATCACTCATTGCCAAGACAGTCCTATAAATTATGATTTTTTCTATGAGTATTTTTGTAAACATTCAAATTTTACGCGCTTAATTAGGTCTGTTGCCTATTTATTTAGATTCATACATAATCTAAAAAACGTAGACATGCGAACTTCCTTCTTAACAGTCTCTGAATTGAAGTATGCACATGATTTTATAATCAAAGCATGTCAGCATCATCATTACTACAAAGAAATTTGTGAATTACAATCCAGTCAGTCAATCCACTCAGACACTCTGTCAGATACTCCTGAGTACTCAAAAGGCAAACAGAAATCATATGTCTTAAAATCCAGTTCACTTAAAAAATTAAATCCCTTCTTAGATGAGTCAAATCTTCTGAGAGTTGGAGGTCGCATTCGACATGCTGACATTCCATTCAATCAGGCACATCCCCTCATATTACCTTCCAAATGTCACATTACTAATATTATAATACAACACTATCACTTGACATTATTACATGCAGGTATACAAAACACATTATACAACATCAGACTGAAATACTGGCCTATCAATGGAAGAGGTGAAGTAAAAAAATGTATTCACTCTTGTGTTAGATGTACTAGGTACCAGGGTCGAGTCTGTGGTCAGCAAATGGCTGATCTTCCAGCAGCTAGAGTGACATTAACACGTGCATTCAATCATGTAGGAATTGATTATAGTGGTGCTATAGCCGTTAGAAATTCTATGGGTAGAAATTGTAGATATACAAAGGGTTACATCTGTCTATTTGTATGTTTGTCTACTCGCGCTATACATCTTGAATTGGTTACAGATATGTCCTCTCAGTCATTCATTTGTGCTTTGAAACGTTTCATTTCTAGAAGAGGCATACCTACTTGTTTGTATACAGATAATGCTAGTAATTTTAAAGGCTCTAAATCTGATTTGCACGACTTGTATAAAATGTTTAAAAACGAAACTTGCTACAGTAATATACTAAAATATGTATCTTCAAACTATATTGAATATAAGTTTACTGTACCATTAGCTAGCCACATGGGTGGTATATGGGTAGTTCTTCGAAATTTGATTCTTTGACTGATCCATATGGCCAAAATTTAATTTCACTTTCAGCTCTGTAACACATGTTCATATGAAAATAGGTATACCAAATAACATATATTTGAATGAGGGACTCGTTTTTATAAAGTAGTTTTCAAGATATTAATTTTGTGCCCAGATGAATCAGAATGTGTTACATATTAATCAGAAACAGAAATAAAAAGTAATAAATACACCGTTAGTTATGAATGTAAATTCTAAACAATAATTATTAATTCTTAAATAGGACTAAGACATATCAAAAGTATCATATTTAGAACAAGATTATACTCCTGTCATTTTTTTATTATTCAAAAGGTTATAGCTAAGTAAATAATAATAAATAAGATTAAAACTACTGACTTGTACACGGTCAAAAATTGGACAAGGAGAATTACGCAACAAAAGCGCTCCTATCGTGCTGGAGAGGGGAAAAACTAATTTATTTTATTATTCATATGGGGTCACCATACGAATCAGGCACAGATGAATCAGGATTTTGCCTACAATCATGCATAACTCATCGTACATACAGACTTCATTATTTTCATTTTTCTACACGAATCTATAACCCAAAAGCATCACACGAAACACAGATTGAAGTTTTAAAACAATAAAATAAATTTTATAAAGTAGGCATTGTAATCAGGATGCCACCTGAACCAAACACAGATGAATCAGGTATTTTCCTTCGTAACACCGGATCTAAGCCAACCAGCCGCTCGTCCACCTTCTAGGTCGTCCGTTGCACGACTGGCTTCCCCCCGCGCTGGAAGCCAGACTCTCATTATTATTACCCGACCAAGTACGGTCAAGCGCAGCTTACGCCACATTAATCAGTATTATACGCCGGACACTTCTTTTTTACTTATTTATAAACAGACTAACGTAGCTATAACTAATACACATTTTTTTTGTAAGAGGACAACTCATTTCCTTTCGATATAATTATAATTTATATTGATGTATCAAAGGGAAAATGCGACATCGACCATTTTGTTCCGGAAAATGGCAAACGGACGCGCTATATGAATCAGAAGAACGACCTTCAAATATTTTTATTTTGTACCTAGACAGCAATTATTAAAAAAAAATCATTTGTCCCAGTAAGGGATAAAGCTAAACTGTACAAAAAAATATATTACATGCCGTTTTTTTAGTTGGTTACAGAAATATACCCACAGACATCGAAAATTTTGTCCCTGAAGAATTACCCATATATGAAGCAGGTATAAAATCTGTAAAATCCTTACTCAAGAGACATTTGTTTAGTACTAAGTTAACATACGAATTGTTGTACACTGTATTATCACAAATTGAAGGTATACTTAATTCTAGACCACTCTATCCATTGACAGACCTACCTTATGATTTAACATGTTTAACTCCAGGTCATTTTCTCATAGGTACAGCTTTAACTGACTTACCTGAGCCTAGTGTATTAAACCTGAATGAGTCTAGAATTAACGTCTATCAGAAAATAATGCAAATAAAACAAAAATTTTGGAAACAATTTTATTGTAACTATTTGTCAGAATTGCAATGTAGAAATAAGTGGTTGCAAATACAGAAGAATGTAAACATTGGAGATCTTGTAATAATTAAAGATGAAAATACTCCTCCCACTTGTTGGCCTCTAGGCAGAATAACTTCCACTAATATTAATAAGAATGATAACTTAGTTAGATCAGCCGTGGTACGCACATCTAAGGGAGAATATACCAGGCCTATTCATAAGCTAATTTTGCTACCTATATCTTCTTAATTTAAAACTTAAAATATTTTAACATGTATGTAACACTAAAGAATTATCTCCTTAATCTGAAAACATTGTACACAATTAATGTATAATTTTATAAATTTAGGTTCTACTTATTTACTAAATTTAAGCACTACATAGAACTATAACTAACTATTGACTTACCTCTGTAATTTATTTAAGCAACATCCTTAATAATTCAACTATGAATATGAATCTGTATTTCAATAAGCTACTAGTTAACTAGGTACTTACTAACATAGCTTTACTTTTAAATAAGGTGCGAGAATGTTTAGTATTTTCAATACTAAATTGTTTATGTCAGTCTATACTAAATTGTCTATGGAAATCGCTAGAAAATTATCTATGTAATCTGAGTCTTCCTCTTCCGTTTCGGTCTCCGTACCAGCGTCACGTCTCGCACATTATTCCTTAAATAATAGCTTAATAATACCTTTCATACTTATCTACAACAGTGTTAAGTGTAATCAGTGCTCAATAAACTTTGTGTCAACAACAGTCGACGTTTCATTCAGTCTCCAACAGCGTATTCCACAGAGCCTAAAGACTAAGGTCTTCAATCAGTGCATCCTGCCAGTTATGACTTACGGAGCCGAAACGTGGACACTCACGGTACGGCTGGTCCTTAAATGCAAGGTCGTTCAGCGAGCTATGGAACGGGCAATGCTTGGAGTCTCTCTGAGGGATGGAATTCGCAACGAGGTGATCAGGCAAAGAAACAAAGCTCACAGAATAGGCAAGCTGAAGTGGCAATGGGCCGGACATATTTGCCGTAGAACCGATGACCACTGGGTAGACTGAGTGGAGTCCACGAATCGGTAAACGTAAGGTGGGACGCCCTCAGGCTAGGTGGAGCATCGATCTTCGCAGGATGGCTGGTAGCAGTTGGATGAGAGTTGCCGAAAATCGAGTTGAATGGCGTGCAATAGGAGAGGCCTATGTACAGCAGTGGACTGCTATATATAGGCTGATGATGAAGTATGTGAGTATACATTGCTATCTGTGCTTCAGCGAAAGAGAATTTTATCCATAGCCCAAATACCTTTGATATCATCATCATCATTCTCCTGCCCTTATCCCAATTTATTTGGGATCGGCGCAACATGTCTTTTTCTTCCATACTTCTCTATTAGTCGTCATCTCGGTAGTCACCCACTTTCTAACCATATCATCATTCACACAGTCCATCCATCGTCTCTTTGGTCTTCCCCTTCTCTATAGCCATCAACATGCACAAGCATACCCAAAACTTTGGTAATTAACAAAATAAGTAGGTATTTAACCGCCTCCAAAAAAAGAGGAGGTTCTCAATTTGGATGTTCATATATATATATTTTTAATAAGTAGGTACTTTGTCGGATGTATCAATAGTTTATTGACTATCAAGTTTCTGACCAAGCTAAAAAAAGAGTATAATTTTGTGTTCCTATTTTTGGAATTTCGCACCCAGACAGGTTCGCATCGAGATAGGACCTAAATAATGTTCTCGTCTGTTTATTGTCACGTTCATGTATATGAAAAACCTGTATAGGTTTTCCACCATACGAATATTATTCAATGAATGTATAAAATAATAAAACGTTGTTTTCGGGTAACACACTAGCGTTATTACATACAAAAATAGCTGCTATTTTGAACAGCGCGTCGATTGGCGCTCGAATTACATGCGTCGAATTTTATCACAGCAATTTAGCGAATTTGATGCTGGTGTTACAAATCTGTTGACACTAAATATTTGACTACCATTTATTCAGTAAATAATTTGTCCATGGAATACAACATATTCCCATGGTAAATACTGTTTAATTCGTTTTTCGTAGAATACACGTAGCAAAATACATACCGAGGCCCCTCGCCTCGGAAAGCGTGTTAAGCAGTTGGTCCCAGCTAGCGGCTGTCATTCGAGGATCTTTGACAGTCGTTACGGGTAGTCAGAAGCCAGAAAATCTGACAACCAGTCTCATCAAGAGGCATCGTATTGCCCAGTAACTGGGTTGTAGATGTCATAGACAGTCGAATCGTAAACACGTATTTTTTTCTTAAAATTAGCAATCACTACCTTGGTACTCTTCTATATTCATGTATTTTTCTGTATTAAGTGTTTTGTGTGTACATAAATAAATAAATTAGGTTAGGACTAAATAATGAAAATTAGCGTAAATGAGAATTAATTTTAATACCTTCTCCAATGCTAAAGCCGATCTTGATACTTATAGATGAAAACGCCCTGTGGCACAATTTCCCTCCAATACAGTGTAGAATATTGCAAAAATAATACGTCTTCAAAGGATAACTTTGCACGATTAGTACTGTATTAAATTAATCTACCAGGAATTTGGCTTGCGAACTTTACCAGCTTATAGGCTTTTACGAATTTTCCACTTAATTCTGATTACTTTCAAAGAAGCGGGTCGGTAACCGCTGAATGTTTCCCGATATTAATTTTGCAAGACGATTTCGTTAATATTGGTAATCCATAATTTTTTCAAGTTGATAATTTGATATGAGCTCAATTGTTACTAATGAGACACAATTACTTTTCTAATATTACTGGCCTTAATAAGGCTTCCTAACAAACGAGGGGAGAATAATGTGGTTCTGCCGGTCACACAATGGTCCATTTGAAGGACTAAGTGCGGAAACCAAACCCATAACATAGAATGTGGTTCTGCATTTCCGAAAACAATTACTAGTAGGACATCGTTGCCGTCTCGGGTAAAAATCAGTGATACAAAAAAACAAAAGAAAAACAGCCCAACTTCTATCTAAAGATATCTCCGTATACCGTAAGGTCTATACCTGAGTAGAATTCCAGGTACCCTCGCAAACTTTAAAACCGGAATTAAACACCTAAATAAAGGGTGTAAGTAAGAATGTGTACAGCAATGAAGCTTGACAAAAATGTGGTCCTTTCACATTATATATTATAGTCAGCATAATAAACTACATCCCTTTCGGATAACGAGTGAGAACTTAATAGAATTGCGGGGAGAATGCGTGAGTACCTCGGAATGCCTTTCGTAGGCGGTACCATAGAATAAAAGTAGAATGGAAGGGAAACTCCGGCTACGAACGAATACTTTTATACCTAAAGTTTTGAGAATGTCAACGGCCGCACACGTTTTATGTGTGTTGTTTATTTTTGACAACACTGCTGTTATGGTAGGCGTGTTCTTGAATGGAGATCGCGAATCGGCAAACGTAAGGTAGGACGTCATCAGACTTGGTGGAGCGCCGATCTTTGCAGGGTGGCTGATAGCAGCTGGATTGCCGAGAATCGATCTGAATGATGTGCAATTTGAGAGGCCTGTGTCCAGCAGAAAAAATGTAAATTATATCATCACCACCGCTCTCAAAACGGTGAAGGACAACATCGTGAGGAAACCGGCATGTCCTATTACCAAAAGTTCGAAGACATGTGACATCTACCAACCCGCACTGGGCCCGCGTGGTGGATTACGGCCCATTCCCTCTCACAGAGAGAAGGCCTGTGCCCCAGCAGTGGGAACATTATAGGCTGATTATGTTATGTTATTATGTTATGTCCAGCATCTGAATGATGAATACTGTCAGGTGTACTGACGTTGTGGGGTACAGTCAACAGCAAAAGTAGATGATCAAAATCAGAAATTCAACACTAATGAACGGAGTTCGCGTCAGAACTGTGTGACGTCGAAGTGATTCAAAAGTATGTGATTGTAAATTATACCAAACATTTACTACTAGTACAGCTGCCATATATTCGTGATCAGTTTTGACTCCTATTGAATTTCTGATTTTGATCATCTACTTCTGCTGTTGACCTTACAATAAATTAACTTGTGAGTGAATTTTTCTTCTTTACGTAGTCAAAGTTAGTATTTTTAGGCCCGCTTACACTACATAATATAAATGTGTTTAGCGTTAAACGTATATAAAACAACATTCTGTTTCTGCCAACAGTCTGTGTTTGTTGTGAAGAAGACAAAGGCAGAATGCTGTTTTAAATATGTCTAGCGCTAAACGCATTTAGTGGTATGTGATGCAAGCCACTTTTAACCCATGGCAACAATTTGACTTTATCAACTAAACCCTAATTCTTGCGGTTGACCGTACAAAAAAAGCAGATATGTAAATGAGTTTCGCTTTTCATCATCAGTCTAGCCAGTTTGGTAGATGGATCTTTTTGTTTTTGTTGTCTGGGGGAAACCTTTAAAAGGCACCCGACGTCCGGGAAGGGGAGGTCGGGGAGTGTGGGATTTTTACTTCATTAAAACCACCCCGGTGATCACCATCAGCACATAGGGGTGGTTCCGGTTCCTCTTAAAAGACCAATTCCGGAATCCCCCGTGCAACGCCTGTAAGGCACATACCTAGGGAGACTGTAAAGGGGCCTCCTCTGAGCCTCGCTATGCAGCGCAGCACGTGACTACTGTGCCACCGTCTTCCCTGGGGTCACTTGGAGGGCGGACAGAGTTCCCAATATGATGTTACATGGATGATGTTGCCTATCTGAATATCCTAACGAAGTTACTGTATAACACGATATATACTCCTTGGTAAGACCAGAGTATCAGTTCTATGCGCTTTCATTAATCTTTGACGATACCGTCAGCCAAATAACTTGTTTAATAAACTTCTGTCAAGATATTTGTTGAGTCGATTTCATTTATTCGAGTTCTGAAAAGTTTTGTGTACGTATGTTTAGTAACACAATTTATGGTTTGAGAACTCATCTGGTATAATACTCAGTTTAATTTGAATCTGTGTACTATGGTTGTCATTCTTGGGGGGCCCGGGTTTGCCATAATCGCCACGGTTGGCAGGCGGGTTTGCGATCGCAGTATGGTATGGTGGTGGAATGCATAGAGAACGCTGCTGCCCATTTTCTGGTACGACCCTTAGTCGCCTTTTACGACCCCCACGGGAAGTATGGGGTGGTGCCGGACCAGGCCAGGACCGAGGAGGAGGTACCGAAAGACGTACCTAGCGTTGGAAGGCCTCCCACAAGGTGGTCCGACGACCTTCTGAAGGCCGCAGGAACCCGTTGGATGCGAGAAGCACAGAACCGATCGAAGTGGAGGTGCTTGGGGGAGGCCTATGTCGACGATAGTACTTTTTGGTAAAATGGAAACACAGCATAATCATCAATGGAATTACAAGAACATGCCATTTTTTTAATAATACATAACATCATGGTAGGTGCCTACACAACCAACAAAAATTTCAATTAATTATAATTAGGTAGGTACTTACTCTATTACAGTTTTCCTAAAAGTGGCACCGGTAGGTAACTGAAAAGTTGTGTGGAAATCGATTTTCATAATAATATGGGCATGTGATGCGGAGGAATGAGGAAAATGTCGTGAGGGAAGTTTTGAGTATGAACATCGATGGCTATAAAAATAGGGGAATACCAAAGAAACGATGAGTGGTCTGTGAATGATAATATGGTTAGAAAGGGGGTGACTACCAAGATGACGACTAACAGAGAACACTAAAAAAAAATATTTCTTACTACACCACAAAGCGATTTTACTAAGACTTACTGAATTTATACAGTAAGAAGAAAATTAGTAAAAGACAAAACAATAAATTTAATGATTGAGTATGCTCAATCATTAAAAGTTATTGTTTTGTCTTTTACTTATTTATTGAAAAAAAACAACAAAAAAAGGAAAACCACCATTATTGTAATGTAAGTAAATTTCAATGGTTTCAACGATATCACCAAATGAATTAAACAGTTAATTTTGTGACCTTTTAGCTACTTAAAACGTTTAAGTTTACTGTCACGATAAAGATAAGCTTTAACTGTTTTCGGATCAGTAAAAAATACTGTTTCGAACGTTATGCTCATATGGAACTGTTTAAAACAGTTCAGATCAATGTTTTTAATTTTTATTTACTGCTATTTCTTTCAGTGAACTATTGAAAAAAAGACATGTTGCGCCGACCCCAAATAAATTCGAATAAGGACAGGGAAAATGTTAATTACAATTTACCTAAAATAATTCAACTAGGATTAAAAACAATAAGACCTATAAAATATTATTATGAACACATGTGAGTGTAGCTAATTAATTATTATTAATGGCCATTGTTCGTTACAGCCGCTTTTTGGCACTATGCCCAAACTTTAACTAGTACCCGCCCGTTCTACTGTTACCAGTTAAACTCGTAACTAAATGCCATTAAAATCTATCATAAACACTTAATTGTAGGTTCTATAAGCAGCTGCAGTTTGTGTGATTAAAAATATTATTTATTAATAATAGCCTGTGATGTTCCACTGCAGGACAAAACCCTCACTACTCTCTTTCCACTTCTCTCTGTTCAAAGCTGCTAAGGACCAGTTCTTGTTGCAGGAGTCCAGCTTATCCCGCCATCTCCGTCTGGGTCTGCCACGATGTCGCTTGCCATTAAGAGGGACCCAGTGGGTCGTAAGTTAGATCCATTGTTCGTCTGACATGCGGCAGATGTGTCCAGTCCAGTTCCATTTTAGCGTGGCAGCTTTCCAAGTGACATCAGTTATCTTTGTGATGGAACGGATGGTCGTGTTCCTATCCCGGTGTGTTTGTTTGATACCCAGAATACTCCGTTCCATAGCCCTCTGGCAAACCTCGAGAGTGGACCTCTGCTGATTTGTCTTGATAAAAAAAGAGCTAACATTTAAAAAAGTAGGTATAAAACGCACTACCAAACACCTCAAACTCAAACTCAAATCATTTATTTCAATTAAACCTTGTACAGGCACTTTTGAATTGTTTGTCTTTGAAATTAAATAGTCTGTCAGTTAGTCAGAAAGTTGAAGCTAGTTCCACCATCATTATAATCAGCCTTTTATGTCCTCCTTTTCTTTCTTTTTTTGAGAGAGAGAGTGGACTGTAGTCTACCCTCGCGGGTCCAGTGCGGGTTGGTAGATGTCACTTGTCTTCGAATTTTTGGTTCTAGGACTTGCCGGTTTCCTCACGATGTTTTCCTTCACCGTTTTGAGAGCATTGGTGTTGAAATTATTTATACTAAACTAAAACGTTTGCCTGGGTTCAAATCCACGACCTCAGTCATACACCTCGTAGTCAGGGCCGTTGCCACTACTACTGCACACGGCTCTCAAACGTGCTATGGTATGAAATAATCACTAATAAAAAAGAATAAATAGAATGAATAGGAACTTAGTAAAAATGGGGTACGTACAGACGCCAGCACATCAAGCTACTACAATCTGTCAAATTTCTTTAATAGATTTTCAACTTTATTGCTAAAGCATAAGGTTCAAAGTTGATTGGGAAAATTTGACAGTTTCGGGTAGCTTGATGTGCTGGCATAACATCACGCTTTTATTCCTCGAAGCGTTATGCAGAGGTGTACCCATATTTCGCCAATTATGTTTAAGTCACATAGTCATATTATATAATAGGACGCGAGCCAATTGCCATCAAACGGGCACGAATCCAGACTCCGGGTTGCTACTGAAAAATTTCAGACGGAAAAACCAAATACCACCTTGCCGGACCCGGGAATCGAACCCAGAACTTCATGCTCAGCAGTAGCGCTTGCGACTACTAGACCAATGAGGCAGTCGAAAGAATTTGTTGTGGTAAGAAATTACGTGCCGCGATAAAGTTGTAATAGTTACTACCTTTGATTTTATCTTTTATCTATCCCGATTAAACCCGATTTAAGGGTGAACTATATAGTTTCGCCTAGGCCATCCAGTTCTCCCTACACGGGTTCGGGTTACATGGTTGCGATCGGTCGATAGGCGACGTCGCCTTCGCTCGCTGTTGCATCCTGCAAAAGCGAGCGAAGGGCACACCGAGGTTAGGTTTGGTTAGGTTACTTTAAACCCTTTACACAGAAAAAGCGGGGTTCCGTCGACATAGGATGCAAGAGCGAGCGAAAAAGGGCCTAGGCGAAACTAGTTTATCCTAAAATCGGGTTTGGCCGGTTGAATATTGAATTTTGAAAAAAAGTAATTGCTTCGAGGTGGGGGAAACGAGTCTGTCTGTCTGGATATATGTTCCAGATTGGCCCAAAAACGGTTGAAGCTTGAACGGATTTGGATGAACTTTTGCACACAGATAGTTTATAACTTGGATTGACACATAGGGTACTTTTAATCCTGGTAGTACGTTCCCTTGACGTACTTTCTGGCATCAACGCGGATGAATCCGCGGAAAAAAACTAGGCACATATACAAGGAATAAGTAAAGAAAAAACTAAAGTAAAACCAAAAGGCCGTTATTACACCCTTAATATCCATTCTGAAGCTTCAAAAACTCGAAACAAAGCCTAGAATTATGTCGCCCACAAACTAACATACGATTGAAGTTATACAATTTAACCAAATTATGTCTCAGGTACAGTCACGAGCAAAAGTATGTATACACTTGGCTTTATTCAAATACGATTTTCTCCTTTAGTTTTGAATGAAATTTTATGTTATTACGAACTAAGTATTTTCGAACCCATAGGTCTGTGTAAAGTGTTGTATTTCAACGTTACATTCGTTATTTCACGAAAAAATCGCAATTGTAAGTTGCCAAGTGTTGACATATTAGTGCTCGTGACTGTACACATAATGTATTGGTGTAACGATGTTCTCAACTCGACGGTGCGGTGTCCATAGTTTTGGTATTTAGCTTTAATAATAAAAATAATCCCCCTGATCGATTTCGGTCACGGTGGCCAATCTCAACGGAGATTAGCCAGGTTCGCAGGAGTTATTATAGTGCGCAAACACAAGTGCACTCTCTGTTATTTTACTCTCATGGGACGGCAATCCGACACGACCTGGGCGAGATCAGGCGCAGGACCAACGGCTTTACGTGCTTTCCGAGGCACGGGGGTATCACAACACCAACTTCCAAACTCCGGGCTGCTACTGAGAAATTCCTAATGTAAAAACCAATTAACACCTTACCCTACCTGGGAATCGAACCCTGGACAGCAGTCGCGCTGGTGACCACGAGACCAACGGGGCTGTTATTTCGGGTTAGTTACTTTATTTAGCTTTACTTGCGGCGTGTACCTGCCAATCTTTTCTATAAAAATCTCACCGTGAAAGTTAGAGCAATTAAGCTTGAAGTGTCAGTGTCAACCCCTAGCATATAACGACATCTCACTTGAAGCTTACTTCACCCAAGCTTGGTGTGTGATAAACCCTGTCCTTAGCTACCTAAACCCTCAATAGCTATTGATTCGACTATGATCAAAGAGAGAGATTAGTACCTTTATAGAAAACGTGTCACGTGTGCCTTCGGGGGTCAAAAACAAAGTTTCTTAAGGACAGTGGCATGCACACACATTCGCATCGTATCGTATAGAGAGGGAAAGTGTGAATTTAATACGCGTTTTTAAACAGAGCCATCTAGTATAAGTTTTTAGAAGCTCTCATAAACTCTCATATTGTCACCATCTTGGATATTACTACTTATTGCTTTCAGCACCCTCGGAAACCACGAAAGCTATCCCTTTCTCTCTCTCAAAAAAGTATCTCAATCTCTGTTTCTCTGTGTTAGTTTTTAACGTTTACGTTTTATTTTCGTTACGTGACGATATCTCCTTTTTGACGTGACAACGTCTTAAATTAGGTTGCGGCTGGGAGTCACTTATGAAAAAGTGTAACGCTCGGTAACGTTACGATGAGTCACCGAACGAGAGAGAGGCCCGCCGAATGCCTTGCGTCTCTCTCCCACTCAACTATCATTCAATTCCTTGTTCCTATTGTGCAATTTAATTATATTCATATCAATAAATATTCTACCGAGAAAAAGACGTTGTCACGTAAAATCTTCGCCCGTAAAACCGACTTTACAGGCAACCATTTTTTTTCTTTTTTTACTTCTAACGCAAGACGCGTTAAAGAACGTCGGTCCAAAAACCAATTATAAGTAGTTCGGATAGGACGAGATCAGGTTCGTAGGTACTATGTAATAGTTTTTGTTCTACTCCAATCGAAAAACCTGTTGTGAATACGGAAACGGCAAAAAAAACTTAAGTAACAAATTTTCCAACGTGGCACGTTACCACGTGCGAACCAGTTTATTTTTAGAATTCATTTTATAGATTGAAGGTCACAAAGTGATTCACCGCACATACAGCGGGAGACCGGCGAGCATAGGTAAACAAGAACAATTTTATCTTTTCGACTTCTTTGAACTCTAAAAATTGTTTTTATGTGTAGTACTCTTAGATACAATAGAGACCGGAATAACTAGTTATTTCCACTTTGAACCAGTGACTCGAATGAATAAAAACCTACGGCTAGTCAGAAAACGTATGTCTTTTTCAGTGTCCCTTCGCGGATTTTCACTCAAATTCTTACCATAAATCCTTTTAGCTAATCGTCTTTCACTCAACCCTACACGTGACAGGTCTGTGGAAGTATGCCTTTATCAACCCTTGTCAGTGAATCTTCATAACCGCAATGTTTGAAAAATTCGCAATAATATTATTTTCGAGTTCATATTTTTGGTAAGTTGTAGGTATTTTGCCAGCATCGATATTAATTTGCAAGACCAACCCTAAAAAAAGGCTAGCTTGATAAACATAGGCTTAACAAGGAGCACTGGACCAACAAAAAGTCCTTCCGCGTCGGGAAGCTGAACAAAGCTACTGAATCTGCCAACAAACCGTTTTTCTGAATTTGCCCATTTCATTTCGTAGGAAAACCTAAAATCCTGCTGAATCAACAGGGTATTAGATAGATAGATAGATAAACCATTTACTAAGCTTGCTTGCTTGCTTGCTTTACTTTGCTTGCTTGCTTGCTTTGCTAGCTTGCTTGCTTTGCTTTTTTTTTATTATTAAGTTTCTTCTCAATAAGGACGTAGTTTTGAAAAGGACGGTTGACAAAACTTTGTGGAGCAAATTATACACAATAAATAGTCCTTTTGCTTGGTAAAATAATATCAACGAAGTATTTTGTTAGGGACATAGAAAGCAATCAGGCTCGTGGGTAAATAAGAAGGTAAAGCTATGCTTGCCGCGGTCAGTTCGTGGATTTGTGGCCATTCATTACATATCGAGACCCCTCGCAAATTAGGTTAAGCCGTTGATCCCGGCTGTCATTTGTGGATCTTTGACGGTCTTTACGGGTAGTCTGAAGCCCAAAAGTGTAACAAACAGTTCTATCAAGGGGTAACCCAGTTACTGTATATCAATACAGTAACTGGGTTGTGGTGATCAGATAGGCAGTCGCTCTATGTAAAATACGTGTAAAATATGGTGTACAGCTGCATCCGGTTAGACTGGAAACTGACCTTAACATAGTTGGGAAAAGGCTACGCCAATTGATAGAGAGCAGTCGACACCCAGTGATTAAGATATGTACAGTCAACAAAAGAGATAGGTATGCAGGATCGTCGGACATAGTTGAAGTTTAGTAAGAAACCGATGGATGTCTACGACTGACATTTATTTTGACAAATCAGCTGTTTGTTTTCTATTAATAAAATTAAATTTTATCCGAGAACATCCATCGGTTTCTTACTAAACTTCAACTATATCTGACGATCCTGCATACTTATCTCTTTTATTGACTGTACATTTCAGCCGAAAGACGTCCAGTGCTGGATATAGGCCTCACTCAAGCACCGCCACTTCGACCGGTTCTGTGCTTTCCGCATCCAGCGGATTCCTGCGGCCTTCACAGGATCATCGGTATTAGCATGAAGTATATCTATATCCTACTAATAATAAAGCTGAAGAGTCTGTTTGTTTGAACGCGCTGATCTCTGAAACTACCAGTTGGATTAGAAAAAATATTTTTCATTTGATAACCCAATTCTTGAGGAAGGTTCTGGCCGAGCAAAAAGAAAAGTCAAGAAGAACGCTACGCGAAAACGAGGTAAAAGCGCGGGCGGGCGATAGGATGCAACGCGGTGGCACGGGGGCCATTTTGCGCGGACGTAGTCACGGGCAGAAGCTAGTATACAAATAAATATTGATCACAGTTTACAAAACAAGTCCTGAAAGCACCCATCTTAATATAATGGAAGCCCTACCTCGAACATGCGGAGGGTAGTCGAAACAAGCGGCGTGGATTCATTACACCCAGCAAACAAAGTTCGTACCGCGAGTGGGAAACTTACGCGGCTGTTCTCAGAGCTTTAATTAATTGCAACGAATTTATTTTAGTATGTAAATTATGTATAAGAAGGTAATGACATTATTTTTTGTACTGAGGTTGGTAGAAGCGTGTTGTTTTGAGAGTTGTTGAGTTTTAATTCAAAATTACGAGGTGTAAAGACGAAGTTCTATTTTAGGAAAAAAAACTGTTTTATACTTATACATTTTGTAAGTGTTAACATAATTATGTAGTAAGACATACCTGATCTGATGTTGAAAGACTGCAGCCTTCAAGGTAAGAACTTAATACGTTTCCAACAGCACGTTATTATTTATTTATTAACACTTTATGCAAAAGTAAAAACAAATACTGTACACAGACGGACTGAGGCTATTTCTACCAATCAACCTTAGGGTGATGCAGAGAGGAAACATGGCAGGTGCAACATAAGATAACACGAAAATAACTATAAACTACAAGAATAAATACATACATATAAACAGAATAAACTTTGCCCGGAGATATAAAGATCGGTAGAGGAGAAACATAATGATCAGTAGAGGAGAAAATGAATCCAGCACATCAGCGCTTGGATGTTTCTGCCAAGTTTTTACGTATAATATGTTCACGCATCTTCACGTTAAAGGACAACCGACTGGTTGCCGTCGTGTTCAGAGGAAGCGCTTTCCAAATAAAGACCGCTTGGACAAAGAAAGAAGAGTAAAATGAAACCAGAGCGGTCAGAAGGACATCCAAGATGACTGTTGGTGAAACAAGGATTTTTACTATGGGCAGAGCATATTTATTAAATAAAGGAAAAGGAGAAGTGGGTTTGTCAAGACCTATCTGCGCTGGCGAATTTGTAATCATTTCAGAAGCAATCGGTGCACGGATACATGGATTTTGGATTTTTGTCAGTTTAATCATTGAATCGGTGCTCCATATGAAAAAAAAAACAAAAACACTTTTGAAATTTATAAAATAATCAACAAGTAACAATATGACAGATAACGCATGATTCAAATTTATATACATTGCCACCATATTATGATTTTTGATTTTGCCGCATCGCGTTTGTGAACGTCTGTCTCTCACGTAGGACTGAGGGGAATTCAGCGGTACCTTATGACTTTATTACCTTTTCGCTAATTTTCTCCGAACTTTGCGTACGTGAGCAGTTTGTAAAGCATCCAATGTAAATGCCATGCATTAAGCAGCATGAGCATCTTTTTGAAACACTAAACGCGTTAGCTAGGTCGTAACGAGGAGAATAAACTTCGTTCGCGTCAAAAAATTTGCTGCAATATGCACGTTTAGGAATTTAACATTTTAAAAAGAAACTCATGACGTTATTTTTAAGGACTAAGAAGCAATGCAGAATTACTGTCGCTCGCTCTGGTAGGATAGACAGAGTCGCGACGGCAGTTACATTTTTCTTTATGTATCCTTTATTTGAACCCACCGATGCAGCTGACTGTACTTTGTAAGCCTAAACATTATCGACAGTAACCGTGTTAAAAATAAAAAATTTTGAAAAATCCTAAGGCGCTGCCCAAAGATAAACGCTCATTTTTTGTCGCACAGTTGCATATTGATACATAATATTACAAGCCAGAAAATGTTTAAAGAAATATTTATTAAAAAATATTTCATTAAAATAAAATAATATCACGATAAAACAATCGTAAAACAGAGCTCAAAAAATATTTTTCGTCGCATAGTTTTCAAAATGTTTAAAATGCACTAAAGAAATACCTAAAAATTATTCCACTAAGCATTTATTTTTTTATTTAATTAAAATTGCTAAATTACTTTCATTTTGGTGGTCATTCGATTCAACTAACTTTAAACGCATCGCTATTTTGATCATTATTTGTTGCCGCGATGCGCTATTGTCAATTTATTACCTGAACTGTTGCTTATTACCGTGCCTTAACTTATCAGTTCAAAGTCCTATAGTATCGGCAACTTATTGCAGCTGTGTCCACTCTAAAATATTGCATGTTTTCTGCACTATGAAGTCCATACTGACTTGGTTTACATAGAAAAATAGTAGGAACTTTTATTTTTATCAGGACAGGCAGCCAGTGCAAAACGTTACGAGTTCGCAGTGGAACTCGAACGTGAGTTTATGGCGAATATATTTACAGAATACTGCTTTGATATTGGTTCCCGTGTTTAGTATTCAACCGACTAGGAATTGGGATGTTTCAATGAAATCAGAATTGAATCCTTTGTACTGCTTTTATAAAGCTGAACTACAGAAAACATCTATGATACCAGTAACAGGAAGTTATAAAATGTCAAGTCTACAAAAATACAATCTTTCAATCCTAGGTATGGAAAAGAACACAGACTACGGATGATTATAGCTTTCCAAAAACGTAATAACGTGAAATGGTGTGTCCCTGTTCTTATAGCACATTAGTACAGGAAAACTACAGGAGCCAAATACTGATAGCATAAGGAACCGCCCTGTTTCCTTTATAGAGTAGTTCCACATACTTACATTCACTAGGTTTCCTTGAAAGACGAGTGAATAAGACTAATTACTAGCTTTTGGACTGTTAGCTAGCGGCAGGTGGGTAATTATATTATATACTACACATATGCACACACCCCCACAAACATTACATTACACACATACACATTTTTTTTTTTGTTATTTTACCTAGCCAAATTAAGTATGTTTTTGTGTCACTTTTTAGTTTGTAAATTGCTCTGCACAACGTCTTGGGATTCAATTCTGTAATGTTGTGTATGTAATCTTAAATATATAAATAATACTGATATTATTTGGCTCCCGTAGTTTTCTTAGTAGGTATTTGGACAACACTACACGCTGATAATTTACAAGTGCTATCTGTACCCGTAGCAGCTATATATCAGGGTGTAAAGTATCGAGCGTGTAGGTATGTACATTGTACAAGTGCCTGCATTATCATGCCATAATCAGTATAATTATTTACAGATCTTGTTATCGGTACGCAAACAGATAGAGCCAATTTGAAACACTGTTTCATCTAGAATATTGGTAATAATCCCTTGACCGATTTCGGTCACGGTGGTTAATCTCAACGAAGATTAGCCAGGTTCGCAGGAGATATTATAGTGCACAAGTGTGTGCAGGGAGAGGACAGGCGCTCCTGCCCCTGATCTCTCCCCGGATATCGGATAGAATATCGGTAATGATATCACTATTAATAGAGTTAATTGAGTGAGCTATAAATAGTAGTAGTATAATTTTATTTATTTATTTTATTTTATTAATTTTAGGAAAACTTACAGCTAATACATTTTTATATCTAGTACAATGTGTAAGCGATGGCCAATTACAAGCTTCCACTAACGATTAATGTGAGTAGCATTAACAAATATGCAAAAACAGCGACGTAAGAGATACGCAAATGAATTATCTCACGCTCAAAAAAATACAACAATAAAGAGAATAAAAAAAAAAATATATGTTTCTACATCGAAAAAACAATGAACATCCATGGAATAGGTATATTTGCTACCGATATGACAATGTAACTATGAGGTTAGACAAATGAGTGATTAACTTTATGTAACATAAAGTAAGATCCTGCTGCCCAAACCCTTGATCCTAGCGACGTTATATCTCCAAAAAAAATAATTTAAAAAAATTAAACCGACTTCAAAAAGAAATTAACTCAAAATTATGAAATAATTTTAATAATTTCGGAAGTCGGTGGTAAAAACTAAAAATAATAAAATACAGATCCCAAGACACCGACTTCCGAAATTAAAATTATTTTATTATCGGTTAAATTTTTTTAAATTATTTTTTTATTTCGTAATCAATAAGCCAGGCCTTCACACTTACATGTTTTAGTCTATATCTTGAAAGTTACTGAATCGATTTTAATGGAAGTTCCCTAAGTTGAAGTAAATGTAAGCCAATAAAAAAAAATGGTCACGATCCGATTAATAGTTGCGGAGAAATGCGTGGACAAACATACATACATACGTCTATAAAATTTGGTATATTTGCTTGGAAGCCCTAATAGATTGTCATATATGAATATAATGCAATTCCAATAATATTACATACATACGTGTCGAATTGATAACCTCCTTTTTTTTGAAGTCGGTATAGATAGAAAATTCCCGATAACGGCTTCAATCCAAACTCGAAAACAAGCAACTAGGTAAATAAGTTGCAATACAGGCCGACAATATCAGATTGCATGGTGCAGTATATTGACATCGATGCATACGCTATAAATTCACGATTCAACGAACGTTGCTCTGCAGTGTTCCTGCTATTTTGCTGGAGTTGTTTACTTTGCTAGTAGTTTTACTTAGAATTGTGTGTACTAACTATCTAGGGAGAAATCGTGTGCGAGAGGAAAATATCCATTATTGTATTAATTTTCTCGATAAACTGTCTCAGGAAATTTAATAGGAATATAATTCAGGAACCGAATACATAAATCTAACAATGAAATATTGAGGGCCATATATGAGGTAAACTATTTCTTCGTATACTATGGCCGAATACAGAAATCTGACAATGAAATATTGAGGGCCAATACGAGGTAAATATTTCTTCGTTTATGGCAATTAATATTCCAGCTACAATGATGCAAATCTATTGCTTTGTTGTAATATAATTTAGATATTCATTTCGGCCCAGATCTCCAACTGCTAGTTATAGGTCATAATGCCATAATTTAGATATGTTGTTTTGTAATAATTTGTAAGTAGTTTGTCAATCTTTATTTGCTTGTATTCCTGAAATAATTTATTTATTATTATGTCTTTTACTGCTGACCCGGCGGCGAACTTCATACTGCCTCGAAAAAAAAAAGCCGTTCCATACAAAATGTATGAGAAATATTATCATCATTATTGTTTCGTTTTTTTTTTTCCAAATTTTAATAGGTAGTTATTCTGCTATTCGGGTCACAGACAAATCCAACAAATAAAAGATCATAAAAATCGGTCCAGTCATTCTTATAAATGGTTTAACTAACCCGACTTTGTTTTAATAGATGTATGTTAACATCCCGAGGCCATGAGGTCTTGGTCCTTTGGAAGACATTCAAAGGGCCGAAGCCAATTCGCACAGGACCTTAGACAATTTTAAATGCAATGAAGAACCAACCGACGATTATCCCTATAAGCAAGTGCACCCAAGGACAACCCCCGGTTGGTGCAGGACTATTACAGATACAAGATACATAATATATTGGGCTATGGGTTTGGGTGGATATAGTGGATTGGATAAGATAAGATTTTTTATTTGTCAAAACATGCGTGTACATGCAAATTAAGCATGCAGGATGTCACAATAATAATATTTCGTACGTACATGTTTCACCGTAAGGCGTACAAATTTATATAAATTACAAAAAAATAAAAAGTAAATTACAAAATAAAAACTAAATTACTAAAGGCTCTTAAGACAATCCGAGTACATAAAAATAATAAACATTGATAAGGATACTTAGAACTATGGAAGGACTATCTAAAATATGACCCCTGCCTGACTAATGTTCTATAATATACACGGATAAAATGGCGGGGGGTGACTTGCACGGGTGTGTCATATATTTCGTAATAACAGATAGTATAATATCACTTGAAATAACGTTCATATGATATAATTTTCATATGCTATAAAAACGTATACATAAGCTAATTTCATGAGATCGAATGTTATATTTCATATAACCTTCTTTTGCTCTAATAACATTTAGTATAACGTTCATTACATAAAATTTACAATTTGTATAACCCCAGTACTACCCAGACCGGCGCTTTACGTTGTGTAAATTATATCATCACCACTGCTCTCAAAACCGTGAAGGAAAATATCGTGAGGAAACCGGCATGTCCTAGAACCAAAAATTACAATTACAATTAGAAGACATGTGACATCTACCAACCCGCACTGGGCCCGCGTGGTGGATTACGGCCCACTCCCTATCATAGAGAGGAGGCCCGTGTCGCAGCAATGGGAACATTATAGGCTGATTATGTAAATTGTATTAAATGTTGACATTTTGAACTTAGGTATCGATATTTTAAATCATTAGATATTTTTATCACTCGGCATTTTATTGTTATACATTTTAAGCTTAGGTATAACAATTTTCGATATTACGATACAATCGAAATTTAAATTTTCGATGTTTTGAACGTTGACATTTTACCCGTAGGTATTTTAATGTTCGACATTCAAATATGTATCCATTATTTAACATACGCTTTACCTGCGCGATCGCTGGTTGGCAGGATGTGATAATCATTTATGATAACGCTTATTGTGTCCTTGTCTGTTATCTTCTTAACTCCTAATATGATTTGTAAACATAGACCGGTCCATTGCGAAGATAATTATATGTATGGTATCATTTAATTCTATTATATTTTTATTATTTTTATGATTAAGGACAACATAATTATAGTTTTTTTATATTTAATTTTTCACTAAATAAACTCAACTCCCTCGCAAAGACATCTCGTGCACATCAAGCTACTACAATCTGTCAAATTTCTTTTGCCAATTTAACTCGTGTTGAAGGAAGTTTATGTACATTTATTCCCTCTTGCACATCTTCTCCTAATGTCCCCAATAACCTCCAGGTATCAGCGAGAATAACAGTGCAATGCATCTGCAGCTACATTGTCCTTTCCTTTTACATATTCCACATCGAAATAATACTTATAATAATCGGCTAGAAAGATTTGATATATTGAATAAATATATAGGGCGCTTGTGGTCTGTTTCTATAATGAATCTTTTGCCGTAGAGATACGATCTAAAATATTTGATGCCCCATGTAATTGCTAACAATTCGTTATCTACAGTGGAGTAATTTTTTTTTCATTTTTATTCAGGCTTCTACTTGCAAATGCCACTGGCCTACGATTTCCGTTATTGAGCACAGCTCCTAAAGCAAAGCCAGATACATCCCTCTGTAAAATAAAATATATTATGTATCTTTAGTGTTTGGATACTGTAATTATAGGTGGTGAGGTGAACAGTCACGAGCACTAAAATGTCAACACTCTGCAACTTTCAATTGCGATTTTTTCGTAAAATTATGAATACAACGTTGAAATACGACACTTTACATAAACCTATGGATTTGAAAATACTATATTCGTAATAACATAAAATTTCATTAAAAAATACAGGAGAAAATTGCCTTTGAATAAAGCCAAGTGTATACATACTTATGCTCGTGACTGAACATATTAGTTTTTTAATAGTTAAAAATGATTTTTCACAGTCACTAGTCAATTCCAAATTAACATGTTTGCATTTTTTTTTGGCATGGTAATTTCTGCAAATGAAGGAATGAATTTACAGTAAGTATACGAAAATGCAACAAATTTACGAACTTCATCAGAGATTAAGGAAACAGGGTATTGATTAATAGCTGTAATCTTTTCTGGATCGGGCTTTATGCCTTCTTCTGACACTATGTATCCTAGATACAAGAGGTTCTTTTTTTTCAAAATTTACATTTTGTCGGATTTAATTTTAAGTTAACTTTCCGAAATCTAGAAAAAATATCAATAAGGTTTTTATTATGAATGTTTAAAATTTCGACCATAGAAAATTAGGTCATCTAAATAGACTAAACATTTTTCGTAATTAAGGCCGGCCATTGCAATAGTTATCGCTCTAGAAAATCAGCTAGGGCTAGTTTTCAAACCCTTGGGTAATCGGGGTAATTGATACCTATTACCCTGTGTGTGTCGTAAAAGCAGTTATTTATCTACTACTAGACTCTAAACTTAGTTGGTAGTTGCCCTGTTTTGAATCAAGGTGGGTAAAGTACATTGATCCTGACAAAGAGTCGAAAATATCCGTAATATCGTAGTGGAAATTTATCATCTATTATTCTTTCGTTTACTTTTCGAAAATCAATAACCAACCGCCATTTCTTGTTATTATCAGCAGATTTTTTCGGCACTAATAGAACAGGACTTGATCACTCACTACAAGATGGTTCAATAATAATTTCTGATAATAATTTATTGTCTTTGATTGATAAGGTTTTACATAAAAAAGTGACACGTGTTGTTTTAATTTTATTTCAGGTTGGTAAAATATTTTTTTTTCAGTTTCCACCATGGTAAATTTGTATTATATTGTATTATTAAAGTTGTATTCTTTATTACACAGAAACTTGTAGATTTGTAACTTGTAAAATACAATTACAATTTGTAATGTTTATTAAACAGGGCCCTGGTCTCTTGCAGAAAAAACCATTAGTTTAATAGCGGTTCATAGAAATCTTTTGTGTAAAACCCTGTATAGGCTAGGCGCCCCGTAGCGCGCTGACAAAAAATGTTCTGGAACATTCTATGCGACGCGACGTCACGCGGATAGTGGGACACGTGGGTTTTTTAACTAACTTTTTTTTACCAAAATTTTGTTTCAAAAAGATTTCTGTCAACATTATAGAAACAAGTTATAATACTACACTTTGTTAACCAAAACATTATTTTATGCATGTGACTTGAATCCCTTTATTTCACAACATTTTGAAATCGACACTGTTTATCTAATCAAAAATCCATTCTGACTTACGACTCACCTTGAGGCAACATAATCATTTTTTGTGAGTTAATTTAGCTTATCATTTCCTAGTGGCGAACAAATATCGTTACGTCATATAGTGAAGATGCTAATGACTGTGCAATATTTACAATCGATGAGCCTAGTTCTCAAAATAACTTATTTATTGAATTACTTTTTACGAATACGGAGAGAAAGAAACAAGAAAGGAAGACAAAGTATTTATTGTGACTCATACAGGAAGATCACAAACTAAATTAAACGCAATAAAAAAAAAAAACAAAATTATATAAAAATAAATTAAAAAAAACAGAGGCCAAAAGGCTCCTATATCAGCATAATGTTGCGACATTTAAAAATAAATCTTGCAGCGCTGGATGCACCCGCATCCAGGGCTGCAAGATTTATTTACGGCAGAATGAGAAGTTACAACACAACTGACCAAAACTATGGCAGGTCGAAATATTGGCATAGTAAACCAATGAAAAACAAAAAAAAGTTTATTCGTTGTGTAATCATTTAATCTAGATACGCGGTAGCGTGTCAAGCCAAGTTCAAGCTAACAGAACTGGCGAGCAGCACCGTGTGTAATATTTATTATACGAACCATTTGGAGCCACTTTTGACCTCCTCATAACTCAAAAACTATTTCACATTAACATGTCAAATTTGGCTCATATATTGAGACTTGCGAGATACATATGTGCTTCAAATTTCATAAACACACCTCAAACGGTTATTTAGATATTAACGTCCGAAAATCGTCATTTTTATTACTGACTGACCTATAGATCAAAACTCTAACCCAGTTCCAGATGACCTAGAATTTATTTAGATTTGGCATCCAGCTATGTAGTTGGATGAATACAAAGGAATAAATCAGAAACTAGTCAATTCTTATCATTTTATTAAAAAAAATCAATTAATTGATTCTATTAGAAACACTTACATAAAGTGCCTGTAATGTAAGAATCAGCAACCAAAATTCATGACAGCCGGTATTTTTGTGGATTTTAAGGTCTTCACGTAAATTTAATGCTATGTTCACATGCACGCCGTGCAGCCCGGCGGGCTGCCTGGCGGGCTGCGCGGCATGCAGCCCGCCCCAGGTCGGCGAACATTCAAGCTGTTCACACGCACGCCGTCGTGTCAGTCAGTACGCCCGGTTCGCGGCATTCACGTTCACAGGCGCGTTTACGGGCTCGGGCGTACCGTTTACACGCTCGTGAATGTGAATGTGCACGTTGAATGTCGAGTTGAACGCGCGCGTGTGAACATAGCATAAAACTCTCCAATTGCACTGCTGCTGTTTATGAGAACTAGCCAAGTTAGACCAGGCTTCAATATATTTCAAGATGTTATTAAATATTTTTTGTTGTTTTAAATAAATTTCAGGACTGACCATTGAACTAGGCACCCATTTAGATCTCACTTCTTTTGTCGTTAAAGTCAACAACCAAGTCATTTAGCATAATAATGAACTTGGCTCTCATTTCACATTTATATTTTTGATGGGATTTATATTTATCGACGCAATCAGTGTAGTAATTAGTTTTGCTTCATTAAGGTTCATTTAGATATTAAAATTATTATCCGTATTGAATAAGTTTCTGTTAAATTCAACGTCTTTTATACCGTATTAAACATGTGATTTTGAGTTCAACCATCTTTTGTTATTGATATCACATCTGTAGCATATCACCTGAGATGAAGTTACCAAGTTTCAAGTTTCAAGTTCCTTAGTGGTTTAAAAATGATATTCTGCTGAAACAAATGTACAATTTTTAAATGGTAAATAAAAAAAAAATAAAAAAAGGTGTCTTTGTAATCCTATGATCACAAAGCCATTAAAAAAAACTGATAATATTTATTTTTGTTTAACGTTTTAAGTTTTTTGCAATTTGCAGGTCAGTGTCAGGTTGTATGTTGATTAAAATAAGATTCGCGACCGTAAGAAATATTGCTTTGCAGAATTATTCATTAGAGTCGGCAATACAACTTCTTGAGTTAGAATTCAAAATGCCTTGCCTTATTCAAATGGCCTCAAATGTCATGATTCCATGAAATAATCATTCAATAGAGTAATATGAACTTTGTACATAGTTGTATTGATGATTTTTAAGGTCCCGTACCTCAAAAGGAAAAACGAGAAACCCTTTTGAGATCACTTCATTGTCCGTCTGTCTGTCTGTCAAGACCCTTTTTCTCAGGAACACGTAAAGTTATCAAGTTAATATCAAATACTCAGGGCAATCTAATCCCTTGTAGCAGTGAAAAAATCAAACTTCTAAGTTAACGCAATTAAAAGATCGGGCGTTTACGTTCCGTTTATGCCGCATATTTTGATACTCGCAAGGGAATCAAAACCTATATAATTATACTTACTTCCCGTTGACCTAGAATAATGAAATTTTAATTTCAACTTGATAAGTCCACGCGTTTCTGAAAAAGGTTCCGTTTTTCCTTTTGAGATACGAAACCCTAAAAACGAAAAATAAACCAAAAAATTACCGAACTTTGCTCTCCACTACCATGCAACCGACGCTTGACTGATATATATATATATCCGTATCATTTACAGTAACATACGTGTACTGTGCGTCGAGTGTTCTGCCAGACAGTTGAGTTTATTGCGATAAAATGAATAAGTGGACGTTAATATTATTGTCGACTGTATTTTTAAATAATGTGTGTGCCTACAAAATCCTCGTGGCTTTCCTTTATCCTGCGAAAAGTCATTCGCTATTGGGAGAAGGATATGTGAGGCATCTTTTGGATGCCGGTCATGAGGTTTGTTTTTTTATTTTATTTATATTTTCTATTAGAGTGTATTGCCCAGAAAGAGACCCGGACTCGTACCGCGAGGGCTGGTTTAAGAGGGCGCGGGAAAAGAGTTTGTAAAAGGACTTGGGGGAGGCCTTTTCCCAGGAGTAGGACAGTATAGACTAAGATTTTTTTTTAATGAGTTTATTGAGTAATTGACGTTGATTTCTCGGTATGTAAGGAAGTGTGTTCCAGAATCAATTTATTATTTTCATCACAATATTTTTCTAAGTACCTACATTATTGTTTGTATTATGTCCATATAACTTATTATTGCATGCTGTATCGAGCCCTAACACCCGGCGACAGTAAAGAACCTAGTATTAAGTACCAAGGACCCGAACCGAAACACCCGGACCCGGACCGAAGATATAGATTTAGGTTAAGCTATTTTCAGTCCGTTTTTTTTTAAACGACTTCGTGACTAGACTCCTTTTTTTCTTTTAAAAAAACCTTCGGCAGTACCTCCGGTAGTTAACTGCCAGAGGCACCGTAGTTAACTGGCGCAGCCGGTAGGTTATCCGCTATATAAACGCTGTGTTCAATGTTTCTAACACACAAAAATCGGTGACGCACGCGGCTGGCGGGTGTCCTTGAACCAAATAAATAAGTTTAACACATCTGTCCATGGCACGAGCAGCTCTACGGGTAGGCATGGGATCGAGTAGACTGTAACTAGACCTTTTTACTATCCTGTCTCGTCCTTGTTATTTCCTGTGTTGCTCCTGTAGGACTTAATTGTGTATCTTTTACTCACATCGTTGAAAGTTATTTGACTTCTTCACAAAATTTGGCAGGCTTATTTTTAAGCTATAGGCATTTTATATTAGAACTGTTTAAGTATATTAATTTGATTGAATTGTCGTTACTTAAACTTACATCGTTGAAAGTTATTTGACTTCTGCACGAAAATTGGCAGGCCTATTTTTAAGCTATCCTAGGTATTTTATATTACAACTGTTTAAGTATATTAATTTGATTAAATTGTTGATAATAATTCCAGATCAAGTAGGTGAAGGTTTCCAAATGCTCCATAAAGATATTTTAAGTTTAATTCCTAAGTTTGATGGTGACTGGTGGGAATCGAACCCAACAGAATACCTTGCGCGCGGCAAGCAGCGTGATCAGCGCGTCATCAACCTTCAAAAGTTTCCTTAAACACAAGTTCTATGTTTACGATGTTGATAGGCGATGGCGATAATTGATTCTCATCTCTTAAAAATGTTAGATGCAACAATAGATATGAAGACGCAAATTTCACGATCACGAGATACAGAAATACCTACCTATAGATTACAGCCTCACATGTGAAATCACATTAGACCACCGAACCGAAACACTAGTAAAAATACCAACTAACCTTGACGCAAACATTGACATAAAAAAAAATAACGACGTACGTATGCCTATCGCTATAGTTATATGCATAGATTATTTTGCGACAGCTGTTATTCAAAATGCTTCACAAAATAGCATCCGTGACTATTACATTTAGGTACCAAAACACTGACTACAACTAACTTAATGACATTAATATCTGTGAAATAAACGTAACATCAGATAGGTTACTGTATAACTATGAAATTGACTATATAAGCTAGCTAAGAAATTATTGAAATACGGAGTGGTGCAAACGTAGAGAAACAGGCTAGGTAGTCAGCAGTAGATGAGTAGATATAGATTGAAACTGTGCAATATGTGACCTTCTTAAAAATCATTTACCAATTTTCAGGTAACATACGTCACTGCAACTCGGTACATGAAAACTCATCCAAATCTACGGCAAGTCGTGGCGGAAGGTGTCGTAGAAAAGTTCGAGTTCAGTAAGTAATAATGGAAAATAAAAGAAATGACAACAGTCGCTTAAAAAATGTAAATAATAGATTAAAGGTAATTAATAAAAGGTGCAAGCGTAGCCGGGCCTGAAGGCGAGCAACAGCCTCTCCTGCGGTACGTCATTCTGTCGGCTAAGTCAAAAAACGTGTACAGCGTCATCTTTACAATGCGTATCTCATCTTTGGTGTAGCCCGAGGTGCAGAACTGCATGAGGCTAACTTCGTTCATAACATCCAGTTAATATTGCAGAAACATCAGGAGCTCGTTGACTATGAGTTTTTCGGAACCCATGACGACGACGGCTAATGCCACGCTAGGCGCGGAATTAAATCATTCGTAGCAAAGAGTGATGCGCTCTCGGAAATGGTCGCGCATCACTCTCAGACTCAAAATAATTTAATTAACTTTTATTTTATTTTCCACAGCAAAAACATTAGATTTCAAAAAGGTGATAGAAAAGGAAGTAGATTTAAAAGATATGTACATGGTCTACAAGACGCAGGCAATAGTAGCCAACAGGTCGCTGACTCATGAGAACGTACAAAAATTCTTGTTGGACACAAATGAGCAATATGACTTGGTGGTTGGTGAATGGCTGTACCATCACTTGTATAGTGGGTAAGTTTTATTTGTACTACTATGTCTTCAAACATTAAATCAGCACACGGGATGATCTGGATTTGGCCAGATCATCCCGAACTCCCGTGCTGTTTGAACGGCCACAATTTGTTCTAAAAACGTTTAAAACGAATCGTTCACATGAAGGAAAAGATAAATTTATAGCAGATGCCTAAGTAGTCCTGTATTTATTTCGATAATTCTAGGACTTAGCTATTTTTATACGATTGGATATCTTAATGGCTTTGTCCCCAATATCATATATAACATACATATACTAACTAGAGAAACCTAATTTCATAAACGATTAATTTCAGATTTTCTGCTGTTTTCAACTGTCCCTTCATCTGGTCGTTATCAATGGAGCCTCATCCAATAATCCTGAGTTTGATCGATGAGATCGGGAACCCTGCTTACTTCCCGGATCATATGTCACCTAGGTCACCACCTCTGTCATTCTCACAGCGCATTGGTGAACTGTGGAATGTACTCTACTTGTACAAGGTCATATGGTAAGTATTTTGCGTGTTAAAATATTTGCAATATATTATAACAAATACATAATAAGCATAATCAGCGTGAGAGCGTGTGAGTTTGGAGTGTGTTCCCACTGCTGGGACACAGGCCTCCTCTATAGGGAGTGGGCCGTAATCAACCACGCTGGCCCAGTGCGGGTTGGTGGATAAACAAATGACAAACAATAAATAATTCTCCTCAGGTCTTTGAAAGATTTTGAACAGCAAACATACCTAGAATGTTTCGGTCCAGCAGCAGCCAAGAGAGGAATCACATTGCCCACACTAGAAGAACTAAAATATAACGCCTCCATGATTTTGGGCAACTCCTATGTTTCTTCGGGTGAAGCTCACAAATTGCCAGTTAATTACATTCCAATTGCTGGATACCATATTGAAGATGAAGTTCCACCATTGTCAGGAGTAAATATATTTTTTTTTTATTACTGATTGGGTCCCTTCTTGACCTCGATCACGCCTGATTGAAAGCGATAGATGAGGTCTATGATGGAACGAGCGTGCCCAGAAGATGCCTAAGGCCGGTCTTACTTGGAAGCGGAGTCGATCTGGCCACCAGACTCGACCCGGCCAGACCAGACCTGTCCAGACTCGGCGCTTCTACATTGCAGCTAGTTTTCAGCCAGGAGCGGAAGCACCAGTTCTGTGTCAACTGTCGACGACGAAAGTTGTCTATTACAGTTGAAAAGGGACGAGAAACTAATTGATTTCATGTTATTGGACAGGAATTTATTATTAAACTCGCGTAAAAGAAAATGGGTTCATGAGTTCAATGAAAACCACCGTCAAAGTGAATTTTACACAACCTGCCTATCTATGCGTAGTCACCCTGATAAATTTAAAAATTATATCATAGAATGATGTTAAAACGCACCACCTCGACCAAAGCTTCCATGCAACTGGAAAAAAACAAACCTATTTTATTGTTATCAAGGCTGCTTTACGCGGGACTCCAGTGAGACCGCAAGGGAAGAATTGGCCAGTCAAATAAGGTGTTGGATGTGACTGTCCAGGATGCGCCGAGCGCTCGGATCAGTTGAGTAAATGGCGGAACAAACTGCGTTACATGAGGAGGCTTCTTCATGCATCCCAAATTTTTTCGGAATGACCGAATTTATGAAAATTACAAAAATCATGCGCGACGTTCTTACTACTAAACTTTGCTTTCAGAACATGAAAAAGATTTTGGACAGTGCACCCCATGGAGTTATCTACTTCAGCATGGGTACTAGGATGCCGAGTAAAACTATGCCAATGGAATTAAAAAGAGATTTCTTGAACATGTTTAGTACATTGAAGCAGACTGTAATTTGGAAGTTAGAAGAAGAATTGACAGATCTACCGAAGAATGTTCATATGGTGAAATGGGCTCCTCAGCCAAGTATATTAGGTGAGTTTTAATGACATAGTGTAATTTAGAAGTATGAGAAATTATTGAATTATTGTAGAAATTGGTGAACTTAATAATAAAAACATAATTATTGACCAAATAATTTATTTGATACTGTATTGTTGTGACTGACTGTGAATGCCTACAGAATCCGATATATCAGACGGATTAATAGGGCATTTGACATGCCGCCGATCCGTTTTGAAAATTGTATTTCTCTCTTTGATAAAAATCGATACTCCTCTTTTTGTTGTAGGTATGTTGTTTACAGAACGAAGATTATATTATGATCTAGCTACGGATTATATTGTAGTTCAAATAATACGGGTTCATTATATCTGATCTGTATTATATTTATGTCTGATGTTTTGTGAGAGAAAGTATGTAAGGGAATCCACTGTTCCATGTTAGTTTCTCTATGTTAATTTATTAATGTAATTGATGCTGTACCGTTTTAATTAACTATAAGCAAATAAATCTACTTAGTTCGTTTAGTTCTAACGTGTCTAAGTAGCATTATAGGAACAGCTGTTATTCATGTCAGCTACCATTGAAATTTAAGTTGAATGGAACTGTTAGCTTTCTTATTGTTATGATCATTTCATCCTTATAAAATAATACGTTCTAGACATCTAGTCTAAACAAAAGTGCTATTAAATCAATGTTTTCTTCACAGCTCACCCTAACTGTAAGCTTTTCATCACCCACGGAGGTCTCCTATCGACCACGGAAACTTTACACTACGGAGTTCCTATTATCGGCATACCATTGTTTGCTGACCAGCACATTAACGTCTTGAGAGCTGTCCGCAAAGGTTTTGGTCTGCAAGTAGACCTTGGTTATGATACTCCAGCTAAACTGAAGGTGGCCATTGATGAAATATTGTCAAACCCTAAGTAAGTGAACAAGAATTTGTTAATTTTGAATATATCATCATTATAGTCCCAGCAGTAGGAACATTATAGGGTGATTATTCTTATGCTATCATCATCATTATCATCTTCTTGCCTAAGGGCAAGGTTCAGGAAATCGAAAACAGTGGTTCTCTGGACACTGAAAATAAACCAAGATAAGTCCTTCAAGTTTTCACACGCCGTTAATAACATCATCACAAGTAAAATCATTCAATATACTTGTAATACTCAAAGATAGGTAGATATATTACTCTTTTAATGTAGAGCATAAAAATTACAGAAATTAAGGTAGATACACACATCAAAAGTGTCTAGGGATCAACATATATTTTTGCAATAACTTTTCTCCTGATTGATATTAATTAAAATGTTCTTTAAGGATTCATCAAATAAAGTGTTTTCGTTTGTCACAGTAACGATAAACCAAGTCACCTTTGCATTAATAAAGAAATTTGCCATTTTCCTAATAAAGGGATTTTTGACATTTGAACCACTAACACAAAAGTTCGAAAAAAAGACTGAAATAACAGTTTTCTTTAAAATTTTATTGGGTAACTTAAACAATTAATAATCCGTGTTTCTACCGCGAACACTAACAACACAAGAACATCGGTTTGGCATACTCAAAATGAGTTCATCCAAATCACGCTGTGGAATGGCCGCCCATGTTCGTTGCAACAACAAAAAAAGGTCTTCTTGCGACTGGATACCCTCCATATTCGGCAGAGCTCTTCTCTGTAGCATATCCCATGCATGCTCAATCGGGTTCAAGTCTGGCGACTGAGCAGGCCAGGGCAGGACATTGATGTTAGCTGCGGCGAGAGTCTGTCTTACAACTCTTGCGGTGTGCGGTCGTGCATTATCATGCATTAACTGAAATAAGGGACCGATTTGCACTTGTAGAGGAACGATGACGTCTGATACAATCGTCTCAGCATAAATTTGAGCGTTGAGGTTGCCTCTGATCCCAATCAACTCAGTTCTTCCGCCGATCCAAATACCCGCCCATACCATGATGGTTCCACCACTATAAGGATGGACTTCCTGGCAGGATTTTAATCGCTGTTGGCGTCCAGGGGTTCTCCAGTGTCTTATACGTCTTGTATCCGGTCTCATACCAAAACGAGACTCATCAGAAAAGCACACGAAACGCCATTGTTCTTCTGCCCAATTTCTGTGTTCAAGAGCCCATTGATATCGAATCCTACGATTGTGCATTGCTATAGGTGGTACCCGTAGCGGTCTTCGGGAATGAAGGTTCACTTCAAAGCCACATCTCAATCTCAAGAAATCCGCATAAAAATGCTTGATCCCTAGACACTTTTGATGTGTGTATTTTACATAGGGCGATACAATGGGCGGCCTAATCACTTAAAGCGATATTTTACCGACCACCTTTGAATGGTTTTATTTTTTGAGGGTGAGAAATCATCAAATGACCCCCACTCCGGGTCAAGCGGAAGGGAGTGTCAGACTCTGACTGACTAACACCCACCCGTGTGCCTTAGCCCTTTATGTTCCGGGGTAGCAGTAACCCTTTCGGACAATCCCGCTGCACCTTTGGATGGATTAAAGGGGGAAGGAGAGACAATTACTGCAGGTAGTCTGTGGTGTACCATTATGTAATACTTTGTATTCAAATTTGCAGGTACAGCCAAAAGACCAAAGAGTTCTCTTTTATCTACCATCATCGTCAAACCAAGCCTGGTGCAACACTCGTGCATTGGATCGAACATGTGATTGAAACCAAGGGAGCTCCTCATCTTCGCTCCCCAGCCCTTCACGTTCCACTATACCAGAAACTCTTCCTAGATCTGTTAGCTTTAATACTCCTAGGAGTAATCGTTGTTATATGTTTGGCTAAAAAAATGATCGGTTCAATTACCAAAACTGAAGTTAAACAGAAGAGAAGCTAATGATAAAAAGTTATAGAAAATTGTAGTAATAGTGATTTTGAAAGTGATTGTCACTAGTATTAATTTAGTAATAAAAAACTTTAAAAAATAATCGTATTTTCTTTCTTTAATGTTTAATTTTATCCAGAAATAATATCTGTTATTTCCATATTTAGGCCTTAATTATCACATTTAAGTAGTCGATGCGTATTTAAATAAAGTTTTTGACCCCATCCATGTCCATAGGAGGATGACCACAAAACTTTCCCATGTAACCCTAAAATTACCTAGGGTCGACCTCACCACATATAAAATCCATTCGTCGCCAATTTTCGACACGCACCAACCGGCCCGGGTAGAAAGACAGGCTTTATTTAAATATTTTGTTTGTTTAGGCCTCCCAATGATTTAATAGTATCGAACATGCTCATTTACTCTCCGCTTGACAAAATTATTATAAAAATACATATTATTATTTCAATTTAATATTGTAGTATTGAGTACCCTTAAATTATTTTCAGATTTTTTAAGGGTTTTATAAAAACGAAAGTAGGTAGGTATAGGTAGGCGTAAGTGATTTTTTATTCTGCCTTTTTTAAGTAATAAAATTGTGCTGGAGATAATAATATTATTTTTTACTCGTTCTCCATCAATTCATTATCAAGTATCTAGTTTAAAATTCAAAGTCTGCTTTCGGGCAGTTGGAATTCCTGCAGCATTTTAGTTGTACTCCTTGTCTTCACGACAAAGGTATCTCGAGAACAGAAGTAGAAATTAAGTCTGTCCAATTAGGAATTGCACAATATAGCCCACCGAAGCAAGCTTGAGGCAACTCAAGCGAACTTTATCTCACTTACAGGACGTTAGCCCTCTGCACTTAGATGGTTGGAGGGTTAGACGATCGAAAACCCGAAACCTGTTTCACTTAAAACAAAAAATGGATTTAAAATATCAAGAATCATGTTAAAATAACTTTATTTATTACATTGTAAATAGCTTGGTACTGATATCAGTTTTTAATAATCTTCATTATATTATTATGTGCAGCAATATAATAAAAAAAATATTCTGAATAATTCACTAACCCATTATTAGTATCGGTTTAATGTTTAAATTGCATCAATACCATTGAATTAAATTTCATAATTTTATACATAGTACATTTTTTCGAATTTCCACAAAGCCGAAGCCAATCACATTTTAAGAAGAAAAAAACTGCTGAAAGTGCTAAAATAATAAATAAAATGTTCTGAAAACGATGGTGCTACTGCAGTTATTATTAAGTAGTATCCTGGTCATCCTCTCTCTATCCGATGACTATGGCTTGGGGTGCCTACTGAGATAAAGGCTTATACAAGTTAACCCGACCGATAAGGCCTGATAAGTCCCGAGAAGGGTATGTGGCATTTCGAATGATTATGTGGTAGCAGCTATAACTAAGAAACTCCATCAACCGTCCTGACGACCCAAAAATCCTACATTGCGTAGGTACGCAAAGTTATCAGTGAGATTAGAACATAATACTCGTATTATATAACAGCCCGATGATAAGATTGGGGCAGTAACCCACTATTCATAATACCCGTTTGGTCGGATGATCCTCCCTTGCCAAAAGAGGATGAGGAACTTTCGAACCTATTGCTCAAACCTCTACAATGACTTAAGCGTCTTCCTTTTCTGCTTAGTGTATTGATGGCAAAAAGTTTATTTATTATGTTTGCCCTAAATTTAGCTACGCGAACTGCGCTCACTGACGCCAGTCATAACGTCATCAAGTGCACAGGGTATGCGGCGCAAGATGGAAGGCAGGCTATTCCATTATCTACGGCGAGATACCGCATAGATACGCACTTGAGATCTGAGCCGACCACGAACCTCCATCTGCGGAGATTTGTCATCGCTCTGGTGGGCTGGGGTCGATGTGTATTTAGAGATCATTGTCATCATCTTCCTTACAAATTGACATTAAGAAGTATCTACTACGTCCTGTTTTCTGATTCCTGATCCATATTCCACTTATTACTATTCAACTAACTGTTGTTAGTCTTAATAGTTTAGTAATAATTTCTGAGAATGTATTTATACAAATTACACAAATAGCGAGTTGTGCCGGCTGCGTCTCGTTTACAAGCTGTGACACTCAACTGAGCAAAATAGGTTACTAGGATTTACGAAAGTTGTGCACTAATTTTATTTCTACTTAAACCTTTTAAGCTTCGTTTATTAGAATGTATGTACATAGGTAGCAATGGAAAGGGGAATAGGATTTATAGACTACTTTTGATTTAATCTACTCTTTGAAGAAGTAGACAAAAAATATCACAATTTGTGAAAATAATAACAAAAAATCTCATACCAACCTCTCTATTTATAGCAATAAATAAGCTTAAGAGGCCTATTACAAAAATGCGCGTAGATGCATGATTTCCCCGTTGGAATTGAATACTATTTATGTTAACAGAACAAAGAATGCCAAACAAAACATCAAAATCAACAGTATTAAAAGCATTACTGAAATCTAGCAAAGCTAAAACCGTTAGATTATCGTTTTCCATGGCTGATCTTTTATCATCCGTAATGTTCAGAAGCGCTGTGGTAGTGCTATGACAAGGACGGAAGCCAGACTGAAAGGGGTTGAAGAGATTATTTTTAGAGAGGAAAGTGCTTATTTGATTGTGAATTAAGGTGAATGCGCAGTTGTAGCCCGCGAAATTCAATTTCCTTACGTTTTTTGCAATTTTCAGGTCAATGTCAGGTTGTATCTTGGTCAAAATATGATTCACAACACAACATAATAATCTGTAATTAAAAGTATACAAATACCATAATTTTAATTACAGATTATTATATGCTATCACATGTTCATACCAAGAGAAACGATTTTCTTTCAACTTGTTCATTTGTAAAAGTTTTATCCGCATACGTACCTACGTCATGTATCGTATTATACATAAATAACCAAAGTTGGCTCGCCACAGCTTTGCGTCTTCCTAACCTCAACCTTTGTTTAGATAAGTACCTACGGACTGTGTGCGTCGTCTGGTGTCCTTGGCATTCAAATTTTATTAGACAAAACAGAGTCCATTTATTAATTTCGTTTTCATTGCTTTTAATTCGTTACGAGTATCGTATATATTCTGTGCCATTGACCGACCAATGGTCGACCATTATGAATTTAGCAGATTACGAACTTTTAGCAAAATGACAATGGGATCGTGTTGGATTGACGAATTTACCGCACCGCTTGCTTCACTCGCTTGCCTTGAGCGGTTGTTTACAGTTCCAACATTACTTAACCTATTACCGGCTTACTACCACCAAAAGTGGCAAAAGGTCAGAAAGTTAAAATGATGCTGAATTATTTTAAAAGCGACAAAAAAAGAATATTTTCCTTTATTTTTATCAATATTTCTTCCTCACCTATATTTTTACTCCAAGTGAACTGAGACATGCTTTCCTGAATTAAATAAACTACTCCTTAAAGATATAAAATACAGACATAGTTCACAATGCTAAAGCCAATTTTTTTTTCATTGCCTTTTAATAAGATTGCAAACAAAACAAAAACAAACAAATATAAAATACAATGTATCGAATAAAATATTGACAATTTAGATTATATGTATAACAGTTCCTATAAAATCGCAATCATATCCAACTGCGTGCACTGTAGAACTAAATTACTGGTTGAAATATTATTACTTCGACTCACAAACATTATTAAAAATCATATCAGACGATAAATATGTTACACAATAATTATATTGACTTGTGAACTTAATGCAAATTCATTGTTTGTTAATAAATTAAGCTTATCATCACCTAGTGGTGAATAAATATCGTTATGTCTTAGGATATTATCGTGAAGATGATAATGACTACCGCAATATTTAAAATCGATGAGCCAAGTTCTCAAAATAAGTTATTTATGGGGGCACGGGAGTGCACCCGCCAAGACGAGCCAAGCGAAGCGCAAGGGCACTACCTACCTTTTCTCGAAGCACTTCGTCGTATTTTTGAACCTTCTTAACTTGGGTTTTGGATTATAACAGATAAACAAAATTTACGGGATATGATGTCAGTGGTTGACTTATTAAACCTATAAAGTTTCAATTGCATAGCTCTCATACTTTATTTAGATATTATTGATATCTAAAATACCCCGATTTCGTCACTGACTCACTGATGATCATCAATATTCAAAGGGTCTTCCTGAAGTCCTAGAAAGCTGAAATTTGGTATGTAAGCTAGTAATAGTACACAAACAACAAAAAACTCTGAAACTTGGAACTTTTACCCTCCAATCCCTTAAACTAGGGGATGGAAGTTTGTACGAGACTTCCGCAAATTTTGATGCTAGAGTTCTGAAAATTGATATAGAGACTCCTTGTAATAAATAATAAAATACATATACACCTTAGTCAAAATATGTGGCTTGGCCGTTTAGCTACCATCACATGGGCGTAAGGTGAAAAATTTATTCACTGTTCATTACTTTTCTGTTATACAATAGTTCTTGTAGTAACGAAACGGCCAAGCCTCATATTTTGACTAAGGTGTAGAGTTTGTGAAGTTAGGGCGTGTACAGTTAGAAGCTTGGCTCTACATGAGATCTGATAACTTTTTGGCAGTGCGAGCCATATGTGGTCTCGTCTTGGCAACATTTTACATGAAAATGTTTTTGGTGGGATTACTTTTTTACGAATACGGAGAGAAAGAAAGACAAAGTATTTATTGTGACTCATACAGAAAGATCACAAACTAAACTAAACACGATTATAAATTAAAAAAAAAACAAAATTATTTATACTAAACTACAGATTTTATCCTTTACTTGTGCTATATGACATTGTTTCTTGCAAAATTTCATGATTCTAGGTCAAGGGGAAGTACCCCATAGGTATTTGATTCCCTTGCGAGTGTCAAAATATGCGGCATAAACGGAACATAAGCGCCCGTATCTTTTGATTGCGTTGACTTAGAAGTTTGTTTTTTTCATTGTTTCAAGGGACTCCACGCGTTTCAGACAAAATGGGTCTTTACACACGGACAACGAAATGATCATATAAGGGTTCCGTTTTTCTATTAGAGGTACGGAACCCTAAAAACCAAAAACAAACCTAATAATTACCGAACTTAGCTCTCCACTACAATGCAAATTCAACCGACTCTTGACTGATAAATTTATATCTGTATCATTTACAGTAACATACTGTGCGTCGAGTGCTCTGCCAGACAGTTGAGTTTATTGCGATAAAATGAATAAGTGGACGTTAATATTATTATCGACTGTATTTTTAAGTACTGTGTGTGCCTACAAAATCCTCGTGGCTTTCCCCTATCCTGGGACAAGTCATTCGATATTGGGAAATGGATATGTGAGGCATCTTTTAGATGCCGGTCATGAGGTTTGTTATTTACTTTTATTTATATTTCCTATTAGAGTTTATTACCCAGAAAGAGGTGGCGAGATGACCCGAACGCGTGTCGCGAAGGCTGGTTTAAGGGGGCGCGGGAAAAGAGTTCGTAAAAGGACTTGGGGGAGGTCTTTGCCCAGGAGTGGGACAGTATAGACAAAGATTTTTTTTAAATGAGTTTATTGAGTAATTTACGTCGATTTCTCGTTATACAAGCAAGGGTGTTCCAGAATCAATTTATTATTTTCATCACAGTATTTTTCTAAGTACCTAATTTTTTGTTTCTACTAAACCCATATAACTTATTATTTAGGTTAATAACTATAATAATTATTAAAAAAAATACCATAACAATTAACGCATTAAAGCATTGAGCAAAAAATATTAGGTACTTACTATTAATAGTTTTCAGATTATTTATGGTAGTCGTCTTATATAAGTGTTTTAATAGCTATAGCTTACTGGTATTATATAAATATGTAAATAAATTATACAAAGATAAATATCGTTGTTATGATAAGCAGTACCTATCTTAAGACATAAATAGAATAATATTATGCAAATTAATATATTTACTATATTTCCACGAAGGAAAAGTACAATTTACGCAAATCGACACTCTTTGGGTGACCTCGACTTATTTGCCTCCCGGAAAGAAAACCGCTACCTACATAGAAAATTATGATCAGCTTATAACGTTCCCACTACTAGGACACTGTAAGGCTCCTCTTTGTGAGAGGGAGTGGGCCGTAATCCACTAAGAGGGCACATATAAAACACGAAACCCATGGTCTTCCAAATAATCAGCAAGATCTGCCCAGGCAGTAGCTTTGATGGGTTTTTCTGAACCTACCTATTTTTTCGTGTAGGTATGTCCGATTGATTCAAATAAGTAGGTATCAACTTGTAGCACCAAGTTTATACCAACACTATTAGCAGATTTCTAGAACACCTAATAAGTGTATAATTGGAACCATATTATCTACCTGCACTCTCATACCAAAACAAACCACTCATCTTCATTAATACTTAACGAAACAACATTTCATTCAAATCGTTGACTATTTAGGTCAGAATTCAGACTTACCTGTTTTAAATTTAGTCCGCAGTCAAAACGTAAGTTTGAGCTCATGTGATATTCAGGTTCGGTCAAGCGGTACCACTAACAACTTCGTCCACGTTCATTTATATTCAGACTGGCTTCTAACTTCAGGCATAAAAGACTTGTTATAGACCATTTGCGGTATTTGTCAACTAGCTGTCTAGAGGAAAATTATTTAATATGCGTGGGTGGTTAACACGTGCTACATTTATCTTATCTGAGACTTAAGTATCTGTCATAACCATGACAGATGTGCCACCTTTTTACCAGAAGTTATTGTAACAGATATTTTTATTCAATCGACCTTGGTTATAATAGAAGAGCTTTGAACTTGAAAAGATGCAGTAGATATTTCAGATCACTGCTCAGATCGCAGAAAAAATGCTACATATTTTATAGACAAAAATTAAATTGTAAAAACCAACAAGCACTTTAAGTTTATTTTTCACAAGTTCCTTCGCTAAACCGTATAATTCATTCTTAATCTTATATTTCCCGTTATTAGTAAATTTATTTCTAAAACACTTAACCAATTTTACAATATACCTATACAAGTATATTATAATAAAAAAAAGATAAATAAAGAAAAGGCAGGAGCTCATTGGGCACCAAAAAATTCGTCCGCATCGCTGTCAATGGCATAAGTGCCCAAAAGACTGGCAGCATTACCACGTTGGATGGTAATGCTTATTCTTTGGGCTAAAAATAGGCCAGCCCGAACGGTCACGTGAAGAGTCAACCAACCGCTTGGCGATGTCCCGAAATATTCGATGAGCACTCGGACCCCAAGGCCCTAGTGTTTCAACCCTAAACGGCCCAAACATATAGCTCCCAATAAGGTTGTTATATTTGCGCCGTTTGAGGTTTTCTGCTCCTGCAGCGCGAGAGTGTCGACACAGGTAGCATCCCACACCAAAGGCCTACCCAACTTCCAAGGCATTATGGTCATTCCATCTGGCCTGTTCCCATCGTCGCGTGCCAAGCTATTTGCGGTTTCTAGAACAGCTATTCATTCTTAATATTATTTCCCCAAAATAAATTAGATAACCAAAACTGTGCCAAAAGTTCAAGTTCCTTATTACATATTTTATCCTGCACCACTTTGGCAGTATTCAAAATTCATTCAAAGCTTTCCTCACCAAAATTCAAGATCCGGGACATCCAAAAGGGCCAAAACAACTTATAATGGCACTGCCCAAAGGCACAGCTTGGCCCTAACCATCAATTTGTACTACACGGTACAGGGAAATTCTAAAAATGGTAACACAAATGGTAGATGAATAAGAAGTAGCTTGCCCCGTGACTCCAGATATTTCGTATTCCGGAAACGTACGAAGAACTTTTTCATTCTGAGGTATAATTTCACTTGTGAATAATTTCCAATGCGTTCCGCTGAATAACTTGACGAGGTCTCTTGTTATGAAAATTTATAAGTTTGTTCTGGGTATGATACGGTTTGGGTTATGGTAAGTTTTGGGGATTCGGGTATCAGTTTCATAGTTTGTAGTCTTAGTTTAAATTTCTGTTAGCAAAATTGACTTTATACGATAGATGATTGTTCAAGCTGCAAATGGAGTCTGAGACTGAGGCTAAAGAATGCGGGTAGATCAGCAACCCTTTCGATGTTATTAAGCTAGTTAAGAAATTATTGAAATACGGAGTGGTGCAACCGTAGAGAAACAGACTAGGTAGTCAGCAGTAGATGAATAGATATGGATTGAAACTGTGCACTATGTTAAAAAAACATTTAACAACTTTCAGGTAACATACGTTACTGCAATTCCGTACAAGAAACCTCATCCAAATCTACGGCAAGTCGTGGCGGATGGTGTCATAGACAAGTTCGAGTTAGGTAAGTAATAACGATGATAGTAATAAGAGCACCAACAAAATAGGATATATTAGAAGAAATAACACAGAAAAAACGTTTATCTTTCGGAAACACGGTTATAATGTTATCTTATTATTACTTTATCAACCAGAATGACGGTTCGTTTGAAATTGTCGGATACTTATAAGAGGAAATATTATAAGAAAAAATTAGGTAAACATATTGTGATGTAGTTACACAATTATAAGTATACCTTCTGTTCGCGAAGATAGGTCGTGGTGAAGCAAAATGAAAGCGGACGCGTCGTCGGCCGGCTGACTCCCCGCTGTCCCCGCAACCCTCATTCACTGCGTGGAGCGGTCTCAACACCTACTTATAATTAAATAACAACATCATAAATAATGAGACTACTAAGATTTTAACAAAAATTATGCAACACAGTCACACACAGTGTGTGTTGTTTTTATGTGATAAAATATTATTAAACGTTTAGGGGGTCTATTTATAAACTATGATTAAAGTTGAGTGAAGTTTAAACGTCGAAAATGTATGTTTAAACAATCGCTAATCACTACTTAACTTTAAGCAACGTTTATGAATAAAGGGGTAGTGTATACAAAAATGATACAGAAAGTAATTAGAAAAAATCTTTCGCAGCTCCTTTGCCACAAAGGACGGCACGTCGTCGTCTGGGTCAGTCTCCTTAAACACCAGAAACTCCTCTGTCCCTTTTCGTCCCTCATGTGGTATGGCATTCGGTCGGACGTGTACATCAGTGTCGTCTTTGTACTACGTATCTCGTCTTCGGTGTAGCTCGAGATGCAGAACTGCATGAGGCTAACTTCGTCCATGACGTCCAGTTGATGTTGCAGTAACGCCAGAAGCTTATTGACTATGAATTTTTCGAAATTAAATCATTTGTAGCAAAGAGCGCATCACTCTCAGACTAAAAATAATTTAATTAACTTTTATTTTATTTTCCACAGCAAAAACATTAGATTTCAAAAAGGTGATAGGAAAGGAAGTAGATTTAAAAGATATGTACTTGATGTACAAGACGATGATGGTAGTAGCAAACAGGTCGCTGACTCATGAGAACGTACAAGAATTCTTGTTGGACACAAATGAGCAATATGACTTGGTGATTGCTGAATGGCTGTACCATCACTTGTATAGTGGGTAAGTTTCTTTTTTACTACTATGTCTTCAAACATTAAACCAGAACACGGGATGATCTCGATTTGGCCAGTCCAAGTTATGTTTAAACGGCCACAATTTGTTCTAAAAACGTTTAAAACGAATCGTTGACATGAAGGAAAAGATAAATTTATAGTCAGATGCCTAAGTAGTCCTGTATTAATTTTTGCCTAATTTATGTCCCACTGCTGGGCAAAGGCCTCCCCTTTTTCCTTCCAAACCTCCCTATTTTGTGCGATCTCTGGCCATGTTGGCCCTGCGAATGTTATTAGATCGTCACATCACCTTCGCCTTGGTCTACCTCGACGGCGATGTCCTGCCTCAGGCGTCCAGTGAGGTAGACAATATCATATATAACATATAAATATACTAACTACAGAAACCTAATTCCATAAACGATTAATTTTAGATTTTCTGCTGTTTTCAACTGTCCCTACATCTGGTCGTCATCAATGGAGCCTCATCCAATAATCCTGAGTTTGATCGATGAGATCGGGAACCCTGCTTACTTCCCGGATCATATGTCACCTATGTCACCACCTCTGTCATTCTCACAGCGCATTGGTGAACTGTGGAATGTACTCCACTTATACAAGGTCATATGGTAAGTATTTTGCGTGCAAAAATATTTGCAATATATTAAAACAAATGCATAATAAGCATAATCAGCGTGAGAGTGTGTGAGCGTGGAGTCTGTTCCCACTGCTGGGATACAGGCCTCTTCTCTGTGAGAGGGAGTGGACCCGTAATCCACCATGCGAATCCAGTGCGGGTTGCGGCGCGGACAAACAATATATAATTCTCCTCAGGTCTTTGAAAGATTTTGAACAGCAAGCATACCTAGAATGTTACGGTCCAGCAGCCGCCAAGAGAGGAATCACATTGCCCACACTAGAAGAAGTAAAATATAACGGCTCCATGATTTTGGGAAACTCCCATGTTTCTTCGGGTGAAGCTCACAGATTGCCAATTAATTACATTCCCATTGCTGGATACCATATTCAAGATGAAGTTCCACCATTACCAGAGGTAAACATTTTTTTCGGAATGACCGAATTTATGAAAATTACAAAAATCATGCATGACGTTTTTACTACTAAACTTTACTTTCAGATCCTGAAAAAGATTTTGGACAGTGCACCCTATGGAGTTATCTACTTCAGCATGGGTACTATGATGCCGAGTAAAACTATGCCAATGGAATTAAAAAGAGATTTTCTAAACATGTTTAGTACATTGAAGCAGACTGTAATTTGGAAGTTAGAAGAAGAATTGACAGATCTACCGAAGAATGTTCATGTGGTGAAATGGGCTCCTCAGCCAAGTATTTTAGGTGAGTTTTAATGACATTTAGAAGTATGAGAAATTATTGAACTATTTTAGAAATTCATATTGTGTTGATGTGATCTCAAATCAAATGTACAGTCACTAGCACTAATATGTCAACACTTGGTAACTTTCAATTGCGGTTTCTTGAAATACGACACTTTACATAAACCTATGGGTTCGAAAATACTATGTTCATAATAACATACAATTTTATTCAAAATTAAAGGAGAAAATCGCCTTTGAATGAAACCAAGTGTAAACATACTTATGCTCGTGACTGTACATAGAAAAACAAATTTTTTTTCACAAAAATTAATGACTCACAATTCGACGACGCTTTAAGATTAAAAAACATCCTCTTTTCATTCGAACCGTTAACAATTAAACCTTTTACAATAGCATTACTGGCGTACACATCTGTCGATAACACCGGTCGCAGAACCGCAACAATGCTGTCAGTATCCGATGTATCAGACGGATTAATAGGGGATATGACATGCCGATTCGTTTTAACAATTTTATTTCTTTTTGTTGTATGTTGTATACAGAACAAAGATTATATTGTGATCCAGTTCATATGCTACGGGTTCTTAATTATACTGATGTTCTGTGAGAGAAAGTATGGTTCCATGTTAGCATAGTGTTCGTTTTAAATTAAATTATAAACAACGTAATTACTGTCTCTATATTAATTAATGTATGTCAGCTACGATTGAAATTTAAAATTTTGTAAGTTGAATATCTTTCTTATTGATTTGACTTTTCTCACTGACAAGATCTTTCTGGACATTTAGTCTAAACAAAACTGCTATTAAATCAATGTTTTCTTCACAGCTCACCCTAACTGCAAACTCTTCGTCACCCACGGAGGACTCCTATCAACCACGGAAACTTTACACTACGGAGTTCCTATTATCGGCATACCATTGTTTGCTGACCAGTTCATTAACGTCTTGAGAGCTGTCCGCAAAGGTTTTGGTCTGCAAGTAGACCTTGGTTATGATACTCCAACTAATCTGAAGGTGGCTATTGATGAAATATTGTCAAACCCTAAGTAAGTGAACAAGGAATTTGTTAATTTTGAATATATCATCATTATAGTCCCAGCAAAAGGAACATTATAGGCTGATTATTCTTTATGTTATCATCATCATCATCCTCTTGTCTAAGGGCAATATTCAGGACACCGAAACAGTAGTTCTCAAACTCACTTAAGCATTTTTTTCATACATAATAACAGCATCACAAATCAAATCATTCCATATACTTGTAATAAATAGATAGGTCGAATACTCTTTATTATGTACACCATTTAAATTATAGATATAAAATGTAGAAATTTTACGTAGGATGACACAATGGGCGGTCTGATCGCTAAAAGTAATCTTTTACAGATAACCTGTGGATAGATTAAAGGGAGAAGGAGAGACAATGCTGCAAGTAATGGTGTACCAGTATGTAATATTTTGTATTCTAATTTGCAGGTACAGCCAAAAAGTCAAAGAATTGTCTTTTATCTACCACCATCGTCAAACCAAGCCTGGTGCATCACTCGTGCATTGGATCGAACATGTGATTGAAACCAAAGGAGCTCCTCATCTTCGCTCCCCAGCGCTTCACGTTCCACTATACCAGAAACTCTTCCTAGATCTATTAGCTTTAATACTCCTAGGAGTAATCGTTGTTATATGTATGGCTAAAAAAATTATGTGTTCAACTACCAAAAGTGGAGTTAAAACAAAGAGAAGCTAATGATAAAAGGTTATAGAAAATTGTAGTAATAGTGATTTTGAAAGTGGTTGTCACTAGTATTAATTTAGTAAAAAATGACTATACTAAAACACTGTTATTGTTTTGAAAAATAAACGTATTTTCATTATTTCATGTTTAATTTTATAGAGAAATTATATGTGTTATTTTCACATTTAAGTCCTAATTATCACATTTAAGTAGTCGATGCGTATTTAAATAAAGTTTTTGACCCCATCCATGTCCATATGAGGATGACCAAAAAAACTTTTCCATGTAACCCTAAAATTACTTAGGTAGGGTCGACGTCGCCACATATAAAATCCATTCGTCCCCAATTTTCGACACGCACCAACCCGCCCGAGTAGAAGGACAGGCTTTATTTAAATCTTTTGTTTGTTTAGGCCTCCCAATGTTTTAATAGTATCGAACATACTCTTTTACGCTCCGCTTGACATTACGTTCCGTTTGACAAAATTATTATAAAAGTTACATAATTTAATTTTTGTTTTATTGAGTACCCTTAAATTATTTACAGATTTTTTAAGGGTTTTAAAACAACGAAAGTAGGTAGGTAAGGCATAAGTGATTTTTTTATTCTGCCTTTTTCAAAATGCAAATTTGCAAAGGTAATAAAAGTGTGCTGGAGAGATATAAATAAATAATAATAATTACTTTTTATTTGTTTTCCATCAAATAGTTGTCAAGTTTCTAGTTTAAAATTCAAAGTCTATTTTCGGGCACTTGGCATTCTTGGAAAATATTTTTTAAGTACTTCTTGCCTTCATGACAAAGGGATCTTGAGAACACATCCACTTACAGAAGAAGAAATTAAGTCTGTCCAATTAGTAATTGCACAATATGGCCCTTCGAAACAAGCTGGAGCCAACGCAAGTGAACTTTATCGAAGTTAGCCCTCTGCAATTAGATAGTTGGAGGGTTAGACGATCGAAACCCCGAGTCCTGTTTCGTTTGAAAAGAAAAATTGATTTATAACAACAGAATCGTGTTAAAATAAGAATATTTATTACATCATAGGGTGTGAGCAGTGGTGGCCCAGTGGTCACAGCCGCGACTTACGAGTTGTAGGCCCTAGGTTCGAACCCAGACATATCATCACCACTGCTCTCAAAACGGTGAAGGAAAAGAGTAGCAATAAATAAGCTTAACGCTGGCTACGCTATCAAATAATTTTGTTAATTGTTAAGTACCTACATTAAACCTTTTAAAAAAGACGCAATGAAGGTCATGTGGTACAAATTGCATTAAATTTGCCAGAACAATAGAGCCAAGGCCGCCCGCCATTGACCTGGTGGTCAAATATAAAAGAGACCTCAAGAATACCCAATTGCCAGAACCGACCACCCAAAAGCCAGAAAAACTTGGCGCAGAAAAGTGAGAAGACCCGACCCCAAATAACGGTTCTTTTTATTCTTTTGCTTGTCCATTTTCAAATCGTTTCGAGTTTCGGAATATCCGCTCAGTAGGATGATAATTGCAGGAAATAGATTTCGTTATTCCTCTTATCGTTTTCATCCCAAAAACCCACAGTATTTCCATTGTTTTACTTTCAAAATCACCCCATTCATGTTATCCCTCGTCGTCACTTTCGCCTCTAACTGTGCGGTCTATTACACGACCAACTACAGGGTAAACTTTATGCTAAATTTGATCTGGAAACTCAGCACCTTAGTTCGTCGTAGCTTCAAGTAATACTTGAGATGCACCTAACTTTAACATTGTTTGGAACTCCGTAGTTAGGTGTAAGTGAAAATTAATCGGTTATTGTAAACATGGTTTACATTAATTAATTAACTTAAGTACTTGATTGCTAAAGGGCTCCTGGTTTTGGGCCGGCTGAAAACACAAATTAGATAAAAAAGCGTGTTCTTTAGTCGTTTCTGTTTTTCTGAAGACCTAACTTCAGAAAAACAGAAACGACTAAAGAACACGCTTTTTTAACTTACATGTCAGGAATGTCAACTAGGATGATTTCCTCGTGGGTCTAGTGTTCGCAAGCCGACTACCAAGGGTCGGGTTCTATGTTCGATTCAAGGGTCAGGCAAGGCCGCCGCGGGGTGCCGGGCTAGCGGAACATAAAGGGCTAAGCCTTGCCTCGCCATGGCGTGGCCGGGAGTAGTCCCGTGACCCGCTGACCAGCCGGCCGGCTGGTCAGCGGGATTGTCCGTACGGGTTACCGCTGGCCCGGAACATAAAGGGCTAAGGAAGGAACACGGGTGGGTTTTAGTCAGTAAGAGTCTGACACTCCCTTGAGCTCCATCCAGAGCGGGAGGGGTCATTTCATGATTTCCCATCCCCAAAAAAAAAAGGGTCAGGCAAGCAGCACGAATTCTCGATTTCTGCCCGATCAATTGGCGAAGCAATTGGCTCGCCCCCTATTCCTAAGGTCAATCGGCCATTTCTTTGTGTAATAAATGGTGTGGCTCCAAACTGCATAAAGGGTTTTTTACAATAGACAACCGAGACAGAGAAAATTTGTTTTAAATTTAAGACAAATAAACTAAGAGGCTTCAGTGAAAAGTATCATAGAAAACAACTCATAACGTGACCTAACCTATTGTGCGCTTTTATAATTACTAAAGTGACGAATTTATCGTGGACGTCCACACTCACGACAAAAGAATGTATGGAAATACGTGCACGTTGTAACACTATCGTGGACGGAAATTTCAAAGCGTCTTCATACGTTTTTATACATTTTACTTTCCTGTGTTATCGTGACACCGTGACGTGGACGTGGATGTCCATGATAATATCGACACGTTATAAACTGTAAAAGCGCACAACTTGCAACATGTTTAACTAGAACAATACTACAATGAAACAACTCATATTATTATGTGATATGATCATGTTACTATGCATGGGCAGGGATTTGGTTCACTACATGTTTAGGTAATGGCTATTCAGAATAATTTAGGAAAAGAACACCTTTTTGTATAGAAACTGACATTGCTAGCTATCTGTTTAGGAACTTGGAAGGATTTTGGATCTTGTATTTTTTTAGCTAATAACGGGTGTCCCAAAATTTACGCAAGATTTGAATTATACAGACAACACAGTTTTTTTCCTATATTAAAATTTCTTTATTAATTCATAAAGTACATAGACTCGGGTTATGTATGGAATAGCATATCGGGCAAATGGCCTCCATGGCTCAGCTGTTAAGCAATTCGATTGCATGAGACATTTTCTGGTTAAGGAGTTATTTGAAGTCAAAGGTTAATGCCAAAAAGCCCACAACCACCCGTGCACTGAAGGTGATGATTTATCGATGCATCAATAAAATTCGGCCACATTTATGCAAAAAGTCTTAGAAAATTTCGACAAAAGAGTGCGTATGAGGCAGCTAAGCCGTGAAGCCATTTGCCCACTGTACTATTCCATACCCTAGCCGATGTACTTTAAGATTTAATAAAGACATTATAATAAAAAATACAAAAAGAAATTGCTTTTTATTTAATTTAAATCTTGCGTAAATTATGGGACAGCCATTTATATATAGCTGAAGATTATTATAAGGGAGTTTTCCTATTTTATCCGAAGAGGCAGGCGGCAAAGGTGTAAAGATACGAGGTATGAACTGTGTGAAAGATGATATGACTGGAAAGGAAGTAACTACTGAGATGACGACTACTAGAGAAATGTGGAAGAAAGAGACATGTTTCGCCGACCCCAAATTAATTGGGATAATGGCTAGAGAATGATGATGCGGTAGACATAGGTGTATGGTACATACACATTTCGCAAGTTGCGTTTTAAACCCCATGAAATCTTTCTCCACTAGCTAGGCAAAAACCTAACTCCTAGCTATTACAGAGATTTTCCTAATGGAAAAACCCAATTACACCTCCATCAGTAATTCTGCTCACAACCTTCCGGTTTCTTTGAATCTTTGAAAGCTCTGGGTTTACCTTTCATTCAGGTTATCCTCCTACTATCCAATATCTTGTGAATATAACAAGCGCTACGATGTTATTATAAAAAGGGTTAGACCTATATGCTTGTACGTTTCTCTTCTGTCAAATTGAATGACGAATACAATTTAAAAAGTTGAAAGAGTAAAGGGTTATGTACTGAAAATCCTTATCCGTTAAAATCATAATAAAGAATTACCAAACCCACTTTTTTGAGGCCTGATATAACAAGGGCCTTCAGGATAAAATGAACTGAAATCTAGATCAGTTTGTAATGAAATCACGAGAAATCTGCTTTTATTACTTTCATTTTTGGTTGCTTTTTTATGACGAAGATTTTGTTTAAGAATAGCAACAAAATAATATATAAAAGATTTTTGACAGCAACATATTTTGCACGCCACCGCACTGTCTAATATAATTTTGCCTGACTGACTTCACTAACTCAATCAAAATTAACTAACCTTGGAAGGACCCTCCAGTTTTTAATGAACTTTCCGATTGAACGACGTTCGATAATTAACATGTCAAGTATGTAATTAACAGAATTTAATAACCTACTGGTTACGAACTTACGAGTTTTGCATTCAACGTTAAAGTCGTAAATTCAACATTTTGAGAGAAGCTATTCGAACTGAAAAAATAAGGCTTGTTTTCACGAGAAATTTTCTTGAGCCTTGACCCGAAAACTTGACTGGACTCGTCAAAACAAAACTCTTATCAGGGGCTTTAGGAAAATATTTTTCTCATCATATTATTTACCTTATCTGCATATTTTTTGGCGTAAGTGGGAATAAAATTTCTGTGACCTTCTATGTAACATCTTTCAGTGTTAAACATCAATGAACCTAATCTTTTCGTTAATGTTTACCTTACATGGCTTGCTTTTCTCCATACATACGCTTGGAAATTCTAAGGAATTTGTTGGAATAAATGATGATGATGTTTATTCCTGTAAGTAGGTTTATACAAACTCTTTTACACATCAGTAACATTTTTTTAAATTGATGTGGTCGGTGATGGTTTTAATCTGACGTCCGTAAGATTATTCGTTAGGTAGGCTATGTCAAATTACTATTGGAAAGTAATAGAATTTGGTATCTGACATTTGACGGTTTTTTTGGCTCGCTGCATGACACCCCAGATAATCAACTTAGCAGCGATGTAAAAACTAAACACTACGAGATATCACTGGCCAACTTGATGGAAAAACACACATTCGTTTGGGAGTTACGCACATCACGCCGGCAGTATATGTACCAATGGTGCTTATTATGCTGTTGGTGCCTTCATCTAACCAACTAAAATTAATCCATCACTAACCCTTATTCGACAAAAAAACAAGAAACACACGGAAGTAAACAAAAACTTATCAAATAATCTGGCTTAGCATTAACGAGACGTCTGAACCTACCGCCTTATCATTGTTAGGTGAAATTGACAGCTCTTAACTGTCACTGTCTCTTTCTCACAGATCGCTAAAGATAGCAATAAGTGCTTTTATTTTACCTTACATGGTGAACGTAAACGCAGTGTTTGATATTTTCGTAAGAAAATCCTCTGCTCTGAATCACGCTTTTGCGTTCGAGATTACCAGTACACTGCTTACCTATAAAATATCTGCAACAATTTATTTATGCAAGCCAAGCAGTTACTTGCCTACATCAGCCAAGATATGTAAATGTTCTTTTTCAAACAATGTGCTGTGACAGTAAGCTACCGCATTGCAGCATACGCTATTGGGAATACGCGGCGGTAAATCAACTCGACTCAACATCGCATGCGTTAATCCAAGTGAAACATCACTAGAAGGTATTGGTACTGACGGGCTGAAAGTAACGTTGATGTGATCTGAAATTTGGCGTCATAGCAAATTATTTCATATATGAGTGTCCACATAGTCTGCTGTGAACAACAGTAGGTATAGTCTATGAAATATAATATTACAACCAAATTTGGTCAACAAAATCACTATGTAAATACGGGCTTCTAACGACCCGTAACGACTGTCAAAGATCCACGAATGACAGCCGGGATGACATAACGTGCTTTTCGAGGCACGGAGGGGTCTTGGTATGTAAAGGCCTCTGCACACAGCGGGCGCGGCGCGGCGGGGCGCGGGCGGGACGGCGACGACGTCGTCGTCCGTAATACTCGTATCTATGTAGTACATTACAACTGCTCAGCGTCGCGTCGCCGTCCTGCCCCGCCGCGCCGCGCCCGCTGTGTGCAGAGACCTTAAAGATGCTCTCCCATCCACGGACCAACCGCGGCAAGCGTTGATTAGCCTGATTGATCGACCCATGCGGCTGTTATTACTTAGCCACAAGCCCCTCCTTTCTGTGATTCAAACTATTAACAAATATTGCAGGAGTTATAATATTAAGAGCTTGCAGGTGTATAGCCAGCTATTCGTTCTATAGGTTCTTTCTTCACGGAAGAGAGAGAGAGACTTCACGTCTAGGTATGGTTACAACATTTAAGACTTTCAGTCCAACCAAATCTGGGTAAGTATTATTGAATTATCATCATCTGCCTACCCTTTCCCTATTTTGGCTTCCCCTACTCTTGTAAACATCAACATTATATTCAAAACTTTCCTCACTTAACCCTAACTCCTCCGCATCACCCACAAGCAGATGAATATTATAGTAATTACGAATTTTAACCGAACTGGGTCAACCACCATCTAATTTCGCATAATATGGAGGTTAAACCGTGACCAGTGCTAATATCACGATTATAATGTAATTATTAGTTGTATTATTATAACAAACAAACACGCCCAAACAAAACAGACCCGTACCCAAATTAAAGTTGCCGATGACCCATTATTAGGTAAGAATAAAGTAATCAATAGCCTATAAGCGGGTGTCCTAATAGAAAGCGATTGTTGTGTGAATACGTGATCATGACAAAGAGTTAATATAAATTGGAACTTGTTGTGTTTGCTTTTTGTTTTGTTTATACACACATCAACACGGTCTAGGGATATTTCATACTCAATTAAATAACTCGAAAAGTACTGGCCGCATTGGAATCTTTTATACACCGATTTGTTTGTAATTTATCTCAGACTAATTCCAAATTTAAATTTTTGAAAATTCTTTTGTTTCGGTGGCAAAAAATGTCTTGATGTATAGGAGAGGGAATTTTCATTTGTGCGAAATTTAGAAAACAATACGAATTACGTTTACTTACAGTTTTTTTTCATTTTTAAACGAAAGATAAAGTTAAAATTGAGGTATTGTAGCCATGCAACGCCGACATTTGACGAGGGCGGAGATGTTACGAGCTGTGGGAATGCTGGAAGCTGAATCTGTTCAGCGTAATGTTGCTGAGGCCATAGGGACCCATCAAAATGTAATTTCAAGATTGTGGACACGCTATCGTGCCACAGGTGAAGTAGCGGAGAGGCACCGGGGGCCAAGTCGCATCACTACCCCCAGACAAGACCGATTTTTGCAAATTACTGCGCGAGCACAACCAAATGCAACGGCGACTCAATTGGTCCAAAGGCTGCGAGTGGAACACCAAGTGCTTGTGAGTGACCAAACTGTAAGAAGGCGACTGCATGAAAGCAATCTACGCTCTCGTAGACCACTCCGGGTCCCACCTTTACGGAGAGGCAATCGTGGACGACGATTAGAATGGGTTCGGAACCACGTGGACTGGGGCCGTGAGCAATGGTCCAATGTGCTGTTCATGGATGAATCCAGGTTCGGCTTCCATCCAGATTCACGAAGGACGCGTGTTTGGCGAGTTCCTGGACGATGGAGCCGTCTCCAGAACCCTCAGGAAGTTCACCCATACCAAGGAGGAACAATTATGGTTTGGGCAGGAATTCGTCTTGGAGGACGGACGGATCTCGTTTGGGTGCGGGGCAATATGACGGCAGAACGATACGTCCAACAGGTGCTGGTGCCCGTAATCTTGCCCCACAGAACACAAATGGGGCAAGATTTCCTGCTCATGCACGACAATGCCCGGGCACACACGGCGAGAACGGTAGCAGCTTGGTTACATACACATAATGTTAGGGCCTTAGACTGGCCTGCTCAATCGCCAGATCTAAATCCCATTGAGCATGCGTGGGATATGCTGCAAAGAAGAGCTCTGAAGGAAGTTCCTGAAAATCTGGCTACAGAAGATCAACTTTTTGCGCACCTCAGAAGGACATGGGACAATATTCCGCAGCAAGACATTGACAACCTTGTTCTGAGCATGCCGAATCGTTGCCGATGTGTTATGAACATCATGGGCGCTTTCTCAGACTACAAACTTCAAGTTTATAAACACAAATTAAATGATTTTTCTATTTTTTTCAGTTTTTACTCACAAATTAAAAGTTCATTCATATACGATTTCCGTCTATGCTTCATTTTTTTTCCATAAAATCCTGAAATTTTAATCTAAGTACCTTAACCATTATTAAAAAATGGTAGAATATTAAATAACGTATCTTTTAAATATATACATGTCATATAAATAATTAACACATTGATAGTAATTCGCTTTTTTTAAAATATCCCTAGACCGTGTTGATGTGTGTATTTTAGCAGTAACTATATCTTAAGATCATCTTTCGGACTTCAACATAAAAATGGCTATATCTCTACAATTGGCCTTTATTTTTTTTGCGCCCATAGAGACTTTCAATCGGCATATTACAGGCTATATTATACCAAAATTTCAGCCAAATTGACCGAACGGTGTTTTTCTAAAAATTTGCGCGGGGTTCTTTTGCATTTTGAGTAAATTTCGATTTTTTATATACAAAATATACGTAACCCTGCGTATCGTGTCAGTGATGTTATAAAACCCGTACCCTACCTAGTCAAAACAATTGAATATTATATTTAAGAAGGCCACAAAATCTATAGTGACAATTTTTCAGCGGACATTAATAGAGCATTTTTTGAATAGTTCCGTCATACAATACAAACTGACTAATTAATTCAATTCAATTAATCTCAATCATTGTAGATTATCTGACGTCACGTTTTGTGGTTTCAATAGCTAAATTGTGGTTTCTGTGCCCGGGTCTGTTAATAAACACCAACCTAAATAAATGATGCATTGGAATTAGACTCTATTTATGCGAAAAGAGACATCATTCGATAAAATAAAAGAGTCAACGTATTACCTTGCCATAGCGTAAGCATAATCAGCCTTTAATGTTGCCACTGCTGGGACACAGGCCTCCTCTCGGTGAGGGGTGGGCCTTAATCCCACCACGCGAGCCAAGTGTGGATTGGTAGGTGTCACATGTCTTCGATTTTAAGCTTGTTTCCTCACGATGTTTACCTTTACCGTTTTGAGAGCAGTGGTGATGAAATAATTTACACAAAGTAAAACGCCTGTCTGGGTTCGAACTTACGACTCCTTAGTCACGGCCATTACCTCTGCTGTCAGTGGATAAAACTTAAAAAAATAGACGAGTTTAAAGAAAATTATTGTCTTGGTGATGTGAAAAGGACGGTAAAAAATGGATCAGTCAATTTTAACATAGGTCTAGTCTATTATTACTTTATAACATATCCTAAAATTGTCCATTGACTTATTTTAATTTTGTATTTGCATCTAGGAGTACCTACTTGTTTAACTCCGTTACCATATTCTCTGATAGGTTAGGCAGAAGTAATACTCCTACATTTCGTGAGTATGTTATAAGTCCCATGTAATAAGAGCCGAATCTATTGCCATTTACCGATACGTAATGAGAATTTTCTAAAGAATAACATCACATAAATCTGATCTTCTTTTCCCCCATAGGTGCTTACAATTTAGGGGTGAGTGACAGATCCTGCATCAAGCAAAATTGTTTGTTGTCACCAGAAAAGCTAACAATACCTTAAATGGCTGTCCTTTCGAAGCGACCCCTGACTCACTGAAGATGGATGGCTTGTTTGGCGCAGTGAACAAATATTTTTATGGCTTACGGATCTGTTTTGCGGTTTTCTTTACAGGACTTGGTGTGTCCTTGACGGGTTGGTGAACGCACCTTTAGTGAAGAGAAATCCTGTTATTACATAAATCTCTTAACGCCTTATGTACCTACTTATCAAAAGTTAAGATCCTAATTAAGGTCAAAGTCTGTCAGTGTTCCAAAGAACAATGGCCAATCTTGCTTCTACTAATAATTGTAAAATGTAATTTGATTATACATAAACAGATCACGCACAATGGTCCATTGAAGGACTAAGTGCGGAAACCAAACCCATAACATAGTACATACATAAACATATTATACAGAGAATATAATTAACTTTCTCAGTCAGCTAGTTTTTATACAAAAGAAAAAAGACAATCTCTTGTTTTCTTTTACTTGTCCAAACTAGGCTACGATATCGATCTATTTACAGTGCCCTCCAAAAGTTAGTTGAACTTCATTCACTTCAGCTACTAACACTTCAGACACCTGAAGTGACATTTGTGACATTACAAAATGTCACATTATCATTATGTTTAAACTGTACAAGTGTCACGAAGTGTCCCATAACGTTTTTATTGATTATTCCAATTATCTGTGACTAAGGATTTACTGATGTTTTATAATTTTTATTTGATAACCTTCTTTTAATTTTATTGTCAAATGTATGAATTTCAGCCGCAAAAAGTCAGTTGAAGTTTTTAAATTATGCGGATTTACAGTTTAGACAAGGCTGAAATATTACTTGAACGACAGTTATAGTTAAATATCAATTAGATTTAGTCATTGCCAGAGCATTTGACTTTATTTCGAAAGAATATTGGCTTTGAGGCGAAAATTAATCAACGAATAAAGAAAAATATTATTTGTATATAATTTTTTTTTGTGTTTTTTTTTTCTCGGCCATTTAGGCATGAAAAAGCAACAGACAGATAGACCGACCGACAGACAGATTGGCTTTCTAGTACGGATACTAATTTCGATTATAAAACTTTATAAACGGTTACATGCCCATTTCCTTGTAATATATATTATGTTCATATCTATAAAATGCCAGTTTACGTATCAGTTTCAGTACTGCCTGACTAGACTGCGTATAATACTTATTTTTGAAATGAAAAATGAACAGTCCCAAAGGTCTATTGGGCTTTAAATTCCTAAAATTGCCCAATGACGTGTTAGTACGGCGAGCGACACGTCACGTCCCAAACGAATCCGATTAGTGGTTCACGCTGCGAATACTCGATGCGGATTTGTTAAGCGCCTAATTGAAAATATTTCAGTTTTCAAAGGATTCTTAAAATTAACGGAACGGTGAATCGGTTGGAGCGCAATTTGAGAATTCCTTTGACATTGGAAAGAATTTTGCAATCCTAACAGGGAATTGGTTGTCACCGTTGTACCTACCTACACAGTTTCCAGCATGCCTCAATAGGCATAATCCCGTAAATAAAGGCCATAGGGTATAGTGGATAATGTTCTACATGGTCTTCATATAACCTGACCGAGATTATGTCTGGACTTTAAAAGAGACTGTGACCTCTGAGTTTGTTTCGGCCTTTCTTCTCAGAGTAGTCAGATAGGCAACGCCTACCTCTTCTAGTTTAAAAAAAAATATGATTGACGTATAAAAGTGCTTGTGCAAACCTACTTACAACTTTACACCTGTTCACTCATACTCTATAGAAAAGGGAGGATCTTCCGACCAGACGGATGTTGTGTGTGACAGGGTCCTCCTTTTAGTGAAGTCGCGGTCGGTTAAAAACAATAAACATTCTAGTCGGGATACCTATTTTGTTGTCTTATACATTAACAAATAAAAAAATATGCATAGATAAATCACTCGACGAATACTAATAGGTTAACGACCCGTTACCGACGGAGATAAGTTCAAATGTTCCCATTCCGAATAAAATAAATAAAGTCCTCCAGACCGTATTTCGGCCACGGCGGCCAATCTCAATGGAGACTAGCCTTCGGCGCGGGAGATAATAAAGTGCACAAGTGTGCGCGCAGATACAGGTGCACTCCCTCTTCCCTCATTCCCATTGTCCGATGGGACGGCAATCCGAATTCCGAATTCAGAATACTGACATAACGTAAAAAATAAGCGAAAAATGTGCTTATGTCCTTCTAACGGCTAGCAGTCTAAGGCACAATTATAAATGCACAAAGTTAAAAGAAAAGGTATAAGTAGGCGGCGAAGTTGTGAAAAAGTTTGAAGCGAAATATGTACTTACTGCCAGCGACTTAAAGCATAATTTTCTATACGTGACACACCAATCCATCTAACATTTTTTTTTTATTTAAATAAATTATAATTCTTACCCGTTCCATTTTTCGTCTGTTCCTCCCTTGACCTTTTAAAATAAGCTAAAGTAAATAGACCTGAAACACTTTGAAATTAAAAGCAAACATTGAAAAATTTTTAGAACCCAAAGAAATTAGGTTTAACAATTAAAAACCCCCACTATAGTGTGTTTAGTGAAATAACATTCAAAAAGGGCGAACAAACAAACCGACGACGTAACGGGAGATAGAAAAAAAAGGAAATTAATGTAAACAGTGATATGTGTTTCAAGTAATGCCACAGAGTATGTTGTAACAGTTGAAACATCTAGTTTTATTTTTGAGTTTTGTTAAAGTTTAGGGTTTTTGCACACCCCGTCGCATCGCATCGCCTGCCCGCGCCAGTACCTACTTCGTTTTCGGTTAACGGTTTTTCTTACTTTTTTTTATTTTTGATAGGCTCCTTAGGGCCAGACAGAAGATAAATTTTAGTTTAGTCCTGTCAAATTAATCAGCGCCTAACGTAAAAAGACGTAATTTTAGTCGGCAAATTTTTAATCACGTCTAAACTTGTAACTTGGAGTTGTGTCAGGCGTTTGATTAATTTGACAGGATTAAACTAAAATTTATCTTCTGTCCTTTTCTTAATGAAATAGAAAGAAAAAGACGCACTGAACTTAACAAGGGAATCGGCACCAATGTCTATTATTCTTCTTCTTAGCGTGTCGATGGCAAAAATAGAAAAAAATAAACATAGTTTTTTTTGTTTGGCCCAAAATTCAGCAACGCGGATACCATTCACTGGTCCTCACATGTGAAGGTAATAGGGCATGCGGTGCAAGATGGGAGATGAGCCTTTGTCTGTGGAGAGACACCAGATACACACCGGAGGTCTGAGTCTTCATGAACCCCTACTTGTGGAGATTGTCCTTGCTGCGGCCTCCTTGGGTACGAAGTCTATTTAAGGTTTTCCAAGTGGGTAACTTGTGCCCAGATGAGACATTGTCTGATGGTTTTATAAAGAGATCAGGAGGTTTAAGCTGTTCTTTCCAAAGATCATATCTTCCCGTGGAGGGGTTGCTATGAATGTCTGCTGAAAAATGCCGACAGAATCATCATATGCCTAGCCTTTTCCCAACTATGTTGGGGTCGGCTTCCAGTCTAACCGGATGCAGCTGAATACCAGTATTTTACATGGAGCGACTGCCTAAAAATGCCGACAGATTATAAACACATTTTTCATCCTATTTTTGGCAATTTTTGTTATCTTGGTAGGTATGTGTTGTTAGCAGATATGAGGAAGTGGCTCCACATCCTTTCACCTACTCCCAGACCCAAAGGCAGATATCTGGTACTATGATCAAAAGCCTACCACCTATTATATTATAAGTTCCGTAATGCAGTACAGATTTGAGTAATTATTAAGAATTTAGGGCTGTTCCTACAAACTCGATTTTATAAAAATAGGCGCTTTTATAATATCTAACGTGACGATACTATTTTGGCCGTCCACGGCATCACCATTATAGTACCTATAGGAAAGTAAAATGTACGGAAATATATCACCGTCCACGATAACGTTACAAGGTCCACGATAACGTGCACACGTGTGTCCATACATTTGGACGTCCTCGATAATATCGTCACGCTAGAATTTATAAAAGCGCACAATGGTACTTTATCAATATTTCTCGTTTGACGAACTGCACAAAAACATTCTGTGGCATTACTATTTTCTTTATCCTAAACAAACGCACGGAGAGTGAACAGAAAGTACAAACGAGATAAATCAATATGTCTGATACGTAAGCGTAAAAATGGGAGAGCCAATCAAAAATGTTTGTTCATTTTGATCAACTTTTTGTACCGCGTATAATTTTTGCTCGTTTAGTTAAGCCACTTAGTTTTTCATCATTGGTTTTAAATTCGAATATGGAATTTCCTTCGAGTGTGGAGCGAAGTAAATACTTTTTTGAGAGTTCGCGTTTGTGTATTTCGCGCTGTTGGAACTGGGGTTTGTCTTGTTTGAACGTAATTTATGAGCAAATGGAACGGGTTTTTGTGCATCAATGTAACAAATTGCTGTTTCTCACTCTGTAATTTATATTCTAAACATATTAAAACACTAGGTGTGCCTGCGACTTGGTTCGCGTGTTTGCCGTTTCGGAGATTATCCTACAGACAAATTAATTTGTAAATTGGTTTTTATTGTAAGTACTGTATAAACTTTCATACGCATTCAGTAAAAACCTGTTACTTTTACTATTACATTTCAATTTTATTTATATCTATAATATAATAATTATGTATAAGTAGTATGTATTTATGTATATATTACACCTGTTACTGGGTTCTAAGCAGTCGGATGTACAATACGACTGACGTAACTTTTGCGGACCTGAGTTATAGCCTTTGCGAACTTTCGCGCATTTTCTCTCACTCACACTCGCCTCATGCCACCATTTGGTTCCTAAAAAACGTTCGTGCGCAGCCTTCTACGCGAAGTTCAGGCCCGCCAAGTTATATCGGTCGTATTGTATCGCTATGTAACACTAAGGGTTACCTTTAGTTTACGACACCTAATTTTCGTAATCAGGTGATAAAACAGTGTTACTTTAACTGTGCTACACACACATATGAGGGACCAATACAGATGCCACAGAAAAGGTTACAAAATTATATTTCCCAACCTGAACTTGGCCTAACAGGAAAATCTTTACTGAGTCAGCGTACTTAGTGCCTGCAAGCTGTTAGGCGAGACTAAGGGAAGCGTGTTATTGTAGCATAGGCAGCTATGAACAAGCAAGCAGTCGTTAAAGTGCACAACTGCATTTAGACACCACTTTCCACTCGATCTGACAGATGCTGGGAACACAGTTTATTTTCTATTTTTGAACTGTATGGTGTGTGTTTATTTGTTAGTATATTTTCGAGACAAATTCATTTCAGTGCATGAAACTTTGTTGAAGGACAAAATAAATACTTTTTTGCTTTTTCTTTTTAACTAATTTAATCTATTTTTTAGGGTTCCGTACCCAAAGGGTAAAAATGGGACCATATTACTAAGATTTCGCTGTCTGTTCGTCCGTCTGTCCGTTCGTCTGTCCGTCCGTCTGTCTGTCACCAGGCTGTATCTCAAGAACCGCGACAGCTAGACAGTTGAAATTTTCACAGATGATGTATTTCTGTTGCCGCTATAACAACAAATACTAAAAACGGAATAAAATAAATATTTAAGGAGGGCTCTCATACAACTAACGGTTTTTTTTTCGGCATTTTTGGCCTTGTGGTACGGAACCCTTCGTGTGCGAGTCCGACTGGCACTTGGCCAGAATTTTTATTTTCATCTTTAATTAACATACTTTAGTAAAGTTTTCTTCTGATAACCAGGAAAAGAATATTTTCTTGTAATTTTGACTATATCAAATAAATAAATATGCAAAATTACCAGAAAATTTTACGAAAAGCACCTTGCACAGCAATTCTCAAACTAGGACACTTTTAACTCCAGAGAAACCAAGCGTTTAGGAAACATGCCAAAACTCTTCCCCATTTTCACGAAACGAAATCAAATGCTGCACAATATGAAAAATGCCGACATCGAAGACACCAATGGGGGAATTGAATCGGATATCAGTGGAAAATTTCATATTTATGCAAACTGTACCGGTTGCACCTCGCGATACGATATCCCCGATATTGAAAACTTTATGCCTTGAATTGCATATGATGTTAGCTTTATGCGACGAATATATTTGCTTCCTTATTTGTACTGCGTATGTCTCTGATCTTATGGAAATATTCTGGGATTAGAGTGAATTTCTTCCGCGGTGATCTATTTAGAGATATTGAAGTTGTTTTCTTATTTCGGTATAATTTATTCCGTGTACTCTTCAACACAAGCAGTACCTACTTCCTCCCTGAAATTATCCCTGATATATCAAAATGCATACGTACTTAATGCTTTAAAAAAGAAAAGATTCTTTATCAAAACCCTATATCTAAACACTATGCAGCGTTACAACTAAGGGATAGAGTGATTTCACCCAAAGTAAGATTTGACTCGTGTTTAGGGTGCCAGCGACCTCGCCTATAATTGAACATAGTATATACTATGTAGTAAGTAGTTGTAGGATGAGCATAGTATATTATTATTATGATAACTACTTACTAGTAAATGCATAGATGTGGCCTATTAAAGTACCTATGTGTATGTATTAAGAGAGAGATAAATATGGTGAAAACTTGTGTTTATGTAATCCTATTGAAATATAATTATAAATATATGAATTTATTAACTACATTAGGTTAAGCGATTGATACATGTAGTAAATCTTCAGTCCCATCGTAACTCAGTGTCAATAGCCACTTTGAGACCTTGGTCTTATATTCATTTAGGCACATGGGAGCAATGGTGCATAGTTTATTTATTTTATTATATAAATGGTTAGACAGAACATCGTAATGACGCTGAGCAAGGGCCGTCTGTTTTAGTAGTCGCAAGCGCTATTGCATAAGATCCTGGGTTCGATTCCCGGGACGGGCAAAGTGTTTTTGGGTTTTTCCATCCGGAATTTGTCAGTAGCAGCCCAGAGTCCGGATTTGTGCCCGGTTGATGGCAATATACCCTCGCCCCTGCCTATTACATGAGACTTAAACATAACGGCCTAAATGTAGGTGTTCTGTAGGTGCATCTTTGTCTATTCCTTCGGGAAATATAGGTGTGCTGTTATGTTAGTCAACTAAGACAAATCACATCGCTAGTATATTAATTTAACCCATCCCCAACATTGTCTGCATTAAATATATCGTGTTGTTATCACAGGTCTATTAAATCAAATCAAACAGTTTATTTGTGATACACAGGTTTCAATATAGGTCTTACAACATACAGTGAGTTCATGCTGTGATCAGCCTCATGGGTATACAAATTTATAAATAAAATAATAATTAAACAATTATCAATACAGTTCACAATGCGCTCAATCAGACATTAACACTTTATTTAAAGCAGTAAAGAGAAAAGAAATAATAAAAACACCATTTTAAGTCTAAAAAATCCTTTACTGAGTAGAATGAGTGTTCGTTAAGAAATTTAAATAATTTATTTTTGAATTTAAGGATGTTATTGTAGTCTCTAATGTCATTTTATTATATATTTTAGGCGCCATGACAAATGTACTTTTCCCATAAAGAGCTGTTTTATAATTGTGTATTTAGTTTTGTAAGTATTCTAGTTCTATTGCGTGATCTCGTCAATATTTCAAATAAATATGGATGTTTTTTGATAAAAAGGGCCATTTCAAAGATATACAGTGATGGTACTGTGAGTATTTTTAGTTTTGTAAAAGACTGCTTATAGCTCTCAGTTTTTTGTAGACCGCATATTGCACGGATGCATCTTTTCATCAGGTAATAAACTTTATTTCTTTCGTTGTGAACAAAAATTGGTTGATGAAAGTGGGGTAACGCATGTTTCAGCGGTCATCATGAATTGTGAAAAATGACGTCGACATGAATTGTGGTCGACGTTATTTTCGCCACAGTAAAAACATGTATTATTGGAGTGGTTGTTTTTGTTAGTAGTTAGTTTGTCGTGCTTACACGCCTTAATTTATCGATATTTTTATAGTACCTTCCTTTCTCGCTTTTTAAGTTTGATAATGTAGCTACAGTGGTGCTATTCTGTAAAAATGTCACCGTGAAAACTTAGGTGAAGTGAACGTGGAGTGAGCTGTCAATAGTGTCAATTCCTAGCAAAAACAAACTCACTTCACCTAAGTTTTCACGGTGAGATTTTTACAGAATCGACCATCAGAATGTAGTTTTGTAATGTTTATATTTGCAAAAACCCATTGGTTAAATAAGTGTGGTATCAAAACCGACGATTTTAACGCTAGAATGAAGAACAAGTTCCATATAAATATTCAAATCCAAGGCCTTGTAAAATTTTAAGATATTTTCTCCCTTTTTCTTTCACCGTGTAATTCGTAATTGGATAAAGAGTACGTCCCGTTTTGAGAGGGCTCACGAAGGTTAATACTCGAACGTATAAATTGGGTACATTTCGGAGAAGTCAAGTTCATGGTGCAAATACTGGCTGGAAATGTGGCCTCCACATTTTTATTAGCTTTATTATGTGATGATCAATCAAGTAATATTTGTTTAAGTCATTGGTAGATTAGTGGTAGCCCTGTGGTATCACCCCCGACTTGCGAGCTGTGGGTCGTTGGGTCGAACCCTGACAGGCGCATTACTTTTAGTAAATTATTTCATCAGCACTCTCAAAACGGTGAAGGAAAACATCTTGTGAGGAAACCGGCCCATCCTAGAACAAAAATTCGAAGACATGTGACATCTTTCAACGCGCATTGGGCCCGCGTGGTGAATAATGGCCCCCTCCCTTTCACAGAGAGGAGGCCTGTGTCCCAGCAGTGGGAATATTATTGGATGTTTGTTTATGTATTGGTAGATCCATATTCAATAATATATATGCAGGTATATGTATGCACAAATACCTGCATATATTATTGAATATGGATATCGAGCAAATATGTAGGGATTTTTAAGTTTGAAAGCCACAATAGAATAACAGATGCCTGTTATTCTATTGTGGCTTTGAAACTTAAAAATCCCTACATATTTGCTCGATACTTGTGTTTTGACGTGTGAACAGAAGACCAATAAACGTTCATTTATTCGCAATCTCATCTCAGCGTCAATCAATGTCAAAAACTTGTCAAAAATGTAGGGAACTTAGAGGTATTTTTGACAGATTGAGACTGAGATCAGACTGTGAACGTTCTTAAAATTACGAGAATTAGGTACCCCTAAGATCTGTCAGCTTCTTACATAATGTGCTTACAAAAATACGATGCCGATCGTCTTTTGCTGTTGTTTACACATGTTCCTACTCGATTTTGTTTGATTGACAAAAATTTTACAAATGTATAGGCTTTAAGCGTTTCATAGTGTGAGCATGACTGATATTGCGAATAATGAATTTTAAGCTTAACGTTTTCCGGAACTCACAAACGAAACCGCTAAGGAACAAAAGGGCGACCTGATATTCAAACGAGGGTCAAATTCCTTTCAGATGCTTCATACCATACATATATTACAAATTAAAAGGTTCGTTTTAACAAAGATCGAATCGTATTCCTTTGTACTTCTGTGGTAAAATTGCTGTTTTGTCCGTTTTAAAGGAAGTCAAATTATTATCAATGAACAAAGGTAATAGCAGAATTCAAAGCCCGCATATTTCTCGCTAAAACAGACGACTAAGAAGTTACTGTTTCTAGGCAAATATGCATAAATATAATGTACTAGTTAAGTATTTTATTCGCCACAAATAATTCACCAAACCCTTATACCTCCACCCACCGAAATAAGTCTTATCCTGGGAATAAATTTTGAATTTTTGACAGTATTTCCATACTAGATCTTTATTGTCAGACGTCAATTTTGTTCCAAGGATAAAAGATGCCTGACTTTGGTAAAATCAGGCCTGAGTAATCGTGTTCTTACTCCGAAATCGTAACATAATGTAATATTTCTTAAGAGTATTTACGCCGTACGGCATTTCATACAAATTTTCAAGGCCTTGTTTTTCGAAATGAATGAATCGATTTTGATGAAACTTCATACGCACAAGCAAGATACAAAGGTCTAAAAAGTTACTTAAGAACATTTTCGAAAAATAGTTGTTACAGTCAAATTAGGCCGATTTTAAATTAGAAACAAAGATTTCCAGTTATCTTTTTTTAAGTAAGACATTTCGAAAATGTTCTCTGCTAACTTTTTAGACCTTTTTATCCTGCTTATGCGTATGAAGTTTCATTAAAATGGGTTCATTCATTTCGAAAAACAATGGCTTAAAAGTTTGTATGAAATGCCGTGCGGCGTAAACGCTCTTAATATTTTATATGGGTCAAGTAGATGCGACACTTCTTAACAGCGTTATTATTTTTCGGAACGAAGATGTTTCTGTTCATGAGACGTATTGGTCTCTTTATTTACACTGCACTTGAACGTATCGTGCCAAAATATTATCTGCTTATATTATTTGGAAAATTCTTATGATAGCTTTTCCGAATCGCTTCTCGAAGTTGTGCAGGAGTCTGACTACCTAGGACAAGTCATCCAGATCGGTAGATAACTTTAAGAAAGAAGCCTACAGAAGGATCCAATTGGGTTGGAAAGCGTTTGACTGCGATAAGCTAAGTTAATTATAGCAAATTTTCTGGGAAATATTTCCTTGAACATTTTTTCGTGGAAAATGATGACAGGCAAATGAATAGAATACTCTTTATTAAGTACACCATACAAATTCAAAACTCTTGTTTTAGCCTAAAGTTGGTAATTAGTTAATGTTAAGATTGTCTTTCAGAACATAATTGCATTCTTATGTTTTCTCCAAGTTAAAATATCTCCTGCTATTGTTGGATTCCATACCTATTGTTTACTTTCCCAAATAACTTAGAAAGTACCGAAAATTATTTCCAAAGAATCCTATCGAAATGAAATATAAGTTTAACAACAAAAGATAAAGGGAAGAATTGTTTTGCAAATGGATCTGTTCAGGATTTCTAGTTTCAAAAGGCGTAACTTCGTAAATTCCAAACAAACGTCACTTTGCTGCGTACTGCTTTGATTTCTCCTTTCGAAGGTATCTTTCAACTTTATAATTTCTTCCGATAGTACCTAAATACTTTTTGTGATTATAAGTCGGAAAATACTTGAACAACTGATTCTCTAAATAAAAACTTATTGGCCATCTAACGATGGACACCTTTTTAAATTAATGAACCTCTAAAAAAATTGCGGTTTTAACAATGCAGACTTTTTGAATAAACGAGCCTCTATTCTTACTTTCTGGTCTCTTCTTACAGAAACTAAGCTATACCCCGACTAAACAGGTTAGAAGAAGCGAAGCATGCGGTGCCGCGGCAGCGGCCTAGCGTTACATCCAAATTGGTTGCAGTTACTTGACTATTTAGTATTTTTAGGATAATATTTTTTTTAGGATAATAGGAGTGGCAGTAAGCAGATAAGGCTGAACAAAAAAAAAATAGGAATGATTTGAGATTCACATAAAGAGGAGCAATCATTATATTAGAGGGTTCAATAATATTTTTAGGACAGCAAAATGAGAATTACTTGAAGTTCGATTAAATACGAAAATGCCTTTTAAACTTTTCTCTATTCTTTTCTGATAGTTGTGGATGAATGCGCAGTTGTAGCCCGCGAAATTCATTTTTTTTTTCGTTTTTTTGCAATTTTCAGGTCGCAGTGTCGGGTTATATCTTGATCAAAATATGATTTGCGACTATAACAGGTACGGATTTACTGAATTATAATCATTAGAATCATTAATACATCTTTCTAAGTTCGAAAAAGAAAATGAAAAGTGCTTATGGAACAACTAGGTATGGTGTTTACTTGTTATGAGGCTTTTGAAAAGAAAGATAAAGGTAGCTTTGCGTTTGTACATATATAGGTAAAATTTTAAGCCCACAGAAAGAAATTGGTAACACGAGGCCTCGACTCTTGGGGATAATTGAGACTTTAATAAAGTTAGGCACAGCAAGAATCTAGAGAAATCGAGATACCTACAAAAGCATAAAGTTGGCCCTTTTTCTGCTCGAGTCGTATGGCACGTTTATAAAATTGTTCATGCTGAGGTAACATATTTTAAGGTGGTAACTGGGTTGATTTAGGTGGGGTGTGCCGAACGTATATTTAAGTATCACCAATCGTAGATCAGAAAACTACACCCGATGCTATTATTTTACGTACTGTTTATTGGAATAATTGATTTACAAAAATCTTTAAACCTGTATCTCAGGTCTCTCACTCAGGTGCTTATTGTATCTAAGTATTTTCTAAGATTCCGTGAACAAATAGTATCTTAACAACTTATCTGACTTCAAATTGTGGCTTTTTTTCAGATTAAGAAAACAATGCACCTTATACAATGATGGAAGTGAATCGTCTTAAAAAATAAAGGATAAGAGAGATTAAGTGTGAGAGACAAAGTTATAATATCTTAATTCTTTCTCATGTAACGAAATGTGCCTAAACGTGACACGTCCTTGAAATTCTCGTAATTTATCGAATGGCCGCCTCAGAAGTTTCACCTTAAAAATAGTATGCTACTTTTATTTCCTATTTTGATAATGGTCAAAATTAGGGAAGAAAAGTAGACAACCACCAACAACAACAACCAACAAACAACCAGCCAACAACAGGCGACAGCAACAGACCAACAACCAACCAACAGTCCAGATTGTTTTACACAACAAATTATATTCATTTCTACTATAAAAACAGTACCCAATTTAATCTGGTCCAAATTGAGCCAAAAGGATATACGCCTGACAATTAAGCAACTCCTCGCATTCAGGTTACATTGCTATTGTGTTTCAAGTGATTATAGCACTTTTTCGGCCGTTTTTTCCCAACTAAAGAGGTGTCAGATTCTAGCTTAACGAGATCCTGCCGTAATTGGTTTCTGGATGGGAGATGACAGTTCTGTTGATATCAGCTATGCCTAGCAATATCTCAGAGCCAACAAGAAGGTATGAAACCTCTTTTCATTTTTATTATTCATAATTTTAAATATTTTACATTTTTTTTTTTTTTAACTTCTACATAAATGACATCTCATTATCTATGCACAAAAAATAAATAATTAAATATTATTGTACTAGTGGACCCCGCGAACGCCATACCGCCTCAGAATATGAATTATCCAAATTTTTTTTTCGTGAATATTTTCCACGTTTAAATATATTTTTTTTTTTATTACTCTTGACCCCGATCACGCCTGATGGTAAGCGATAGATGAGGTCTATGATGGAACGAGCGTGCCCAGAACATGCCTGTTCACTCTTACTTTGAAGGCAGACGGGTTAAATGTGGGCGGGAACACAGATGAGAGTTCCACACTTTGACTGTGCGCATAATAAAAGTTATGCTGATAGTTAGTTACCTATTCTGCTATTCGGGGTGGAGACAAATCCAACAAATCAAAGAAATCAAAAACCGGTCCAGCCGTTCTTGAGTTATAAATGGTGTAACTAACCTGACTTTGTTTATAAAGATCGTGTTTGCTTATGTCTAACAAAATTGATGCCGAAACCAGGAACTGAATCAGGTAAGTACCTTTAGATCTTAAGATATATGTACTTTAAGACCTTACCCGAGTATCAACCCTTAAGCCTTTATTGATAAATGTTACTTAACACGTGCTTTGGCTAAGACAAATATGTTCTCGTCTTTATCTTGCACTTATAGTTTTACAGTTGTGTGACAGTGACAGGAAAAAACGTGCTAAGTACGTTACTTGACTTGTGACACGGTGTTTGACTTCTTCTGGTTAAGAGTTACGACTGTCATAACATGGTAGTAACGTGCCGTGAGGCACACACTAATGTTGTCTGAAATATTATTTTTATTTTGTTTCATTTTGTATTTTGTGTTTCACGAACTGTGTGCAAATAAACTTTATTATTTCTTTCTACTCATACATTAGCAAGTATATCGTGGTTTAACCTCTCGAATGTCTTATGTTACACAGTCCGACATAAGCAATTGTCTTTCTATTGTGTCTCTAATTACGACAATCAAAGAGTTAAACGTCATTTCAGGCATAGCAATTCCCATGAGATAAAAGTTTATTCAGTTTAAAACAATCCTCCGATCCTTGAACTGACTGAACCAAGCACCATTTTGACAAATGGGTTGTTCTGTCATTTGTCAAAGTTCCCTAGGTGTAAGGTACACGGTACAGCTGAACTTCAGAGTTGAACTTCAGAGCTCGTTGCTCAATTTTCTCCCATGCCAAATATTCTTCAGGCGCAAAATATTGTACAACCAGTTACTGATTGCAATTTTATTTGTAACCACGAGTGCGTTCATGTAAACTTGGATGGGTTTGCGCACAACGTGCTTGTGAGAGAGTTATCAACTCCCGTCAGATTCATTTTTGAAATTCGTAAATTAGTCTGCAATTTCCTTATCTTTCGTGTTTTACTATATTACATTGTAAAATTTATGAATATTCCGAACAATATGACCTCAAATACATTCTGAAAATGTAACTCATCGTCATCTGCCTGGCCTTTTCTCAACCATGTTGGGGTCGGCTTCCAGTCTAACCTAAGTATTTTACATGGAGCGACTGCCTATCTGACCTCCACAACCCAGTTATTGGGTAATACGAAGCCTCTCTAAAATAAAGCCCTTCCAAAATGAAACTCATCTAATATAGGTAATACAGGCTGGTGTCCGCAACTCCACGTCAATGTTCCAAAAATTATTCGATCCACCCCAGCTCATCTAATATAATAATAACACAAAGTAGGTACTCAAAAACACATCGGTTTGTATCTCCCTTTTCGATCATCTGTGTCATCATCAATACAAAATCGATCCAATTATTATTATTATAAATTACGATTTTTTTTAAACCTACTGTCATATTCAAAAATAGAACTCCCTTAATCCCGCCAAACATTGATAGAAAACAAGAGAACATAAAAATAAAATAAAACAAAACAACATCAGCAAATTCCATTTCATTAACAATGTTTTCTTGAGTAAATGAAAAACGTAACAATCGTACGTATGCTTATCTTTTCTGAATATTCAAGAAGCTTTAAAAAGGGTTGAGAATTACCTTAAAACGGGTAACTTACCTATATAAAAAGTAAACAATATAAAATTTAATTAATAAACCTGTGATGAGAAAATTTTAATTATGTTAAAAGCCCTTTAATAAAACTCAAGCATTTTTCCTGTGAGAAAGAGTAGAAAATACTGAACGCAGCGTTTCCTTATAAATTTCGTGTCGTTTTCAACTCGATAATGAGTTCGCCTCGCTTATTATGTTTATATTTCGACCCCCAAGACATAGGCAAATGCCCAGTTTGGGGGTCACCGTCCAATCTATTCTTGAACAATATGATTTATTAAAACGTCGTGAGAAAACCAGAACCAAACAATTCGAAGACATGTGACATCTGATCTACCAAGCTGCACTGTGCCCGCGTGGTCGATTACAGTCCACTTCCTCTCACATAGAGAAGGCCCGTGTAACAATGGTAACGTTCCAGGCTGAATATGTGTGTTATTTAAGATTAATAATAAATAAATTTAAAAGTAAAAAAAAAAAAATTGTGTACAACAAAAAAAAATTTAAGTCACACTAATATTATAAAGGCGAAAGTTTGTGAGGGGGTGTGTGTGTGTGTTTATATCGTCGACCGTAGGTTCAATTGAGGTAAGGGACAAAATACGATTTTTCAGGAGAGGCCGACAAAGTTTTTTTTCGGACTAAATCGCCTATAACTTTTTTTTTTATTAACCTTTTTCGGATCTGATTTCACACATAATCTTGTATTTTAGTGATCTATCTACCTGTGTAACATTTATTTAAATAAGTTAGCTATTTAAGAAAATAGACGTCCCTTACACCAACGTATTTTGTTAGTAATGTCACTTACTGACCAAGTATCTTGTAGTCCTGTCCCTTACATTAAATTGATCTCTACGTTGGATCCAAATGATCCAATCTATAATGAAAAAATAGTGTAAAGGTCTTGTTGAAAAAATGTATGAAGAATAATTCGTTGATTGGGAAGACCCTTACCTTATGTGAAGTGGATTGGCGGCGGTAATTACACCATTTCAAGTTGCTATATTGCATAGTTTTTCAGATACATTGTTGTTATGGGGCTGATTCGAAATTTGAATCCAAAAATCAGTAGGGTAAGGGACATTTTTTTGAAGCTAGTATTTTTTCATATACACCATTCGAAAGAGCGTAAAATTCTGAACAAAACTGTATACTCAACTCATTTTGCGTATTTTGTCCCTTACCTCAATTGAACCTACGGTCGACGATATGTTTGTTACTTCTTCACGCTCAAACGGCTGGACCAATTTTGATAAAAATTTTATCCCGATATTCCCACGGGATCGACATTTACGCTGGTAAAACCGCGGACCGCAGCTAGTATAAAATAATATTGTAAAAAATAATTAATAAATAATAAAAAAAATAATAAAATAACTATAATGTGTAAGATGTTGGTGTTGTATTCTGTTGATTTTAACAAGAAAAGCTCTTTCCTTTCCAATCCAATCCAATCTAACCATGACATATTTAGGTACTGCCCAATTCCCTTAATAACAAACGCGGAGTAAAGTAATGTCAACCTTAGACCTTAAAAATGTATGGTTAATCTGAAGTTAGTAGGTACTGATTGTCTCTTTAATCCGCGTGTATTAAGTACAGGGGTAAACGTAGAGACGTCATTTAATTTAATAAACCGTCTAGAGAGTTGAAATCCCTTAACAATTTTACGGAACTAATGGAAGGAGGTAGGATCTGATTTCTTTATTAAATCCGAAAGAGTAAATAAGCCTATCTGATTTCTTTATTAAATCCGAAAGAGTAAATAAGCCTGATATGTAGGATCGATAGGGTCACAGCGAAATAAGATTACACGTAATGAAGGAAGTAAGAAATAAACATCGAAATGCTGGCATTGATATGTTATTTACAAATAAAACACTAACTGAGCGAGATATGGTGATACATTATGGCTAAATTCAGGCAAGAGCCATTTTTTTTGTAAACCTTCCCTAGTACGAATATGATGTCATAATTCTTAAGCCTCTAAATGTGCTAATCTATTTTCTATACTAATAATAAAGCTGAAGAGTTTCTTTGAACGCGCTAATCTCTGGAAATACCGGTCAGATTCCAAAAAATATTTTTGCATTTAATAGATATTGAGGAAGGCTGTAGGCTATCATCACGATATGACCCTTAGGAGCCAAGAAAAATAAAATAGGTTAGAAAGAACGCTAAACAAACGAAAACGAAGTAGGGGAGCAGAAGAGTTTGTTTGAATGCGCTAATCTCCTGAACTATATATATTTTTGCATTTGATAGCCCACTTCTTGAAAAAGGCCACATGCTATATAACATCATGCTAAGACCTTTAGGAGTCGAGAAAAAAGAAAAAAGTCAGAACGGAGTATTAGCGCGGGTACGCGATGCGATGCGACGGGTTGGGTCGGGGGAAGAAGAAATTTCACGCGAACGAAAAGTGGCGGGCAGTAACTTGTATGAAATCGCCTGCAAATCCCAGATTACACAGGTATATACCAGGGTATAGGCACCTATTATTCGACAACAATTCATTTGATTGTCTACAGTTTGTGTTCCATTATACTGTATCAAAGTGCAGCTTCAATTTTTCACCCGAGTGTTTTGAAGCTCACATTGACACAATATTATTGTAGACAATCAAATGAGTTCTTGTCGATGTATACATCTATATATCTATATTGAGTCTGACTGTAGGCAATCACAGACTCGACAACTCGACTCGACTCGTCTCTGTGTCATGGCAATTTCCAATATAAAAATAAGATACTTGTAACGTATCTCTCAACCTTAATTGGCAAGCGGACCTATGGTCTTGGTTGAAATAGACGTTTATATTAATATAAGTACCTATAATATCCCAACAAAGAATATAACAGGTATAGGTATGTCTGGTATATATTATGATATGTCAGTTACTAGACGTTAATCGACGTTGAATACCGATACATTCTTATTATGACTACCTACTTTATTATTCGATCATTAATTCGTTACTCATCCATCGATCGAAAAAGGTGATTACTATTTAACTAAGATCGAAACTCGCTACCGAAAATTCTGTGAAAAAACATTGGCTTGCTGAAATTGTCTTTCGCGAAATTAAGTCTTTTGTTTATTTTGTCGAACGCTATAATGAAATATGAAAAATTAATCCCTTGTCAAAAGTCTACCGTTATTACAGCAAAAATATTCATGAAATTATATGAATTGAGTTGGTTTGTGTTATTAAGTTTTTTGGTAGGTGTTGCTCAGAGCTAATAAAAGTTTTATTCCCTAGATACGGATGAGCTATAACAAAATGGTATGGGTTACAATACAACAGATGTTTATGTAAGTTATAATAACTTTGTTTTTTAATAATAAATGTTCAATTTATTCATTCTTAGTAATATGTCTTACAGAGATAATCTTCGTCGTCTGCGTAGCCTTTTCAAAATTACAGCTTCCAGTCCTAACCGAATGTAGGTGAATACCAAAATACGACGTACGGCATTTCATACAAACTTTCAAGCCCTTGTTTTTCGAAATGAATGAACCGATTTTAATGAAACTTCATACGCATAAGCAGGATAAAGGTCTAAAAAGTTAGTTATGAACATTTTCGAAAAATAGTGTTACAGCCAAATAAGACCGATTTTAAATTTTCCATAGAAACAGAGATTTCCAGTTATCTTTTTTTAAGTAAGACATTTCGAAAATGTTCTTTACTAACTTTTTAGACCTTTGTATCCTGCTTATGAGAATGAAGTTTCATTAAAATCGGTTTATTCATTTCGAAAAACAAGGGCTTAAAAGTTTGTATGAAATGCCGTACGGCGTACATGCTCTTAATATTTTATATGGGTCAAGTACCTAGATGCGACAATTCTTACCAGCGTTATTATTTTTAGCAATAACGCCAGCCCGATGAAGCACCGAAGGCAAAGGGACAGGTAGAAAAAAAGGTAGGCTAATGATCATGAGATGCTGTGTGATGCAAAACCTGTGTTTGAAATGAAATGAAATGAAATGATGAAATGAAATGATTTTATTTTTTGTAAGTAGGTTTGTACAAACACTTTTACACGTCAATCATGTTTTTTTAAAACTAGATGAAGTCGGCGTTTCCTATCTGACTACTCTGAGAAGAAAGGCCGAAACAAACTCAGAGGTTACAGTCTCTTTTAAAGTCCAGACATAATCTTGGTCAGGTTATATGAAGACCATGTAGATCGATGTCTGAGGTGGTCTTTTGAGGAAAGAACCACACAGATTGAGAGGACCTGTCCAGTCAGTGCACGCATTTGTCAAAAATCGTGCAGCTCAACTCAAGACTTAAGGAGCTCAACGATTCGACGAACAATACCAAAGAAAGGACATTTGGGTAGGCCGCATAAACTACTCAAACTGCCAGATCATGATTAAAACTAAGAAGGAAAAAAAGAAATGACCCACATAGTCCAATAATTAAATAAAAAATAAATTACTGACAAAGTAAATATTCATGTCATTGTCTAAATAGAATTCATCAATGTCAATGTGTATATAAAAAAAATCCGGACATAATCTTTGAGGACCATGTAGATTAGTGTCTGAAATAGTCTCCTATTTAACCTTATCCAAATTCAAGCAAGCAAGCAGTGGGAATTTTCCCACTCCAGGACAAAGGCATCTCCTCATACAGAGAAGGCACGTGCATTGATCATCATGCTTGCTCAAGACGGGTTGGCAATTTCAGACTTATATTATCCAGGTTTTTTTACGATGTATATTTTTTTATTGCTCTTCACCTCGATCACGCCTGATGGAAAGCGATGGATGAGGTCTATGTTGAAACGAGCGTGCCCAGAAGATGCCTAAGGCATTGGAATTCCCACGCATTGACGAAACAACAAGCTGCTTGACGGCAAACTCCGGTGAGTGGGTGGTCGGAAACCAGGCGGGCGTTAGCCCTACCACCGCAAGGGAAGAATTGGCCAGTAAAATAAGGTGTTGGGTGTAACTGTCCAGGATGCGCCGAGCGCTTAGTTCAGTTGAGTAACTGGCGGAACCAACTGCGCTATCGAGGAGGCTTCTTCATGCATCCCAAAAAGTTTTAAGTTTTTCTGCACCGATGTTAGTAATGTCCAGATAAACTTAGAAAGTAGATTGTCGTGATGGCCCAGTGGTTAAGGCCTCGCCTCTCTTGTGGGTTCATGTCCCAGCAAGTACCTACCAATGTGACTTTTTCCATTCATATGTACTTTCTTTCCCCAATACTATCTATTGAAGTGAATAAATGATTATCCAAACTTCGTCTAATCAATACTTACTAACTATCTTTGTGTTGATTGGTATTCCTCGTGAGTAGTGCCGAGACTAGTCAGCGTAAAAGCAATTAGTAGAGAAAATAGTTTTTCCCGTATCGTGTATAGGTGGCGAGAACGTTGCGTGAATACGAATTGTGTAATGTTTCTAATTAATGCTGCACATGTTGAAACTGCAGCTGTAGGTATTGAAGATGGGAATGTTGTTGAGGTGGAAGAAAATGATAATGTTCAAATTCGAATTCAAATTTATTTAATGTGTGTCACAGGTGGAAAGTCAGTTCTTAAAATTATTACTTAAAGGATCGCTGTAACATACCTATATGGTCAACAATATTCTAGCGTTTAAAATTCTTATAAAACTAGCAGCGCCCCGCGGTTTTGCCCGCGTATGTTTCGATTCCGTAGGAATATCGAGATAAAACTATCATATGTCCTTTCCCGGGACTTAAACTATCTATATACCAAATTTCATCTAAATCGGTTCAGTGGTTTAAGCGTAAAGAGGTAATAGGTAATACGGGCTGGTTTCCGCAACTCCACGACAATGCGCGTATTTTGCGTAAAGAGGTAACAAACAGACAGACAGTTACTTTCGAATTTATAATATATTATATATATTTATTAAAATATATGGATATATTTAAATAATATATATAAATATAGTTTGGATACAACGTGCCAGGGACATCAAAGTATAGCCTGTTACCATAGATTCAGTAGGTACATGATTTTTCAACGCCCCCTGCGTTGAAAAATCATGTGGTGAATTCATGGTTTCAGTTTTCGCGTCGATGTCCCTGCTACTTCTATAGTGGAAGTTTTTATCCCGATATTCCCACAGGATCGACACTTATGCGGGTGAAACCGCGGGGTGCTGCTAGTAATATTATAAATGAAGAAACGGACATAGGGTACCTTTCATCCTTAAAAAAGTGCTGTTCCCGAGGAAAACAACAATAACGTTATTATGATAATAGATAATAATAATACGATAATACGTGTCTTTCGAATCAAAAACAGGACAACGCCTGTCGGGTCAGGTCATGTAAATAAAAGGGTACTAAACGTATTATTGAGATCCTTAAAACGGTATTTCATTTGGTGTCCCCTTTAACACTAAAAGGTAATTGAGTCAAGTAGTTAAATCTGAAAATTATGTTTATAGTTATTCATACAATAATCAGATTCTTTTTTTTTTTGTTAGCCTATGGTGTCCCACTGCTGGGCAAAGGCCTCCCCCAAATCCTTCCAGGAACTCTTTTCCCGCGCCACCTCGAACCAGCCCTCGCGGTACGCGTCCAGGTCATCTCGCCATCTCTTTCTGGGCCGGCCTCGGCGGCGCCGTCCATCTTCAGGCACCCATTGTGTGGAGATTTTTACAATAATCAGATATTGATGGTAAAATGTTCGATAAAAGGAAATCTGTCATAAAAAAGATCGTTGCAAAGTTTACGGTGAATACACCAAATATCCGATGTAACGCAGGCAAAATTAATTTAGATGTGAAGCTTGACCAATTCATTTTTATATTTCTGAAATCTGTATTAATAAACAATTTTAATTTCGTTCAGCTGTAATAAAATATTAAAATGAATAATATTACACAAAAAGATATTTCGAAATATTATTCCCAGCGTAGCCTCATAACAGGCTATTCGCATCACGATCTCACCTAGAGTAAATTCGTCTTTCGTCTTATTTATGAAAAGTTTGCCGAAACAGTTCGCTTTTAGGAGTGAACGTCCTAACTTCTTGATACTGATTTACTGTGCTTAGAATAATTTACTGTGCTTAGAATAATTTACTGTGCTTAGAATAATTTACTGTGCTTAGAATAATTTCTACGGCTCTTTAAATTCTTGTCGTTTGATAGAGCTTTTTTTATTAACATCACTTTTGCATATTATTTTATTTATGTTTTTTTTTACTTTTGATTTTATACAAATAATTCCGTCAAAACTGGAATGCGGAAGCGCGGGCTCGTGAAAAACGGAAGGAATAGTGGAAGACCTTTGCCCAGGAGTGGGACAGAGAAGGCTAGCAAAAAATATATATATATTAAGCGTATATCTTCGAACGCATCGACGCTCAAAAATAAAATTAAACTTTTAAGAGAAACCAGATGATAGCGTCATTTCGTCCAAAAAAACATCTTAGAACACGACGTCGCGACCTACTAAATAGTGCCTATTAACTATTTATATAATCTTTCGCAAACTCATCGCTTCCGAATACTTTTGTCATTCCACTGCTATTAAAGTTATCTTCAACTCCTTGCAAGGCATTAACTTATTAAATTACAGAGTCGGAGAACAACCACTTAACAACATCCAACAGCAATTTACAAAACTAAGACTACATCAGTGCAGAAAATGACATGACTAAGAACGCGAGCGCAGTCCGATTAATTTGCATCTCATTTGCAGAGCCTCCGTCGCTTGCGTCAAGCTGGGGCAAAATAGTAGCAAAATTAATGTACCCCACATTACGCGGTTTGCTTCCGACCGGTTTATTGCTGCTTGCTTGCCAAGCAGCGCTGCCAAGTCCCCAAAGTATAAGGGCTTGTATTAAATGTATTCGTATTTTATGTGTTGTAAAAAACTGGCCAAGTGCGAGTCGGACTCGCACACGAAGGGTTCCGTACCACAAGGCAAAAACGCCGAAAAAAACACGTTTGTTGTATCGGAGCCCCCCTTAAATATTTATTTTATTTTAATTTTATTATTAAAGTAAAAATACAACTGAGTATTTTGTGAATATTTCAAGTGCCTACCTGTTGCCATTATTGATATCAAGCAAAAAAGGGAAAAAACATGGCGTTTGTTGTATGGGAGCCCTCCTTAAATATTTATTTTATTTTGTTGTTATAGCAACAGAATTACATAATTTGTGAAAATTTCAACTGTCTAGCTACCGCGGTTCTTGAGATACAGCCTGGTGACAGACAGACGGACGGACGGACGGACGGACAGACAGCGAAGTCTAAGTAATAAAGTTCTGTTTTTACCCTTTGGGTACGGAACCCTAAAAATGGAGAAAAATTGTCGTATATAATTATGTCTACAGCCATTATTTCCCTGGTGGTGTGTATAAGCCGAAAAACAATTTTAGACACTTACTTATGTACCACATTTGTTGTGTTCTTGGCTACAAAAATATTTACCAGTTGCCTCCTGTGGGTGTCGTTGAAATGTAACTTAGAAAATATAATATCTGGAGTTCAGGCAGAATCCTGTTTTCCAGGTGTATGGATAACTTATATGCTTCTATCAACTTACCTTTGAAAACAGAACTATGACAGAGGTTTGTAATTAAACGTAGAATCGTGCCATAGCTATACCAATCTGATCTCATTCATCACAATTTCAATCAGGATACTATTAACATATTTATTATATAACTAATTATATTTATTCATAAAATAACAGTTAATGCTTATACTCGTATAATAGTAAATTATTTTATAACCAACTATTTACACTAGGTACCTACTAAATAACTATCAAAACACAAACTCAAAGCATTTATTCTAATTAAACCAATTACAGGCACTTTTGAATTGTCAAGGGTCAGTCAGAAAGATGACCCCAGTTACCAAATCCGTAAAGTAGTAGGTATCTATAGAGAAGAACGGGCAAGAAACTCCACGAATACTCTTTTATTATATAAAAATATTATTTATTTATTTACTATGGATGACTTACAGCTAAAACCAACAGAATAAAAAATAGCGTGTGAGACTGACAGCCAATTACAAGTCATCATTTCTAAAACAATTATACAAAAATAAAAGGAGACTGAAGCGTCAAAGCACTCCTCCACAACGTTGTCATCCGTAAATTAATGTGTTCTTAGCACCAAAAATCCATTCATGACGACTAGGTACTATTGAAAGGAATTCTTACGTAGATAGCTGCTCTAAGGACATGCTCGTGTGGCAATCATACAAATTCCATCATCACCGAAGAACGTCGCCTTAATAGAAACTCCTGAAAAGAATTGAAATAGCTCTTTTTATACCAGGAACTACTTTTCAAGTGTCCTTTTTTACTCATTTCATTCTTGCAACCGGTGTATATTTCACCGCCAGACGGGCATCCCAAATAAGTTTCTCAATTACAAATCATAAAAAACTTTCGAGACAGAGAGAAAGTTTTTGAATTTTACAAGTTGGAGACGTGCAAAATATGAATCAAGATTGTCAAAAAACTTGAAATAGAAACAAGCTGATGTATTGTCAAAGTTATCAAAATAATGCAAGATGATTTTTTTTTCTTCATTATTGTTGAGTTGTTAGATTTTCGTGAAAGTGGCTTTTCAATGTGAAAAGATTTTTGCAAATCAGTTGAATTTATCGGCAGTCAAGTGTTTTTCTGTTTCCCTGCTAGGCGTTTTTGACCTGCATGAAATATTTTTCTTTAGAAAGGTTATCAGGTACATCGATGTGTGCGGGTACCGGTAAAAAGTTTTATAATACACTTATAATTTATCATCGTCATAATTATGCCATAACCTGATATTTAAAATTCAAAAACGTGACTGACTGATAATATCCTCACAGCCTAAACTGCTGGCCCTAGAGACATGAAATTTGGAAAGTGTGTTCTTTGTGAAGAGTAGGTATCCACTGAGAAAGGGTTTTTCAAAATTCCACCCCTAAGAGGGTGAATGGGGGAGGGTGAAATTTCACGCAGACGAAGTCGCAGGCAGATGCTAGTATGCCATAACCTGATTTTACTCGCTATTGAGTTATTGACGCAGAGACGGCTACGCTTCTCAGAAACCATAATTGTAATAACCATTATGCTAAAAATCAATATTTTCTAACGGAGATAGTTTCTACCCACGTCTAGATAGTGTCGCTCTTTCCTCGGTTCGTATTTTATAAAAAAAAATGTTAGTTTTACAACAGTATAAAGATAAATTGAAAGTATGTACAACAAAAACGGGTACTTCGCGACCATCGAACATCGTTTCGTAAAACCATGTCGTTTGATTTTATAGCAGTGCGATGGAACCATTTCTTTGTTTTAGGACACCCCTTTTATTATATCGTTCGTCTTGTCAGTGTCGGTGTTACTTTCTGTTAGATCTTTTTATTGATAGTTAGGTTAGTACCTACCTAATTGAAGAACGGTATGAGACTATATCTATGTGTATCGAACAGACCGAGAAAGTTATTGAGCGCAAACTTGAAGAAGCCGAGTAGTGTCTTGACAGTGCTGGGAAGTCTGTGGAACTTAATCTTGCAAATACGATTTTGTAGGTTTCTGCAGTTTTCTGCTTATTTTTGTTGTTTATAAGCGTATTTGCAAAACTGAATCTCACTCTGCGATCAACATCCTCTTTTCTACGTACATACCAATTTATAGTTGGCATTCATTTCTAGCAACATAAATCCAACTTGAAACCAAACCAAACGTTCAGGAATCAATTTGCGATTTAGGCGAAACAACTTCATCACTAACAAAAACAGAATTAAATTCAACGCAATCGCTACACACACAAATCCAGTAGTGCAAACAGAAAAACATGGAATTTTATAAGGAAATCGCTGAATTCGACGCCAGTGTTCCGGCGTTGACGCCGATAGAGTATTTATGGCTCAAAGCCGTTGCGATGCACTGGAACGATATATTTTAAATTATGGACCATGTTTGGAAGTTGAATTTGCATGATACAGTATACTTGGTCCAGTTTTCATGTTAGAATCAAAAGAAGTTCAAGGTATAATGATATGTCTATAGCTATTGCATTGTGCTACAGACTGACAAATAATGAAGAATCAGAAAATAGCTAGATATTTTTAAAGTTTTAAATGATTTATAGATAGTTAACTTTAAAACCCCTATGACCCCTTTATTGTTGCATGCCTACAGAAACACAATGTTTTGCAATATGCGTTACATTGCGCACTACCGTAAACAGCAATTTTTCACACCAAAGATAAGAGTCGGTTCCCAGCAATTATTTTGTACAATTTTAGTTACAGAGTTTGAGAAACAGTGACAGCTTAAGACCTCTTTTACGGAGAAGCGGCGCGTCACGCGACACGTCGTGCGGCGCGGCCCGCAGTAAATTCAAACATATGACGATGTATGAGAGCGTTTACGGAGAAGCGACTTTACGCGCGTTTGCCTGAAAGCCAGCGTTACTAGCAGTGGAGCCCGCAGATGACGCCGCCGCGTTTATGGCGGCGGCGGCGGCGGCGGCGCACGCAGCAGTGACCTGTGGCGGCGCCCGCGACGTCACTCGTGCAATTTGAACTATGCCCGCCACTACGGCCGCGGCGGAACTTTCTGCCAGTTTAGTTTGGATTATCGCACAACCTAGACGCGTTCTCCGGCGCGAGCAACGTTTACACGCTACAGGATTCACCGCGGGTACCAATATTCCTCAGGCAACGCACCACGACCCGCATCTTCTTAAACAACATCGTACATTGTATAATATATTTGTGTTTGCGCGTGTGATCACGCGGGCCGCTGCATGCGTCGCCTCTCCTTAAACGGAAAAATTGTTAAACGCGCCGCGAGACGTCACGCAACACGCGTCGCACGACGCGCCGTGTCTAAGTGAGCCCTTATGATGGGACTTTTTACACCCTGCATCCCTAGTTATAGGTATCAACAGTTTAAACACTCCAGACTAATCTGCTCTTTAGATTGCTCTTGAAAAAATCCCCAAACGGATAAACATAATTAAGTCGCCCTTGTCCGAAGTATTCCACAAGTTTCACACAATGACACCGTTGACACAACATACCAATGTGAGATGGCTGCCATTATTATTCTGATAACGTCAGTTCGAAGACCATTTAAATGCTGCAAAGTTTAAATCTATGCTAATGCTTTAACCTTGAAGGACATGAAAAGTTCCAATCTCATCTGATTTATTCCTAAGCCCGTTTTCACGGTCACTAGAATAAGCTCCTTTGTAATAACGTTTTATTTATCAGTAAGATCCGTTATACTGAAGCAAATACGTATTATCAAGTATTTGTTTCCTATCAAGAAAGACTATGGTAAATTTGTTACTGTAAATGACTCTATATTAATAAATGTTTAATATGATCTATTTGAAGTGTGTTATTGAAAATGACGCTTATCATCATCTGCCTAGCCTTTTCCCAACTATGTTGGGGTCGGCTTCCGATCTAACCGGATGCAGCTGAATATCAGTATTTTACATGGAGCGAATACCTATCTGACCTCCACTACCCAGTTTCTGGGTAATACGATACCCCTTGGTAAGACTGGTTGTCAGACTTTCGGGCTTCTGACTCCCCGTAACAACTGTCAAAGATCCACGAATGACAGCCGGGACCAACGGCTTAACGTGCTTTCCGAGGCACGGAGGGGTCTCGGTATCTAAAGATGGTTACCCATCCACAGACCAACCGCGGCAAGCGTAGCTTAACCTGATCGATCGACCTGTGCGGCAGTTATTATTTAGCCACGGGCCCCTCACACAATGACACTTATGTTGTTTGAAATAAGTGTTAACTATCTCGATGAAATTGTTTGAAAACTTTAAAATTACACTAAAATTCAGTGCATATATAGTAATCATTGTTGAACGATGTGTTAGCGCTCAATTTGTCTGTGTAGTCGTCAATCATCTCGCCAATTTGTGCTGAATCATAGCTATTGTTTTGGTAAACCCCTACTTATACTTATTTGATACTTTTAATAATAATTTATTTATTTCCACTTCAAAATACAAACATCAGTGTAGCCCTGGCTTTTTCGTGTACTAGGAGTTCCTGTATCACAAGAGCCAGAAATTAAAATATACTAAGGTCTTAAACGAATTGTCAAAATAAACAAATGGATATCATGAAACATTAAAAACAAAATACTGTAGACGAATATAAATATCTTAGAGGTCGGAAAAGTATCTTTAAACGTATTTCTTACAAAAACAAACCGGTGAAATTAATAAACATAATCAAAGGACTGAACGGTCGTCGAAACGAGTTCTTCACTTCAAATATTGCTTCCTCTTGTAATAGTTTCAGAAGTAAGGAGATGAAATAAAGCACAGTGTTACTTTTCTTATTTCTTCGGTGTATTTTCTCAACAAATATACGTGCACTTGTTATTACTAAATAATGTTTAAGTTGCAACGGCTGGCGAAAGAGTGAGGAGCGCTCAGGTCAAAACGGCTGCCACCTAAACTATTCCCGCCACTCTTTCCCGCCATTGCTTTACCGCCATTTCATAAAGCGTAACTTCCGGAATCACTCATTTTACCAACATTTTAAATCAATTGATCAACTGATATGAAACTGACACAGATAAAATATAACACTTTTAATCAATTGAGAAACTGATACTAAACGTAAAACAAATAAAATATAACAGTCGGCCATTCTGAACTTTGCGAGTCCTCTCGTACAGTTAATTTAATTGAGTTTAAATAATACAATAATAAATTTTAAAGCGTGAATTACACTAAAGAAAACAATTAGAAACTGAAATTGTACAATCAATCATGTTTCTATTTTCAACAAACTTTACTGCTTCGGCCATCTAGTAAACCTAAAATTGTTCCATCAATTTAAAACTAAACTGTAACTCTCATACAAAATGTAACTTAAAAAAAAAACATCTAGTTATTCAAATAATTATCATTATCGCTCAATGTATTTGCACACTCCCTTATTGGCTTATCGGCCTCATATGTGTGGAAATACCGTACTCAAGTACAACATGTGCCTAATAAAAATAATAAAAGCGATATACAATATAAAACAATTTCATTATCTATTCAAAATCATTTTCATTATCACTCAACGTATTTGCACACTCCCTTATTGGCTTATCGGCCTCATATGTGTGGAAATACCGTTGTCAACATATCTTACATACTCCTTCGTTTGGCTTATCGGCCTCATGTGTATGCAGATACTCTACTCTAAGTACACAGATGCTCCCAAAATTGGCTTATCGGCCTCATATGCATCTTGTACCTTTCTAATGTTAATAATTTATTTATTTATTGATCATTACTTACAACTAATAAACCCTCACACATACACACATATAATCTCAAATCAATCATATCAAATCATAATAAAACATATTCAAGTATTTCCAAATTATACATACAATCAATTGCATTTGCAAGTTAAGTATTATTATGTTAAACAAAAATATTAATTTCACACCTCAATCATTATTTACATCTTGGTTATCGTCATTGTCTACTTCAGATTCTTTGTTGGACTGACATGAACCCTCATCTGTATCATCTGAGTGCTTTTGGGTATATGTTAACCAAGGATAAATTTTATCTATTGATATAACTGCCTCATACCTTCTATTTTGTTTTCGCGTCAAAGGAGTGTCCTCCACGACATATCTATCATGATCTAATGCTTTAATTATTCTATAGGGACCTTGTATTTTAGGTAAAAGCTTTTTTGATTTTCCGTAATTATTTGCTATTTCCCTCTCTATCCTAACCAAGTCTCCCGCTTTATAAATTGTAGCCTCTTTTCTCTTGCTATCAAATCTGTTTTTCTGCTTAATTTGTTCATTCGACACCCTTAAATTTACTTCGTTCCTAACTTCGCTTAATGTTTTTGGTCCGTTTCTATCGCAATCTAACAATGAAGCTATCATCCCATCTCCCTTAGTTCGTAATCTTATACCAAATAATACTTCGGATGGGCTTTTACCTGTAGTTTTGTTAATCGTTGTATTTATAGCTAACTGTATCTCCTCTAAGTGTCTATCCCATTCATTTTCAGAGCAATTATGGTTTTTGGTGGCAAGTGAAGCTAAAATTGTACGATTGAAACGCTCTACTTGACCATTCGCTCGAGGAGTTGCAACCGCGTTTAAAACATGACGTATACCTAGTTTACTTATGTAATCTTTGAAACCCTTACTAGTAAAAGACGTTCCTCTGTCACTTATTATCCTACTTGGAACACCAAACAGACTAACGTAATTGTTTAAAACTTTTAAAGTTGTCCTTGTTTTAGTATTTTTAACGGCGTATAGATTGATATATTTTGTATAGGCATCGATTACGACTAGTATGTAGGTATTTTTAGATTTACTTTTGACGAACGGTCCTAAATGATCTAAATGGATGGTGTGAAAAGGTTGGTCGAGTTTTGGGATAGGATGAAGCATTCCCTGTTTTTTACCGCCGGGTATTTTGTGGTAAGCACACTCCAGACAAGATTGAACATATTTCTTTACAAATTTCCTCATTTTAGGGAACCAATACAGATCTTTTAATTTATCTAAAGTTTTCTCCATACCAAAATGTCCTAATTCGTCATGATTTTTTTTTAGTAATTGCCACCTTACCCCTTTTGGCACCACCCATTTAAGTTGATCATTAACTACACGATAAACCTTTCCATTTTTAACCTTGTAATTTTGATAGATATCCATTATATTTTTAGCGTCAGAACCTTCCAATATCTGTTTAATTTTTTTAACTTCATCATCAACATTTTGGATAGTAGCCAACCAGTCCTCCGTCTCAACTGCTAGAATATCGAATACAGGTTCCGACTCAACACTTTGTTCGATCGCATTTCTACTGAGAGCATCTACGTGATTCATTCGAGTTCCTGACCGGTATTCGATACTACAGTCGTACTCTTGTAATTGTAACCACCACCTAGCTATTCTGGGTATTATGTCTCTTTTGGACAAGGTGGTTCGTAATGCATTACAGTCTGTAACTATGGTAAATTTGATACCTAGAATATACACGCGAAATCGATTTAGAGAGGCAACTACCGCTAGTGTCTCGAGCTCAAAGGAATGATACTTTTGTTCTTCGAAATTAGTCTGCCGGCTGTAATAAGCAACAGCTCGCCACCTACCCGATTCGTCTTCTTGCAAAAGTATACCAGCAATGCCCGTCTTACACGCATCGGTATGAACTTGAGTTTTAGCTAGGTGGTTATATATTGCCAAAATTGGCCGTTTTATTAGTTCTGACTTTAATGAGAGAAATGCTTGGTCTTGGTCTGGACCCCACTCCCATTTACTATCCTTTTTTAATAATTTTGTTAGAGGTGAAGCTATTATTGCAAATCCTCTGACAAACCGCCTAAAAAAACTTGCAAGCCCAAGAAATTGTCGCACCTCATGTTGGTTTTTGGGTGCCTTGTATAATCTTACGGCTTCCGTTTTACCAGAACCAGGTCTAACGCCATCCTCCGAAATTTCAAACCCCAGATAGTCAATCTTAGTATAAAAGAATTTACATTTGGCAACTTTAAGAGTAAGGCCAGCATTCCTTATTAATTGAAGTACAGCTTCCAATCGCTCCATTCCTTGTTGAACATTTTGTGACGGTATTATAATGTCATCCATGAAAGCAAAGGCCTCACTATTTCTAGTGTTTTTTAACATTTTGTTGATGGTTTTTTGAAAAACAGACGGGGCATTGGCTAAGCCGAATGGCATACGAGTAAACTGATATTGCCCATCAGGTGTTACAAATGCGGTTTTGTCCTGAGAGGAAGGAGCGATTGGTATCTGGTAATATCCAGATGCTAAATCTAATGTTACAAAGTATTTATAACCCCCAAGGCTGTCAATTTGGTCCTCCACTCTTGGTAATGGATAGTGCTCTTTGACAGTCTTGGAATTCAATGCCCTGTAATCTACACATAGGCGCTGGTCGCCGGTTTTCTTTTGTACCAGTAATATTGGACTAGCGTAAGACGAAGTGGATTCCGTGATAATTCCGCTATCTAACATTTCCCGTATCATACCCTTAACTTTCTCTTTTTCAACATGAGCTAACCTGTATGGTCTGTACACAACAGGCGTCGAGTCATTTAAAGTTATGGTCATTTCTGTTAAATTCGTCAACCCTAAATCACTTAGACCAAATGAAAAACAATCACTGTATTTTTGTAACAAGGTTTTCAATTTTAAAATCTCGTCAGGTGTTAATTTATCTCCTAACGAGATTTGATTTATAATAGCGTTAGGCTCCTCTACTCCTACTTTATTTATATTTAAAACATTATTATCTTTAATAATCGGAGCTCTTGTCAGTAAGATATTTTTAATTAATCTTAAAGGTTCCAAACTCAAATTCACTAAAAGAATACATCCAAAACCATTAGTGATTGTATACGCGCCGGGCATAATATAATACTTATGTTTGTTTACCTCACGTATGGACCCTCGTACATAAACAGTGCAAGTCCTATTATCTTCAACCTTTATTGGTACAGCTGCCATGGAATTAATGCTTGTATCTGATTCAATAATTAATTTTAGTTTATCTGCTAAATTATCGTACATTTGCTTTTGTAAAATTAAATGCTCATCAGTCTTAATAATAATTATGCCAGCTTGTTCGGTAAATGTATGACCTAATAATATTGGGTATTTAAGCAGGTCGTTTCTTACTATCAGTACTTCTGTTGCCGCAGAAACACCTTGAACAGTTAAACTAACAATTGATTTACCTATGGGACTAATCAATGTATCACCAAAACCTTTAAGGGATGGCAAATGTGTATCAGTATACGACACTCCTAATGTTTCAAAATCGCTTTGTCTAATAAGAGTACTCTGACTTCCAAGATCAACATAACAAGTCATTAATTTACCATTTACATTAATATCTAGTACGTATTTACTGTCTAAGTCGCCTGCTATTTTCACTTCCGATACCGCCTTGTCACCGTTTTTATTGCTAATATTATTATTACTACTAGTACTATTATCAATAGTGTTCCTCAAGAGTCGTCTACACGAAGCTGACTGATGTCCAAGTTTTTTACAGATGTTACAGGTTACAAGTGGTTTCAAACATTTAAAACTAGGATGACCTAATTCGCCGCAATTAAAGCATTTGATCGTACTACTATTATTGTTGCTCTTATTGTCACTTTGCCCTTCAAAACGCTTCTTTAAGAATGGTCTCCTAATTTCTTTACTATCTTCTAATTTAACCGTTTGTAAGTAAGCTAATAACTGTTCAGGCTGGTTATAATTAGCTGCTTGAGCACCTAAACGCATACTCCTGTCTTCTAACCCGTTTATAATACAGTCTATCGCTTTCTTATCATATATCTCACACCTGTTTAATAAATTCATCTTGTGATAAAAGTATGTCTCTAACGTTTCATTGGGTTTAACTTTCCTATCTAACATTTCTTGTAATAATTGTGCATAATTTTGAACGGATGGAAATGTTTTAATTAATTTATCTTTCCATTCCGACCAAGTGAAATTGACAGAAGGAAGTCCCTGATACCACACCTTTGCTAACCCCATTAACTTAGGTAGGGAATAATGCAACAATTGCGGTTCACTCCACCCATACAATTTAGAGCATTCTTCTAATTTATTTATCCAAATATCAACAGTCTGTTCTTTGTTAGAGGGGTCAAATTCAGGAATAGCATTATTATTTATTGAAAAATGATTCTGTGAAGTAGGCAATGACTTTAACAAATTTAACAACTCACGGGCAGAAACATTATTCACAGAATCCTCGGTTCTTTGTTTGGTGTTACGTCTTTTTGAACGTCTTGCACTAGATTTTGTAGCAGACTTGCTTCTTGAAGAGGCACTATCAGTAGAAGAAGACAATGTACTTACAGTTGAAGACCGCCTCTTGTTCCGATGGTGTCGATTGTGATGCTTCCGGTATCGGTCTTCACACCTGCTGCGACGGGCCTTTGGTGATCCACTTTCGCGTCGCCTACGTCGCTTACGTGGCGAAGATTCAGATTCGCTGCTACGATCGCGACGTCTTCGTGAAAAACTCCGCTTTCTCGATCGACGATGACGATGCACTAGATTTGGAGGGGTACCCGACTCTTGCATAAATCCTCGTTCAGCTTCCTCAACTTCAGACATGACGACGATGGTTGGTTCAGCCTCAAATTTTAAGTTTTTTTTTTTTTCTTAAACTGTCACTAGTTGTAGGCGCGGTAGGAATTAAATCCTTTTAATATCCCACTTCTGAACTGTAATAGTTTCAGAAGTAAGGAGATGAAATAAAGCACAGTGTTACTTTTCTTATTTCTTCGGTGTATTTTCTCAACAAATATACGTGCACTTGTTATTACTAAATAATGTTTAAGTTGCAACGGCTGGCGAAAGAGTGAGGAGCGCTCAGGTCAAAACGGCTGCCACCTAAACTATTCCCGCCACTCTTTCCCGCCATTGCTTTACCGCCATTTCATAAAGCGTAACTTCCGGAATCACTCATTTTACCAACATTTTAAATCAATTGATCAACTGATATGAAACTGACACAGATAAAATATAACACTTTTAATCAATTGAGAAACTGATACTAAACGTAAAACAAATAAAATATAACACTCTAATTGTTTGTGAAGTCTTAGTTACGGGCACCAACGGCTTTGACATTCTTAATGAATTTATCTGAAAGACAGCTGGACGAGTTAAATTGAAATTTTATCTTTCGATTTGCTATATATTTTTGTTGCTAAAATATCTATTACATTTTAGACATAAAGTTTGTTACTAATTAAATATTGATCTTGATACCCAATCTGAATTCGCCATTTATTTGCCAAAAATGTAAAGTTTGAGTTTATGGAAAAATTACTTCTACAATAAAGGTCAGTATACGCTACAACTTAAAAAAAAATTCTAACTTTTTCAATAGTGCTAGTCACTCTGAAATCAACTTAATTACCATTAAAATAAAGTTTATATTTGTTTAACTTGAAATAATATTAATTTGAAACATAAGTTTGAACAACTACTGGTTAACAAAATACATACATACTCACGCCTTCTTCCCATCGGGATTGGCAGAAACTACAGAACACCACCTGCTACGATCCTTACACACTTCTTGTATGTTTATACATCTGGTCATACACGAGTATGACCAGATGTATAAGTAAACATGGTCTGGTCTGGAGGTGCCCGTAGCTAAATAGTAACAGCCGCATAGGTCGCTCGATCAGGTTAAGCAACACTTGCCGCGGTTGGTCTGTGGACGGGTGATCATCTTTACATAACGAGACCCCTCCGTGCCTCGGATGGTCCCGGCTGTCATTCACATTGACGTTACGGGTAGTCAGAAGCCAGAAAGACGGAACACCAGTCTTACCAAGGGGTATCGTATTACCAGTAACTAGGTTGTGCAGGTCAGATAGGCAGTCGCTCCATGTAAAATACTGGTATTCAGCTGCATCTGGTTAGACTGGAGGCTGACCCCAACATAGTTGGGAAAAAGGCCTGGCAGATGATGACATCTGGTCAAACACGCACGCCGGATGTGAGCCCCTCAACGTTTCCACTCACATCTGCTCTGTAAACACCCTTTCTTACGTTTCCAAAAATATTGAAAGGTACTTCATTCCTACACAAAACATATTCACTAAGCTCTTAAATGTACAGATTTAATAATAATAACCTACCAAACCCTACAGAAAGCTGCTATCCTGCACACTTGCAGAATTGTCCGGAAATTCCTGCAGAACGACAATAATGCACACAAATAGCGCACCCACAAATATCATTCACCACCACAACATATACATACTCAGCCTATAATGATCCTACTGGCATAGACCTCCTCTCTGTGAGACCGCAACATATAGTCAAAACATTATATCACCACGTCATTATATCATAGACTATCACTTAGGTTAGTACTCCCAGGGGAAGCACTTGGCTTTGGCAGTTACCCTAAAAAACCGGCAGATCAGTGCCGAGATACCAAAATGTATATCAACAAATAATAATAATAACCCCACCGCCGTCTCTTTAGGTTGACGTCGTGGTGAGGCTTGCGCGCTTCGATTACAGTACTGTATTTGCCTCGTCTTTAACCGAATCTGGGGTAAAAATTTCAGAATCGCTTGAACTCATTTTTTTTATTAAATCAAATATTAGTCTATAAAACCAAGTTTTTGAATTTCGGTACAGCTTACAGATTTAGTATCCCGCTAGATTAAACTACAGTCTTTTTTTTATTTTAAATATGGAACACACCGCGTCACCGCTGTTTATACACTACTACAAGAGAGGTCAGTGTTATACAGTCACAAGACCGCAGCATTTTTCTTAATTAGGTAAAAAATTTCGTACCTAAGCAAATTTAGTTCTATTTTTATTAAAATTCATTCTCGCCATAAAGAGGGAAGCAATTACTATGAGTCTTTCCCGCCCAAAGGTGGACCTACTTACTTGGCCTAAAGCGTCTTCCACTCGCTATTCGGATCAAACAAACACTACATTCCGAGTATGAGAAATGAAAAGAATATTACTTGAAGAGACATTATGCAAATATCTAAAGCTGTTGCGATTATTCTAAATTCTGGCTAGACCGAAGCGAGGAAGGACGAAACGAGGCAAAGTGGGCACTTTACTCGCCTCGCTATGAATAGTTATGAATAATTGGGACGTGCAAACGATGAAACCAAATTGATTCGTTTAGGTCGCGCTCGTTGCGTCGTCGGTTGTGCCGCGCCCACCACTAACACATCGTTGCCCGTCGTTTTTACTAGGTACATTCATCTGCCTATTTGGCTGGTATTATTTGCAGAACCTAGCTTCACTTTTTGGAGGTCTTCGTCAAATTCAATGCAAATGGACTAAAAAAAAGTAAGTCTGCCGATCTCTCTTGCAAAAATATCACCGTGAAAACTTGGGTAAGTGAGCTGTCATTCCGATTGATGCTTGGGATTGACAACATTGAATTTGACTTTGACCTCCAAAAAGTGAAGCATGATTCTGAAAATAAAACCGATGAGATTTTACAGAATACCACTGCTGTACTCCTAAATTATTTTAATTGGTTTAATCCTTGAAAGTTTTCTTGTAATCTTACTCAGTAGCAGAAATATTTACAAATCGATAATCAATCATCTGGAGGTGCCCTTTATAACATTAAATAGCGCAATAGTAAATAATAATAAATAATTACATAATTAACGAATAATTTTACTAACATAGTTGTAAGTATTATCTACTAACGATGTATGGAATGTTAATGTATCCTTACATAGTATAAAACAAAGTTGCCGAAATGTCTATATGCGCATAACTTCCGAATGACTGCACCAAATTGCATTATTCTTTTTGACGTGAATACGTCTTTAAAATTGCTTCCATAGTGGGAGGCAAGTCATAAAACCAATGATAACAAAATCGGGGGATACAGCTTGGCTTTGGTGTTGCAGCTTCATATCTAGCATCTTCATCCTAAATTCAAATACATCATTGGATAGCTATATAAAGGATCTAAGAATTCAGTACCCCAAGTGAGGACCGTGCACGCATCGCGCGCGGTGGAGGGGGAAGCGCCGCCATTTTGAGGTCATTTCGCTGCGTACCGAGATTTCCACTTAGTATAACTTTTGACGCTGAAAAGCTACGACGTTCGTTTGGGTTTCAATCGTCAGCTCTCGTCAAAATCTATCAATTTTAAACAAAACATTAGTGTAAAATAGTGACAGTGAATATAATAATATGTTAAAAGAAAAATAATAATTATGAAAAATATGTAATGATATATGATATGTAATACGCGTCAAAAAGCCAAATCCAAATACAGAGATCGTATACGGTTCAAAAGGGCTTCTCAAGAGCAATCGAATGGTACCAATAAAACACCATTATGACCGAGTCAAGCAGCGCCGGGAACTTAAAAGAATGAACGGCCGAGCGGATCAACCCTGTTACGTAAACGTATTCACGTACATCACACGGCCGTGTCTATGACACAGTCACACGCCATTTTTTTTATGTGTTTGGTATTGCCAGGACAAGGTTTTTATGAAAGAAAATTACGGAAATTCGAAAAAAAATTGCACCCGTGCGAAGCTGGGGCGGGCCGCTAGTTCTGAAATAAAATGATTAATATTAGTTAATTGCATTGTAGTCTAATAACATGTTCAACAAAAGAATACTCACGATAATCTTTCAGAGCAACATTCGGGACAGTATTTATACATACCATAAGGTAAGTTCTTGAATGTCTCTCCTAACACTAAGCATACCTGAGGCATCAAGATCCAGTCCTGATGAAAGCCTCATGTTTACAAAGCAAATTGGACCTAGTCGGACCTCAGATTGGCACAGAGCTATACAAATACTAGCTGTGGGAGACAATTCACTCGCTAACAGTATATGTAGCTATAGATGCATACAATGTTGGATATTATTTGCTTGGTTTTTGGTGACATCTTGACAGTGTTCGTGAGATGGATATCCCTACTTATTGCAAGAATTTATTATTAAACTCTTTTCGTTTAAATAGTATAATATTTGTATTTTGTCCTCAGTTGTAACTAAAAATGTTTTTTTGTTTTACCTACCTACCTATTTACGAATAGATTATTTAAATACTATTCATATTCATACAGTTTATAATATAAGCATCGGCATGGTCATTCACAGTTATGAATTCCAAGTAACGTAGTTCTTTTGTAAAAGGATAATATAGTAATTTGATATTTCCATTTCTTCTGATGTTCACAAACGGAATATTTCCGTACTTTTACCAAGTTGCCCGTTCATTTTTTCGCCTTATTACCCAATTATTTTCGAGATGTACAGAAAGCGTCACTATCTCCTAACCCCTCAAGTTTTAAAATGTTACTCTGCTACAACATTGAATTTCTTACGAATAATCTAAAGAATACTTCAAAAAGAGTCCATTGTTTCGACTCGGATTCGAACCATCGCATCACCGAACGTCGTCATACTCATACCGGCAGTTTGACGCACTAGCCAACGAGCCCATACGAATTGCGATGAAATTGTTATCTACTATCGGCTGAGTCATTTTATCTTTAGGTCTCTGTTTAATCGAAAGATGTTATAATTTGAGGGTATCCATTAATTTCACTTACTTACGTTGACTTTATAAAATTAATCCACACCCTCAAGTTGTAAGCTTTGTATAAGTTCACTTAAAACGGCGAAGAGTAAACGACTACGATTTATATTTTAAAATGATTTCTAATTTTATGAGAACTAAAATAGTTGTTCTGTATGAACAAAATGTGAGCATAAAAGGAATTGCGAGACAGCTTGGCATAGCAGTAAGTTAATTATAATATTATTCGTGTTCTCCGATTTTTTTGTTGTTGAGCTAGTAGTAGTATCTTGTGAGTGGTATTTAATAACTTATTTAAAACCATTATTTTCTATACAGAGACAAACGGTGCGCTTATGGGTGCGCAGATTCCAAGAAACCGGCGATGTTAAGACCATGTCCATGGGTCGGAGGACTACTGGGATCTATACGGACCAATCTGAACGTCATCGGGATATTGTTAAGGTTCACACTACATCGCCGTTCACATCCACTCGTTACAGTTCGCAACGGCATGGAATATCTCTGTCCACGGTTCGAAGACATTTACACGCAGCGAACATTCACAATTATCGACCAGCAAAGAAAATATGTCTAACGGAAGAACATCGAAGAGAACGATTGCGATTTGCCCAGAAATACCTTAATTTTGATTGGGAAAACAATATCGTTATTTTCAGTGACGAAAAAACCTTCAGGTCAGACTGTGACGGTCGAAAAATATTGTGGAGGAAACCTAATGAACGATACCAACCTCAAAATGTTTTACCTAACAGAGCCAGTGGTAGAATAACATTGGGTAAGTTACCTTTCAATAAGTAAATTATTATGTATATTCCACCCTATTTAATTACCTAATATTGTATTTAATTTAACAAAATATATAAACGTATCACTGTCTATATATTTAACTATTTATTTATTATAATTTTATTGTTTAATTATAAATTACATAATTTATATAATTCAGTAGTATTATATACTTATTGTTAAGTTATTATATAATGTATTATTTATTTTATTCTATTTTGAACGTCATGACAATTGTTTGGAGACAAAATGTCTAAAAACAAAATTAAACCTTTGTTGTTATTTTCAGGGTATTGGGGGTGGATGTCCTCTATGGGACCGGGAGAATTAGTAGAAGCAAGTGGGCGCATGAACAGCCAGACCTATCTGCAAATTTTGCAAGATGTTATGGTGCCAACAGTGCGAGTTGCTTACCCAGAAGGACAGATCTATTTTGTTCAAGATAACTGTGCGGTCCATCGTTCACGTATAGTGATGGAATGGCTCACTACACAGCCTGACATAACTGTCATCTCCTGGCCATCGAAAAGTCCGGACTTAAATCCAATAGAAAATATGTGGGGTCAAATGGTTTTAAAATTCGTTTAAGAAAAATATTTGCTCATGTAAATTAGGTTGGCAGAGTTCAAAAATTATTCCTTCAATTATGTAACAACGTACTTTATGTCATAAACATTAAATTGCTCTTAATTAATTAATACAATATATAACACAACTATTTATACCAGGTACTAAATTTAATGACTAATTAACTATCTATACCAATAAATACAATAATTCCCTAATGTATTATACAGTGTGAGTCTTCATAATGTACCTACACATAACGAAATGAGGGAAACATAGCTTAATTTTATCGACGGAAAAAATAAAAAAATATTTAAAAGGATCTTTACCTGCTAAAGTATGGTGATTGCAAGGCCTTTCTTTAACAGTTGATAGGAAATGTTGTGATTGAGTTATAAACTTGGTATTTTACGTTTAGAAATCTGATACGATGGAGAATAATTTAAAGTAATAAAAAAGAGTAGTTAATGGGGGTTTTATTGAGTAATTTTACAATTATTGTAAAAATTGATGAAAAAATATCAGATTTTTGTTAGAAAAAAACCATAATTCTCAATTAAGGGGGGATTGTTTACACAGGGGTTACAGCACCGAACAAGAATTTTAAAAAAAATTCTACAATTTTTTTTATTTTTTTAAATATTTTTTCGGTCGATTAAATTAAGCTTAGTTACCCTCATTTCGATATGTGCACATTATGAAGACTCACACTGTATACTAAAACCTTCCTGAAAGTATGTAGATCACATCAATGAAAGAAACATCAAAATTGGTTCATTCGGTTTTGAGAAAATCGCGGACATACAAACATACATACATACGGGTCGAATACAGAACCTCCTTTTTTGAAGTCGGTTAAAAACAAAAGCACACTTCAGCGTTGAAGTACTAAGTCCGCATAGCTATTATTCGGAAACGTGCTCAGAAGACTGGCAAAATTGCCACGATGAATGGCAATGCTAACTCTTTAGCCAAAGAACGAGCAAGCCCTCTGTAACAATATGGCTTCTAAAATTGCGACACAACATATGAAAGTATTTGATCAAATTGAAACTAATTTGATTACCGCAAGTCATTTTTCAAGCTAAGTAACTTACTTTCATCATCATCTGCCTAGCCTTTTCCCAACTATGTTGGGGTGGGCTTCCAGTCTAACCGGATGCAGCTGAATACCAGTATTTTACATGGAGCGACTGCCTATCTAACTTCCACAACCCAATTACTGGGTAATACGATACCCCTTGGTAAGACTGGTTATCAGACTCAGCACTTTATATACATTAATTTAAAAAAAAACAGCCAACATCAGTCGTGCCCGCTTAGTAGATAAAACTGCGAGGTTGATAGTTACATTCTCCAGTATGTAGACCCAATATAGTATGGGACGGGCTACAATTATCTAGATGGATCCCAACGTCAATAAACTCTGTGATTTATGATCCTAGGACCCTAGTTTTGAAGGGAAAGGGTCACAATACTGCCCGAAACGAGTTCAGACACTAACAGCCAATTGCCTTGAATTGATTCTTACATATTGCGAAGGATAATAGGTATCAGGAAAATTTCGTGAGGATAGTTTTGAGTATGAATTGCAGCGTTACCTCTGCTATTAAAACCTCACCTCTTAGGTTAAACCCTTTTTTTCTCCAAATGACTGTTTGCTTTTAATGTTTTATTCAAAAGAGTTAATTTTTTTGACATGAGAAAGTCATACTTATTTGATTAATCATAATTTTTCTTGATTATTTTTTTGTTGCTTGATAATTGTTGGCCTGGTTTCACCTGATATATTTTGAAGATTCCTGATAATCTGCTCCCAAATTGCTGTTATATTACATCCACGCACTGATTCCTGCCAGCGTGCAATGTTTAAAGTCTTGATGTCGAGTTCCGCATCATAAGCCAACCATAATGTATGGTGTAGCGATACTCTCCAAACCTGGTGTAGAGCCAGTGAAAAAGGGCTATTGATAAATGATTTATTTTCTGTAAATAGGATTGTACAAACACTTTTACACGTCAATCATATTTTTTTAAACTAGATGAGGTCGGCGTTTCCTATCTGACTATTCTGAAAAGAAAGGCCGAAACAAACTCAGAAGTCACACAGTCTCTTTTAAAGTCCAGACAAAATCTTATTTTCCCTTTTTCCCGGATACCGGATCGTCTACTGCTTTGTAATTCACAAGTCATTGCATACTCCAACCTAGCTGCAGAGTATTCCTGCACTTCGAGTCCCGCGCTGCGTTGGCTGCTGAATCTCGTGACCATCTTCGCCTGTGGTAGGAAACTACGATCGAATATCTTTTTTCTTATTAACACTAAAGCTCCCTTACCTTTTTATCTCAGGACAACATAGCTAATGTATTTTATACAGGGTTATTGGTGAAACATTAACAACCTCTTAAGAGGTCATGGTACTCATCATTATAAACAACTTTTACATTTACAACGATTTCAGATTTGGTCCCACCGTGGGTCCCATAGTAAAAGTTGTTCATAATGATGAGTACCATGACCTCTGAAGAGGTTGTTAATGTTTTACCAATAACCCTGTATAAAATTCATTTTAAAATCTGTTCTAACGAGCCTAAAACCGGATTGCAAACAGGTAAAAATATTCGCTTTATTCGTTATAAAATTCTATTCTAAAAAATATCCTTTATTTGTTAAACTCTCCTAATTCCATTTTTTTTTTCCTAATCTATAAATAAGTATTTTTCCAAAAATTTTCAAGTAGCGAAAATATCTAAATAATTATATAAAAAACGGAGGTTCGTTTTTTATATATTTAGATATTTTATATTTGGATATGATTTGAAAATTACGAGTATACGTATTATATTCAATGTGGTGGATCTGGATTCTTATTATTTTCGCTACATAATGTGTATGGCTATTCGAGTAGGGTAAAGAAACGATGAATGGACTGTGTGAAATAAGATATGGCTAGAAAGGAGGACTACCGAGATGGCGACTAATAGAGAAAAAAACATGTTGCGCCGATACCAAATAAATTGGGATAAGGACAGGAGAATGATTCTAGGCAGTTTCGTAGTAACTGATAGCTTTACAATTTTATGCCTTTAAAAAAAATGTTTATACATAATAATAAAAAATAATAATAAAACAGTTTTTCCTCAACAATCTGACAATTTCATTACAAGTCAAATGCCTATTTAATAATAATTATTTAACTGAACTAGCAAAAACCAGACTCATTAAGCACAAGAATCATGAAAATTAAATATATTTCTGTAAGTAAGTAGTATCTTTAATGTGCATCTTTGTGAATTTCTTATTAATATTATTTGAGGCAACATCGAATATCTGGCTAAATAAAAACCTACCTACCTACTTCATTGAAAATGAAACATCTACTCTACGTGTTTTCATTTCCTCCAAAATCCAAGTGTATTTTTAACTGTATTTAGTTACAGTTAAAAATACACTTTTAGGAAAGCGTAGCAGGAGTAAATGAAAGTAAAAAAACAAAAATAACAAGTAGAACTTAAAACCAAGTGATACGGGGTAAACGAGAAAGCGATTCAAGTGCAGGAATAAAGCAAAAAATAAATAAAAGCAATGGATGCACCCGTACTTCAGCTAATAGGAGATACATTGCTGCTCTGCGTATAGAATATACTATTCTTGTTTATAGAAAACAGATTTGATTATACAAGTAGATTGATTTTGATTGATGATTCACTAAATTATTGAGTTTTGAACGTAAATTAGGATGAATAGATTGATTGCATTGCATTTGTCAGTCCATTAATATTGTTTTTGTAAATTGGTCTTCATGTTTTCTTTGACTCGTATTTTGATAAAAGTCAATAATTAACACTTTAAATTGGTCCCAACCTATAATATTCCCACTGCTAGGACTAAGGCTTCCTCTCTTCGAGAAGGAGTGGGCTGTGATGTACCACGCGGGCCTAATGCGGGTTGATATAGGTCACGTCTTCTAATTATTGGTAGAACCAATAATTCGAAGACGTGACCTCTGGACATGCTGGTTTACTTACTATGTTTTTCTTCACCGTTTTGAAAGCAGTGCCTGCCTGCGTTCGAACCTACGACCTACAACTCGTAAGTTCATATTTCGTACAGTTATCATCATTTTCATAAATTGCTTGGTATTATTTGATTGTACATGTCTCTACGCTCCTGCGGCACCAGCATCGGTATTTCTATCGAACAGTTACAATATACAATATAGGGAATATGCAGGTAACTCAAAACTTTTTCATTTTGAAAATATATATTATAAATTGTTTAGAAGTCAATAAAAACAAATATTTATTTTGATTAATTTATAGTTTTTATTATTATTTTCCTTACTATTGCTTAACAAAAAAGGTCATCAAAGAAAACGTAGTAGGTAACTAAAAAAAAAACATACGAATACAAACTCCACTATTTCGATAAAGCCAAAACACTATCCGCGTGGAAATTCATGTAACATTTCAATATCTTCGACGCCATAAAATACTTACTTAATGCACTAGAATTCTCAACAAAGGAAGCTTGAACAATCCCATTCAAGTGCGCCACAATCTCTGTGTAATGCAAATTCAAAGTAACGTCTGCTTATATCCGAGTCGCGTAAACATAGGGCCTGGCGCAATCGTATCACAGGTTTAATAAAACTGCTATCTACATTGTTTTCTGCATCGTTGTTTTCCTGATTTTTTTTTTTGTTTCCTTAGTGTGTTCTTTTCTTTTATTATCAAATTTAAATGCATTACAGACTTGAAACACGCACGTAACATAACGTAACGCCTGTAATCCTTGCAGGATTAGGCATAGGAGCTGTCAAATATACTCATTAAAATACACACTGTGCATTCAAATATTGATTATTAATTCCAATAGTCACACTAACAACAGTACAACAGTTAGAGCGGTTCTGCACTACATCCGATCCAAATCCGAATTAAAGATCCAACTGCAATCCGAATTGAGAATGTTCTAAATTCGGACGGATAGAGTTCGGATCTAGTGCGCAACCTTTCATACAAATAGGACTTCGGTCACTTCGGACCAGTATTTCTCGGATTTGGATCGAATGTAGTGCAGAACCGCTCTAACAGTTTTAGGTGGAAAAAAGATTTGGAAAGTTTCCTAATGGTTTTTGGAACAATATTCTTTAAGACCCTTTCTCCACGGCGCGGTTTCTTTACGGAACGGTGAATAAACCGCGCTGTAGAAAAAACGTCTGTCTACAATCTTCAATAGTGATCCATACAACACAGACGACCGTGTCTACACACGACGAACAAACCGTAGTTATTCTAGACAAGAAAAACATTTGACAAAGGGCCTATCGCAGCTTGCGGTAGAAATTGACTGACAGAAATCGTCACGTAAGGAAAAAGCGTTGTGCCCCCTCCATGTGACATACTCTCTCTCTCTGTCTCTTTCTATTATACAGGGTTATTAGTAAAACATTAACAACCTCTTAAGAGATCATTGTACTCATCATTATGAACAACTTTTATTATGGGACCAAACCTGAAATCGCAAAAAAAAAAATCTGCTGTTCCCTACAGTTATGTCAAAATGTAGGGAACAGCAGATTTTTTTTTTTTCGCCCATAGTAAAAGTTGTTCATAATGATGAGTACAATAATGACCTTTAAAGGGGTTGTTAATTTTTTACCAATAACCCTGTGTACGAGTGTATGTGTGCGTGCAATTATCGCGTTAAGAACTTCGTTCTTGACAGGGGTCCCCCGATCGCACTCGTTTTTATTTCCACGTCAAACTAAATATTTAGCGTTCCGATATTAGTAATTGCAATTCCTAATCAATATTTTGTTTCATTAAAGGGAGCTATTGAATCGTTTCATTGAGTAACATTGACAGATTAATCACACAATATTTGACAGATATTTGCGACGTAGCCAACTTTTTAAACGCACCCGCTGATTTTTGCAGCAGATGTCACTTTCAAACTGACTTTGAACAGGTGTAAGTTATTTTGTGGAATTATCCTTACGGATAGCTTCCACACTGCGAAAGGCAACGGTTTATATAAGTTTCCTTATTCTTATCGGCCATCAAACCACTGCCATGACCGTTATAACCGCCTTCAAGAAATGCCTACCCGGTTCTTTGCTAAAAAATCTTATCGCGGAGGGAAACAAATTGTCTACTATATACTATCTTATACGACTTATAAAACAAATAATATTTAGTTTTCATTTCAACGAGCTTAGGAATATGAAACAATCGTACTAGTGCCCTAACAAATAGAACGATAAGAATGTCCTTTACCATTGCAATACGATTCTTGACATATGAAATGAACAATTTTGAATATTGGATTTTTAAAGACTCGCTCGCTCGCTTGATATTGTCCTGGCTCTAGTGAATTGTTTTTAGGAATATTGAAAGTCATAATATCCTTTTATTCTTTCTGTTTACCAACCATAATAACGTTTTTGGGAAGGGAAAATTTTGTATAGGTATTCACTGGAAATTGAGTTACTGTGATAAAAATCACAAACATGTTTTTTTCTAAGAAAATTATTTCGTAATTAAAAATCATTGCCAAATTAATAAATTTCCTTCACATTCTCAATTGAAAATACTTTAAGTTATTCCTTTGCCTTTGAACATCAAAGACTGCGGTCTTTGATTTAATCCGAAAAATATGATATAATATAGGCGGGTAGTATATAGTTATATATTTCTGTTGATTAGAAAATTCTTTATCATGGTCAAAAGCATTAAGTAGGATTTAGGCGAAAAATTTTTTTAACTGATCAGGCGGAAATGGCCGCGATGGTTCCTAAATTCTTAAAAAAAATGAGTAAGTACAGAAGCACCGGTTGTTACTACATGATCAAAGTAGACTACGCGTCCTCAAACTAATCTTAAATACCACAAAATAAGGACAATGTCCAAAATAAAAAGGACTCCTACGACTCTGGTACTTACGAGCTCCTCAAACTTACACACAGTTATGGCGAGAAAAGTTTTAAGGTAACGCAAGTGACAAGCGAATTAAGTTAAAACTTTTTAGAGGTGTGTTTAAGCAGCCGTGTGATGAAATGGGTGTTGAGAATTTCAGAAAATGTTTGTTGGTAGTGAAAACAGCAATAGGTACCTAGAGCTGTAATAAAGGTTTTCGGCATTGAGCTCCAGGAGACAATTTTGTGTTTAAGTACTTGTTTTGAATTAGAATTAAATACGTAATGCTTTGCATACCACTCAAGCTATAAAAGCAATTGTTTCGACTATTAACGTCTGTGTACTTTGGTTGATTAGTTTTAAGGACTTATATTTTATCTGCCTTCATATTTAAAATAAAAGAAAATAAACACTGCAAAGGAATCCTACCTAAATTCAATTAGTATGCACAGTTTCCAGTTAGAATTTCAAATAATTTTGAATAAAACCGCTATGCAATTGCATTTCTCACGAATTCCTCCTTACCTCGATCTAATAAGTTTTCCTAATTAAGATGCAACGGTGGTTGCAGCGTATTTTAAAATTGATTCTCCAATTTCAACCTTGGTACACAAGTTTTAAGATCGGAAGTCGAATGGGTTTAGCAACGTACAAGTCGATCCAATCTAATTATATTTGCAGTCTCAATTGAACAAGAGTAAGACAATTTCGGTTCTGTGTTCACAATGTTTTTTTTCTAGACTGTCATGTCGTTCCATCCCCGAGGGTCTACTTCCCCAATACATTTACGGAATGAACTTAATTAAGGTTCTATTACTTATTTTCTTTTAGCGTACAAACATTTTATTCCTTGCTAGGTATTGACCGTTGACTTTTTTTTTCTGGGTACTGTGTAGGCTTCCATTTAAGTATGTTTCTAACAAGAAAAGGCGAATTGGCATCTTTACGTCTTAACTTGTTAAAAGTTACCATTGCTCTTTTTCTTTGTTAGATTAATTTACCCGCGACTTCGTTCGCATGGAAGTCGTAAGACACCATAAAATAAAAATAGATATAAATGTGCTTATTTTATGATTTTGCTATTTTACAATAGCAGCCACAGCGCGTAGCGTTTATTATAACTTTTTTTCTTTTTGCTCGGCTCTTAAGGGTCGTTGCGTGATGTTAAATAGCCTATGCCCTTTCTCAAGAATTAGCCTATAAAATGCAAAAAGAATTTTGTTATTTATTTTTTGGTAGTTCCAGAAATGAGTGCTTTCAACAAACAAACAACAACATCGTGAGGAAACCATCCTAGAACCAAAAATTTGAAAAAAATGTGACATCTACCAACCCGCACTGGGCCCGCGTGGTGGATTATGGCTCTCTCCCTTTCACAGAAAGGAGGCCTGTGTCCCAGCAGTGGGAACATTAAAGGCTGAATAACCACTCAAACGGCCATCGCCGAAAATAGACAGCTCCCGAAAACTCCAAATTGTGAAACAAATAAACTCTTCAGCTTTATTAATGCAATATTCTGGGGTGAATTCTTGGCGCCGTAGGTACAGATTCATCTTCAATACGGTCTATTTCTATTCTCTTTAATTAAACAGAAACTGGAGGTCAACAAACCTCATTTTAGAATAGAAAATAGATGAGTAAATATACTCAGACTTTCTGCTCGCTGTTTCGCTAAATTAAGCCAGACAATATATAAACTAATGGCTGAGTTTCCAGCCTAAATGTTTTATGACGTAATGCAGAGCATGAATCGCGAACATTCGTCCCAAAGTTTGTTTTAACTAAAATATACGAATACACATGGCATACACCATTAAAATATGGGCTATGAAGTTAGAGTTTGAAATGAAATATTCGATCATTTGAATAAATTCTATTCTGGTTTGATTATGTGTAAATATTGTACTGTCTAAACAGTACATTTTGCTGTGACATCAATAGTTTTTGACTTTTTTTTTTGGATGGGAAATCATCAAATGATCCCTCCCGCTCTGGGTGGAGCGGAAGGGAGCGTCAGACTCTTACTGACTAAAACTCACCCATGTTCCTTCCTTAGCCCTTTATGTTCCAGGCCAGCGGTAACCCGTTCGGACAATCCCGCTGACCAGAGTAGTCCCGTGGGTAATAGTTTTTGTCTTGAATGTTTTTTAAAGGAGTAGAATCAGAACATCCACAAAATAATTCAGAAGCTCATTCATTTTTTTTAACGGAAAGCATACCTACCTAGAATTATTTATTGAAATTGAAATAAATGGAATCTACAGTTACGACCGAGGTGCGTAAGCGCCCCGCTCTAACATTGTGTCGCCCCTTCCACTCGCTGCGTCACAATGGTCGTGTGATAGGGATCCCGTCTCACTTGACAAATCCTGGAATAGTAGTTTATTTCTGGGCACTAAATTTCCTATTGTGACATGACAGTTCAAAAAGCTAAAGCCAGAGAATGGAGTTTTTGTAAGAGCAAATCTAGGAAGCCGAACAACGAACATCCACGGCCCGCAACCGTTATAGCTCCAAATCGCAACAAAAAACTATATTCCCTTTTTTTGATGTGAAATTTCGTGCACGGCAGTAAAACAAATGACAGGACAAATAAAACAGCGCACCAGGAAAAATATTTGTCGAAAAAATGTTAGAGTCGCGGCCGGTCGCCGGTGGGTGCCAGAAAAAAAATTTTCCAGCGAACATTTTGATATACTTTTTATTATATATTTTATATACTTGCGTCAATTTTCATAATAGTTGGGTACAGTATAACGACCGAATTGAAATGGAGAAAGTTTTTGTTACATCTATGTATGTTAACCCTTATGGTAGGTTTTTTGATCAGGGTTCGCTGATTTATAACAGTGGATATAATATATTGTGATATTATATCAATTGATATTTATGTGGATATATTTAATATCAATTGATATTTATTGTTAAAATTCAAAGTTTACCATAACAACACTTGACAAAAAACTACAATTTAGATTACCTTTCCTGAACATTCTAAGTATATTAACGGGAATTCACCAAATAACGTGTAAGTATGGTTAGTTGATTATGGGCAAATTTTTCAATTGCAATTGATCGTCTCACAGATTTTGTATGCAAAAACTGTAAAAAAATTAAAATTAATCCCCGGATAAAATTATCTAGCGTTGGAAAAATCAGCCATTAGTAAGACTGATCATTATTCGTCAAATACTCTATTTTTTATTACTTTTTTAATAAAAACGACAAATAATCGAACAAAATCTTTTACGCTATAGCAAAAATACATAAAAACCATTTACACAATGAAAATCACATCTTTTTTATAAACGATAGATATTCGATGTATATCGTATATTTTGATATTCATTATAAATATCGGATATTTACGAAGGCTGTTGATGCCAGACCCTTTCAGTGAAATGAAGACTTGGACACCAATACTTTACTTCAGCGTGGTGACAGACTACGATGGTTAATACGATGAGGACTACGGCTGCTTGCACTAAAAATCACTAAATACTTTTGGGGCTAAACGCATTTAAAGCATCGTTCTGTTTCTGTCAGTCGCTTAATGATGACGAGTCAAAAGGATCTTTTATATTATTCCTCATAAATATTATAAGGAATGCATACGGTAGTAAGTAGATAACTTGAAGCACGTAATATCCTTACTCCATTGACAGACAGTCTTAACACACTTTTCTTGTTTCCTTCGAAGTTCCTTCATTTTTACGCATTTCTTAGCAAGGCAAGGCTTTGTTCGAGGAAACCAGAGGGGTCTCGGTATGTAAAGATGGCCAACCATCCAAGGACCAACCGCGACAAGCGTAGCTTAACCTGATCGATCTACCCGTGCAGTTGTTATTATTAAGCCACAGGCCCCTCGGACACAACAGTATATATTGGATTGAAAAGGTAAAACAAAAATATACGTGAGATTTAAACTTCTAAATATAAATGTGCTCTTTAGGTAGGTACCTGTCTTGTGGTCCGACCTCGTCCACTTTATTCTATAAAATATTTTCCCGATAAATAAATCCCAGTTTTAAAACTGGATACTAAACAAGGGACATCAGTATTCTTAGAAGCTAAGTAGAATCTGATCGTCGCGATCCCCACTAAGGACACTTAGTGTCCAGACGCTTCAATGACGTCGATCAAAGTAAATTATATTATTCACTGTGAATATTTAACGTTTACTTGGAAAGATCGACAAAGGACAAGTTAGATGTCAATTTATCTAAGAGAGAAGAAAATTTTCAATAAACTATAATAATGGGAAAAAATGGGAAGCAAATAATTTGCATCTGCTTAGTAATTTACGTTTACAAGTCATTTTCTTTCTAAAAACACCCCTCTGTTTCCGTGTCAGGGGTTAATAAGAGATTTTCGCTGACATTTTAATGTGTTTTAACGTGTGTATCTGTGTGTCTGTATGTGCCATCGCAGCTCGCAAACGGCTGAACCAATTTTGTTTTTTTTTTGTTTTTTTGAATATGTCTTAGGGGCTTACAGGACCTAAACGCAAAAAACGAAAGTTTTAGAAACAATAAAAGTATATGATCGACTACAGTAAACAAAATCAGAAAAATATAAGATATTCTTCAGGATATATGCTAGGTAGATAGTGTGTTGAAAACTTAATACAACTAATTTGATCCGATAGAAAAAATCATGTAGATACCTCTAAAAACTTTCTTTTTACAATAAAAATTACACTAATATACATACAATCATTCTGATTTTTTGTCAAATTATTCATGTTCAGTGTTTTAAATTTTGCTTGTAAGCAACATTCTAAAACACTACTGTTTTAATTTTTTAGTCCATACAATAGTTTTTTTGTAATTAAACAATTGCTTCATTGTTTGGAATTAATTACCAGCGTTGTGTCATCGCGCTTCTCTTTCTTCTCTATGCAGTCCGACAGTAACCGCGCTTTAGGTCATGTAAGCCCCTTAAGTTGAACAAACAAAACTAAATAAAACACTTGCCTTTTTTCTGACTCCAATATGTCTTTGAAAATATTTGAAAGTACTGTTCCAAAATTCCTGTGTCAGTCATTAATTATTCTCTTTCATCCGGATGTCGACTACGACTTAATTATCCGTCTTTGAACTTGTTCATACCGTTGCTACTTATCCTTGGGGATCGGGTTGCAACTTGTCAACTTTTCAAGGAAAGGCAAGACGTCTTGACAAAGACGCTTCGGCTGATACTTTAAGCTTAAAGTTTACGTTTGTGCATCTGCATTGTTTTTTAGGTGCTTCGGATATGAAACCCAAATAATTCTGTGGCAAAGATAGATTAAAAGTAGTTTCAAAATATATTAAAGAAACTAAACTTATAATAAAATCTAAAAGTAATGTGTAATTCGAAAAGCCTTCCAAAGAATTTTTTCAGCCCTATACACAACACAATAGAAAAACATTCACTCATTTTAATTCATCATCATCACTCACTCTTATTACATTTATTTGATGCTAGAATTATAATTGGTTAGCTTGATTCCATTTTTCTTTGAGTTAATTTCACATTATTTATTAATCACACATAATTCAGATGTCCAAAGAAAACTTTTGCTTCGATGAATTTGGAGCATTTTTTTACGCTTGGACAAGTTTTTTTAAGTGACTGAAAGACCCAAAAATCTTTGGATCTTTCAAAAGAAGTTCAAGCAGCACTTTAAGGCCTTACACATTTTTTTGGGTAAAACACTATAATTACCAAAAATATTCCTTTTGTGTAAAAGTGGAATCTAGAGTACCTTTAGAATTTCTTACATCTTATTCAAACTGAAGGTAGTCGGGAACTTTTAGTCCACTGAATTTCAAACAGATAAGTTCCTTTCGAGACGAGGTCAAACATTTTAATATTCCTTAGATGTTACTTGGTGTTCTTGGGTGAGAAAAATATGGTTAAAATTAATACTTACCTATGGATGGATAAGTGGAAGGAGGGACGGGAGGCCTTTGCCCTGCAGTGAGACAGAAATGGCTGATAATAATAATGGAGCCCTGACCGAGCCGGTAGCTTGGATCCTGTTCCCGATACCGATGGGCTACTATTTTTTATATTTTTAAATGTTTTTATATTTTTTTATACTAATATTTAAAAATATAATTTATATGTATTTAGTTAAATAATGGAAATAATAATAATATGGATGGGTTCAAATTTTACACTGATCAATATCGTAAAATGATTTATCATACTCGTAACATAAGCGATTGGTTTTTCAAGTGCATTTCACCTGTATATTATTATGTGATATTCGTTCCTGCTTATCCTTTAATTATTTATAATTTTCCATACTACAACGTAAAGGTCTAAACTATCCATACAATTTATTTCGTCACATTCTCCAGACAAAACCTTTATACGTTGACGACATAACACTATTACTATGTAGAGAAATTCCAGCTGCCATTTCAGTTTTCGACTAGGACTTCAAAAAACTTATATCATTAATATTCTGTGGCCGTGTCTCTCTCTCTTTGCACAGTCACCAATTCTCAAAATTGGATTGTGACACACATAATTCTGTCTTTTATTATTTTATATGACACAACTTTTATATATTTTTTTTATGTTGGGATGGAATGGAAGCTAATAAATATAAACAAGGCCAGAGGGAATGGGAAAAAAATATTTTTGGAGAGAAATCATGGCGCGGTGTTGACACAGATTGATGCGTCTTTAATGTCAATGCAGTGCTTTGATATAGTATTCTCGAAATAGAAACATTAAGATGCTAATGCCATTGTTTTCAGATATTATCCTAAATTGTTTAAGTAAACGAAACAACCAACAAGGTTTTGAAAAGGCAGGATCCAGAGAAGGACACGTGCGACAAGGATGGTTTTCAAGAAGCCTCCTTGTACCTCCTTGGAACCAGTGCGGCACCGCGCTGGCAGGACCCAACATGCTGCTGCGTCCAGCAATCCCGACGACGCAGCTGTACACGTACAGCTGCGAATAATATCAATAGTCTGAACACGTCCAGACTGCACCACTCCACGAAGGTTGAGGAGTTCGTGGAGTACATGCGTGTAAAGACCAACTGGACTTTGAGGGTCGAGAATTTGGATCATCTCGAGAAGTTCCTCAAGGAAGAGTTCTGGCCGAAGGGTGTTGTGTACCGCCGGTTTCGTAGCCGGCTACATGACACCAGACAGCGAAACACGACGCAGACACTTCGCGTGCGTTAGTTTGTTAGTTTTTTAGTGTAATTATAATGTTATAAGTAGGTATTTATGGTATTTTTAAGTCCTTGATGCCTGAAATAAATGGATAATATTAATAATAATAATGTCAAGACTCACAAGGACTGTAACTACTACTTGAATCTTTAAGTTAATGTAGTATATAATAATAATATACTCTTGTGTATTTGATACTAATTCAATTAAAAAGCTCACGACAACAAATACGTTAACATTTTAATTAAATAATCAAATACAGCAAAATTAAATGTCAGCAGAAAAATGTCAGAGACAATATTAGAAGGAAACGATGTTGCCTAGACGATGACTGGCGGCGAAAAGAGGTCCGTCACTGGTGTGCACCGCGTTTTTATAACCTCGGTATGACCATAGTGATGTGATCTTCCATACGGCCTCTCCTGACAGGAGTCCGTCCTCGGGCTCCTTCAACTTTACAGGTCAGTCTCCTGCATCGGCAAAGGGTGTCCACAGTCAGGCTCATGAAGCTCTTGCTCTGGGCTTTGAGAGTTCCTGTCCTCAGTAATAGCTCCTGTCGCTGCCTGGTCCTCTTGCAACTCGAGGGCGACGCTAGCATGCGTCTCAGCAGCTGATGTGCTTGGGGACACGCCACCCTGCACTCGGGACATGCTGGGCTGCTGCCTCCCGCTGACAGCTGGCTCCGTGGCTCTGGATGGTGAGTCGTTGCCTTGGACAACAACAGTAGACTCCTCGTGATTCGGGCTTGCATCTATGTAACACACAAGAAACATACAAGAAAATAAGTTTATGGCTTTCAAAGCATTAATGATGTTTACAGGGCATACCAAGTCAGAGGCACTACGTGAAGCTATAACTTGGTAGTTAGCATAAAAAGTACGAGCTAAGATAGAGGCACTACGTGAAGCATATCTTAGTCTCATACAACAGGGAAAAATCAAACTAAGATAGAGGCACGACGTGAAGCATATCTCAGTTACATAAAACAGAAGACAAATCAAACCAAGATAGAGGCACGACGTGAAGCATATCTCAGTTACATAAAACAGAAGACAAATCAAACCAAGATAGAGGCACGACGTGAAGCATATCTCAGTTACATAAAACAGAAGACAAATCAAACCAAGATAGAGGCACGACGTGAAGCATATCTCAGTTACATAAAACAGAAGACAAATCAAACCAAGATAGAGGCACGACGTGAAGCATATCTTAGTCACAAAAAGTCAGCTAAGTAAGAGGCACTACGTGAAGCATTACTTATATTGTGACCAGCTTAAGCCAGAGGCACGACGTGAAGCAAATAACTTAAGCCACGGTTGAGAAAAGAGGCACGACGTGAAGCTTATTCTCAACCCTTAGGATAGTAACACAGCATGTCACTTATCCTAACAAAAAACAACTCACCATCGAAGAAAGCAGCACATACTTCAGGAGTCCACTCTCCGCGCCACGGGATCATGTACTCAGCCGCTGCTTGGGTTGATTTCCCATAGGAGCCAGCCAGGAGTTGCAGTTCATACCGCCCATGTGGTAGTATTTTCATCACGCGGTAAGGTCCCCGCATGCAGGAGTCCATTTTGCCGGTTGATTGAGCTTGTTTCCTGACAAAAACTAAAGAACCGACTTTAAAGGCCCGAGGAGGCTTCCTACCCGCATTAACATAGGAGTCTTGCTGCTCTTGATTTTGTCTGAGCCGCTCTGAGGCTCTTTGACGACCCATTTCACGCAGTGCTTCTCTGTTAGGGCTCGCACTTTCCAATGCCACGTCTCGAACTAAGCTTCGAATTAGTGGCGTCGCTGCATCTATACCCACTAACAGGTTGAGGGCAGAATACTGCGTGACTCGGTGCTTGGTTATGTTTAGCACCAGTTGAATTTTCCACATAATTCTAGGCCATTTCTCTTGCCGAAAATTGCATTCAATACGCACCATATTAAGTACCGTGCGACAATAGCGCTCCGCCTGACCATTTGACTGGTGCATCTCTGGGGTAATCAGATGCACATCACAGCCCATACACTTAACCCAGTCAAGGAATTTGTTACTTTGAAACATTCGACCTCTATCGGCCACAATTAATTTAGGCGTCCCAAATAGGGAAATTACATTGGTAAAATGAGTTTTCAGTTCGTTTGCATCTTGTTGATACATGGGGTATAAAAGACAGAATTTTGAATAAGCATCGACTACTATTAGTAAGTGGCGATACCCATCTACTTCGGGTAAGGGTCCAAGGGTATCCATGTGAATGGTATCGATGGAGATTCGGGTTTTTCCCATGAATGAATTGGCTGTAAAGGGGCTCGTGCTATCTTTTTATGAGATAAGCACACTAAACAGTGTGAAACATACTTTTGAACAAATGCACGTAACCCAGGGAACCAAAAATGTTTAATAATTAGGTCAGTTGTCTTGTCAATTCCAGGGTGTTCGTGCTCATCGTGAAATATACGGAGGAGACTTAGTCTGTGCCCTTTGGGAATGTAGCAAAGAAGTCGGGACTGTTCTCCAGTTGGAGAATGTTTTACGTACAGGATGTCATTTTTAACAAAATAACGTGTCGCGTCTAATTGTCCGTCTGTCAGTTTCTGTCTGAGACTTAAAGTCTCCTGATCAGCAGCCTGAGCTATGTGCGCCCAATTTTGTGGCTTTTGAATAGTACACATGTTAACAGGATTTCGACTCAAATAGTCTGCGTGATTCATAAGCGTGCCCTTACGATACTCCAACTCAAAATCGAAATCTTGGAGGTATACCCACCACCGAGCCACTCTAGGTAATAAATCTTTTTTACGTTGCGTGAGTTTTAATGCATTACAATCAGTGACTACGGTGAAGCGTACCCCCACAAGATATGGCCTAAAGTGCTGAAGTGATTTCACAACCGCGAGAGTCTCAAGCTCATACGAGTGATATTTACCTTCAGCCCCCTGTGTGAGCTTAGAAAAATATGCTACCACTCGTTTAAGCCCGCCCTCGTGTATTTGCAGTAGGACTGCCCCATAACCTATTGAGCTTGCATCGGAATGTACCTCAATTGGCAAAGAAGGATCGTAAATAGCGAGAACAGGTTCATTCGTAAGACATTCAACTACATACTTACGAGCAGCCTGCTGCTCTAAGCTCCAAGAAAACACTACACCCTTCTTAGTTAGACTAGCTATGCAAGCAGTTTTCTGAGCGAAGCCAGGTATATATCTCCTGAAGTAACTGGCTAAGCCCATGAACTGTCGAACCTGTTTAACATTTTTCGGTTCGACGGAGTCAACTAACGCTTTAACTTTATTATGACTCGGCCGTACCTGACCACGACCGATACAGCAACCCAAATATTCGACTTCGGTTGTAAGGAATAAATACTTCTTTAGATTAACAGAAAAACCTGCCGAGGTCAAAATAGAATGGGAAAAACGGTGAGGTCGATAATTGACCAGGGTAGTACTGTTTAATTTGATAGACATGCTGCCCATAGTAACGGTAAAAATCGCGGTACCGGTAATGAAATACTGAGAAAAATTGTTAATAACAGCTAACAATTGTTGTAATTAATCACCAAAAAGTGACGTATTAATTGATATTGATGTGTCATACTGTACCGCCATAACCATATCCGAGTTACTTACTGCCCTAGTGAGTTGCTGAGAATCACGTGTATGAACGTAGGTACCTACCGTACACCTTCTCTATTAAGGACATCTGTTCCCACTATGATCGGTGTATTCATATAAGCAGACTCCACAATGAATAAATCAACTTCTAAAGTTATACCATCAAATTCCACAGGCAAAGTAACATAGGACGTACTTTCAATTTCCTGACTACAGAGACCTTTCAATATACGAAATGTTGGTTTACGAGCGCAATCAAAATGTTTCAGCATTAATGAAGAAACGAGTGAAATAGTGATCCACTGTCTATTAGAATGTCAACAGGTACAACTTGAATTATCGTCACAATAACATCGATATTGCGGGTGGGTACGCAATGTTTCCTCTGAAAAGTTAATTAACATCATTTTTATTACGTGACTCAGATTTGAGCGTCGCAAAACATGTATCTATCTTGTGACCTGACTTTTTGCAGAAAGAACAAGGTTCGGGTTTTGTTAGTACAAAACTGGGCTTTGGAGTATCGGTATTACTAGAATTTCTGCTAACCGGACCGTCGACTGAATCAATTTTACGTTTCTTACACAAGGCTTGGGTATGCCCTTTTTGTCCGCACGTAAAGCACTTGCCGTCATCAAACCTACGCTTTCCGTTTGCATTATTATGGTTATGTCTATCTTTCGTATTATGAAAAGTTTGAGCCGTATTATGAACAGTACCAGTTTTAGTGGTATAAGATTTTACATAAATTGAAAAAAAAAAAACTACTAAATCGTCAGGTAACAGTTTCGCGTTAGTAGCAGATGCTCTTATAAGGGGGTCAGTGATACCGCGAATTACAATCGCAGATATTAATTCATTACTAAGTCCACGCACTACTATACGTAACCGAAGTAATGAGCGGTGAGCATAATCCGCATACGTAGGGTATTCGTCAGAATTTTTACACATAACTTCGAATAGAATGTTTGCAATATCAGGCGTTTTAGGACAAAGGTTTAAACTCGCGCTTGAAATTGCTCCACGAACGGTCGTTAGTTACCCACTTATTTAACCATAATCGAGCATCTCCTCTTAAGCAATTTCCAATACGTGAAAGATACTCAGAATCACTCCAACTATTTAGAGACTTTGCACGATCAACTTCGGCACACCAATCGTCAATATTATGTAAATTGGGATCAAATCTGGATATGTAAAAATTTTGATTTGACCTTACCGTGGTGTTGATTGACCTGATAGCATCAACAATCCTGTCTGTTACTGATGGCTGCGCTGTTCCACTCGCCTCCTTGTCGGCACACTCCAAGCTGTTTTCCAACACCCTGTCCGCACATGACTCGTTGAGCGACGGTAACGCGGGCGGTCGCGACGTCAACACGTCCGCTATGCCGTCAGCCGGTGGTTCGGCCATCTGCGGCGCCGTCTCGGACCGCGTTGATGACGGTAACGTTGCATACCTTTGTTGTGGTTGCGGCGTATGCCCACGCTGACCGCATAACGGTGAAGTGTGACACGTCGGTGACGGGGACCGGCGGCGTCGTGATGGCGGTAAGGGTTGGCTCTTACTGTCAAGTGCCCGCGGCTCGTACCGTTCATGCGATCGATGGGGTCGCGCTGCGGATCGCTCCTCTAACGTTGTGAGCCTACTCATCATCGTTTCCATCATTTGCCTGAACTTACCATCAGGCGTGCGGTGGCGTTGTCTTCTCGAACGCCGAACCGAACTACCACGTCGGCTGCGACGGTACTCACCTTTAGACTCGTCTGACATTTTTCTTTGACTAAATCAAATAAACAAAAAACCAGGTGGGCGAGATAGAATCTAAGATCCTATCCCACTTCTGATCTTGTGTATTTGATACTAATTCAATTAAAAAGCTCACGACAACAAATACGTTAACATTTTAATTAAATAATCAAATACAGCAAAATTAAATGTCAGCAGAAAAATGTCAGAGACAATATTAGAAGGAAACGATGTTGCCTAGACGATGACTGGCGGCGAAAAGAGGTCCGTCACTGGTGTGCACCGCGTTTTTATAACCTCGGTATGACCATAGTGATGTGATCTTCCATAATACAATATAGATAGTTCTTAAATTTGGAAGTGATAGGTATTGCAACGAGCTTATTGAGACTTATTTTGCAAAATGTATGGGAAAGAAAATGGAGATCGATTTAAGAAAACAATTTGTTGCGAAGGACTGTGCCAGACAAAATATTTGTTGAAAGAATATGTGATCTGATGTGTGAAAGCCCCTGTAATAGTTGATAATACCACCCTAACAACAGTTTCTCATCCATAAATAATAGCAATAGTCCCTTATCTATTACCGACCATTAAATAAATGCCCTCAACCATTAACTTACATTATTCCAACCACATCGTCTGTTCCAGACCAATTAAGCGAACATTTTCCTTGACGGGTCTTACTCCGACTTAATTCCCGTTTCCTTGAACTATTCCAGCTTTGATGACAGACTCTATTTCGTACAAGCGTATGGTATTAAAACAAGCTATGACAAATTTGTCGTCTCAGACTGTTTCCCCGCTCATTTTACTGGGATTATAAAAGCATCTTGCAAGCAAAGTGCGGTCGTTGAAAACTCTCAGCATAATAAAAATGAGAAAGAAACATGGCTCTTGTGTAAAAATATTCTACAATGCAGGAAAAGACTTATAAGTGGGTGAATGGAAAATGGACGAGGTGTCTCGTAATCGAGCCATTTTTTTCAGTTAATAGTGTTAAGCGCTGGTTTAAAAAAATTATATGATTTTTTTTGGTCAAAGAATCAACAACGTGGCAATGCTGCCAGCCTTTAGTGCAGTATTCCTGTTGACAGCGATGCGAACGAATTTTCAATGCCCTTTGATTCTTTTCCCTCTTTTTGATATAGATGTAGGTATACATATTATTAATTTACATTCCTGTAATTTAATCAATTTTGACATTCCTATAATTTAATCAAATTTGACATTCCTGTAATTTTATTAATTTTGACTTGCCTGCATTCTTATTTTGACTTTTGTAATTTCCTTTTTTTAATGACTTTTCTAACATAATTTTTTAATGAATACAAATATAATTCAATAAATATGAATCGAGGCACATCCAAAATTTGCATGCTGAATTTAGTAGGCGGAATATGAAGTACTATGAATTGTATTATGACATCTGTAAGCACCATATTTCATGCAAATAAACGATTATTATTATTATTAATAATAATATTTTAAGTCTGTTAGCTTATATAAAATAGTAACACAGTTACTAATCAGTCGGTATAAATTAGATGTTGGTTCGTATTCAACTTTTATACCGCGTACCTGTTTCATTCCGATCAATATTTTTAGACACTCAATATGCGTAACGCAGATAGTGCCTCAATAATATTTTCTGCTGTTATTTTTTATATAATCCTGCTGCATCATCTATATGAAATACATTGGCAGAATTTTCAACTGAATTGTTTTATGCTTTCTGACTCTATTGTAATTTTGTAAATCTTTGCTAATTCTTTTCCACGCCTAACTTTAAGAATAAGAAAGAAAAGATTTATTACGACTACCTTTAATATATCTATGCCAATTATTACCTCTGACTCTCCAACTGCAATATCATCATGACTTACTTGAAGACAGTCATAATTATAAATTATTGTGCCATTCGAATAGTTCATCATTATTATCTTTGTTGCAATATTCCTCATTAAAACTTTATGGTTCCTGATTTCCATTCCTATTCATTCGAGGTGCACATTCACAAACATGCTTACAAAGAAAAGCTCAGTACAATAGTGTCATGCATTGTATCATAACGTTGCTCTAGTTTTCAGAACCGATGCCTTTCAACACACTGCTGTTGAATCAGCATTCATGATATTGTCAGTTCCAGTATTCGCAGTAACAAAAGTCAAATAGGATTGTAAGGATATCATGTCGCTATTTTAAATATCTGTTTTTAAACAATGACCATTGTTTTCTACCTAAGTATAGGTACTCCGGTAGGATAATAATAATTATTATCTTGGATTTCATATTAATTTTATTTATCATTTCTCTTCTGCAATCCAGAACTTCATCTTTTCTTTATTATGTTTCGTTAACATATTGAATTATGTTTATAAATGTTTCTTAGCTTCACTTTGCACCGTATGTTTCCTGTGTAATTAGCATACCTAGGTAGATAATTAATCCGTCGTGTCATGTTAGCCTCCAGGGATAGGTTATGAATAGGCAGGTACTATATATTGCTTCTAGTACGATAAGTACGTGGTTCATCCACCTTCATTTGTTTTTTTAGCGTCGAATACCGGCTTGAGGTTTCGGCCATGACCTCCTTTATGTTACTGCCGAAGCAAAAACCATGACTCAATATCGATTCCTCTAAAGATTTCAATTAATTAAATGGAATTTTATTTGCCTTCAACAAACGTGGAAAGAATTAAGCAGAACAAGAAGATAGAATATTCTTTTAAACCACAATGATTCAGAACCAGTGGCACGAATTTTGGTAAAACGTTACTAAACAAAACAAAAAGGTTTAGTAATGAAAAATCTTTTGCAATCGAATGCGAGACTTACGACAAAATTGGAAAATTATTGAGCAATCGCTCCGAAACAAACGGAATTGTATTTAAATTAACTTGCAAAGTTCGAAACATTCAACTCGCCTAAAAAAGTAAAGGTAAGGAGTATAAAAGGGATTTTTCCTTTAGATAAAAAAAAACTTAGGACTAACTAGAAAAAAACAGTCTACGTATTGCACCTGTATTGTATGTAGCTTCTGTCCGCGACTTCGTCCGCGTGAAATTTCACCCTCCCCCCCATTCACCCTCTTAGGGGTAGAATTTCGAAAAACCCTTTCTTAGTGGATACCTACTCTTCCCAAAGAACACATCCTCCAAATTTCATGTCTCTAGGACCAGCGGTTTAGGCTGTGCAGTGGTATATCAGTCAGTCAGGGCTTTGAATTTTATATATATAGATATGTGTGTAATACTTTAATGGTAAACTTATATAATGTGCTCCGTAAAGGCTTTAGCACCGTAGAATACGCTGCGACAGGTTATACAGAAGACGGAAGAGTATGACCTGCCTCTCTGCTTAGCGTTTGTGAACTACGAAAAAGCCTTTGATTCGATTGAGGGCTGTAGTGTAGTGTCTTCAACGGTGCCAGATCGACTATCGATACATCGAGGTGCTGTAGTGTCTGTACGAAAAGGCCACTACGTCAGTCCGACTCCAGGATCAGACCTCGAAACCTATCCTTCAGCAGCTAATAGGTGTGAGACAGGGAAACGTTATCTCTCCGAAACTGTTAATCGCTGCACTGGAGGATTTCTTTAAGGTTCTGGACTGGAAAGGGGCTGGCATTAACATCAATGGCGGGTACAAAACTCACCTTCGATTTGCCGACGATATCGTAGTCATGGCTGAGACTATGGAGGACCTCATTATAATGCTCGATGACCTCAGTAGAACCCCCGAAAAAGTGGGTCTAAAAATGAATATGGAGAAAACGAAGGGCATATCAAATGCCCATGTATCACCCACTCTCATGGAGATCGGAGGCCTCCCACAAGGAGGACCGACGACCTTGTGAAGGCCGCAGGAACCCGTTGGATGCGAGAAGCACAGAACCGGTCGAAGAGGAGGTGCTTGGGGGAGGTCTATGTCCAGCAGTGGACGTCTTTCGGCTGAAATGATGACGATGAAACTTACATATATAATAAGGAAATATCTATGTTTTGTCAAGTCGTATAACCGCGCAAAGCAGGGGCAAGTGGCTAGTTCAGATATAAATATTAGTTCGTCTACCAGTAATTCAACAATACTGCTCTATTGAAACTCACGATAAGCTTTACTGAAATTAGCTCCTACGTAGGTTAATACCAATCAGCTTTCTAATTAATCAAAATAATATTAATAACGTTTGATAATATGGATAACGTCGTGAGCTACACATATGTAATCTCTTTCTTTGCTCAGTACCTGTTTATTACGATGTTTGTGTAACTGTTTATTTTTTCCGAATTAAATAAATAAAATCTGCCTAACTTACAGGACCTAAACACAAAAAACGTAAATTTTAGAAGCAATAAAAGTATACGGTCGACTACAGTAAACAAAATCAGAAAAATATATGATATTCTACAGGATATATGCTAGGTAGATAGTGTGTTGAAAACATCAATCAATCAACTCAGCCTATCGCAGTCCACTGCTAGACATAGGCCAATTGAAAACATAACATATTTATTGAAAACATAATACAACTAATTTGATACGATAGAAAAAAATCATGAAGATACCTCTAAAAACTTTCTGTTTACAATAAAAACCATACTAATATACATACAATCATTCTGATATTTTGTCAGAATATTCTACAAGCATCATACTAAAATGCTAGTGTTTTATTTTTTTAGTCCAAACAATAGATTTTTTGTAATTAAATAATTGCTTCATGTTTTGCAAGAAATTACCAGCTTTGTGTCATTGCGCTTCTCTTTCTTTTCTATGCAGTCTGACAGTGACCGCACTTTAGGTCATGTAAGCCCCTTATGTGATTGCAACCTAATTTCCTTTCATTCAAAAATTGCCAACAAACTTCATGCCAATAAACCTCGCAATTTAAATGACAAGCAGTCAATTTCTGCAATCACATTAAAGTTCAATTGGATTCTCTCAATTTTATACTTTAAAATGAATGCTTCATAATTTCGTCCTTATTTTATTGAAATTCAAAGTAAACACTACTGAACTCTGAAAGCATTAAAATTTTTCAATTAACTGCAATGTTGAAAGTAGTCATTGGGATTAAAAGATTAATAATTGAGTTTTAATTTTCATAAATAAAATTCGTTGATGGGCGAGTATCTACTCAATCACAGATGGAGTAAAAACATTCTTTAGTGAATTCACCGTTTTGAAAACACGATTTTTTTAAATTGTTTAATGGCCCCGCTCTTGACCTCGATCACGCCTGATGGAACGATACATGAGGTCTATGATGGAACGAGCGTGCCCAGAAGATGCCTAAGTCACTGAAACTCCCACGCATCGACGAAACACAGCAGGCTGCTTGACGCCGGACTCCGGATCCGGTAGGAGGGTGGTCGCAAACCAGGCGGGCGTTAGCCCTACCACCACAAGAGAAGAATTGGCCAGTCAAATAAAGTGTTGGTTGTGACTGTCCAGGATGCGCAGAGCGCTCGGTTCAGTTGAGTAACTGGCGTAACAAATTGCGCTACACGAGGAGACTTTTTCATGCATCCCAAAATGTATGCGAGAAAAGTGGCATGAACCGTTCCAACTTTTTATGGTGACGGATTGAAGTTACACAACATTACATCACACCTGTTAAGGGTTAGGCGGAGGTGTATGTATGTACTTATAGTGCACCCACATTTTGCCAGTCATTTTTAAATCCCATGTAATAGGGAGCGTGCCTATTGCCACCAATCGGGCACAAATCCAAATTCCGGACCATTACTGAAAAATTCTTGATGAAAAAACCCAATAACACTTTACTCGACCTGGAAGTCGAACCCAGGACCTCATGCTCAGCAGTAACGTTTTATAGACCAACGTGGCAGTTATCTTGAAATTGCTGGAGATATAAGAGCGTAACCAGAATCAAAAGCATAATAACATTATCATGCTTCTTCGAATTATGTTCCGTTTGATTTGCCGGAATTTGATAGCGGTAGAAAAAAAAAATTCGACGAAGATTTTGCCATGATTTCACTAGCTCAAAACTCTGCTTTACCGGCTGCCCGTAACAACCACAATAAAGTAAAACCTTTAAAATTTGTAAGATAACCAGACGCTTTATGTACCTCGAGCCCAAACATACAGTGCCCTCCAAAAATTAGTGGACATTTTTCCACTTCAGCTCTGCCACATTATGATTTAAAATTCTAGTTTGAACTGTATACTATAACGTTTTTATTGACTAACTAGCTGCGCTCCGCGGTTTCACCCGCGTACATGTCGAACCCGTGAGAATATCAGGATAAAAGTAGCCTATAATGTTAATCCAGGGTGTCAGCTACCTCCATAATTTTTTTTATCAAAATTGGTAAAGCCGTTTGAGCGTGAAGAAGTTACAAACATATAAACACACATACACACACACACTCACAAACTTCCCCCCCGGTGGGTTCGCGCATTGTCGAGGCGGGGGGGCTCAGTAGCCGTGGCTTGGACACCCACGGTGAAGCGAAGAGGAACCCGAGGAGGGGCCGCTCGTCAGGGCTTTTGCCGACAAGCCGACGACGTAGCGGCCAACATGTAGGTTGCGGTGCCGCTTGGGCGACATCGCAACTGAGGCGGGCCGCGATGTCGTACCGGAGGCATCGCGGCTGAGGGTTGGAGGCCGCGGCGGGAGAGGAGTGCCGGTATTACGGTGCGCCGCTCTCCCTACCTTCCGCGGCCTTGACGGGGTCGCCACCGTTCGATGGCGGACGCGGTGGGGCCGCAGGGGAAGAGGAGTGTTGGTATGACGTTGGCCACTCTCCCTATCCTCTGCGGCCGAAAATTGGCAGGCGGCGGAGCCAATGACCTGACCCGTCGCAGGGGGACCAAGGGTGGCAGAGACGGGGTCGTCTGGCGCCCATGTGCTGGTTTGGTCCCTGGGGTGGTCACGGCGTGCTATGTGTTCTGGTGCGCCGGTGATGGGGAGTACTCCCCGGAGGAGGGTCCGGAGGACAGCCGCGGCGGGTTCACGGATGAGTGCTAACGCGTGCCCGTGTTCCCGCCATAAGCGGCAGAGGAGGACACCGTGGAGTTTTAGTGGGTTAGAGTCCCACATAACTGCACTATCTCCCCGTGGTAGTGCAGAATGCATGAGCATTTCTCCAGAAATCCAAAATTGGTAAAGCCATTTGAGCGTGAAGAAGTTACAAACATATAAACACACATACACACACACACACTCACAAACTTTCGCCTTTATAATATTAGTGTGATGAAATTACATACGATAAAGGATTACCTGATTTCTTTTTTTTTTTTGTTTTCCGGTTTTATTGGTACAGTACTTACCTACTTGAATTCCAGTCGCTTTAAGTTTACTTTATAATTTCTGTGGATTAACAAAATGTATAATACTTTTGTTGTAATATTATTTGAATAACATTTTTAGTAATACTATATCAATATTTAAAAAAAAATGTTTTTTGTCAGGGATTTTGCCTTTATGCTAAAAAATTATGGCTTCGAGGTGTAACAATACGCAAACAATAATAAAAAAAAACACATATTACAGTACTCATATTATAAGTGAAGGGCACTGTACAAACTTACATTCGGGCTGCCAAAGTTTAGCGAACACGTAAGACTAATACTGGAATAGATTCGTAGACTGTTAAATAACAGACTATGAATTGCTCGAAATTACTGTTTGAACGATGGTTAACGAGCTTGCGATTCCGCCCAAAGAACCATTCATGTCGATTCCGCGAAGTGACGAAAATTGAAGCAGTGCATAAAATAAACGAGTGAAATTAAGACGACTCTTAACCTACTTTTAGCAAACCTAGAGAGTACATTTTCTGGGCTGCCTTTTACAACTTGTACCGTAATAATAGCAGCTGGCTACGTCGTTTTTCTTCTAACCCTGAAAATGAACACTTGACATCAAATATGAAGGGAAGTAGGGCCGACTCTATTCCTCAAAATAACATCGTTTTTAGAGAGAATGTAAGATGAGCGACCTCTATTTTACCTCGTTATTTTTAGGAACGAATCCAAAATTGGTTTCGACAAAGCTCTTGAAGGTTTTAGACGTCGGCAAAAAACACGTTTTCTTGTTAAAATTGAGGGAATCGTGTAGCTATTTTTTTTCACGGAAGACTGTACGTAATTGAATTATTCTGTTGTTTTTTATATCGTCGTTAGAACTTCGTTGTTTCTAGGAGCTTTGTACCGTCTTGAGTTATTGGATGGCTTTGTATAAAATCCATAATAATATTATAATTGTGAAAGTGTGTCTGTCTTTCTGTTACCTCTTCACGCTTAAACCGCTGAACCGATTTAGATGAAATTTAATACAGAGATAGTTTGAATCCCGCGAAAGGATATAGGACAGTTTTTATCCCGATATTCCCACGGGATCAACACTTATGAAGGTGAAACCGCGGGGCGCTGCTAGTTATTTTATAAATCTAGTTAGGAATATAGACCTTATTGTTTATTTATTACGAAAACATAAGTTGGTTGAAGCTTACAAGCTATTGAAGTATCTATTGATGAAGTATGTATTCAGTCGTATTAAGTAAAAAATATAAAAGATCCGTTTGTGGTTTAATAACGTTCAAATCGGCCTTGAAACCGAATCAAACTGTCCTGACAAATGTGGCCAACATAATGTACAACATTATTTTTAGTATATGCGAAATCCGAAACACGTGTCTAGTATTTTTATGTTAAGAATTTCAAAACTGTATCATGAAAAATCACAAAGTTTTTGTCCGTACAAAAACATGCTAACCCGCGCCACTCGCGCCGCGCCGTCTCGCGCTCATTGATAATAGTAACTAGGTACTTAACCGTTCGGCGCGGAGATTGGATAGCCTACACAGAGTACATTATAGTATACTGAAAATAGCCTACTTAGTGTCGCTTGGTGTCCAACTTTTAACCTTTTTTAAATATTTTTGGGACAAAATATAACATGGGGTAAAAATGATTGGAATCGATTCAGTTACTTATTCTGAACAAACTATATTCAGGTTTCGCATGTACTAAAAATAACGTTGTATGTAGCAACAAAGTCATTCTAGAATATCTCAGTAGCAGCCCGGAGTCTGGTTTTGTTCCCGGTCAATGGCAATAGGGACTTAAATATAACTGGCGGAACGTGGCTGTACTACCTACCTCTGCCTGACTTTTCAGGGAATACAAGCTTCATTTAATTTTATGTTGTAGTCGTCATCATTGTCTTTCGTGTTCTTAAATAGGATAAGCTGAACTCACGTATATTAAAATCGAGATAAATACAACTTTACTCTAACCAAATCTAAAAATAACAAATTGAAATCCTAACTTAACCAAGAATATACAGAAACTAAAAAATAGCATCGAAAAATTCTTCCGCATCGCTGTCGACTGGTAATGTACCCAAGAGACTGGCGGCATTACCACGTTGTATGGCGATGCTTAGCCTCTGGCCAAAGTAAAAGTCAGCCCTTGGGTCACGGGAAGTGTCAACCAGCCGTTTCGAAATTTCTTTAAAAAGACCATGAGCACTCGGACCCCACGGCCCGAGGGTTTCAACCCCAAACGGCTCGAAAATATAATTTCCGATAGGGTAAAATTTTTCACCGCTTAAGGTATTCCGCAGCCGCAGCAGCAGCGCCAGCACAGCATGCCCAGCCAGGAAGATGGGATGACACAAGAGTTTCTTAAATTGAACGTGATTTCACGCATGTACGAAATAATATCATTGATACCAAGATTCGCTCTCCTAATACGAATATTAAATTCCGACAATGTATGTTCAGATATTCTATTGAAACACTCTCAAGCTAGGAGATAAGGCATTGTTAGGGCAGTTATTCATGCCCTGTCAATCGGACCATTACCTAAACCATTTGTTCATTAGGTAAGGCGCGTAGAGTTACGAGAGGATATAAATATCTAGCTTCTGACATGTCATAAGTGCCCATATTATGTAGGTTTATCTACACACATTATATAAATTAAAGTCACTTGTCATGTCCATCTGTGTGACCGCGTTGTCCTTCTAACCTGCTCAACGGAATTTGAAGAGGTTTTCACCATAATTAAAAAAAAAAACGGATTTTTTTGTGTATAATACAATAATGTAAAACTTACATAAAATAAAGAAATCTCTGTTTTATCAAGTCGCTAGTGTGAAATAAAATATTATGAATTTAAATTATTTTTGTGTAGCTTCTAGCAACTGGTAATTAATTTTTCTACGTTTTTTTAACAATGCTCATAGTTACAAAAGCTAACTAAAGTAAACATAGTGATGCCCTCAGGTTAGGTGAAGCGACGATCTATGCAAAGTTGCTGGAAGGCAGTTGAAGAATGAGAGTAGAGTTAAATAGTGTATGATTTAAAAGGTCTTTGTCAAGCAGTAGACTTCTATAGGCTTATGAATGATCATAAGCCTATAGAAGTATAGGTTTCGAGATGACTCGAAACCTCTACTTTTTACTTCTCCATGCAGTCTGGCTAAGACTTGCCACTTATCATAAAATCATCCATAACTAAAGTTGAAACGTGACGTTTAAGCCAGTAATTTTACCAGTAACCACGTACCTTACTCAGACCCTAAAAATGATTGACTCATATGATTCAGAAAATACGTCCACGTGTATCGTATTGAATACAATTTATTTTCAGACATGAAAACGAGACATTAATAATAATAATATAATATTACATATTATATTACATTATAAGTTAGAGTACAAGTAAATGAAAAAAGTATATTCGGTAGGTATATTAACTGCCAACATGATTACTTACAAAACTAGTCTGGAATTATTTTCCTTAACTAGATTTCTGAGAAACTATCTTAGACCAAAATGTTATCTTGAATATAATTCTCCATCTTAAATCTTCTAAGTTACTCTTGTAATAATTTACATTATTTATGAAAAAAAAAATTATACTTAAATTATATTTATAACTAGCTGTGCCCGCGACTTTATTCGCGTGGATGTCGAAAAACAATAATGTTTCTCTATACTTATTCCTATAAAAGTCAGAATCGGTCCAGCCGTTTCGGAGATTAGCTGCAGAAAAAGACAGACAGACATTTTTTTTTCTTTGTTATAATTTCAGAATATACTTCATAAGCATTCAGTAAAAAGCAGTTATTTTGACATTCTGCTGTTATTTCACATTATTTGTATAGATAAGTATAGATATTACAAAAAGGTATAAATAATACGAATGCCTGAGAATAAATAAAAATACTATTCCTCTTCTTAGCCATGAATTTGGCTACGAGTTGGCACCTTCAGTAGCGTCCACCTCTGTAGCGTTTCTGTAACGTGCAGGCAACATGACACACTAAACACGGTACTAAGTGCCCCATTGTTTGTAGAACAGCACTGTTTTACACTCAAGGTCGGAGTTATGTCCCCCAAAAAATATTGTTCACCCTTACTGAACTCCACAGACAAGAGAAAGAGAAGACTGAACTGACACTAGATTTTCTGACAAAAATAAACGTCATAACCCACTGCAGTGGATATCGACACGCGCGATCAAGCGTCTCGCCCCAGTTACTCCAACCGCATGCCAAGAAAGAACGAACGTTGTTAGAGATAGACGTCTGCATGAAACGTTATCCTTGTATTAGTGACGCCTCGTTGCGCGACTTTTACACGCTGAAGCGCGATCAAGCGGCAAATATAGTTTGTGTTGGCGCGACTGCAAGGGAACATGCAGTGTTGAAGTTTCGTTTACATGAAAATAAGTTTTAGAATGTTGGTAATATCTTCTACAGATCACGATGTTTACTTTTTCACTTTGCAGCATGTTTTTTTATACAAAATATAAAGAAAACACTTTAACTATATCATATTTATTTTATTAAACCACGTTCAATGCAGGATTTAAGTGTAATCAAATGATTATGAACTCCCAATCGCTGAGGAATGTTAGGGCTTTTTTTTTAGGGTGTAATCATCAAATAACTTCTCCCTCTCTGGGCAGAGCGGGAGCCATGTCAGACTTTTACTGATTAAAACCCACTCGTGTTTATAAGGCTTATGTTACTTTAAATTTGGTCATGGATTATGACTTATAACTATTGACCGGCTATCTAAATTGTACACTACACTAGTTGATAAGTAGCATAAAACCCAACTCGATTATGAATTTACACCCTGTTTATTTTTGTTCATAAAAGGGCAGGCTTAAAAGATTTGAATTTAGATGGCCATATTTAATTTTAAAAAAACTGAAGTCAACAAGTGTCTAAAGTCAAAGTCATTTCAACCAAATTCACATCTAAAATTGAATTAGAGAAACGAACACACATTTCGAACGTATTTATTGGACTTTCCACTTAATGTAACGACAAGCAATTATTTGGAGAACTAATTTTCTAATTTACTTGGGCTGCCACATCTAATTGCTTGGTCTCAAATTTCGTCCCAGATTGGGCCAAACTTCAGTAAAATTTTTGCTTAAAACGCAACTTGTGACCTTTAAAAGCTCCAAAGTTCGGGGTCTGTGCCCTAAAATTGCTCAACTTTTCTCCCATGGGTAATATGTTACGACGATATGGTATTCTGGGGACAAAAAATAAAATTATGTACATAACTTATTGTTGTTTTCTCTATTTTACTTTTACAGTCTAATGTGATTAGATTTTTATCCAGTCAGTGGAAAATTGAAGCGAAAGGTACCAACTTTCCGAAAAATTGTGACGTAACCAATGTGTTTTAAGAGCTTTCTCTCACCCTTCAAGTTTGGGAGACTTTTCCAATTTACCGTTTTTCGAAGATATCGTAAGAAATGTTTGACCAACTGTTTTCTATTCGAAGGTTAACTGTCCCCAGAAAGATTAAACGGTGTTCCCAAGAAGAATGGAAACAGTGTTTTGCCTTAAGTATAACAAACTATCAGCGGGATTGTCCGAAAGGGTTACCGCTGGCCCGGAACATAAAGGGCTAAGGAAGGAACACGGGTGGGTTTTAGTCAGTAAGAGTCTGACACTCCCTTCCGCTCCACCCAGAGCGGGAGGGGTCATTTGATGATTTCCCATCCGCAAAAAAAAAAAAAAAAAAGTATAACAAACTATGTATTGTTTTACTTCAGCGAACTGTATAAAATACGTTTAATTAATGATAACCTAAGTCTTATTAGGTTAACCAGTAGGAACCTAATATGCATGGTTAACGTTTGTTTAGTATTTTGACCGATTATTTTACTGTACTTTGTGTAATTTATTTCATAACCACTGTTCTCAAAATGGCGAAGGAAAACATCGTGTGGAAACCATGTCCATCATGTGTGTGTGTCCATAGTGTGTGTCATGTGCATGTAATTTTTGGGTTTTATGGCCAAAGCACGCACGCTACTTTTAGCATCAGCGATCGGCGATTTAGCCGCTTTTTAGAAGCTAAATGCATCAATACACTCGCAAAATCGTTCCACGCGCGCCTCAGTCAGCATCGAGGAGGGGCCCCTTAGGGCCGAAGCCTGCCGGGTCAGCAGGATTGTCCGAAAGGGTTACCGCTAGCCCGGAACATAAAGTGCTAAGGAAAGAACACGGGTGGGTTTTAGTCAGTAAGAGTCTGACACCGCTCCACCCAGAGCGAGAGGTGTCATTTGATGATTTCCCATCCACAAAAAAAAAGCTCTTTAACACCAAATTATTAACAGTACCGTCCACATAAAGTAATCCTATTGTATCGACTCTTTGTATAAAGCGTTAATTATTTCAAGCCTAGCTTTCGTTGGATGCGAAGCTCATTCGCGTAAACCGCCTAAGGGTACAATGATTTAGTGGTTGATCGGTGCGCTATCTACGTAATTCACAATAAATTTTAACTGAATAATGTTAGTCAAAGTAAATCTGTTCTGAGAGAATATTCAAGGACTTTGATGTTAAAGTAATCGGGTTTGAGGCCATAAACGTCATAGGGGAACATTAAGAGTGAGTGATGCGTTTGAGAATGTGGTGAGAGAATTTTCTAAACCAGATTTCGCTTTTGCTTGAATACAATTATTTACCTCCTTCCTTTTACATATTCTGAGAAATGTTAACACTGAGCTGAGCTTAAAATTAAGGATACGTGGAGCTCATTAGCACAGGCGTGTATAGTTGGTAACACCTTGCACTAGGACAATCACAACACAGGTTCTCTAGGTAATAATTACTCGAAACCAACCCTTAGAGGAGAAAGATCACACAAGGACGGCTCAACATACTCATATAATCTATGTTTTGTATGAGAACTTAATAATTTAAATATATGACAGCGTGCTTCTGAGTGTTTTATGGTTCAAATTAGCCGCGCCCCGCGGTTTCACCCGCGTAAATGTCGATCCCGTGGTAATATCGGGATAAAAAGTAGCCTATATGACTTAAGCCAGGGTGTCAGCTACCTCCATACAAAATTTTATCAAAATTGGTCCAGTCGTTTGAGCGTGAAGAAGTAACAAACATATAAACACACCCCCACACACTCACAAACTTTCACCTTTATAATATTAGTGTGATAAGTCCTGTAGTCCAATGAGAATTGCCTACGTAGTGCAAGGTATGCGAAGAACGCGAATTGGCTAACGTGGTGTGGGTTGCTTGCCGGCTTGATAGACCACGGTCCTTTAAAAGGTGTCTGGGCCAGACTGGATGCGAAGGTCGAAAGTCAGGTGGTGGATTGGCGCACTTTTGGACAGGACTATGTCCAGCAGTGGATTTCTATTTCTTCTTGTAGGAAGGTATCGGGATTCTTATATCTGTAAAGTCAGGAAAATTAACTGTACCTAAAGCAAATCTGTATAAATATAAAATACAAAGTCCTGACTGACAGATATATCAACGCATAGCCTAAACCGCTGGGCCTAGACATATTGACGTTGTTACTTCGTTTTCGCTTAGCGGGCTGTTTTCGTTTCTGTCGTGTTTCCCTTTGCTCGGCTCCTAAGGGTCATAGCGTGATGTTAAATAGCTTAGGTATAACTTTCCTCAAGAATTGGGCTATCAAACATTGCAGAGATTAGCGCGTTCAAACAAAAACCAAACTCTTTAGCTTTATTAAGAAAGAAAGAAAATACATTTATTGCATTATGGGCAAATTATTCAATAGTCAGATAAATTTTATCTGAAGAATTGTGACAGTTTGACATATTTTCATATTCTGAAATATTTATTCCTCAGATAAAAGTTATCTGTTTAGAAAGGGGTGATTAATTATTATAGAATTAAGGAAGAAAAAGAGAAAAGAGTTACGCAACAGTGGTTTCAAATTTTTCCTTACCTATTAACTTTGTCACCCCTTAAACCTCTACGAGAGGTTGTTTTAAAACACTAAAAGTGACAAACTTTAAATTTTACTTATACAGGGTTATTTGTAAAACACCAGCAACCTCTTAAGAGGTCATTGTACTCATCATTATGAACAACTTTTACTATGGGACCAAACCTGAAATCGCGAAAAAAAAATCAGCTGTTCCCTACATTTATGTTCGTTTATCTTGTCAAAATGTAGGGAACAGCTGATTTTTTTTTACTGCTGGTTACCGATGGCCCGGAACATAAAGGGCTAAGGAAGGAACACGGGTGGGTTTTAGTCAGTAAGAGTCTGACACTCCCTTCCGCTCCACCCAGAGCGGGAGGGGTCATTTGATGATTTCACATCCGCAAAAAAAAAAAAAAGTGTCAAATTTTCCCAATGAACTTTGAACCTTATGCTTTAGTGATAAAGTTGAAAATATATAAAAGAAATTTGACAGATTGTAGTAGCTTGATGTGCTGGCGTCTGTACAGTGTACATCCCCAGACAAGCTTATTCGCAAACAAGAGTTTACATATAGAAGAAAGCAGCTTTGAGATAAGTTTACACACTTTATTAACTAATCTAGTGGTCAAGTATGGTGACTGCCTTCAAAGAGAAAAACAGAAGTTGATTTTATCTTGATAACTCAACTTAGCCAAGAATCTGAAGACCAATTAAAAACGTTCAAAATCTAGTCGCAATCTCATCTCAGCGACAATCAATGTCAAAATGTGGGTATATTAGACAGATTAAGACAGATGAGACTGTGAACGTTCTTAAAATTGCGAAAATTGCCCTTAAATATAGAACAAACAAGTTGTTTCATTAATTTATTACTCGTGACACGAATAACTATTTAACTTTAAAAAAAAAAAAAAAAAAAAAAAAAAAAAAAGGTTATTGGTAAAACATTAACAATCTTTTAAGAGGTCATTGTCTCATCATGAACAACTTTTACTATGGGAGCAAAACTGAAATCGCGAATATTCAAATTCAAATAGGAACACCTATTCAAATCACAACTGACATTCTTGACCGCTGTATGAAATGGCTATAACATGGCAAATTGACGTAGGCTGTCAATTTGCTAACAATTAATTTCACTGACTGTACGTGTACATGCACATACATAGCAATCAGCCTATAATGTTCCCACTGCTGGGACACAGGCCCCCTCTCTGTCAGAGGGAGTGGGCCGTAATCCACCACGTGGGTCCAGTGCGGGTTGGTAGATGTCACAATATATCTTCAGTGGCACTCCGGGAGTGCCGACAGAAGTGAAAACAAAACACAAACAGAATACTTTGCCATCACTCACTGACATATCGGATATACATTAAAACCGAGTACATCCCGAGGACAGCCGAACACATCCAAAGCGGGTATTTTTTTTAATCTTCCTATAAACAAAACACGCGCGGTGTCGCTTACGGTAACAGTGGCGCCAGTGCAATGGTTTTTTCCCATCTCATAAAATGCCCAACGCGCCTAAAGAATGTGTTCACTTCAAAAAAAAATCGCATGTCTGGGTTCAACCTACGACCTGCAACCCGTAAGTCGCGGCCGTTAACCATTAGGCCACCACCACTGCACATAATATATACTATGCCACAATTGCACATGTCACCTAAACATAGTCTAAACATAAACCGTACAAAGCGACCGTTAATATCTGTAACATTATACTGCTGTACCAATAACTCTAGTGAGCACATTGCACTTCAGATTAATTGGAGAATTTATCAAACTCGCAGCCCGACGACGCACCTACCGTTTAGTTTGATTTATTCATTCGATTTCAGTGCGAATGAAAACAATTATGTCATGTTGTTGTTTGTCCTCTATTGCTGTACCCAAACCCATTTAATGACAACATAACATGACGCCTTTTTCGAATGATTGGGCAGAGTTGTACTTACCTAGTACACCCACATTTCACTAGTTATGTTTAAGTCCCATGCAAAGGGCGGCGAGCCTATTGCCATCAACCGAGCACAAATTCAGACTCCGGGCTGATAGTGGGAAATTCCCGATAGAAAAACGCAAAAAAAAATACTAGCCCAACCCAGGACCTTATGCTCAGCAGTAGCTAGCAACCACTAGAACGAGGCTGTCTCATTCCATTGAATGGAACAGCCTCGCTCTAGCACTAGCTTGGACCCTGGTCCCGATACCGGTGGGCTACTATTTTTTTATATTTTTAAATGTTTTTATATTCCAATATTTAAAAATTTAATTTATATGTATTTACTAGCTGCGCCCCACGGTTTCACCCGCGTACATGTCGATCCCGTGGGAATATAAATATCTTTATATCCGTGGGATAAAAAGTAGCCTATATGTTAATCCAGGGTGTCAGCTACCTCCATACAAAATTTTATCAAAATTGGTCCAGCCGTTTGAGCGTGAAGAAGTAACAAATATATAAACACACACACCCCCACACTCACAAACTTTCGCTTTTATAATATTAGTGTGATTGAAATAAAGGAGATAATAACAAAATAACAAATAAATAGTAATAGCAAAATCAAAATTCACGAACCCGAATTGAGATAAACAATGGTTTATCTAAATGTTAGGGTTCGTGAGTTTTGATTTGGCAAATCAAGTATTTTAATCGATATTCGTATTACCACCGTATCGGCCGAAAGTTCGGTCATTTTCTACTACCTTTCATTTCCTATATTGACTATAGGTCCCGACCAAACTGTGCCAATCCGAACCTTTTTAGAACCCTTACCCTTTTTTTACCTTTTTTTTTTAAATTCGTAGTATGACAACAATATTCAAATCAGGGGGTATACTCCGAAACGGTTAACCACTGTATCGGCCGAATGTTCGGTCATTTTCTACTACCATTAATTTCCTATATTGACTATTGGTCCCGACCAAACTGTGCCAATCCGAACATTTTTAGAACCCTTAACCCTTTTTTAACCTTTTTTTTTTAAATTCGTAGTAGGACAACAATATTCGAATCAGAAAATGACCGAATATTCGGCCGATACAGTGGTTAACCGCTTCGGAGTAGACCCCCTGAATATGACCGAACATTCGGCCGACACGACAATCAACCACTTCGGAGTAGACCCTCTGAACCTTTCGGCCCCATCGGCCAACTGTTCTGCGAGCAATGTACCCTGCCCACTGCCACTTAAGTTTGGCAATTCTTCGGGCTATATCGGTTACCTCAAGCACAATCATAGTTTCAATACAAAATTACACATACGTAAATGAATTTAGTTTTTAGACTAAGCAAAAAACTTAGTAAGTAAAGCAATTATTTTCAAGTGAGACATCACCACAAAAGTTCAACAACTGATCTCAAACCTGTGACCTCGTTGACTCATTCTTTGCTAGTCAAGAACTATGTCTATACACGTTCCGAATATTTAACTTCGCAAATAGTAGGTAATATGTTTATAACGTTTCGATTTCAAATTGTTATAGATAGTAGAGCAAATCCATTAAGATATTATATTAGGAATATGTCAATCAAATGTCCACTATGGACATTGCAGTAAAAGCAGTTTGTTTACGTTATAGGTTAGCAGTCGAGCAGGCAACCCACCTGCACCTTAATTGCGAAACACTATTGATCTCAATCTGCATCATTTTGATGGATATTGCTAATCCATTGCTTCTTAAGTTCGCAAAATGTGTCTGCTCAACAACGTAAATAACGCAATGAATGTTGTTGAACTGTCAAAATGGAACCCATTGCTACTGATAGTGTGTTAAGCAATTATCCCGCTGATAGTAGTATCTAAGTGGTCACCGTTACTTATGTCCAGACGCCAGCACATCAAGCTACCCGAAACTGTCAAATTTTCCCAATCAACTTTGAACCTTATGCTTTAGTGATAAAGTTGAAAATCTATTAAAGAAATTTGACAGATTGTAGTAGCTTGAAGTAGTCTGTACAGTGTACAGTCACGAGCATAAGTATGTATACACTTGGCTTTATTCAAAGGCGATTTTCTCCTTTATTCTTGAATGAAAATTTATATTATTACGAACATAGTATTTTTGAACCCATAGGTTTATGTAAAGTGTCGTCTTTCAACGTTGCATTCGTAGTTTCGTGAAAAAATCACAATTGAAAGTTGCCAAGTGTTGACATATTATTGCTCGTGACTGTACATCCCCAGACAAGCTTCTTCGCAAACAAGAGTTTACAAATATAAGAAAGCAGCTTTGAGATAAGTTTAAACACTTTAATAACTAATCTAGTGGTCAAGTATGGTGACTGCCTTCAAAGAGAAAAACAGAAGTTGATTTTATCTTGATAACTCAACTTAGCCAAGAATCTGAAGACCAATTAAAAACGTTCAAAATCTAGTCGCAATCTCATCTCAGCGACAATCAATGTCAAAATGTACATATTAGACAGATTAAGACAGATGAGACTGTGAACGTTCTTAAAATTGCGAAAATTGCCCTTAAAGATAGAACAAACAAGTTGTTTCATTAATTTATTACTCGTGACACGAATAACTATTTATCAAAGTCATACAACTTTCAACTTTCTTTGTTACCATTTAAGGTCAAATATTCCATTTGAGATTCATCACCAGTCTAGCCCTATTATTTAAGCACTTGCGTTGAAAACCTACATCACATTAACATATTATTATCATCGCACAATGAAAGGTTATTTTTACATTTTTTAATATTTTTCAAGTCTGCGCAACACATAGACTGAATGTCAAATGTGTTTCATAGAAAACGAACATGACTTTAGGGTTCTACTTTATTGTTTTTGACCTTATCTATGTATCCAAAAAGAAGATACACGTTCTGGAAATGTGGTGCTCGAGTAAAATGCTTGGGGTATCGTGGACCGAGTTTCGCACTAACACGTCTATAAACCAAGAAGGGCTTGTGGCTAAGTAATAACAGTCGCACGGTTCGATCGATCAGGTTAAGCTACGCTGGCCGCGGTTGGCCCGTGGATGGGTGACCATCTTTACATACCAAGATCCCTCCGTGCCTCGGAAAATACGTTAAGCCTTTGGTCGCGGCTGTCATTCATGGATCTTTGAGAGCCGTTACGGGTTGTCAGAAGCCTGAAACTCTGACAACCAGTCTTACCAAGGGGCATGGTATTACCCAATAACTGAGTTGTGGAGGTTAGATAGGGACTCATTCCATGTGAAATACTGATATTCAGCTGCATCTGGTCACACTGGAAGCCGACCACAACATAGTTGGGAAAGGGCTAGGCAGATGATGACCTCTATACACCAAGAACTCGACATCAAAAATCGTGTTTCTGTTCTGGTCCAATCGCGCATCCTCAAATACGTTGGACTTGCCTCGAGGCGTAAGCACCCTTACGCATCACACTCTATAGAGCGTCTTATTGTGAAGGGCAGAGTGGAGGGCACTAGACAACGCGAACGCTGACCAATGAGATGGACTGACGGACTGACTAGTGGGCGATCCGCAGTGTGTGTACTTGTTTGAGATGGTGTGTTTGGCTCTTCAATAAAAACTAAGTGAACAGTACTAAATACACAAAAATCGGAGTAGATAGCAAGAAATCGTGAGGCGAATCATATCACCCCGTAGACATAAAACTACTTGAGGACCACGACTGCTCTGACAAGACTACTACTACGAAGAAGATCTATCTACATTCATTTTATTTATGGAAGGAGGACACGCGCGTGCTCGTGCTCGCAAAAGATGAAAGGAGTGTATTATTTTTACTTATACAATAAATATAACCCTAGAGTTATGGGAATGGTCGAATCAGAAATGAGGAGATCCGCAGGAGAACCAAGGTAACTGACCGAGCCCGAAGTATTGCCAAACTTAAGTGGCAGTGGGCAGGGCACATTACTCGCAGAACAGATGGCCGATTGGGCCGAAAGGTTCTGGAAGGGCGATCACCTACCGGAAGACGTAGCGTTGGAAGGCCTCCTACAAGGTGACCGACGACCTTGTGAAGGCCACAGGGACCCGTTGGATGCGAGAAGCACAGAACCGGTCGAAGTGGAGGGGCTTGGGGGAGACCTATGTCCAGTAGTGGACGTCTTTCGGCTGAAATCATGATGATGAGAGTTATGGGATATAAAAAAAAAACACGTTGTAGAATTCGCACAAAAAAAATTACTATTTTTCGTTGACTGTTCCAACGCAGTTTTAAAGGAAACACTTAACATGTCATAACATCACGCCTGTAATCTGTAATCCCCTAAGGGTTAGGCAGAGGTGTCCCTATAGTAACACCCACATTTCGTCAGTTATGTCCCACGAATTTTCGCGAGCTACCCTTAGGCAATAAAATAAAAAAAATTTAAAAAAAATATAAAAAATTGCCCCCTAGGGCAAGCCTATTGCCTAAGGGTAGCTCGCGAAAATTCGAAACTTGTTACGATCGCGAATAATATTTTGTTGAACATACAACCTGACACTGACCGGCAAATTGCAAAAAAACGTAAGAAAATTTGAATTTTGCGGACTACGCTGGCGTTTCCCCCTTAAGTCATAATTATAAATCTACTAAACCCAGTCCTTTCATTAACCAAACATATTTTTTCTGAAATAAATTGCGGTTGCCACATAAATTTCTCGTTGACTACTTTACTTTTACTCTGAAAGCACTTGTGAGAATCCATAAATCCAACTTGAATTATGTTACTTAATTCCAACTACTAAAATTAAATATCAAATCTTAGTAGTAGCTTCAAAAGCTCTAAATTAAAAATTACTACAAATGAATGCGCCAGTTAGTGCTAACTTTTAATTTTAAATTCATTAAGCATTTTTAGTTATAAACAATACTATAAGAGACAAGAAAATAATTATGTGTAGTCTGATATAAAATATTAGTCTATTAATTAATTAATTAATCTAAATCCAATTCGCACTAAGCGTTTTCAAATGTCTTTTATAATGCGCACAGCAAAAGAGTGGAACTCTTTACCTGCGTCTGTGTTTCCGAGCTCACACAACCCGAATCTCTTCAAAGTAAGAGTGAACAGGCTTCTTCTGGGTAAGCTCACTCCATCGTCGACTTTGTCTCTGTCAACTCTGATCTAAACTAGAGTCAAGAGCAAACCCATTTCAAATAAAAAAAATAGTATACTAAAATTGAGTAACTTTATAACTGTACGTTCATAATGAATTGTTTGTGAGAAAACGTGGAAAATATAAATTGAAAATTCTTAACTATCACATATCATAGGGCAGGGTCGGCGACGGCCGTTTTGCGTGGATGTGACGCATATTTTCCCCCAACTTGTTATTTTTTGTGTTTTGTCATGTGCGTCATATTTAGCGCAAATCAAGTCAGCCTATTGCAGTCCACCGCTGAACATAGACCTCTCCTAGGCACTTAAGTATGGCAATTCTTCGGGCTATGTCGGTTACCTTGGTTCTCCTGCGGATCTCCTCATTTCTGATTCGATCACGCAGGGAAGCTCCTAGCCCTCTCCATTGCCCTTTGAGTGACTTTTAGCCTTCTAATGAGGCCCATTGTGAGCGACCACGGTTCAGTGCCATATGTCATCACTGGCAATACACACTGTTCAAAGACTATCGTCTTCAGACACTGCGGTATGTGGGACGAGAAGATATTGCGTAGCATCCCGAACGCTGCTCAGCCGAGACGGATTCGATGATTGACCTCTTTTTCGAAGTTGGACCTACCTAACTGGACAGTTTGTCCTAGGTAAGCATACTCATCCACGACTTCGACTGTTGCGTCTCCGATCTTTATAAGAGTGGGTGTTACATGGGCATTTGACATGCCTAATATCTTATGATACAATTGATATATATGATTAAGTAGTGGCTTGCCTCCCATCTTGCACTGCATGCCTTGTCACTTGCACACGTGAGGACCTAATGGCTGCGTCAGCTTATGGTATCCGTGTTCCTGAATTTTGGGCCAAACAAATAAAAAATTAAAATATTGTCAGCAACACGCTAAGAAGAAAAAGAATTAATTAGTGAACATACTTAGGGGCCTACATGGCGAACATAAAATAACTGAAATATAATGTAGGTACATAGAAAAGTTCAACGATCCTTTCGATCTTGTTTGAATCAACACGAGATAACGAAAAAGCAATGTTTTGACGCCCTGAATGCGAAAGTTAACTCAACAATATTTGTTTTAGCTCTATGTACGATAATGTTCGTTAGATATTGTAATTTATGTAATAAAGCGCTTTTTGGTTTCACCGGTTCTTCAACCGAAGCCTTAAATTGCTTAGAGATATTTGATATCAGTATTTATTAGAACGTGTGTTGCGAATATGCGAATAGTTCTCATTAAAATAATGTGCTCTATCGCTTACTTTGGAAGTAATCTAATGTGCGCTGGATTTCTGAATCCACAATTAATAATCACAAAATATCGACTGAAGAAGGTTTTGCGAGATAGTCCGACAGGATTCGGATTGCAACGAGGTTTTTATTTTCAAAGCTTTGAGCCCTGGGGCCTATTAACAAAACCGACAGGCGACAAGTGACAGGCGACAATCTGACAATTTTGTATGTTGCTTTCATAATTTTCGGCTTTATTAAGCAGTACCTATCGTGAAAACGTGTAGATTTTGACGAATATGTCGCATGTCAATTATAAATTATACTGTTTTCTTAAGGTCCACACAAAATATGTAGGTCAGTAGTCCGGATGCGGACCACGGTCCGCCATTTGGTGACTGCTGATGTTGACCATCCAAGTCAATCCATTTATTCCGTTTAGGTAGACATCTCGCTTCAAATCGCAACCCGCGTAAACCGCGCCTTTTTTCCATAATGGCAACATAATAACAACACAAAATAGACCTACGCATATCATATTTCAGAGTAAATACCAACCTAATCACAAAATTGTTCCACTTGCAAAGTTCGCAACCGATCCGGGCCGGATTATGCCGCACCCCGGATCTTCGTGAATTATTAGTTTAATACCATCCGGGACCGGACGACGGCCGGTCAGTAATTGGTCTATTAACACTTCGCCAAATTGCCGATCTCCGATTGTGGTTCTTAACTAGCAGCACCGACTGTTTGTAACTTAAGAAGCTGGTAGGAGCTGCTTGGTATGGCGGTTGAGGAAAATATGGCCCTTCAAGTTTTTTTGTTAAAAATGTATTTACTTTTTGTGGTTATGTTTCTCGTGAAAGAGGTGGCAAACCACCCCCTATGGACAACTGGAATATCAGAGGCATTGAAGTTGCTTTGCCATCCTAGATACAAAGCTAAAATGTTTCATTTTTCTTCGAGGAAAAACTGCCACCAAATCTTTAATCGAGGTGGCGATCAAAGTTCAAACAAACCACAGAACATGCAAACAGTATTTAATAATGCTAACGGTACTTAACAGTAATTGCCATAAGGTACATAAAAAAAACAGTGGCACTCTGGGAGTGCCGACAGAAGTGAAAACAAAACACAAACAGAATACTTCGCCATCACTCACTGACATATCGGATATACATTAAAACCGAGTATATCCCGAGGACAGCCGAACACATCCGAAGCGGGTATTTTTTTAATCGTCTTATAAACAAAACACGTGCGATGTCACTTACGGCAATGGTTTTTCCAATCTCAAAATGCCAAACGCGCCTAAAGAAATTTTCACTTCTAAAATATACAATTACACACCATTAAGCATAACAAACAATTTGCATTATTTATCGTTATATAACTCATATTATTTACTGGCACAAATAGTAATAAAAAACCCTTGAACCGGTAGTAATAAAATTAAAACAACACTTTTTCACTTGTGACCTACAACGCCACTATAATTACTGTAACGCCACCCTAACATTTACATTTGTAACACAATATTCAGAATTGTAACATTTAGGGCTTCCATATACAAAAGACTGTAACGAAACTGATTTAAGCTGTAACTAGGTTTAAGGGAAGATACTGCCATTAATATTGCAAGTATTACTAGTACCAACTAAGTTAAGTATTAACTTAGGTTATAAAGCACCTAACTACCTAGTTAAAAAAATCAAATCAGAAATGAAGAGATCCGCAGGAGAACCAAGGTGACCGACATCATCATCATCATCATCATTTCAGCCGAAAGACGTCCACTGCTGGACATAGGCCTCCCCCAAGCACCTCCACTTCGACCGGTTCTGCGCTTCTCGCATCCAACGGATTCCTGCGGCCTTCACAAGATCGTCGGACCACCTTGGGGGAGGCCTTCCAACGCTACGTCATCCGGAACGCGGTCGCCACTCCAGAACCTTTCGGCCCCATCGGCCATCTGTTCTGCGAGCAATGTGCCCTGCCCACCGACTGGTGACCGACATAGCCCGAAGAATTGCCAAGCTTAAGGGCAGGACGGGCACATTGCTCTCAGAACAGATGACCGATGTGGCCAGAAGGTTCTGGAGTGGCGATCGCGTACCGGAAGACGTAGCGATGGAAGACCTCCGACAAAGTGGACCGATGACCTTATGACGACCGTGGGAATTCGCTGAATGCGAGAAGCACAGAACCGGTCCAAGTGGCGATGCTTGGGGGAGATTTATGTCCAGTTGTGGACGTCTTTCGGCTGAAATTATAATGATGATGATCTAGTTAAAAAGTCATGTCCTTGAATCAAAGATATTTGTGTAGTTCGTGGCTGGGCCTGCGTGGTGGATCTCGACCCACTCCCTCAAATCAATTCAAATGAAAATCGTTTATTTGTATAAAATGTGGTAGGTACAAAAGATGATATTTAAAATTGTAGTGCAAATACATGAAGTAGGTATGTATTAACAACATGCAGTAATATCTGTGGTAATATAATAGTAACGTAGTTAATTAAATTAACAAAGGAACATAAATAATTTAAAAAAATATTATAATGCATTTCTGAAGTGGTAGGACTGACCAGGTTTTTTGTTCAGAAATTCGCTGACAGAATAAAAACTATGCGATATCCACACAGCATTTTTTGTAATGTATTTCTGTTATCCAGATAGGTAAGGAGTTATATATAAATGGCGCCATATACACGCAGAGAGGTATGCCTCAGCAGTGGAAGTAATAAAGGGTGATAGAGTTGTAGGAAAAAACGAACGGATCCCTAAAGATGATGGCCCCCTACATGCCATTATTACGATAAGCTTACATCGTCCTTAAGTGTGCCGATAAAAATTGCGATTGATCTATCAGAAATATGGCGACAAAATCGCTACAAAACTCATTTGAAGCCGCCCTACCATAAGGCTATAAACTGTTACAAAGAAAAATACGAAACACCTTGTAATTTCATGTTAAGGAAAAAATTACAGTCGGTAGTTTGAACGCTACAATTTATGGTCTAATTAGTCAATGTTCCAAGTCGCCGCGCACACATAGGTAAGTAGTCATATTTCTTACAGGTTTGCTAGAATTATTTTGTTTCATTTTCTGACGATGTACTCGTATGTACGATTTTCATGACTGTATTTCGTGGAGTTTTAAAATAGAAACTGCATGAGTCATCTTTTTATGTCCCAAAATCATTAGTAAATTTTAAATTAGTCATCATTTTCATTCGCTACTTCTAAAATTTTCAGTTTAATACAACATGGATTACCATCGTTATCAGACGCTATGACCACTCGTTTTAAGGGGTTGTTTTTTAGCAGATCCTTAAAAATAATGACAAAAATGAGCTGCAATGAAGATAAGTAAACACATTATGTTCTGCTAAAGCTGTTTAAAATGATGATAGCTGTTTCTATTTGCAATATCTTTGACAGGATGCTTTTCCATGTGTTAAAAATATAAACTTGTAGTAAGTTTTGATATTCATAAACTTCTTTAAAATATGCTTTTACGCTGTTTCTAGATTATTCTAAAAATATTACGAGCAAATTAGTATTCCAAAATCTCCCAATTAATTATTAAATGATGCGAACGTACCTAGTAGGTACCTTACTATTTGATAGTTAATAGCCATTGACTTAAGACCATAATAATGTACCATATTCTGACAACTAAATGATTATGATAATAGAGTTAGAATGATTAGTATTACATTCGAACAGTTTTGGAATGGGAATCACATTATGATATCTAATATTGGTTCAGTAATAAGGTCAGCATTAATCGTTAAAGTATTTAATGTTTAATTTACAGTTAAATTGTGAAATATCGCGTCAGCTATTTGCTATCGACTCGCTAAAACAAAGTTTATAAAGCTGGAAAGTGGTGTTTATTACAATAGCCGATAGTACCCATTATGTGTTGTTTAATAGATATCTGAGGTCATCGGAAAACCTGAGACAATATTCTATGCAAACACCTAAATAATTTTTGTATCCGTGTGTAAATAAATTAAAGCAGATACTGGTGCCGATTCCCTTGTTCACAAACTAAACTAAATTTAAGTTCAGTGCATCTTTTTCTTTCTGTTTCATTAAGAACAGGACAGAAGATAAATTTTAGTGTAGTCCTGTCAAATTAATCAGTGCCTGACACTACTTCATACAAGTTTTGACGTGATTAAAAACTGACCTAGTAAAATGTCGGCTGGACTGTAGCTACATCAATCATTGCGGCGCCATTTGTGATGGCGCATTAATGATTGTTTGATTGTATTTCTTTTATTATGTTTTGTTGTGGGTAGTTTTAAGTATTACTAACACTAGTTTATAAGAATCATTGTTACTAACAATTGTGGACACCTTGGTCTGAAATAAAAGTATTATTATTATTAAAACTACGTCAATTTACCTCAGGCGCTGATTAATTTGACAGGAGTAAACTAAAATTTATCTTCTGTCCTTTTCATAATGAAATGAAAGAAAAAGATGCAATGAACTTAAATTTAGTTTAGTTTGTAAACAACAGAATCGGCACCACTGTGTTTATTTGCAGGAAAACCGTATTTGTTTCAACAGTATACTGCACAGTAAAAAGCCAACGAGGCACGAAGTTTACCTACATCGTTATAAGTTCGACACAGGTGCAAGTTCAAAACTATAGTGTACAACTTTGTATCTTACAAAGAACTTCCTATCTCAGCCTTAGGCTATGCTGGCAACTCTAGAAGTCTATCACGGGAAGTGTCGCGAATTCCTAACTAGGTTTGCTTGGTAATACACGATTATCTAGTTATTAACAAGTTCCATAATCGCAATTACCATATTTGCTTTCCAAACCAAATATGGTAATTTCGATTATTGTTACTTACGTACAGACGCTAGCATATCAAGCTTCTACAATCTGTCAAATTTCTTTAATAGATTTTCAACTCTATCACTAAAGCATAAGGTTCAAAGTTGATTGGGAAAATTTGACAGATTCGGGTAGCTTCCCATAAAGGTAGGTAAAAACTACAGTACGCCACCTGCTACGACTCTTATATACTCCTTATGCTTCATTTACGTTCATTCAACTGGTCATAAATGTACGCCGGTTGCGCGTACTACGCACCTGACCTTTCAGAAGAACATTACAAATAAGGTCACTATAATTATGTTCTTCTTAGGGCGTCGCCTCTCGGTGTTTACACTCAGATCTGCCTTATAGATACAAATTATTATTCGCCTTTTATTCATCCTCTTAACACGACTGTAGCGGTATCTACAACCCCACATGCGAACAACGCGTCATACTGACGTCATGCAAAATCCTGCATCTCGCAAGCAGAGTTTACTGCGCAACTAGCATAGATACAACCGGCCCGACATGAAACATTGGGCAGTTGCCCGCCAGACACAACACCCGTCTCGTCGGAGGATCCTCCCTTTTCTATAGAGTATGAGTGGACTTTACACCCTGTTCTTCATACCTCTATACGACCAAACCATCTAAGCATACTCTTTTCAATTTTCGCCGCTACATTTTTACTTATTCACTATGCAATTCGACATTCTTTCATTATTTCAGCTTTAATTCTGTACGCAGAAATAATTATAAATTCAGATTAAATACCCACTCCAATAACAAAACATCAAAAGCCTCCCCACAAAAGAATTCCAACAATTTCGTTCTGAATTAAATTCAAATAATCACAAACATTGCATTAAAAAGCCTCAAAAGCACAAATTACGACATAACTCACAGAACAAGAACTTAATTGAAAAACAGTCGGTACTCACAAATGGAATTAGCTAAATGAATTAGTGCAACTAAAGTCCATTTGGAACTGTACTGAAACTATTTTGTTACACTAGTCGTAAAATGGGAGCGGTATTTATCAAGAGAATGATTTAATTGTGTGCTGTTAGTAACTATGCACTACTGGTTTACGATCTGATTTAGTTGTGGTAAACAAACTTGTGTAGCTCCAAAGAAGGAATACATACTAATATTATAATTTCGAAACTAACTCTGTCTGTCTGTCTGCATATTACATTTTCACGCCTAAACCACTGAACGGATTTCGATAAAATTTGGCAGAGAGATAGGTTGCATCCCGGGGAAGGACATAGGATAGTTTTTATCGACATACCTCGCAGGCAAAGCCGCGGGCGGAAGCTAGTCGTCTATATGGGCGATGCATCGCCAGTATGTAGGATGCATCGGGACAGATGGTCCTGAGTTCTCACGCAGTGGGAGCTAGAAGACGGGCGACGATGAAGGAGACTAGCTTCCGCCCGCGGCTTTGTAGACAAAAACACAGTCAAAAATGTTTACTTCTACGTTTTTTTATCCATACGAAAGGCTAAAACCATAACTTTTCCTTTTTCGCCGTCCAAAAAAAGAGAAATAACGTTATCGAATAAATGGCACGGACGTTGATTACGGCTCAGTACACTGGCGGCCAATTTCTGATCACATATCGGACGCGACTCCGAAACAAAATGGATGCGAGATTATCTGCTCAGGCAAAAATATCAACTTTATTTTTTTTTTGCTTTATGAATATTGGAGAATAATAGGGTGTTGTTTGTTCTCAAAATTGTGAATGCTGAATGTTTTAGTCATTAGGTGTGGTTAAACAAGGATTGTACAGACGCCAGCACATCAAGTTACCAGACAGTGTCAAATTTTCCCAATCAACTGTGAACCTATATTATGAAAATCTATTAAAGTAATTTGACAGATTGTAGTAGCTCGATGTGGCGTCTGTACCTATTGTTCAAAGAAAATTAGGTATGATTGTGCTTAATTCTGATGTGTTTGCATTTTTTTTTTGTTAGCCTATTTTGTGTCTCGGTGCTGGACAAAGGCCTCCCCTGTTTTCTTCCAAACCCCCTGTTTTATGCGATCTCTGGTCATGTTGGCCCTGCAAATGATATTAAATCGTCACACCACCTTCGTCTTGGTCTACCTCGACGGCGATGTCCTACCTCAGGCGTCCAATGTGTGACGATCTGTGCCCATCTCTTCGGGTGCATTCGTGAAACGTGTCCGGCCCACTCCCTCTTTAGCCTGGCTGTTTTTTTTTTGTGTTTGCTGTTTATTTACTTTACTGGCACTTTAAAGCCGTTTTCTAGAATACCTACAAACATAAACTCATGCTTTCTTCACTTGGGGGCAGACTACAAAACGTCACCTGCTACGATCCTTAAATACTCCTTTTGCTTTTCTTTTTACGAAATGACCGCAAGATATTAAAAAAATACCAATTACTTGCCATATACTCCCAGAAATACCAAATTACAATTACCTTGTAATCCCACAGGATCAGAGCCACACACGGGACGCTTATGTTCAATACCGGACAGTTACCGGACAGCGCGTAGTTTCGGTAATTTGTAGGGCAGCGATATATCGACGTCGAGGGCCGATACCATCAAATCTGATGAATCTGTTGCTATCAATTACGGCTATCATCACTGGAGATTGTTGCTTCCGACGCCATGATGGATGGACTTTGTATGTAATGAATGGAGCTGTGTGGTTATTAGTTATTATTGTTGCCTTAATATTCTGTGTTCTAATAATTATGACGTTGTTAGTTTGTTCTTTAACGGTATGGTATTTTCGCACATCAAATTGACGGCTGGCTGATTTAATACTCAATTTGTTTTGCTGCTTATTTAATTTTATCTAGATTTTAGTAACAACGACATCTGGATATTATTTAATTCTACAGCTTACTAAACTAAACGCGTTCAATACACTTTTCACAATATAAAAAAACAAAGCTACCGCCAGTAGCACTGTGAAAACTTATTTTGCAAAACATTTTTGACTCAAGTATGTGACAGTGGCACTCTAGTCATCTTTTTCCCACAAAATAACCCGAGTCGTTGCACAAAAATCTACAAACCGACAGAAATTTCGCTTTCCGATAGTCGAAAAATGTTTGATGCAGTGCAAAAACAGAAAAAACGATGAAACAAAATAGAAAAATACATCTCTCCGGGCAGTGATTTACAGCTCTTTGATTGTCGACGAAAACTCGCATAAATATTTATGGTGGGCTGTTACGCGTGACACCGAGTGTAATATGACGTCACAACGCATAAATCTGGAAGCGACATGCCAGTTTGTTTATTTTTTTTATTAAGTTTTGTGCTTTGGTGAAAATTGGTTTGAATTAAGAATTTATTATTGGGTCGTGTGATTCAATTAAATATTTTTAATTACCCTGTAAACACGCTCTAGGGAGTAATAAGACTTTTTATGTTACTGCCCTTTATATGGTGGTCTTCAAACCTACCCTATTTTCAACCATTTCTCGGTTATTTGCACTGTGGATGAGCGACAATAACTCAATAGTTACGATTGTCGTCGTACGAAACGTCGGATTGGCAGGTTGATTGAGAGGCCGCGCGTTCGTGCTCCATACGTTTCACTTTTTTTCATATTCATACATACAGTATACCTATACACCAATACATTGTTAGGTAAGTCTTTAAAAATATTTTTGGTGAATACAAAATAGATCCCATAATCATCCTATAATGTTCCTACTGTTGGGACACAGGGAGTGGGCCGCAATCCACCACGCGGGTCCAGTGCAGGTAGATGCCACATGTGTTTGAATTTTTGGTTCTAGCACCACAGACCAAATAAAAAACCAAGACAGAGGGCTGTCTACAGTAAAGTGAAGCCGGTTTCGTAAACATGTGTACACATAGTTAGGTGTAGTTTGATTGTAAATGGTTTTAAATGTGTGCGTGTGAGCGTGTATGCACAAAGCGGAGATGTAGTTTTTGCATGCTTCACGGTATTGTTCGCAGCGCTATGTCTTGACTTTTTATTTGGTCTGAGTCTAGGACATGCTGGTTTACTCACGATGTTTTCCTTCACCGTTTAATTTAATTAATCCCAATGAAATAAAACTAGGAAATCCTAATTAAAATTATATAATAATAGCATTACTGCTTGTCTATGCCACATCTAGTTAGAGTTTCGGTTCAAATAAATAGTTACCGTTTGTAGCAAAAGACAGATCACGTCACCTGATAATATAACTTGCACGGTTTTCCGGTAACAAGTCAGGACTTGTTGTTTGTTAGGGGTATGAGGTTAACTGGGTGAAGTTGAACCTTTAGTGTGTAAAGGTTTCACGTCACCCAGTTAAAGCCCAGCTTACTCATTTGTTTAAAGTTTAGACAAATGATTTAGCTGGAGTTTATGTTGTAATAAATGACTTTACAGCCTATATTTTCAGCCCACCTCAAACGTACATTTTATGCATCATTATTAAAAAAAAAAAAATAATAATAATATAATATTTAATAATAATATTTATTATTATTAAATTTATAATTATTATTATTATTAGGGGAAGACCAAAGAAACGATGGATGGACTGTTTGAAAGAAGATACCTATGTTTTGAAAGGGGGTGACTCCTGAGATAATGACTAATTGAGAAGTATGGGAGAACAAGACATGTCGCGCCAAATAAATTGGGATAAGGGATGGAGAATGATTTTAATATTAATGTGCTTAATTAAGACATTGGCTGCACATACCTACAGTCCTACATGGTATCGAAAGAAGATGCGCCATTTTGATTGACATGATTCGCAACTGGTCCCCCCGAACAGACGAAACTTTGCTGTTATTATAATCTGGGCATTTTTGCAAGGAATGACACCACCGCGGTTCAAACGGTGATCTTAAAACAAAAATAAGTGTAAAAAAAATAAAGACATCTCATAAATTGTAGTAATGTCCAAACACCGTTTCAAAGAATATCCAATTATATTTTTTTAGATTGCACTTATAAGAAAATAATCTTACATTCTTCGAAACAAACTTTGAACTATTTCGTGAATTTCCAGTGTAATAACTCAACTCCTGACATAGAATACAAAAACGAGTGTAGTTTTAAATAAAAGACACTGCTACCAATGCTCTTCAAGATGAAATTTAAAAGTAAAATATTACTAAAGTTGAAACGGAGTGAAAAACTTCATACAAATTGTGTGACTATAAAATATGCTAACGAAGATAATCAAGTTTAGACTTAAATATTATTAATAAAGTAGTTAGGTATGCTTATTATTATCATTCACGTATTCATGATGCTTTGATAAAAGTTTGAAGCCTCACAATACAAGGTCAAATTAAATTAGAAGACGAAACTTCGCAGACATAGCAGGTATCGATATCATACAAAGAAAAAAGATTTTCTAAACTCACAATTTTATTACGAGAACAACGCCCGCTGGCAGTGCGGTAACTTTCCGACAACATAAATTCCCAAATTTAAATCTATCTAAATCCAAGTACACACTCTAAACCGTGCAATTAAAATAAATAATAATCACACTAATATTATAAAGGCGAAAGTTTGTGAGTGTGTGTGTGTGGGGGTGTGTTTATATATGTTTGTTACTTCTTCACGCTGAAACGGCTGCACCAATTTTGATAAAATTTTTGTATGAAGGTAGCTGACACCCTATATTAACATAAAGGCTACTTTTTATCCCAATATTATCCCGATATTCCCACGGGATCGAAACATATGCGGGTGAAACTGCGTGGCGCAGCTTGTAATAAAATAAATTGAGAAATTCTAAAATTTTTTACTCGATGTAATTAAGTAAAAAAGCCATTTACCACAAAATAAAAATGGATTCAATGTAGAATTTCACAAAGAGCTTCATTTTCAGAGCTGGATGTTTATAGGCTGATATGCATACATGACTTTATCGGAAACACGTAAACATTAACATTTCCTCTCCGGTACCGATGCTGCCGAAAAAAAACATTATCGAATGAATGAGGTTCGACCATTGACATATCTATTACTAGCGTAAGGACCGGGCTAACGGCGCGACTAAATGGCACCAACGCGCTGGCCCCAAAATGACGGTTAGGGCCAACGCGACTCAGTTGACAGTGGTGCGCGCGAACTTTGAACTTCGAACGAAGAACTTCTATGTAAAATGTTCAGACGGGCGTATCCTTACTTTTGAAATCATTGGGTTCGACATTGATTACGAGTACACTGGCGGCTAATTGATTATGACACATATCCGTTACGAAGCCATACTAATATTATAAATGCGAAAGTGTGTCTGTCTTACCTCTTCACGCTTAAACCGCTGAACCGATTTAGATAATATTTGGTATAGAGATAGTTCGAGTCCCGGGAAAGGACATAGGATAGTTTTTATTCCATACTGGTATTATAAATGCGAAAGTGTGTCTGTCTGTCTGTTACCTCTTCACGCTTAAACCGCTGAACCGATTTAGATGAAATTTGGTATAGAGATAGTTTCAATCCCGTGAAAGGATATAGGCTAGTTTTCCCACGGGATTGACACTTATGCGGGTGAAACCACCATAATTTTGTTTTCTGATGGACTACGGTTTTATTACTAGACAGTTACCTGACTTAAGTACCTGTGAGATTTAAGGGTGTATCTGTTCTGTTTATCATAATAACACACGACCTGCCAACCAAGCAGTGACAGTGCTGTGTTTGTTGATCAGTAGCCTTAGTGCGAGTTTTTTCGATTCACGTTCGATTGCGAGCGCGTTAGATTTTTGTATGGGGAATTAGGTTTCTCCTGGTGACCACTAGGTGGCGCTATAAATTTTTCCCATATAAAATTCGAACGCGCAGACAGCTGTGCTGCTGGGAAGTTTGTTGCGTTACTTCTTCTTCCCAGCTAAAGCACTAGGAGGTGGTGAATGGCGGGCGTCTTGGCTGTCTCGTGTAATTTTTGACATTCAAAAAGTGCTGATTCTTAGCCTAGTTTGAATTAATAATAATAATAATCATTTTATCACATAATTAAACGATTTAGGCGCAGAATGCCCACATCTCAAAATGGTAACTGAGTCTAATGGACTAATTCTCAAAATGGCTAATTCTATAAATCACTAATTCGCAAAACGGCCACTTCTATAAATAAATACATAATTCTCAAAAGGACAATTATTGAAAACAAATATAGAAAGAGAATTTCATCGTAATAATATATTAAGTATATAAACAATTTCCAAATCCTCATATTTCTTTATGTAATACAGTAAAAAATATTTACTACTACTTTTTCTCCGTACGAAAGGCTAAAACCATAACTTTTCCTTTTACGCCGTCCAAAAAAAGAGAAATATCGTCATCGAATAAATGGCACGGACGTTGATTACGGCTCAGTACACTGGCGGCCAATTGCTGATCACATATCGGACGCGACTCCGAAACAAAATGGCTGCGAGTTTATCTGCTGCGGCAAAAATATCAACTTAATTTTTTTTTGCTTTATGAATATTGGATTAAAAATAAAAGGGTTTTATTTGTTTTCAAAATTGTGGATGCTGAATGTTTTTTAATGGACTTAATACCTTTCAGTCAATAGGTGTGGTTAAACAAGGGTTGTATTGGCCAAACAAAACAATTAGTACGTGTGCTTAATTCTGAAGTGTTTGCATGACTCTTAATTAAATTTGTTTTACCGTGTTGGCACTTTAAAGCCGTTTTCTGTAATACATACCTACATTAACTCTAGCCGTTGGGTTTAGGCAGAACCTACAGAACGCCACCTGCTACGATCTTTACATACTCCTTTTGTTTCCCTATCCATGCTTTCTAGAATAATCAGAATGAAATTACCGCATATTAACTTCACCTATTACTTGACCAGTGCTAATTCGCTTTCAGTTGTACCAAATTACATAATTGCCATGTAATCCTACAGAAACACAGCCACGCACCGGAGTCTTTTTTTTTTGTGGATGGGAAATCATCAAATGACCTCTCCCGCTCTGGGTGGAGCGAAAGGAAGTTTCAGACTCTTACTGACAAAACCCACCCGTGTTCCTTCCTTAGCCCTTTATGTTCCGGGGCAGCGGTAACCCTTTCAGCCGGACCCCGGCTTTTAACCGGACGCGTATGTTCAATACCGGACAGTTACGGGACAGCGCGTAGTTTCGGTAATTTGTAGTGACACGATATATCGACGTCGACGGCCGATACCATCAAATCTGATGAATCTGTTGCAATCAATTACGGCTATCATCGATGGAGATTGTTGCTTCCGACGCCATGATGGATGGACTTTGTGTGTAATGAATGGTATGGTTATTAGTTATTATTGTTACCTTAATGTTCCGTGTTATAATATTTTTCCTCATACCTATTAATTCATGTTTATCTGCTCATTTAATAATTTATATAGATTTTATTAACAACGATATTTGAATATTATTTAATTCTGCTGATTAACCTAAACGAGATCATGACAACACGACGTCACAATATAAAAAACAAAGCAACTGCCAGTAGCACTGTGGAAACTTATTCTGCAAAACATTTTTGGCTCAAGTAGGTATGTGACACCCGCATCTTTTCCCACAAAATAACCCGAATCGTTGCACAAAAATCTACCTAACGACAGAACATTTCGCTTTCCGATAGTCGAAAAATGTTCGATGCAGTGCAAAAATAGAAAAAAAAGCGATGGAACAAAACAAAAAATACATCTCTCCGGGCAGTGATTTACAGCGCTTTGATTGTCGACGAAAACTCGAATAAATATTTATGGTGGGCTGTTACGCGTGACACCGAGTGTAATATGACGTCACAACGCATAAATCTGGAAACGACATGCCAGTTTGTATATTTTTTTATTAAGTTTTGTGCTGTGATTGGTGAAAATTGGTTCGAATTGAGAATTTATTATTGGCTCGTGCGATTCACTTAACATTTTTTTCTTTAGCCTGTAAACACGCTCTAGGGAGTAATATGTCTTTTTATAGAGGCGTAAGCACCCTTTATCTTGTGGTCTTCATATCTACCCTATTTTCAACCGTTTCTCGGTTATTTGAACAGTCGTTAAGCGGAAATAGCTCAATAGTTACGACATCGGTTTGGCATTTTGATTGAGAGGTCGTGCGTTCGTGGCCCATGTTTCACTATTCATGTCAGCTTAATTGAAGGGTTAAACATACATTATACAGCAACATATTGTTAGGTAAGTCTTTGAAATAATTTTGGTGAATACGAAATTATTTCCATCGAAATAAAACTAGGACATACTAATTAAAATCATATTATAATGGCATTACAACTTCTCTATGCCACGTCTAGTTAGAGTTTTGGTTCAAATGGTTACCGTTTGTAGCAGAAAACAGTTTGTCGGGACGCTCTGTAGGTGCCTCACTCTGTAGGTAGGTACTCATTTGTCGAAAGCTTAGACAAATAAGTAGGTTGGAGTTTAAGTTGTAATAAATGAGTTTACAGCCTTAATTTTCAGTATTATGTAGGTACCTAAATCGAACATTTTATGCATCATTATTAGGGGAAGACCAAAGAAACGATGAATGGACTGTTTGAAAGATGATATGGATTGAAAGGGGGTGACTCCTGAGATGACGACTAAAAGAGAAGTATGGAAGAAAAACACGTGTTGCGCCGACCCCAAATATAATATAAGTTGATATTAATTTGCTTAGTTAATATATCGCCTGCACTTCTACATGATATCGGAAAAAGATGCGACATTTTGATTGACATGATTTACGACTGGTCCCTAGAACAGACGAAAGTTTGCAGCGATTCAAATAGTAACAATCTTAAAACAAAAAAATAAGTCTAAAAATAAAGACACGTCATACTTAAATTGTGTTAATGTCCAAAAACCGTTTCGAAGAATTTCCAATTATATTCGTGAATTTCCAGTGTATTTAGGACTCAACACCTGTCATCCATTCTATATAATAGGTATTATAAATGCGAAAGTGTGTCTGTCTGTCTGTTACCTCATTACGCTTAAACCGCTCAACCGGCTTAGATTAAATTTGGTATAGAAGTAGTTTGAGTCCCGGGAAAGGACATAGGATAGTTTTTATCCCGATATTCTTACGGGATCGAGACTTATGGGGGTGAAACCGCGGGGCGCAGCTAGTAGAACATAAAAACGAGTGTAGGTTTAAATAGAAGACACTGCTATCATTATCTTTAAAGTAAAATTTAATGGTGACACGGAGTGAAAAAAAAATTTATGCAAATTGTGTGACTATAAAAATATGCTAATTCAAGCTTAGACTTAAATTATTAGAGTAACTATGCTTATTATTATGAGTCACGTATTCATGATGCTTTATTATTTAAAAGTTAGAACTCGCACAAAACAAGATGAAATTAAATTAGTGGACGAAACTTTGCAGACATGGCAGGTATCGGTACCTTACTGGTTAACAAAGAAAAAAGATTTTCTAAACTCATAATTTTATTACGAAAACAACGCTCGCGGGCAGGGTGAGTTTTAAAATACTTTTTCAGAACGTAATTCACACAATTATTCACATAATTAGTGTGAATTCTCAAATAGATTTAAATGTATTTAACTCCTGCAAAAAGTTAATGAAACACACTCTAAAAGTAATCAATCAAAGTAAATAATTGAGAAACTCTACCCTTTTACTCGACGTAATCAGGTAAAAAATCCATTTACTCCCTTTGACAAGATACATGACATCAAGGGACTATTTAAATTCACTGAAAGTACTAACTAACGCACTTAAAGCTAATACTTTGAAGTCTCGAAACATAATATTACTTGATACATTAAAAAGTTTCCATGACTACTGCTTCATTATGATTAGTAAGATGTAATTTCGAAAGCACTTTCTTAATTAGTAGGTACTGTGTTAAATTACCCAGAATTTCAACAATATTATTTTTTCATTTTTAAATGGCTGTTTTATGATGTTTTGTGAAGTGAACAAAGAAATTTCTTTATTAACTTTACAATTTAATGACGAACACTCTGTTAATTATACCTTTACTTTTTAAAACTACTTTTGTTACTTACCGTTACTCTTAGCCTACATCATCCCACAGCTTGGCAAAGGCCTCTCCCCATGACTTCCAGCTTTTTTGATTCAGGGCTAAAGTGGACCACTGGTCGTTTGTTTTGTCCAGCTCGTCCCGCCATCTTCTACCAGGTCTGCCGCGACGCCTTCTAGCTGTGTCAGGGCTCCACGTGGTGGTTATTTTGGTCCCAAAGCTATTTTGTTGGAGTAATGGTGGTAATGGCTGATGAGAGTCTATTTATCAGCTTTGCTACATGTTTTAGGAATACAGGGTGTCCCGTAAGTCAACGTCAAGCCGGAATCGGGTAATAGGCCAAGTTATAATTATGTAATAGTGCGGCCCACTCCCTCTCACCGAGAGGAGGCCAGTCTCCCAGCAGTGGGAACATTATAGGCTGATTGTGGATAGGTAATAGTTGTCAGAAAAATATTTAAAAAATCTTTGAATTAAAAAAATCATTTTTTTATTCTTGGAATGCTTTTTAAATGCGTCACCTTTTAATGTTACATGCCAGACTAGCACAGTACATTTTTTTCAGTACAGTCAGTCAACGTTTGGCTTAGTATTAATTTTGAATATTTGGTTGGACAAAATGTGACATTTAAATGCGAATAATTTTAAAAATACATCACTTAGATTTTTTTAAATTTTTTCTGTTATCTATTTTGACTTGGCCTATTACCCGATTCCGGCTTGACGTCGACTTACGGGACACCCTGTATGTGCTGGCCAGTCTTTCGTCGTACGTCACACAAAGGCTAGGTCGGCTATATATAATCTCATATACTATGTATTATTATCATCATTCTCCTGTCTGTCTTTTCTTCCATATTTTTGTATTGGTTGTCATCTCGATAGTCCCCCCTTTCTAGCCATATCATCTTTCTCACAGTCCTTCCATCTTTTCCTTTGTCTTCCCCTACTCATACCTACAGCCATCCACATTCATACTAAAAACGATATTTATACGAAATTGTGTATATGTATACGTGTGAATGTTGTGTATACTATATTTTGTATAAGCCTTCAAAATATTTTCCATGACTAACTTCTACGTTTCCTTATCTTAATAATATTACAAATGTGAAAGTTTGTGAAGATGTTTGGATGTTTGTTACTCAATCACGCGTAAACCGTTTTACAGATTTAGATGACATTTGGTATAGAGATAGTTTGAGTCCCGGGAAAGGACATAGGATTGTTGTTATCCCGATATTCCCACGGGATTGAAACTTACGCGGGTGAAACCGCGGGGCGCTGCTAGTAATATTATAAACTAACTGCCCATCCAGGGTGTCAGCTACCTCCATACAAAATTTTATCTAAAGTGGTCCAGCCCTTTGAGCGTGAAAAAGTAACAAACATATAAACACACACTCACAAACTTTCGCCTGTATAATATTAGTGTGATGTGAAAGTTTGTGAAGATGTTTGGATGTTTGTTACTCAATCACGCGTAAACCGTTGAACAGATTTGAATACAAATTGGCGCATAGATAGACCATTTCCTGAATTAACAGATAGGATATTTTTATCCCGGTATTCCCACGTAATCAAAACTTACGCGGGTGATACCGTGGGGCGCTGCTAGTTTATTATAACCTCCTTTTTATACCTGTAAAGTAATGTCAGTCTTAATTCTCCTCGAAACACCAAATATCCGAGCAAAACACAATCGAAAAAAACAACGAGAATACATTCCCACATTTTTAGCAACACTTCCTAATCTATTCCCATTTCTTCTCCCGACACGTTCGCTAGTTACGGCCTTTTATCTCCCCATAAGATTCATAACTCATGATAGTGCCTTCCGCTATAGGGATTAAGGTCTATTTTCAGGTTAAATATAGGTTTATTTTGTCAGGTGAGAAGTTCTTTATCAAGACCGAGAAATATGTCTGGGATTATATTTTGAAGGAGATGACGGGTAGGGTGAGGTGCGAAATGTGATTCCGCGGTTTTAGTACATCAAGATTTATGTGTTTTTCAAAAAGGTGAGTGTTTCTGATCCAGTACTAGCAGCGCCCCGCGGTTTCACCCGCATAAGTGTCGATCTCGTGGGAATATCGGGATAAAAACTATCCTAAGTCCTTTCCCGGGATTCAAACTATCTCTATACCAAATTTCATCTAAATCGGTTAAGCGGTTTAAGCGTGAAGAGGTAACTGACAGACAGACACACATTCGCATTTATAATATTAGTATGAATGGATGTAACTGTTTAACTTTCTGACAGTCAGTCTTACCACGGGTTGCCGTGTTACCTACTGGTTTGTGGAAGTCACAATATGACTTCCACAAACCAGTTTCTGGGTATCACATGGTATGGTAAAAATATTGGTATTCAACTGCATCCGCCAAGACTGGAAGCCGACCCATAGTTGGAAAAAGGCTAAACAGATTTATTAAACTACTAGCTGCGCCCCGCGGTTTCACCCGCATAAGTGTGGATCTTGTGGGAATATCGGGATAAAAAGCGTATATGTTAATCCTGGTTATAAAGTATCTGTGTGCCAAATGCACGGATTATGGCCAAATGTCATCCAAATCCGTTCAGCCGTTTGAACGTGAAGAAGTAACAAACATGTAAACACACCCCCCCACACACATCATCACACACTCACAAACTTTGGCCTTTATAATATTAGTGTGATTTAACTTTAGAATAAAGACCCAGTGTGGTACCCAGGATATTAATGAATAATTATACCCAGTTTCATCGTAATCGAAACAGTAGTTTTTGCGTGATGCCTGAACAAACAGACAGACAGACAAAAAATTTTTTAATCACATTTTTGGGTTCGGTGTCGGTCTAGTAACACCCCCTGCCATTTATTTTTTTGATATTTTCATATACAGAATTTTCACTTCTACAGATTTATTATAAGTATAGATATATAAAATTTAAAGACCTGACTGACTGATATATCAACGCACAGCCCAAATCCGCTGGTCCTAGAGATATGATAATTTAGTGGTTGTGTTGCTTTTTATTTTTATTATATTGTATTCTATAGCTCTCACATTAATAATTTGATATTTATAATTAATTAGCGTCGCCCTCATACAAAGTCGAATTAATAATACCATAATGCCACAAACAATAATTAATTAATTATGGCTACAGGCAAAGAGAGGGTATTACCAGGAATCCAATTCAAAAATATCCATTGATTTTTTTAACTGTACGGTGAATTATGGACTGTTTTTGCTCTATGAATTCGGAAAATGTTTTGAATTTAGCTCAGCGATTTTCAGTCACAGAGTGGAACGAAATGATTTATGATCCAGGTAGATTTTCAACCACGGTCGCTAAAGCGGATTCAAAGGATGAGGAAATAAAAAGGACTTTTCTAAAGTGTCTTTTTTATTTTTCTACGTATCAAAGAAAACAATGTTGCTTGAAAAATTATGTTTTGTTTTTAGTGTTCCGTAGTCAACAAGAAACCCATTTAAATACACATGATACCCATAGTAGCTGAGCTGTGAAGGTCAGATAGGCAGTCGCTCCAAGGTACTCAGCTGCATCCGGTTAGACTGGAAGCCGATTCCAACATAGTTGTGAAAGGCTAGGCAAATTGATTTACTAAGAAATACGGTCGTCTCAAGGTATCCAAAGATTGTTCTTGTAATTGCAATTAATTTGGAAAGTAATTATCAAATCGTTATGTTCTTTATCGACCATTAAGACTGAAAGTTTCGATAAGAAAAGCCATTAATGGTGTTTGAACCCAAAATGTTTTTAAAGATGTCTTAAAGTTCTTAAAAGCTTTAAGATTATAAAATATGTGATTCTGGGAGAAATCTCGTAATAATAGGTTCATAAAGAATTGAGAATTGAAAAAACATAATTGTATAATTTTATTAATGGGTTTTGCTTGTATGAACTGTGCTTATTTTCTTTTGCTTAGAAAAAGTATTTGACGATGCCTGTAAGTTGTTACTTCTGCTCTATGTTAAAACCACTCGATAGTTATTATTTTCTGGGTTTCGTTGTCATGTTAAAAGACTTTGGATTCTTAAGACATTCCAAAAACACAAGTACCAGCTTAAACCTAAAGCGCGAATCCGTTATTTCTACTTTGTAACGCACTCAAAATATGTGAGCACCGTATCTACTCTCATAATTAATATACCTGTAATTGCTTCATTTTTAATTATTTTTACCTTTTGTGGTAGACTAATTTTATTCTAGGTGCATTATATTATGTATACAAAAACTTGTAAAATATTTTAAAAGAGTGGTGGTTTCTTGCCCATTCTTCTCTATACGAACACTACCTTTTGGAAGAGGCGACTAGAATCAATATTATTTTACTGTAATTTTTGACGTTCAAAAGTGCCTTTAATGTGCCTATTTGAAATAAATGATTTGACTTTGACTTTGACTCAACAGAGGTTTTCAAAGTTAAAGTCTCACTCTTTCAAATAGTCTAAATTAGGACTACGTATAACATCAATACCTGCAATAGTCCCTGTACCTGTAGTAGACGACACGGTTGGCGCAGTGGTTAAGCGATTGACTGCTGCGCTGCGTGTCGCGGGTTCGATTCCCGCACGGAACAAATATTTGTATGACCTACAAGTAGTTGTTCCGGGTCTGGCTGTTTGTGTACGTGAATTTAAATGTTTGTAAACGCACCCACAATACAGGAGAAATTCCTAGTGTGGGGCAACGTTTTTTTTAAAAAAGAAAGAAAGAAGAAGAATAGTATCGGAAAATGCACTGTTCGGCATAAAATTGGATTTCCACAACGAAGTTTGAATTTCCTAGCCACCTTCGTTGACATTTGTGGAAACACATTCACTATTCATGTTATAATGGGAACCATCATATATTTTCCATTTTATATTTTACGCTGTTTCGATAAACTAAATGAAATGTTTATTTATCTACAGTAACAATAAAGTTGAAGAGTTTATTTGTTTAGTCAGATCAGATTTTTTTTTTTTATACTTTATAGCCTAATTCTCGGGGAAGACTAACATTACGCAATGACCCTTAGGAGATGAGCAAAAAAAAGTCAGAAAGAACGCTAAGCAAAAAGGAAGTAAAAGCGCGGGCACGCGATGCGATGCGACGGGGTGGGTCGGAGGAACAAGAAATTTCACGCAGACAAAGTCGCGGGCAGATACTAGTCAGTAATATAATAAAATCCATCCATAAATGGTTAGAGTGGCTTAATTGTAATTCTTGCTAATTATATTCTCGTTTGAGGTTTATAAATTCAAAAGGAATACTATCAAAAGTTCTGGAAAAACTATAACCAAGAACAACTTATTTTTAAAAGAATATACAAATTAGACACACAGTGATAAAGCGCTTTATATCCGACTTATACCTACATTAACTGCCATATCTCAGCGCTTCCACAGCAGTCAGTTACAGCAAAAATAAAGCTGAATATAAAGCTGAATAATAAAACATGCATTATTATACCCATAAGTTTCCAGTTACTAACAACTTGGTTTACATACCCGCGGTGGAGCAATATATTCCGACTCATTGGGGCGACTAAACGAGCGAATTTAACTACATATAAGTGAATTTTTAGCTGACCTGACAGACGTTTTCCTGTCCAAATTTAAATAATTTATACAAGTTTTATAGAAAAAAGTAGGTCAGTTTTTCCCGAATTTTCCGGAAAACACTAGAATAGAATGGAATACTCTTTATTATGTATGTACATCATATAAATTTCAGACATAAACATATAAATTTTACAAAGGGTGACACAGGGCGATCTTATCGCTAAGAGCGATCTTTCAAAGACAACCTTTGGATGGATTAAAAAGAGGAAAGAGAGAGGGGAGTGACTTTTCCATTTTTCTTTTACTAAAATTCGGACATTAGGAACATTTCAACAAAAACAACAAAATAAATCGATCCAGCTGTTCTCGTGAGTGATGGGCTTACGAACCAACAGCATTTTATTTATATTGATATAGATTACCTACCTTCTTGCACTTGAAAATTGCAGTTTTCCTTCAAGACTCTGAGGAGAGTCCTGTAGCGGTATCTACAACGCCACATGCGAACAACGCGTCATACTGACGTCACGCAAAATCCTGCATCTCGCAAGCAGAGTTTACCGCGCAACTAGCATAGATACAACGGCCTGACATGAATCATCGGGTAGTTGCCTGCCAGACACAACACCCGTCTGGTCGGAGGATCCTCCCTTTTCTATAGAGTCTGAGTGAATTTTACATCCTGTTCCTCATGCCTCTATAGTCCTGTCCACTGCAACACAAAGAAGAAAAACCGAAGAAAATACTACAAAACCTGAGAGGAAGATCATCAGGCAGTGCAATGAAGATTATGATAATTACTACCTGGTAAACGAGAAATTCTTAGAGGTGACCGTAAAATCAATAAATAATTATAGGCTAATTCATGATTCATATTTTAGGGGCGTAACATATATTTTAATCCATACTTCTCTATTTATTAATTTTATTTATTGATCTATCTGAGGGGCTTGTGGCTAAGTAATAACAGCCGCACGGATCTAGCGATCAGGTTAAGCTACGCTTGCCGCGGTTGGTCCGTGGATGGGTGACCATCTTTTCAAACCAAGAACCTTCCGTGTCTCGGAAAGCACGTTAAGCCGTTGGTCCCGGCTGTTATTCGTGGATCTTTGACAGTCGCTTCGGGTCGTCAGAAGCCCGAAAGTCTGACAATCTTACCAAGGGGTTTCGTAATATCCAGTAACTGGGTTGTGGAGGTCAGATAGTCGCTCTATGTAAAATACTGGTACTCAGCTGCATCCGGTTAGACTGGAAGCCGACCCCAACATAGTTGGGAAAAGGCTAGGCAGATGATGATTTATTGGTCTATCCACAATCGTTACACTGTTCAACCAAATTAACACAAGTCAACATACAAGCCAAGTGCACAATGTTAAGCGATAGACACAACATGCAAAAGATGTCTATTAGTCATCTCGAGAGTCACTGGCTTTTATATTTATGTCATCTTTCACGCAGTCCATGATTATAACATTATCAAAAAGATCTACTTGAAGCCAGTCGTGAATGTGCAACTAAGCATTTAGTCAGTCACAAAGAAAAAAAACTGGGTCGCCGCAAAAACAAAAAAAAAAGCAAAAATAAAAGCTGCCATATTGACCCCAAACTATGACACAATGTATACACTTACACAATACGCTTCTCATATAGGTCATTATATGAAATGTCTCCCGCTGTTTTCATAGCCCTTCTTACATGCGTGCGAACACACCTGACGTGACAAAATGAATGTTCATAACACTGTCTGCGAGCGAATACCGACTGTAGCTCTGATAAGCAATATATTTGACAGCTCTCTCCTACATTCACTTGTAGCTTGTTGAAGAGATATTATTATGAGAAAATAATAACCCAGTTACTTAAAATATTCATTGTATTACTCGTCTGGTTTCTAGAACTATTTTGGATCTCTTTTTGAAAAAGGTTTTTTTAGTGTATTATGGTCATCCGTCATAGTTCTGTCAGCGCGCTTACGCTACCGAGATTATCAATAAAAGGCGTAAAATAGTATATATAATTATTATATATCATAATTATTTCTATAAACTATGCTATTTATTTTCATCATAACGCGCTCTGTCAGCTTTCTAAGGTGATCCTCTATATGTTCTTCATAATAATATTAAGAAACACTTATCAAATAATGCTATAGTATTTATAGTGGCACAAACTTATCTGGCTCGGAGGCTGAAACTGGAACTAAACCACTATGAAAAGAGACAATGTCTGTAATTTTTTCTCAACCGACAGCGCCAAGATCATCGGGCCTGAAGGGATACCTAGAGAGACTGTAAAGTGTAGACTACAGTGATTATTTAATATACTTTTTTTTTGGGTTTAAAAACAAGAAGTAAAATTAGCGAATATATCATCAGTAAGCGATCCCTAAAATAAGGCTGAGCTCACGATAGCTGATGCATGCGCGCCGCCCGCCTGTTGGGACAAGTTTACTCAAACCGTTTCTGGTGTGTGAAAAAACGTGTGGTCGGGGCACCCCCGGCAGGAACGAAGTTCAAAATGAAAATCCAATATGGCGGCTGTAGAACTTTTAAAATGACAAAATTTTCGCAGCTGCCGTCTTGGATTTTCATTTTTACCTCACTATCGTCCTTTTAGCACTCTCGAAAACCATGAAAACGACACCCATGACGAGAAATTAAAAAAATTACATATTGGATTTTTATTTTGACTTCACTATCGGGTGCTTGAAAACTATAAAAAGGATAGATATGTTAAAAAAAAAATTTCAGCAGCCATCTTGGATTTTCATTTTGACTTTATTGTCGGCTCCAGCACCCTCACTGCACCTATGAAGAAGAATTTGAAAATGTTTGTAGCCACCATCTTGGATTTTCATTTTGACCTCAATATCGGTTTTAGTACCGTCGAAAACCATAAAAACGACATCCATGATGAAAAATAAAAAGAATTACAGCCGCCATCTTGGATTTTCATTTTGACTTTACTAACGGCGACGTCATTATCCAATATCCGTTCCTTTCTTTTTCCACCAAATTACGAAGATATTTTAACATTCATACTCGGTTGGTTATTTGAGTAGGCATGCCTACTTAAGGGTGATAAATTGCGAAGGTCGAACGTCGTGGTATTACGCGTGAGACGTACGTATTTTTAATTTCAACGTATTAACTTGAACGAGTAAAGACCGATGACAATGTGCGAATAGTACGAGAGCCGAGTAGGCCGTTTGGCGACATGCCTACTGCCGTATGTCTGAATGAAGATTTTGTTTTTTGTTAGGTATGATAATTTTGTGAATTTCTTAATTGTGGGGCACACACACTAAAATGTAATTGACAGGCTTATGGTGATATATCGAGGTAGGCACTGCTTGTATTCCTTTATGCAATGCACGCCACTGCCGGATATACGATATTTTTCAAGTAGAATTTAAAAAAAAATTCAGACAGGAGTCCATAGGGTGAGCAACAATTTGACTTAACTTCTAGTGTTTGTAGGTTACAGACACAGTTTAAAAAAATTGTTAGCCTATATTGTGCCCCACTGTTAGGCAAAGGCCTCCCCTTTTTCCTTCCAAACCTATGTCTTGTGGGAACTGTGGCCATGTTGGCCCTGCAAACCTTACAGATAGTCACACCTGCACAGTGGTTTTCCATGACGGCGATGACCTTGGATCAGGCGTCCAGTGAGTCAGCCGGGGGTTGCGGAAGGATCGTACCTTCCCGCGACCCCTGGCGTAGGTGTGAGATGGAACACGGGGGTGGTTTTAAGTCAGTAAGAGTCTGACAGAGCCCTCACACAGCCCAGACACAAAAAAAAAGAAAAAAAAGGCATCCAGTAGTAATGTTGGTCCATTTTTCCGGGTGCATTCGCGTGACGTGTTCGGGTATATTTTATCACTGATGACTGATATTTAATGTCTGGACTTCAAATGAGACTTTGACCCCTGAGTTTGTTTCACCACAAATCTTCTCACGGGTAGTCAGATAGGTAATGTCGACTCTATCTAGCTTATTTTTTGCATGACGTGTAAAAGTGATTCCGTTATCCCATTTGTAGAATAAACAATTTCATTTAATTTCAGTAAAATTGATAAGGGTGGACGTTGCTAAATTACATTTTAACCCTCCAGACATTATCTTAATGTTACTGAAAGTGAAAGAATAATCTACTAGTTAATGGAAAATTCCAGCCAGGCCCAACATAAACCTATTTTGCAGTAGCGAATATTAGCATAACCATACTATTTATTGGTCATAACATTCAAACCTAGAATTGGCTATAAACACAATATCTCCGGGTATACAGGCCTGAGCTTATCATATAGACTCCTGTTTGTCATTACATTTAAAGGCGGGTACAGACATTGCGAGACATGCGCAGCGCATAGCGCTCATCGCATGATTCGCAATGTGTGGACGTGTATATTCGTGGTGAGGCAAGTGAACTAGAAGGGGATCCAGGGGGGGTTCAGGGGATCCGACTGGAATAAATTATCAATATTATGAACATTTAAGCCGATGTAACAACGTTATATTAGTCTGTGATGTTAGTTATTAAATAGTTAAAGGTTAATGGGATCCAATGTTGAACGTGGCAAGACCTGTAATTCTGTAGGATTCTCTGCTGAATCCCGGTCCGTTCAGCTTTCAATCTGATTCACGAAGAATAAGTGTGAATAAAGAAATTACGTAGTTCCTAGAAAAAATATAATAGACATTCGTTCATAGGAAAAATACAAAATCTTGAGATACCTACAGATTTGCTCTTATATTTTGACGATTAATACGTGTGATCAAACAAAATCAAGTAAATATGTAAGTAACAGGCGATCGACATCGTATTTTTTTGACGATCGCCACCGTGGGTCGTTTCTACCAATCGGTAAATCAACATGTAAGGCTTGATTTTAACCTTGATAATTGTCGATCGTTATCCATCTTTACATACCAAGATCCCTCCGTGGCTCGTTGGTCTCGGCTGTCATTCGTGGATCTTTGACAGTCGTTACGGCCATCAGAAGTCTGAAAGTCTAACAACCAGTCTTACCAAGGGGTATTATCGTAATACCCAGTAACTGGGTTGTGGAGGTCAGATAGGCATTCGCTCCCTGTAAAATACTGATATTCAGCTGCATCCGGTTAGACTGGAAGCCGACCCCAACATAGCTAGGCAGCTAAACACAAATCACGGTCATAAATCTCTCTTTGATAGATTACAGCTATAAAATTACGTACAACGATGAATGCATCATGTTAATCTAACAGGCTGCACGCTTTAGGTACGTCATTCAATGCATTGGGCCGTGGATATTTGGAGTGACGGAGCTGTGACGTCATGCGTCAATGAGTAACACCAGAGGTGCAGTTTGTTCGATCGAGGAAAATTGCGGGGGCTTCTGGATTTAGGTGGTTTTCAGGTCAATGGATAGACAGGGTTTCAGGAATTTGATTGTCACTAGACATAACCGATAGGGTTTTCCGTGTAAAGTAATTTTGGGCTGGAGTCAATAAATGTAGCAGGCAAGATTTTTTTTGCAGTAAAAGCTTCGTAAACGCTTCGTTAACTATACGAAAAAAATGTTTTAATACATATTTTCTAAACTAATCTAGTACGCAGATGTTTCAATTTAAACTATTAATATTTTGTCACACTAATGTTATAAAGGCGAAAGTTTGTAAGTGTGTGTGTGTTTATATGTTTATGACACCCTGGATTAACATATAGGCTACTTTTTATCCCAATATTCCCACGGGATCGACAGTTACGCGGGTGAAACCGCGGGGCGCAGCTAGTCAAAAATATAAAACGGCCTATCAATTTAACTTGACCTCAAAAAAAAGTCCTCTCTTCACCTCTGACACAAAAAACAATACAAGTTTTTTAAGCAAGCGAGACCAGACTTAGAATTAAAATACAGTCTTGACACTTAAAAATAGTAAACAACAAACAAGTTCAGAAAAAATCACATTAAATAAAGCATTGAAAGTTTCCATCAACAAAGGGAATAAAGCTCAAAAGAAAGCTTTTATTAGTCAAAAGACGCCCAAAACAGTTTTTGTGTAGGAACCGTCACAATAGGCAATTTGATCCTTATATAAATTCTTGGAGGTGCTAAATGAGTGATGATATTTTGGAAAATACCTTTCATAATGTGACTTAAATTGTATGGTTTGTTTTGGAAGCGTTAAGACGATAATGTCTTTATCATGCTAAATAAATTCGTAATTAATATGAGAATACTTGATTGTTCCACTGTGCACTATTGCATCGCAAACAATAATGAAGTTACGTAGAATAGAATAGAATAGAAATACTCTTTATTATGTACACCAAATAAATTACAGACATCAAAATAGAAACTGTACATAGGGTGACACAATGGGCGGTCTTATCGCTAAAAGCGATCTTTTAAAGACAACCTTTGGATGGATTAAAAAGGGGAAGGACAGACAAATACTGTAGGTAGTCTGTGGTGTACCTATTACATAATACAATAAAAAATACATAACGTATATTATACTAATCTAAATAAATATATACATATAATAATAAACATGAAACAGGAGCAAAGAAATTATGATGATGATGTTTAAGGAGAGAGGAAGTGCTTTTTTAGTTATGTATTGTTCGAATAATTAATAAAATTATTATTTGATGTTGATAGAATATCCTATATATTTATATTCATATAATGTACCTAACATCTTGCATGCCATGTGCGTGATTCTGATTACGCATGTTTTGGAAAAATAAATGATCTTATCGTATGTAGATTCCTATGAAAACTTTACTTAACATGAACATTGTTCAGGGACCATAATTTTGGAAGTTCTGAGTGTACTTTATAAAAGATCTCCTCAATCCAAGTTATCAAGAATGTTTGCATAAAACAGTAGGTAACTGCCTCCCCTTACTTACTGGACTCGAAGGCGAAATGTTATTCCTTATGAACTACGAAATCGTACCGTATAAGGATTGGCTCCAAAGTCCAAATTTCCATTTCATTTGCAGGCAAAATATTGCCAAATCTTTCGCCCTCAGCGAGATTAAATCACTTAAAACTTTTAATCCGTTCCTTTTCTGTTACGAAGCCCGTAATGCCGCCGTATTTTGCGATACGCATAGCGCGATACGCTTTATCTGTGCCGTGTCTTATCTTGACTTACCATTGTAACACGATTTAAGTTAACGTTTTCACAATAACAAAATTAAATTCAAAGGAATATCAAAGCCGGTAAATTTGTTATGCAAGCAGACCACATTTAAAGGAAAGCAGCTGGTCTTTCCAGTAAAAATCTCATCGTGAAACTTAGGTGAAGTGACCTTGAAGTGAGCTGTCATTTCACCAGATGCTAGGAATTGCTCACCTTACCTTAGTTTTCACGATGAGATTTTTACAGAACATATATCAGTTCAGGAATACATAATGGCATTGCGATACCTAGTTGTGTAACTGTTGTATGCTGAAAAGTAATATTTCCATGCTTATGATAATTTAGACCTAAATAAACTTAAATAATAATACTTACCAGGAAAAAGAGAGTAATCCAAATAATCGAAAGTTTTTTCCGAAGCTATGATCTATCTCTCTTTAATTAAATGATAAATATACCGAGATTGTAGTAGGTGCTCAATCTAAGAAAAAGTCTAAGATACACCGCAGACAAATTGACCTAATAAATCTTATCTAAGACTAGAGAAGAGTAGATCAATGAAAACAAAATTTACCTCAAACCGTGATATTTGAAAGAAAAAATGGTCATCATTCTAAATTGAACTTCATAACTTTAGTTAGTAACATCTTTGCTGTTATTATCAACGCTGTGGGTGAATGGCACTTCATTATCCATGCTTGTGATACCTTTATGATTTTCCTCAATCAACCTCCACCAAGTTTGCTTCTGTTATGGAGCTTGGGTTTTCTTCGTCAATATTGAAAACTGTCATTTCATCTACGATAAAAGCTTCTGAATCATGATTATTTCATCGCATACATTAGATATGTCCGTCATATATTAATAGTACCTACCTACTACTTTTTTTTTTTCTATTTTATTTATAGAGAGTTTAATCACAAATTGATTATGCCACCCTCATCGGTACAAACAATTATTCTTTATGATCTACATCCTATTTTCGCTAACTTATATAAGAGTCTTGCATCCTTTGACAATGGGGACGCAAGAATGCTATTACATCTTCCAACATCCAGTGACTTGGATAACAATATAAATCTTTCGGCCATGTTCCGGACGCACTCCATCAGTTTAGGGTAGGTGTCTTCCACTATATTGCACTCCGGACAATTTGGTGACGCAACTTTACCCATGAGAAATACCTACCTACCACTATCTACCTATCTACTACTTATTTCTCACATCATGTTATTTATTAATATGATTTTTAACATAATATTATTGATGATGTACAATATTATGTTATGATTAATGGAAATCAAAACCTGTTTTCTTCGCTTTGTTCCAATTTCGTTTCTATAGTAGGGTCTTGATCTCAGTCGTTACCGCATGTTTGTTATGTAAATCGAGTTACGATGGCCCTTCCACTTCCTGCGCAGTTGATTTCTTATTGTGACTACGATTATTTTGGTACTATTCAATGGGTGTCGCGATTTTCTGATGACTTTGGGTTTTAAACACAATATTATTTAGAAATACCGATGAATATTTCATGAAGCCTAATGATGTGAAATAAGCCTCATTGTTAAAGATGAAGGGTTAGTATGAGGAAGATAATTTTAGCTTCATTGTACTCGAATAATTAATGGTTCTAAAATATTCAGAATTACCTACCTATTAAATTCCTGTAGATTATGTGTGCTTAGCCATGTTTGACTATGAAGACAATTCTGAATACAATCTACTTACCTATATTATATTTACTTTCAAGTAATTTTCACATAACAACGCCAGCAACAACGTTCATTGAAGAGAAACATTGTTCCGAACCAGAAAATAAACATTTCGGAATGTCAGAGATACAGAAACAATTACGAAACTATCCGAAATAACATGGCACGAAGGGCCGTAATTACTAACATCTTTTCTGTATCCAAAACATAATTATTTCTTCTATTGTAAGAGCTATTAGTACTTACCTCATTTCGGAATTCAGGGATTTTTCCCTGAAGCCGTTGTACTGGTAATATAACACAGTTAGTTTTAAAGAATCTTTATTTCTCATAAGAACATGATACAGTTCACTTATATGTGATTTAACTTTTAACTTATATAATCGTCGTCTAATGACGAAGCATGCAGATTGTAGAATAAGTAAAACTATTAACAATAACGTAAGAGATAAACAACAAGCAAAGCAAAATTGTAGGTAGTTACATATAAAACAAGTTAGTACAGCTGGCCATTTTTTTTTTTCTTTTCAATTTCTATGAAGAAACCGAATGGAACCTATCAATCTGCCTATGCTTTTTCCAACTATGTTAGGGTCGGCTCTCTGTCTGACCAGATGCAGCTGAATACCAGTATTATTCATCGAGCGACTGCCTATCTGACCTCCACAATCCAGTTTCTAGGTTACACAATATCCCTTGAACCGTATTAAAACCATGTAATAATAAATAGTGAAAGTATCTAAACGTAATGCGGACAAATAATGTGAATGTTTTATCCAATATAAAAGTTATGAATTAAATAGTGAATCATTCAAAGTCGGCCAATCCAACAGGCATTTTTATACTTTTGAACTAGTGGATGAGTTCGGTTCAATCGTGTATTATTATCATTAGGCAATTTTTTTCAGAGTCCGGTATACAAAGAGACTTATAGCATTTTTTTCGCTTTTAATTTCACCATTCATGTTTGATACGGTTGGTTTCATCGAAATCACAATCTCTTGTAAGTAATCCTTTTTTGGTGAAAAGGTTCATTATGATAACCATCATCATCTGCCTAGCCTTTTCCCAACTATGTTGGGGTCGGCTTCCAGTCTAACTGGATGCAGCTGAATACCAGTGTTTTACATGGAGCGACTGCCTATCTGACCTCCACAACCCAGTTACTGGATAATACGATACCCCTTGGTAAGACTGGTTGTCAGACTTATTACTTCATTATGTTAACAGTCTGATTTAATTTGAAAAATGAATGAAACAGCGTTTCCACCGAGAGATACCGTGTGTTATATCAAAAGAATCAGAAAAACAATTAGTTTTTCAGTTGATAGGTATTTCATTTTTTCATATGTTTCTGATTACTGTTACTACTTACAGATTTTCTTTATCTCAAAACTAACTTCTGCACGCGACTTCGTCAAAGTGAAATTTCTTGTATTACCTACATAAAATATGTCCTATAACACTCGCCATACTGTAGCAACGCATTATTAAAATAATTTTCGGTAACGGATCAGTCGTTACGAAGGTTACCTCCTACATACAAACACATAAATTTTACCTCTTTATGTAGAAAATACGAGCACATTTATTTTAGTACCAAATACCCAATATTCTATTTCTACCTTTAGAAAAAGTTTTTTCATTCCGCTAACGCATTTCTCCTTACAAAAATCCAAGCATTTCTAAAGTAACCAAGATTTTATTACCCAACCTCGTTGCGAGAAATAAAACATATTAGCCACAAGACAACTGGCACTGCCGTAAAACCTTTCCTGTGTAGAGTGACCATAGTTTTGCAAATACTAGATGTCTATCAGACGTTCCAAATGAAGTGGGTATTTAGTTGTTCTCACATATAGAAGCAACAAGAATAATTTACCCAGGATTTTGTAATATCTTGATTTAAAAGAGTGTCCATGGAGTTTCTTGCTCGTTCTTCTCCATAGAGATACTACGTTTTGGAATGGGCAACTAGCTTCAACTTTCTGACTAACTGACAGACTATTTTAATTTTGACAATTCAAAAGTGCCTGTACAAGGTTTAATTGAAAATAAATGCTTGGAGTTTGAGTCTAGAATTTTCTCTGACGATGCTGTTTGAAGGAACATTCCTTATTTATGAAAATTTAGATTATTTGTTAAGGTAGAAAGGGAAGTTACGCATAGATCGGTATTGGGTAGTAAGATCACAAAGTTGCATTATTTTTTTGAGCGAAGCTTACTCGTCACTCGTCATCACCACTATCACCATTTAGTCACTTTATCTAGTTTATTCTAGTGTAAATACTTACTAGATCGATAAAATATTAATGACTTAATAAATACAGTTGGCTGGCTTTTGTATCGTAGAATATCCAGCACTTGTCGTTGTTTTGTCGTCATGTGCCAGTGTCACGGGTGCATCATAGATTAATTTGTATTGTCAATTAATGTTTGTAGTCTTTGGTCACTGGCCCTGACATCAAGCAATGGACAAAATTGACCACTTTTTATATGCTTTTTGTACGAGGCTTTTGAATACTTTGTATGTGTATATTTTGTATTTTTTTTATGTGCGTTTTGTTTGTGCAGAAGAAACAATTTTAGTTTCTTTTTTCTTTCTTTTTCACTCAACCAGAGATGGGCCGTTCCAGTTAAACTTGGAACAAAAACTGTTTTCTTTCCATCAACAAAGGTCACAAAGAACTAAAATAACCTTAGATTCTCTTTCCAAACCTATTCCGTTTCTAGACCAAAAAAAAAGAACTAAAGATTGTTTTCTACCGTACTTGGTAACCCTACTCACACAAAATGTACCACGTAAAAACATTGCAAGTACCTACTAATACTCCTTGGGCGAGTTTTGAGGCAATCGTATTAGGCCTGTATTTTTTATTTACGAATACAGGGACGTCGGGACTTCTTGAATCGTCTGGTAATCGTTGGGGCTATCTAAAGTGATCCCTAACGAGCTTTGCACTGAGTTAAGAAAGCTATACATTTGGTACATTTTATTTTCCAGTTTACTTTGGAGTTTATTAAGATTTGGAAGATATTTGACGAGGAGATTAGGTGTTAAAGCCTAATGGTCAGTAAGCTGTATGTTTCAGTCTGACTAGGATTGAAACTGACAGCTTAAAATTGGATGAAAGACAGAGAGTTATTTGTATTAAAAATAGTTGTTCAAAAGTAAGAAAAACACAATAAACAAACAAACACTGCTTCGTCAAAGGTTGAAACTAAAAAAGATTTTACTTTTTTTATGTTTTTTTTTTTGTTTTCCTATTTTGTGCCTCACTGCGGGGCTTTTTGTTTTTTACATTTGCAAAGCAAAAAATCCAGAGCCTCATTTTTCACTGCAACGAATTGCTGATGTCACGAAAAACATTCCATTGTGTATCTTAGACATTTTCATTATTTCCCTTAAAATCTGTATCAGTATATTCAAAGGCAAAAAATCTTATCGCAAATTCCAACGAAGGAATACCAACCATCCCATATAATCCTGGCATCAGCAAATGTCGTACAACCTTCTCAAACTGTTGATCAGTTAAGCCCTTTGTCCTTGAAGCCTATAAGAAATCCTTTATATTTATTCCAAAAGTGGATCGTATAAACTCGTCTTTATTTACAAGGATTCCACCAAAAGTTGCTTAGAAAAAATCAACCCTACCTATTTGTTTTTTTTCTATAAAAGATGAAAATAGAGATTGCTATCATGTTATATATTTTTGGTTATTGACGGCTATAAAAAAAAATTGCTGAGCCAAGGCTCGGAAAATAAGTTGATAGGTTATCAAGAAAAAAAAAAAAAATATTATTGAGCTATTACAACTCTGAGAAAAATGTCTGGTTTTATTTTGCAGTTGCAGCAAAAAATGACGACGAAGATTTACACGTCAAAATAGCATGAGCTACATAATTCTAGTATAGCTTGAAAATAGTACAAATTGTTGCAGTTATGAAGATGAATCTGTGAAATTGCATCAATAAGTCGTGTCGTAGTTTGCGCAGCTAACGAGAATGAGGTTTTAGAGGCATTTCCTAGTGTGGAAATTGCATCGCAAGAACTTCAAAATTGTAGGTACGTAATTTACAGGCTGAATCTTCCAAGTGTGTCTGGGATGGCCAAACCTGAAACTATGAATAACAAATTGTGAAAAATATTAAAAAAATGAAGTGCTTTGATTTTTCAAGCATTTGAAAAGTTAAGGTAAGAACAATGATTTAATACTTGACCAGAAGACTGGGTCGTTCTTTGGCCAAAGAATTATTACCATTGCCATTCAACCTGGCAATGCTGCCAGTCTACTGGGCACGTTTTCGAATGACAGCGATGTGGACGAGTAATTCGAGGTCGAGGCCTAAATTTCCTTTTATTTTTGTATTTATTTGTATAGTTACTTAGTTATCTATACATACATACAATAAAGATTATTGTTGATAGTGATGAAGACTACATTATTGAAGACACAGAGAAAGAATTTGAAAAGATAAATATGTTTAAAAAAAATCAACACAAACCTTTAGCCTACAGTATTGTTATAACTTGATTGACTTGACTATTGCTATAATTTGATCCTCGTAAGCGACTCTATCGGACAGGGTCTGAGAGATTTTCACCCTGTATTTTCACATTTGTCTTTAATTTACGAATTAACATAAAATATATGAAAATAAAAACGACGCTGATCATCTTTTCAGAACATACATTTATTTCATTTTGTATTTAGGCTATAATACCCTAGATTAAAGTTAAGAATTCGCCTCAAGTCGCGACCGCATCGCTGATTCCTCTAAGGTACATTCGCCTTTATGGCCTTATTGCCTCGCTGGGAAATTAGATAAAGCCACATGTATCTTTTGAGGCTATTTCGTTATATTTTTAACTATTTGGGGGAAAATATTTTGTTTTGGTTCAACCGGGAATGAATGCTGAACAAAACAAATTTACAAAATTATCACTCATCGTCTCAGTTCAGAAGATTAAAAATAAAAATTGAAGGCTGCCGCTTAAGCAAATATGTCCATAAGAACATTAAAAGAAGGCATATTTTACTGCAAAGTTTCTTTAGATTTTAAATCACCTACCTTTTTTTTTGTCGGGGGACACCTTCAAAAGGCACCTGGACTTTGGGGAAAAAGACCAGGTAGTGTGGGATTTTTACCTCACTAAAACCACCCCGGTGATCACCATCAGCACATAGGGGTGGTCCCGGTACCTCTTAAAATACCAATTCCGGAACCCCCCCGTGCAACGCCTGAAAGGCACATCCCTGGGGAGACTACCTGAGAATAATTCTATAAATACCCATCTGTGGTCCAACAATCTAGGTCAACCGTTTCTCCAGATCGTTTGACCCGGGAATCGAACGAGGTATGCAGTTCGATTAGCGCCATGCGTTTCATAACTGGATTTCTTGAGTTCCAAGAAATGAACGAACGACTTTGTAAAAGCAAAAAATAAATATGAAGATATAAGTGGAAATCGTGGTATTTTAAGTCCGAAGCTAAATTGGATTCAGGGGAAAGGTTTAAAATTAAAAATTGAATTCTGCACGAGTTGCCTCATCTTTCCGCGAACCTTCGCGAACGCAATGCTACAATTATTGATACGTATCGATTCGACAGAATATGGAAACACAAATTCGCGCACGTATATTTTTGATATCAGTGTTCCGAATTTCTTACGAAAATTTCACAAGGTTTGCAGGAAAAACTCAATCGAAAATCAACATAAAGAAAAGCTGTAGGTGGCGAAAACAAAATGTTTACTGCTAAAAATAACTCGATTTTACTTATCGTACCTACAATCTTTGCTGGCTGGCTTCCTAATTTTCAACTGCAATACAAGTTACCTTTGAAACTAAAGTCAAATACACCGACTTCATTTTGAACATGCAACCAGCAACTGCATTCAGCATCCTAAAACACTTCCCGTTTACTCTATTAACCTGCACTGTAACAAATTTTCCTCTGGAAATTCTTATTAGAAAATCTAGACCAACTGAGCATCTTTCTGAAGAGAACCTAAGTCTCGTCTCGTGTTCAATTCAAAGGGAAAATTTAATGTGTATGGAGGAAACATGCGATCCATTCATCATCTTGGAAAATTGAATTTAAATTATATTTTTAGAATAGGGGCGAGTGAGTCTGGTCTTACTTTGCTATGCAGGTATAATTTATCTAGACTGGATATTGTGATAAAGCGTATAGCCAAGAACACCTTACAGTATAAAAATAACTAGTTAGGTACTTATCTCGAGTTTGACTGCCTCGTTGTTCTAAAGCCGTGTACGCACGAACGAACAAATACTTGGATAACACGAACATCGAACACTTTGTTCGCACGTGCGTACCACTAACGAACATCAAACACAGTGTTCGTCAAAAATTTTCGTGGCGATCTAATTTGGTTGTTCTGTGCGAACGGTGTTCGGAGAAACTTGATGCTACTTCACTGTTGACCACTCCCAACGGTGAATCTATGGTTACTGAGGGGTCGAGCGCGAGCACAAGTAGAACTGTGTTCGCAAGGTGTTCGTGTTAGCTTTGCTAATTTACGTCCACACGTAAGAACCAAATGTTCCGTGACCGATGTTCGTGTTCACCAAGTTTTGTTCGTTCGTGCGTACACGGCTCAATGCGCAACAGAACATTAGAACAACGAGCATGCTCCTGGGTTCAATATCCCGGTAGGGCAAAGTGTTGTTGGGTTTTTCCATCAGGAATTTCTACTTAGCAGCCCGCTGTCTAAATTTGTGCCCTTGTGATGGCAATAGGCTCTCTCCTAATAAATAGGAATTAAACATAACTGGCGAAATGTGGGAATCACTATAGTTACAATTTTCTCATTCCTAGAAAAAATATATTTCCAACACACTTAAACTAATTTACAATTTAACTCTAAAATATACATATTATATAGAAGTATATAATAAAAAAAAAAGGAAAATAAAAAGGCAGGAGCTCATTGGGCATCAAAAAACTCGTCCGCATCGCTGTCAATGGGATAAGTGCCCAAAAGGTCGGCAGCATTACCACGTTGGATGGCAATGCTGATTCTTTGAGCTAATAAAAATAGGCCAGCCCTCTGGTCACGTGAGGAGTCAACCAACCGCTTGGCGATGTCCCAAAATATTCGATGGGCACTCAGACCCCAAGGCCCTAGAGTTTCAACCCCAAACGGCTCAAACATATAGCTCCCAATAAGGTTGTTATATTTGCGCCCACAGCCCACCATGCTAGGAAGATGGGATGGCGCGAGGGTGTCGACACAGGTAGCATCCCACACCAAAGGCCTACCCAACTTCCAAGACATTATGGTCATAAATAGTTAGTCTATAGTTACCCATCTGCCGATCCCTTCGGGAATTACAGGCGTGATGTTATAATATGTACTTATCTCTTAGTTACAGAGCTCGTTATAAATATGACGGAGATGGTTCATCTCTCTCGTTATCATCAGCCATGTGGGCGTACTATGGGTAGTGTTGGTTATTGCGCAATAGAAAAACCGTTTGCAGTTCAAATCAGATTATAATTTCACGAAAGAAATTAATCACACGAGCGAATCACACACTGTAGGTATACGACACAAGATAGGGAACGCAAGATAGTTTCTGAGCACATGTTGGCCTTACGATGTCCCGCGGTCAAGAGGGACATCGTTCTATAGCGCTCTCGTAGACTCCCACGAACTCAAACTCTGTCAAGCGCCGCCGGGCGGCGCTGGCGTTCCGAATAGTCAAACGAATGACTCCGACTAATATATGCAGCACAATATACCCAACCTGTATGTAACGCCCAACGATCCATTTTAAAGGGATTAGATAAGTGCCAGTAAAATTATATGCGCATGAGACGTTTCTACCTGGGGTCGAGGCGGCACGTGCGGAAAATAATCGGAGGCCGTGACTTACAAGGTTAAACTGTTAAGTCAAGCAGGGATTATCTCTTAAAACCATAAGCCCGATAAAATTGCTTTGATTCTGGAGTTAAAACAGTTAAATGTTACTGTTTTGTGTGTTGTAAATAGATTAGAATTCAATTTCCATAATTAGAACGTTAGGATTCTAGTTGCAATATCATTTCAGCGACAATCAGTGTCAAAAACTTGTCCAAAATGTAGGTGAATCCGAGGTATTTTAGACAGATTAAAACTGAGATTTGAAAAGGAACGTTCTTAAAAATACGGGAATTGTCCTTCAGTTTGTTGCAAGTGTGCGCGCCATCAGCGTTTTCATAGTCTGGGTGGTGCTTGTCTGTCCGGCTGTTTGCGCATAGACAGCATAGGCATAATCAGCCTATAATGTTGCACTGTTAAAAAAAAACTCAACTTAATCTAACTCATACACAATGCACTCACACATGTATAATTATTATTATCTTCAATCGCTCGGGTAGATCGACACAGTCTACTATTATAATAAGCACCACATATTAAGCTGAATCACTGTCTCTCAAGATACAGGTTGCCTAGTTTGAGAGGCAGGGTTTTCCATATTGTGTACAGATTTTAGCTCTTAGATTTGTATTGCATTGTGTTCCTACCTAAGCTCATTTAAAATTGTCTTTATATAAAACATGTCAAATCTGTTTTCTATGACATAAAGTTATTATTATTATATTATATATGTAGCGGTATCTACAACGCCACACATGCGAACAACGCGTCATACTGACGTCTCGCAAAATCCTGCATCTCGCAAGCAGAGTTTACCGCGCTATACACACACACACACACTCAAAAACTCACTACACACATACACTCAAAAACTCACTCGCATCACACAAGTGCGCTCTTTTTGTATTTTCTTTTTACTTTACTTTTGGTTTTCAATTGCATACCCGTTATCATGTTATGTGGAATAGCAGAGTCACTTAGCACAAGCATCTCCTTGCTTAAAAGGTGATCACCAACTCATGCGTGTAAAGCATTTTATGTAATTGCAATAAACATTTTTATTTATTTTACTGCTGGGACACAGGCATCTTCTCGGGGAGAGGGAATGGGCCGTAATCCACCACGCGGGCCCAGTGCAGGTTGGTAGATTTCACATGTCTTCGAATTTGTGGTTCTAGAATATGTCTGGGTTCTAACCTACGACCTACAACCCGTAGCGGCTGTTACCACTGGGCCATGTTATGGCTGGGGCCATATGAAAAAAATAAACAAAATATTATCATATCTTTTAAGAACCTCAACGCGTTCAAAGCATTTGCTTACTGTCTAGACTATGTGTGTAATCAGAGGCTTGTTACTTTGAATAAAAATTAGCATCTGCATCTGGCCAACTTTGCCAGGCTTTTGGCACGACGCCAAATGACAACAATTTGGCGCAGATATTTTTATAACTCCAATTAACGTAACATTTGAATACTTTAGACATTATCATTGACTTCTTAATTATGGTGGTCGGTTTATTTAGAGAACTTTGTACTTTAAGCACCCTGTTTTATTAATTAAAAGTATCAAAAGTGCCTCAGCTTTTCCAAGAAATACAAAATTCCCCTTGTGTTTATATATGATCTACTATGCTAAGGGGCGAGCCCACTTCCGTTCAAAGTAACACAATATTCGTTAAATTAATCTTGAACCTTTGAACATAATAATATTATTCAACTACGGTATGAATTAACTGTACAGTACCGATTACCTTAAATCGATAAAGATATACTAAAGATACGTAATTCATCAAAACCAAAAAAAAATCGGTTGTACCGCAGACGCTCTTCGGTACTACTACGCTACGCGCGTTGCTACGCCGTAGCAACGCGCGTAGCGTAGTAGTACTGGCTACGGCCGCGTGGTGTCCCCAAGTAGAAACGTATCGTTTTTTTATGCCTTGTCCTATATACCCAGACGTCCAAAGTATAAAATATTCCATGTAGGCTACTTAATTAAAACATGCATCAATGGTGATTTCTAGTATTAATATAAGTCAAGGATTTTATTTGACCCAAATTATAATAATTATACTTAATGAAATATTTCCGTGAAAATTCAGCCTTTTTTTATAAGCTAACACACAAAAAGTTCGGCGTTCATTAGGGAGAAAATTGCTTCTTTAAAAGATGCTCGGTAACAAACGCTTTTGTCAAGTTTTATTATATTTACAGGAATATTTCCATCACGACAAGAAACTGAAAGAAAACGACGGATACCTTTTATTACAATTTTTGTTCTTTTATGCCAAAACGTTTAAAAATGAAAAGACTTTTAAACTAGTTGTCAAATAGAAGCTTTTAAACGGTTCGCTTTTGGTTTTTATTTTATCTTTGATAATTCTGTAAGAATTCATATTTGATTCTAATATCTCAATACGTATTACCTACCACTGTTTGTCTCTGCATCACCCAAAGGTTCACTGGTAGAAAATGCCTATGGCATTAAGGCCGCCTCTGTAGTTATGTGCTTGAAGTATTAAATAAATAAATATAAGGATAATATTATTGGATTTGGGTTTTTATCTTACTTTACAACGAAATTATAGGCTACTGGCAATTTAGACACGTTTGGAGTGTTAAAAATACAACATTTTTATATCACCTCCGTATACTGCACTGGTTGTCGCCACCACGTCAACGCCGGCTGTTGCTGAAAACCAGCGCAGGGGCTGTCTCGCATAGGGTCGTAGCATTATGCTGAGCGATGGCCGTTTTAACTGAAGTGGTTCATATTTTCCCTCAACTTGTTATTACTTGTGTTTATTTTTATGTTTTTTCTCTGCGTCTTTTTTATCGCAAATAAATCAAAAACTTTCTTATCAAATCATTTCATCCACCTTTCGTCTGGTTCTAAGTTGCCCAATATTTAAAACCACTTTTTATTTCTCAAAAATACTTGGCCAGTTTTCAAGCTGGTACTTTAGCACTGTCGACGTACTATAAATTACCTTAGTAAAGATAAACCTTCTACATACTCATACTAACGAAGAGTCTATTAAAGGAAATAGGGCCATTACTTCACTTTATAGCGTAGTACTCTAACACTTATGCAAACACACTGGAAACTTTGAAACAGGACGCGTTATCGTTTACCTTGTTTTAACGTAAAATATACAAGGTAATCTTAATGGGTTTGAGCTTGGGTTTGTTTGGTACGAGTATGGATGCTGGCTATTACTGCACTTTGGTCATCTTGTCCGAAAGAAGTAGGTATATTTTCAAAGGAATATTAGAATTTGGACGCCACCTGCACCCAGAAAGCGGTGGCGAGATTACCTGGACGCGTACCGCGAGGGCTGGTTCGAGGTGGCGCAGGAAAAGAGTTCCTGGAAGGACTTGGGGGAGGCCTTTGCCCAGCAGTGGGGCAGTATAGGCTAAACAAATCAAAAATTGAAATTGATTAGAATATTAAGTCAGTTACGAGTAGTCGGCCATTTTATACCTTGGACAAAAAAAAACAAATTATATTTTTATTACTTGTTGGATTCTTCCTAAAGGGGCGTATAAATCGCTTGAGTAACATTTAATATTGAAATCGGATTAATAAGAACACCTTTCTATTTTACTTGCCTATAATGTCGATGTAGCCCAAGAGTCACGGTGTTGACCAAAATGTACGAAGAATATTAATGGAATAAAAAATATGTTGTAATTTCTGTCATAGAGTTATTTGGCAAACGTTCTTTTATAACATAACTGATTATAATTTTTATGTTTGCCATAGAGAATTACACAATTACAACGATGTTAATATTTTGTTGATTATTATTGTTTTGTATCAATTTTTATTTATTAGACGGTTAGTGGAATTAGAATTATTCGGCTATAATTCGGCCTTGTAATTGTATATTGTATGCAAGTTAACAGGTATGACATTTCGACGAAATGACTTGCAATTGTGTTTCGCCTTAAAGTACGTCACTAGAGATATCAAATGACAGCAACAAAAGCTTCTACAAGTATTATTTAGTTTCAAAATTATAATATTTTATTAAAAAACTAATAGGTATATTTTGAACGCATTTCTGAAAACTGAAAATGCTTCGCGTAAAACATGTAAATTTCTTCTATGTATTAAATTACAATGTTTGTTTTTTTATGGTATAATCATAAAATAAATGGAAATGGAATAATATTTCACTTAGAGTAATATTTCAAAGACAGAAACACAATATTTTCGTTTTTCCTTCGGGAGATAAACTAAGATGTGTTTTTATTTTTATCTGAAATGTGTTTGCTCTTGACTCTAGTCTAGGTGTGGGTGTAAATATACATTTTCGTGATGATTGCTATGTCAGCCTAAAATAAAGTATTGCAATTTCAAAAAACATACTGTGTTTAGGGTACTTGGCAAAACTGGTGCTTTAGATGAACATTATTTTCTTTTATATCTATCTGATGTTTTAATTTTTTTATTTTTATATTTATGTACTTTTTGAATGGATATTATCCCGTGACGAAGACATGTGACATCAATTAACCCACATTGGGCCGCGTGGTGGATATGGCCCACTCACTCGCACAGAGGCGAGCCATGTGTCCCAGCATCGGGGACGTTACAGGCTGATTGTACTTATACTTATGCTATATCCTATGACACTCGGAAATACTATAATTTCATATTAGTGAAATCCATTTTCGGTAGTAGTAGTTCCGAAGATTACTTCTACATACAAACTTACAAATTTTACCTGTTTTTAATATTTATCTACTCATTAATTAAGATAAATAAACTGACTGTACTCGGACTTTTAATTAGCTGCAGTAAAATGACATCTTATGTGTTACTTAAATTACTGAAATTGGCGTCTTTTTGTTTTTTCGCAACCATCAACCAAATCTGGTTTTTCTAGTACAAAATAGTGTAACAAACGAAACTTATTTGACATGCATATCTCTAAACTCAGTCCGAAATGAGTTATTAAGAAGTATCATTTCACTGCAGCTAATTAAAAGTCGGACTATAGATACCTCGCAGAAGTTGCTTCTTCTTCTTGTCGCTATCACGACAGTTATTCATGTTGTCCCAAAACTTAGCCACTTCTATTGCTTTATCGGTGGTAGCGCAGTGGTCACTTTGATTGCATGTTTTGAGGCACAGAGTGCAGGATACAAGGTGGACCATAATTGGTGACGCAGCTCCACATCCACACCCTGCTGCTATTTTGTCCAGGTAGAACTTTACGAAAGTGGGGCAGAAGTTTGGAAAAACCATTTTATTCAATTAATGCAACGCATTCATTAATTGCGTGATTATATTAAGTGTGCTATTTCCATATTATACCTATGGTGAAAAAAAACTGTATAAAATGTCTGTCGTCACTGGAAATTTTCTTTCAACTGTTTAATTAATACCTACAAATACTTACTTATAACATTTTGTAACGAACAAACAAATCATTTGAAATGGTATAATAAACCTATATTATACCTATTTTATTATCCCTATTTTATTATCCCTATTGTATTATCCCTATTTTATTATCCCTACCTAACAATTATTATTCTCGACAGATCTTCTCCGTAAAATTAACCAAAAAAATGTTCTTTCATCCCATCATTATTACACTTATCTATCCAACCTTTCTTTGAGGCAATAAATTAATTCAAATGAATACAATAAAGAACTTTTACGAGAAAACAGCTTTCATCCCTAGGGCATAAAGGCCAAGGTCGCATGCTAACAGCGTTATGAATTTTAAAAGTAAATTGTATATTCTGTTGATTGCCTCGAAACAGATATCGTTATTATTAAAATCGTCTGAAGTGTTTTACCTTATTTGAAAAAATTGAGCAAGGAATTTCTAATTTGGATAAAAAAGTGGATTCATAAAGGTCTTCTATTAAGTTTGCTTAGGGTAAACGGTAAAAAGTTTAATTATTAATGTAGCATTCTCCCTTCTGTTTTTTGAAAAGAAAAATTGGATATTGTATTTTTTTGTGTTAATGTCAGTTCGTTTGGAGAGATGGGCAAAGATCGTCACTCATTGGACGCCTGAGGCAGGACATCGCCGTCGAGGTAGACCAAGGAGAAGGTGGTGTGACGATCTAATATCATTCGCAGGGCCAACATGGCCAGAGATCGACCAGAGATCGAGGTTTTGAAGAAAAAAGCCCAGCAGTGGGACACAAAATAGGCTAACAAAAAAAATGCCAGTTCAGTACCAATTTTTAACCCCAATTAAAAGGGGAAATCAATACAATTTAGGAGTGGCAAGCGTACGTACGTACCTACTTGCAATAACATACTTATAGATGTTTTAAAGCAGCTCACTAGGATTTCTTGAAGATCATTAAACTATGATTGAAGTATCATTATTTCAGGCTAAAATTAATATACCTGTATATATTATTGTTTTCTGTTATAATGAACTCTTAGTTAACCAAGACAATAGTTGTGCCGAAACCGGTCCGACCTTTCCAGAAAACGCAGTAGTTATTTTTTGTGATAGATAATACAATTTTATTTTTATAGATTCGATATAACTATTATTTTAAAGCCTTGGGGCTCGTGGCTAAGTAACAAGCATAAGGGTCGAAAGATCTAGGTAAGCTACGCTTTTCGGGGTCAATCCATGGATGGGGTGACCATCCTGGATTTGACAACGATATGCCTCCGTAGTTAGGAAAGTACGTTACACCGACATTCGTAGATGTTAGACAGTCGTTACAGATAGTCAGAATCCTGAAAATCCGTCAAGCTGTCTTACCAAGGGGTGTTAATCAGTTACTGGGTTGAGGAGGTCACAGAATAGGCTCGGCAGACGATAGTGATAATTCTTTCAGAATGGGTATTTTCCCAGACTTGTGCAGGCTTAGCTTATTAGACTGATTCAATTAAATAAAAAATTCCCAAATACCTAGTACTTTTTAAGTAAACCATAAAAGTTTAACCCCATTTCTCAAGCCAAACTTAGTTGCTGTTTCACTTTAAAAGTTAAACGTAATTTTATTACAACTCTCTTTAAACTCTTGAACTTTGCCGAATTAATTATTCAATAGAATAAATGGACTTTATTCTAGCTGGGTGATTGAACTCTCACTTGTTTCGATATTTTGGCTGGTGCTAAAATTGTCGTTCTGGAAGTTGGTAGAGATCTATTTTAGAGAGGGTGCGGGTTGAAAAGTTTATTCATAGTTAACTTTTTAGTGCCTTGGTTAAACTTAGCGAGGTCTGTTCTCAACTTTTTACCTTTAAAATCGACGCCACAGAGCTACTTAATTTTTTTACACTTACGCCTACCCAGACCTCCAGTTTAAAAAAAAATCAAGCCATAGGCTGTCTTCAGTCTATGGCTTCATTTTTTTTTATACTGGAGGTCTGGGTGGTCCTTACCGGACGGCGAGCAATGGGCAGCTCGCCGTCCGGTAAGGACAAGGCCCGGGTCGACGTTCCACGCGCGCTTCAAGGAGATGTCAGCACTAACTGACGTGGTCCACTAGGGCCGATGCCCACCAGGGTCGCGGGTTGTTCGAAAGAGATACCGTGGCCCCTGGCACAGGCAACTGAAGGAACACGGGTGGGTTTTAGTCAGTAAGAGTCTGGACACTCCCTTCCGCTCCACCCAGAGCGGTAATTGATGATTTACCACCCAAAAAAAAGGCTGTTTTCAGTACCTACACCAATAGTCTTATCAGAGCAGGGTGGCCTAGTAGAGCAGTGGTGGCCAAATGGTGACTGCCGCGACTTACGAGTTGTAGGTCGTAGGTTCGAACCCAGACAGGCGCTTTACTTTGTGTAAATTATATCATCACCACTGCTCTCAAAACGGTGGAGGAAAACATCGTGAGGAAACCGGCATGTCCCAGAACCAAAAATTCGAAGACATGTGACATCAACCCGCACTGGGCCCGCATGGTAGATTACGGCCCACTTCCTCTCTCAGAGAGAAGGCCCGTGTCCCAGCAGTGGGAAAATTATAGGCTGATTATGTATGTATGTATAGTCTTATCAGAGAGTTATTGAGGTCTTAATGAAGAACTCGAGTCCCAGCCATTGAACTCATAAAATCACGCTCAACTGACCGTGCTTTCAACCACATAACTATTGAACCAGTTAACTATTTACCTAATAGAAGAACCGCGTAACTTATTCGCTACTGAATAGATTAATAAAACTAATGGATTCATTTGTTCTATTAAACGACAATGGCTATTTGGCGTGTAAGCTCGCACTCCGGTAATATGACCGCTACGTGAGTATGGAGACTTAGTTAGTACTGGATATGACACAATATTGAGGTTTATTTATAAACGTATATAATATAAACTTAAAGTTGACTGGTAAAACAGTCGTTAATCACTACTAAACTTTAAACAACTTTTATAAATAAAGGGGAATATCATTATATTGCTAAAATTACTTTTGTGATTTTAGTACAGATTTAGTTTGCGTATTTTTCGTTTGTCATCGTCATCTGGCTATGGATCAGTCTAACTGGATGTAGTTGAATACTAAATACTAGTATTTTACATGAAGCGACTGCCTTTTTTTTTTTTTGTCGCTGAGAAATGACATTACGGCAGTATACCCACTAAAACTCAGCGGAGTTCCCTCATCGCCTTGATGGGGAGGTCATGAGAATACGGCTCAGCCTTTGCATCCACAACCCCCCCGGCGCATGCCCGCCTAGCTGGCGGGCCCCGCATGTCCCCCCGTCTGGGGGGCTACGGGAATGGCCGGGAACACCTGGCCATTCCCGTCCACCTCCTCAACCCAGTTACTGGGTAATATGATACCCCTTGGTAAGACTTTCGGGCTACTGACGACCCGTAACTACTGTCAAAGATCCACGAATGACAGCCGGGACCAACTCGGACCAACCGCGGCAAGCATAGCTCAACCTAATCGATCGACCCGTGCGGCTGTTATTACTTAGCCACAAGCCCCCTCTTGTTGTGCTATTTCTTTTTGTGCGCTAAATATTTGTAAGTATTTAATTTAATTCTAAAACACTTAACCTATTTTACCATTTGGATTTAACCACACAAGGAAAACCTTTCAGGGTTTATCTGTGAGCTGGCGAGCCGTTCATTTAAATTTTACAAACATTTTAATTACATGATTTATTTATCTGTCTATCTACGAGTATATTTTTCAAATGCCTTGTTTTACTTGAGGGTGTAAACCATTAAATATGTCATTATTATAGGGGTCCATACCGTGTAGGGGTCTATGAATTAATGTAACTGGGACGGCAATCTGTAGTCTATAAAAATAGGCTGAAATATCCAATCCGATGTAAAGTTATATTACGTTTTAGTTATAAATTACTAAGACCGAGACTATATTGTTCAGCAAGAAACCAGCCGGTCGATTCTGTTAAAATCTCACCGTGAAAACCTAGGTGAAGTGAGTTTGTTTTTGCTAGGAATTGACACTATTGACAGCTCACTCCACGCTCACTTCACCTAAGTTTTCACGGTGAGATTTTTACAGAATAGCACCGCAGTACCTAAACAAAGAATCAAGCTAGGTTGTCAAAATTCGGAAGTACATTCACCATGCTACGCTTTTTGCTTTCTTTATGCCATTTCAGCAGAAAGCTGGATATATTTCAGAATTTTGTGGATTTGACATTTCAGAACCACAACCAACTAAAAATCCAAAAGAAAAATCATGGCACTTCCGTCATTCCAATATTCTTCGTTCGTGTGACTATAATTGGTCCAATTTTTGGCTGGATGGCGGTCGTTTGGCAAATAGCTTTAAGTTTCGCGTGAACGATAGTTTTAGTGTCCAGTGGTGGCCCTAATTGCCATGGATTTGTCCACGGCGTGGCATTCACATTAGCCTGGCAATGGCTACTTGGTACTAGATTATGGCCTTGGCTCTGAATTGTTTAAAAAACAAAGGGAGGCCTTGAAGGCTAATTTTCGAACTTAAAAAAACGTTCAAATTCAAGTCTCAATCTCATCCCAGCAACAATCTTGTAAAAATGTTAGATCATTCATCATCATCATCATTTCAGACGAAAGACGTCCACTGCTGGACATAGGCCTCCTAGGTGGGAATATCGGGATAAAAAGCCTATATGTTAATCCAGGGTGTCAGCTACCTCCATACAAAATTTTATCAAAATTGGTCCAGCCGTTTGAGCGTGATGAAGTAACAAACATATAAACACACCCCCACACACACACTCACAAACCTTCGCCGTTATAATATTAGTGTGATTAGGGCATCCCCTCCCGGTGTTTCCACTCACATCTGCCTTATTTATACCTTTTGTTAGTCACCTTTCAATCATCCTCCCAACATTACCAAACCGAAAAGAAAAGAAAACCGAATCGAACCGTTAATAAAAGTACTGCGCATAGCATATATGCTGTAGCATCCACCAGGTTTAATAAGTACATGGTTGAGGTACTAATGACTAAAGATTCTACGTTATCTTAGTTTATATTCATAAACCACAACGCATTACCTAAAATATACTAGGTTCAAATTATGTCTACGTCTGACACAATTAGCTGGTACACTAATCACTTAATGGAGCTTGTAGGCAATGTTATCATTACTTATGCACTGCTGGCTATCTAATTACGTAAGCCTTCAACCATTGCTATAAGTACATCATCTTGCTGCGATGCAGATTGCTATAATTACACGATCGGGCTTTGCAGCTTCAGTAGCCTGATCTTGGAACTAATTTTATTACTTTTCTGTTTGGAACCATGCATAGCTTGGTATAACAGTCAGTAGTCAGCATCTTCAAAATAATCTAGCAACCATAACCTACTTGTTTTGCAGCGTGTATCAAAAGAGTGTGGTCATAATAGGCTATTTGACAATGTAAAAAATAAGGTCATAATTATTGACACTCGTATAGATTATCGCTTTTGAAATCGATTTGCATTAATTTTACTACAAAACAATGTATTTATTTATAAAAAAAATCCCGAAAAAACTTCATCTTTTTAAATCTGGCGCCACGTAATCGAAAACGGTCTGGATTGGCTGAACTTAAGATGACGTCATGATTTAGTAAATTTCTGTCTATCGTTGACAGAACAGATGACTTTTGTCTAGTATCTCGACCGTTTCAATGTTTGTTTACGTGAATCGTGACGTCACGACGCCATATTGTTAAAGATAGCGTTTTGGCGGCTTATTTAAACAGTACGTTTTTATTTACTATTTTTTAAAAGAAATACATTATGCAATTTGAAGTAATAGGTTTTTGTGGGTTCGTTAGACACCATTAAATAATCTGAGATGTTTATCAGAAACCAGTCAAATAGCCTATTATGGTTTTGTACAACCGATTACGAGTTGTAGGTCGTAAGTTCGAACCCAAACAGGCGCTTTACTTTGTGTAAATTATTTTATCACCACTGCTCTCGAAACGGTGAAAGAAAACATCGTGAGGATACCGGTATGTCCTAGAACCAAGAATTCGAAGACATGTGACATCTACCAACCCGCACTGTCCCGCGTGGTGGATTACGGCCCACTCCCTGTCTCAGAGAAGAAGCCTGGGTCCCAGCAGTGGGAACATTATAGGCTGATTATGATGATGACAACAGATTATCAAAAAAATATATAAATGTAATTGTGTATGTTATATAAATGGTACACCACAGACTACCTACAGTATCTTAAACGTTTTTAATCCATCCAAAGTTTGTCTTGAAAAGATCGCTCTTAGCGATAAGACCGCCCATTGTGTCACCCTTTGTAAAATTTCTATATTTATGTCTGTAATTTATATTGTGTACATAATAAAGAGTGTTCTATTCTATTATATTCAAACTGAACAGCTTTCTCCATGATACTAACATCATTATCACAAAAAATACCTAGTCGATCCAAAGGTATGGGAAAACTGATTATTTTTTCGCGATAACTATGTTGCTTCGATGGAAAAACGTTGTTCAGTTTGATGGTTTCTAGCACACCCTTAATTTTGACCACACCTATCTGATACAAGCTGTGAGTCAGCATTTTCGGCATTTCAGCTACATCTATTGTAATCTACATTAGTGTATGAAATGGTACAGTCCAGAACATGGACCTCTTTCAAGAGGATTTTCGCGAGCTATTTGATTATTATTATTCTCTTTTCTGTGGTTCTTCCAAGCTCCAAGCAAGAGCTTGTCTGATAAATCGCTTTAACAAAAAGATACGCTGAAACAATATATTATTATGTAGCGCTAAAAGCCTGTTTACCCAAAAGAAATAAATGTAAAGTAACATTTTCCTCGCTAAGTTTTAGTGAGATTTTAATTTAAAACGAAAACATTTAACTGTTGACGCAGATTGTATCTCTATCTCCCAGATTAAATCTTGATGTAATTAAACTTATCTAAATAAAACATCTAAACTACCTATATAGGCCATACAAACTGAGGCACCGAAGAATCTTACTTTATTATTACATATATATCTTCGTGAGAATGAAATTTCCACAAAACTCCCCTCATTCTTATACCACGGAACGATTTTTTCACCTTCTCTCGTATAGACTCTTAGCAAAGTAAACATGGGATATTGCGGTTATAATGTATGAGTTACAATAACAGCCGCCTAGCGAGGGAGATTATTTTGTGGCTCGTGGCGGAAAAACCTGAACGATGTTCGCTTTTAGAAAATGGAGTGTAGTAGATAAAGAATTTTCTTTGATAGTGTAATAAAAATCTTCTTAAGTTTACAAAGAAAGAACTTGGGCAGACTCTTTTGGTGTAATGATAGCAAAATTACTCAATAATCTGCGTTATGTGTTAAACTTAGCACAAATCACACAAAAAATAAAATAGCATTATTAAAAATTAATTTAATAAATTTTAGGCGATTTAGACGGAAGTAGATTTAGGACCAAACTTTAAAAACACACCCTAAACTAAAGGGTCACCAGCGGTCAGCAAAACACCAAATGCTTAAATGGGACCAACACACGATTTAACACACACCATTTGCAAGTTCAATCCAAACGGATTCCCAACAGCTTATAACTTACAGCAAATAATCCCCGGTGACCGAGAACCCTAATAAACATGAATAAAATAAAACCTCACAGTTTAGTGGTGAAAGTGGCGCTCAATAATATACCGGGGCGTCAAGAATTCACTGCTTTGGACCCTTTTTGGGGCACTATTATTTATATGCTAAAGAGGGTAGCGGTGCATGGGTTGCGCTAGGGTTGCGCAAAGGCAAATTTTAATGTTGGAATGAAGACCTAATTATGTCAACCCATTTATCTCTCTCTGACAGCGTCTGTCTTCTCTGGCACATATTACACGTCTACCTTCAAAGCAAAAGTAAATAGGCATCTTCTGGGTATACTCGTTCTATCGTAGACCTTATCCATTGCTTTCCACCAGGCGACATTGAGGTCAAAATCAGGCCCATGATGCAATAAAAAATTTAAAAAATCATTTGACAGGTGGGTCAATTAAAGAAGGTTGTACAGGGAATAAGGTCTGATGCATGACTTTCTAACTTCGGTGACTTGTTCACATTCGTTAATCGACCAATACCCAAGGTCACTAACCTGTGGTAGCCATAGCAAATGCTGTGTAATCGTGTTGAATTCTAGAATCCTGTTCATTTGGGTATTAACAACTACATATTTATATGGTTGTACGGTAGTCAAAATCCTATGAATCAAGAAATGACGGTGTTCTTTTTGTCTCTTCAAACATTCAAACAATTTATAATTAATAGTTTCTTTTAAAGAAAATTGTTCCTAATTATTAACCTATTATGTTAAAATTGAATATCAATTTATTAATAGGTAGGTACCTACCTATTAATAAATTGATATTCACACTTGAACTTCAAACGTTCACAGGAAAATAGACATTAGGGTACCCATGGACTTTTGCAGGTGACTGTACATTAGGTAAGGACCTGAATTAAATAGAACATGTTCGTGCTCAATTATTTTCGCAAAACCTAATGTACCCAACTCACTCTGACCAGACAGAAGACACGAAAATCTAGATCAAATATATAACCCTAAAACACAAGAAGCACTTTACCTACAATGATTATCCCTTTCACTGAAGCGGAAACCTGCCAACTGTGACGTGCGTGTTTACCTTAAACGCCTTTAACCTAGGCAACCCTATCTGGGGTATCCCTGTTATTATCTTGTCTTTTAACCCTGTCCTGACCGGCCATAACTTATTAGCTAAGGTACGTACTAACAGACAGGGCATGCGTAACTCAAAATTGTGATAATTTATTAAGTTTTTAGCCACAAACTTTTGTCTTAGCCGACTATTGTTTACATAGATATTCGAATTGTTTGAGATACAGTGTTGATAGATTTATTAGCATTTTGAGTTCAGTTTTAGGCTTGAGTAAAGATTATTGATTGATAGTTTCAGTAGCATAAGCTTGATTGGTCCATTGCTGCCATTAAATGGTTTTTTGGTTCGAAGTTCTCTAACGGATCTTGCGTTAGAAGTAAACTGGGAGAAATCGTCACGAAACGAAAAAGCGTTATGCAACTTTTTATTACATTTAATAGAGAAGAGCAACAGAGACAGTTTTCGTGGTTTTCAAGGGTGCTGAAGCCGATATTGAGGTCAAAATGAAAATCCAAGATGGCGGCTGCTTTTTTTTTTCGTCATGGATGTCGTTTTCATGATTTCGAAGGAGCTGAAGCCAATAGTAAGTTCAAAATTAAAAGCTAAGCAACCTATATAAATCGATAGGTGACATCAACATGCAAACGGAAAATATAATAACATCAAACCCCGTAAAGCCTCATGTTTCCAAGATATTAACGTTCAAAGTTGATCACGTGACATCTTTTTTTTTACTTTCGTACTTTTTGTTGATTAGATGTTTTGAAATAATCAATCTAAAGCTCCTGCCGGGGGACCCCCGTACCCACACTTTTTTTTTATTACTATATTCATTTAAAAATGTTAAGTAAATTTTTTAATAAAACCACATCAGCAGCAATGAGTTTCATTTTGACAGTTCAACAACATTAATTGCGTTATATGCGTTGTTGAGCAGACACATTTTTCGAACATACGGAGTAGCGGATTAGAAAAATGCTTCAAAATGATTCATGAGAGCAATAGTGTGTGTGCAATTAAGGTGCCGTCTTTGATTGGGTCTCTATAAAAACAATCGATTTGTCTACTTCAACCGTATTTCTTTTAGCTATAAGAAACTTAATAAGTGACTGGGATGGATTGTTTTTCGAACACAACTTTGGTGAGGCGTACATATTGTCCAGCATTGAACTGCGATAGGCAGAGTTGATTGATTGATTTCGAATCCACATTCTTGCAGACCAAACTACGTGAAAAAAATCTCAAAAGAAATAACGGAATTATCCAAATCGTCTTTTTTCCTCCATTAATAATGAAAAGCTATTTACCACGATCTAAAACTATACACCAATCAATGTTACGTTATGTTATTTTTGTGGTGTACAATAAAGTATATAAATAAATGTTAATTTCACACTACCAGAGAACGTTACAGTACTACCGCACGTACGTATCTCGGTAGGTACTAGGCGAGGCCAAGGTTATAATCAAACTTAGGAGCTTAGGCGCTCACCCCATCGTATATTGTGTATCTGAAGTAATTAATAAGTTGCGGTAGACTCGTCTTGTACTTCTGGCTTTGCTTGAAATAGATGCCTGTACAATTTACTTATTAAGATGGATTGGGCTGAAATGTGTTTTGGCTTCCGATGGAAGGTTTATTTTGACAACACCACACCATATTTAATGTTCACCAGTTATGTTTAAGTCCCATGTAACGGGATGGTAGGGACAGTACGGGAGGATATTATATTCTCTCATTAATACGTACAATAAAGTCTATTTGCAAACTCCGCGAAAATAAAAATACTTCATTCGGCTGCAAAAAAATTGTAAAGGAAATTTTGCATAACAGACCAGTGTTATGCAAAATTCCCTTTACAATTTTTTTACATAACCATATGATGACCCTGACCTGACACCAAATTAAACGAAGCACAATGGAACAAACACACACACTTACACACACACACCAGACGCACACACACCACTCACATATCACATAAACACACCATACCATACCTGAAATTACCTTTCTAGTCTCCACTCTGGAATTCGTGCTCCGGGCCCCAAAATACAGACTGTCTAGTTTGGGGCTCACTCATTAATACTATTTTGTAACCTAGCTGTAGGTAATATTTTAAGCTTCTCATGTCGTCTTAACTTGCTGTTAACCAGTGAACCTGTTTACTGTATTACTTGGACAATAAATATTTTCTATTTCTGTAATAATATTTGTGTCGTCATTATCACTCAGTCAAAAGACGTCCACTGCAGTTCATTCGCCTCCTTTATACCAGTTAGTTTTATTATTTTCGCAAATACTTTTCCATTATTCTTTGTGTTCGTGTCCAAGACTAGGGACTTAGAAACTGCCTTCTGTATATACCTATAAATCAGTAATGGCTTCTCATGATGTTAGCTGTGGTTTCTCGATATCAAACCTTTTACTGAAACGATCTATTTACGATATTTAGCACATATATAAAATTGTGAGTTATTCCGGTCGGAAGCCCTGAACCAAAACCCCTGGAATACCTGCTAGTTATTCTTCTGTTTTAATATCTGTCTTATCCACTATAAACTTTCTCATTCCGATTGAGTGAGTCCTCATTCAACAACAATGTGTACGTTTTCAAAGCATTGCTGCAATGTACTCGCGCGTAAAGCGTTACAGGTATTTAAGCAGCCGTAAATACCACTGGTCCACGATTCCTTATCCAACCAAGTGGACAATTAACATTTCGAGAAACACTAATGAATCTTTATTACTATTTCTCGAAAGGTTGCCATTCTTTGATAAGCATCTAAAAATAAAAGATAGAAGAGCTTAAAATATCTTCAATAATCAAACACAAACTCCCACGGATTCGTAGTGTAAGAGCGGACTAACAAAGTTACCTGTGTAGATGCTTAAGGCTTACGTTTTAATGGTCGGGTCGCTACGAAAGCCTACTTTTACTAGCTATCCACAGATTATATTCTGGCTAGTGATTTAATTAAATATTCAGTGTTATAGTGAAGGTTTCGTTCATAGTTTGGCAGTAAGTGTTACTATTAACTTCACAGACAGCTGTGCTGGTGAGGAGTTAGTTGCGACTCTTCCCAGCTAAAGTACTAAGAAATGGTGAAGGGCGAGCGTTTTGAGGGACCGTCTTATGTAACTTTGACGTTCAAACATTGCTGATTCTCAGCCTAATTTGAATAAATCATTGTCATGATAATTCTCCTACACTTATCCCAATTTTTAAACATTAACAGAGAGCTTAGTCTTATCCATGCCCACTTGGAATCAGCTTGGCCATCCACGCCCACTTGGAAAATTCACCCTGTACATATATTTAAGTGATAAAAATAAAAAATAAAACTTATCACTTTTTTTTGTCAGATTATTTTACAAGCAACATACTAGGGCGGATTTTTTTAAAAGTGTACCTAAGTTAAAATGAAGGTCCTCATTTTTTTTGTTTGGTTTTCAATATGTGTAGTTGAATTCTTATTGTCTATTAATTGAACTTTAAGAAAATGTATAGAATATTTAAATAGCTGCTACAAATTATTCATAATTGTTATTGAAATTATATTATAAAGGATTTTGGGTTCCACTGAATAACGATTTATTATCTTACTCAGTAAGTTTAATAAAACTGGTATAATGGAAATCATACTTTTATTAAATCAGGTAGGTATTATTTAATTAAAATAATCAACATTTAGTTCGGACAGAGAAATTTTACAATAAAATAATTGTATGTTTATATCCTCTGACTAACTTGTTGAATAATCAGTAGTGTGTTTTTCTTTATAACAGATTCAAATCGTCATTGATTATTATTTTGTTATATAATTTGAAAGTAAAACAAATATGTTGTCTTTATAATAATATTAAAATATCAAAAACTGAACACAAAATTTATAAATAAACCCTTAATTTTGAATTATTCTAAGAGGGACAGTTACTCATTGGAACGTTGAAATTTGTCAGTGGAAAAGTAAGGGCTCTGGTTACAATGAAGGATTTTTTGCCAATTTTGATTGTTTTACCAACTTATTGAAATTGATTTGCTTTGTTACAATATACTTACTAGAAAACTGAATAAACTTCATAATGAAAAACAATATTTAAAAAACCTTAAAAATATCATTAAAACTGACTTTGTTTTAATGAGTCTTAATGGTGCGTCCAGATCTGACGAATGCGCCGCTCGCGAACGGCTTGCAAACTGCGTGCGAGCGGCGCATTCGCCAAATGTAGACGCACCATAATATATCACGTATAAAATAACAATAGGAACACTGGTAATCATAATAATAAAGCTGCTTTTGAACTGTACATCGGTGATGATGGTTGGGAAGTTCAATATAACTAGAAAATTAAATAAACTTCTTAATGAAAAACAATATTTAAAAAACCTTAAAATATCATTAAAACTGACTTTGTTTTAATGAGACTTAATGGTGCGTCCAGATCTGAAAAAAAAAACAAAAAAAAATCTTACTATAGTTACTGTCTGACAATGTTTCAAGCAAAACAAAAACAATTCAAGCACAACAAAAACAAAAAAATATCCAAATTCAATTCAAAACAGTTGCTAGTTTTAATGATTTTGTGTCTATTTTAATAACGCAATAAAATATTAAGTGATCTGACGGAACGCTGTTCGTCGTGAATACAGCTTTAGCGTTCCACTGACTAACAATTTTCTCCACTGTGTAACGTTTTCGTCAGAATTAGTCAGTGGAATGTAACGAAAGTCCGACAAAAAATATGTTTGCATTTTTATTTCCATGATTTGCCGTTATATCAAGGAAATTATGCAACAATTTATAAAACTATTAACTAACAGTTGGTAAATTAAGTAGGAAACGTGTAAAAAATTGTTCAATTACCTTAAAAAGTGCCGCTAGTCACTGGATGTATTTTATGCATCATGACACTGTGCGCGTCCTCCTTGTAGCGGTTGTGCACGATGACAGAAAATTTGTTGTCAAGATGGCGGCAGTCAATCAGACAGCTTTGTAATGTTGCCAACGAAAAAATTTATTTAAAATTTAGTAATATTTTTTTAAAACCACTTAAATTCGCGTTACTCACGGGAAAGTTCCACCCGGTCAAATTTCCAGACTATGATTTAAAAAATAATTTAAAATCAATTTGTTATTAATGAATTGTTATAACTAGGTTTATCAGAAATATATTATTTAAGCCGTCTTATAATGTAATTACATCAATCTACATACTGATAATTAAACTATTATTCTACTTTTTAAGTTACTAGTTGACGAGGGGACATGACAAAAACCTACTTTTTAGTCATTTAATTGTACTGAAAAGTTATAAATAAACCAGAAACAATAAAAAAAGAAATACAGAAATGCTACCAAACATATGCTCAATCAAGACACGTTTGAAAAATCTTAGTTTATTGCACTTAAGTAAATAAAAAAAAACATTAAACTTAAGGGACATCATGAAAACCTAAGGTACACTTTTAAAAAAATCCGCAAAACAGTACTGTTTTAATTTTTTAGTCCAAACAATAGATTTTTTGTAATGAAATAATTGCTTCATATTTTGCAATAAATTACCAGCGTTGTGTCATCGCGCTTCTCTTTCTTTTCTATGCAGTCCGACAGTGACCGAGCTTTTTTTTTTTCTCTATCTCTGGGTGGAGCGGAAGGGAATGTCAGACTCTTACTGACTAAAATCCACACGTGGTCCTTGCTTAGCCCTTTATGTTCCGGGCCAGCGGTAACCCTTTCGGACAATCTCGCTGACCCGGCAGGCTTCGGCCCTATGGGGCCCCCTCCTCGATGCTGACATCAGCGAGTGAGACTGACTTATTCTTTTGTTCTCTGAGTGAATTCACAAGGAATGCATTATTTATAATAAGCTATAGATTTTAGTATGTTTATGTTAGGATAAGCGCATATACCGCATTGGGTTATGTCCTGGAATAGTTTATGTAAGTGGAAATAAATAAATAAATAAAAAATCTCTTTAAGGCGCGCGTGGAACACGTACGCGCCGTCCAGTACGGGCCTGGTCCTGATCGTACGGTGATTTACACCATTACTCTCCGCCCGCAGGCCCGCGCCTACGGTGGCCGGGAGTCGTCCCGTGGCTCCCGACGCCCGGAGCGTCTCCCGCGGCGGCTGGGACGGGAAGCTCTCTCCCTCATCCGTCCCGCCACCTCCTTCGCTAGCATGACTACTTCGCAGAAGGAGGTGACTGCCTCCCACTCCCTCTCGCCCCGGACCATGGCTTGCACCAGCGCCGGACGCGAGGGGTCGCCGCCGCTGCCGATTGCCTCTACGAGGACACGGCAGTGCTCCGCCCAAGCGGGGCAGACCTCCACCGTGTGCTCCACCGTGTCCTCTGGGCGATCCTGGCAATGGTGACACCCAGGCGTTTCCTCCCGCGTGATGTGCAGGAACCTCCCGAAGCTTCCGTGTCCGGTGAGGACCTGCGTCAGGCGGTAGGTGAGGGCGCCGTGGCGCCTCTCTAGACACTCCTCAAAGAGGGGTCTTATCGCCGCTGTCGCGGCGTGCCCTGCGCTGGGTTGCGACAGTCGCTCCTTCCATGCCGACATGAGATCGCGCCGGAGATCCGTCCGCTCCGCAGCGATTTGCCGCGGAAGCGACGCGGCAGTGACCGCGCTTTAGGTCATGTAAGCCCATTAATCCACCACGCGGGCCCAGTGCGGGTTGATAGATGTCAAATGTCTTCGAATTTTTGATTCTAGGACATACTGGTTTCCTAACGATGTTTTCCTGCGCCTTTTCGAGAGCAGTGGTGATGTAATTGTTTACACAGAGTAAAACGCCTGTCTGGGTTCGATATCAGGAAAATTAAATATTATCTACTCAATAGCGCTTGTTACTGACACGTTATTATACCGATCAGTTTCACTTTGATTGAGCTCCTTATTAACTTGGCTTCACTGGGTAAAGCTTTGCTTGGACCAACTTCACGAATAATATTGTTGCTGAAACTTTGCCGTGTTTCTCAATCCAGATTCATATTGATGAAATATTTATTAGAATTGATTTTGTATTCTTGGGTTTGAAAATACATTAAAGAAATTGAACACTGAAATTAAACAAAGATGGATGTCAACTACATAAAGGCTCCTTCAAACAGGCGCGACACGCGATAAAATCACGCGCGGCACAGAGGCACCGCAAGTCGCGCAACGAGGCTTTGCCTTTGTGTCGCGCGCGATTATATCGCGTGTCGCGCCTGTTTGTAAGAGCCTTAAAATAATAATATGTTACCTTGTCAGTAGCGTCATTTCTTTCTTGAATTCTTTATCCCATGTTGCCCAGCAAAAAAAAAAATATTTTCGCATCATAAGTGCTGCAGCGTAGAGTGCGCAATATGTTTTTGTACCAGAAACAATTTAGAATCGTACGTCATGATTGTAATCGAAGGTTAAGCTATCTTGCTGCGGTCGGTTCATAGATGGGTAACCGTCCATTACATGTCGAGACCCCTCCGTGCCCCGGAAAGCACGTTAAGCCGTTGGTCCCGGCTGTCATTCGTAGATCTTTGATAGTCGTTACGGTTAGTCAGAAGTCCAAAAGTCTGACAACCATTCTTACCAAGGGGTATCGTGGTAAAATACTGCACCGGTAAGGGCCTGTGCACACCACGTTTTTTAAACGCGCCGTTGACGCGCTTTGTAGCGATACAGACGCGATACGCACGCGAGTCAGACGCAGCCTGTAGACCTTCTGTAGGATAAAAGCGCGCCGTCGACACACATTCCTAAAACGCGCGTCAACGGCGCGTTTAAAAAACGTGATGTGTACAGGCCCTTAGAGTAAACACCGACCCTTACATAGATAAGAAAAGACTAGGCATCATCATTGATTTATGATTGTAATAAATATAATCGTTTATGTTCATAGACACACTATAAAATAGTTTCAACGCTCATAAATTTCATTTAAAACAATAAAAATTACAAAGCAGAAAAGCATTTCAGCACTTTTTTTACACAATCTCTGTATTTTCATAATCTCTTAGTAGCATAATATTTCATCGAGCAGTTAGTAGGAGCTGCACTAATCTACGGTACTGAAAAATGCACGCAGCTGAAGCAGATTTGTAACTGTTCGTAGTACACCGAGAAACAGTTTGTCTAGGACCTCGTTACCAGGAAGCGGGTGTTCAGCTATCCAGAACTATTGGGAGTAATCCAGTATGCGATTAATATAAACAGAGAATTACTTCAACGGAAAAATTTCATTTCACAGGCTTTGTGTGTAAATCGTCGTCCTGGAAAGTTTTCCAAAAGAGTCATCGAGAAAAGTCGACTAACACTAGCTTTTTTTAACCGACTTCGAAAAAGGAGGAGGTTTTCAATTCGGATGTTCAAATTTTTTTTTTGTATGTATGTTCGGGCATAACTCCCTCATTTATAGACGGATTTGCAAAATTCCGAAATGGTCCCATTTAAATTTTGTAAAGATCTGATGATGAGTTTCGGAGACAGACAACGGAACTCTTCAATAAATGCCAGCAAATCAACCGCGATTGCTGCTATCGGATATGTATGCATTGTTTACGCAATCAGACAACATATCATTACGCCTGTACCCTCTAAAGGGGTACGCAGATGTGTTCAATAGCTTCCTGTCACTGATATTCACATAGCAAGTAGTGTGTTATTTACAAAAAGAAAAAAATCGACTTCCAAAATACAAAGTGAAAAATAACTTTAATTTCGGAAGTCGGTCGACACCAACTTCCGAAATTAAAGTTATTTTTCACTTTGTAGGGTTTTTTTTTTTGGAAATCGCCTGTTTTTTTTTTTTTTCAACATAAAAAAAACAGTTTTTAATCAAAATTATTGACCTAAATCTTTAATTAAAATCACAGCAGCTATTGACAACCGTTCGATACGCGAACATTAATCAATGTTATGAAAAGAGTCTTCTAAAGGCTTTGTCAGTTTAAATCAAATAGTCGACCCCCATTCTTCCGGTCGATAGCTATTTGTAGGTGGGGGGGGGGGGCAAGGCAAATTAGTAATTGAAAGCGTGCCATTTTCAATCCGATAGCCTGTCGTATGGTTGTGAAAACTTCTTTAGGCGCGTTGGGCGCGTTCGGATGTGTTCGGATGTGTTCGGGATGTACTCGGTTTTAATGAATATCCGATATGTCAGTGAGTGATGGCAAAGTATTCTGTTTGTGTTTTGTTTTCACTTCTGTCAGCACTCCCGGAGTGCCACTGTTTTTTTTAAATTCTTTATTGAGAGTAACCATGAGACTCATACAGTGTTAGTAACAATAAAATAAACTTACTACTATGTTAGTGATACAATTACAACAACAATTACACAAACAAAACTGTTTTCGCATTCAAGCTGAGATACTGGAGCAACGACTTACAATACAGAATGCGCAAGTAAAAGTAAAAGAATATATTAACTCTTATCTATTATAGGAAATACAATAGGTATATCGAATAATCTTGTGTCAATTTAGATGATGTGGAAACGATCGAACAACGGCAGTGTTAATCGATTTTTTGTCGCTGACGGTACCTTGTTTCTTCAACCAATTTACTTTTGGTGGGACGTTCTTTCCATTAGCCAAACTATGATGTAGGTACCTAATTAGATTTACACAACATAAGGCGTATGTTTCCCGTAGGGTTGGGCAGAGTTGTACCTATAGTACACCCACATTTCGCCAGGTATATTTTAGTCCTATGTAAGGCCACGGACACGAAGTCAGCGGGGAGGCGGCGGCGGCGCGGGGAGCGGCACGGCAACGCAGACCCGGTCTCGAAGCCAGCGGGCAGATCGCGCGGCGTTAGAACGGAGTACTTAGTGTTGTATTATGAGAAATTTGTGTCTTTTTTCGCGAACGAAATGTCTAAACATCGACGACAACATCTTTTTGATACAACATTGAAACGTCGGTCGATAATAAGCAAAAAATTAAAATGCACAAGACTACGATAATGCAGACGCGCGGGCAGCGCTAGACTGGTGCGCATCGCTCGTACGCCGCTCGGCGCGCCGTGGCGCGCCGCTGCCTTCGAGGCCACCATATAAATCTATGCATTGAAACGCGCCGCTCCCCGCACCGCCGCCGCCGCCGCAGCCGCCCCGCGCCCGCTTACTTCGTGTCCGCAGCCTAATAGAGGGCGGGCCCAATGCCATCAACCGGGTATAAATCCAGACTCCGGGCTGCTACTGAAAAATTCCAGATGGAAAAACCACAGACACAGTGTCCTACAGTGGAAAACCATTTGACACAGTGTTCCATTTTTACGCTGAACTGGTGCACAATATTTGTCTTGATAAAATATGGATAGTCTAGCATTTGTTAGTTACGTTTTTTTTTACGTATTGGTGATCAAAACGCTCTTAACTAACTGGTATGATTCCTCACACAATTTGTCTAAGTATAAATAAATCTTTCTCCAGAGACGAAAGTAGGTACATTACGCTTGTGCCTGCACAGTAGGAAGCTATAAAAATAAGATGTCCGACTCAACGTTTAAATGAAAAATAATGGTCCCGTAGGTGAGAGAGTCAGGGAATTAAACCCCTAGCGCAGGTAGTATGCACTTTGTCTACTTGCGTTATTTAGTCAAGACGCAATATAAGAAATGGCTGAGCTTGGAATTTTTTGAACTTGGTCAATTTTATCGAGTTTAAAGACACTTATATTTGGTACAGTATTTTTATCTCACAAAGCGACGCGCGCTTTACTTATGTTTACTAAGTATACAAACATGCTGTGAATGTATGAGTAAGCGCAGACCGAAGTCAGCAGTTCGTGTGTGTGTTTTGTACTGACGCTACTAGTCTTCACGCACACATTCAAAGAGTGTTTAACACTTGTTTACCACACGTAAAGTGCGTGTCGTAATAATACTGTAGAATAGCGACCGGCAGCAAAGCGAGATTTAGGTATAGGTACGGTCGGATATACCAAACCTACAATTATGTATCACACCTCATAGAGGCTTGTTTTGTGACGTAGCTCACATTAATCTGGTTAGTCTAAATTCCCATTAACCTGACGCGAAATATCATACAACTTTAGCCTGTTAATTGACACAGGGTTTCCCTGTAGACGAAGAATAGATAGCAAGGAATCATCTCGGGGGATAGTACCAATTATGAAACAATTTAAACTAAGTCAAACTCGAAGCAAAATCGATTTTCCACGATTTCTGTAATATTACCACTACCTTCAACGACTTTTTGTCAAGACTTATGACTTCAAAAAATATTTAAAATGTATTATTTTACATCGTCAATAGTTATCTCACTGGTATTCATTAGAATCTTGCAAAGAGATAAAAAAAAATGCAATCGTGCTACCCAAAAAATATAAACGCTTTAAAGCAAGCGCTTTTTTACCATTCTCGACTGCCAGAGACCAACAAAAAAGGATGATATATTACTTTTCCACAAAAAAAATGAGTCAAAAACTTAAACTGCATAAAAAAACAGCTTGGCCGGAAAAATTCGGGGCGACTTTTATTCGAGCCATTTAGACTGTGTTATTCCGGCGAAACAACTCGGAAATATTCCACGGCTTTGTTAGTGTGAGATGTAGTCGTCTCGGGTGCTCGAAATTTAGAGCTAATGTACGCGCTTTAGTTATGGCTCGAGCTTATCAGGCACCTTCGTTTCGACTCCGAGTTTGGGGAAATTTAGAAGACAGGTTGTGTAATCAGTTTTATTTAGAATGTGTGCTTCTTGATTTAATCAGAGGCTGGCGAAAGATCTGAGAGAATGTGTAAATCTTAGTGTGGAATATTGCGGTCCCTAAAGGATTAAGTAATGTAAGCGAATCTATTTTGATGTCATATTAATGTAGTTTATATTAAGTGCTTTTTGTCCAACGTGGGTGTCGGAGAGTGTGAATATACTACTTAGTACACTGGATATTTCTTATGGACAAATTCATATAGTCTATCATCAAAACATCGTTGAGGCTAATATCAATATAGGGGAGAGTTTTTATGCTTTTAGTTCATCTTATAAAGTTGATATTCGTGGTCTTAGGATGCTTGTGTTCAGCTACGGATGTTTACCGGTCTGCAACTGATGGCAATTTCTAACAGATACCTACATAGAAGGTAGATACATAAATTTGTGACGTGTTAATATTATTAATACGTTACTTATGTATCTACCTACTTAATAGGCTTAACAAAAGGATCATCTAAATCTGACCCGCCAATTTTGAGAAAGATAGTATTTCGTAATATACAGGTTGGAAATTTGGGCACGTGATAAGGGCAAGTACCTTAACTATCCTGATAACATGATGATCTGCTTTGACAGATAAAAAAAAAATACAGTCAGCAAGAAAATGGTAAATTTACTGGAAACTCTTTTTGATGCCTTTGCACAAGGATAAAGATGAGTTATCCCTACAATAATATCAAAACCGAATGGCTATTGATCCATAGGCCACTTTCACCCAGTCTCCTTTATAAATCATTCTGATTTCTGGTGCAAAGATTGGGTGTTAAATTTACTTCCCATTAGACCTATATAAAATCGCCCAGTCTCCTTTAATTATACAATATTTCCGGGAAATATTATCCGAGATTAGACCCCGAACTAAAATAATAACCTTTGTTACAGCATACCCTTTGAACGATATACCTAAAACACATACCCAGTATGGTACTTTGCCAGCGACCGCAGTACGTCGAACACTCGTAAATTTTATACGTCGAATTGATAGATAGTATAAAACCATGTTACGACGACAATCGAGGCTTAACGACCGACTCGGGATCAGCACGTTACAGAATGGGAACAAAAATAATTTTTAAATCCATTGCTGGTTTACTGCAGTGCAATTAAGGTGAGTTAAAAATATTTAGATCAAAGCACGCAATGTAATGACAAGTAAAGGGTATTTCAAGACTTGGGTATGCCGTAGAATCATTTGATTATGAAGCATTTTTATAGTGATCTACTGAAATAAACGGTATCAATAATAAAAATGCTTTAAACTGGAATTTAGTTAAGTGACTGCTAACTTTATTAGCGTCCCAAATTAATTTATTTATTTAAGTTAACATGCACACCCAAACTAAAAAGTTACACACGTACCTTAGTACCGTACTTAATTATGTTAGGTTATATTTTTATTATATTTATTTATTTTTTTTTTTTTTTGCTAGCCTGTGCTGTCCCACTGCTGGGCAAAGGCCTCCCCCAAATCCTTCCAGGAACTCTTTTCCCGCGCCACCTCGAACCAGCCCTCGCGGTACGCGTCCAGGTCATCTCGCCATCTCTTTCTGGGCCGGCCTCGGCGGCGCCGTCCATCTTCAGGCACCCATTGTGTGGAGATTTTTGCCCAGCGGTCATCGTGCATACGGCTAATGTGACCCGCCCAATCCCATTTGAGCCTGGCAGAAATAATTTAGAATCGTACGTCATGATTGTAATCGAAGGTTAAGCTATCTTGGTGCGGTCGGTTCATAGATGGGTAACCGTCCATTACATGTCGAGACCCCTCCGTGCCCCGGAAAGCACGTTAAGCCGTTGGTCCCGGCTGTCATTTGTAGATCTTTGATAGTCGTTACGGTTAGTCAGAAGTCCAAAAGTCTGACAACCATTCTTACCAAGGGGTATCGTGGTAAAATACTGCACCGGTAAGGGCCTGTGCACACCACGTTTTTTAAACGCGCCGTTGACGCGCGTTTGTAGCGATACAGATGCGATACGCACGCGAGTCAGACGCAGCCTGTAGACCTTCTGTAGGATAAAAGCGCGCCGTCGACACACATTCCTAAAACGCGCGTCAACGGCGCGTTTAAAAAACGTGATGTGTACAGGCCCTTAGAGTAAACACCGACCCTTACATAGATAAGAAAAGACTAGGCATCATCATTGATTTATGATTGTAATAAATATAATCGTTTATGTTCATAGACACACTATAAAATAGTTTCAACGCTCATAAATTTCATTTAAAACAATAAAAATTACAAAGCAGAAAAGCATTTCAGCACTTTTTTTACACAATCTCTGTATTTTCATAATCTCTTAGTAGCATAATATTTCATCGAGCAGTTAGTAGGAGCTGCACTAATCTACGGTACTGAAAAATGCACGCAGCTGAAGCAGATTTGTAACTGTTCGTAGTACACCGAGAAACAGTTTGTCTAGGACCTCGTTACCAGGAAGCGGGTGTTCAGCTATCCAGAACTATTGGGAGTAATCCAGTATGCGATTAATATAAACAGAGAATTACTTCAACGGAAAAATTTCATTTCACAGGCTTTGTGTGTAAATCGTCGTCCTGGAAAGTTTTCCAAAAGAGTCATCGAGAAAAGTCGACTAACACTAGCTTTTTTTAACCGACTTCGAAAAAGGAGGAGGTTTTCAATTCGGATGTTCAAATTTTTTTTTTGTATGTATGTTCGGGCATAACTCCCTCATTTATAGACGGATTTGCAAAATTCCGAAATGGTCCCATTTAAATTTTGTAAAGATCTGATGATGAGTTTCGGAGACAGACAACGGAACTCTTCAATAAATGCCAGCAAATCAACCGCGATTGCTGCTATCGGATATGTATGCATTGTTTACGCAATCAGACAACATATCATTACGCCTGTACCCTCTAAAGGGGTACGCAGATGTGTTCAATAGCTTCCTGTCACTGATATTCACATAGCAAGTAGTGTGTTATTTACAAAAAGAAAAAAATCGACTTCCAAAATACAAAGTGAAAAATAACTTTAATTTCGGAAGTCGGTCGACACCAACTTCCGAAATTAAAGTTATTTTTCACTTTGTAGGGTTTTTTTTTTTGGAAATCGCCTGTTTTTTTTTTTTTTCAACATAAAAAAAACAGTTTTTAATCAAAATTATTGACCTAAATCTTTAATTAAAATCACAGCAGCTATTGACAACCGTTCGATACGCGAACATTAATCAATGTTATGAAAAGAGTCTTCTAAAGGCTTTGTCAGTTTAAATCAAATAGTCGACCCCCATTCTTCCGGTCGATAGCTATTTGTAGGTGGGGGGGGGGGGGCAAGGCAAATTAGTAATTGAAAGCGTGCCATTTTCAATCCGATAGCCTGTCGTATGGTTGTGAAAACTTCTTTAGGCGCGTTGGGCGCGTTCGGATGTGTTCGGATGTGTTCGGGATGTACTCGGTTTTAATGAATATCCGATATGTCAGTGAGTGATGGCAAAGTATTCTGTTTGTGTTTTGTTTTCACTTCTGTCAGCACTCCCGGAGTGCCACTGTTTTTTTTAAATTCTTTATTGAGAGTAACCATGAGACTCATACAGTGTTAGTAACAATAAAATAAACTTACTACTATGTTAGTGATACAATTACAACAACAATTACACAAACAAAACTGTTTTCGCATTCAAGCTGAGATACTGGAGCAACGACTTACAATACAGAATGCGCAAGTAAAAGTAAAAGAATATATTAACTCTTATCTATTATAGGAAATACAATAGGTATATCGAATAATCTTGTGTCAATTTAGATGATGTGGAAACGATCAAACAACGGCAGTGTTAATCGATTTTTTGTCGCTGACGGTACCTTGTTTCTTCAACCAATTTACTTTTGGTGGGACGTTCTTTCCATTAGCCAAACTATGATGTAGGTACCTAATTAGATTTACACAACATAAGGCGTATGTTTCCCGTAGGGTTGGGCAGAGTTGTACCTATAGTACACCCACATTTCGCCAGGTATATTTTAGTCCTATGTAAGGCCACGGACACGAAGTCAGCGGGGAGGCGGCGGCGGCGCGGGGAGCGGCACGGCAACGCAGACCCGGTCTCGAAGCCAGCGGGCAGATCGCGCGGCGTTAGAACGGAGTACTTAGTGTTGTATTATGAGAAATTTGTGTCTTTTTTCGCGAACGAAATGTCTAAACATCGACGACAACATCTTTTTGATACAACATTAAAACGTCGGTCGATAATAAGCAAAAAATTAAAATGCACAAGACTACGACAATGCAGACGCGCGGGCAGCGCTAGACTGGTGCGCATCGCTCGTACGCCGCCGCTCGGCGCGCCGTGGCGCGCCGCTGCCTTCGAGGCCACCATATAAATCTATGCATTGAAACGCGCCGCTCCCCGCACCGCCGCCGCCGCCGCAGCCGCCCCGCGCCCGCTTACTTCGTGTCCGCAGCCTAATAGAGGGCGGGCCCAATGCCTTCAACCGGGTATAAATCCAGACTCCGGGCTGCTACTGAAAAATTCCAGATGGAAAAACCACAGACACAGTGTCCTACAGTGGAAAACCATTTGACACAGTGTTCCATTTTTACGCTGAACTGGTGCACAATATTTGTCTTGATAAAATATGGATAGTCTAGCATTTGTTAGTTACGTTTTTTTTTACGTATTGGTGATCAAAACGCTCTTAACTAACTGGTATGATTCCTCACACAATTTGTCTAAGTATAAATAAATCTTTCTCCAGAGACGAAAGTAGGTACATTACGCTTGTGCCCGCACAGTAGGAAGCTATAAAAATAAGATGTCCGACTCAACGTTTAAATGAAAAATAATGGTCCCGTAGGTGAGAGAGTCAGGGAATTAAACCCCTAGCGCAGGTAGTATGCACTTTGTCTACTTGCGTTATTTAAACAAGACGCAATATAAGAGATGGCTGGGCTTGGAATTTTTTGAACTTGGTCAATTTTATCGAGTTTAAAGACACTTACTTATATTTGGTACAGTATTTTTATCTCACAAAGCGACGCGCGCTTTACTTATGTTTACTAAGTATACAAACATGCTGTGAATGTATGTGTAAGCGCAGACCGAAGTCAGCAGTTCGTGTGTGTGTTTTGTACTGACGCTACTAGTCTTCACACACACATTCAAAGAGTGTTTAACACTTGTTTACCACACGTAAAGTGCGTGTCGTAAAAATACTGTAGAATAGCGACCGGCAGCAAAGCGAGATTTAGGTATAGGTACGGTCAGATATACCAAACCTACAATTATGTATCACACCTCATAGAGGCTTGTTTTGTGACGTAGCTCACATTAATCTGGTTAGTCTAAATTCCCATTAACCTGACGCGAAATATCATACAACTTTACCCTGTTAATTGACACAGGGTTTCCCTGTAGACGAAGAATAGATAGCAAGGAATCATCTCGGGGGATAGTACCAATTATGAAACAATTTAAACTAAGTCAAACTCGAAGCAAAATCGATTTTCCACGATTTCTGTAATATTACCACTACCTTCAACGACTTTTTGTCAAGACTAGTGACTTCAAAAAATATTTAAAATGCATTATTTTACATCGTCAATAGTTATCTCACTGGTATTCATTAGAATCTTGCAAAGAGATAAAATAAAAAAAAATGCAATCGTGCTACCCAAAAAATATAAACGCTTTAAAGCAAGCGCTTTTTTACCATTCTCGACTGCCAGAGACCAACAAAAAAGGATGACATATTACTTTTCCACAAAAAAAATGAGTCAAAAACTTAAACTGCATAAAAAAACAGCTTGGCCGGAAAAATTCGGGGCGACTTTTATTCGAGCCATTTAGACTGTGTTATTCCGGCGAAACAACTCGGAAATATTCCACGGCTTTGTTAGTGTGAGATGTAGTCGTCTTGGGTGCTCGAAATTTAGAGCTAATGTACGCGCTTTAGTTATGGCTCGAGCTTACCAGGCACCTTCGTTTCGACTCCGAGTTTGGGGAAATTTAGAAGACAGGTTGTGTAATCAGTTTTATTTAGAATGTGTGCTTCTTGATTTTATCAGAGGCTGGCGAAAGATCTGAGGGAATGTGTAAATCTTAGTGTGGAATATTGCGGTCCCTAAAGGATTAAGTAATGTAAGCGAATCTATTTTGATGTCATATTAATGTAGTTTATATTAAGTGCTTTTTGTCCAACGTGGGTGTCGGAGAGTGTGAATATACTACTTAGTATACTGGATATTTCTTATGGACAAATTCATATCGTCTGTCATTAAAACAACGTTGAGGCTAATATCAATATAGGGGGGAGTTTTTTATGCTTTTAGTTCATCTTATAAAGTTGATATTCGTGGTCTTAGGATGCTTGTGTTCAGCTACGGATGTTTACCGCTCTGCAACTGATGGCAATTTCTAACAGGTACCTACATAGAAGGTAGATACATACATTTGTGACGTGTTAATATTATTAATACGTCACTTATATATCTACCTACTTAATAGGCTTAACAAAAGGATCATCCAAATCTGACCCGCCAATTTTGAGAAAAATAGACTTTCGTAATATACAGGTTGGAAATTTGGGCACGTGATAAGGGCAATACCTTAACTATCCTGAAAACATGATGATCTGCTTTGACAGATCAAAAAAAAATACAGTCAGCAAGAAAATGGTAAATTTACTGGAAACTCTTTTTGATGCCTTTGCACAAGGATAAAGATGAGTTATCCCTACAATAATATCAAAACCGAATGGCTATTGATCCATAGGCCACTTTCACCCAGTCTCCTTTATAAATCATTCTGATTTCTGGGGCAAAGATTGGGTGTTAAATTTACTTCCCATTAGACCTATATAAAATCGCCCAGTCTCCTTTAATTATACAATATTTCCGGGAAATACTATCCGAGATTAGACCCCCAACTAAAATAATAACCTTTGTTACTGCATACCCTTTGAACGATATACCTAAAACACATACCCAGTATGGTACTTTGCCAGCGACCGCAGTACGTCGAACACTCGTAAATTTTATACGTCGAATTGATAGATAGTATAAAACCATGTTACGACGACAATCGAGGCTTAACGACCGACTCGGGATCAGCACGTTACAGAATGGGAACAAAAATAATTTTTAAATCCATTGCTGGTTTACTGCAGTGCAATTAAGGTGAGTTAAAAATATTTAGATCAAAACACGCAATGTAGTGACAAGTAAAGGGTATTTCAAGTCTTGGGTATGCCGTAGAATCATTTGATTATGAAGCATTTTTATAGTGATCTACTGAAATAAACGGTATCAATAATAAAATGCTTTAAAGTGGAATTTAGTTAAGTGACTGCAAACTTTATTAGCGTCCCAAATTAATTAATTAATTTAAGTTAACATGCACACCCAAACTAAAAAGTTACACACGTACCTTAGTACCGTACTTAATTATGTTAGGTTATATTTTTATTATATTTATATATTATTTTATACATTTTATTATATTTTGTCGGCCTTGTAGACTGTAGATTTGTAGACCTTTTTTATTTGATTAAGTACTGGTACTTGTTGACAGGCTTACCGCTGTCCTCCCATACCTATTAATTTTACAATTATATTAAAAGAGTAACCGTGAGTTTCTTGCCGGGTTTCTGTCTCCATAGAAAACGACCAATTGGAACCGTGCACCTAGCTTCTGACGTTCCATAAGTGCCCATGAACCGACATGGGCTCATAAGATCCGTCAGTATGTGAAATAAAATATTTAGATTTTGATTTAGGTAAAATACAATTTTAAGAAAAAGGTAATATCGAGAAAATAATTACAATAACAAATAAAAAATAAACAAAATGCAAACAGGTGGAAAAAAAATTGTTCAGTGTTCTCATAAAGCCGTGTCTCCTGCGCGTGTTTTTTCGAAACATTACACAAAAACATTAAACCAAAGAGGCGTGGCCAAGTGGCCATACACATTTGTGTAAGAAAACACGATGATTTTGTTTACCGAGCAGCATGGAAAACATTCCTCGCGCGGGTAAATAGGGGAAGGGCTTGTTTCATTTTCAACCGCCACACGCACCGTGCGCATCCAGCACTTAGCATTTTGAAATCTTAATTCCAACTGACGCAGGTTTTGAGGTTATATTGTCTTGTGAATATTTGACACTAATCTAAAAATTTTAACACGCAGGAGACAGATGACAAACAAATGTTTATGTGTAAGGTTTTTTGTGTAACGTTTCGAAAAAACACGCGCAAGAGACACGGCTTAATACCTATTATAAGAATCTAGATGGTACCCAGATCACAATCGATGGTCGTACCTACACTCCATTTGAAATAAGATTAGACATTTAAATAAACCTTTTTTACAGTCCGTTCAACCGATTTTAACTTCTTTATCGTAGGTTTAAGGATGGTATTAAAAGCAAAAAAGTGGTTTCAATAGTAACTGTTTACTGCAGCTGCCATGTCATGCAACCAACGCAATAGAATTCAATATCAGTTGAAAGGGTTGTAAAAAAGGTTTATTTAAACGTCTAATCTTATCTCAAGTGGAGTATGAGTATATAGAGTATAGTTCAATCAGTAATAATCCCAGAAAACCCAAAATTTTATCGTCCTTAACATTGTTTAGACAGCAGCTCAGTCTAGCTCAGTTCGCATACATTAAACTAGAAGGGAAATGAGGTCGTGAGTTTGAACCCGTTGGGTAATATTACTTAACTTTATACAGGGGAAAACTTGTTTGACTCCTAAAATATCTCGTAAAGTAAGAAACTACGGAAGCAACTTGCCAAGGATCTAATTTCAGTAAAAGGAAAATATAGTTTGTTAAGAGCAATAAAACGGGGGATATGTTCGTGGCTGTATTGAAATATCTGGTCTGGTCTAGGATGGAGGAACTTAAAGTGCAGCTGTGTTTCGTCCCACAGAAGTTGTAAAAGTCGGTGGAGAAATTATCGATGAAAAGTTTGTAGGCGTCAGACCGGCAATAGTAATGTCGAGTATCTTACCAAACTTTACTGTTCCACTAAAGGTTAATCAAAAATTTGAATGCTTTTTGAAGTCCGTACTCAAAGGGTGCCAACGGCATCCTATTACTTAGCCTCCGCTGTCCGTCTGTCCATGCATTCGTCCACCCGTCCGTCCGTCTGTCTGTCAGCGGGTCTGTCTCTGTCTGTCTCATGAACCGTAATAAGTAGACAGTTGAAAACAGTGTGTATTTCTATTGCCACTATAACAACAAAAAATAAAGTTAAATATTAAGGGGGTCCCCATAAAAGAAACGTGTTTAAAATATATATTATTTTATATATTGTTAGACAACTATTGTGCGATGGTACGGTAACCTTCATGTGCGAGTCCGACTCGCACTTCGCTGATTCTTCCTTGTCAATAGTCTAAATTCAATAATTTATACTTAAAGCAAACTAATTTTTATAGATTTTTCAAATGTTATGTTTATCTGCAAAAAAACATTACCTGGTTTAATTAAGATCATATTGATACTAAATAAGGATTACAGTATAACATTAGGTCAGTGTCAGGTTCTAGGGTCATATTTGTTACATTCGCGAATCATATTTTAATCAATATAGGTACCAGTCTTACCGAGGGTTATCGTATTACCCGGTTACTGGGTTGTGGACCCACTTCTCCCTTTGCCTTTCTCACAATTTCGTGCGTGGATTCGCCAAAGATCGACCGAACTCCATAACAACAGATGGTCACGGGCAACAGACTGTAGACAGTCAAAATTGGCTTTACCAATGATTCACCCACGACTAACCAAAAAACTTCTTAGCCTAAGTAGAAATAACCTTAGAATAATAATAGGTTCAATTACGGGCCACAACCTCCTTAACAAACATCTTTTCAACATAGGCGCCACAGACAGCCCCCTTTGCAGGGGCTGCCTTGACGCCGAGGAATCAGCCGCCCACGTCATCCTGGAATGCGAGGCCGTGGCTTCTCAACGTGCAGAAATCCTCGGAACAATGAGGTCGCTCCGCGAAGCCTGCGAAGCTCCCAGGAAGCTTCTGTGCTTTTGGGCGGAGCTTGGCTGGCTCTGTTAGCCAGAATCCCCACGCACAACGGACCGAATGAGAGTCTAAGTGCGGAAAAGGGAGCCCCATCATCATCATCATCATCATCTGGGTTGTGGAGGTCAAATAGGCAGTCACTCCATGTAAAATACTGGTATTCAGCTGCATCCGGTTAGACTGGAAGCCGACTCCAACATACATAGTTGGGAATCCTACCTATCATCATCATCTGATGATGATAAGTACAATGTGACACTGACCTGTAAATTGCAAAAAACGTAAGATTTGAATTTCGCGAGCTACCTTAGCGCATCCCCTTAAATAAATTGCGAAACTCTTGCACAAAGACTCCATTTTGAAGACAACATTACAAAGCACGTGACATTTTGATACTCCCTAGTATGCTCTACAATGGAACACCCATTCCTTCAGTTGTAAACAATGCATGTACCTACAAATTGCAAGCCACGTCCCTAGACATTGCCTAGAATCAGAGAGTAGTCAGCAAATGGAGTAATAATTAATATACAGGTCAAGGAAGTGAGACACATCTGCGTTAACTCAGTAAAAGAGATCTAAAATATGATATCTGGTCTAATGTAATGCCGCCTGTCCGTTGAGTTGTTTAATATTTTAACCGCGATTCTTACATTTCCGTCCAGAAATACAACTCTAGTAACTAATATTCCCTTTTACACACGCTGTCTACATTTCTTTATCTACTTTCCTATCGCAGGTATGCTGGAAGAGATTTCTATAGAATAAGCAATATCATCATCATCATCATCATCATTTCAGCCGAAAGACGTCCACTGCTGTTTGGCAATTCTTCGGGCTATGTCGGTTGCCTTGGTTCTCCTGCGGATCTCTTCATTTCTGATTCGATCACGTAGGGAAACTCAAAGCATAACCCTCTCAATTTCCCTTTAGGTGACTTTTAGCCTTCTTACAAGGCCCATTGTGAGCGACCACGTTTCAGTGCCATATGTCATCACTGGCAACACGCACTGGTTAAAGACTTTCGTCTTGAGACACTGCGGTATGTGGGACGAGAAGATATAGCTACCAACACCTTTTTACCAATTTCTGTTGTTTTCTTCTTGCATGTTTATATGTGTGTACATAAATGATTAAATAAATGAATTCAAATCATTCAACTTAATACATCACCCATAAGCCTCTCGCAACTCTCATATATACCAACTAACAAAGTTTTAATACTGTTTTGTAACAATAACACGAATAAGATCGCAAACATGAGCATTCCATTAGCATACTCCTCGGTGCTAAAACTAAGCTATAATTTTGTACCGTCATAACTTACTCACCAAGATTTTTATTCAATTACTCAGACACTCTGCATTCTGTTGACTGCAGAGTTAATATTTCATAGTTTGTGACACTTTGTGTTGGGACAGAATTTATTCTCTTTTTTAGGAATCCCTCGACGAATTGAGAAAGCGGTACCTTTTTATTTGGTCTCCTCTAAATACAGATTACTCAGTGATTTATTTACATTAGTACCTACACCATTAATTAATAATGTATGCTTAGTAAGTCCCTCATGTAAGTACTACAAAACCTTTATATACCTAAATATTTAATTTGATCACTCCGGTATTTCTGCAAGTATCTAGTTTACCTATCTATACATTTTTGATTACAGTAAATAGTGCTTCAAGCACTAGAACGATGAACTAAAATTATTGTTTTAGTTCGCCTGCATTAATAACTTTAACTGTCTATACTGGCTGATGTATTATATACTAATGTGTATAGGTAGTGACGAGTGGAGGTCAGATAGGCAGTCGCTCCACGTAAAATACTGGTACTACGCTGCATCCGGTTAGACTCGACCTCAACACAGTTGGGAAAAGACTATATTTTCTTATCAGTATTTGGATAGCACCAACTTGGCAAAAGCTGTTTCATTTTTGTACAAAACTAGGGACAACACAGTACGTCATATTATTTGCCATCCGCCATAGTTATTTCATATTACTTTCCCAATTCCAACACGTCTTCACCAAATAGAACATATTTGATGAAGACGTGTGACACATCTTCCCAATATAATATGACAAGGCACACCTCGACGTTATAAATAATAAATTATTATTATTTTATGTCTAAACAGCTACGGCACCCTCGAGTTAAAACTCAACTCGCACTGGACCAGTGGCTTTTCTTAAAGTGGTCTCTGCTCTATATTACGATTTTTATGAATTTCAAAGCGTTCTTTTATTAAATGAGTAAAATTCGTATGTTCTGTGCGTTTATTAAAATGTCATCGTATAATTTTATCAAGCGATCGTTCAAAAGAATGTCTTTTATGTAATTTCCTTTGGGGATATTGCTCATTTTTATATCTTTTAAAGTTATTAGGCGTATTTCTTTGCGTGCCAATATGTCGTTATGATTCAATTACTTTAGACATGGAAGAAAATGAATATATGACTATGAAAGTTAAGGAAATTGAATTAAAATGAGACCATTAAATCCCGTGGAAGACGTATTATATACCTAAGATTAAATTCCTACTACTTCAGAAAGATTTAAGTAACAATCTGTAACACAATTGCGATCAAAAGAAACATGACCATAAAGCTTTCTCACTGCATGTTCCTGGTTTTAAGTCCAGCGTCCTAATTGTGTAACACCTCTAATTGGGTTTTGAACGAAATTCCTAATCTATTGCTTCATTGGTCTGAAAAATTTGTATGCTCAACAACGTACGTACGCAATGAACTTGGCTAAACTGTCAACATGAAAGGCATTGCCATTGATTGTTATTTTAAGTGTGTTACCCCGCATCGTTCTCTCGATGTTATATTTTGCCATACGTATGTTATGTTTGGCGCAGTGATGGCAGGTGGATTAAGGCAGTGACCCAGTGGCGTCCAAGGACTGGGAAACGAAGTATCGGTCGTCCGGCGGCGAGATGTGCGGAGGATGGCTGGCACAGAAGTGGGGAGATTGGGGTAATTCTTCAGGGACAAAATTTTCGATGTCTGTGGGTATATTTCTGTAACCAACTAAAAAAACGGCATGTAATATTTTTTTTTGTACAGTTTAGCTTTATCCCTTACTGGGACAAATGATTTTTTTTTAATAATTGCTGTCTAGGTACAAAATAAAAATATTTGAAGGTCGTTCTTCTGATTCATATAGCGCGTCCGTTTGCCATTTTCCGGAACAAAATGGTCGATGTCGCATTTTCCCTTTGATACATCAATATAAATTATAATTATATCGAAAGGAAATGAATTGTCCTCTAACAAAAAAAATGTGTATTAGTTATAACTACGTTAGTCTGTTTATAAATAAATAAAAAAGAAGTGTCCGGCGTATAATACTGATTAATGTGGCGTAAGCTGCGCTTGACCGTACCTGGTCGGGTAATAATAATGAGAGTCTGGCTTCCAGCGCGGGGGGAAGCCAGTCGTGCAACAGACGACCTAGAAGGTGGACGTGCGGCTGGTTGGCTTAGATCCGGTGTTACGAAGGAAAATACCTGATTCATCTGTGTTTGGTTCAGGTGGCATCCTGATTACAATGCCTACTTTATAAAATTTATTTTATTGTTTTAAAACTTCAATCTGTGTTTCGTGTGATGCTTTTGGGTTATAGATTCGTGTAGAAAAATGAAAATAATGAAGTCTGTATGTACGATGAGTTATGCATGATTGTAGGCAAAATCCTGATTCATCTGTGCCTGATTCGTATGGTCAAAACCCCATATGAATAATAAAATAAATTAGTTTTCCCCTCTCCAGCACGATAGGAGCGCTTTTGTTGCGTAATTCTCCTTGTCCAATGTTTGACCGTGTACAAGTCAGTAGTTTTAATCTTATTTATTATTATTTACTTAGCTATAACCTTTTGCATTATAAAAAATTACAGGAGTATAATCTTGTTCTAAATATGATACTTTTGATATGTCTTAGTCCTATTTAAGAATTAATAATTATTGTTTAGAATTTACATTCATAACTAACGGTGTATTTATTACTTTTTATTTCTGTTTCTGATTAATATGTAACACATTCTGATTCATCTGGGCACAAAATTAATATCTTGAAAACTACTTTATAAAAACGAGTCCCTCATTCAAATATATGTTATTTGGTATACCTATTTTCATATGAACATGTGTTACAGAGCTGAAAGTGAAATTAAATTTTGGCCATATGGATCAGTCAAAGAATCAAATTTCGAAGAACTACCCATTGACACAAGAAAGGAGAGACCTTTGCTCAGCTGTAGATGATGATATGTTTGAGATTTTTTAGGGGGCTTACATGACCTAGAGCGCGGTCACTGTCGGACTGCATAGAAAAGAAAGAGAAGCGCGAACACACAACGCTGGTAATTTATTGCAAAATATGAAGCAATTATTTAATTACAAAAAATCTATTGTTTGGACTAAAAAATTAAAGCACTAGTGTTTTAGTATGCTGCTTGTAGAATAATCTGACAAAAAATCAGAATGATTGTATGTATATTAGCATGGTTTTTATTGTAAAAAGAAAGTTTTTAGAGGTATCTTCAAGATTTTTTTCTATCGTATAAAATTAGTTGTTGTTTTCAACACACTATCAACCTAGCATATATCCTGAAGAATATCATATATTTTTCTGATTTGGTTTACTGCAGTCGATCATATACTTTTATTGTTTCTAAAACTTGCGTTTTTAGCGTTAGGGTAAGCCCCTTAAGAAAATAATTGGCAGCTGGTGTTGTTACTAGTCTAGTCGCGGGCTGCCACGAGGCGTAACTAAAGTATAATTTAATTCCATCAAACTTGGTCTTCATAATCATAAAATGTCTCTGTACTTATAACAAGTAAGTACCCCACTGCTTTTACACTAAGTACAGTACTTACACAGCGTACTATACGACTACAAGTATCCATAATTTTGCAAACAAAATGAACGCCACTGAAAGCCCTCTAACACCTAAAACTACTTTAATATAGAGCAGTTGGCCGAAATTTTTTAAACTGGTGGACATCTTATTGCAAAATGAGTTCTATGTTCTATCTTATGGGTTTGGTTTCCGCACTTAGTCCTTCAATGGACCATTCGAGACCACACGAGTTCTAATTTAAGTCCAAACCCAAACCTTCAATCACTTATTGTATTTTGTTCTTTATTTAAAGCACGGTAAAGTTCTTTAGTTCGTGAGAACAGTTTAGGCTGATTATGACCACTGTCTGTCTCGGTTGAATCACAGTTTAACGTGGTCCACTCATGGAAAAATCTTGAGGTGCATGGAATGGTTAGGTACTTTGGTTACCCATCCACGAAACCAGTAACCATAACTTAGGCTCCCAGATTTGCCATAAAGGTAGCTATGCGGTCCTGCAACGCACGGTTTTTACGACTTCAAGCTTTCTTTATTTTAAGTAAGTTTAATATAAATTAGATGTAAGTTTATTATAAACATAAACCGTCCAGAACAAATTCTCTCTAAGATGGTGAAAACTAGTAGTTAGAAGAACCAGAGGGTTAGAAGAAATACGCGGTCGCACAGACAGACACGAAAAGCGATTTAATTTATAAAACGGGTATGTATTATTACTTTTATTTATTTTTTGTACAGATAATATCTTCGCAGATAAATCTGAGAGGTGGTGTTCTTGTTGTATTTCACAAGACTTTGTGAAGTCGAGTTTCGGGACCAACTAAGGCCTGTTTCACACGTACCACAACCACACCACAACCACAACACGCGGGCGGGCGCTAATTTGTATGAAAATTAATAGTTCAATTCAGACGGACCACATTTTGCCGTCATTATCGACCGCGTGTGTGATACCGACCACATCGCAGCCAGGTTGCAACCACAACGCAACCACCAGTGACACCGCGAACTAGCGGCCGGCCACATCGCAAACAGAACATTTTGTAGGTACCACAACTCAACCGTAATAAGCCGCAGCGACACTATTCACACGTAACTAACCACAGCTTGAACACATTTTGTCGCTGCGATGTGGTGTGGTTGTGGTACGTGAGAATGCTAAGTTCGGACCCTGAAATGTTTTTCAAATAATTTCCAACATCTGGATACTTGTAATTTAAATGGCTTGTACTGAAATACTTTGTACAACTAATCTAATATAGTTGAGCAACCGAAGTTTTTGAATAAATCGTATACCTGTCTACTTCTTTGGGTACAGCTGCACTTGCAAACAATTATTTTGTTGAACAAAGTATAATTTGTTTTATTCTTGTTGTGGTTTTCCTTCAAGAAAATTAACAGTGGTTGAAGTAGTTTCTTATTTGAGGAATTAGTTTCAGCTAAAACTTATTGTTCTTGTAAATAAAAGCCATAAATTGATTTTTATTTACTTTTCGATACAATTTCTCTATATAATTGAGTACCACATTGATAATACGAATTATTTCATAAACTTCTAATATTGAAAAGCAATATTTTACGTTTAGAATCTTCGATAACACACTAATATTATAAAGGCGAAAGTTTTTGAGTGAGTGTGGGGGTGTGTCGGGATGTGTTAATATGTTTGTTACTTCTTCACGCTCAAACGGCCGGACCGATTTTGATAAAAAAAATTATGGAGGTAGCTGACAGCCTGGATTAACATATAGGCTACTTTTTATCCCGATATTCCCTCGGGATCGAAACTTATGCGGGTGAAACGGCGGGGCGCAGCTAGTAATAAATAAATATTGTTGGACCATTGGTTCTTTTTTTCAACATTTATTCAGATAAAAACTTACCCAAAAAAGCATAATAACTTCAATTTCTCCCAAACTTATGGCACGGAGTCAATACAGTTCTTTTAATAGTTAATATTCTTCCATTCAACAAATTAAAAAAGATTTCTCACCGCAAACTACTCGACATACTGTGACAGCACTTAATAAAAATTATTACGGCAATTGCGAGTCCACTGGCGCTTGAATATACTGGAAATGTACCACTTATGTTAGAATAGAAAAGTGTATATTATTATTACGGCCCTCTAGGTTTAAAAATGGTCTCTTAAAATATGAAATTCTAAGGTATTGCATGTAATAGTTTTATCTGCAGAATATGTGAGTTGCAATTTAACTAAGAAACATTTTACGTATAGACGCCAGCACATCAAGCTACCCGAAACGGTAAAATTTTCCCAATCAACTTTGAACCTTATGCTTTAGCGATAAATTTGAAAGTCTATTAAAGAAATTTGACAGATTGTAGTAGCTTGATGTGCGAGCGTCTGTACAACACACTTATCTCGCTTGTAATCCCGAAAGGTTAGGCAGAGGCGTGCCTTTAGTACGCTCACATGACACCAGAGGCCCCATTCACGTAATTAACCGACGAAAAAAAACGGAGGAGGTTCTCAAGTCGACGCGTATATTTTTTTTTTTAAGAACTCACTGTCTGATCTCTGTTTCAATATGTCAAAAATACCTCAAATTTTGACAAGTTTTTGACATTTGTTTGTCGCCGAGATGAGACTGCGACTAGATTTTGAACGTTTTAAATTACGAGAATTGGCCTTCAGTTGTGCTTAAGTCCCATGAAAAAGGGGGCGAGTCTATTAGTTACCGGATGTTGGTTTAGTTAAGTATATAACTTAACTAAACCAACATCCGGCAAAATCTATTGTTAATTATATAAATTAACAATAGATTTTGCTTGTTATTGTAAGCAGCTTGTTTTAGATCTAAGTGTACATAATGTCAACAGTCGTAAACACGCAGCTGAGACTTGAGACAATAAGTTTCCTCGTAAAAACTGTACCGAGAACTGCCAACCCTAACCCAAAACAAATGACAGACAATATTCACAAAAACCTGGTAAACGCCAGTCGTAAATCGAGGCCTTAGAGTGCATTTGGCAAAAGAAGTAACAATTAATCTAGCCTGCACGATACGTGTCCCCTTGGAAGGGAGCCAACGTAAGCGTAGCCCAGTTTTCACGAGAACTTGCCACAACATGCATTATATTGGGCAGAATTTGAATAAGTATCTACCCGGTGCACAATTTTAGAAATAAAGTATGATCTATTTTGGAAACGGGCAATTTTCATAAAGAAAGTTATGGCCTTGGATGGCAGGATGTTAGTGATTTTTGGTGGCTAAGTTATTTCTAATAGCTTGGTAGTCAGCCAAGAGTAGATTAGCACTTGTGGTAATAGACGTTCAAGGCAATTTATGGAGAAAATTTGCTAAGAATACACCGCAACGTCTTGTAGAAAGTAAGAAATTGATGGGGACTTAAGGCTGAGAAAAAAACAAAGCTACCTACTGAAACTAATCCCAGTACTTACTTATAGTATTATATTTTGTAGATATACACCTCGCATTTGTCTTACTTACGTAAGTGCTTATATTTATTCACAACATGTCGTTCATGTTTTGTCCCCTAAGAGATATTTACTCAACAAGAACATAAACTTGCGCGCGTAAGAGCCATTCCACACGGTGCGATGCGGCTGCGACGCGGCGCCTAAACGGTGACACTGCGGTTTCCTACTTAAATAAATGTATGGTATGCCACACGGCGCGCTCCGGTGCGCTCCGGCGCCGCACCGTAAGCACATCGGACTTCAGACGAGGCGGGGAGGAAGGGTCAAGTCACACGGTGCGGTGCGGCGCCGTACCGCACCGTGTGGCTCGAGCAGTGCGGCGCCCGGGCGGCACGGCTCAGTTGTTTGTGCGGCAGAGGGAAGGGCGCACGCTTGTTAATTTTGTACAAACTGTCGTAGAGATGGGCAAGCCAACACTCTTTTCGTCGCCGCTGCGGCGCCGCGACGCCCCCGTAAGAACGTTGCGACGCCGCACTACACGGGTGATCGCCAGTGCGGCGAGATGTATTGCGGTGCGGCGCCGAACCGCACCATGTGGAACGGCTATAAGTAATCCACACACTACAGTTAACTACATAAGTAGTGTAATCACACTAATATTATAAAGGCAAAAGTTTGTGAGTGTGTGTGTATGGGGGTGTGTGCGTGTGTTTCATTTTACATGAAGAAATAACACCGTTTTGAGATCAGTGGTGATGAAATAATTTACACAAAGTAAAACCTGTCTAGGTTTGAACCTACGACCTACAACTCGTAAGTTGCGGCCGTTTCCTACCACTGAGCCCCACTGCTCTATGCTCTAATCAGGCAAATTGTAATCTTAATTAGGTGTGAAAGAGAAAGAAAGTATACAGGATTACGTAACGAAACATTGCTTTAGCACTTCATAGCCCCTGAAGTCCCTGAAGTGATTATTAGCAGACCCAGGTTCAAAATGGCTTATCTTCCCTCCAAAACCTAAATAATTTTCATTACATCGTTATAAATTACCATGATTTTAGTTGATTAGCTTTACCTACATGTAGTGAATACTAATCCAGAATATCTGAAATATTTCAGACCCAAAAGTTAGATCCATACATAGTTTAGGCTTAGCATTTAAAACTAGATTAAACAATGTGTAGGCGTAGATTTTCGAATAATTAATAGCTAACTTTACACTACATCTTCTATATATATAAAATGGTAAACTGACTGATTGTTGATATATCAACGCACAGTCTAAACCGCTGCTCCTAGAGACATGAAATTTGGAGGGTCTGTTCTTTGTGAAGAGTAGGTATCCACTAAGAAAGGATTTTTCGAAATTCCACCCCTAAGAGGGTGAAATTTCACGCGGACGAAGTTGCGGGCAGAAGCTAGTATTATATATAAAACAAAGTCTCCCCGCCGCGTCTGTCTCTCTGAACGCGATAAACTCAAAAACTACCGAACGGATTTTCATACGGTTTTCGCCATTAGACCGAGTGATTTATGAGAAAGGTTAAGGTGTCTAATTCATTAAGGTTTCGTGTAAATAGGCTAAAATATGACGATGATTGTTGAAGATATCGGAAAAATCATGCCGACTGGGAGGTTTACTAGCGTGGCGCAAACCAATAGAGTTGAAAACAATGAATTACGGAATTATTATTAAACGCAGTAGTACGTTGCCCTGGGATAATCTTTAACCTTCACGCGAGCGAAGCAGCAGGCTAAAGCTAGTTAACGATAATTTCGTAAGCAGGTGCAATTATATTCTTATGGAAAATATTCGAATTTTCGACACCTAGATTGCTTTTAACCCATTGAAAGAAAAGAAAGAAAGAAAATGCGTTTATTTGCGGCAAACATGACGCATAAAAATAAAAAAAACACAAACAAAAAAACAAAATTACAATTTGGGAGAAAGTATGCGCAAAAAAAGAAAAGTGTGCGTGCGATCATAGAAAAGTTGTGTATATCCATGGCTTGTGATACTTTAAGTTTGTGCACATACTTTATACATGTGTATAAAGTATGTGCACAAACTTAAAGTGACTTTTTTACTCAACATTATCAAGGTCCACAGAAGGACAAAAATCTTTTTTGTATGTCATCTTCTTCTTAGCGTGTCCATAGCAATTTAAATAGACTCGGCCCAGAATTCGGCTACTTGTTTGGCGCCATCACCAGCTTCCATCAGTTCCTGTAACGTGCAGCTGACAGGACACGCAGGACACGATATTAAGTGTCCCATCGTTTGTGGAACAGCACCACATTTACACTCCAAGGCGGAATCGTCTATGAATCTCCACCTGAACAGGTTTTCCTTGCTTCGGCCAACTGGGTCCAGAGTCTGTTTAAAGACTTCCAGGTTACCCAACTCATGTCCAGGTGGGAGGTCTTCAGCGGGTGGAACGAATGGTTTGGATAAGGAAGCACTGTCTCGCCACATGTATGTCATTACCTATAGTTCTCCAGTTATTTTAGCCTAATGATACCATATTGGACCATATAAAGAAAATGTTAAGTATAACCAATCACTTTGGTAATAACCAATTTACTATCCTAACTATTATAGTTAATCTGCATTCGCAATTTATTTTCCAAAAATGTAAACAAATATGAGTTTATAGAAAAATAACTTTAAATCCTACACAATAAAGTTCAGTTTACGCTACAACTTCAAACATTTTTACAACTTTTTCAATAGTTCTGTCACTCTGAAATCAACTTAATCACCATTAAAATAAAGTTGATATTTGTATAACTTAAATAATTAAAAATAATAAATAAAATTATATAAATAACATTAATTTGAAACACAAGTATGAATAGACATTACATAAGCCGGCTACGATCCCTACACACCCTTTTTGACTCGTTTACATTCATACATTTGGTAATCCACGTACGCCTTACCAATACCATTACCGAGTCTCATCAATCTCTTTTGACGTTCAAAGGTGCCTTTTAAGTGTCTATTTGAAATAAATGATTTGACTTCAACAACTAAAACCACCAAAACAGGTCGTTACGGGTCGTCAGAAGCACGAAAGTCTGACAACCAGTCTTACCTAGGGGTATCGTATTACCCAATAACTAGGTTGTGGTGGTCAGAAAGGCAGTCGCTCCATGTTAAATTCTGGTATTCAGCTGCATCCGGTGAGACTGGAAGCCGACCCTAACATAGTTGGGAAAAGGTTAGGCAGATGATGATGATCATATTATATAAAACAGACACTCTAGAATATTCTATATTCCAATAAAATTCTGAATTTCCAAAGCACTGGAATGCTTCGTATATCAAATGCTGTCGGGGTTACCACGCGGGATAAAACGCGTGTACGTAAGATTTATTACCGCACCCGTGCAGGTGGCTTTTAGTTCCCGACTACTGCTTTTATACCAAATTTTACTCTGTAACCACGAATGATACAGTTTCTAAGTGTTAGTGGAGTTTATTTATCATTCTGTTGTGGTGGTATGATTTGTTGCTTCGTGTTGTCGCGTTTTAGGAACGTAAAAAGATATGTGTCAAGTTTTAGGAATATACTTAAAAGAAAGCGATGCTCCGTGTCTCGGAAAGCTCGTTAAGACGTTGGTCCCGACTGTCATTCGTGGATCTTTGACAGTTGTTAAGGGTAGTCAGAAACCCGAAAAGTCTGACAACCAGTCTTACCAAGGGGTATCGTATTACCCAGTAACTGGGTTGTGGAGGTCAGATAGGCAGTCGCTCCATGAAAATACTGGTATTCAGCTGCATCCAGTTAGACTGAAAGCTGACCCCAACATAATTGAGAAAAGGTTAGGCAGATGATGTTACTTCAAAGAAAGCGTTAATTCCGTTTATCCTACCCAAAAAATCCACCCTAAGGTGGATACGCGAAAACGCATATCTGAGAATCCACCGTCAGCCTATAAATTCACCCTTAGTCTATAAATTACATTTATCCAACTAGGCCTAGGGTTGATTCTCGGACATACGTGTCCCGTGGATTTACTGGGGTGAACCCAAAGAAAGGTGTAGTTTCTATTCTTGTATATACGCATCTTCAGTGAGATTCTACGAAAAAAAAAACACTTTGCGTCGACACGTAAGCTAGTAACAAATTCAACAGCAACGTTCTCTTGTAACTGCTATAATCAATCCATTTTTACGTTTTGTAAAATAACAAATCAATTTGCACATACCTCACGCCTTCTTTCCATGCAGGTAGGCAGAATCTACGATCCTTACATACCTACTCCTTTTGCTTCCTTTAGATTCATTCATTAGGCGGCCTAAAAAGGCCACTTTGGCAGAATCATAAAAGGATAACATTATGAATCATAATATGGCAAAGACAGTCCGTGTTTTCCTTTTTTTCGCTGCACTACATAGGTATAATAAAAGAGATTGGGATTGGATTTGAATTGGATTGATTGGTATTTTAGCAGAGACAAAAAAAAATAACTGAAAAATCCTTCACCAATGGGATTTGATACGATTAACTTAACAGTTAACTGTCCATTATGATTAATAATGTTATCCTTTTATGATTCTGCGAAAGTGGCCTTTTTAGGCCCCCTGGTCACACACGCACGCCGGTTGCGAGTACTAGGTACTCACCTGACCTTTCTGAAGAACATCACTAATAAAATGATCACTAATAAACTAGAGCGTACAATCAATCGCAATTATTATATTTTCAATTTACTTGTTTCAAAAATGTGATAATCATTGTCATCTACGGTTATGACCTGTATAAAAAAAAATAGTTAAAGTCCACAACCATTGGCATTTTCTCTAATTGCTATATTTGAATGGAATGGTCCTGGATTCCAATCGACGAAACCCTCTTAAAGATCTTCAAATTCCAGAATAATCGAAACGATTTTCTAAAATCCTAAATCTTTCTCGTGATTGTTATTACTTTTATAATAAAGCTCTCATCTTTTATCTGCGTAGACATAAACAGAAAACGATATTACATTGAAATTCGAATGAAAATGTTCATTTTGGATCGGGAAACTTTCGTAGCGAAATCAAGATGGAAATCTGAAGAGCCATTCTGTTCTTATGAAGGAAAAAACTTGGGAAAATTATTATCTATCTCATATCTTTCGGACCATTACAATACAAGATGAATATTTGAAACTTCGGATATTTCATATAAATAAAAGACTGTTTACCTAACACACAGTAGGTATGTTCTTTACAAAGAACCTTCTTTTCCGCCATGGTTGTTTTTATATGGCCACAAAAAGCCTCACCTTATAGTACGGAAGCATCGTTCTCCTGGTAATGTAACTACCAATCCGACTTCCATGCGTGAGTGCCTTATACTATGAGACACTTAATAATTATCGTCTCACACGTGTCCTTTTATCTGCACGTTACAGGAACTAATGGACGCTACTGAAAGCGCGTTGTAAAATTCTGCGCCGACTCAATTTAGATTGCCATTGACACGCTAAGAAGAAGATCGTGCTTGAGTGTTACAGAACGTCTTTAGCGAATAGCGATCGTTGCTTCTTCTTCTTCTGTGACAAAAAATGTTTCACGAAAAAAACTCCAAGCTCCGCCTTGGCAAAAATAGCCAGTCAGAAAATACTTGCACGGCAAACCGATAGTGCGCTGGATGAACGGTTAGAGGCAATAGAGAAGCTCATTTTAAGAAGTGAATTTGAACGTTTACAGGGTGATATTCAAATGGATGAGAGCAGTTGACTTACAAGCTGTACGCCGTCGGTTCGAACCTAGGTAGGCGCTTTACTTTGTGTAAATAATTTCATCACCACTGCTCTCAAAACGGTGAAGGAAAACATTCTGAGGAAACCGGCATGTCCTAGAACCAAAAATTCGAAGATTTGTGACATCTACCAACCCGCACTGGGCCCGCGTGGTGGATTACAGCCCACTCCCTCTCGAAGAGAGAGGAGGCTTGGGTCCCTGCAATGGAACCCTTATAGGCTGATTATGCTATTCAAATAAATAACATCACGTACTGACATATAAAAGTCAACCACGTTTGAATTTAGTGCTTTCTAAATCATTAAACACACAATACGCAATAAAAAATGTCATCACAATTTTTAACGGGATAGGATTTGTACGTGCGACTTTTTAATCGCCTGTAATTCCGGCTCTAAATTACATGCATAAATAAAATATCATATTCATAGTTGCACAAGCGGGTACAAGCTCAATAACACCTGTTTCAATTTGTATGGGTTGCCTGAACTAAAACATTTATCATTCCTATGAAAAATTTATAGATTTAAAATGGAGAAAAATGGGCAAAACACTCCGTCCGTCCTCTAGTTTATCTGTGATTACCTTGGAGTAATGAAAGCGGCAGACCTCAATTTCGTAAATTACTAAAATCATTCTTGACACACAACGACACTTCTCTACTTAAAATTACTTATAGAAAACTATTACTTAGGTTAAATTGTTTTGATAAATTAAATTGATTCGTGAGACAGTAATTGTCTACATATCTTAGAGGTCGTCTTACGAAGCATCTTATTATGCATAGACGTAGTTTTTTTTTTGTATCCCTCGACTAGTCAACCTCCCTTTAGTAGGCCTCCCCTTTTTTCTTTCAAACCACCCTGCGCTCCACAACTCAAGTAGGGAATGTTCGAGAAAAAACCACACAGCCAGGCTAAACTGGGAGCGGGCCGGAGAAATCTCACGAATGCACCCAGAGAGATGGGCAAAGATCATCACTCACTGGACGCTAAGGGAGAGCATCGCCGTCGCGGTAGAGCACTGCGAAGGTGGTGTGACGATGTGATAAAGGTTGCAGGGCCAATATGGCCAGAGACGTAGAAATCTATATAAATAAAAAGAGAAGTCCTGACTGACTGACTGATTGACTGACTCATCAACGTCCAGCCCAAACCCTTGAATCTAGAAAGCTGAAATTTTGCACAGAGGTTCCCTTTATAATGTAGACAAGGAATAAGGAAGGATTTTTCGAAATTCAACCCCTAAGAGGGTGAAATTTCACGCGGACGAAGTCGCGGGCAGAAGCTAGTCATTAATCAACAATTTGATAACAAAGTTATTAATGCAAAATGTAAATAGTCCTAATACATTTTATCTTACATTAGGCAAAAATATTCATGCATATGTCATTGCAGCCAACTAGTTAAATTAGCCGTTCAGTTATTCCTTCATTGGATGATGTCATATCATCGGCGCGTCCTCCGGTTTTCTGTCCGTACTCAGGTCTTCCCGCGTTTGAGAATAACCTTTTTTATATGGATCAGTAATATCCCGAGTGATTTTTGACCCTTTTATGATAAAAAATTAACTACGCGCAATTATAGTCCACCGCGCGACCACTTTGTCTACTCATACTAGATCAAACGACTATAATCATGAAAAATGAAGGTTATTCGCAAACTAATGAGAAGTAATAACTACGGTCCATATTGAGCTAGCGTAACACTTAATAATCATTTCGATTCTTTCCTAATAGTCAATTAGGCTATCGTTGATAACAAATTAGGGTCAGCCTATATCATGATTGATAAAGATAATATTTCATCTACATGATGAAATATTATCTTGCTTAGTAATAGCAGTTCGTTAGTAATATATAGTACTAGCACAGGTACTAGACTACTAAGGTCTACAAGATTTTATGTGTTAATATTACTGCTTCCTGGTACGGCCACAGATAAATAAAGTAATCTGTGGTGCTGATACTAATGAAAGCTAGGATGTATAGTTACAATTAATGTTGTCATTATTCTCACTTATGGAATGTATCAGCCCAAAACATATATTAATGATGAAGATCAACCGTAGGTTTATGTTTTGGGAATAGATGAAGATCTTACCAGCAACGAAGCTTTCTCAGTTGAACTTAGTATTATAAATGAGGACAACAAAAATGTATGCCGTCACTACCAAGGGTCAGGTGGTCCATCAGTTGGTTTCTTGGCAAAAAAATACCCTCCAAGGCCTTTAAAAAATAGGCTCCAACATAGCATGGTTTCACTTCGGGCTTTGACAGTGACAGGCGACAGACGTCACTGCTGGACATAGCATAGACGGAAGTAAACCACATATTGCACGTACGCCGATCCTTGGGGTGGCTCAAGGATCGCCGTACGTGTTTTTTTACGAAAAAAAAGAAAAACAAAAAAAGCATACAGTCAAAGCAAACTATACTGCTGAGAATTGTTTTAAGCATATTTAAATATAAATAAACTCATAAACCTAACGTCTGCAATAAGGTTGTGTACTCTACAACATCAAATAGGTTCCAGAATCCTAATAACCTTTTCCAAGAAGTTATATCTCTAGATGCTTACAGACTTCATCAACGCTTAGTGCATACTATACGTAAGACTCGGACTTAACTAAAGACTACTTGAGACTTCAAAGAGTCTTCATTAAGTCTGTTCTGTGCATTATTATGGTAGGGGTATGTGAATGGGTCGTACATTCACATATTGGACTTTTGAACGTAAATATACTAGCAGCGTTACTTTTACAAAGACTGAAAGACGGCAATGTTTCTTGGTATTTACTTAGTAAATAGAATATCTCATTAAGAAGAAGTTTTCCGGGAATTACTTCCATCATCCCTATTTCGTTTTGTTTTCGTGTTCTTGAGTGGGGACCGCGAATCGGCAAACGTAAGGTAGGACACCCTCAGACTAGGTGGAGCGACGATCTTCGCAGGGTGGCTGGTAACAGCTGGATGAGAGTTGCCGAGAATCGACCAGAATGGCGTGCAATTAGAGAGGCCTATGTCCAGCATTGGACTGCTGATTATGGGGATGATGATGATCTTTATTTCTGATACCATCCCTTTTTCACTCCATCCCTGAAGAATAGTTTTTGAACCCAAAATTGTTATACAAAGGGAGCAGAGGGGCAATTTGCGTAATTTTATGAACGCTCACAGTCTGATCTCAGTCTCAATCTGTCAAAAATATTTCTTATTTCCCTACATTTTGACAAGTTTTAGACATTTTTTTGTCGCAGAGATGAGATTGCGACTAGATTTTGAATGTTTTAAATTACGAGAGTTGACCTTCATGTTGATGCGGGTTTCTTTCTTACGGAGTGTAACACTTTATGACGTAGATCGTCAATAGGGGGTTAAAATATCCGTTTAAAACTTACGTTTACAACCAAAATATATATTTTACGGTGAAGTCGTAAATAAGAGGTGTTAAACATAAAGCGATTGTCCTCTTTATTACGACGTTCTGTGTAAAAACTCGTCGTTTTCTGTGCGGTTATCTCTTGTAATGACATCGTTAAATGGTGGTGGTTTTTCTAAAAAAGGCTCTTTAGGTAATAAACGACTTTATTTCCAGGTCAGCCGCGTTTTTAAAAAATAAAATTAGATTTTATTGAATACGAATATCTATCGAATGTAATCATGTTTGAAATGTTTCTAATTTAACTTTTTCTGCATGCAATAATAATAATATTAGCTATGTTATGTTATAACACAATGTGGATTGTTTTGTGGATAAATAAATGGAACGAAAATTAATTATCTTGAGGTGTTTACCGTAGCCGTTGAGGTGTTTACCGGTATAGCGTTGTTTACATAGTTGTTGGAATCGCGTAGAAGCATAGGAGGAATGCTACGCGGTTTCGTAGCAGCGTAGCACTGTTCAAAGTTGGTTACACGTAAAAGTTTAGCAGTGTCATATGCGACACTTGTCAATTAACATGCGACACTTTTCAATTAACTTTGCTAAACACAAGTACCGAGATATTTTTTCTTCGAAAACATTTTATCCGTCAATCAAATAGTTCCCTAACATTCTCAATAGTCTAACAAAGTTATTCCACACAAAACCACGTCTATAAATCGTAATAATAAACCCACACCCTTCATAACTTCATACAAATACAGTTTATCATCATTCAAGTCGCGAACAACTGAATAAGTGATAACTAAAATAAAACATCTGAACCCATCGAGTGCCCGGCTTTTGGCTCTCGGCTTTCGGCCTTCGGCCTGAATTATTGAACGCCAGTTGGACTATGAATTATGCATCCAGTCTAGTTCTCCGAACACTAACTGAATGTAATCATGCTTCATTGCATTTTGATGGTAGACGGGTTGGTCATTTTAATAGTGTGTCTACATTGGGTAACGTGTTTTCGTATTTTATGTAAATGTTGGCTTTATTTACCACTTTAAAGGAAGTGTTATGTGGGTAAGATTAATGTAGGATCAGTGTAGCATGTTCGTCACTATGTTCAAGTTCATTTTCTACCTTAAGACTTAGCGGAACTCTTCTGTCACACTGTTAGGTGTAAGTTATGAGGTTCATATTAATAAAGGGCATAAGCTAGCTTAAAATCTATTCAAAATTGTTTCAAATTAATATAATTTAAAGTTAAACAAATATCAACTTTATTTTAATGGTTATTAAGTTGATTTCAGAGTGACTAGCACTATTGAAAAAGTTATAAAAATGTTTGAAGTTGTAGCGTAAACTGAACTTTATGGTGTAGGATTTAAAGTTATTTTTACATAAACTCATATTTGTTTACATTTTTGGAAAATAAATCGCGAATGCAGAATAGTTTAGTTGTTGTCGTTTACAACGCTGAGACAAAGAAGAAAACTTCTCCAACTTTTTTTTGCTGACCAACGGTATACCTTGTCTACCTTAAAGTGGCTATAACCGCTTAAGGTCACTTCTTCTTCTTCTTCTTGTCGCTGGCACGACTTTTCACAGATCTTTTTGGTCCAAAACTTCGCCACTTCCACAGCGTCGTCGGTGGCAGCGCAGAGGTCACTTGTCGACTGCAAGTTTTGGGACACAGACGGCAGGATATGAGTTTGTTTTGTTGTTGTTTGTTTTGTGTTTGTTTTACTTTGGTTGTAAGTGATTTGCATGATCACTTACAACCAAAGGGTTTACCAATACGTAGTCATGGAAAAAATATAACTACCTAATTAATTACGTCTCATTACATGTAACTTTGCCTGCGGGTAGGTAAACCCTTCAAATCGGTGGTATCCACTGCAAAGCTGCTTGGTGGTCAACTATCAAGCAGCTTACCGACAACAAACAACAACAAGTGTGCACATAGCTTGAGCTATTTCTTTTTCAACTGCAGTCCAACAAACATCTCTTTCATATATCACAGACGATTAATCCTTTTAGCAATAAAACTGAATAATTCATACACTCCTCCATATAATGGTGGCAGCTCAACGGAATCGGCTCTGAGTCACGCTTGCGTTGATTGAAACAAATAATTGGTGTAGACGGAAAGCTCTTAATCTGGCCGACTGTGGGATCCACACGAAGCGAGGAAGACTGTTTTACCGGGAACTATCGTAAATTAGTGTTTAATTTATTAATTGAACATCATCTTTAAAGTTAAGTAGTCGAAGTGTAAAATTAAAAAAAAAACTTTTTTGAACCTCTGTAAATCTAGCAAAATATTAATTTCGCGCAAAAAGAAAATATTTTAGGAAATTTGAACATATTTTCAAGCGCTGTGTAAAGATAGAAACGTGAATTAAAATAATGTCTCCATAAAAAAAAAACATAAGAATTACACTAAATCGCTATTTAAAACGTGTAGCTTGAGGAGATTAAATTGTTAAACCATGTAAAAGTTATACCAAAAGATAAGCCTTATTGTTTTTAGGGCTTGGTGAGAACACATTTTATAATTTCTTTATTTTTTTTTTCTATGAAACAAATATACACAAAATCTAGCAGTTAAAGAGCTCGCAACGGCCGGTCAGTGCCCTACAAGACCACCACACTACAAGATGGCCTTAAATAATAATTTCTCGGCGAGTTTACTATTCGAATCAATCAGCCATTTCTCAAAATAATGACGAGTAAAATTGGCAATAATTATGCTCTCCTAGGCCTGATACATGGCACTAACTACACAACTGGTAAAATGTGTGCTAATACATTACTCATGTCTATTGCTTCAAGTTTTCATTTAAAAAAAAATTCTGAACGGGGGCTATTTAAATTGATGAATAAAAGAAAAATTTGCGATATTCACTTTCGCATCGCAAAAACAGTAATGGCCGCACTCTCGTGCACTTTCTCTAGTTCACCAACAAAGTTAAAATTCTACTACTTATCGGACTTTTATCTCAAACGTAAAAGTCGAACCTCCGAAGTTTTGCGTCGCAGATTTCCCCTGGGAACAAGTTCTTAATGTCCGAGACCAAACTAATCTTCCAAACCTTATTATATTTTAAGTTAATTAAGGTCACCGCTTATTTTTAATTTAGGTTTTATTAAATATTGCTCATGGCTCAGCAAACAGAATCCATAATTATAATGCCTCTTCAAACAAAAAGATGACGAAAAAATGTCTCGCCAGCTAGAGAAAAACAAAAAAAAATCGAGGGTTGCAAACTACCGCAATAAACCCTATTTTTTGTTACTTCATTGGTTTTGATATTATCAGTTGTGGTTTTTTGGCAGCATCTACATCGACACATGCGAACTACGCATCAACCTGACGTCACGCAAAATCCTGCATCGCGCAAGCAGAGTTTACCGTGCAACTAGAATTTAAACAACGTCCCAACATCAATCGTCGGGCAGTTGCCCACCAGACACAACACCTGTCTGGTCGGAGGATCCTCCCTTTTCTATGGAGGATGAGTTACTTTACACTCTGTTCCTCATACCTCTATAGTTTACAGAATGTCTCTTTGTTCAGTGTGCCTTTTGGTAAAGCCGCAAAGGCCTGCTCTAACAACTTTCACTGAATCATTTGCAACAACTAAAGTCATTTTACCTTTTCAGAATCCGCTTTAACTAAACGGGTGCTAGGTAAATACCTAATAGATAAGGAGTCTCAGATTATCCTAATTAGGTCCTAACTACGATCGTTGTGGGTATCCTTATTAGGTGGTGGCACCTACGATATTCGCTGTCTTGCTAATCTTTTCACCATTTCATTTAGCTCTCGAGAGGATAAGATGTCTTCCTCAGCTTATATACTCGTAAGATTGCTAATACCAATGCCGTTTAGGCACTTTTGCTAGGTCGTGACGAGAGATACCTAGTTGTTCTGCTCAAAGTGTCGTGGTTTGCATGTTATACAGTCTGGGAAATTAAGAGGCGTCTTACAAATGCGCGTAGACGCATGATTTCCTCGTTGAAATTGAATACTATTCGTTGGTTGGTATAAATAGCAATAAATTAAAAAAAAAAAGGATAGTTCGTTTTCTCTTCTACAATAATAATACAGCGATTTTTTTTTATTATTTGTCTATTTATTTAGCAATAATCGTTCTCCTGATGCATGTTCAGTCAAAAAAAAAAAAAAATTTTTTTTTTTCATATCACAAATATTATAAACTTTTATCATAATACAATATATTTTTGTTAAAAGAAAAATTACTGGACCTAATTCAATTTTCTACTGGAAACAAGTCTCAATATCTCCGAACTTCTACATCATTTTCACGTAGTATTTATACCAAAAGTCTTCAATAATTGCTTAAACAATATGAATAAAATAAAAAAAATATAGATACGTTGATTTTTTTATAAATAAAATAAAAGTACCTACTCTAAATTCCACTGCGCCGGCAATGCGCGCTCGCCCTGGCTGAAGGCCTTAATTGATTGAGGCATCCGCAGGCAATCCCGGTTAAGTAGACGACAACCTCATAGGTTGAACTGCGAGATGCCATCTAATCTAATCTAATCTAACTAGCCTGAACTGTCCCACTGCAGGGCAAAGGCCTCCCTCTACCTTTTCCACAAAAAAAAAAAATGCTCGCTCAGGTACGTAAATGTAAGAGGGCTCTTAATTGTTAAAAAAATCTCCACTTGCACTGTCAAAGAATGACAGTTGTCATTTGAATAAGTATATGGACAATTTAATTTGGTGGTCAATTTGACAAGCAATTAATTACCGACTTCAAAAAAAAGGAGGTTATCAATTCGATACGTATGTATGTAATATTATTGGAATTGCATTATATTCACATATGATGATCTATTAGGGCTTCCAAACAAATATACAAAATTTCATGGACGTACGTATGTATGTATGTATGTATGTATGTATGTATGTTTGTCCACGCATAACTCCGGAACTATTAATCGGATCGTGACCATTTTTTTTTATTGGTTTACATTTTCTTCAACTTAGGGAACAGTGCAAGTTTCATCAAGATCGATTCAGTAATTTTCAAGATATGGACTAATACGTGTAAGTGTGACGGCCTGGCTTATTGATAAGAGCTACGGTGTAGTATCAAAGGGAAAACATCTCAAAACCTTGGTCAAATACTAGTGCAAAAACTAAAAATTACGAAATAAAAAGTAATTTTAAAAAATTAAACCGACTTCAAAAAGAAATTAACTCAAAATTATGAAATAACTTTAATTTCGGAAGTCGGTGACATAAAACTAAAATACAGATCCCAAGACACCGACTTCCGAAATTAAAGTTATTTCATAATTTTGAGTTAATTTCTTTTTGAAGTCGGTTTAATTTTTTAAAATTACTTTTTTTTACTGTCTATACATTATATCCAGCTGTTCTCAAAATTTCACAGTGCGTGTTGTAATTTTTCTTATTATTTTCAATCACCCTGAACAGGTTTCAATAAGAAAGACACAGCTGATTTCAAAATAGGACGTATAGATAGGTCAGCACCTTTTTGCTTGTTGGCTTGTGGTAATAGAATATAGTATTGTGGGGTTGTAGGTACTCAGGTCCGTTGAAAACCAGCGTCAGGCACTAGTTGTCTGGCATTTTTGCTGAACTGGGCCTTTTTGGCGCAGCCGTGAGGCACACTTTCCTGCTAATTTATTACATCAGAATTTGCACTTTTTAATTTTAACTTTATTTTTGTTTTATCTGATGTACGACTATTATCTGACTATCTGGTGTCTTTTAGTCAAAGCCAAAGATCTTTAATGTGAGACAGTGGTTACAAAGTTGTTATTGAGTTTTGGTGTGCGTTTGCACTGCTCCACCATGTTAGGCATACAATAGTTAGAACATTTTTTTATAACCAAAGTTTATGTGATTATATTATATTATATTGATTATATTAATTCAAATAGATATTTTAATAGAGCTAAGTATATTTTGCATTAAAACATAAAAATAAAAAAACAACACTTAAAAAACAGTTTGGCACTAACTCATCACGAATCTGTCGGACAAAAAGTCATGTACTATATAGTATGGTCTATTTACCAAGATGTCATTTAATGTTTTTTTTTTTAATTAATCTTTTCAATTTCTCTTATTTGCTTAGGTAGCATATTATAAATTCGTGAAGACATTCCGAAGAAACTTTTAGTCTGTGCTATATAAATGTATTTTCGTCTTTCTTCTTCTACTCTTGTAACTTGTTGCCTCTAATGAGTAGACATCGTATTATTGGGCGGTTGTAACTCTTGTACTGCGGAGGGGATCATATACTAACGGAATTTGTAACAAAATTATCTTGTATACACCGTGTAATTGTTGTGGCGAGGAATACCTTCAGTTTGAACTGTTATGACCTGTATTGCTTCCCACAAGGTAGACCGATGACCTGGGGGCCTAAAAAGGCCACTTTGGCTGAATCATAAAAGGATAATATTATGAATCATAATGGACAGTTAACTGTTAAGTTAATCGTATCAATTCCCATTGGTGAAGGATTTTTCAGTTATTTTTTTTGTCTGTGCTAAAATACCAATCAATCCAATCCAAATCCAATCCCAATCTCTTTGATTATACCTACGTAGTGCAGCGAAAAAAAGAAAAACACGGACATTCTTCGCCATATTATGATTCATAATGTTATCCTTTTATGATTCTGCCAAAGTTGCCTTTATAGACCCCCTGGTGAAGGCTGCAGGAATCCGCTGGATGCGAGATGCACAGAACCGGTCGAAGTGGCAGTGCTCGGGCTATGTCCAATGAACGTTTATTGGCTGAAATTATAATGATGATGATGATTGATGGCCTTTACTAACCAGTTAAGTTCTGGGTAAATTATCTGACTGATACAAACTGTTCTTATCTTGATTTGTTGCATTTTTGTTGTAGTAATTAATGACTTGAATTGACATTGCAAGAGGCATCCGTTTTTCAAAAATATTTCGTTTTTTAAGGGGCACTTGACTGCTAAAACTAACTTCACTATCCAAATAACTTCTATTTCTGTAAATAAATAGGTTCATACAACGAAATATTTAAACAATGTTATTACTGGGCAAAGATATCACAAAACATCAAATTCAGCAACAAAATTTTAAATTAGCAATAGAGCAGCCATTCTCTCATTAAAATAGATATAAAATCTTGAAATAACACTTTATTTTTTATTAAAGCATCAATAACGTACATTGAAAGGCTCCAATAGAAATTGTCAAAAGAAATACTTATGTTTTTTCAGAAGAGTATTGGTTCTTCGAAATTGATTGCTAAGAACTAAAACCTATAAAAAGAGAACCTTTTTGAAGTATTTTAGCAAAGCTGTAAGCCCGAAGATATCGTGTTGAAGTACTTATTCATTTTACTTTTATAGACTCAGTCTTTTCAAATAAGGAGTTTATTGACATTAAAAAAAGTGGCCAAGTGCGAGTCACCAAGGGTTGCATACCGTGACCGTTAGGATGGCTGGACCAAACGAGATAATATGTACATGAGACCATGTGCACTGTTTAATACCTATTTGCTACTATGTATTTACTACCTATAATGACATATTTGCTACCTTTGCGTTAAGAAATATATCAAGGAAATAGAATGGTTAGCCATTTTGACGTCAGATTGGCTGACCACTTCCAAGTTCTGATAGTTGTAGCGTTGTATTAACCGCGTTATTAATGTAAATATTTACTACCTGTTAGCTACATTACCATATATTTTTTACACAACTTTAAGAAGCTCCTATAAAAAGTTATTAATAAAAGCCATTAAAACGCCTGTACTACATACATTATTTACGTCTTTTTTTTTCAGAATAAATGCTTACAATGTTTTTGCAAGCGCTTAGTGAGGTAGCAAATAGGTAGTAAATATTTACATTAACAACGAGGTTAATACTACGCTAAAACTATGAGAACTTGGAAGTGATCAGCCAACCTGACGTCAGAGTGGCTGATCACTTTATTTTTTTGATATATATCTTAACGCAAAGGTAGCAAATATTTCATTATATGTAGTAAATAGGTATGAAACAGTGCACATCGTCTCTTAAACATATCTCGTTTGGTCCAGCCATCCTGACGATCACCAACACGTTTCTTGTATGGGAGTTTTTACCTTTATTTTATTTTTGTTTTAGCGGCCATAGAAATACACAACTCTGTGAAAATTTCTTGTGTCTACCTATAACGGTGTAAAAGATAACAGCTCTGTGTCAGACGGACGGCCGGACGGATATCGGAGCCTTAGTAATAGGGTCACGTTGGCACCCTTTTGAAACGAAACCCTAAAAATAAGAAAGGAAACAGAACTATTAGTTCACAGTTATTTTACTGCTGACAGCATCCTAATGAACCTTATAACAACGTCAATAAAGATCACTGTGATGCAAAAACACGAAATAAAATAACTATGAAACGACTGTAGGTATGTACTTTTGTATCATCTTTGTTGGCTACGTTAGGAGAAAGAATGGCTTTAACTAGTCAGTTCAGCATAGTAGAAGTACAGGAGATAATTCTACGAAGTTTATTCTATACTATACTCATTGGTCTAACGTTCGCTAGTACTAGTGCTGACCATCAGGCCCTGGGTTCGGTACCCAGGTCGACAATTTTTTTTTTTTTAAGTGAAAATTTCTTTAGGCGCGTTAGGCATTTTTTGAAATGGGAAAAAACCATTGAACTCGCTACACTGTTACCGTAACCGACACCGCGACATTCGGATGTGTTCGGCTGTCGTCGGGATGTACTCGGTTTTAATGTATTATCCGATATTTATGTCAGTGACTGATGGCAAAGTATTCTGTTTATGTTTTGTTTTCACTTCTGTCGGCACTCCCGGAGCGCCACTGTTTTTTTTTTCCATCAGGCGTTTCTCAGTAGCAGCTTGGAGTCTGAATTTGTGCCCGGTTGATGGCAATAGGCTCGCCCCTTTTTATATGGGACTTAATCATAACTTGCGAAATGTCGGTGTATGTAATAGAGGTACGTACGCCTTTGTCTAACTCTTTGGGAATTACAGGCTTCGTGTCATGTTATGTTATTCTACAGGCAATTTGGCTTATTCCGTTCATCTACCCTAAAACAGTCACCGTAAGGTAGATACTCGGAAACGCATGTCCGAGAATACACCCTAAGCCTATAAATTTCGTTTATCCAACTAGGCCTAGGGTGGATTCTCGGACATGCGTTTCCGCGTATCCATCTTAGGGTGGATTTTTTTGGAGTGGATAAACGGAATAAGCCGACCATTTAGGGCAAAATTGAAAAATATTTCAACGTTTTTTTTTTTTACATTAGCTGGTTATCAACTCTCCTTACGCATCGTTTCAGAGTTTAACTCCTATTGACGAAATAATATTGATTGATACAAGTAATCAGTTTAAAAAAAAACAGAAAAATCTTTTCATTACAGTTTTTATTGGTCCTTCGGTGCCAGTCATAACTTTTGATTAACAACATCATTCATAAAATTTATAAGCTCTGCCGTAATCATTTATTTATGTCCACCCTGTGTCGCTAATACAGGGCGAAAACCCCCGCAATTATACCTGATTTTATCACCTCTAATGACGAGGGTGAAAAGATTTCTCATTTACCTACCGGTCATGTATGACGTGCTATATTTGTCAAAGGTTTACGACCGCTTCGTTTATATTGTTCACAAATCCTTAGTATTGTTCATTTAAGGGCAAGATGAGGAACTATTTTCAGGCCCAACTAAACATAGTTTTTTGGAAAGAAATGATACAATAACCAGTTTTGAGAATTTTGTACTTAATTGAAAAACTAGACCGTGAGAATCGATCTCCAAGGTTAAGCAACGCTTGTCGAAGTCGGTAGGTGGACCATCCTTAACATACTGAGACCAATTCGTGCTTCGGGAAGCACGTTGAGCGTTTGGTTGTCATTCGTTGATCTTTTACAGCTGTTACGGATATATATTTCTCTTTTTTTTGTGCGAATGAAAAAGAAGATATGCAGCAGTCTATAGTTTACTCTGTCTACGCCTTAAAAGCTGTTTCATTTTTGTACAAAACTAGAGACAACACAATCATATCAACAATACGTCATATTATTTGTCATTTCATATTACTTTTCGAATTTCCAGCACGTCTTCACCAAATATGTTCCTAACACATCCTTCCAATATGATGTAGCAAACCTCTTAAGACATTTTACGAGACATCGTAAAATATGTGGGTATATTCTTCCCTCACTAACTGTGATACTAGCTTCTACCCGCGACTTCGTCCACGTTAAATGGTTTGCTTCCCCGGTCCACCCCGTCGCATCGCATCATCCCGCGATATTACTTCGTTTTCGATTATTATTATTATTTTCTGCTTTTTTTTCCTTTTTGCTCGGATTCTAAGGGTCCTAGCGTGATGCTAAATAGCCTTTAGGCTATCAAATGCAAAAATAAGTTTTCAGATCCGTCTGAAAGTTCCAGAGATTAGCGCGTTCGAACAAATTTTAACTATATTGTAAGTGTGTAGATATACGGGTTTATTGGTAAAACATTAACAACCTCTTAAGAGGTCATTTTGCTCATCATTATGAACAACTTTTACTATGGGACCAAACCTGAAATCACAAAAAAAATCAGCTGTTCCCTACATTCTGACGAGGTATACGAACATAAATGTAGAGAACAGCTGATTTTTTTTTCGCGATTTCAGGTTTGGTCCTATAGTAAAAGTTGTTCATAATGATGATTACAATGACCTCTTAAGAGGTTGTTAATGTTTTATCAATAACCGTGTATATAGGGTGACTGGTAATTAGTGACCGATACTTAAACACGTGATTTTATTCATCATTATGAACAACTTTTACTATGGGACCAAACATGAAATCGCGAAAAAAAATCAGCCGTTCCCTACATTTATGTTCGTCTAACTCGTCAAAATGTAGGGAACAGCTGATTTTTTTTCGCGATTTCAGGTTTGGTCCCATAGTAAAAGTTGTTCATAATGATGAGTAAAATCACGTGTATAAGTATCGGTCACTAATTACCAGTCACCCTATATATAGAAACTAGCATTAAATGCCCTAGGAAACTAACAAACCAAGTATTTATTACCTAAATCATGTTTCATTTATGGCATTTAACGATTATATTGTTGGTATAAATAAATACCAGTACATATTTATGTAGGTACCGCAACATTTTACAACAGAAAGCAGAAATAATTAGAAGTTCTAGAGTTTATAACTGCAAAATAATTCATGAATTTATTTAAGTATACTAGCTGCGCCCCGCGGTGTCACCCCTGTAAATGTCGATTCCGTGGAAACATCTGGATAAAAAGTAGCCTATAAGTAAATATATAGGCTACTTTTTTTATAGCTTACACCCTGGATTAATAAATCCAGGGTGTAAGCTATAATTTTATCAGAATTGGTCCAGCCGTTTGAGCGTGAAGAAATAACAAACACACACATTCACAAACTTTCGCCTTTATAATATTAAGTGTGATAGTGTTATTCTCTATACCTAAACCCGGCCGACAACATAGCTATGAGGGACTTTCAATGTATTCTCGGTATCAAGGTGATTTACTAATGATGTAGGTAATTTGACTAATTAATTGATTAATGACATTATCTAAGGGTATAAAGGTAAAATTGAATATAGTTGTGATCATTAGTTTGTTAGTTATCCTTAGTCAACGACAACTGGAAAGGATAACGTGACAATGTTGAAGAAAATCGAGCACCGTGCTGTTATTAAATTCCTTACCAAACAAGGGAAAAGTCAAAAAACTATTCACGAAGAGATGGGGGCTGTTTACCAAGATTCTGCACCTTCGTTATCTAGGGTTTAAAAGTGGTCAAGTGAATTTAAAAGGGGCAGAGAGAGTATTGAAGACGATATTCGCTCGGGCGGCCCGGTTACTGCCTCTACGGAAGAAAACGTGAAAAAAGTTGAGAAGCTTATACTGGAGGATGCCCGAATGAAGATAAAAATGATAGCAAAGATGACCGACCTCTCAGTTGGTTCGGGGTAAACTGACCACCTGTGTGTTGCTTCTTCACGACAACGCCCCGGTCCGCGACGCGTGTTTTTCAAAGGCTGCTGTGCGAGATTGTGGTTTCGAAGAAATTAACCACCCACCCTATATTTATAGGTATATACGTTAGTGTACACCAGAAAATACATAACAAAAAAATACGATTATTAATACAAAACATACAATGGGTGGCCTTATCGCTTTCTGAGATCTCTTCCAGGCATCCTTGGAATGGACAGTGATTGCCATTGAAATGGGGTTGTCAGATCCTATAGCCCGGACTTAGCCCCGAATGATTATTATTTGTTCCCTAATTTGAAAAAAGACCTTCGTGGGAAGATTTTCCAACGACGAAGAGCTCAAGGCGGCAATAAATGCGCATTTTTCAGAAAAAGAGGCTAGTTATTTTTTACAGGGTAATAAAAAGATAATTTCGAGATGTAATTAATGTATTGGGATAATGGGGAAAAATAAAAATTATTTTAATTGAATTTACGTCTTTTTTATGCCCTTATGTTAATACATCGTTTATGATGCAGATGAGCATAAAAATTAAGTAGTAGTGTCATTCACTATAATTATCATTTTGATACAGATATCATTATGCCACGAGCACCAAATCTAAGCAAGCTTTATAATACCTACTAGCTGACCCGGCAAACGTTGTTTTGCCATATAAATTATTTCTAGCTGCCCGGCGCTACTTCGTTTGCGTGGTGTCCTACCCCTTACCCTACCCTACCCCTACCCTACTCTTACCCTACTCCTACACTACTCCTACCCTACTCCTACCCCTCCTACCCTACTCATGCCCTACTCCTACACTACTCCTACACTACTCCTAACCTACTCCTACACTACTCCTACCCTACTTCTACCCTACTCCTACCCTACTCCTACCCTACTCCTACACTACTCCTATCCTACTCCTACCCTACTCCTACCCTACTCCTACCCTACTCCTACACTACTCCTACCCTTTTCCTACCCTACTCCTACCCTACTTCTACCCTACTCCCATAGATATATTATTTTTAAGAAGATATTATAAGAACGATCGTCCATCGTTTAGCCTTCGACCACGCCAACTCTTCCTATTGACAGTTCGACACACGCCATTCGATCTTGTAATAAAAACATTGACATAGCTCTCACTACTGGAAGTTCATGCTAAAGTACGCAAAACAGATAACAGGAAAAGTTAAGCCCCGTTGAGTAAGCGAGCGTACTTGTAGGCAAGGAATGTGGATCAAGACAACTTTCCGAAGGATTACCAACTATCCGTGATGAATTACATCTAGATGTGGCACAACTTTCCACAAGTTAATGTCGGTTGGAAGAGGAATGTTTTTAAGTTAAAATGGATACAACTTTGATTTTTGTAGAAGGTGAAGGAGTAGATGATAGTCTACCTAGCGGGATGATATAGGTACACAATGTATACAGGGTGTCCCTAGAAGTATGGAGTAAATTGACTACGGGCGTGGGCAAGGTCATTAACAAACTTTTTGACCCTGAGAATGTCGGTGAATTTTTTTACGGTTTCAAAGTTATGACCAATTTTTGTTTTTTTTTTCAATCACTTGGCATAGTGCTCAAAGAAAAAAAATCATAAAAAAAATAACAGGGCTACCTAAAAAAATTACAGACACAGCCCTCATGGTTATTTTTTTGATTGAGTGATAGAAAAAAACAAAAATTGTTCATTACTTTTGAACCGTAAAAAAATTCACCGACATTAATTATGGCACTTTTTTTTTTTGTGAACTGAGATTCTAGAATCTCATTAAATCCGGGATCTCAAACTAGCCAGATGTGCTGAGAATAAAAAAAGAAACTTACGAAGATAGGCATAAAATGTACAGCCTAGGTTTGATGGATAGTGGTTTTACGAGCCAGCTGGATACTCTGAAATTAAGTAAAGTAGATCTATCTGCAACTAGATTTTGCCCCCTTTCGTCGCAAACAAAAACATTCTTAGTGAAGTTTCGTTGAAATAAGACGGCAATTATACATGTCATCCTATTTAAAAAACTTTTAGGAATGAACTGGTACAAATCTTTACGTAACGATAAACCGTTATGAGATAGAAAAGAATAGAATAGAATAGACTAGAATAGACTAGAATAGAATAGAATAGAATAGAATCGAATAGAATAGAATAGTTTATTATAAATATAATATATTTTATTATAAATAATAGAAAGAGACAGAGAGAGAGATCGTTTTCATGGTTTTCCAGGGTGTAATTTTTTTCTCATGGGTGTTGTTTTCATGGTTTTCGAGGGTGTTAAAGCCAATAGCGACGCCAAAATGAAAATGTAAGATGTTGCCAGCGAATGTTTAAAATTTTCGCACCCGCCATTTTGGATTTATAATTTGAACTTCGTTCCTGCGGGGTCCCCCGACCCTGACTTTTTTTTTTTAATAACTCATACTTCTATTGAGAAGCATTAATCTTTTGTTGCTTATCTCCCCGAAGATCTACGTCACTTTGTATTACATTACAAGTACCTATTCTAAACATTATTGGATAAAATATTTGTTAGTTTAGCAAACTACGCAACATACCTCATCGATCGTTTTAGGAATTGTTTGATTTCGTATTCACAATAACCTAATTGCTGAATTCTCACTAGTAGGTATCGAAAATATTATACGTACATTAACTGCCTGGGTAGATTCCTTAAATGTCTACCTCATAATATTTTCTGACAAAAAAAAAGCATTGCCAATAAGAATTTTCTTTTTGTATTTAAAAACCGAGAATAACAATAAAATTGTCGTAAAGTTTTATTGTTATTCTCTTGTTTTCGATACCAATTCTCTAAATTAACACTTCGGTAATGCTTTTATTTTGTAATGTAACTTTTACGGTTAGTTACACACGAACCATAAAAAGTTCGAACACACGAGTAGCGTAAAAGCAATGCGAGTCTCGTGTGCTTACTAGTCACGCCGGAAAAAAATCCGGTAGTATTTAGTCACTCTCACAGATATCGTTTAAAGCACGGTACATATGTAGAGCTTTGAAAGTGGAGCTCGGTGCAATTTCACGGGCCATTGCAACTCAGTAACTAGTGGTGTGCAAAGTCTTTATACTGGGAATAGTTTAATGGGTGCTTTAGTTTATACACGTGTATGAAAATTCAAGAAAATTCTGTAAAATATATCCGTGATTGGTTAGGTCGATCTTGGAGAGTATCTATTAGTAGTTTTGTCTGAAAATACCAAACAGCGATCACAAATAAACCTACCACGATCACCTTGGCAATATACTCCTTTTGAAAATTTTTGTGTTTATTTATAAAAGTTAAAAGCAAGAAAGAATAACGTTTATTATTTGGACACAGTTCGTGAAACACAAAATACAAATTACGATTTTAAAAAATGAAAATAATGTTTTAACAGACATAGTGTGTGCCTCACGGCTGCGCCAAAAAGGTTCATTTGAGCACAAATAATGATTAGCGACTATTTAACCGTTTAAATTCGAAGACATGTGACATACACCAACCAGCACTGGGCCCGCGTGGTGGATTAAGGCCCACTCCCTCTCACCGAGAGGAGGCCTGACTCCCAGCAATGGGAATGTTATAGGTTGATTATGTTACGTATCACTATTTAACCATACATTTTTGACGTTCAAACCTCTTTTATCTTTAAGCAACGTTTATAAATAATAATAATAATAATAAATCTCCAATAAAATGCACTACTTACATAAAAAATATAATAATAAAATTATTAATTAAAACTTAAAGCAACACTTAGTTACTCATTAATTAAAATACAATATTTACTCTGACGGAGGTCGCGCTTTTGCCTTTCATTTTGGTCTTGTTTGAGAAGATGGCAAAAAATAAATAAAAGAAAACTACTTACCTCCCCGGTTTCAGTGTTGAAAAGAAAACTGTTTTTAATTGTCCTCCCCGGTCTGCGAAACTTACTTCCTCAAATATTTTTCATTAAAACTGCGTCTACTTACTTTTTTAAAATGCAGAAATATCGTCCGAGCTTCATAAGTTTTGTATTTACATTTGAGAATTTACTTTAGGTAGATGGGTAAATTTAAGTAAAATATTGTGATGTATTTTTGACCTATTTTGGCCCAGAAATGGGAGTTTTGGCGTCGGCGCTGCAGCTGTCGAGCAAGAACCAAAAACAAAATGGCTTCCATGTTAGTCGTGGTGATGAGGATTACCTAACTAACTTCTTTAGCATCAGGTTGCAGTTTTATCTTGATATTTACTAAAGCTTAGATATAAATACTCGTATAATTTCTGTATGAGTTAGGTTATTCACTGCAAATATAGTGACCATAAACGCGACAGTAAATAATTAACAGGTTCCGGCGCAGTAACCGAGATACAATAGAAGTTTTGTGTCCTTCATGGTGTTAATAATTAGTTGAGCTTGTTGCTGTACACTTGATGATGAACTTCATGTTCGAGCATCAATCATTTTGTATATACCCGAGTTGTGTTAGTGACCACGTCACAAGTAGTGGAACAACTGTACATAATAATATTTATATTGTATTTCTGAAACAGCATGCACTGCGTGAGACATCGCGGGCATGTGTGCCGACGGGGGGGGGTTCCCGTGCTGCTATAATGATAATATTCTTACCGTCCATTTAAATTAACTGTATCTACCTACTTAGATGTTTAACCAAAGTTTCAAAACGAGCGCTAATCCTGCCGACAAACTGTCACGCAGCTTGGCAGGTTTATGAAATGTGTACAAGTGTTTGGAATTGGACCAAAATTTAAATATTTTAAGCCACATATAAACTGCCAAAATTTAGGAATAACTACTCATAATTTTATTATGGCTTACACAGTTGCAGGTACTAATATTATACTGTAGTAAGTTAATCTTCACAATTGAATATAATTAATGAAAAGTGACCTTCATTCATAGTATCTTTATCTCACGAAGCAACGCTCGTTTTACTTGTGGTAAACAAGTGTACAAACATGCTGTGAATGTGTGTGTAAAGGCAAGTGGTGTCAGTGCGTAACACACACACTTCCGACTTCGCCATTGTCTCGAACGGCACGAGCTCCTGTGCTTACAAACACATTCACACCGTGTTTGTACACTTGGTAAACATTGTAAAGCGCGCCTCGTTCTGTGAGATAAAAATACTGTAGCATTATCCCAAATGCGGATAAAAGGACCAAAAATCTCCAATATCATGTAAAAACGTTGCCTACATTACCAACTGAAAGAAGGCCCTCTCAATAAATCGATCTATATTAAAAAGACCTGACTCGGAATATAAGAATCATTCACACCCCATTAAAATAAGTTTTTTCAATGAGATGAATAACGATTCCCGAGCCATGACTAACTAGATTTTTTGTGAGCAGTTCGTACCAGATCATCTTACTGAATAATTTATTATAGCGATTAATTTCTGAAACTTTTTATTTTATCGGCAATTCGCTTTTGCAGTATATAAATCTTATGAATGAGAAAGAGATCTATAAGGTAATAACAATTTATCTTACTTTACGTAGATAATAGTGATGGTTGAATCGTTTTCACAAATTGAAATAAAAAAGTTTACAAATCCATTATATTTCTATTTGTGAAAACTTCTTTACAGTATTTATGCAAGCTATACATATAGCAGCGAGGCCTCTGCAGTTAAAACCTCACCTCTTAGGTTAAAACCATTTTTTTTTCAAATAATGACTGGTCTTTATTGTTTTTTTCAAACGGAATTCGTATTTTTGACATGACAAGAAGTCATATCTATATAATATATAAAATTCAAAGTCCTGACTGACTAATATATCAACGCACAGCCTAAACCGGTGGTCCTAGAGACATGAAATTTGGAGGGTATTCTTTGTGAAGAGTAGGTATCCACTAAGAAAGGGATTTTTTAAATTCCACCCCTAAGAGGGTGAATGGGGGGAGGTTCACGCGGACGAAGTCGCAGGCAGAATCAGAATCAGAAATATAAGGAAAATTTTCTTTAGTTACTTGACAGTTGTTGACCTGGTTTCACCTGAATTAATTTGAATATTCCTAGTAACCTGTTCCCAAAGTGCTGATATTATAAATTGCAAGCACTGATTCCTGCCCGCGGGCAATGTTTAAAGTCTTGATGTCGAGCTTCGCATCTTAAGCTGACCACACTACCTGGGTTAACGTATTCTCCAAACCTGGTATGTATTTTCTTCTAATTCCCGGTCTTCTTCTCCCTCAGCGAACCTTTCTCGTTTTTCTCTGGTCTGACACCTTATTTTATTTGCCGTAAGTGTAGTGTAGAGCCAGTCAAAAAGGGCGCTTTGTCTTTTTCCCTGATACCGGATCGTCTACTGGTTTGCGAGTTGCAAGTTGTTGCATACTTCAACCTAGCTGCAGCGTATTCCTGTTCTTCGTGTCCCGCGCGGCGTTGGCTGCTGAACTTCGTGACCACCTTCGCCTGTGTCCAGGAAAACACGATCGAATACCATTCTTTCTTTGTAACACTTATCTCCCTGATCTTTTTTATCTTAGGACAACTTAACTAATGTATTTTATAATGAAGTCTGTGCAATCTAGTTCTAACAAGCCTAAAACCCGACTGCAATCTGGTAAAAATCCGTGAAATTCGTTAGAAAATTTTATACTAAAAAATATCCTGAATTTGATAAACTCTCCTAATTCTTCGTTTTTTTTACTTATTTTTACTGTCACAATATTGTCATGTCACTAATAACAGTGCTTTATATTTAGATTTTTTTATGCATTTCATATTTGAGACTTACCAAAAAATCGCTGTCAGTGATGAAACAGATGAAGCTACCAACGATGGAACTGTCACTTTTCCGAACGACTGAAAAGTGCCCAAAAGGCTGGAGTAGCATTGTCACGTTGTATGGCGATGCTGATTCTTTGGCCAAAAAATGGGCCAGCACTCTTGGTCACATGAAGAGTCGACTAACCGCTTGGCGATGTCTCGAAAAATCAGCGATGCGGAAGAATTTTTTGATGATTTTGTTCCCTCTTTTTTTACATACATGTCCATATTATTATTATCAATTTAAGTCTGTAGGCTTATATATTATGTAAATATTACTTACATATTATTATAATTAATATGTTTGTGTCCAATTCGTACGGGTTTGATTCGTAGGTTAAATAAAGAAAACAACATTTTGCAAAAAAAAATCAATAAATAACAAAACCTTTCTTACAAAAACTTTTTTTGTAAAAAATAATATACAGTGCCACAAAAAAATTACTGCTTCATCTTTTTTCAACTACACAATGCAAGGATTGCTTATTATCATACGACCATTAGTGTCTGCGAATAAGGGCGACTGATGACGTATGTAATCCATAAGAAGAACGTGGTCCACTCCTAGGACCACTATGTTTTGCCGGTTTTCACTTATCATCTGTAAGGTTTGAAAGAAACATTCAAATTAAGGTCATACTTATGTTAATAATAATTTCAGTAATATAGCTTTTGATATAGATTATCAAATATTCGCATTTTTTTAAATAAGTACGGGCAGATGTATTTTTAAAAGTTGACAATGTATCCATACTAATATTATAAATGCGAAAGTGTGTCTGTCTGCCTGTTACCTCTTCACGCTTAAACCGCTGAACCGATTTAGATGAAATTTGGTATAGAGATAGTTTGAGTATCGGGAAAGGACATAAGATAGTTTTTATCTCGATATTCCCACGGGATCGACACTTATGCGGGTGAAACCGCGGGGCGCTGCTAGTTTATGTATATAGAAGACAAAATACACAACCAAATACAACCATGGCACTCGAATAAACCCCTGTCTACAGAATATAAATAGAATAAAAGCTTTTAAACGTTTGATGAATCAAAAATCGACTCAGACGCCTACACAACCATTGACCAAAAAAAAAATCCTACAGCAAAATAAGCAATTTGAAAACATAATTTAAGGGCCATATTTGTGGTAACAAGACAGTTCTGGCTATACATTTAGGACTCACAGTGTAATTGCCTCCGCCATTGCCTATGAAGCTGGTTGAAACAACTCTATAGATCTTTTCGGTTGACAAGGGTTCGTATTTTGGTACTTCACATTCTATACAACGAATGGTCACGTTAAGTACTCGGCTGCCTAAAGGTAGCGCTCCATCGAAAACTGCCCGCATTCCTGGAAGATTGAAAGTAGCTTAGATACTGAGATGAAGAAAAGTTGGCTTCTAGAGGAAAACCGAAGGAGGTTTTTAAAGTAAGGGTTAGAAGGATCGATGGTCCAGTTGAAAACCAGCGTCAGGAACTAGTTGTGTGGCATTTTTGCTGAACTGGGCCTTTTTAGCGCAGCCGTGAGGCCGTGAGGCACATTTTCCTGCTAATTTCTTACATCGGATTTTGCACTTTTTATTTTTATCTTAATTTTTGTTTTTATCTGATGTAGGTACGACTATTATCTGAGTATCTGGTGTATTGTGTGTCTTTTACTCTGTGCTAAATAAATGTATTTTCTTTCTTTCTTTCTTTCTTTCGATGGGCTAGCGACCTTTAAAGTACTGCGCTTTGTTTATGGCTATGCAGTTAGGTTAGTTTTTTTAATACAATGCAAAAAACGCCGAAAAAAAACACGTTTCTTGTATTGGGACCCACTTTAATTTTTTATTATATTTTATTTTCATTACGCTTTGTTATAGCGCCATAGTACTCGTAGTACACAATCTGTGAAAATTTCAAGTGTCTACCTATTGCGGTTCAAAAGATACAGCCCTGTGACAGACGGACGGACAGATTTACGGACAGCGGAGACCTTTATTGTTGGCACCCGTTGGGTACAGAACCCTAAAAAGTTAGAATAACCTTATGAAGTTTACCTACAATATTTTCTTTATAAAGCAAGTCTGATAAAATATTCCAATTTCAAGATAACTTCGATGTACATTATGTAGACAATATTATGCTAATGTTCACCTGTAGGTGAGACTCGAAGCCTATTGATATTAGCCTACATAATAGACTAGCACCGTCAGGGTTCAACGTTCTTGATTGGGAGAAGATAAATTATATTCTTCTTTTTACGAGCTTCAAAATAGTGTATGCGATATCGTTCTTTAAGAGGCTTACAGGACTTAAACACAAAAAACGCAAGTTTTAGAAACAATAAAAGTATATGATCGACTACAGTAAAAAAAATCAGAAAAATATATGATATTCTTCAGGATTATATGCTACGTAGATAGTGTGTTGAAAACATAATATAACTAATTTGATACGATAGAAAAAAATCATGAAGATACCTCTAAAAACTTTCTTTTTACAATAAAAACCATACTAATATACATACAACCATTATGATTTTTTGTCAGATTATTCTACATGCAACATACTAAATCACTAGTGTTTTAATTTTTTTGTCCAATCAATAGATTTTTTGTAAATGGATAATTGCGTCATATTTTGCAATATATTACCAGCGTTGTGTCATCGCGCTTCTCTTTCTTTTCTATGCGGTCTTTGCCTTATGATACATTTTCAGCCTATAAAAACACATCTGCCTCATTTTCACACAGCGGGTAATAGCTTTCAAATATTTCGATGGTTTGGTTAATTTGTTAATATGACTAGATGAAATGTTGAATATCTAGATGAAATGTGGCAATACCTAATTCAGTGCTTTTATTAATATTTTAATGTACTACAGAGCAAAATTTCATAATATCATATTAGTTTTCATTGTTGACAAATTAATAAAAACAAGGAAATATTTCACAGCTATTTGTGATGTTGCCAACTTTCAATACGCACCCTCTGAACTGTACCTAGCGTTTAGATAAAAGCTTTAATTTTTCTGTACTGTCTGAAAATACAAATAAATAATGGATTGCTTTATCAAGGTTGTCACTCACACTAAAACCATCGCCGCCACCACCAAGGAAGCTCTGCGACACGACCCTGTAGTATCTGTCGAGCTCGAGCGGCTCGTACCTAGGGATGTCACACTCGATACACCTGACTGTGACGTTGAGGACCCTCGAGTTTAGCGGCATTGAGCCGTCGAAAGTTGCGCGCAACCCTGCGATTGAGTGACATTCGAAATTAAATGACGATAAATTACTGAAAATCTCCTGAATACCTAATAAATTTGACAGCAAGTATGCCAAAGGAATTTCTCTCAAATATCAACCATCTCTAAGATTTTGATCTGTTTCTGGCGATTTTATTTCAGTAGGTTTTCGTGGAACTATTAATTTTCGTATATCATTGTACAAAGCAATATAATTATGTATATTTATTTACGAAAAACGAATAATCATTAACAAACTAAGACCCAGAGTTTGTTTGTTTATTAACTGACCGATATCTAGATAGAATCTGCTGGGCTGATTTAAAATTGTTTTAAAGGTTCTACATTTATTTGTAATTCTAGTAGCTTAAATCAATATTCTCGGTCCATTTCACTGTTTAGGATTCGATAAACAATAATGGGCAGTATTTTAAGGGAGTTGGTTTATTTTAGTTAGTAGAACTCATTGAAGAACCAATATTTATTACAAATATTGACTCTCATGAGTTGGTTTAAAGATCAAAGTCTAGCTAGCCCATCAAATTCAAATCCAGATTCTTATTTGATAATAATGTTCATGCATAACTCAAAATTCATTGCGCAAATGGAATTTAATGACTGAAAAATTGGTTTTTTACTTGAAAACTTGCAGTAACACAAACATTTTCTGCGCCGCAAAAACACTGAATAAAAATTTCGAGATGCATTACAGTTTTAAAACTTTCATTCCAACTTGACGTGAAAATGCCTAAAGTTTTAAATAAGTTTTTTGTTCTAGAGCTTTCTACTTTAAAGAAAGCCTTATTTTACTTGATAGGACTTTGGATTCGGTTATAAGTTACAAAACTTAAAAAAAGTAACATTTAGATGATTACCTGCCACTTGCAACATTCTCGCCCCTGGGTAAGGTTCGTTGGCCACAGAAAACTCCAGCATTTCCATTATATGTTCGCCTTTCAAGTCAAAAACTTCAATATTGTTCTCAAAGGGAGTAGACAGTATCACAGACTCGAAAGTTATCACTGTAATATGAATTTTAAAATAGTTAAAGTTGGAAAGTTTATAAAGGAATCAGCATCTGGAACGAATATGTTATGGTGAAGAAAAGGGCACTTTAATGGAACTGAAATTCTGTGGAGTAGTTGAGAATATTAAAGTGAAGCCTGCCTCGTTGGTCTAGTGGTCGCAAGGGCTACTGCTGAACATCAGGTCCTGGTTTCGATTAACGAATCGGACAAAGTGTTATTGAGTTTCTCCATCGGGATTTTCTCAGTAGCAGAGTCTGGCAATAGGCTCGCCCCCTATTACATGGGACTTAAACATAACTGATGAAATTTTAAATACTATAAGTACACCTCTGCCTAACCTTTCGGGGAAATAGAGGCGTGATTTTACGTTATGTTTTGTTCAAGTAAAGCATTTCTTTATAAAAAAGTGTACCAACTCTCATCTTTACGCATTGGTGTTCTTTATGCGAATAGCTGGGTGTTGGGAGAGGCATATTCCAGAAGTGCGCATCAATAGGCTGAATTCAGTCATAATATGACTGAATTCAGCCTATTGATGCGCAGAATCAAAAAATCACTGCAGTCTATATTATAGACTGCAGTGATTTTTTGATTCTCAGTATAATGCAGTTTATCATGCTGTGTCAGTTAACTAACCTCCTTGATCAATGGCTGTTCTAATTCCACCTTGATTGATGACACAGAAGTGTGCGTAGTGCCAGCTGTTCGCCTCAGCTCTGTTTAAAGCCTGGAACAGATATTTTGGAATTTGAGCTAGCCTTAGTAACATTTTTTCAGATGTGAACCAAAAACTCTTGATTTAATTGAACCTTAATTGATACGGTTTTATTTTGAGAAAAAATCGATATATCAAAATGTACAAAAAAGTTACTCACTGCATGCATATAAGCGTCACAAAGAAAGTTGCCAAGGTTGCACTCGGCGCATGAGCAACTTGATGATAGTTGCACCATCGAAAAGCCAATTTCTTCGTTAGCTCTCTCCTGAATCTCAGGCAGATATTTGTTAATCTTTTCCAAAACGTCTTCCGCTGTAAATAATAGGAGTTAAAATAACTGACGCTAACTTTGAGGACGATCAAGCCTTATAAAAGGGGTGGAATTTCGAAAAACCCTTTCTTAGTGGATACCTATTCTTCACAAAGAACACAACCTCCAAATTTCATGTCTCTAGGACCAGCGGTTTAAGCTGTGCGTTGATATATCAGTCAGTCAGGACTTTGCATTTTATTTTTATATAGATTTACTACTAAAAGCGATCACTCTCATAAGGTAACTAAAAATTAATTGGCATTCCCCTGAAACATTATTTTTAACAGTTAGGTAATATAATTGTTCAGCACTGAATTATGGTTTGCAGACAAAATCTATAATCTATACATATAATAAATCTGTAGACGAGGCGTTTCTGTACATTGAAAATATTAAAAAAAAAATAGTTGGGGTGTTATAGGATAACCAACAGATGCCATTTCATCAATTTTTGTCTGTTTGTCGGTTTGTCTGTTTGTCTGTTTGTCTGTTTGGATGTGACAAAATTTGATTTGAACAGGTGCAACGTAAAAAGTACCAAACCAATATGGTTAAGTTTTATACTCAAATATAGTGTAGAACTCGGAGTAGTGTTTAGTTTTTGTTTCATCGCAATCGGTTCACTGTATCAAAAGATATAATCAATTTAAAGTATTCTACACCAACTTTCATTACGTAAGTTGGATACACGTAATGACATCTATTGGCGCTTTATAGTACTAACGAAAACATAATTATTGTGTTTATAACATTATTATGTGAATAATCACGTCATGCAGGCTTACCTATAAGATGACTATCACAGTCACTTCTGCCTGTGTTATTTGAAAAAGTAATGATAATGATTACATAATGTTGGTTGATTAGTGGCGCTAAAAGAATTTCAAATAAAAAGTGAGGACAATGTAAGATAATATTATGTGATGTGGTGTTCTGAGTGATAAAGATTGCAATGATAAATGATTTTATTTTTGTAAGTAGGTTTGTACAAACACTTTTACACGTCAATCATGTTTTTTTTTTAAACTAGATGAAGTCGGCGTTTCCTATCTGACTACTCTGAGAAGAAAGGCCGAAACAAACACACACACGGGCAACTTTATGTAGGAGCTCTTTCGAGGGGCAAGCAACCTTTCTAACATTGTTAACAGAGAAGCATTTTCTTAGTGACATAAGGTTATAAGATCATATCATACTTTCATAGTTTTTTGCCTTTTTTCTCGAATTTTTTTAAATTTCTTTACCATGATAACGCTTCAACGCACACCTCCAGACGGGCTGTTGATTTATTGAGTATAGGTTCGGCATGTGCACACCCTTTTTTTTTTATTCCGGGGTGGAAAATCTTCATGGATGTTCGCCGCCCTGGGGCGGGCGGCGAGGTCTGTCAGGCTCTTACTGGCTGAAAATCACCCCAGTGTTCCGTCTCACACCTACGCCGGGGGTTGCGGGACCGTACGATCCTTCCGCAACCCCCGACTGGTGACGTCAAAGAGGGGCGCGCGTGGAACACTACGCGCCGCCAGCTCAAGTCCTGATGTGTTGGCGGTGACAGACGTCCCCGAATTCGTCGCCCCTGGACCCATTTAGGGGGCTGGAAGAGGGCATTGTCCGCCCTCCGCCGACGCCCGATGCGCCTACTGCGGGCCGGGTGAGTGGATGAGATCTCCCTCTCCCTTTCCACAGCCTCGACGAGGCGAGACGACCGTTTCGCAGAAGGAAACCACCGCGTCCCAGGACTCTTCGCTGCCGTCGACTCGACTACGGCCGGCAGCGATACGTCAAGGTGCACTGTGCACACCCAATACAAGTAGCACTGCCATGTCGTAAAAAGGTATTGTAAATTATGTCTTCGAGACAATAACTAAATTTTTAGTCATTGTCTTGGTTAAAACCATATCGACCCTTTTTTTTCGGATGGGAAATCATCAAATGACCCCTCCCGCTCTGGGTGGAGCGGAAGGGAGTGTCAGACTCTTACTGACTAAAACCCAGCTACCCATTACTCTCCGCTCGCAGGCCCGCGGTGGCCGGGAGTCGTCACGCGGCTCCCGACGCGCGACGCCCGGAGCGTCTCCCACGGTGGCTGGGACGGGAGGCTCTCTCCCTGAGCCATCCCGCCACCTCCTTTGCTAGCATGATTGCTTCGCAGAAGGAGGTGACTGCCTCCCACTCCCTCTCGCCCCGGATCAGGCTCGCACCAGGGCCGGACGCGAGAGGTCGCCACCGCTGCCGATCGCCTCTACGAGGACACGGCGGTGCACAAGCGGGGCAGACCTCCACCGTGTGCTCCACCGTGTCCTCTGGGCGATCCTAGCAATGGTGACACCCGGGCGTTTCCTCCCGCCTGATGATGTGCAGGAACCTCCCGAAACTTCCGTGTCCGGTGAGGACCTGCGTCAGGCGGTAGGTGAGGGCGTCGTGGCGCCTCTCTAGCCACTCCTTAAAGAGGGGTCTTATCGCCGCTATCGCGGCGTGCCCTGCGCTGGGTAGCGACAGTCGCTCTTTCCATGCCGCCATGAGATGGCGCCCGAGATCTGTCCGCTCCGCACCGATTTGCCGCGGAAGCGAATCTTCCCCCCGGCGCGCGGCGTAGTGCCTCCGCGCGCCACTCATACAGGCGCGCGAGGACTATCGCCTCCAGATCCCATGGCGGCCCCGGCCCGTTCCAGTTTGGGGGCCAAACGTCGGAAATGCACCATATCGACCCTCAAGGTATCTTATGGCTATCCACCAAGATAGAGTTAGCAAATGTGGGCACAGGTTTACAGAATAAGTTAAGAAAGACTTCAAACTACTTTTCAGATAAACTTCAGTAGGTACGATTTAAGAGTAACACCATTGATGTATTCTTCTTTTTATCTTCTAGATATCTCAACGCTATGATAAAGTCTTAATATTGGTATGTAAGATATCTACAATACCAAGTTAAGAATTTATAAATTTATCGCAGAGCGGCAGAGAAGAAGACAAGACTTATAAAAACTAACTTCAAACTTCACCTACTAATCTCAGATATACTTTAGATAAAATGGTGGTATGATTTTACGATTTATTCCGGTCTAACTTAGTATTCTAAAACAAATGCAAAATAAAATGGACATAATATGGCTATTTGGTCAGACAATCAGCCTCGAGCAGGCGCTTTCATTTTTATTTAAATAAATGGTGTCAATTCATATGGTTTAAAAGTAAAAATGGGTGTGCCACAAGGCTCGATATTGGGTCCTTTCCTCTTTTTAGTGTATGTTAATGATCTACTCCATTTATTAAAAAATCAACCACAAATGGTGTTATTTGCTGATGACACTTCCTTAATTTTTAAGGTAAATAGACGTGCTACAAATTTTGACGACGTAAATAACGCCCTTCTGCAGGTCCAAAATTGGTTCACTGCTAATAATTTAGTATTAAATGGAAAAAAAACTAAGTGCATAAGATTTTCTTTACCAAATGTCAAAGGTAGTGATTGTGAGATAATATTGAATCAAGAGAAACTAGAATTCGTCGATAAAACTGTTTTCTTAGGAATCACGCTCGACTCAAGGCTACAATGGGGTCCTCATTTAACATCTCTTGCAGGACGGCTAAGTTCAGCAGCTTATGCTGTCAGAAAAATCCGTCAATTTACTGATGTCGATACCGCGAGACTAGTCTATTTTAGTTACTTTCATAGTGTCATGTCTTACGGTATTTTACTTTGGGGACGGGCTGCAGACATCGATTCTATTTTTATTCTGCAGAAAAGAGCCATCAGAGCCATATATAACCTCCGCAGGCGCGATTCTCTGAGGGAACTGTTTAAGGAAATTAACATCATGACGGTACCTTGTCAATATATCTACGAAAACATCATGTATGTAAGAAAAAACTTACATCTTTTTAGTAAAAGAGGTGAAAGACATAATTATAGTACTAGAAATAGGGACCTATTAGTTCAACCAGGTTTCAGACTGGCTAAAGTAGACTCATCTTTTATGGGGTACTGTTTAAAATGTTATAATAAAATACCTCCCCACATTCTTCAACTGAATGAGACAAAATTCAAGTCTTGTATAAAACGCACACTATGCAGTCAGGCATATTATAAGTTAGGGGATTACATAGCTGATAAAAATGCCTGGCTCAATGCTGGTCCTGCTCCACAACCACAACTAATTGATTAACACCTGAAAATACTGTTGGAGCTGCTGAAGATTGTAAGACTATCTTTGCATTGTATAAACTCAATTTCATTTGTATTGTATAATTGCATAGCACAGATGTGAGTTCTATGTAAGTACTATACCTTATTTTACCATTTACCGGGTAATATGTCTTTCATTGACTTGAATGTGCCCTGGCGGCTGATAGTATGTCATGCTCACACAAATGTCTCGCTGACGGTGGCGTGTATGTTGGATCATTTAGCTCCCTTCAAAATGGTTGAGCTGAATGGTGCTGATCTATGCGTCATGTTCGTGAACGGGCGCCGTCAGTTGGGGCTGGTCATCACTTAGCTGCCTCGGCTTATTTTTAATTATTTTATTTTTGGATTGTTGTTTTAGTACTATTTGTTGTACTCTGGACGCTTTTAACGCATACGTCTTGTTTATTTTTACATCGTTCTCACATTATTTAATTATAAATTCAAAAGTAATGATGTAACTAATATTTTTGTAAAATATGATTTAAAAAGAGTGTCCATGGAGTTTCTTGTCCGTTCTTCTCCATAGGTACCTACGCTTTGGAATGGGCAACTAGCTTCACATTTTTCTGACTGACCTACTTCTTGACAATTCAAAAGTGCCTGTAAAATGGTTTAATTGAAATAAATGCTTTGAGTTTGAGTTTGAGTTTGATTTATCCTCAAAAATCAAAGTGCCACTTCGTCGCATTGTCATTATGAACCCTGAAGACGCAGTGACTGCTGTACAGTCGAAAGGGCTGTGGTTGAGAACCCCAGGCAAGGGAAGCGTTACCAGACAAGATCGGAAGATTCTTCCTTTTACACCTTTCCTAAGCGACACATTATTGTGTTCCGAAATCCACGCGAACGAAGTCGCGGGCACAGCTAGTTATATTATATAATAGAAAGTCGTGTTAGTTACACTATTTATAGCTCAAGAACGGCTGCACCGATTTGGCTGAAAATTGGTGAGGAGGTACCTTAGAACATAGGATTTTTTTACCCGGTTTTTTTTAATACTTTTATTTACTTATAGGAGTAGGGTAAGAGTAGTGTAGGAGTAGGTTAGGAGTAGGGTAGGAGTAGGGTAAGGGGTAGGACACCACGCAAAGGAAGTAGCAAAACAACATTTGCCGGGTCAGCTAGTTCTTAGTAAAACTGACTTACCTTGTTCAATTTCATTTCCAATGTAATGAGGATTACCGGTCCATCTCAGGAGGTGACCACCAGCATCGAATGTGAGCTTGATCTCACCCAAGTACTGTGTATGCGCTGCTGCTTGTACTATTAGAACCTGCAAAAGTTCAAGAATTGTATATCATGTAGGTAATATATTTTTGTCATTATTGATCTGACATAAATGCTGTTTTTCGCATAATTATTTTAATGATTATTCACAAAATCTTACTTTTCTAGTCGCTTGTTCCACTACTACAGGGTAGGGTCCCAACGGAATAAAACCACTGCCTTCAGGAGCATCTCCATTAAAGAGCAACGTGTGACTATGACCTCCCACTATAATGTCGATGTGAGGGCCAGCATGAAGAGCTATTTCTCTGTTGACCAGAATATGATAATAATATAGATGACAAACCAAAATGTGCCCAGCACGCCACGGTTCGACTACATGACAGACTTTGACGCCGAGGGCACGTTTTTTATTTTTTTACCTGTGGCGGTCAAAAGGTTAATATAATAACTTGAATACAATGATGATAATAATATATCCATGTCTTGCAGTAGTCCTACACCAACCGGGGGTTGTCCTTGAGTGCACTTGTATAGTACGAACAGAGATAATCGCCGGTTGGTGCCTCATTTAATTGAAAACGTCTAACGGGCCTCGCGAGTTGGCTGCGGTCCCTCGTACGCCTTCCAAAGGTCCCGAGATACGTCAAAGACTTGAATACAATTTAGCAATCACAAGTCATAGAAAAATGTTGACTTTCACGTGCTAAGTAACAATGATCTTACCTGTCAATGTCCAGACCACAGTGAGACAAAACTATAATGATATCAACGCCTTGTGCGTTTAGTTTCTCAGCCTCTTCTCTTACGGTCTCAACTTCATCTGTGAATTTAAGTTTACCTGTAGCCGCCAGATTCTGAAAAATATAAATGAAACAAGTATTAAAAAAAACTCATTAAACTACGTATCAGCATCGGGATAACGGGGGATTAAAGTTTTATGCCCATCACCCACGACGCTACTCAAAAGTAACAAGTTACAAATTGAAATAACCAAGGAGTGACCACAATATCGCAATACTACATAGTATTTCAATGGTGGTCCGTACACGGCTCGGCTAACTAACGCGTCATAATATGATGAGTGCAGCAGATATATGAATAAATATTTTTTCTTTCGTTTGTTACTAACATAGCTTATAAGTAGTGTGTATTACTAACATCATATGGATCAAGGTCTGAAATAAAGTTATTTTTATTTTATATAGTTATTAATTACTATGTGTGTAGCGTTGTGAACGATAGGCCTTATTCAAACAAGTAAATTCATAAATAATTTCGTACTTACATCAGTAGTGGCTATAAGAACACCAATAATACCAATTCTTCTGCCATTCTTTTCTACGATGATACTCTTTTCATATAGACCATGCATTGTCGGTTCTTCGTCATCAATGATATTGGCTGTCACTACTTTGGACTCTAAATATTCCAAATACGGGACCACTCCCTCAATGCCGTTATCAAACTCATGGTTTCCTAGCACCTGTGTTGAACAGAAAAATTTAATATTTTTGCTATAAAGACTGATGTAAGCTAAAAGTTTGGGCGTATATGTGTCTTAATTGTACAGAATAAACAATATTCCTTTCTTTCTTTCATTATAATAAAAATGATTTGGTCAACTATTATTATAGCCAATAATAACGGGGTAAGTCATTCTCAAAAACCTTAGATTCTTTATTGTACGATATATTCTATTTAATTTTCGACATCTAAAACCAAAAATAGAATCCAAAAAGTTACATGAGCATCATGAGGCAGTATGTTCATGAATTCCTGGGTGACATTCCATCGTAGAATATTGTACCAAATAGTGCCTTGAAAGCTGTCGCCTGCATTCAGGAGAAGCGATTGAGGTTCACTGGCCAGACGCTCACGAACCAACGTTGTGAGACGAGCGAAGCCCCCAATGCAAGGGTTGGCCGATGGGTTGCAAATTGTTCCCCATGGACTAGTTTCTACAAACCTGTAAAAGGAGATACCAGATCATCAAATAGGTATTATTGATGCGAATCGCTACTACTATACTATAATAAATGTACCTATATCATTGACTTATATATTGCTTTGAAATCATTGACCTATAATACACATATCTTCTAGACTAATATCTATAATATATTTATCTTCTTGACAATTCAAAAGTGCCTGTAAATGGTTTAATTGAAATAAATGCTTTGAGTTTGAGAAATATAATTATAATTAAGATCATAGATTTTAATTTGATTGGAGTGGAAGGGGCGTTGGAATATGTAGGAGAAAATACGAAATTCACGCGAACGAAGTTGCGGAGGAAGAGATGCTATAAATATAAAGTACTGAGAAACAAAAATTTTACAATCTTACCGTAATATCTCACAAAAAATGCAGAAAATCTACCAATAAAACAATGATTTAGATATGAATCGATACCTTTTTCGAAACATGGGCATGAGGCATGCTGGATTTGTTATCTTAATGCTACATTAAGACCCTCTTTATTTGTGTAGATAAACGATTATTATGATAGAATTTTAGATTAGTCTCTGGGGGGCCGACTTGCTGTAACCTTCATACGTCAGACTTAAACATCTTCATTTGTTTCTAGTCTTAAGTAGTTTTATTTCGTCCTTTGGCATACGGATTTCTGTCTTAGTTTATTTTATAAAGGGATCAATCAATTGAACTGTAAGCATTATCCTTATTATTCTTAATTATTTACATTTCTTAATTAAAAGTGATAGAGTATTCTTCCGATACTGAGCAAAACATGTAATTGTTTTGTTCAGTTTATCACCTCCTGTTACGAACCAACGCAATTTTAGAACCAGAATAGATTAAAATATAAAAAAAACACGGCAAAAGCGGCATTTTTATGATATCCACAAAGTAATTAAAAGAAAATAAATGGAAAGACACTTACCTGGCATGGAAATCATTATAATGTAGAATATTCAAATCATATTCTGAAGCAGCTTGAGCACTGAATAGTATAAAATAAGAAAATAACAATAGTAATCTAAGCATTGTAGCAGAAAGACCAGTAGGTCGTACTACTAAGCATACATTACAATATCTAAATTCATTTGACTAATCTACAGTCATGTATATTACATGTTTCAATTGATAAGATAGACACGATAAGAACGATAAAGTAAATTTTAATATACTAAAGGAATCGTATTAAGATAATGAAAATATTGTCATCGAAAATAGTGTCAATTGAGATGTAGTCTTCGTGTCCTCGCAGAGGCGATTGGCAGCGGCGGCGACCTCTCGCGCCTGGCCCTGGTGCAAGCCATGGTCCGGAGCGAGAGGGAGTGGGAAGCAGTCACCTCCTTCTGCAAAGCAGTCATGCTTGCGAAGGAGGTGGTGTCTCCCGTCCTAGCCGCCGCGGAAGATGCTCCAGGCGTCGGGAGCCGCGTGACGACTCCCGGCCACCGTTGGCGCGGGCCTGCGGGCGGAGAGTAATGGGTAGCTCACCGTCCGATCAGGACCAGGCCCGTGCCGGACGGCGCGTGCGTGTTCCACGCGCGCCTCAAAGAGATGTCAGAATCGTGGAAGGAGCCCCTTAGGGCCGAAGCCTGCCGGGTCAGCGGGATTGTCCGAAAGGGTTACCGCTTGCCCGGAACATAAAGGGCGAAGGAAGGAACACGGGTGGGTTTTAGTCAGTAAGAGTCAGACACTCCCTTCCGCTCCACCCAGAGCGGGAGGGGTCATTTGATGGTTTCCCATACGCAAAAAAAGATATAAGTAGTCTTCGATGGAATCGCAAGATTGATTGCATGATTTTACGATGCAACTTGTGAAATTATTAATAAGTAGCGTGTCTAATAATAAAATAACAGAAGAAAAATGGAAAAGAGTGAGGGTCGAAACCTTTGGTTTTCAGTGGGGCAATAGGTACGGATTAAACAGATAGAGAGATAGAATATTCTTATCACACTAATATTACAAAGGCGAAAGTTTGTGAATGAGTGTATGTGTGGGGGGGTGTGTGTGTGTGTTTATATTATTAATGTTTGTTACTTCTTCACGCTCAAACAGCTGGACCAATTTTGATAAAATTTTGTATGGAGGTAGCTGATACCCCGGATTAACATATTATTATAGGCTACTTTTTATCCCGATATTCCCACGGGATCGACCTTTACGCGGGTGAAACCGCGGGGCGCAGCTAGTATAGTATAAAACAAAGTCGCCTAAATGTCTGTACGCGCATAACTTCCGAATGACGGCACCAAATTGGATAATCATTTTTTTGTTGTGTTCGGTAGGTATTGCCAGAAGAAGGATTACATGAAAGAAAATTTCGGAAATTCGAAAAAAAAAATTGCACCCGTGCGAAGCTAGAATGGCCCGCTAGTAAATTATAAAGTGTTGTAAGCTATGACTCTGTTACATGTTCTCACGCAGCGAACATGTTGAGCACACTCGACTAGCTCGTTGATCAATCTCTTCCCTGGAAACACACAATCAAATCGCCAGTCAGATGATACACACACGCGGCGAACACGTTGTGCACACAAGACGATCACGTTACGCACACGCGACGAATCCGCCACGTACACGCAGGTTGACCAAATGCTTAGCTGGAAACACGCTAGCAAATCGCTAGCGTAATAAAGCTCTAAATAAAAAATGCATCTTCATGTTTTGACCGTTTAATATTAATATTTAATATATTATTTATAATATTATTAAATACAGATTAGCTATCTAAAAATGACTTTAAATTTCCCTTTGGCAAGGATTTTGTATCGTTATACGGCCATCATTGTCAGCGAATACGGGTGACCGATGACGTATGTAGTTCATTAAGATATCGTAGTCCATTCCGAGTACTTCTACATCTTTACGGTTTTCACTTATCATCTGAAATGTTTTGAAGAACATTAGTTCAGTAACCTATAGTAAACACTAAACTCTAATACTAGAGGCAGTAGAGGCCACAAAACGTTCAAGTAGGACTGTGAATAATTATTACGGGATTTTTAGAAACACTTTATTGCATCTCGTGCCATTTCTATCTCAGATTTTTTTTTTAGATTATACCACCGCGGCCAAAAAAAAAAGGTAAACTCGAAGACATGTGACATCTACCTACCCGCACTGGGCCCGCATGGTGGATTATGGCCCACTCCCTCTCACAGAGAGGAGGCCTGTGTCCCAGCAGTGGGAACATTATAGGCTGATTATGCTATATCACCGCGGCCACCACAAACGTTGTTATTTGTTTATTTAATTTCTGACATTGTCATCTGCTCCATGTTTAAAACACATCTTCTATGGTTTTTTTTTGAAGTCGGTAAATTTTTTTATGCGCGGAAACATAATTTTAGAAGCTAACAGAATTTAAATAATAATATTTACATTTGTACAAGTATATAAAAAGGAGGGGAAATAATCAAAGGGCATCAAAAAATTCATCCGCATCGCTGAAATAAAAAAATACAAAATAATATGATATTAAAAATGGCTTCAACACTCACAGTAAAACCGTCACCGCCATTGCCAAGAAAGCTCTGCGACACGACCCTGTAGTATTTGTCGAGCTCGAGCGGCTCGTACCTAGGGACATCACACTCGATGCATCTGATGGTGATGTTGAGAACCCTCGAGTTTACTGGCCGCGAGCCGTCGAACGTTGCGCGCAAACCTAATATTTAAACAAATCCGAATTCAAAATAGTTTTGACAGATCTATGCAAGTTACTTGTGGGTTTCATGAGCCTAAGGTCTCAGTTGTCTCGTGCCAGACGGCGCGTACGTGTTCCACGCGCGCCTCAAAGAGATGTCAGCATCAAGGAGGGGCCCCATAGGGCCGAAGCCTGCCGGGTCAGCGGGATTGTCCGAAAGGGTTACCGCTGGCCCGGAACATAAAGGGCTTAGGAAGGAACACGGGTGGGTTTTAGTCAGTAAGAGTCTGACACTCCCTTCCGCTCCACCCAGAGCGGGGGGGGTCAAAAAAGGTCTTAATTGTAGGGTTTTAATAAAATGGTCAAATAAAAAAAACAGCAAAGTTCAAGAAATATTTACCTGCTACTTGTAACATTCTTGCTCCCGGCCACGGATCGTTGGTAACAGAAAACTCCAACATATCCAAAATATATTCGCCTTTCAGGTCAAAAACTTCAACTTGGTTCTCGAAAGGGTGTGACACTATCACTGACTCGTAACTTATTACTGCAATATGAAAATTATTGTCGAATTAATTTAATGAGTATTTAGTTTTAATTTCTCTTCTGTTATTGTATATATATCGCAGCATTATGTTGAGAGAGAAGATAAATCGCCTTTTTGGCCTCACACAGGTCTTTTTTTTTTTGTTTTTTTTTTTCTGGTCGTTTTTTATGTAACTGTTAGTTTTAAATGCTGTTTTTGTAACTATTTCCTGTGAATGTCCTAAATATATCTTTTTTTCTTTTCTGATAGCTACATTAGCTACCTTACCTCCTTTATCGATATCCTGTCTTATGACACCTCGATTTACGGCGCAGAAGTGTGCATAGTTCCAGGTGTTGGGACCAGCTTTAGGTAGCGCCTAAAACAATAAAAATGCTTACTGGAATACCTCGCAAAGATTTTTTTTTGAGGATAGATATATAACATCATAAAAAAATACTAAAACTAACACAGGACAATCGAAAAAAATACTCACAGCATGCAAAAAAGCTTCACAAATGAAATTGCCAAAATTGCACTCGGAGCATGTGCAGTTTGATGAGAGTTCCACTAAAGATGTGCCAATTTTTTCGTTAGCTCTCTCCTGAATTTCAGGCAGATATTTGCCTATCTTTTCTAAAACATCTGGCGCTGGAAGAAGTAAAATATACATGACTGTAGCTCAAAGGCTCTTGCATAAATAATGGATTTAAAGGCTGATTAGCACTTATAAAAGATATAAGCCTTATTTTTTTCTTTACGCAGATGTTCCATCCGTCATCGTCTTAAAATTATAGGAACAGCTGATTTTTTCGATGGGTATTGTTGTTCGTAGTGACAACATTTGAAGAGATGTTAATATTTCTAGAACTTTTTTAAGCAGACCCTGACATACCTTGTTCAATTTCGTTTCCAATGTAATGAGGGTTACCAGTCCACCTCAGAAGTTGGCCAGCATCGTCAAATGTGAGCTTAATTTCGCCCAAATATTGTGTATGGGCTCCTGCTTGTACAATAAGAACCTGCAATAGTCGTAAAATGGTTTCATTGTCGATTTCTTTAAAATAATCTATCACTAAATACTATTACATATTTGAAGTAAACTTTTCATACTAAAACAAAAAAAAGACAAATACCTACCTAAACCGACAAATGATATAAAAGGCGCAACTAAGGCGAGTTGGATAAACGTAATTTATAGGCTGAGGGTGGATTCTCAGATAATAATATGCGTTTTCGCGTATCCACCATATGGTGGATTATGGTGGAGAAGGGGCCCCATAGGGCCGAAGCCTGCCGGGTCAGCGGGATTGTCCGAAAGGGTTACCGCTGGCCCGGAACATAAAGGGCTAAGGAAGGAACACGGGTGGGTTTTAGTCAGTAAGAGTCTGACACTCCCTTCCGCTCCACCCAGAGCGGGAGGGGGGGCCCTTTGATGATTTCCAATCCGAAAAAAAAAAAAAAACAAAAGGTGAGCCTACCTACCCTACTTTACGCGCGGAAATGATCATTGAATTTGAAATGACATTCGATCCTTTGATTGAAGCCTTCGAAAAAATATGAGATCTTTTATTTTATTATTTGTGAAAAAAAACTCCGTACACCTTGTATACCCGTTTTAGTCCAGACGGTAAAAAAAGGCAGCCGGTATGTACAGTATTCCTCACATCTTTTTTATCTAAGTTCAAACAATAGATCGATAAACAATTTATAAAGACAGCACAACACAAAAAAGTACAATATTAGGTGATAACTTAAATGATTATAATATAAAAACAAGGTGCCGATATAAAAACAAAAGGAAAAAATATACATCTTTACTTATAATAAATCTGTAGAAGTGAAAATTCTGTACATTGAAAATATCAAAAAAATAAATGGCAGGGGGTGTTACTAGACCGACACCGAACCCAAAAATGTGATTAAAAAAAAATTTGTCTGTCTGTCTATCTGTTTGTTCAGGCATCACGCAAAAACTACCGGTTTGATTACGATGAAACTTGGTACAATTATTCTTTAATATCCTGGGCACCATACTGGGTACTTTTTATCGCGGAAAAGTATCTATACATATATAATTCAAAGTCCTGACTGACTGACTGATATATCAACGCACAGCCTAAACCGCGGGTCCTAGAGACATGAAATTTGGAGGGTGTGTTATTTGTGAAGAGTAGGTATCGACTAAGAAAGGGTTTTTCGAAATTCCACCTTTAAGAGGGTGAATGAGGGGAGGGTGAAATTTCACGCGGACGAAGTCGCGGACAGAAGCTAGTATCGAAATAAAAGTGACACTATGGCGAATACTTAAATCTTACTTTTCTTGTCGCTTGTTCCACCACCACCGGATAAGGTCCGTATGCAGTAAATTCACCGTCTTCGGGAACAACCCCGTTATATAGTAACGTGTGACTATGACCACCAACTATGATGTCAATGTGAGGGCCAGCATGAAGGGCGATTTCTCTGTTGAAGAAAGTATGTTTAAAATTAGCCGTAAACTATGCAACATTAGGCTCAACTCACACCAAAAGAGCGTCGAAGCGGAGCGAAGCCGAGCGCAGTTTCAGTGTCTTATGAATTTTAACTTTATTTTCATTACTATAATACTTATTATCACAACCGCTCGGTAGAGAAGGCTATTCGCCGGAATTCCAGCGGCGCCGCTGGCATCCGCGCGACTCGTTCGAGTTTCTCATGCGATAATAAGTATTATAGTAATGAAAATAAAGTTAAAATATGACACTGAAACTGCGCTCCGCTTCGCCGCGCTTCGACGCTCTTTTGGTGTGAGTTGAGCCTTATTAAGTACTGAGCACAGTTAAAGTCCTCCAGATCGACATCAATCCAATCCGACATCCGAATCCAGCCGAATCTTAGCAGAGATTAGCCATCTACGCCGGAGATATTATAGTGCACAAGTGCGTGCGCAGACACAGGTACACTCACTTTTCCCTTTCTCTCATAGTCCGATGGGATGGCAATCCGACACGACCGGAGAGAGATCAGGAGCAGGACCAACGGCTTAACGTGTTTGCCGAGGTATGAGAGTACTCCAAACTCCGTGAAAAGGTAACATACAGACAGACAGAGTTACTTTCGAATTTATAATATTATAGTATGGATGGATTATCATTGTATCATATTTCACACAATTCATCCATCTTACTTTTGGTCTGCATCTTCTCTTATAAGCCATCCATTCATTATTAACAATTTTCTTTTAACTAGTAGGTATAGTAATAATATAGAATAGAAATATTAAAGGATTTACTTATCGATGTCTAGACCACAATGTGACAAAACTATGATGATATCTACGCCTTCTGCGTTTAGTTTATCTGCTTCTTCTCTTACGGCCTGAACTTCATCTGTGAACCTAAGATTACCGGTAGACGCCAACATCTGAAAGGTGACGATATTTTGATTAAACACTGCAACATGGTTTCATTAGTTTTTTGTTTACAAAACTATGAACTCCTGCAGAAACGTTACGTATGTTAAAAAATGTTACGTATGTTTATTATCTTTGTACTTACACAATATAGCATAGGCTGCGAGTTTTACCATATTAACATGACTTACACCCGCGTTAGAATGTTTGATTTGGACTGACGTTCCATTGATGATATTGTGTTTTTGATGAAAATGCATGGGATTAGATTGAAACAATAAAAAAGCTCGACATACAGTAGGTATGTTATTTTAGTTCAATCTCAGATTTGATCACGTTGATGTTACCAACCGCATCAGACTGCTTGAAAAGTGAGCTAGTTTTGAATCTCAGTTGCAGTCGGGTTTTGATTTTGTCATTAATTTTATTTTAATTTTGATCCTTTTAGTGTGTTATATTTTTGGAATCATCTCCACAATCCCTTTATTTAGATAGTAATGTATATGACATTTTTTTTTGTCAATACCTTACTTTTTGTCTAAAATCCTCAATTTTGATTTTATAAAAACAAAACCTATAATCTTCGCGAGACACAAACGAGTCGAAAGACACCTCATGTATTAAAATCCATCCGGCTGTTAGGATGCTTCGAGGGAATAATTAATTTCACATACAAAGATACATAGTTAAGTATGCATAAAAACATAACCCTTTCGACACGTAGTCATGTAAATAGTGTATGACATTGCACATGAATAGGTATTCCCCGGTTATTTAACAGTTTCATAAACTACTAATTCGATTGTCGAGTCGGTTTTAATTACCTCGCAGTAGGTGCGAAAAGTAGAGTATTCTCTGCGGGGATAAATGAGTCTTCGTCTTGGACGAGCTTGAATCCCCCACTGCATTCAAGATTCTAGTCTAGCAAATAGCACCCGCGACATTAAGACACTGTTTTATCCCCTTAGTGAATAATCTACTATTACACCAGCCAAAATGTAATTTCCTGATTTTTACTGTCGTTATGACCAATAAATTATAATACTTATTGTGATCAAAACATTAAAATAGAATTCTGTTGATTTCCTACTTACATTAGTACTGGCTATTAAAACACCAATAATACCAATTTTTCGTCCATTTTTTTCTACAATGATACTCTTTTCATATAATCCTTGCATTGTTGGTTCTTCGTCGTCAATAATGTTGGCTGTGACTACTTTTGACTTTAAATGTTCCAAGTAGGGAACGAGCCCGTCAATCCCGTGGTCAAACTCATGGTTTCCTAGCGCCTGTAAAGAAAATGAAATGATTATCATTTTTGCTTTGGCTCTTTCATCATCATTATCTACAGCCCGACTACACCGAATGCTAGACATAGACATCTTCTTGCTTTTGCCAATATCCATGTTTCTTTGGCACTTTACACTGTGGCAGTATCTACACCGCCACATGTGAACTACGCATAACACTGACGTGACGCAAAATCCTGATTCGTGCGAGCTGAGTTTATCTCGCCACCAGCATATATACAAAATCCCGACATCTGTCGTTGGGCACTAGCCCACCAGACACAACACCTGTCTGATCGGAGAATTCTCCATTTTCTATGGAGGATGAGTGAACTGTGCACCCTGTTCCTCATACCTCTATACTGGTGACCCCGACGTGATCATCAGCGCAGCCTTCGTGTACGTATTACATCACGCCTGATATCCCCAAAGGGTTGCGCAGAGGTGTATCTATAGTACGCCCACATTTCGTCAGTTATGTTGAAGTCCCAAGTAATAAGGGGCGTTGGCATTAACCAATACAATCAATGGAGACTCCCGTGGGGTCATTGCGTAACACACTAACATGGCTTTCATTCTGACAGTTCAACAACATTCATTGCGTTATTTACGTTGTTGAGCAGACAAATTTTTTAAGCATATGAAGCAATTATCCTAGCATTAACCTTCAAAATTATTTAGACGGTGATTAATAGTATGTTACGCAATTAGGGTGCTGGTTGCTACTGAGAAATTCCAAATGGAAACTCTTTGTTCTTTGTAAACTCTTGTAATCTATTAATTGTATTTATAAGTAGTAAAGCAACAGGGAGAGAGCCTCCCGTCCCAGCCGCCGCGGGAGACACTCCGGGCGTCGGGAGCCGCGCGACGACTCCCGGCCACCGTAGGTGCGGGCCTGCGGGCGGAGAGTAATGGGTAGCTCACCGTCCGATCAGGACCAGGCCCGTGCCGGACGGCGCGTACGTGTTCCACGCGCGCCTCAAAGAGATGTCAGCATCGAGGAGGGGCCCCATAGGGCCGAAGTCTGCCGGGTCAGCGGGATTGTCCGAAAGGGTTACCGCTGGCCCGGAACATAAAGGGCTAAGGAAGGAACACGGGTGGGTTTTAGTCAGTAAGAGTCTGACACTCCCTTCCGCTCCACCCAGAGCGGAAGGTCATTTGATGATTTCCCATCCGCAAAAAAAAAAAAACAAAAGTAGTAAAGCAAATAGCTTTAGTGAGTTTTAAGATCATAATTACTTAAGCTACAAATCCTCCTTTACTTTGGAAATTGCCTGTACTGATTATGACATTGCTAACAATATATACATTACTGTTATCAGAAATTGTAACAAAAATAGAATACAAAAACTAACGTGAGCGTCATGAGGCAGCATGTTCATGAAATCCTGGGTGACATTCCACCGTAGAATATTGTACCAAATAGTGCCTTGAAAGCTATCGCCAGCATTCAGGAGAAGAGAATGGGGTTCACTGGCTAGACGCTGACGGACCAAGGTAGCTAGACGAGCGAACCCCCCGATGCAAGGGCTTTCAGATGGGTCGCAGGCTAAACCCATTGGACTGGTCTCGACGAATCTGAAAAAAGTTTGGTTAAATTATTGATTATGTTTGATGAAGACACAAACTTATTACTGGAACTTATCATAGTACAAAATATGCAGAAATGTGTACTTAGATAAATATTTTGTAATTTTTACTATATTTTGCTTTAAAAAAAACTGTCACCAGTAAGGTACACTTTTAAGAGAATCGAAGATATATTTAAACTTCGGAAATAATTCAACTTCAGGTGTCAAACGCACGGGTCGGGCTTTGTCGAGTGCTGCTGTTGAAATTTAGTTTTCTCGTTTCAATCTGTCCAAACATTATAGAGCGTAGTCTCCCCTAGCAACTATCATCTTTAAACAATATAAAATTCAAATTTCTAATTCCCAGCCTTTTGGGCACTTATCCCATTGACAGCAAGGCGGCCGAATTTTTTACCGACTTCACAAAAAGGAGGAGGTACTATGTTCGGGTGTTTGTATGTTTTTTTTTTTTTGTATGTTTGTTCATCGAATACTCCGCCAACTGTCGACTGATTTTCAAAATTCTTTTTTTGTTCGAAAGTAGATAGTTCTGAGGTGGTCCCATTGTCACCAAGTTAGGATCTCATGATGGGATCTTAGAGAAATCGAGGGCAACCCTCAAATTTTATAGGCTCACTTATTGTTTTTCGCATATTTTATGAAGTATCTTGTGTATTTGTGTATGGTTGTCACCATCTCAGGTAGCTGGGCTGATGATGGAAGGTACAACTCCTTAACAGTAAGAAGTTACTCGAACAGGCAAGGACTGTTTTAGTAAATTGTTTTGATGTTTAATAGGGCATTTGCCACATTTGGTCTCATGATCATGACCTGATGCTGCAGTCAGGATAGTCTGCAGAGTACCTAACTCCTCGACAACTAACAGCAGATATATCGTGTTTAGGCTCATTGAAAAGGGCTCGATGTGTGGATAAACGTACTGTTACTGAGGAACACCGAAGACCTGATGCTGAAGCCAGGAGCATCAGAAAAAGTACAAACCTTGAAATTACAGCACCGTAGTCGTTGTTTGGGCTCATTTTAAACAGGACTAATTTTAAGTTCAATGCAATGTTGACATAAGTCAGGCCTGATGCTGCAGCCAGGATTATCAGCATCTAATCTAAAAACTAATAAAAGGAGAACTCCTCAACAAATCGAGAAAAGGAATATTTTATAAAAAGGCGATGGGCAAGTTGACATTAGGCCATTGTAACTTAGATAAATTATAAAAATTAGATAAGTTATCTTTGAAACTCTTAATTTTCCTATAAACTAGGATATTTTATATTCTTTATTAAAGACCGGCTCTTCAACCTTTACATGAACCAGCTGATCCTTGAGCTTAGCAGCACCAATGTCGGACGTCATACTGACGAGGTATGCATTAACAATAATGGTTATGCTGAAGATATGGTGTTCCTTAGGCCATTGAACGGAGCTCTGAGGCAGCTAATCGGTATATGCGAATGTTATGCTATGAATCATGGGCTCAAATATCACACTAATATTATAAAGGCGAAAGTTTGTGAGTGTGTGCGTGTGTGTTTATATGTTTTTTACTTCTTCACGCTCAAACGGTTGGACCAATTTTGTTAAAATTTTGTATGGAGGTAGCTGACACCCTGGATTAACATATAGGCTACTTTTTTCCCGATATTCCCACGGGATCGACATTTACGCGGGTGAAACTGCGGGGCGCAGCTAGTAATGTCATAAAGAGCGAACGAATGATTTTAAAAGCAGGCAGTGTGACATATTAATTTATTCTACATGTCGCTCTGTGTGGTGAATCCAGGCGAAGACTGGAGAAGTTTAAGTATCTGGGCCACTAAGTCACTGCAGTTCTTCAAGATGACTGTGACATTGAAAAGGAATGTAGGTCACTGTCTGCCCGTTGTAACATGCTGGCCCGCGCGTTTGCACAATCTACAAAGTAACGCTTATCAAAGTTTACTGTCAGTCTTTCTACACGTGCAGCCTGTGGGTGAACTTCTCTCATCGGACATACCCATACCTACGCGTTCAATATAACAACATTAATATATTGAACGCGTAGGTACTGAGACCACTGCTACGGCTGCTGTGGCGTTGTGGTAATATTGATGGTTTTGCCGCCATTAATAGAAAAAAAAGCATAGGATGACGCGTGCTCGCGGCAGCACCAACAGTATTCTCAGTGTTCTCAGATTGGTTGGATTCCCCGCTGTTGTGGAGGTGGTTGCAGTCCACGCTGAATTTTAATTTTCAATTGTTATGTTAATCTGTCTGTATCTACTAACACTAGATGTTAAGTAAAATTGTTACTAACCCTATGGACTTTTTCGGGAAAAGTATTCTATTCTAAAGAAACCGTGGTGTCAAAAAAAGCATTCTGTGTGACATATTCGTCTAATCAAAGAAAAGTGATACATACCTTGCATGGAAATCATTATAATGCAGTATATTTAACTCATATTCTGACACACTTTTAGCACTGAATAACACAAAGAAAGAAAATATCAATAATAATCTGAGCATTTTGCTTAAAGCGACAGCAGTGAAACTCACAACTCGTCGTTCATTAAAGTGACTAAAATAATTAATTCAATAACATATCTACATCATATTACTTTATCAGTATAATAATTAAGATAAGTGTCGAAGATAATCATTTCATATTCCGATCGGAAATGCTTCGAATAAGATGCAATTTTAAATCACTGATAAAACATTCGAAGGTTAATTACGCCACGAATTCGCAATGCTTGAGAGATTAAGTGGGTACGCAAATAAAATTATAATGTAAAGTAAAGCTAAAGATATTTTATCAGACTTCACTCTAACAAAAAACAAAGCTACTAAAAAAAAATACCCGGACTCGCACACGAAGGAACCACAAGGTAAAAACGCCAAAAAAACATGTTTCTTGTATGAAAACCCCTTTAATATTCTTTTATACTTTATTTTATTTGCGGCGAGGTTGGATAAGTTATGTCGAGGGGTAAATTAACTCGTTTATGCCCGAGTTATACACTCTGCTTTTCACTTCGATTGCGAGAAAATAAAACAGGTCTAAAGTATATAACAGTATTTTCACTGTTCAAAATGTTGCAAAATTTAAGAAGTGATTAGCTTATTCCCGCCAAGTTATAAAAACGTTTATATGTGTTTTTAAATAATAAATGACAACTATTTTATCTGGTTTCATTAAATTAACGATAGAAAACATGGAAGTGATATAAATGAAAGCAAATGAAATAAAATAACGACTAATCTGCGACGTTTTTTTGTGCGTGTTAAGCCTGACTATCATAGTCTTAGAAAAAAATATATTTTATGCACTAGAGCATAAAAAGCGACTTTATGTCGCCAACGTACAACATAAAGACGAAACTTTTGAGCATGAGAAGTGAAAAAAAATAACATATAAGTGTTTTTTTGCCGCTGCAATAGAAACACACACTGAAAATTTCAACTGTCTACCTATTACGGTTCATGGGATACAGCCGCTGACAGACAGACGGACGGACAGCGGATACTTAGTAATAGGGTTCCATTGGCACCCTTTTGGTACGGCACCGCAAAAACTGTCACGGTTACATAATCAGCCTATAATTTTCCCACTGCTGGGACACAGGCCTCATCTCGGTGAGAGGGAGTGGCCGTAATCCACCACGCGGGCCCAGTGCGGGTTGGCAGATGTCACATGTCTTCGTTATTTTTTGGTTCTAGGACATGCCGGTTTCCTCACGATGTTTTCCTTCGCCGTTTTGAGAGCAGTGGTGATGAAATAATTTACACAAAAAAAAAAACCTGTCTGGGTTCGAACCTACGACCTACAACTCGTAGGTCGTGGCTGTTACCACTTGGCCACCACTGCTCCAATGTCACGTGTAAACCTTTCAAGCGTATGGTCTGCTACAAAATCATCTGATAAATTGTAAACAAATGGATCGGAAAACGTATCTGTGAGCGCCAATTTGTAGAACCTCTTCCAAGCTGATTGCTTTGATTTGATTTGATTATTCGTATACTTCAACCCGAAATTTCAATAAATATGTTTTTCATTTCGACAATTGAGGTTAATTTTATTATCATAAACACGTCGATGATTTTTCAGTACAGTTTTAATAATAGGTATTAATATTACTGGGGAGTTTGTTGCGCCACTTTTTCTTCCCAGCGAAGGTACTAGGAAGTGGTGAGGGGCGGGCGATAAGGGGGACTGTCTTATGTAATTTTGACGGTCGAAATTATGATTGTTTTTTGTTTAAAGTGGAGTACAGATTTTGTAAGGTACTTATTCTCTCTGCAGTGAGTGATTGGGTAAGTATTTATCCTAAACAGAGGATTTTTACACTTTTATCAGATATTTTTGGAACAGAAATTATGATAACATTCGCCTTACCGTAAGAATGATAGTTGTGGTTTGATTATGACACATTTGAAGTGTATTGTGAAGCAGCAAAACACTTCGTTTTCCTGATTATATACCGATAGTAACGTGTTTATGAAAAAATGTCAAGGCGTTGATAATATTTTTAGCGTTTTAACCTATTGACCGCCCAGTTAGATTTTTATGACAAAATATTTTTAATGTATTTTATTTAAAAATTATATTATTTTTTTTTGTACTACATCGTATAGGTTTAATACGTTTGATAAAATATGCTGAGGTCACTCAATGTTTTTACATCATGAGACTAACTAGTATTAAGCCAATTTTCATTACGAAACTAGTTTCGCAAACTTGGTTCTTCGTTGATAGTTTCACGTGTAACTAATTATGTATTTACACGTACACCATCAATGACAACTTAGTTATTCATTGATAATTTCACGTGTAAATAATTATCTATTTACGCGTTAAACTATCAATGTATAACTAAGTTTGCGCAACTGATTTCGTCACGTAAATTCGGCTTTAGACATTAAAAACAATTAAATAGGCTATGAACTTATAACATATTAGTAGACAACTTAATCAAGGAGTCATTTAGCCTAATCTCTACTGCAATGTCCCAAGTTACATAAGCATTTTTTAATTACTTCTTTTAAGGTTCATCTACACACGGGCAACTGTGACTGTGACCTCTGAGTTTGTTTCGGCCTTTCTGCAGATAGATAACAGCGACCTCATCTATTTTAAAAAAATATATTTGACGTGTAAAAGTGTTTGTACAAACCTACTTGCAGAAATAAAATCAATTATAATTCCAATTCTGACTGCACGAAAATATTAAGGAGTTTACTACGATGCCAACATGTAGAACATGAGGCAATTGTGAGGAAATCGGCATGTCCTAGAACCAAAAATTCGGAGACATGTGACATCTACCAACCCGCACAGGGCCCGGGTGATAGATTATAGCCCACTCCTTCTCGAAGAGAGGAGACCTGTATCCCAGCTGTTGGAACACTATATGCTGAGTATGAAAGTAGAGTGCTCCACTAGGAGTAGTGGAGCACTCTACTTTCATACTCAGCATATAGTGCCACGGGCAATTTTTGTCCAGTAACAGTTGCTGGAGAGCAACTGTTACTGGACAAAAATTGCCCGTGTAAGCAAAATAAACGTTTAAAATCGTTCCTTCTAATTAACCGGCGGTTTTATCCTAAAATAACGCATGAGTTGGTCTATATCAGCAATAAGCCGGGATTAGCTACTCGAACCGGTCCGTATCTTAGCGCGGACCACTTGGCAAACTGCCAGGTCCCGACTTTTGAGGGTCTCTGCATTGGAAGATATGAAGCTTGCACTTTGGGGAGTTCAACTTTGTTGAATGAATGGGAATGTATAGGTTAGGTGGGCTTGGTTATAAGACCCGATGGTTTTCTTGGTATTTTATTTTTATTTTTTTATCCTTTAATAAAATGAACCAAGGTTCTTAATAATTAGATAATTACAATCTAGCTTAAAAGACTAATAAGAAATTGTAATCTCATCATCTGCCTAGCCTTTTCCCAACGATGTTGGGGTCAGCTTCCAGTCTAACCGGATGCAGCTGAATACCAGTATTTTACATGGAGCAACTGCCTATCTGACCTCCACAACCCAGTTAACCCGGTCTTTTTTAATTTTAATCTATCTTAATTTTTTACGTGATAAATATTTTAAGTCTTAGAATAGTGTTAATTGTACTTTACACAATGCACACTTTGCTGGAAATATTGTTGAGTTTAGGTTTAATCACTACACAGTAATTATACGCACAGCCAACGTGTGGAACTGTCTGCCGGTCTGTGTTCCCTTCCACATTTAACCCGTCTGCCTTCAAAGCCAGAGTGAACGGGCATCTTCTGGGTACACGCGTTCCATCATAGACCTCATCCATCGCTTTCCATCAGGCGCGATAGAGGTCAAGAAAAGGCCCATTCAGCAATAAAAAATAAATTAAAAAAACACAGTGCTTTCCTTTAGGAACTACTGTAAACCAAACCGGTGCAGATGCATCGAAAACTCAGATTTAAATGGATCCAATAGACTTTTCGTATTAAAATGACGTAATCGCGCTAAACCAACCACAAAGGGCAGGTGATCACACAAACTGCTTCTATACACCATCAGTCACCAAAGTAAATAAGGTGGAAAATCCCGTACCCTGAGCAGTCGCCGTCAAACATTTTGGCTCGCTTGTTAAACCACATGAATACCTAGCTAGTACGTGTCAATAGTAGTACATTGCAAACGGCTTTTCGGTCACAAAATTTGCGGTCTAACAGAGCCTTAATGAAAGCCGCATAGCACTTTATTTATGTACTTAGGTAGTCAGTGAATGGCTGCAGGTGTAGTTGAAAATAAACCTTAAGAACTTACCTACTTTAAAAATTCTGACGATTTTGTAAACGGTTTTCAACACTTAGCTATGCATAAAGAGTAGGCTTCATGACTTTCTTGAATGAAGTTAGTTATAAAATCAGCTGTTCTCTACATTTTGACGAGTTATACGAACATAAATGTAGGGTTTGGTCCCATAGTAAAAGTTGTTCATAGTGGAGTCTTGGTCAACTGGATCCACTCGGAACTGGTACAATGACCTCTTAAGAGGTTGTTGGTGTTTTTCCGTGTATATTGACAATTGAATTGGTGATCGTATTATAAAGCAGACTCGCTACACCATACTACCTTCTACTTGAAAATATTTGGCGGGTATTGGTCTGTGCAACCCGCAGTGGGCCCGCGTGGTGGATTATGACCCACTCCCTCTCACCGAGAGGAGGCCTGTGTCCCAGAAACATTATACACTATTTATGACGGGTAGTTAACTAGTTGGGTTCATAGTTACCATCACAGTAGATTCAACGGTGATTAATGAATCAATATAAAACATGACAAGATTGTTCTCAAAATACATTTTCACATACAAAAAGGAACGTTCTTTTTACAAAAAGAACGTTCCTTTTGGGGCCCGAACACACGTACCACAACCACACTACAACCACATTACAACGACAACATGTGGACAGCCGCTAAAGAAACGGACACATTACGGTGTCTTGTTGTGTCGTGACTTAAGAAACACCAATCAAAGGAATCTGTTCAGGACTACCTCAAATCACAACGAGTTTTGATTGGGTAACACTGCGACAGAAAGCGTCTGAATACTACACAACACAGTAATATGAATCCGGCTTAATTTGTTAATCACACGGACCACATTTGACTACATCAAGGCCACGTCGCAACCACAAACATAACCACCAGCGAGACCGCGCACCAGCGGCCCCCCACATCGCAAACACAGCGTTGCACGAAAGTCGAGGTAGGTCTGGCTGTCTGCTAACATTAGCCACAACGTAACCACATCACAACTACTAGCGACAACGCAACGACAACGAAATTCTGCAGTCACCACAACGCAACAGCAAAAAGTGACAGTATTCACACGTAACCACTGCTTGCCCACATTTTGTCGCTGTGATGTGGTTTGGTTGTGATACGTTTAATCAGACCCTTTTAAATGCCTATAAAGTACTCCGCCAACTCCATAAAACACAGTACCACATAAAATTAAGCTTATCGTTCAATTAATTACCAGAATGTTGATATTACAGCAAACACATTCCCGTTTATTTTCATCTGAATAAGAAAGTAGATCCTAAGCACATATGATTAAAATTTAAATGTTTGTGGAACCTTTCTGGATTACTAAAGGGACACCAGTAAGCTTATGTGAGTAATTTACTTAGTGATCATGGACTTGGATGTACCGGAGCGCTAATCTGTTATATGATGTTGTGATTTAGACCGTATTTAGACCGTATTTTGTCGCGACTGGACTTTCTAGGTGTAGTGTTTAATTTATGTATAGCTGTAGTTGTAGTATTTGGACTGAATTGTCATCATTATCTGCTAAGCCTTTTCCCAACTGTGTTGGGGTTCACTTCCAGTCTAACTGTATCCAGCTGAATACCAGTATTTTACTTGGAGCGACTGCCTATCTGAACTCCACAATCCAGTTACTGGGTAATACGATACCCCTTGGTAAGACTGGTTGTCAGACTTTCGGGCTTCTTCTGACTACCCATAACCAAAGATCATATTATGATAATGACGATGTCATAGATCTAGAAATGGCAGCCAGGAACAACCGCTTCACGTACTTTCCGAGGCAGTAAAAACTAAGGCCAGGATAAATAAACGTTACTTAGCACGTGGTTTGGCTAAGTATTATTCCTGTCATTTTCACACAACTGTCAATTTACAAGTGTTTGGTATGACATGTTCACATATCAACGCTACTATGTACAGATGCCAGCACATCAAGCTACCCGAAACTGTAAAATTTTCTGAACCTTATGATTGTTGGCAACTCCAACATGACAAAGAGACAAAGTTGAAAATCTATTAAAGAAATATGACAGATTGTATAGCCTTGATGTGCTGGCGTCTATACGATACGACATGTTCTTGTTCAACGTTAATTAGCACGTGCGAAGTAACGTTTATCAACCTCGGTTTAAGTGTGTAGGAGGAGAAAACGTTGCTGCTGTTTAACGAAGAAATATTTGTCGACGGTAATAGAGAAAGCCTTCAAAGGAGACCTACCTACTCAGCAGTAAGTGTTAATGAGTTTTAAGAAGCCATCTTATTGGCTTGCCCCAATAACTGTTTTCAGTAGAATAGAACTTTAAGGGCTACATGACGTAAAGCGCGGTCACTGTCGCCGCTTTTAACGCATACGTCTTTTTTACATCGTTCTCACAAATAATTATAAGTAAATTCAACATTAATGATGTAAGTAATATTTTTGTAAAAATATAATTTAAAAGAGTGTCCGTGGAGTTTCTTGCCCGTTCTTCTCCATAGGTACCTACGCTTTGTAATAGGCAACTAGCTTCATATTTTCTGACTGACAGACTTTTTGAAAATTCTAAAGTGCCTGAAAATGGTTTAAGTAATTGAAATAAATGGTTTGAGTTTGTCGGACTGCATAGAAAAGAAAGACAAGCGCGATGACACAACGCTGTTCATTTATTGCAAAATACAAAAAATCTATTGTTTGGACTAAAAAATTAAAACACTAGTGCTTTAGTATGTTGCTTTTAGAATAATCTGACAAAAAATCAGAATGACGTGTATGGTTTTTATTGTAAAGTTTTAGAACCGAACATTAACTTTATTAATAGATAGATATAATATACATATACACAATATGGTGTTTATAGATCAAACTTTTTATTATTTGTATTTAACAAACAAAAAGCTTTAATTAAATTATACAAGCTAACACTTATATATATATGTATATATATATATATATATGTATATATATATATGTATATATATGTTATGTAGGTACGAGTATAATATAATAAAAAAACTTTTACAAAAAAAACAACCGACTTCCAAAAAACACTATAAAGTTAAAAATAACTTTAATTTCGGAAGTCGGTGTCTTTGGATTTGTATTTTAGTTTTTTGCCACCGACTTCCGAAATTAAAGTTATTTTTAACTTTATAGTGTTTTTTGGAAGTCGGTTGTTTTTTTTGTAAAAGTTTTTATTTTTCACTTTTTAGTGGGTCAGTTTGTAATTTATTTAAGTTACAATAGCCTAATATCAACGGATCATCACCTTTTACAAAATATTGCTTTTCCCGATGCAGGGACGTTAATTGTTGAGGAGTTCTCCTAGTAAGAACCAGGAGAACTGGAGCTGATTGAGAAGTCACCATCAGCTCCACTTCACCATACGCATTGTAACGAGCATAAATTGCTTAGCAACCACATTAAAGTAATCGAATCGCAACCCGTGAAATATTTGTCATTGAGTAGTTCCGATGGCCATCTGTGGTCTTCATCATCAGCTCCACTTTACCAAATGATGATTTCCGAGAGCAAATGCTCAAGTTACTTTAATTATTGAGTAGGCCACACGACGAAAAATGACGCGATTACGCAACTTAAATTCGGTTTCAAATTGACGCATCAGCATGACTAGTAGGTAGTGGTCGTCCTATGTAAAACTACAATCTTAATTAGGTAGGTATTATTTTTGTACGACCTGAACATTTTGGCGTAAGCTGAAGTAAGCCCAACAAAAGGTAACTGCTGTAAATCGTTGAGGAATTCCCTCGACTGTCTATGGTCTCCATCATCAGACCTGTAATGGCACTTATAACCCATATGGGTGCAAAGTTTTTCCTTTGCCATTACAGTTCTCATAAATATAAATTAATTAATTCCAAACACAAGGTAGCTACTGTAAACTGTTGAGGAGTTCCCTTAACTGTCCTTCGTCTTCATCATCAGACCCCTAATGACAGTCACAACCCATCTAGGTGTAAAGTTCACATCAATACAAATTAATCAAGCCCAAACACAAGGTAACTGCTGTAAATCGTTGAGGAGTCCCCTCGACTGTCTTTCGGCTCCATCATCAGATCGACTCCAGGCCTTCATTAAATTGTAGTGCTTTAAAATACTTAACGAAAAAATTAACAAACGCACTAGTCGCTCCTACGATTTTCGAATGTTCCCCTCGGTTTCACTGGGATGCCATCATCAGATCCTGGTTTCCTTATCATGGTACCACCCTTGGCATATCTCCTTTCCAACAAAAAAAGAATAATCAAAATTGGTTCATAAACGACGAAGTTATCCGCGAACACACATAAAAAAAAAAAAAAAAAATATATACGGTCGAATTGAGAAACCTCCTCCTTTTTTTGAAGTCGGTTAAAAAGGAAAAGGGAGGGAACTTTTTTCATTGGGCATCAAAAAATTCGCCCGCATCGCTGTCAATGGGAAAAGTGCCAAAAGGCTGGTTTCGTTGGCGAACCTTGGCCACCATTCTGTCACAGCTTACACACACACACACCCCGCCCACACACACACACACCCCGCCCACACACACACACAGCCCACACACACACTGGTCACAGCTTTTGGTGTACATAATAAAGTATATTCTATTCTTCTTTGCCAGTAACATGGACGTACCGCACCCTTTTTCCACCATTCCAGGTAGGTATGTACGTACAGACGAAAACTTCAGCCCAATGTTAGTGCGTATCAATTAGGGTTTAATACTAACACGTTCATGGGTACCATTCGATAGGTAAGTTAATTTCGTCCGGAACATAGATGAAAAGTGGGTTGAGAGGGACGAATTGAAAGGTAGATTGGGTAGAATATTCATGTTTATTATGTATGAGGGCAGACCTTTAAATGACAAGGATCGCCCACAGATGTTTCCTATAGATGTTGTATGTCGATGTGGTTATCTATATCTGTACTTAGCTGTTCGCTGTCTGTCCGTCCGTCCGTCTGTCTGTCATCAGGTTGTATCTCAAGAACCGCGATAGCTAGACAGTTGAAATTTTCACAAATTGTGTATTTCTGTTGCCGCTATAACAAAATATACAAAAAAAAAAAATTAAGGGGGGCTCCCATACAACGAACGTGTTTTTTTTCGGTGTTTCTGCCTTGTGGTACGGAACCCTTCGTGTGCGAGTCCGACTCGCACTTGGCCAGTTTTTGTTTATTTCTTCATTTAGACACACAAAAAAACTTTTACAAAAAAAACAACCGACTTCCAAAAAACACTATAAAGTTAAAAATAACTTTAATTTCGGAAGTCGGTGTCTTTGGATTTGTATTTTAGTTTTTTGCCACCGACTTCCGAAATTAAAGTTATTTTTAACTTTATAGTGTTTTTTGGAAGTCGGTTGTTTTTTTTGTAAAAGTTTTTATTTTTCACTTTTTAGTGGGTCAGTTTGTAATTTATTTAAGTTACAATAGCCTAATATCAACGGATCATCACCTTTTACAAAATATTGCTTTTCCCGATGCAGGGACGTTAATTGTTGAGGAGTTCTCCTAGTAAGAACCAGGAGAACTGGAGCTGATTGAGAAGTCACCATCAGCTCCACTTCACCATACGCATTGTAACGAGCATAAATTGCTTAGCAACCACATTAAAGTAATCGAATCGCAACCCGTGAAATATTTGTCATTGAGTAGTTCCGATGGCCATCTGTGGTCTTCATCATCAGCTCCACTTTACCAAATGATGATTTCCGAGAGCAAATGCTCAAGTTACTTTAATTATTGAGTAGGCCACACGACGAAAAATGACGCGATTACGCAACTTAAATTCGGTTTCAAATTGACGCATCAGCATGACTAGTAGGTAGTGGTCGTCCTATGTAAAACTACAATCTTAATTAGGTAGGTATTATTTTTGTACGACCTGAACATTTTGGCGTAAGCTGAAGTAAGCCCAACAAAAGGTAACTGCTGTAAATCGTTGAGGAATTCCCTCGACTGTCTATGGTCTCCATCATCAGACCTGTAATGGCACTTATAACCCATATGGGTGCAAAGTTTTTCCTTTGCCATTACAGTTCTCATAAATATAAATTAATTAATTCCAAACACAAGGTAGCTACTGTAAACTGTTGAGGAGTTCCCTTAACTGTCCTTCGTCTTCATCATCAGACCCCTAATGACAGTCACAACCCATCTAGGTGTAAAGTTCACATCAATACAAATTAATCAAGCCCAAACACAAGGTAACTGCTGTAAATCGTTGAGGAGTCCCCTCGACTGTCTTTCGGCTCCATCATCAGATCGACTCCAGGCCTTCATTAAATTGTAGTGCTTTAAAATACTTAACGAAAAAATTAACAAACGCACTAGTCGCTCCTACGATTTTCGAATGTTCCCCTCGGTTTCACTGGGATGCCATCATCAGATCCTGGTTTCCTTATCATGGTACCACCCTTGGCATATCTCCTTTCCAAAAAAAAAAGAATAATCAAAATTGGTTCATAAACGACGAAGTTATCCGCGAACACACATAAAAAAAAAAAAAAAAAAATATACGGTCGAATTGAGAAACCTCCTCCTTTTTTTGAAGTCGGTTAAAAAGGTACAAAGGCGGAATTAATGACGATATTTTTTTTTTGTTCGTTTGTTTGAACGTGCTAATGAAGAAGGAAGAACCAGTAGGATTTGAAAACTTATTTTTGCATTTGGTAGCCCAATTCTTGAGGAAGGCTATAGGCTATTTAACATCACGCTATAACTCTTAGGAGCCGGAAGAGTGAAAAGGACGCCGAGTGCAAAGCTTTAAGGGAGTGATAGTTGACTCCATTTACAGCATTTTGAGCCATACATGTCTTAAACGAAGTATGTTTTTTATTTTTAACTACAAACATTTTGTCAAAGATAACATACCAACTATAACTGGGAAAAAAATAAAAAAAACATACTTCGTCTAAGATATGTATGGCTCAAAATGCTCTAAATGGTGTCAAATATCACCCCCCTTAAGGTTTTGTATCCAGCTTCCAAACACCCTATATATTCTCGTTTCAAATCCTTCTAACAAAAACATTTATAGGTGAATAGTACAGATACTATTCACCTATAAATGTTTTCTAAAGAACGGACGAAGTTTAATTTGCGCGTAGTTGCAAAGGCAGATGGTCGTGCAAGGCGATTTCCGAAATAAAAGGACAGTTCCAATCTGTGACAGAAACTTTTTCAATCGAATGTTTTAGTCGCCTTCGTACTTTAGAGATTATTTTCGAGAAAAGTCTGATTTTTAGTTTAGCTACTTAGTTGAAAATCTTTTACATAATAAAACCAGCCTGTTAATATCCTACTGAAGTGATAATTAAGGCTCTTTTCAGCAAGCTTGCTCAAGGTGGATTGGCGATTTCAGACCCATAATATTAATTATCTCCTCACGATATCAGTGATTTCGAAGACAAACTTCAGACTTTCGGGCTTCTGACGACCCGTAACGAATGTCAAAGATCCACGAATGACAACCGGGACCAACGGCTTAACGTGCTTTCCGAGGCACAGAGGGGTCTTGCTATGTGAAGATGGTCACCCATCCACGGACCAACCGCGGCAAGCTTAGCTTAACCTGATCGATCACCCGTGCGGCTGTTATTGCTTAACCACAAGCTCGATGTTACCGTCACGGGACGCACGGGGCGATGATGTGAAACATCAATAAGAGCGATCACTGCTTATGAGAGCGTCATGTCGTGTATCGTCACGGCACTAGTCGGTCTTACCCCTAAGGCTTTCCAATAGATTTTTCACATCAAAAGTCTCATTAGTACTTGTCTGGACTTAAACCAACAACCGTGTAAAAGTGTTTGTACAAACCTACTTATAAAAATAAATCGTACCCCACACATACACTATATAAAGAACTGTCATTGCTTACGATTAGACAATTGTTTATAAAAACTACGATCCTACAGCAACACTCTAAGGGTGGGTTGTATCAAAAGCTCCGTTATAGTTTGCGTCAAAGTTAAATTTAATCGTAACCATAACCATAACCATAGAATCTACTATCCGCTGTTGCACCGTCATATATTTTACATGTTTTACAGTTAAAGTTAAAAGGGTGACAAGTGATAAGACGTCATATTTCCCCAAAATGTACGTGGGTAATTTTTTGACAAGGGCAACACTTCAAGCTTGTTGTCATCACGCTTTCTTTGTTTGACACTAGTGATGTTACTCAGTCATTAACGGTCAGGCACTCGATTGTCTCTATTATGTAAATTAAAAACACAAGAACAGAATCATAGCAAGATCAAAAATACAGTAACCGTTCTATATTGGTAATGTACCAAGGTGTTTAAGTCAGTGACTGAAGGAAGGGAGGCCTTTGCCCTGCAGTGGGACAGAAATGGCTGATAATAATAATAATTCGGCTAAGATTGGCTTTGTTCGACTTTGTAAAGAGCTTTTTGTCTTACATTCCACTGATTATCAGATTGATCTGATAAAATCAGTGAAGATTTAATGAAAAATTACACTTTATTATCTGACAGCACTAACCCACAGAACATGTATTTTCTCTTATTAAAACTCTGTGACTCTGTACATTACAGTATTATGACGGCTTATTACACGAAATATATTTATTACCTGGTTTATTATCCAAGAATGATAGTTAACTAGTGTGGCAGTGTTGATGATATTTCTAATCGCAACTAAACCGAGTGGCACATCGAGAGAAAATGGACTCGATTCTTTATTTTTTTTTATTTGAGTAACGAGTTAAATAAAATCGAGCCGCATCACTATCTGACACTGTCAGAAAGACAAGACGTAAGTGATAATAACATTCATTTTATTTTTCCGTTTCTTTCGAATTGCATGAAATTGATATTTCTGTTTTCCTGTATGTAATTGAAGGATTGTATTATTGGAAGATGCATTACAGCATTTACTCCAGAAGGATGTTGAGTTAATTGTTCAGTAAGATTGCAACGCAATGTGCGAAAACATTGCCCGAGACTGCTGCAGATGTGCGGTTACTTGAGAACGCATGGATTCACGAACGCAAATCAAATCATCTGTGCAGTTTAACGAAAGTGCGTATAGACAATGCAAGAAAGTATTGAAACTGTTATACATTATGGAGATTTGGATACAGGAATATTTACATCATATGGCGATTTTCACAGCAAACGCATACTGTGCCTGATGAATGCGGGAAAGAACATTATTTTGCAGTGGATTCCAGCACACCAAAAAGAACAATAATAATATTAGTTAGAATACGCTTATAACACCGAGCTGCTCTTGCTGGATGCTATTGCAAGGTTGCAACTGTTTGGTGGGCAGACGTTGGTATAGTTGGCTGTTGTGCACATGTAATGTTGAGCATGCGGTATTTATGTATTTTCATCGGTGGAGCGACCTGCATATTTTTTAGATGAAATATTACCTACTTCTAAGTCGTGTGACGTTGAAATTAATATAAGTAGGTACCTACTTACAGAAATAAAAATGCTTTGTTATGTACAATTTATGTGTTTTTTTTTTTAACGTTTGAAAACACCCCTACTCGCTGAGCAGTGGTGTGTCCGTCGTAACAGATACGACTTACAGCTTGTAGGTCGTAGGTTTGAACCCAGACAGGCACTTTACTTTGTGTAAATTATTTCATCACCACACACACACACAGCCCACACACACACTGGTCACAGCTTTTGGTGTACATAATAAAGTATATTCTATTCTTCTTTGCCAGTAACATGGACGTACCGCACCCTTTTTCCACCATTCCAGGTAGGTATGTACGTACAGACGAAAACTTCAGCCCAATGTTAGTGCGTATCAATTAGGGTTTAATACTAACACGTTCATGGGTACCATTCGATAGGTAAGTTAATTTCGTCCGGAACATAGATGAAAAGTGGGTTGAGAGGGACGAATTGAAAGGTAGATTGGGTAGAATATTCATGTTTATTATGTATGAGGGCAGACCTTTAAATGACAAGGATCGCCCACAGATGTTTCCTATAGATGTTGTATGTCGATGTGGTTATCTATATCTGTACTTAGCTGTTCGCTGTCTGTCCGTCCGTCCGTCTGTCTGTCATCAGGTTGTATCTCAAGAACCGCGATAGCTAGACAGTTGAAATTTTCACAAATTGTGTATTTCTGTTGCCGCTATAACAAAATATACAAAAAAAAAAAATTAAGGGGGGCTCCCATACAACGAACGTGTTTTTTTTCGGTGTTTCTGCCTTGTGGTACGGAACCCTTCGTGTGCGAGTCCGACTCGCACTTGGCCAGTTTTTGTTTATTTCTTCATTTAGACACACAAAAAAACTTTTACAAAAAAAACAACCGACTTCCAAAAAACACTATAAAGTTAAAAATAACTTTAATTTCGGAAGTCGGTGTCTTTGGATTTGTATTTTAGTTTTTTGCCACCGACTTCCGAAATTAAAGTTATTTTTAACTTTATAGTGTTTTTTGGAAGTCGGTTGTTTTTTTTGTAAAAGTTTTTATTTTTCACTTTTTAGTGGGTCAGTTTGTAATTTATTTAAGTTACAATAGCCTAATATCAACGGATCATCACCTTTTACAAAATATTGCTTTTCCCGATGCAGGGACGTTAATTGTTGAGGAGTTCTCCTAGTAAGAACCAGGAGAACTGGAGCTGATTGAGAAGTCACCATCAGCTCCACTTCACCATACGCATTGTAACGAGCATAAATTGCTTAGCAACCACATTAAAGTAATCGAATCGCAACCCGTGAAATATTTGTCATTGAGTAGTTCCGATGGCCATCTGTGGTCTTCATCATCAGCTCCACTTTACCAAATGATGATTTCCGAGAGCAAATGCTCAAGTTACTTTAATTATTGAGTAGGCCACACGACGAAAAATGACGCGATTACGCAACTTAAATTCGGTTTCAAATTGACGCATCAGCATGACTAGTAGGTAGTGGTCGTCCTATGTAAAACTACAATCTTAATTAGGTAGGTATTATTTTTGTACGACCTGAACATTTTGGCGTAAGCTGAAGTAAGCCCAACAAAAGGTAACTGCTGTAAATCGTTGAGGAATTCCCTCGACTGTCTATGGTCTCCATCATCAGACCTGTAATGGCACTTATAACCCATATGGGTGCAAAGTTTTTCCTTTGCCATTACAGTTCTCATAAATATAAATTAATTAATTCCAAACACAAGGTAGCTACTGTAAACTGTTGAGGAGTTCCCTTAACTGTCCTTCGTCTTCATCATCAGACCCCTAATGACAGTCACAACCCATCTAGGTGTAAAGTTCACATCAATACAAATTAATCAAGCCCAAACACAAGGTAACTGCTGTAAATCGTTGAGGAGTCCCCTCGACTGTCTTTCGGCTCCATCATCAGATCGACTCCAGGCCTTCATTAAATTGTAGTGCTTTAAAATACTTAACGAAAAAATTAACAAACGCACTAGTCGCTCCTACGATTTTCGAATGTTCCCCTCGGTTTCACTGGGATGCCATCATCAGATCCTGGTTTCCTTATCATGGTACCACCCTTGGCATATCTCCTTTCCAAAAAAAAAAGAATAATCAAAATTGGTTCATAAACGACGAAGTTATCCGCGAACACACATAAAAAAAAAAAAAAAAAAATATACGGTCGAATTGAGAAACCTCCTCCTTTTTTTGAAGTCGGTTAAAAAGGTACAAAGGCGGAATTAATGACGATATTTTTTTTTTGTTCGTTTGTTTGAACGTGCTAATGAAGAAGGAAGAACCAGTAGGATTTGAAAACTTATTTTTGCATTTGGTAGCCCAATTCTTGAGGAAGGCTATAGGCTATTTAACATCACGCTATAACTCTTAGGAGCCGGAAGAGTGAAAAGGACGCCGAGTGCAAAGCTTTAAGGGAGTGATAGTTGACTCCATTTACAGCATTTTGAGCCATACATGTCTTAAACGAAGTATGTTTTTTATTTTTAACTACAAACATTTTGTCAAAGATAACATACCAACTATAACTGGGAAAAAAATAAAAAAAACATACTTCGTCTAAGATATGTATGGCTCAAAATGCTCTAAATGGTGTCAAATATCACCCCCCTTAAGGTTTTGTATCCAGCTTCCAAACACCCTATATATTCTCGTTTCAAATCCTTCTAACAAAAACATTTATAGGTGAATAGTACAGATACTATTCACCTATAAATGTTTTCTAAAGAACGGACGAAGTTTAATTTGCGCGTAGTTGCAAAGGCAGATGGTCGTGCAAGGCGATTTCCGAAATAAAAGGACAGTTCCAATCTGTGACAGAAACTTTTTCAATCGAATGTTTTAGTCGCCTTCGTACTTTAGAGATTATTTTCGAGAAAAGTCTGATTTTTAGTTTAGCTACTTAGTTGAAAATCTTTTACATAATAAAACCAGCCTGTTAATATCCTACTGAAGTGATAATTAAGGCTCTTTTCAGCAAGCTTGCTCAAGGTGGATTGGCGATTTCAGACCCATAATATTAATTATCTCCTCACGATATCAGTGATTTCGAAGACAAACTTCAGACTTTCGGGCTTCTGACGACCCGTAACGAATGTCAAAGATCCACGAATGACAACCGGGACCAACGGCTTAACGTGCTTTCCGAGGCACAGAGGGGTCTTGCTATGTGAAGATGGTCACCCATCCACGGACCAACCGCGGCAAGCTTAGCTTAACCTGATCGATCACCCGTGCGGCTGTTATTGCTTAACCACAAGCTCGATGTTACCGTCACGGGACGCACGGGGCGATGATGTGAAACATCAATAAGAGCGATCACTGCTTATGAGAGCGTCATGTCGTGTATCGTCACGGCACTAGTCGGTCTTACCCCTAAGGCTTTCCAATAGATTTTTCACATCAAAAGTCTCATTAGTACTTGTCTGGACTTAAACCAACAACCGTGTAAAAGTGTTTGTACAAACCTACTTATAAAAATAAATCGTACCCCACACATACACTATATAAAGAACTGTCATTGCTTACGATTAGACAATTGTTTATAAAAACTACGATCCTACAGCAACACTCTAAGGGTGGGTTGTATCAAAAGCTCCGTTATAGTTTGCGTCAAAGTTAAATTTAATCGTAACCATAACCATAACCATAGAATCTACTATCCGCTGTTGCACCGTCATATATTTTACATGTTTTACAGTTAAAGTTAAAAGGGTGACAAGTGATAAGACGTCATATTTCCCCAAAATGTACGTGGGTAATTTTTTGACAAGGGCAACACTTCAAGCTTGTTGTCATCACGCTTTCTTTGTTTGACACTAGTGATGTTACTCAGTCATTAACGGTCAGGCACTCGATTGTCTCTATTATGTAAATTAAAAACACAAGAACAGAATCATAGCAAGATCAAAAATACAGTAACCGTTCTATATTGGTAATGTACCAAGGTGTTTAAGTCAGTGACTGAAGGAAGGGAGGCCTTTGCCCTGCAGTGGGACAGAAATGGCTGATAATAATAATAATTCGGCTAAGATTGGCTTTGTTCGACTTTGTAAAGAGCTTTTTGTCTTACATTCCACTGATTATCAGATTGATCTGATAAAATCAGTGAAGATTTAATGAAAAATTACACTTTATTATCTGACAGCACTAACCCACAGAACATGTATTTTCTCTTATTAAAACTCTGTGACTCTGTACATTACAGTATTATGACGGCTTATTACACGAAATATATTTATTACCTGGTTTATTATCCAAGAATGATAGTTAACTAGTGTGGCAGTGTTGATGATATTTCTAATCGCAACTAAACCGAGTGGCACATCGAGAGAAAATGGACTCGATTCTTTATTTTTTTTTATTTGAGTAACGAGTTAAATAAAATCGAGCCGCATCACTATCTGACACTGTCAGAAAGACAAGACGTAAGTGATAATAACATTCATTTTATTTTTCCGTTTCTTTCGAATTGCATGAAATTGATATTTCTGTTTTCCTGTATGTAATTGAAGGATTGTATTATTGGAAGATGCATTACAGCATTTACTCCAGAAGGATGTTGAGTTAATTGTTCAGTAAGATTGCAACGCAATGTGCGAAAACATTGCCCGAGACTGCTGCAGATGTGCGGTTACTTGAGAACGCATGGATTCACGAACGCAAATCAAATCATCTGTGCAGTTTAACGAAAGTGCGTATAGACAATGCAAGAAAGTATTGAAACTGTTATACATTATGGAGATTTGGATACAGGAATATTTACATCATATGGCGATTTTCACAGCAAACGCATACTGTGCCTGATGAATGCGGGAAAGAACATTATTTTGCAGTGGATTCCAGCACACCAAAAAGAACAATAATAATATTAGTTAGAATACGCTTATAACACCGAGCTGCTCTTGCTGGATGCTATTGCAAGGTTGCAACTGTTTGGTGGGCAGACGTTGGTATAGTTGGCTGTTGTGCACATGTAATGTTGAGCATGCGGTATTTATGTATTTTCATCGGTGGAGCGACCTGCATATTTTTTAGATGAAATATTACCTACTTCTAAGTCGTGTGACGTTGAAATTAATATAAGTAGGTACCTACTTGCAGAAATAAAAATGCTTTGTTATGTACAATTTATGTGTTTTTTTTTTAACGTTTGAAAACACCCCTACTCGCTGAGCAGTGGTGTGTCCGTCGTAACAGATGCGACTTACAGCTTGTAGGTCGTAGGTTTGAACCCAGACAGGCACTTTACTTTGTGTAAATTATTTCATCACCACTGCTCTCAAAACGGTGAAGGAAAACATCACTGTCACTATCATCGCTAGAAGAGCTTTATTCCCACAATATTTCGCGGAGTAAAGACGGTTATAGTTAGCTGATGCAACTCACTCTAGAGTGAGTTGCATCAGCTAACTATAACCATAACCAATCTCATGACAGCCGTCAAATCTCCTGTTAAGCAAAATTCGGGTTGCATCGTATTGAGAATTGTTAAAATGACGTCATAAATAACTATAACAAGCCATTTTTAACTATAATCAAAGCTTTGACAGACGTCAAATCTCCGGTTAAGCGAAATTCGGGTTGCATCGTTTTAAGTTTTGTCATAATTGTTAAAATGACGTCACACATAACTATAACATTAATCGACCAAATTCGGCCGGTTAAGGGCTATAGTTACGGTTAGTGTCATTGTAATGTCATCTGCTTTGCAGTTGTAACCTATAAAAATATTGTGTTGTTGAATAAAGTACCTATTAAAACAAATTAGGTATGTCTTTACTCCGCGAAATATTGTGGGAATAAAGCTCTTCTAGCGATGATAGTGACAGTGAATCCGATTTGCCAGTTAGGAAGAGAAAAAAAATCACCATCGCATTGATCGATTTCATAAGTGTGATGAGAATAAATTTTTGGACAGATTCCGGGTTTTTAGTTCCCAAGGGTTCTTGTTTTCAGCAAGGGTCCTCCCTTGCTGAAAACAAGAAACCCCTGAGAATATTTTACTTAAGAATATCGATTTCTAATTTCAGTTTTTTTATTTTTAGTTCTAGCTTCACTGTTGCTCTTCAGTGTGTTGCTTTAATTGCCAAAGAAACTTAAGCTCTAGCGTATGCTTCTGCGTATTCTTCTGAATTTTTGGTTCTAGGACATGCCGGTTTCCTCACGATGTTTTCCTTCACCGTTTTGAGAGCAGTGGTGATGAAATAATTTACACAAAGTAAAGTGCCTGTCTGGGTTCAAACCTACGACCTACAAGCTGTAAGTCGTATCTGTTACGACGGACACACCACTGCTCAGCGAGTAGGGGTGTTTTCAAACGTTAAAAAAAAAAACACATAAATTGTACATAACAAAGCATTTTTATTTCTGTAAGTAGGTACCTACTTATATTAATTTCAACGTCACACGACTTAGAAGTAGGTAATATTTCATCTAAAAAATATGCAGGTCGCTCCACCGATGAAAATACATAAATACCGCATGCTCAACATTACACGTGCACAACAGTCAACTATACCAACGTCTGCCCACCAAACAGTTGCAACCTTGCAATAGCATCCAGCAAGAGCAGCTCGGTGTTATAAGCGTTTTCTAACTAATATTATTATTGTTCTTTTTGGTGTGCTGGAATCCACTGCAAAATAATGTTCTTTCCCGCATTCATCAGGCACAGTATGCGTTTGCTGTGAAAATCGCCATATGATGTAAATATTCCTGTATCCAAATCTCCATAATGTATAACAGTTTCAATACTTTCTTGCATTGTCTATACGCACTTTCGCTAAACTGCACAGATGATTTGATTTGCGTTCGTGAATCCATGCGTTCTCAAGTTACCGCACATCTGCAGCAGTCTCGGGCAATGTTTTCGCACATTGCGTTGCAATCTTACTGAACAATTAACTCAACATCCTTCTGGAGTAAATGCTGTAATGCATCTTCCAATAATACAATCCTTCAATTACATACAGGAAAACAGAAATATCAATTTCATGCAATTCGAAAGAAACGGAAAAATAAAATGAATGTTACTATCACTTGACGTCTTGTCTTTCTGACAGTGTCAGATAGTGATGCGGCTCGATTTTATTTAACTCGTTACACAAATAAAAAAAAAATAAAGAATCGAGTCCATTTTCTCTCGATGTGCCACTCGGTTTAGTTGCGGTTAGATAAATATCATCAACACTGCCACACTAGTTAACTATCATTCTTGGATAATAAACCAGGTAATAAATATATTTCGTGTAATAAACCGTCATAATACTGTAATGTACAGAGTCACAGAGTTTTAATAAGAGAAAATACATGTTCTGTGGGTTAGTGCTGTCAGATAATAAAGTGTAATTTTTCATTAAATATTCACTGATTTTATCAGATCAATCTGATAATCAGTGGAATGTAAGACAAAAAGCTCTTTACAAAGTCGAACAAAGCCAATCTTAGCCGAATTATTATTATTATCAGCCATTTCTGTCCCACTGCAGGGCAAAGGCCTCCCTTCCTTCAGTCACTGACTTAAACACCTTGGTACATTACCAATATAGAACGGTTACTGTATTTTTGATCTTGCTATGATTCTGTTCTTGAGTTTTTAATTTACATAATCGAGTCAATCGAGTGCCTGACCGTTAATGACTGAGTAACATCACTAGTGTCAAACAAAGAAAGCGTGATGACAACAAGCTTGAAGTGTTGCCCTTGTCAAAAAATTACCCACGTACATTTTGGGGAAATATGACGTCTTATCACTTGTCACCCTTTTAACTTTAACTGTAAAACATGTAAAATATATGACGGTGCAACAGCGGATAGTAGATTCTATGGTCATGGTTATGGTTACGATTAAATTTAACTTTGACGCAAACTATAACGGAGCTTTTGATACAACCCACCCTAAGTTACCTCTTTTGACAACCAGACGTAGAAAGGATTTAGTGTATTCTGTTCCTAGAACCAACACGGTATTTGCTAGCAGATTTTTTGACCATATCGGGCCTCATTTATACAATCAGTTGTCTAGGAGTTTGAGTTTACGTGATTTGTCAAGCTATAATTGCAAAAAGATTTTAAATGAATTTCTACTTCAAGTTGATTATGTTAACACGGAACAGCTATTAGTAAGCCTATCATAAATACAAACACACAGCTCGTTTTCACACACTTTCAGTAACATACACCAATTACATCAACACACTACACCTTACAAACATCAACACTACATCTTCTTTTAAACAATTTTTTGTCTAAATATTTTGCATATACTTAATGTTTTTTAATTTTACCCACCTTACGATTTAGCCACTTACGACTTGATAGCAATGTAATAATTATTACTGAACTACCTGCTAGGTTCACTGATTGAGTGTGTGATTGTTGGAGAACGAGGAAGCCTGACCTACCGTGATACAGTTTTTACTAGTACGGAGGTCAGTGTGAATTACTCTCTAACAACCATATACGTCCGTCATGAGATTTTGTTATTTTATCTCTTTTGAATTGTATTATGTTATTTATATTATATTTTCCTTGGTTGTTATTGTGCTGCTAGAAATAAATGTTTTTATTTTTATTATTATTTATTATTTATTTATCATAACCTCGTGCAAGAGAGGCGAGGAAACCACAGGGCTATGACGTTAAAAAGGCATTGCAAAATGTTGTCTAGTAAGTTACAGACTATCAAAACTTCTTATGACTAATGACAGCAGTTTTGAGTTAATTTTGCGAGAAAATAATTTTACTTGTACCTTTGTCTCGCTTTTCAAACCATTGTTGAAACTTTTAGACAGTTGATTGACTGTTAAAATTGTTCAACAATACAGACACCTCATAGGTTGAAAACAAAGGCTTGTTTAAAACAATCATTAATTGCCATCAAAAAGTTATCGATACCTGTATACCTGATACTTAAATTAACAAAAAAGTTATATAATGTAAACATTTTGCTATTTATCCACTTTTAGCTTTTGTTCGCGACTTCGCCCGCTTGGAGGCCGGAAATTATCTCACGGAATGGCGGAAACGTATTACCGGGATAAAAACTATCATATTGTGTGTTAACCCAGATTAAACTATCTGTGTGCCAAATCTCATCCAAAACCTGTTAAAAGTATAATACTAATTCTAAAATTAAAATACTATCGTGAATACATGCAAGTAATGTGTAATGTACCTTTTGTGAGAATAATGCTCAGAAAGTCGGGTCATATTTCAATCATAATTCGAAAGACACGTAGAACCATCTAGCGTCCTAGAGCTATTGTGACCGTCGAAAGTTATTGTTATTTTCCTCGGAAAGAGTATATTTTTTCGGAATGAAAGTTACCCATATCCTTTTCTATACCCCTGACCTGACAATGTATATGCAAAACATGATGATCGGTTCCGTGGATTCGGCGTGAAAAGGTAACAAACAAACAAACTTACTTTCGCATTTATAACATTAGTTAGGATTGTATTTTTAATCCGATTATAAATAATCGTATTTCTAACAAGATTTCAAATCCTTTTAAAACTTGGGCCACGCCACACCTAGATCAGGAACACAGCCCGAGTTACTGAAAAAAAAAGGAATCTCCCAGCCATTTCATCAGAATTCCAATTATATTAATTCCTTCAAAAGAGAAGGAAAAAAAGAAAAGAAAAAACGTTTATTTGCGGTAAACATGACGCAAAAAAAGAACACACACGAAAAGAACACCGTTGGGGAAAAACGTAGACAGAGTAACATATAGACTCATGGTATCCGTGTCACCGAAAGGGACAAAAAATTCCGGCAATCTTCATCATACTATCATTTTTACAGCTTATTACACTGCACCTTACCATTTTCACAGTTGCGCAAATGTACTATTATTGAATTAGGCACGAAAAAGATCTTATTTTCCGTTTAATCGCGGTGTAGCTTTTATTATTTCATTCATAAACGTCAAACTTGTTGTGCACATTGATGTGCTTAGCCGACACGCAGTAAGGGACAGAAATATTCTTACTCTGTCTCTTTTCTTTGCTAGTGACGTTAATATATTTCTCTTTTTCTTGTGCGAATCAAAAAGAAAATATGCAGCAGTCTATAGTTTACTCTGTCTACGGGGAAAAATATGCGTTACATCTACGGAAACGGATATTGCTCAGCATAATGCTGCCCTATGCGAGAAAGCCCCAACGCTGGTTTTTAGCGACAGCCATACTGTTGACGTGATGACGTCAACCGGTGCAGTATAAATACGTATGATAAAAATAACAAATAAAATAAAATACACAATGCATAATAATAATGAAAAAAAATCAGCTGTTCCCTTTATGTTCGTGTAACTCGTCAAAACGTAGGGAACAGCTGGTTTTTTTCACGATTTCAGGTTTGGTCCCATAATAAAAAATTTTCATAATGATGAGTACAATGACCTCCTAAGAGGTTACTAATGTTTTACCAATAACCCTGTATAAACATAATATTTATAAAATGGTAACATTGGTTCTAGACATCAAGTTGCCAACGCTACTAACTAGTCCACTTACCTTCTAGTTTTTTTTTAAACCAAAGTTTATTCCTAGATCTTTGCTGTCGTGCCTGAAAATACCTAGTTATTTCAGTGCTGAAACTAGGTTCAATGGAGTGGTAAATCGATGCGCTAAGCTTACGCTGGTACCTACCTCGTTTATATCGTGACATACGATCCACTCGCTCGGCTACTTTCAAACACTTTAAAAATAGAAAAATATTGTTTGTTTTTATTCAACACTTGCTTGTGCTTGCGGTTTCGCTCGGATCGCAGTGGAATTACTTTATGTACAGACGCCAGCACATCAAGCTACTACAATCTGTCAAATTTCTTGAAAAAAATTTCAACTTTATCCCTAAAGCAAAAGATTCAATGTTGATTGGGAAAATTTGACAGTTTCGGGTAGCTTAATGTGCTGGCGTCTGTACCTAGATAAAAAGTGTTCTTTGTGTAAATGTAGGGTAAGGAAATGCTGTTTGCCATAGATCCAGATACCCAATTCCGTTTAGCCTTTCATTCGATTGAGTTTTTGAAGTGAAAACTTCATTAGGCTTTTTTTGAAAAGTGAACGAAACTGAACCGTCACGCTCAGATTGGTGACGCTGAATCACGTATACTCGGCTTCAGTCGTAAGTCTCTACTTCTATCGTGTGGCCATAAGCACACACCATGTTTTTGAACAAACTGTTACTTTGAGAGATCTCCGTAAAACAAAGTGTTTACCCATCATGTTATTTCCCCCAAAATTGGCTTTTTTTTTCTTGTTTTCAAGTGGAAACCTTCAAAAGACATCCGACCTCCGGGGTCGGAGAGTGTGGGATTTTTCGTCCCCGGTGATAACCATCAGCACCTAGGGATGGTCCCGTTTCCTCTTAAAATACCAATTCTGGAACCCCCCCGTGCAACGCCTGTAAGGCACACCCCCAGGGTGTGCCTTACAGGCGTTGCACGGTCCCCTAAAATTACCTACAAACACAACAATAAAAGTGATGATCGCTACTTTACCAGTTAATCTACGGTAATGGCAAATTACAAATCTAATTTACTAGACCAGTGGAGTAAAAAGTTAAATTCCAAAAGGCAATGTGTCCCAATTTAGTCAAAGGTTGGCAAATTAACGTGCGCTCGGCAATTTAAAGGGTGGTTTTAGATTAAAGGCACATTCAAAGAAGTGCTTGATTAAGGTAATTCTTTAAAGGCGGATTATTGGAAAGATTCTGAGTTTGTGAACGTTGGAATATTAGACTTCTGACGGGAAAACCAGATGCGGGTTTTTTATAAGATACTCAGGATAGTAAATAGTTCATTTCTTACAAATTAGTAGTGATGTTCCAGCAATTAAAAAAAAAAAAAATATGTGTGTTTATTTACTTGGCTATTTCAAAGACGGCTTCTTTTTTTAGGGTTCCGTGCTCAAAGGGTGCCAACGGGACCCAAGCTAAGGCTCCACTATCCATCCGTCCATCTGTCACAGAACTATAAAAAACAAAAGAAAAAGCGGATCAAACCGGAATGAGAAAGTTTATAGAGGACTAGCTTCTGCCCGCGACTTCGTACGCGGAGCCTGTTGCTTATGCCAGCAACAACGGGGTCGTCGAAATCGAAGATCTGAAACGTCTGATGTCGAATTCTAGGACCCCGGGGACGGGAACAACAGCGTGATGCGCGAGACGATTCGAGACGTTCCAGATCTTTCATTTTTGTAAAACAGGAAATGCCCATCAGACTAAACAACTTTTGCTAAGACGTCATTCCTATATATGTTATAGTGTCGTTGGGCTTTGGAGTTCCACAACAGGTGTTCCAGATCTTGAAATTTATTCTCACAGCAGAAAATGCTCTTTACGTGGAATATTTTTTGCTATGGCACCATTTTTATATCTCTTATACTTTAGCTGGTCTGTTGCGGTTCTGCATCAGGTGTTCCATTTTCCAAAATAAATTATAGCCTATATACATATGTTGCCCAGACTTAATTCCTATACAACAAAAACTTTTCTTCCCGTAATTCCGCAGTGGATGCCAAGGGTACACTGAATTAACAATAATACTGCAAATAACTTAAAAAAAAAATATTTATAAACTTTAGCTGTATCTACCCGTGGCTTTTCCCATGTATCGCATAAGTATTTTTTTAATTCTATTTTTATTTTAATAATAGTTAGTGATAGTTTGTTGAATTACTCAAAAGATGCGTCCCATACTATACTGTAGCTTAGATCCCTCAAAAACTATTTGGCTTAGTAAACTCAAAATTTGAAAGTTATGTAGTCAATTTACTGGTAAGAGACGTCAGGTTAATAAGGAAATTTAGGAGAAGTCGAATAACAAAAGTGTTATAATTTAATGTAACACTTCTGTGTAAACAACGTTCGTTGTTTTTCCCTCGGTCTCATTCAATATGTACAGCGAGTCAGGACTGGTGACGCGGGAGCAAGCGACGTACAGTTGTCCGTGTGAGAAGCAGCTCGTCCTGAGGTCGACACCCGCAGCCTTCAGTGTCTGCCCCTGCGACTTATTTATTGTCATGGCGAAGCACACGCTCACAGGAAACTGCACGCGCTTGAATTGAAAGGGGTAATTGTGGGGAATCAGTGGTATACGTGGTATAAACACTGTCTCGCCGACACCACAACCCGTTAGAATTTCCGCCTCAATGATATTTCTCTGCAGCGAGACGACTTTGAGCCGGGTCCCATTGCACAGTTTCGGCGGAGTGAGATTCCGAAGAAGCATAATTGGGACACCGACCTTTAGCTTAATAGTGTGCGCTGGTAGTCCACTTGCACTGAGGGAATTGAGAAATTCTACGGGGTAATGTGTGGCGTCATCTTGGTCGACAACAGTGTTTATTGAAGTGTAGATCACTTCATTTCCCTCAATTTCCGCGAGAATGCATTCATTGATCGCTGAAGCTTGGTCGTTTCTGGGTGTTAGAATGGCTCGTTCACACACCCAAGAATTATCTTGGTGCGGTATCCTATTGATGTCCCCGTACACCAGGCGAATAAAATCTTCTAAGGTGGACACCACTCTCCCAAGTATCTCAGGTAGAACCACCTGGCCACCGTCTACTGGTAGCGTTCCCTCACCCAATTTTAAGAGAACATCAGAAAATTCTTGGGCGTGTACATTCCCGCCAAGCTGTGCTCTCATATTCATCGTTAAGCGCAACCTATGAATATGTGGCCATAAGAAAGACCATTTCAACGAAGCATTCACCTCATCAGCCCTAGTTCCTCGCGTCACCACAGGTAGCGTTTGTCGGAAATCGCCGCTAAACAGAACTGTAACGCCACCCATCATTTGCTGGTTCCTGCGGATGTCCTGCAAAGTCCTGTTTACCGCCTCTACTGCTTTTCTGTTCGCCATAGTGCATTCATCCCACACGATTAAAGAGCAATCTTTAAGCACGCGCCCTTTGTCACTGTTGCGTGACACTCCACAAACAGGTGTTTCATTACTCTCTAAATCTATGGGAATCTTAAACATTGCGTGCGCTGTTTTGCCACCAGGAAGCAGTGTTGCGGCGATTCCTGACGATGCTACTGCAATGGCAATCTTGCCTTGCCTCCTGATCTCTGCGAGAATGCCAGCGGTGACAAATGTTTTTCCTGTTCCACCAGGAGCATCTAAGAAAAACATTTTACCTTGGCCGAGCCCAACGCTTTCAAGGATGGTGTCGAAAATTTGATTTTGCTCTGAGGTAAACTTAGAGACATGGTCATTGACGACGGTACTCATAGCTCTTGGATCATAATTTATTTCAGAGTTGTACTCTCTGTTTCCACGCTCTTGTACATCCAGATGTTGTGGAGTCGGTAGCCCATAATCCACCAGAGAACTGCCGCCGATCGAAATGACCATGTCTTGAAGTGAACTAAGGCAACTGTTTAGAACGCGCTCATCAGTTGCCTCAGTATTATCTTCAGTAGTGCGTCTCAGAGCTCTTAGGAAGTCTTCGGACAGAAGATGCCGATATTTCTCCCACAACAGAAGCGGATTTGCAATACCGCAGAACACCAACATGATGGCAAACAGATGTCGCAAACGACTGGGACTGTCACTAATGCTGGCCTCCTCAAGTGCGTTGTCCCAGTGTTGATCACCGTCGAGAAGGTGGCGTACTACGCAAGTAGCGCGGTATGTGGGATACTCAATGTCATCGACTGTCCTTAGAAACGCAAATGATGTTGGGCCCCGCACTGTGTTCAGTAACATTCGCAAATAATAGCACTCGCCATTATTTGGGTGCACAGTGTAAACCCGTCCCAATGCGGTGTCCTTAAAAATTCCCGGAGACCCGTCCACGGCGTGTCCGCGTCGACGTCGATTAAATACACCTCTTTGCTTGTCGTACGTGTAGTACGACGGCACTTCATCATAGGTGAGTGATCTAGCAAAGTTGTCCTCTTCACAGAGTCTAAAAAAGGCCAACAGAGTGGTTTGGCGCGGATTTTCCAATCTCGCTGCAACGTTATCAGGATCAAAATAAATGCGCTGGCCATTCTCTAAATGGACATCTAAATGCATGACTGTTGGATCCCTGTCGTGTATAGAGAAGGCCAGTATCCGCCAAACCGCCTCAGAAGTGCTGATGTAGCGACCAGACTGGTACTTGGTCACTTCATCCCTGTCAGTACTCTGTAAAGCGAATGTTGCCTGGTCACTACCTTTGTTGACGTATTTACAGATGTATTTAATCGATTGTATGCTTGTGCACGACTCGACGTTAATGTGGGTACTGAACGTCCTGGAAAGTACAGGTGAGTATGGAACTATCCACCTGTTGTCAATCTCGACTGCCTGGCCACGCATAGTTAACTCGGCACGACTGCCACCCTCAGCAGGAGATCGACGCCGGTATGAAGGGTATCCATCCTCACCTGTAAGAGTTTCGCTGCTAAATCGCTTCGGGAACCTTTTTGAGCACCGTCCGTCCCTCATGCAAGGAGAATTGCGATTTAGGGCTTCACAAGGACCATGCACCATGTGACCCTTTACAATTTGGTACAGAACGGGGTCAACGTCGGGATCTGGCAGCTCAGCACTTATGACATCATCGATCTCGTTGGGCCTAATTTTATCTTTCAACCACAAAAGCAAATGCGCGTGGGGCAAGCCGCGTTTTTGCCACTCTACCGAATACATGTGGCATCTGGTAGCACCAAATAGTTTTTCTTTTGTGAGAAGATCCATCAGGCACTTTAATTTTAAATGAAACACCCGAGAAATCAAGTCATGCCTGTCATGTGGCACCTGCCCTGCTAAGAGCTCGCGGGTTATTTCGGGCCACTTAGGGTTGGTAGTGATGGTGATGAAGAGGTCCGGTCGACCGTACTTCCGCACATAGCAGAATGCGTCCTGTGTCCGCTCGTGCATGTACCGCGGACCTCCCGTAAAGGTGGAAGGGAGTATCACCATCCGTCCAACATTTTCCGCGTTAGAGTCCTCTCGCATGGCGTCCCTTAGGTGCACGTAGTTTTCCGCCCTTAGTTTCCGTTGATTCGTTCTAATGAACACCAACCGCTCCGTTTCAATTTTGGCATACTCATCAACCAGAAATTGACTAAAAAGTGCACGGTAATAATGGAGATGAGAATTGTCGTTGGAACGGAGCTGGATCATGTAACTGTAAAACTGGAGGGCGGAAGTCTTTTTGTTATAATTTGTGGCACCTGTCTGCGGGTCTACATTGTATACGGCAAAGTGGTAGCCATCCTCTCCGCGACAAAACATTAGGGGATACTGTAGGGTATCATAAGCGCGATGTGTCTCGCTGATACGCTGTAGGCGATCATCACGTGTGCGTAAAACAATGTCCCTTTTGTCGCATTCCTGGTCAACCAAGAGGACGGCTACCTCGTTTGACGTTGGTGCGTTATATCGTCCTGGATGGGCTGCGGTCGGTCTTTTATCTGCGCTAATAACGAATTTAAAATTATCGCGCTCGTGTTCAGGCACCGATTCCAGAGCGGTTTTGAAATCGGTAACGTATGGGTTGACACTGTGCAGAGTGTTTTGTAATCCCCTTATAAGGCTCAAGTCTAAATTAGGAATGTATCGGCATCGGACATTAGCCTGTTCAGCAAAATCTGCAATGAAATATATTTGCAAAAATTTCGGCATTTCGGTGGGAAGCAGCGAACCTATCCGATGGTAGAGTTGCCCCTGAATTTTAAAAGTCGGCATGAATCCAGATTCAGTGACTTGATGAGCTCCAAATGAAGTCATCTGGAAAGCACTGTTGTAGGCTCGAATATTGCTTAAGAAATGGCTGGACTTGGGATGCTCGCCATTCAAAAGAACTCGTAAGATCTCCGGTAGCTCTTGCATAGAGTTTAGTCGTACCTTTCCAGACGCACAACACATTCCCTTGGTCTCTCTCTTCCACTTACGCGCGTGACAGTGTGCACACACCTCAGACATGGTGCCAATCTCTCCGTGTTCGATGTAATTAATGAATGGGTTATAAGAAAACGCGCTCCTTTCTTTATTGAACCACGGTTGCTCTTCAGGATCATAAACCATAGACTCAGTATCAGATGAGGATGAATTGCGAAGATTGCGACGTATACGGTCTAGATCAATTTGGGCCACACGCTGTCCGACTGACTGACTTGCCCGAATTTCCTGAATCCGCTCACGTTCTTGCGTGGAATGAACAGACACCTCAACACGCATGTCGTGATATCTTTGCCGAGCAAGTGCGTTGCGTTGTTCGCGCTGCTCATCTGTCTCCAAAGACCGAGCTAGAGTATGTTGTGAGCGGTCTGCACTAAGGCGCGTCTCATGCTCTTCAGGATTCTCGAGTGATCGAGATGTGGCAGTGCGAATACGCTGGGAGCTTAAACGCGAGTCTCTCTGGGTGTAAGTCTCCGAAGCGCGAGATACTGCGTGGCGCTCGCGATCGTTTGCTTGGCGTGTATCGCGCTCCTGACTGTTCTCGAGCGACCGAGCAGTCTCCGTGCGGAAAAGCTGAAGACTCAACCTCTGGTCCCTGTGTGTAACCGTTTCGGATGCGCGAGACAAAGAATGACGATCCCAGTCGATAGCTAAACGCATTTCTCGTTGTTCCACACTTTCCTAAGATCGAGAAGCAGTAGTGCGGACTCGTTTAAATTCTAGTCGTAATTGGCGCTGCGTGCTAATTTCTGAGGACAAACTTAGTGCATTACGCTCACGGTTAGCACCTAGCCGTTGTTCACGCTCTGCGTCGGTTTCGAGAGATCGAACTAACCTGCGCATCTTAGAAAACCTTGAGTTTCGAGACAGATTTGATCTTTTTCTAAAAGGCATAGCTAAAACGATATTCAAATCAATGAAAAGTAATCGAATAAGTACTTAAGAAAAAAATAGTAATTATTCGCAAGAAAATTAAACACATCAACCAACACAGACAACAAAGGTAACCCCCGTTTCTATAGGATGAGAGCGGCACATCGGCACCTATAACATCACTTTTTGTGAACGAAACCATAGCGCGATCTAACTCGACGCCAACGCCATCTAGTTAGAAAACGGAAACTACATATTATTTACCCAAATTAATTAAATTATGAATAAAACTAAATTGTCGTTAATTTAACAGACAACTACATTATTTTTGCATAAAAAAAATGGTAACAGCAGTAAGGAACAAAACTAAGAATTACATACTTAAATCAATTACCTACAACAAATGTGCCTGGTAAGATATAACTTAGAACCAAAAGTTTGACTTGACTTCATGATAGTGTAACTTGTTGAACCACCAATCAATCTGTTTAGTAATATTGGTGTGAAACTCTCCATACAATTAGATAGGAGATGTAAAGTTCTCAGATTTCATAACAGTATCGTTCCTAATGCACATAAAAAATGCAAAAACTAAAAAAAAAAAGAATTTTACGATTTTTTAAAACAATAATACGGGATTTGAACTCGCACCATTTAGTGCGGTAAACGGTCGCCTGACCTTACCGCTAAATTCCCTGTTGACATATTGTTGAAATAGCTGTTCCCTCTTGCAATTTATAATATTACTGCCCGGCTCCTTTATAAAAATAGCGTGATTGTTATGTTTCCAGGGTAACATTTTTATTAACTAAATAAATAACATGTCATTTTGGGCATTCAATTATATTGTGCATTCAATTACGAACCAAAACCTTTTAAAATCAATATTGCTTACCTCCCATAACATACGGCGTGATAATATGTAGCCTAAAGCCTTCCTTGGTTTACAAAGAACATTTTTGCTGAATTTCAATTCAATCTATTCAGTAGTTTTGGCGTGAAGCCGTACCATACACACAGACAAACAGACAAACAGACAAAAATTCTAAAAAGTCACTTTTTGTCATCAGTTACGTTTTTCTAACAAAAGCCACTTATTTTTTCTCGAAAATTCTCAATGTACAGTTTTTCTTTCGTTACTGTTTTATTATATGTATAGATAAGACAGAGATTAAAACAGAAGACGAACAAGCAGGGAATCGAGGAGGGGGGGGGGTGGAGGGGGTTCAGGGGATCAGAATGGAATAACTCGGAACCTAATAGGTAGACACTTTTACAGAATGTGTGCGACTAGGGGTATTCCTCAAAGCGCAACTGTTTTTAAGCGCAACCAAATAAGCGCAACTGCGCAACTAATATGGGCACTATACCAACAAATAAAAAAATTAAAAATAAACACACGTTTCTATATTAGAAACGAGTTAAAGAAATATGTAGTGTTAAAGATTAAACGGTGGTACGGAACCCTTCGTGTGCGAGTCCGACTCGCACTTGGCCGCTTTTTTTTACAAAGTGTACAAGATTGTCAGTAAACACATTAATTTCATGAAATAAAGTGTGTTTACTTACTTGATCATTTAAAAAGTAACTTTGTGACTCCTCAATTTTTATATTTACCCAAGTAAGTAACTCATAATCAGCCTATAATGTTCCCACTGCTGGGACACAGGCCTCCTCTCGGTGAGAGGGAGCGGGCCGTAATCCACCACGCGGGCCCAGTGCGGGTTGGCAGATGCCACATGTCTTCGAATTTTTGGTTCTAGGACATGCCGGTTTCCTCACGATGTTTTCCTTCACCGTTTTGAGAGCAGTGGTGATGAAATAATTTACACAAAGTAAAGCGCCTGTCTGGATTCGAACCTACGACCTACAAGTCGTAAGTCGCGGCCGTTACCACTGGGCCACTACTGCTCTCAAGTAGTAAGTACCTACTACTCGATAAATAATAGAATATAATACTCTTCACTTTGATGCTAACGTATGATACACCTAAACTTAAAAGCACGTTATTTCAGCCGGTATTTCGGTGTGGCTATTACCGTAGGTTCAAATAAAATTCCATGCAGTTTAATCTTCTGATTACCGTCCATAAAACCCGACAACAGCTACACGTATTATTAAACCTTTTTATATCAAAAAAACATTAAGCAAAATATCAAAAATAAAATACAAGAAGTTTTTTAGCATAAAGCCGTCCGCATCGCACGTAGGACATACACACGTAGCGGTCCGGTCGTTACGGGCCCACGTGTCCGGCCTGCATTGCTGTCACATTACCGCATAACCCCGTCCCCGGTTGAACGTGCTTTTAACGTACGTAATTTTTCAGGGCAGTGGTGGCCAAGTGGTAATGACCGCGACTTACGAGTTGTAGGTCGTAGGTTCGAACCCAGACAGGCGCTTTACTTTGTGTAAATTATTTCATCACCACTGCTCTCAAAACGGTGAAGGAACACATCGTGAGGAAACCGGCATGTCCTAGAACCAAAAATTCGAAGACATGTGACATCTACCAATCCGCACTCGGCCCGCGTAGTGGATTACGGCCCACTCCCTCTCAGAGAGAGGAGGCCTGTGTCCCAGCAGTGGGAATATTATAGGCTGTTTATGATATTATGATGATGATAATTTTTTCAGGGCTGGCTACTTTTGACTGAAGCCCGCCATTTTGTGGGCTACGCTTACGCTGTCAATAAATGGGTTAATAAAACATATTACTCATCTTTTCTGCGTTCGTCGGTGTTGAGCAAAAAATATGATGGATGTGGATTTTAGTATCGACGTGACCTTGATTAGATATTTCTCTTTGAAATATTTTTTTGGCCTAGCAACGGGTTACTCTGCTTCAAATGGAATTAAGTTTACAGCCTATATTGTGAAGTAGTGCTAAAGTAATGGGGGATTAACACTGGTCGGTCGGACTTTTAATTAGCTGCACTAAAATGACACTTCTTACTGTCATTTTGTAAACTAATAGTGATGTGATTAAAACGCAATAGAACATCGTTATACATCATTTATTTATTAGAAATTGACCTATTTTGATTTAACCTCAAACAGACAAATATTCCTTGTAGGTATTTATCGGATAAAAATATATGTTGTAGTTTCAAATCAGCGTTAAAGTTTAAGTACTAAATATAATTTTGTTTAATTTTTAACTCTAAAATCACACTAATATTATAAAGAGCGAAGAAAAACCAAGGTAGAGAGAAAAACGGAACCCTTATCACTACTACTATCACTTCGTTGTTCGTCTGTCTGTCTGTTAAGACCTCTTTTTCTCACGAACGCGTGGAACGCGAACAAAATACGGCCAGTTGTGCAACATATTTTGATACTCGCAAATAAATCAAAACCTATAGGGTAGGTACTTCCCGTTGACCTAGAAACATGAAAGACAAGAAGCAAGATCTTACAGCACAAGTAAAGGCAAAGTCCGAAAATAGCTAATTAATATAGTTTTATCACATTTAAAAAAATCGATTACTCACTTACATTTGCAGTTGGAGAATTGACCTTGGCGTATATCGATGTATGGTAGAACATTTTTTGAATTACAAAGTGAAGTTTGTTGTTGATATAAATTGATTCCTTACTATATTAACCATATTAACTATCCTTCATTGTGCATGGTCCGACATGCACTTGGCCGGTTTGTTTATCTCAACAACATCCTCATGAAAAGTTTCAACGTCGTTTGTCCCAATAGAAAACCCCTATATTTCGCACTGGTCTAAAAAATTCAAATCCTAATAAAAATCTCTACTTCATTACCATAAATCGTCTCTTTATACCCAGGTCGGTCGCAAAGCTATTAGGTGTTAATACTTTATAGAAACAAGGTCTCGCGTGTGTGAAGTTAAGCCCATTAGATAGTGGAGTACCTGCTAGCAAAGAGCACACTTTTGTGCCTTTCATACTGGCCGGTAGTTACCTACTACTGGTTTGCGATATTGCGTTCCTACCTTCTTTTTTTTTGTTTCGAAAAAGTACGGTGTAAACAAAGGTGCAATGTGGTTAAGTTTAAATGAAACAGCTGGGATTTTTCAGCAAAGAAGCAGCAATTAATATAGAACAACGAGACTTCAATTTTTGAATTTGATTTCTATTAGTTCTTAGAAACCAGTTGATGTCCAAAAGGTTCCACTGGCTGTTCACAATGGTGTTCTGGCGCTTATGTATGGTATGTAGTGTTTTTCCATTAGGATATTCTTAGTGGCAGCCCAGTTTTGAAGTTAGCGGTGTGATACCTCCGTACATCGGAAAGCACGTTAAAGGCTTGAAATATGTGTGATGTGTCTATGAACGATAGTTTGAGGAATGATGGGGTAAGGCAACAGTGCGATTAAAAAGAAGATGTAGGGACAAAAGTTTAAAAAAGATGTGTCTAGGTGGGTACTTCCCAGAATTTGATCCTTATTAGGGACACTATCGAGTGGTGTAATAATACAGTGTGTGTTTTTTTTATCAAAATCAACGGGTTCGATTCCTGGCTAGAAATATTGATTTTTCAAAAATCCAATGATGCAGTTTTCGTTTTTAACTAAATCAAGCCCGCGACTCCTTTGAGTACTTTTCGCCATTCCTCATAGTTTCGGATTTGGCCATCCACGCCCACGTGAAAGAGTCACCATAAATACCTAGCATATATAATATTATCCTGAAAAAAATCATATATTTTTCTGATTTTGATAACTGTAGTCGATCATTATACTTTTATTGTTTCTAAAACTTGCGTTTTTTGCGTTTAGGTCCTATACTTTGAGTTTATCGAAAGTCACTAATAACTACGCTACTTCACGCTATAAATTAAAACTAGTGTTATAAAAACTATCAAAGTGAACTTCGAACTTTATTAATGTGTCAATAACCTACAAAAAGCTAACTGTAAATAATTTAGGTACGGGCAAATTGACCAACGCGTTGGTAAATTTGCCCGTACCTAAGTCATGAACCTCTACCATTTAAGGGGACACAAGCTCAGGTACCTACCTATGTCCAGCAACCTGAAATGGGACAGTGTTAATTGGTCTGTGGGACACAATTTGGAACTGTTACCGCTTCTATTATCGAATTATTCCAAGTTCCAATTATTCCGGTCGGGTAGCTTTGTAAAGCTCAGTTGAAATACGAAATTATATTTGTGTCTTAGAATCTAATTTTATTACATTGAGAAATAGAATTTTACTGATAGGTCGACGAGTCCTTTTGTAATACCTACATTAAGGTGAGATGATTTCGAAACGATTTTGAAATACGTACTTTGTTTGATGTATTGTCACTAATTTCACGAAAGACAGGATGTCTTTGGTAAAATGAGGTTCCCGAATGCTTATCACTAATAGGCTTTATTATCCATTTATGTTAAACCAGCCGGAAAATAAGGCCGAAAGAAAGATCAGTTATGATAGTATGAAGATGGTCGGTTTTTCTATCTGGAATTTCTCAATAGCAACCCGGAGTCTGGATGTGTGCCCGGTTGTTGGCAATAGGCTCGCCCTCTATTACATGGGACTTAAATATAACTGGCGAAATGTGGGTATACTATAGATATAAGTACCTGTGCCCATTCCTTCGGGTAAACAAAGCGTGATATTATGAGGTTATAATTCATTAAAGCGAGAGCAATGGTGGCGCAGAGGTTACGGCATGTAGGTCGTCGGTTTGAACCCAGGCAGTAGCACTTTGTGTGAATAATTTCATCACTGTTGCTCTCAAAACGGCGAAGGTAAACACTGTGAGGAAACCGGCATCTCCTAGAACCAAAAAATCGAACACATGTGACATCTACCAACCCGCACTGGGCCCGCGTGGTGGATTACAGCCGACTCTCTCTCGAAGAGAGGAGGCCTGTGTCCCAGCAGTGGGAACATTATAGGCTGATTTTATTCATTATTAAAAATATCTTCGTACTGCATTTTCTGACTATAGTCCGCGCGGAACTAGTTGGCCGCGCCTTAGGTGGGGACGGGGATGAGGCGGCGGGTTGCCTAGATTTCGCAACGCACGTGAAATTAATGACAGCAAGCCCTCAAATCTGTCCCAGTCCCACCGCTCACATACCTAAAGCCCGGTTTCCACCGCGAGCGGAACGGACCCATTAATGACTTCGTTAAACTCGCAAACGCTGGTGGTGGTGGTGGTGGCAACCATTGTTGGAAATAAAAATATGCAGTTGACTGTTAACTGTTAACAGTTAACTGCATGCTTGTATTTCCACCGTTGGCGGAAATACAAGTATGCAGTTTGCGTTTGCGAGTTTAACGAAGTCATTAATGGGTCCGTTCCGCTCGCGGTGGAAACCGAGCTTAAGGCGCGGCCAACTAGTTCCGCGCGGACTATAATACTTCGAGAATTCGTGGTAGGGACACCTCTCTACCTACAACAGAGGACAAAGTTAGGTCCATCGACAAACTTATCTAGTTTGTTTAGGAGTGGTTGGCCTCAATGTCGAATGTAGGTGTTTTCCTTTAAATAGCTTACATAAACAATTTTTTTTCTCTACTACAGAAACCAATTTGAAGTTGAAGGAATCTTTTGGTTTTTCTCTTGAAATTGTAATTGTGTTTTAGCAGTGGGATAACAGTATTGGAAAATGTTTTACTTTGGAACTACTTTTGTTCAACGTCTCCCACTACAATAGGTATAGGTTTAGATAAACCAATCGATCCGCCTAGCCTTTTCCCAACTATGTTGGGGTCGGCTTCCAGTCTAACCAGATGTAGCAGAATACCAGTATTTTACATGGAGCGACTGCCCGACTGCCTTATTGACCTCCAGTTGGCAACCCAGTGCTGAATATCACGTTACCGCTTGGTAAGACTGTTTGTCAAACTTTTGGACTTTGACCACCCGAAACGACTGTCAAATCTACGAATGATAGTGGGAACCAACTTCTTATCGTGCTTTCCGAGCACAGAGGGGTCTCGATGTGTAATGCTGCTGGGGAGTTTGTTGCGCCACTTCTTCTTCCCAGCTAAAGCACTAGAAAGTGATGAAGGCCTGGCGTTTTGGGAGACTTTACTAATTTATTAATGAGACTCTCTTATGGGACCAATTTTGATAAAATTTTGTATGGAGGTAGCTGACACCCTGGATTAACATATAGGCTACTTTTTATCCCGATATTCCCACGGGATCGACATTTACGCGGGTGAAACCGCGGGGCGCAGCTAGTTTTAAATAAATGACTTTTGATTTGAATGGATGGGTGATCATCTATGGATCGTCCGCGGCAAGCGTAGCTTAACCTTTCAAGGTTCCTGCAAGGTGAACCGACGACCTTGTGAAGGCCGCAGGAACCCGTTGGATGCGAGCAGCATAAAATCGGTCGAAGTGGAGGTGCTTGGGGGAGGCCTACGTCCAGCAGTGGACGTCTTTCGGCTGAATTGATGATATTATGTAGGTATACCACTGCCTAACTCTTCAGGGAATAAAGGCGTGTGGTTTTGTTATGTGTCCCTTGTTTAACCCGTAAGTCTGTATATAGGAGTATATAACTAGTAGTCCAGCTTCCTTGTAAACCTGCTCCGTGATAAGACATGTTTATATACCTAGCTTAGGCTGCGAATAAACTTGTGTAGGAGTTAGTTTAGCTTTTTAATACAACAGGGCTAATATGTTTCAGTTTATAGCTAACGTTGGTGTTTTTGATCTTGTTTGGCTGTAGAAGATTTTGTTTATTAATGTTATTACCTTTTTTTTATTGCAGCATTATTTATAAATTAACCTGTCTTGGGCCTTATTACTTTTTAAAGGGTTAGGCAAATATGTACATGTTTCTTCAGAACTCTCATAATCTATGTATATATAAAAATCAATTGCCGTACATTAGTTTTGCAATAACTCGAAAATGGCGCGACTGATTGCGATGAAATTTTGTTAGGTTATTGTGTGTGCGCCAAAGAGTATTCCCAACAAAATAATAATTTAAAGGGCATTGCAACGCATACCAGGCATTAGCTAGTGCATTAATAAAGTTTATTCAACAACCCCAATCCTTTTTAAAACACTGACACTGACAAGTTCCAGTGACTACCAGGAAATTCGTTACCCTTATATTAATGAATTCTTATGATCTGATTCATTAAAAATCTTGATAAGACCCTTTACTATGTCTATTATTTTTTTATTTGAAATGATCAATAAATGATCGATCGGTCAGTGGAATCATGTAACAATACTAATCTGCATTCGCGAATTATTTACCAAAAATGTAAACAAATATGAGTTTATGGAAACGTAATTTTAATTCCTACACAATAAAGTGCAGTTTACGCTACAACTTCAAACATTTTATAAGTTTTTCAGTAGTGCTAGTCACTCTGAAATCAACTTAATTACCATTACAATAAAGTTGATATTTGTTTAACTCGAAATAACATCAATTTGAAACATATTCATAAACTCACGCCTTCTTCCCATGGGGGTAGGCAGAAACTACAGAACGCCACCTGTTGCGATCCTTATATACTCATTTTGCCTCGTTTTCGTTTATACGTGGAGGAGCAGTGGTGGCCCACAAAAAATAATAGTCGCGTGGGGTGTTTAACACCCCAAAGGCGCTCTACTGACACAACAACTATAGATGACTGAGTGCTGCTTGTTACTAGATCATAAAGGTTTTGCGTTTTGAAGCTACCGGGAACATCAGCGCAGTAAATTCACAATTTTAAGAGTTTTAAGTCTTCAAAGAAGCACTGGGGTATGTCACACCCCACTGCCCACTGGTTATCTGGTATCTATTATTAGTCGGAATATGAGCCACAAATCCGACCAAACGGATACATTTCTGAAAATATCCGCTTCGTTCCATATGAAGCCGTAACTTGTTCATCAATTATTCGCCTTGTACTTGCCCTTTGCCTGAATAATCTATAAATATCGCACCTCGTTGTGACATAGTTTTGGTTTGGGTAGAGCACGTGAGACGTTTTAAAAGCTATGAAGTTACAATGTTATAAATTGGTTACTTATATTTTTAAAGGATGTGTTATTTTTGCAGTGGTATTATAAATGCAGCGAAATAGAATTGCTTAGGATATGTTTTCTAATTACACCACATACCAGAGGAGCAATTCTCGCAATTTTAACAACGTTCACAGTCTGAACTCAGTCTCAATCTGTCAAAAATACCTCTAATTTTCCCACATTGTTTACATTTGTTTGTCGCCGAGATGAGACTGTGACTAGAATTTGAACGTTTTAAATTACGAGCCCTCCGTGCCTTGGTCTCGACTGTCATTCGTGGATCTTTGATATTTGTTACGGGTCGTCAGAAGCCCGAAAGTCTGACAACCAGTCTTAGCAAGGGGTATCGTATTACCTAGTGACTGGGTTGTGGAGGTCAGATAGTCAGTCGCTCCATGTACAATACTGGTATTCAGCTGCAGACGGTCAGACTGGAAGCCGACCCCAACATAGTTGGGAAAAGGCCAGGCAGATGATGAACATTATTGTTACCTGTAAGTCCTACAGTTAGAAATAGAGATCTTCATCTAAGTTATCTGACTCAAATATAGTTAATTCCATACATACCAAAATATATTCTTAAACCGAGGCGTCTAATCTGAGTATCCGCAACATTCCACACATAATTGATGAGACCTTTCCTTGACCTTGGCATACATAACGTACAGACAAAGTGATGTCACTTAATTAATTAAGTAATACTTGGCGAATAATGTCAAAACGGTGTGATCAGTATTCCATCCCTACGGTTGGAGCTATATATAGCTCCATATATGGATAAATTCCAAAGTAACTCTGGCACTTCACCTTTCACGACTAAATCCCTAAACGAATTTCAATAAAATTGGGCAAGGAGATAGATGGCATCCTGGGGAAGGATATAGGATAGTTTTTATCCCGATATTCCCACGGGATCGACACTTATGCGGGTGAAACCGCGGGGCGCAGCTAGTGAATAATAAATTACACATAAAACGCTGTGTTCATAGAATCTAGATGAGGTGCCTACAGTAGTACAGTTTCAGCTACCAAAAACGATAAAAACAACACGTAACATCTCGTCGAACACGAACAGAATCACGTTTATAATCCCAAATTACATCGTAGCCTCTCTTTAGAAGTCACAGGTGTCCGTTTGGTGGCAATAACAGTTTTGTTCAAAACCTTTCCGATAAAAAAGGCTCTTGCCCCTGAAAAAGGTTCCTAAAGTTTTTATAGAAGATGCTAAAAACGGTCAATGGGTATTGACAATACGAGTTATTGCGTGGGAAATGCTTTTTATCTTATATTTTATGGAAAGGCAGCTGCTCTTTTAGGATTTTAAGTTGTGTGTCATTTTTTTAACAGAGGTCCATTATATCATAAAATAGTACAGACTCCAGCACATCAAGCTACTACAATCTGTCAAATTTATTTAATAGATTTTCAACTTTATCGCTAATATACAAGGTTCAAAGTTGATTGGGAAAATTTTACAGTTTGGGTAGCTTGATGTGCTGGCGTCTGCACAACAAAATGGTTTCAGTCTACTTAGCCTTTTCTCAGCTAAGTATATCGTTGTCGGCTTCCAATCTAACCGGATACTGGTGATCAGTATTTTACATGGAGCGACTGCCTACATGACCTCCACAAACCAGTTACTGGGTAACACGATACCCCTTGATAAGACTGGCTCTCAGACTTTTTGGTATACGAACCAGGACCAATGGCTTAACGTGCTTTTCGAGGCATGGAGAGGTCTCGATATAATGGATGGTCACCGATCCAAGAACCGACGCGGCAAGGGTAGCTTAGCATTCGATCGCTCCGTGCGGCTGTTATTATTTAGCCAATCCGTCTACAAATATTTTGATGAATTGAAATGTATATAAATGTTCAAGGAACTTCTGGCGCCCCCTGTCAATGTCACTAAAGTGCCAAAAAAACCTTGAACAGCATAGATAATGAGAATGAGCTATTCTTTGTCAACGATGCACAGCTATGTTATGAAAGTAGCATCAACAATGCCAATTCATTTTTTAATAAAAAAAAAATATTTTCCGTTGCAAGGTTTCCTCAGGAGTATTATAACCCTGTAAATTAAAGAACATTTTTAGCCAAGCCTACTTTTCTATTCCTCGAGTTCTTATAACGCGCCGTAATTCTCTCATTTCCACATTTTATTAAGATATTTTGTTAAGAAGGATTATTCGAGCCGAGCCGGAATGAAGAGAAAATCCATTTAATGTGAGTATTACTAGAAAAGCGGGATTTAACGTCGCTATAAGGAATCATTTAGAAGAATCAGTTCCTTTTCTAATGACATTACTGGTTGAAGGAAAGAGTTTGATTAAAAAGAGGTTGATTAAAAAGAGTTGGTCTTATTTACGATTAAATGACACTAAATACTCCTTTATTTATAGGGTTACGATAACTTCTTCATCGTAGCATTATGCTTTGTATCCATTCTTCAAACACATTAAAAAAAAAAACTGCGAAGCCGTATTTCGGCCTTGGGGCTAATCTCAGCGGAGAGTAGCCATCGACACAAGAGACATTATAGTGCACAAGTGTATGCGCAAACACAGATGCACACCCTCTTCTCTCGCTCTCACAGTCAGATGGGACGGCAAACCGCCGAGACCGAGGAGAAATCAGTGAAGGACCAACGGCTTAGCGTGCTTTCCGAGACACTGGGGTATCACACCACCAAGTTCCAAACTCCAGGCTTTTACTGAGAAATTCGAATGGACAGTGAAATGAAATGAAATGAAATGATGAAATGAAATGAAATGATGAAATGATTTTTTATTTTGTAAGTAGGTTTGTACAAACACTTTTACACGTCAATCATGTTTTTTTAAAACTAGATGAAGTCGGCGTTTCCTATCTGACTACTCTGAGAAGAAAGGCCGAAACAAACTCAGAGGTCACAGTCTCTTTTAAAGTCCAGACATAATCTTGGTCAGGTTATATGAAGACCATGTAGATCGATGTCTGAGGTGGTCTTTTGAGGAAAGAACCACACAGATTGAGAGGACCTGTCCAGTCAGTGCACGCATTTGTCAGTCAGTGTCAGTTCTCTATGACACAATGCTTTCGTGCGATTTGAACCTGAGATTGGCTGGATTAGCTAAGGAATTGACGTGGCTTCGAGTAAGGAATCGTTAAGTGGTTATAGTGAATTAGAGCCCTTTTTTTTTTGAGGGTGGCAAATAATCAAATGACTCATCCCGCTCTGGGTGGAGCGGAAGGGAGAGTCAGACTCTTACTGACTAAAACCCATCCATGTTCCTTCCTTAGCCTTGCCAAGCCTTTCCTTAGCCTTGCCTTGCCTTCCTTGTTCCGGGGTAGCGGTAACCATTTCGGACAATCCCGCTGAAACGGCAGGCTTTGGCCCTAACGGGTCCGAATTAGGGCCCTGGGAATCGAACCCACGTTCTGCAGTAGTGCTTGCGACCATGAGACCATTAAAAACTACATAGTGTAGAAAAATAAAACAATTAGGTTATTAGTTTAGCAAGACAAACATTAAACAATAGTACAAAACCCGAGCATACTCTACTCACGCTACTTTCTCATCACAACAGCAGAAATAAAATTAAGTTTATCTCGTGCACAAAACATAAAGTTTTCGTTCTAATATTGTATATAAAATTACACAAAAGTTTGGATGCAACAGGCGACACCCATTATCAGCATTAGAAGTAAAATTTAGCCTGAATACAGGCAGAATTTAGCCTGAATGCAGGCTAAATATTGCATTCAAAACTTAGTTCATTATCTGATTAACAGCTACCAACTGGTGTCCAGTGTCTAGTTGCTGTTATCTGTTGCTTATGCCATTAATTTGGTAATTTTGCTACGTGAGTGAGCATGGATTTGAGATGTTTTGGGATAAGTGATGAAAAATGTAAGCAATTTTTCTTTAAGGCCAGTTGGAATCCTACTTCATCTAACTTTATTTTTAAAGTTTATTTTACTACTGAGACAATTGCATACAGCTGTGTTAAGGCGCGAATGGATAGAATAAGAAATGAGTACATAAGAGGAAGAAGAAACCCGCAAAAGAAGGCCGGCCGGCGGTGAAGGCCGCAGGAACCCGTTGGATGCGAGAAACACAGAACCGGTCGAAGTGGAGGTGCTTGGCCTATGTCCAGCAGTGCACGTCTTTTTGCTGATGATGATGATGACTTATGAGGAAGTCTGAAAGTGGCAACGGTGACTCAAAAATTGTGGGGAAAAGTAAGAGTAGGGGAAGACCAAAGAAGTGATGGTTGGACCGTGTGAAAGACGATTTGCCTAGAAAGGGGGTGACTACCGAGATGACGACTAATAGAGAACTATGGAAGAAAAAAACATGTTGCGCAGTCAACAAGGGATAAGGGTAGGAGATTGATGATGATTTTTGGGATGCAAAATGAAGCCTCCTCGTGTAGCACAGTTTATTCCGCCAGTTACTCAACTGAACCGAGCGCTCGGCGCATCCTGGACAGTCACACCCGATACGTTACCTGACTGGTCAATTCTTCCCTTGCGGTGGTAGAGCTAACGCCCGCCTGGTTTGCGACCACCCTCCCACCGGAGTCAAGCAGCCTGCTGTGTTTCGTCGATGCGTGGGAGTTCCAGTGCCTTAGGCATCTTCTGGGCCTCTCATGGACAAGGCTATGTTCATGCGGGCAGCTACCAAAGTGAAATTTTCAACGCCAGCATATCAAGCTACTACAATCTGTCAAAATTTAATAAATTTTTAACTTTATCGCTAAAGCATTAGGTTCAAGGTCGATTGGGAAAATTTGACAGCTTCGCGTAGCTTGGCGTGCTAGCGTCTGTATTTTACAGCTTCGCGTAGCTTGGCGTGCTAGCGTCTGTATTTTACAGCTTCGCGTAGCTTGGCGTGCTAGCGTCTGTATTTTAAAGCTTTGCGTAGCTTGGCGTGCTAGCGTCTGTATTTTACAGCTTTGCGTAGCTTGGCGTGCTAGCGTCTGTATTTTACAGCTTTGCGTAGCTTGGCGTGCTAGCGTCTGTATTTTACAGCTTTGCGTAGCTTGGCGTGCTAGCGTCTGTATTTTACAGCTTTGCGTAGCTTGGCGTGCTAGCGTCTGTATTTTACAGCTTTGCGTAGCTTGGCGTGCTAGCGTCTGTATTTTACAGCTTTGCGTAGCTTGGCGTGCTAGCGTCTGTACTTTCTGAGTTTATCTTCGACATTACTGATGAAGAAACCTGGACTTACAGTTAATGTTAGTCGAAAATCGCCAGCTTTTTATTACTAAGAATATTCCAGTATGCTCATACCTACCTGTTCTTGATACTGACAAGAGGTAACTTAGGTATTCATGGGGAGCTAACATCATTAATGCAGTACTAAACTGCATATTGACATGCAATATTCTCCTTGAATATTCATGTGGGCCCTTTGTTGGCAAATGTATTGTAATCTTGACTATTATAAGCCTTATGTGATGAAAGTGTAGCAAGCAGCTCGTGGCTTCATACCAAATTAGCAGATTTGGTATGGAAACTGCATCTCGACCTCATCATCTGCTGAGCTTTTTCTCAACTGTGTTAAGCCAAGAGCACCTCTGCTTGCTGCATTTTAATCTAACTATAATTATTAAGAAAATCACTGCATCAAAAGAGAAAAAAAAACCGGTCAAGTGCGAGTCGGACTCGCGCATCGAGGGTTCCGTACAAATTTGTTGGTATGTAAATAGTTTATCACGAGATTTTTTTTTAATGTAACTACAAAATCGGATTTTTTCATTTACTTGTGCTACATGTCCTGGTTTCTTCCTAAATTTCATGATTCTAGGTCAATGGGAAGTACCCTAGAAATTTGGTTCCTTTGAGAGTGTCGAAATATCCGTTTTTTGCGGAAACTCGGCCGTTTAATATTTTCACAGCTTCAAAGGACCGCAAACCTGAGTATATGGTTTTAATTTCAACTCTATACCTCCACGCGTTCCCGAGATAAAGGGTCTTGACAGACAAACAGACGGACAACAATGTGATTGCATACGGGTTCTGTTTTTTTCCTTTTGAGGTACGGAACCCTAAAAAATAGCAGTGTAAACATTCACGTCCACTGCACACAAAAGTTTCAGAATAATGACGAGTGGCGTAGCAAAGTCAAATATGTGCTACGACGACGTAGCTGCATATGAATGTGATGTCATGTTATCAGCTACGCCATAGCACCGTCACAGAACATTCCTTTCCACATAATATTTTCGTAGCTACCCTACCACTTCGAAATTAGTTTGTGTCGAACATCTGATTTTCGGGCACTCGTTCGGGTCAGTTCGGTCCCGAGCTAATTAGCGGCGAACAAACATCATTAGCGTTGCACTACACTGCAGAATGCACGCTAAACTCTATCCCCTAGTGTAGTGGACGGGTGTTTGGGAATACCTAATGTAACGCTCTATTTAGTGTTAAATTGAGATAGCAGAGGGATTTGGAATTAAAACGAAGGTAATGTTTGGAAACGTTTAATGCTTGGTTAGAACAAATTAGACTGTGTGCAAGTGTTTGTTTACGACACTTATAGTACGTCTGTAGTACTCCGATACCAACTTTGCTCACTAGCTATTTTTAGGGTTTCGTACTTTAAAAGGAAAAAACGGAACCCTTATAGGTTCATTTCATGGTCCGCCCGTCTGTCAAGTACCTTGGTCTCAGGAACGTGCGAAGGTATCAAGTTAAAATAAATCTAAAATAATATAACAATAAAGAATTGCCTATGTCAACAGTGTTTAAATATTTTTAGAAATAGACCAAGTGCGAGGCGGACTTCCACACAAAGGGTTTCGTACCACAAGGCAAAAAATAAAAACTTTTTTTGTATGGAGACCTTTTAACTTTTAACTTTATTTTATTTTCATTATTTGTTGTTATAGCGGCAACAGATGTTGCTTTAACAAACTAAATTAAGTTATGTTAAAAATTATGTTATGTTAAAATAGTTAATAAGTAAAACAGTAAACGGAAACAAACTAGTTAAGCGTATTATAAATTAGTATTATGTAAAACAAATAAAGATAAAACTAGTTATGTGAAGGAAATTATTTAAATTAGTTAAGAAACTCAAAAAACAATGTAAATTAGTAGGTAATAAAAGGCTTTTTTATTTTTATTTATTTTATTTATAGCGGCAATTGAAAAACACATTCAAAATTCTGAACTTAAGCCACAACTTAACAGCTTAATTCCAACTGTCTACCTATTACGGTTCATGAGATACAGCCCGCTGACACACAGACGGACAGATGGACACAAAACGTGTTATAATATCACATCTAGAGCTTCATAAGTTTTAACTCCACACTCACCTATGTTATAAAACAAGTGACATAAACACAGATGCATTTATTGGAGCATCGTTGACTTTCATATCTGATGTTGTACACGTACCGACGTAACTCATACGACGTCAGGTGGCGGGTGTACCAGCTTGTTAGCTGTCCTGTAGTATTTATTGCGAAATTGAGCTGATTGTCACTGAGTATTGTGGTATTTGCTCATTTTACTGTTGTTTGTGTCGTAACTTTTATACGTTTGTAAACAAATTGCGTAAATTCGACTTTGGGAATAGTACAACTGTGAATTTTTAAATCGGTAAGGCATTAATCTTTTTATGGACTTATTTTTGTGAAAAAATGTTTTTTTGTTACAAGCACCGTATATACTTACATGCATTTAGTAAAAATATGTTTTTTTACATTACAAACAGACACATGCTGCTATATAGTGAGCTAAACTCCTATATAGTGCAACCTTGACACGCGCACCGCTCTTTGTATATTCGTTACATTTAGCCGACTTCCAAAAAGGAGGTGGTTATATGTTCGACTTTTTTGATTTCAATGTGCTATATTGTCATTTTATTCCTTTCAATATGTTTTGTTTTATATTGGCACCTTGTATTTCCTTTATATTCATGTACTTACTTTGTTAATTAATTGTGCTTTTGTTTGTTGTGCCTTTTCGTTTGTGTGCAATATATACATGATTTATCTATCTATTTATACAGGTAAAAATAACTAAAATTAAATTCTAACATAACTAAAACTATACAGAAACTAGAAAATAGCGTCGAAAAACTCATCCGCATCGCTGTCGACTGGTAATGTACCCAAGAGACTGGCGGCATTACCACGTTGTATGGCGATGCTTAGCCTCTGGCCAAGGTAAAAGCCAGCCCTTGGGTCACGGGAAGTGACAACCAGTCGTTTCGAAATATCTTTAAAAAGACCATGAGCACTCGGACCCCACGGCCCTATCTATTTATCTATCTTGTCTACCTAGCTTTTACAATTCGCAACTTTCATCAAATCATTAGAAACAATCGTGAACTTATCCAGAACACTAAAGAACACACGTCCAAATTAGAACAAAAAATAAATTCAAAACATTAAGAACACAGCCAAGGAACTCCAACCGTAGGAACTGTTTGAAATTCAACCGGCACTATTATACCCGGGGCTCCGACCACGCTTGCCAAGAATTCCCCCACCAAAACGACTATTGCACTGAACAGGCGAAATCAAGGAAACGTACAAATCCTAGTTTAAAGTAAAAAGGAGATTTCTCCGTTGAAACATTTTTTCCCTTTTCCCGGTATAAAGGCTTAAGTTCAGAAACTGTTTTACATAAAAGCCGAGAATATGCAATGCATTTTTATATGGAAGGAAGAAAGCGAACTTGCGGAACGTATAACGTACAATGTAACCAACATTGCAGTGGGCACAACGAGATTAAAAGTTAGATACCGCCTCTTTATTAACGTTTAGTCCGGACTTAATTTCGTCTTTGTGAGTTTTTTACAAGTTGAACATGCGACACTAGTTTTGAGGAATATTTTGCTACCAGTAACTTGTGAACTGCAAACTTTTTGTCCGACATAACATTACGCCTGGTATCCCTAAAGAGTTTGGCGGAGGTGTAAACCCACTTTTCGCTTAGTATATTTTAGTCCCATGTAATATGGGGCGAGCCTATAGAGGCTGGGCTGCTAATGAGAAATTCCGGATCGAAAACCCAATAACACTTTGCATTCATGCTCAGCAGTGTAGCTTGCCACCACTTGAGTCAGTCACCCTTGAGTCGCATTTTTGTCAGTTCTCATGCAATTTGTAACAAAATTTAAGTCACACGAGACTGCACAATGAAACTTAATACCACGGTATAATTATCTATACAGTATTGTGACTCGGCCCTGTTCTAGAAATAATTACATACAGCCGCGCGGTACGTAAACACTAGTGTTTTAGTATATTGCTTGTAAAATAATCTGACAAAAAATCAGAATGGTTGTATGTATATTTCTTCATAATTTTTTTCTATCGTATCAAATTAGTTGTATTATGTTTTCAACACACTATCTACTTAGCATATATCCTGAAGAATATCATATATTTTTCTGATTTTGTTTACTGTAGTCGATCATATACTTTTATTGTTTCTAAAACTTGCGTTTTTTGTGTTTAGATCCTGTAAGCCCCTTAATTTTAATTTTGCGTTCTACCTTACCTTAAAGAGACAACACAAATAAATTGCGACTTAAAATTAGGTTACGTTTGAAACTGCGCCCGATAACTTCATAAAGTAATTTGAGCACGCAAAATTGTCAGAGAATTAGTCGGTTGTACTCACTAAACCCATTTTCGTTTTACCTTCAATATAATAAAGGAAACTTCCGAAACATTAGACATAATATAACTAAGAGAACCCGAGTAGAAAATTTGTCCAAAGCGATAATGATTTCAACCACTAATCGAATTATCAGACACATGGTACATTTTTCAATTAAAAACTCGTTTCATCGTCCATTTAATTTTAACTTGTCAAATTAACAGATTTAATGGAGCGTAATTATTTTAATACTTTTCCAATTCGAGTTTTATTAATTCCCAAATTGTTAATAGCGAGGTCTGTGGGAATAATTTGATAGGTATTTAAAATAGTAGGTAAGTTTATTTGTTAACAGTCCTTATCGAGTTTATCGTCCCAGTTTTTAATAACGCAAGGTCCTAAATTGGCAAAAAGATTCAGGGTTTCTGGAACCATTAAATGCTCCCAGAAATCCTGACAAACTTCTTTCCTTTTAATTTTTTTTTCAGACTAAGTACCTACGATAGCAAGATGATTTGATGGATTATTTAAACATCGGAAAAACTGAGAGCGAAATCGCAAGTGATAGGGCCTTTTTTTCCAGAGGTGAAAGAAAGTCAAGCATTTTTTGAGCAGAATATTCAACACGTTTTTAATCGAATAAGAACTGAAGAAAAACCAACTTAAAAAAACTGAAAATGGGTCTAACAGTTAGGAAAAGGCAAGTTAAGAAACAATTTTTAATTACGTTTTTTTGTCCTTCAAAGTAAAGAAAGCTATGTTCCTAATTAAATAAATTCTTAAAATGTTCCAGTGCAAACGTTAGACTTATTAAAGAGAAAAGAGCTACGATCTAAATATATAATTTAGTCAGATCTTCTAGAAAAAAGAATAGATTTTTTTCGTAGGTAATTTATTTTTAACGTAAGGGAAACAAAAGGAACCGCTGGCCCGGAACATAAAGGGCTAAGGAAGGAACATGGGTGGGTTTTAGTCAGTAAGAGTCTGACACTCCCTTCCGCTCCACCCAGAGCGGGAGGGGTCATTTGTACTCCTCATTACTGAGGGTCGTGACCCTCCCTTGAAAACATCTTTTCCCTGACGATGTTTCGCCATCTCTGTCTATCCTTGGCCAGGTGAAGCGCATCATGATATATTTTTTTTTTATTTAAATAACCGACGAAAAATTTCTACGCTAGGGATTAGAATCATGATTGTGCTGCATTCATGGTCACAGTTTGCACGCCCTTTATAATGTTATTAAGCGGTATTTTTACTATTAGGACTTAGCACATCGATGATTTCTTTTTTATGGTTCCGTACTCAAAGGGTAAAAACGGGACCCTATTACTAAGACTCCACTGTCCGTCTGTCCGTCTGTCACCAGGCTGTATCTCATGAACCGTGATAGCTAGACAGTTGAAATTTTCACAGATGATGTATTTCTGTTGCCGCTATAGGTAACAACAAATATCTACTAAAAACAGAATAAAATAAATATTTAAGGGGGGCTCCCATACAACGAACGTGTTTTCTTCGGCGTCTTTTATTCTGATACGGAAACCTTCGTGTGCGAGTCCGACTCGCACTTAGCTAGTTTTTTTTTGTTCCGGGGTGGAAAATCCTCTTGGATGTCCTCCGCCCTGGGGAGGCGGAGGGGTCTGTCAGACTTTTACTGACTAAAAACCACCCCGGTGTTCCATCTCACACCTACGCCGGGGGTCGCGGGAATGTACGATTCCGCAACCCCCAACTGATCGATGTATGTCTTGAGTCAATTAACATACATGAACAAAAACATTAAATACTTATTTTAATCTTATGCCACACAATAAATACCTACCTACATTTCCAAAACGCGAGATGGAATGAATTCCTTCCCTATTGCAATCCTTTACCCCGCTAACAGCAAAATGGGATCGTCAAATGTAAATATATTGCAACCTTTTGTTTCCAAATTAGTTGCCAGGCCTCAAAACAGGCAAGTTGGGGCCCGTTGAAACCGATAGCTATGCAAATTGATGGTTTTTCGATATTTCACGGCTAAACTCCTGGCAATCGGGCACATTTACTGAGTATTACTAACTATAAAGCATCGTTTACGAAGAAAAATTGTTTCAGACGCGGCTACTATTCTAAATGGAAGAAAGAATCTCTGAAAGTTGGAGAAGAAGCAATTTGTCTGCGAAGTCAGACTCTTTTTTGTGGGTCATTGTTCCGTACTTTGCTTAAAAAAGTAGTTTGTACTTAAACTATATGTAATGTTAACACAAGAAGAGGGTAGGTGTCTACTCACCAAAGCCTGGGACGCGGGACGCGTAAGTGGCTATCATCAGAAATATTATCATATCAGAAGTCGGTAAAAATAAAGCACAACATACAAAAATTGTGCTTCACATTTATCAAAAACAACCATATAAAATATTTACCTTAAATTGTATTATGAAATGCTTGCAACTGAAACATATTTTTATCATTTCTCCGCATCACATACCCACCGCCATGCCATGATAACCGATTTCAACTTCAACTTCTCAACATTTCGATCCCCTGGTGCCTCTTTCAAACTTCCTCTTATACACAATTACACACACACACACACATACTCATTTCTTATTCGAGCCATTCGCGTAATACCACACATCCCTTTTTAGCATTCTCATTTCAGCTTCATGCAATTGCCTTTCATTCATTCCTTTTTATCCCTTTTATTCAAAGACATCTACCAACCCGCCTGGGCCCGCGTGCTGGATTGTGTCCCAGCAGTGGGAACATTATAGGCTGATTATGCATCCCTTTTTAGACCAAGATTCTGATCTGTACAATAAGCTACGCTTGTCGCGGTTGGTCTGTGGATGGGTGACCATCTTTACATATCGTGACCCCTCCGTGCCTCGGAAAGCATGTTAAGCCGTTGGTCCCGGCTGTCATTCGTAGATCTTTGACAGTCGTTACGGGTAGTCAGAAGCCCGAAAGTCTGACAACCAGTCTTACCAAGGGGTATCGTATTACCCAGTAACTGGGTTGTGGAGGTCAGATAGGCAGTCGTTCCATGTAAAATACTGGTATTCAGCTGCATCCGGTTAGACTGGAAGCCGACCCCAACATAGTTGGGAAAAGGCTAGGCAGATGATGATGATTCTGATCTGTACAATAATCTCACTGAACTTTAAGCTCGATCAGATTGTCATTGTAAATCATACTTCTTCTGTAAATATAACCCATTCAAGTATTACAGTGATTACCTAACTACGAAGATCAATCAAAACAAACTGACACGCTGACGTGACGCTAATGTAAGTCACGAGATTTTTAACATTTTTTAAAAATGTTAGTGGAGGTTAAAGTCGACCGTTTTTACATAAATGCAAGTGTTAAAGAGTAGAAAAAAGAATGAATATGTCAGCGCAATTATGATCTATCAAGAAAGATGAATCATACGATCAGAGAATAATAAAAATACGTAAAAAAACTTAGAGTGAAAGAAGACACGTTTTCTCACTACTTCAGATGGCTCGTGTTTGTCACCACAAACCAGTCAATCTACCTAGCTTTTTCTCAACTTTGTTGGGGTTGGCTTCAAGTCTAACCGGATGCAGCTGAACACCGGTATTTCCTTAGAGCGACCTTTCTGACCTCCACAACCCAGTTACTAGGTAGGATAGTCTCCACAAAACCCTTTGGGTGATAGTCTCCACAATACTCTTTGATAAAACTGGTGGTCAGACTTTTGGGCTTCTGACTAACGACTGTGGTTTGTCACCGCAAACCGGCTTTTGCGTTAAGTTGAAACATGCCAACAATATGGCTTAACTTTTTATTAAATTAGTTTACACACCATAAAAAAACTAAAACTTACTTCAAAAGTGCAAAAAATAGCCATATAATAATTTATGATGATTGTTCGAACAAAATAAGATTGTCTTTGGTAAAAACTGTCATGTCACTGTTCTATAACTTACCGTGCAATAAACGTTGTTAAAATAGCTATTTGTAGTTTACAATTACTTTTCCACAATGATCAATTTTCAGTTATTTTTATGAACAGTTTTTTGGTTCGTAGAATCAAACTCAACTATATCTGCGAATTTCAGCTGTTATTTCAACGGCACAATTAAGTTATACCACAGAATAACTTGTTATACTGAATTTATCTTTGGAGAACAGTGCAGTAGTGGCCTAGTGGTTACGACCACGACTTACGAGTTGTAGGTCTTAGGTATGTACGAACCCAGACAGGCGCTTTACTTTGTGTAAATTGTTTCATCACCACTGCTCTGAAAACGGTGAAGGAAATCATCGTGAGGAAACCGGCATGTCCTAGAACCAAAAATTCGAAGACATGTGACATCTATCAACGCGCGTTGAACCCGCGTTGTGGATTATGGCCTACTCCCTCTCACAGAGAGGAGGCCTGTGTCTCAGCAGTGGGAGCATTATAGGCTGATTCTGGAATTTATCTTTTGTAAAATAAACTAGTAAAATCACAGAAACTAGCGATGTTTCTTCATACTTCGGAAACTTTTCTAGAACCAATACTAACTGAATCAACTGGAAACGGCCTCAGCCATTTTCATCAACTAATTTATACGCTAAAAGAAAAACCTCTCGGAGTCCTTTGAATAAAAAATATAACAAAACCTACGATATTAGCCAGCGCTCTTGTTCGAATGAAAACTTCATTGGAATACGAATGAAAGTGTTAATTGAAAATACTTCTCCATTTCCTTATTAAAACTGTACGAGTCTTCGCACTACGTTGGAAGATCGCGTCAGTTTTTGCTAGTACAAAGAATTTTTCATCATAATCATAATCATTTATTTGTCAGAATATGGTACTTTATATAATAATAATATGATCTTAAAATTAGTCAATGTGGCGCTTTTTAGGTACAGACGCCATCACATCAAGCTACCCGAAACTGTAAATTTTTCCCAACCAACTTTGAACCTTATGCTTTCGCAATAAAGTTGAAAATCTATTAAATAAATTTGACAGAAACAGTAGCTTGATGTGCTGGCGTCTGTACATACATTTATTACAGGACAGAGATTATTGAAGAAGTAACGAGAAGAGAAGAAGAAGAGAAGAGAGAGAGAGATTATTAGAAGGGTATGCCCTTGTTTCGTGTCTATAAAAACTTGCTTATGCTATACGGCTATACCCATATGCAGGGGGTCCAGAGTGGCTAAACGTACTTTTAACCGTCTGGACAAAAATAAGGTATAAAAGGTGAAGGTGAAGAAGCCTTAGGCACAGAAATCTCTTTTTTTTTCAAAAATCTAAAATTAAACTAACTAATCAATAAAGGAAGAAAAAATACTTGGGAGGACGAAAAGCAGGAAATTAATAGTAGTAGACGAGAAGTATATTCAATTAGCTATAAGTGACTTGTGTGAGTAAAGTCGCTCGTCGATTAAACAATTTCCTGTGTGACATTATTTGCACAATCTAATTGATTGCACTTTTTAATTTCCTGTAAAGGAATTGAACATATTAATGCATTCAGGCAGTTACCATTGGATAGGTTTTATGAAGCAAAGAACCATTGAATGAACTGGCACCATTGTTTTTTAAATAATTAAAAAGGAGAGTAATTCATTATATTGGATGGAGACCCTCTTCGTATGTAAAAATGGTCAATCTGTACATAACAAGACCCCTCCGTGCCTTGGAAAGCACGTTAAACCGTTGCTGCCGGCTGTCATTCTTGGATCTTTGACAGTCGTTATGGGTCGTCAGAAGCCCGAAAATCTAACAACCAGGATAATCGTATTACCCAGTAACTGGGTGTGTAGGTCAGAAAGGCAGACGCTCGTGTAAAATACTGGTATTCAGCTGCATCTAGTTTGACTGGAAGCCGACCCTAACATAGTTGGGAAAAGGCTAGACCAAAGAAGTAGTACTTAATTAATTATTTCACTATCAGTTTTTTTATTTCGAAATTAAGTAATGCACTTGAAACTTGGACAAGCACGAATAAAGTCACCAACAACATGTAGTTGAAAACAACATTGCTATAATTCATTCAACCAAATTCATAAACAACAACACTACTACTAATGAAAAACAAAAGAAACAAAAACTAATTCTTAACTAGTTTCACAGTAAAACCTCGTCAAACCCAGAATAATAACCCAACGATCGCACGTACGAAAAATATCGCGGCGGGATTTTCTCGCGCACTGGATTTTGAACTCTCGGTGTTGAGCCGAGCATTGAGAATCCATCAGAGCCTATCCCAGCGCGTCAAAAAACCACACTGTTGGATTTTCAACTCTCGGTGGTGAACCAAGCATTGAGAATCCAACAGAGCCTATCCCGGCGCGTCAAAAATCCACACTGTTGGATTTTCAACTCTCGGTGGTGAACCAAGCATTGAGAATCCAACAGAGCCTATCCCAGCGCGTCAAAAATCCACACTGTTGGATTTTCAACTCTCGGTGGTGAACCAAGCATTGAGAATCCAACAGAGCCTATCCCGGCGCGTCAAAAAACCACACTGTTATATTTCAACTCTCGGCGTTCGGCAGTGCGTTGAATATCCAACAGAGCGTATCCCAGCGCGTCAAAAAACCACACTGTTGGATTTTCAACTCTCGGTGTTGAGCCGAGCATTGAGAATCCAACAGAGCCTATCCCGGCGCGTCAAAAAACCACACTGTTATATTTCAACTCTCGGCGTTGAGCAGTGCGTTGAATATCCAACATAGCGTATCCCAGCGCGTCAAAAAACCACACTGTTGGATTTTCAACTTTCGGTGTTGAGCCGAGCATTGAGAATCCAACAGAGCGTATCCCAGAGCGACAAAAATCACACTGTTGGATTTTAAACTCTCGGTGTTGAGCCGAGCATTGAGAATCCAACAGAGCCTATCCCAGCGCGTCAAAAAACCACACTGTTGGATTTTCAATTTCGGTGTTGAGCCAAGCATTGAGAATCCAACAGAGCCTATCCCTGTGCGTCAAAAAACCACTCTGTTGGATTTTCAACTCTCAGCGTTGAGCAGTGCGTTGAATATCCAATGTGCGAAAAAATCCCGCCGCGATATTTTTACGTCCATCAACTCAGCCTATTTCAGTCCACTGCTGGACATAGGCCTCTTCCAGGTGTGCCACAACATCCTATCCTACGCCCTCCGCATCCAGTCAATCAAAGCCACCTTCTTTAGGTCGTCCGTCCATCTAGCTGGGGCCGTCCCACACCACGTTTGCCGATACGCGGTCTCCACTCCAGGACTCGTCTGCTCCACCGGCCATACTATATATATTTTTAGGTCCATATACACATTCATCATACAACATTATCTTCTAGCATACTGTTAATAAAGAATTTCATTATCCTTTATGGCTCACGTGGGTTCTGCAGGGTTATGAGCTCATTAACACTTTTATTGAGCTCAAACCTTCTGGCTGTTATTAAGAGTTAAGGAGCGCTAAAAGAAGGTTATATGACCATTTTTATTTATATTCATGTCAGCTTCACTCTGATTACTAAGTTATGATCTTGCTGTTAGTTTACATCTGAAGGACAATTCCCGTAATTAAAAACGTTCAAAATCTCGTCGCAATCTCATCTCAGCGACAATCAATGTCAAAAACTTGTCAAAAATTTGGGGAAATTTGGTGGTATTTTTGACAGATTGAGACTGAGACCAGACTGTGAACGTTCTTAAAATTACGAGAATTGCCCATCAGATGCAAGTAGTCTGAGATTTATTACTTTTGAATGCGTGTGACAAGCGTAATATGTAGATAAAAGTGGAAAGTCTGAAAATATTCAGACAACATACAGGAACTTGACGTTACTCATATTTTGCTTGTGTATGTGTGTTTCATTTCTTCCAAACTAAATAGATGGATAGACTGTGGGTCAGTGGGTCGGTCAGTGGGTCGTCTTAGGGGCGGGTGTAAAAGACGGTGTGGTTAGAACGGTACCGGTACATGGGTACCGGTACCGTTCTAACCATACCGTTTTTTTCGAGTAGGTACGTCGTCGGCGTCTGTACTTCTCTATTAGTCGTTATCTCGGTAATGGTACCGAGCACATCAGGCTACTACAATCTGTCAAATTTCTTTAATGGATTTTCAACTTTATCGCTAAATTATAAGGTTCAAAGTTGATTGGAAAATTTTTAGAGTCAGGTAGCTTTATGTGCTGGCGTCTGTACAATAAAAGAAAACACATGTTTCGCCGACCCCAAATAAATTGGGATAAGGGCAGGAGACTGATGATGAAATTTAATTTTATTTTTATATTTTTTTATTTTATGGCCTTCGTTGTTAAAAAACAACGAAGGCAAGGTCCTCTTCTTATACCGAGAAGGCCCGAGCATTGTTCATGTAGCTTGCTTAAGAAGAAATGCAGGTGGTCTTTTCTCCATAGAAACGCTCTCGCCTGTTTTCATTCTGGTTAATGACCATAAAGCAATGATTTTTTACAGAATATTAAATATTACCTGCTTGTATGTCCCTAAGTTTTCCTTTTTGATGATACATTATTTTTATAAGCACTAGAACCTCAAAAAATGCCGATTGAAACCGCTGTCAACAGAGGCCTAGTGTACAAAATTGACAACTATTAATGAAAAAAGAAAAACACAGGGACACAGTATATATCCTTCTTATTCAGTTTATGAAATATCTTTTAAATTGGTCCAATATTGGAGGAGGAAATAGGTGAGAGCCAAACCTCGAATTATGACTTTTTACTTAGGCTTTTTCAAAAGTCTCTCCAACCGCATGCCAACGATTTCAGACTTATAGTAACTATAAGTCCAGGTTTCCTCACGATGATTTTTCCTTCACTGATGTTGGTAATGTCCAAGGTAAACTCAGAAAGTAACATACGAATTGAAAATGGCATAATTGGTACTTGCCCGGATTTGAACACACAACCTCTTTTTTATATATGGACGATATATCAACATCAGAATTTAAAGGCTTGTGTTGCAATACAATCTATGTTTGCTCTTATTTAGATTCTAATAAAAAAAAACAACCAAAGTATCAAACTTATCATCCAAAGTGACATCTGACACCCTCGCAACGCAATATACACTGGGCCGGAAAAAAAGGGGGTCGGTTGCGTGTGCGTTAACTTTTAAAATATTTCAGCAATCCTTTCAAAATAAAAAACTAAAATAAAGTTTATTTCATTACAAATACAGGAACAAGAAAACCTTTTCATTTCTTTCTGGTGATTGTATTAAATTTCATTAATAAAAAATAAAGACGATTTTTAAAATTTGAACAACTTTGAAACCATTTGTTTTACTTTTATTTCTGTTTCGAAATATGGCATTGATTAATACCAATGCATAAATTCCTTATTCAGATCAAATTCAATTAAAAACATGCCACTAACCCCTGAAGAGTATACCAGAATTTTGACAAAGCCTGAAGACGGGGCGCAGTCAGCGTTATACAGCAAAAACTGTTGGTGTGTCGGTATCAACCATTCAAAGAGTGCTCCAGCGATTTGAAGAGACTGGATCCAATATTCGCAGACTAGGAACAGACCGATCAAGATGCAAGACAGCGCGGGAGGATCGATATATGGTATCAACAATGTTGAGAAATCGGTTTCAAACTGCCGTAGAAGTCAAAAATCACCTTCTGCGTGCTGGAGGGAGTAATCTGAGCACGTGTACTGTACAGTGAGGTGGCGTCTTGCTGAAGCAAACTAGAAGCCACTTAGACTTTGCAAATGGTCCAAAACTCGAAAGGCAGCATCGAAATTCGCAGCCCAGACTTGAACCCCATCCAGCATGCCTGGGACGACGTGTACACCAGCAAAATTTCCCACTCGACGACAACGAATCACGCTTCGTGAACTGAAAGAAGTACTCTGGTAGAGGAATGGAAGAATTTCCCTCAGCATCGGCTCCGAAATCTGGTGGAAAGCATGCCAAACCGTATACCAGCTGTATTAACAGCTCGTAGTGGCAATATAAAGTACAAAAAATTGTATATTTGATACCGTAGCACATTTTTCGAAATCTAGTGAAAATGGTCATAATTTTATTAAAAATCAACTTCATAATCTTGAACTTGACCAAACGATGACATTGATTTAGGCACTATAAAATTGCGTTCAGGCTCAGAATATCCCTTTCCCAAAATGTCCCTGTCTATATAGGTACAAATACAGACTTTATTTCATAAAGCTAGTTCCAATATTTTTGAAGTTAAGGCTCCTTCAAAGAGACGCGCGCGATTATATGGCGTGTCGCGCCTGTTTATATGAGCTTTTGTTGAGGTTTATGTTAACGACCCGCTTTCTTTGCGGCCCGGTGTAGTTTAGTTTGCCCATTCATAACTCCTTCACCTATCACGAGAAAAAGGTAATAATTTATACAAATTCGTCTCATCCTATGATTTATGATATTCATGATAATACATTTGTCATACTTACCACCACAGAAACCCAAAATAAAATACAAAATCAGGCATCAAAAGTCAACCTGTATTCATGTGATTTATGAAACAAGTTGAAAACCTACGTCTATTTATTACGCTGAGGCGACAAGGGACGACAAATAACAATATAAGGGTTTTATAGTTTCCTACTCAAAGGAATTGTCACTATACATCATAATAATAATAAACCTACTGAATAAAATCATGATTGCACAAAACACAAACTGATGCCGCCTCCGCTAGGATAAACTTATGTATTTTAGGGCTGACTTTACCAACGTCAGATATCTTTTATCCGTGGATTAAAATTGACGTCTGACAGTTCTAGTATGGAAAAACTGTCAAAAATTCAAAATTAAAAAAACTTAAGATTTTTTTTTTTTAATTAGCCTGCGCTGTCCCACTCCTGGGCAAAGGCCTTCCTCCACTCCTTCCATCTTTCGCGAGCCCGCGCGTCCTCCTTCCAGTCTTGGTGGAACCTATCTAGCTCGTCCCGCCATCTCCTACGTGGTCTGCCACTTAGGACTTATTGTAGGTATAAAATTTTGATGTAATTCGCCCTTAGACAAACATTTAGGTTTCGGTCACGTTGGCCTAGTGGTCGGAAACGCTACAGCTGAGCATGGCGTCCTGGGTTCGATTCCCAGATGTGGCAGTGTTGTTGGGTTTTTCCATCAGGAATTTCTCAGTCCGGAGTCTGAAATTGTGCCCGGCTGTTGATAGCAATAGGCTCGCCTTCTATTGTAAACATATTATGGGACTTAAAACATACCTGACTGGTGTAATGTGGGTGTAGGTAATATGGGTACCTCTTCCTCATCCTTCGAGGATTACAGGCGTTGTGTTATGTTATAGTTTACTATTTAAAGGAATTTTCAATATACATCATAATAATGTTTACTGAACAAAATGACGAATGCACAAAACACAAAAAACCGCAATAAGAATACATACATGTGAACTTATTACTTAGTTGGTTTTATATTTGTAAAAAACTTGATAATCCATGAATCTGGACATAATTATAGTTAAATCATGTAATTATACAGAGAATAAAGAGAATAAATAAAGAGAAAAGAGAAAAATAAAGAGAGAAAAAAAAAAAAGAGAGAAAAAGAGTATTCTATTCTATTCTATTCTATACACAGAGATAATAAAATACAAGTACAGGTAAAAAGGGATTGTCTTTTAGTGGCAGAGAATCGTCGGGGGTGTAACTCAGCTGCTTCGCATGCTGAAAGTCCTGGGTTCAAATCCCAACACCTCCAATTTTAACTTTTTCACTTTTGAAATGCCATGTCTAAATATCAAATCCGTTATTTCATAGGAATTATCTCACGACTTCTTCTGCGTGTACTTTGTTTTTTTAATGCAAACATCGAGGATGAAAGTAAGAAGAAGTAGCTTTGCAGAAGAAGTAGCCTATGTCCAGCAGTGGACTGCTATAGGCTGATGATGATGATGTTTTTCTAGAGGTCTCAGGCTACTTATCCGTCAACGGACGTTTTGACGGCACGGTTGGCGCAGTGGTTAAGTGACTGACTGCTGCGCTGCGTGTCGCGGGTTCGATTCCCGCACGGAACAAATATTTGTATGACCTACAAGTAGTTGTTCCGGGTCTGGCTGTTTGTGTATGTCAGTTTAAATGTTTGTAAACGCACCCACAATACAGGAGAAATTCCTAGTGTGGGGCAACGTTTTTGTAAAAGAAAGAAGAAGAAAAGAAGAAACGTAACGATCGGTTCACAGGTTTAGGCGAGAAAATGTAACAAGACAAATACCTATAGTTAATTTAGCATTTATAATATTACCAGCTGACCCGGAATTTCGTACCGCCTAAATGTATAAGAAATCTTCATAATTTTTTTTCGTGAATTTTTTCCATGTTTTAATAGTCGTTCTCCTATTCGAGGCGGAAACAAATCAAAGATAATATCGGTGCAGCCGTTTTTGAGTTATACCTAAGTGGTGTAACTAACCCGACTTTGTTATATAATTCTATACATATATAATACATTACTATCTTCTACTCGCGCCTTCGCCCGCGTGGATGTCGGTTATTATTTATTTATTTATATATTATAATCTATACTTAATAATATTATAAAGCTGCAGAGTTTGTTTGTTTGTTTGTTTGTTTGAACGCGCTAATCTCTGGAACTACTGGTCCGATTTGAATGATTCTTTTAGTGTTGGGTAGTCCATTTATCGAGGAAGGCTATATAACATCACGCTACGACCCTTAGGAGCCGCGCAGCGTGTGACACCGCGGGGAACAGCTAGTATAATATATTATCCCACGGAAACGCGCTACCGGGACAATCAATAGCCTATGTCGTTTTTCAGGATGCAATCTATCTCCTTGCCAAATTTTATCATAATCCGTTCAGTGGTGCGTGAAAAGGTAACATTTACTTTCGAATTTGTAATGGTACCTATGAAATATGGATAATTATGGATGTCCGGAACTATTGAAGTGAAATGCCGAATTAGCCGACAAAATCCTATGCAAGGGCAAGGTCCACAACAATGGCAACAAATAGCCCATGACTGAGAAAAATGGAAAGCTTTAGAGGAGGCCTTTACCTGAGGGGGGTTCCAGTGGAATAAAGTACTAGTGCCTACCTACTTAAAATATGATTTTGTATATTAATAAAATAATTAGGTATATATTAAGAAATTTAGGTTACATAGATATTATTTTCTCAATTTTTTAAATTATTTTGTAAGTTTAAAGGTAGACGCAACATTCTTTATGTTAATCTGTAAAAAACTGGAAATAAAAGGCTTTTTATTTTATTTTTTATTTATTTATCCTATGCAAAGCCTGAAGAATGTAAAGTTAAGGCCGTGAATGCCTTGAAAGCACTAAAGAAACGTTTTGCCTCGTTCCTAGATTAGTTCGAAGCCTTATTTTTCTTTTACGCTCGATTTTTACTGCCTGGTGCTTTTCATTACTAATTAAAGTGAATAATTAATTGTGATTACTATTTATCCGGTTTATCTTTAATGGTTAGTTATTTTTTAATTACAAAGCTATACATGATGGCGATTTAGTCATCTGCATCCGTCAAGGAGGTAATTGTATAACTGATGTATACATTTAACTTTTTATACTTCTTTCGCTATGAAACTCATAGCCGAATTGTAAAAAAAATCATACATGCATCGAAATAGTCTGTATAGGAATTTGTTTTTTTTTGTCACGAATTGGATAGGAGTTTTGTTGCGAAAGTTGTTTAAAATAACGGGCCAAATCACCCCTTGACAGATTCAGGTGACTATAGATATAAGTTTAGGTTTTTGACATTAAAATTGTTGTCTGGAAAAAATAAAACTAACACTTTCACCTAAGTCTAAAAACGAATAAAGATAATAAATAATTAATCTAATTATATCTAGAACGATGGGCGTTAGCGTCACAGACTTGAGACATATCTCTTTTAAAATGTCTTGGCTTACTGATCGTTCTATAAAATGGCGACGACCACCAAAGGTTTTTTTGAAAAGAAGGTAAAATAAAGAAATGTAATGGTACTACAGTAGTACAAAATAAGTTTGATTTGGTATTAAAAATTAGTGACAATTGTATACTTTGTTTTGTTTAAAAAAATACAAGTTTTACTCGTAACAATAATCAAAACAAACAAAATGAATGAACGCCTCTAATAAGGCAAACACAGAAAGCAATATCGCACGATTCAGTTTAAATTAACTCATCAAAACCTAAAGAAAGGAAAATAACTCGATTCAAACTAAAACGTGACTATCCGGTACAGGTATTCCGGAAACCCGCAGAAGAAACGTGCCAAGTATAAAAGAAAAGAGAATAAACGTTCTAGATATAACCATCGATGTGCCTGGAACAGCAAAATCGTTATCCGATAACTTATTAAGGGGTTTACAGGACCTAAACGCAAAAAACGCAAGTTTTAGAAGCGATAAAAGTATATGATCGACTCCAGTAAACAAAATCATAAACATATGTGATATTCTTCAGGATATATTCTAGGTAGATAGTGTGTTGAAAACATAATACACCTAATTTGATAAGACAGAGAAAAATCATGAAGATACCTCTAAAACTTACTTTTTACAATAAAAACCATAATACATACAATCATTCTGAATTTTTGAAGATTATTCTACGCTATCGCTACTTACTCGCTTACAAAAATCTGTTCATACTCGCACGCCGATTGCGAGTACTACGCACCAGCTGACCTTTTTGAAGAACATCACCAATAAAGTCACTATATGTCCTCCTAGGGCACGTCTAGATTTTTTTATTAGTATTTGGAGGCCTATCTCCAGCAATGGACGTCTTTCCGCTGAAATGATGATTTGGAAAACAGGTAGGAGGGGATCTACCTGTTTTATAAATACTAATGCAAAAATATAAGATTTTTCTGACACCAATACCAAAATGTACTCAGTCAAAAAGTGAAGCCTAATTTGTAATCACAAACTCATTCAGATTCCACGCCAGCAGATTATCTAAAACTAGTATTGACAGCTTCTGAAGGGCTGGTCTGGCAGGTACGGTTTGCAGACAGTGTTAGCTGACCGAGATAGACTGCGGCGAGGCGGCTAACGTGCACAAATCCTATTGATTAACACCTCGGTTTGGAAGGTTATTCTAAAGTCAATAGAAATAGAAGCAACGTTGATGAATAAGACCGAAATGCGACCAAATTACTGGCATAAATGTGTTAGATCATAAATATAAATGTGTTACTCATATTAAAGCTGAAAAGTTTTTTTGTTTGTTTGAACGCACTCTCTGGAACTACCAATTCTTAAGGAAGTTTTTAGGCTATTTAACATCACGCTGTGGTCCTTAGGAGCTGAGCAAAAAGGAATTAAGTCAGAAAGAACGCTAAGCGAAAACGTAGTACCTAATAGCACGGACAGGCGATGCGATGCGACAGGGTGGATCGGGAACAAGAAATTTCACGTTGACAATATAATAATTTATAACAAATATAAAAGAATACAAAACAAAGTCACTTGTCGTATGTGTGACCGCTTAGTTCTTTTATACTGCACAATGGAGTTTTATGTACTACCATTCAGATAATTAATTCCGGAAGGTTTATTTATGTGTATGATACATAATATATTAACCTAAGTAGGTACATATAGCACAGAATTCTCGATGTTGTGACATGTCGTCATATAACTACATTGTCGCAAATGTGCGAAGCAGGGGCGGGTCGCTAGTATAAGATTAAAGGCAAAAGATATTATAGTCTTATCATAACAAATATGTCCATAAAAATTTGAACAATAAAAGACGACAAAGACCAGGCGGCCTAAAATATAATAAAGTTAAAATGAAAAAAATCTAGAATGACGTAAAACAGTTCTTTAGTCTAAAAACATAATCTAGGGACATAAAAAAGATAAAAGTTCTTAACAGTTATTGCTACGAAGATGAGACCTAGAATTTGCATCATTTACGGATTAATTCAGACCACAAACCTGGTACAAACAGTAACAACTGGACGAGATCGATTGCGGCGAATGCACAAAGCCTATCGTATAGATCTGTGGCTTAGAAGGTATTAGAACAGGAAACAGGGTCTTAGCAAATATTTATAATGCAGAAGATTGACGATTTTTCATAGACTCTGTGGGTTAGATTCAATGACCCATTCAATGTCATAAAAATTTTGTGATTTCGGAATAGAATTGGCTGGGTTTTTTTTAGTTTTGATAAATTTATACAGCGTGCCGCTTTAATTGTGACATTAATTTAACACAGGTATACGGTTTCGCGTTTTCGTTTAATATTTTAATTTAATTAAATGTTATTATTGGTTTATTTACAATTTTCTAAATTAGCAACCTGTACTCAAAGAACAGTAAGCGCAGGGGTCATTTTCCGGGGTCAAGGATGTCATTACATCCATAACCATAACCATAATCAGCCTATAATGTTCCCACTGCTGGGACACTGGCCTCCTCTCGGAGGGAGGGAGTGGGCCGTAATCCACCACGCGGGCCCAGTGCGGATTGGCAGATGTCACATGTCTTCGAATTTTTGGTTCTAGGACATGCCGGTTTCCTCACGATGTTTTCCTTCACCGTTTTGAGAGCAGTGGTGATGAAATAATTTACACAAAGTAAAGCGCCTGTCTGGGTTCGAACCTACGACCTACAACTCGTAAGTCGCGGCCGTTACCACTTGGCCACCACTGCTCTCATTACATCGCGTTAATAAAATTATAACGAATAACGTGCAAGAGTAAGCGAATTGAAGGAAAGAGATAGAGCCCTATATCGGCGAACGGAGCAGGCGGTAGTTTTAAATTTACGAATTATTTTATGTTGTTATAATTTTTATGATTACAGGCCACTAGCCCTACCCGTGTGTTAAATTAATGTCGCCATTGTAGCAGCACGTTGTATGGTCGATAAAGACCTAATTCGTTTTCATTCGTCTGTAAGTATGGATGTAATGAAATCCTTTATATTTCTTTGATTACATGTCATAACTTATCCAAATCACGTCTTCCACTTCAGATTCAATAAAATATTAGTCTTCTCGTCAATATAGGTATCCCGAGTAAAGTTTGGTTTTTAATCGACTTCTTAAAAAAGGAGGAAGTTCTTAATTTGTCTGTTTATACTTTTACTAACTTCCCCTTAATAGGTACTTAACGTGTCAGAAAAATCCGTCACCAAAACTTAGTACTTTATTCTGCAGCGAGCACAACTTTCCACAACTTCTTTACCATCCAAAGTCCTTCTCGACTTTGTCAAAATTTCACAAATTAAATTGTTTCGTCCCCACAGAGGTACGGGGCTAATTCGATCTGTTCTCTGTGACATTCCTTGCAAACTCTTCAACGCTGTTAGCCAAGTTTATTTTAACCGCAGGAGTCGCCAACATTACACTTGGTACATCTTTCATTAATATAATAAAACAGGAACATTATTTATGTTTGTAACAGCGGGTAACAGCAGGTGTTTCGAAATTCTTTTGTCTTTTTTTATAATTTCTTAGTGTTTCATTATTTTGTAGTGTTCTTAGGAGCTGTTTCCTTATAAAACTACTGGTTTATTTGGCGTTACTACTAACAATGGAAAAGTTTAATGTTGGTTAGCAGTTAATTAAATAGTGCCTTTTTATATTATTATACTTATTTTACTTTCCAGGTTTTGCTTGGAAATTACTGACATTGGTGAAGGAAAAACATAGTGAAGAAACCTGGACTTCTCATCATCTGCCTGACCTTTTCCCAACTATGTTGGGGTCGGCTTCCAGTCTAACCGGATGCAGCTGAATACCAGTATTTTACATGCATGTACTAACACTAGTGTTTATGTTGTGTATAAGTACTAAGAAATGAGTATAATTATAAGAGAAATTTGAAAGTGGCGCCAGTGACAGAAGAGTTGAAAGGAAATCGTTTGGCTTGGTATGGGCATGTGACTAAAAGAGTGATGAATATACATGTTGATGGATGGAGAGGGAGAGGAAGGCCGAATAAAAGATGGATGGATTGTGTGAGGAATTATATGAAAGAGAAGGGAGTGAATGATAGTGTGACGGTTGACAGGACAGAATAGAAGAAGAAAACATGTTGCGCCGACCCCAAGTAACATGGGATAAGGGCAGGAAGATGATGATGTAAGTACTAACAGATTGGATTTTTTGGTCTGAAAATAATTAAATGATGATGATACTTTCTTGACCTTCATTCCACCTTGAATAAAGGAGCATGTCTCGACAAACACTTATAAACATACCAGTACATTATGCTGAAATACCATTCATTGGTATTAGGTATGTTTTTTTCCCCGTCAGTGAAATTTGATCCTTTACTGCTACATCTTAAAGTAGAAAATTATGAATATCTATAAAGAAAAATATTCAAATACTTGACAAGTAAAGAGTTCCTCTTGTCTGCAAAAAAAATGAGAAATGCGAATTTATGTTGTGTTCATTGGTGTGGGAAATCAGAAAATCGAAAGTTCTTTCATGTTAAAGGTCTCTGTTAAATGAGCTATGAACATGAGAGATTATACCGTTTGAGATCATTTACACCGAATCGTATCACACAGAGCAGTGGTGGCCCATTAGTAACGGCCGCGACTTACGAGTTGTAGGTCGTAGGTTCGAACCCAGACAGGCGCTTTACTTTGTGTAAATTATTTCATCACCACTGCTCTCAAAACGGTGAAGGAAAACATCGTGAGGAAACCGGCATGTCCTAGAACCAAAAATTCGAAGACATGTGACATCTACCAACCCGCACTGGGCCCGCGTGGTGGATTACGGCCCGCTTCCTCTCACCGAGAGGAGGCCTGTGTCCCAGCAGTGGGAACATTATAGGCTGATTATGTATCACACAGTGGAGCTCATTGCAACTTTGATATAACATTTGTGGTAACTTTTCCGTAATGTCTTTCTTTATGGTTCTATAGAGTCAAATTGAATTAGCTAGCAACACTACGCAGACGTGATGGACATCGATATACAGGGTGAATTTTCCAAGTGGGCGTGGATGGCCAAATCCGAAACTATGAGGAATAGTGAAAAGTACTCAAAGGAGTCGCGGGCTTGATTTTGATGAAAACTAAAACTGCATCATTGGATTTTTGGAATGCAAAACCAAATGCAAAAATAATTTTACGAATCCGGCTTTTAGTTCCAAAGAATAGCGCGTTCAAACAAACAAAAAAACCAACAAACTCCTCAGCTTTATTATTATTTATTTATTTATATATTTATTTATTTTATTTTAGGAAAGCTTACAGACTAATAACATTATAGTAACAAAAATATATAACTAAATTGCTAATGACAAGCCTCCACAGATAGATACAATATATATTAGTTCCCTAGTACAAAATAATCTAACAAATTAAACAAACAAACTACGATCAAATTATTGAATTATTAATTTCAAAATTGTTTATAATTTAAGCTAACTTGTAACATAAACGGTTCAAGAGCAAGAAGGTGCCTCCTGTACAAAAAAAGGCTTTGCCAATAATTTTCTAACTGTGCTTGCATTGGTGCAGAATAAATCAATACCGGGTTCACAAGAAACTTCGTATAATTAGTATAGATATTTAGTTTTTTTTTGCTATTTTATTAACGACTAGCTGTTCCCCGCGGTGTCACACGCTGCGCGGCTCCTAAGGGTCGTAGCGTGATGGTATATAGCCTATAGCCTTCCTCGATAAATGGACTACCCAACACTAAAAGAATCATTCAAATCGGACCAGTAGTTCCAGAGATTAGCGCGTTCAAACAAACAAACAAACAAACTCTGCAGCTTTATAATATTACTAGCTGTTCCCCGCGGTGTCACACGCTGCGCGGCTCCTAAGGGTCGTAGCGTGATGTTATATAGCCTATAGCCTTCCTCGATAAATGGACTACCCAACACTAAAAGAATCATTCAAATCGGACCAGTAGTTCCAGAGATTAGCGCGTTCAAACAAACAAACAAACAAACTCTGCAGCTTTATAATATTAGTATAGATATAGTATAGATATTACAACTTGAACTTCTTCTGGATTATTCATATTAGGTATAAAAACCTGCGAATCTACGAAACATTTTTCACTAAACTCACTACTAATTCGATTTGTTTCAGTTGTATGAAATCTTCACTTCCATTTGTAGTCAGATGAAACTATTTTTAAACGAGTACGGTGTCAGCTGTAGCCACTTTTTATTATCATAAAAGAAATTCTTTATATTTCTTTTGTTCCAAAAGATAATGCTATAAACGCTATCTAAATGCATTAATCGCAATCCCTTTTTCTTGTTTAATATTTGCTAAATAATGCTGCTACAATTTCACTGGGATATTTCCCTTCAAAAATTGTATTCCGATTTGTGTAAATGCAAAATACGACAATGCTGAATTTTCTATTAAAGAAAACTCCTCTTATGGAAAATTGATTTTCCAGTAGAAAAACCTCCAATGGTGACAATATTAAATTACCAAAAGTATATATATTTGTTCCAAAAGTATCTTATGAAAGTGTTAACAAACCCTGTTCGGGTAAAATCCTTATGGGGGACTAGCTGCGCCCCGCGGTTTTACCCGCGTAAATGTCGATTCCGTGGGAATATCGGGATAAAAAGTAGCCTATATGTTAATCCAGGGTGTCAGCTACCTCCATACAAAATTTTATCAAAATTGGTCGAGCCGTTTGAGCGTGAAGACGTAATAAACATATAAACACACATACTCACAAACTTTCGCCTTTATAATATTAGTGTGATTTACTCTAGGTCCATTTTCGCCATGCGGCTGGTCGCTTACCAAATCGCTTCACAAGCCGAATCGCCACCCCATTTACACAGGTCGATAAAAATCGCAGGTGACTATGTTTATTTTCCACTAGCTACGCCCCGCGGTTTCACCCGCGCAAATGTCGATCCTGTGGAAATATCGGGATAAAAAGTAGCCTATATGTTAATCCAGGGTGTCAGCTACCTCCATACAAAATGTTATCAAAATTGGTCGAGCCGTGTGAGTGTGAAGAAGTAACAAACATATAAACACACCCCCACACACACACCCCCACACACTCACAAACTTTTGATAAAATTTTGTATGAAGGTAGCTGACACCCTCAACATATAGTCTACTTTTTATCCTGATATTCCCACGGGATCGACATTTACGCGGGTGAAACCGCGGGGCACAGCTAGTATTATAATATTAGTGTGATAGTGTGATTTACTCTACGTCCATTTTCGCCGTGTGGCAAGTCGCTTACCAAATCGCCTCACAAGCCGAATCGCCACCCCACTTACACAGGTCGATAAAAATCGCAGGTGACTATAGTTTATTTTCCATCATAATGACACGGACCTAGGTACATGCGGCGGGGGATCGAGGCGCAACTGAGCATTTTCACGGTTGATTTCGGTTACCCACCGCATGCGAGAGACTTTGAGCTTGCGATTTTAGTCACCTGCGTGTAAAACCCGCATTACGCAATCACTCATTAAGGCGAAAGCGCCAGGGTAGCCCGCAATATTTTTTTTTTTAACGTTTTTTGCAATTTGCTGGTCAGTATTAATACTGACTAGCAAATTGCTAAAAATGTAAGAAAATTTGAATTTCGCGGACCACCTTAGCGCTTCCCCCTTAAAGGAAGTTAGTAACACGTTCATCTGTATTTAGAAGTTTTCAATATTATGTGTCACTACTTTTTCAACAATTATTGTATTAAATGGTAATTAAAAAATCATCGTCCAAAATTGTAGTTATAAAATTTGACTCAATTATTAAATGAAAAACATTCTTAGATTTTATGATCTATCTTTTAAACTAATTAATTAAATTATAAAAGCTTTCTGAGAAAAACTCAAAGCCAGAATTAATTAGCCAAGTTGATTCGTTTTTAAAATTAAATTATTCAAGTTAATTGAAAACCAACTGTTTCCTCCAAAAGTTTCGTTAATGAGACCCTTAATGGTAAGAAACAAGATTTGGTTTCGTTTAGACGGTTTTTATCAAATTAATTATTGTTCAAAGTAAGTTTTACAACGTCCCTTTTTTACCTTTCTTCGCTATTTTGTGAAAAGTTACTCGTAGTAGTCAGGAAATTACTCGTGTTAACCTTTTGAACGCCATTGTCACATATACGTGACAAGCAAGCGCGTGCCCTGAACGCCAGTCGTGTGTCGCCTATCCTATTACGAGCGACACAAATATGTGACAAAAAATGCGGTGCACTTTATCACGAAATAAACAATTAAATCATTACTTTTGTGTGTTTTTATTTGTATACCTTAAATATTTAAAATTGTGGCTTGGCGTGAAGGGCACGCGCGTGCGTTTATGCTCTGGCGTTCAAAAGGTTAAAAGGAACAACGGAACTGTTATTTAAGATCTTTTCGTTGTCCATCTGTCTGTCCGTCTGTCAAGACCCATTTTCTTAGGAATGCGTAGAGTTATCAAGTTGAATTTAATATCAATTACTCAGGGCTGCAATCCCTTGAAGCAGTAAAAAAATGAGACTTCTAAGTCAACGCAATCAAAAGATACGGGCGCTTATGCCGCATATTTTGACACTCGCAAGGGAGTCAAAATCTATAGGGTACATACTTCCCGTTGATCTAGAATCATGAAATTTGGCAAGAAGCAATGTCATGTAGCACAAGCAAAGGAAAAAATCCGAAAACCGTAGTAGTTTCATACTTACAAAGTACGGAACCCTCAGTGCGCGAGTTCGACTCGCACTTGACCGGTTTTTTTATATTTCTGATAAAAACAAATAGAAAAGTGTTTTGTAAAACCTGTTTATTTGTAAAGACCCGTAGCAAGTGTTTGGTGTGTGCACTGCTTTAGTTTACGAAATAAACCATTATTTTGTACTTAAGAAAGATTTTTTAAGTGAAAACTTCTTTAGACGCGTTGGCCATTTTTTTAGATGTGAAAAAACCATTGAACTCGCGCCACTGTTACCGTAAGCGACACCGTGCGTATTTTGTTAATAAGACGATTAAAAAAATACCCACTTCAGCTGTCCTCGGGATGTGCTCGGTTTTAATGTATATCCGATATGTCAGTGAGTGATGGTAAAGTATTCTGTTTGTGTTTTGTTTTCGCTTCTGTCGGCACTCTTGTTTTTTTTTTTCAAATACTACTGTTAGTGTTCCATCCCACTGCTGGGCAAAGGCCTCTCCCCAAGACTTCCACTGCTTTCGATCCAAGGCTTATGTGACCACTGGTCGTTTGTTTTGTCCAGCTTGTTTAGCTCTCTCAGGACTCCAAATAGTAATTTCAAAAGCTAAAAACATTTATTTCTTAAACGAACCCAATCGCGTCGAACATTTTGTAATCCACTAAAATTGGGGCAGGTCTAGACTTTAGTCTAGATACATTAGTGCTACTAGAGAATAAAACCTACTTTGAAAGCTTGGGATCCATGAGTGCTCATATAATCTGGACGGCTCATTAAAGCATTAAGTGCCTGTACTGTTACCCGCGTGCAGTAGTAACACTTCAGCTTCAAAATTATTGTACGAAATAAAGGCGCTGTCAACGTCTAATTTTTACAAGGACGTGTGTTTGACTGTACGTCCAGCTGTAAAGGCGAGAGCACTCTGTTAAAACAGGAGTGGTTGGGCTCGTTATTTAACAGTAAAACGTTGCCTTCGTTTTGGTACACTTGTAAAACATTTACAAGCACACTATTACTCTCAATTTGAATCATTTTGAAGCATATTGCTAATCCATTGCTCCTTATGTACGAAAAGAGTGTCTGCTCAACAACGTAAATAACGCAATGAATGTTGTTGAACTGTCAAAATGAAACCCATTGCTACTGATAGTGTGTTACGCAATTACCCTGCAGGTTGCCTCTTACCTCAAATCATTCAAAACAAAAGTGCGTCGGCACTTGTTGGTGTGGCAATTTCTGTTATATCCAGTGGTAATTCTTTTACTGTCCGGCCATCACCGTGGAGCGAATGAGTTCCTGAAACCTCAATGCGACGAGTGTACTACGTGAACTCGACAAATGGATGTGCGATTAAGGCTTGTGCGACAAAACTGTACCTACTGCGACTCACAGTTCTAGTAGCTAATAAAGATCAATTTCGCAAATCAAGTATTCCTGTGTATGAAACTGACATTTTCTTATATCGTCCTATTGACTTATATCGTCGACCGAACTGTACTTAGCTGGTTATACGTTTGTACTTTTGCATTTTCTAGAGTTGGTTTATATTCATTCCTCCTCTCTTTTTAGGGTACCCAAAGGGTGTCATCGGGATCCTATTACTAAACTTCCGCTATCCGTCCGTCTGTCTGTCTGTCACGCTTAAACCGCAGAACCGATTTAGATGAAATTTTGTATAAAGATAGTTTGAGTCCCGGGAAATGACATAGAATAGTTTTATCCCGATATTCCCACGGGATCGACACTTATGCGGGTGAAGCCGCGGGGCGCTGCTATTACTACATATTTTACGAAGATACACATACCTACCCCACGGAGGGTAATAAAATACGGTTCCTCTTAGTTGCCATATGTACGGAGACATTCAACTCGTAAAACTCCTTTTGAAGGGGTCAGTATCTCTGTATGGCACACTTAAATTACGCCGCCTGTTTATCGTACACTTATATTCAGCCGAAGTAAGCAGGGAAGTAGGCAGGGAAGTGGGCAGGATGAGTATGTAAACACGACACTTCTCATGCCACTGCCATTGCTACTCGCGCTGCCCGGCGTTCTGAAAAGAGCCGTTTTTTGTGCCAAAGTCAGCGCGAGCGGCAGTGCGTGTTTACATTCTGCTCCCGCGTCGCTCAGTTCTTGCCGAGCGCCTCGACGTCTACCAATGCCGAAACTCGAGCGAAGTGAGTGGTAGGGCAGAATATAAACACACGCTTCTCTCGATCCTGCTGCAGCAGTATTTAGGGAATGATTGCCGGCAGCGCGAGGGGCAGCGGCAGGGGCTAAATGTAAATGTAGTCTAAGAATTCCACGGAGGGGTAAGCAGGGTTACAACACCCACGTTTTGCTAGTCATGTTGAAGTCGCTGGTAACAAGACTCTGGGCTGCTACTGAGAAATTCCTGACGGGAAAAATCCAACAACGCTTTGCACAGCCTGTGAATCAAACATTCAGTTGTCCCGCTGGGACCACTAGACACGAAACGCACGAATTATATTTTGTCACATGATTCTTTGTTTGAAAGAAAAATGTAATACCTGTAGCGGTATCTACAACGCAACATGCGACAACGCGTCATACTGACGTCACGCAACGCCTTTTCTATAGAGTATGAGTGAACTTTACACCCTGTTCCTCATACGTCTTTAAACCAATCAGCCATCCAAGCCATAGAAACATTATTTAAAGCCGCAGCGCGTCTGAAAGTTTAACATAATTCCTACGTAGAAGGGAAAACTCTACGCAAAATTGTATTACAAACAAGACCCATAACAGCGAGTTTATGTACCCTGAAATTAATCCTTTCTAATCCGGGTCCGGTCATTCACCCCATCCTAGTTCGCAAATAGTCTAAAAGTATAATATTTTTATCGGGAATAATTTTCGTATTTTCTCGGTTTCATGCCTATTTTTATGGTCTTTCTACCCCTGATTTGTTCAACTGCTGGCAATATATAGGCAGTTGAACCCCTTTCTATAATTGAGTCTAGACAAATACTTGGAAATTAAAGGCCGAGCTCGTTATTTTGCTTCGCTGAAATACTTTTCTAATTATTTTGGAATTTGTTTTTTTTTTGGCCTACCTGTACAAAGGCCTCCCTGCACTCTTTCCATGTTTCGTGAGCCCACGCATCCTGCTTCCAGTTTACGTGTACGGAACCATTTAGTTTGTCACTGCCATCTTTTACGTGGCCTGCCGCGACCCCGTCTTTTACTGTCTCAGGGCACCAGATCTGGAGTCGTTGCCCGGAATGTTAACTTTTTTTATATTTCATGTTTAAACCATCTTTTTGTAATGTACATTTATTTTATTTCTTATTTAGATTGTTATTTTTGATACACTGGTTGACGTCATCACGTCAACGCCAGCTGTCGCTAAAAACCAGCGCTGAGGCTCTGTCTCGTACTTATAGCATTATGCTGAGCGATGGTCATTTTGCGTGGATGTGACGCATATTTTCCCCAAACTTGTTATTTTTTGTGTCTTTTTTATGCGTCATGTTTGCCACTAATAAACGTAATTTCTTTATTTCTTTATCTGTGCTATGTGTGTCCACAGTTTATCCGGCATGCTGTAGACATATCCTGCCTAGACCCATTTAAGTTGGGCAGCCTTTTGAGCCACATTAGCTACATATATTAGTTTGGTCTTTGCTTTATATTATAACTAGCAGCGCCCCGCAGTTTCACCCGCATAAGTGTCGATCTCGTGAGTATATCGGGATAAAAACTATATCCTATGTCCTTCCCCGGGATGAAATATAGCTCTCTGCCAAATTTTATCGAAATCTGTTCAGTGGTTTAGGCGTGAAAAGGTAATGCAGACAGACAAAGTTACTTTCGAATTTATAATCATCATTTCAGCCGAAAGACGTCCACTGCTGGACATAGGCCTTTATAATATTAGTATGGATATATAGTTAGGATGAGTCTGTTGTGTCCCACTGTAGGGCAAAGTCCACCTTCCATCTTTCCATTTTTCTCTCTTTTGCAATTAGAATCTAATCCTTTAGGTAGGAGCCTATCTTGTCCTTCTGGGCCTCCCGCGTCACTGGTTGCTTTATTCAAACTCAAACTCAAAGCATTTATTTCAATTAAACCATTACCAGGGACTTTAGAATTGTCAAGAAGTCGATCAGTCAGAAAATATGAAGCTAGTTGCCCATTCCAGGTACCTATGGAGAAGAACGGGCAAGAAACTCCATGGACACTCTTTTAAATGATAGTTTTACAAAAATATTAGTTACATCTTAATGTTGAATTTATAATTATACAATGTGAGAACGATGTAAAAAAAGACGTATGCGTTAAAAGCGTCCAGAGTACAGCAAATAGTAACAAAACAACAATCCAAAAATAAAATACACACATCAACACGGTCTAGGGATATTTCATACTCAATTAAATAACTCGAAAAGTACTGGCCGCATTGGAATCTTTTATACACCGATTTGTTTGTAATTTATCTCAGACTAATTCCAAATTTAAATTTTTGAAAATTCTTTTGTTTCGGTGGCAAAAAATGTCTTGATGTATAGGAGAGGGAATTTTCATTTGTGCGAAATTTAGAAAACAATACGAATTACGTTTACTTACAGTTTTTTTTCATTTTTAAACGAAAGATAAAGTTAAAATTGAGGTATTGTAGCCATGCAACGCCGACATTTGACGAGGGCGGAGATGTTACGAGCTGTGGGAATGCTGGAAGCTGGATCTGTTCAGCGTAATGTTGCTGAGGCCATAGGGACCCATCAAAATGTAATTTCAAGATTGTGGACACGCTATCGTGCCACAGGTGAAGTAGCGGAGAGGCACCGGGGGCCAAGTCGCATCACTACCCCCAGACAAGACCGATTTTTGCAAATTACTGCGCGAGCACAACCAAATGCAACGGCGACTCAATTGGTCCAAAGGCTGCGAGTGGAACACCAAGTGCTTGTGAGTGACCAAACTGTAAGAAGGCGACTGCATGAAAGCAATCTACGCTCTCGTAGACCACTCCGGGTCCCACCTTTACGGAGAGGCAATCGTGGACGACGATTAGAATGGGTTCGGAACCACGTGGACTGGGGCCGTGAGCAATGGTCCAATGTGCTGTTCACGGATGAATCCAGGTTCGGCTTCCATCCAGATTCACGAAGGACGCGTGTTTGGCGAGTTCCTGGACGATGGAGCCGTCTCCAGAACCCTCAGGAAGTTCACCCATACCAAGGAGGAACAATTATGGTTTGGGCAGGAATTCGTCTTGGAGGACGGACGGATCTCGTTTGGGTGCGGGGCAATATGACGGCAGAACGATACATCCAACAGGTGCTGGGGCCCGTAATCTTGCCCCACAGAACACAAATGGGGCAAGATTTCCTGCTCATGCACGACAATGCCCGGGCACACACGGCGAGAACGGTAGCAGCTTGGTTACATACACATAATGTTAGGGTCTTAGACTGGCCTGCTCAATCGCCAGATCTAAATCCCATTGAGCATGCGTGGGATATGCTGCAATGAAGAGCTCTGAAGGAAGTTCCTGAAAATCTGGCTACAGAAGATCAACTTTTTGCGCACCTCAGAAGGACATGGGACAATATTCCGCAGCAAGACATTGACAACCTTGTTCTGAGCATGCCGAATCGTTGCCGATGTGTTATGAACATCATGGGCGCTTTCTCAGACTACTAACTTCAAGTTTATAAACACAAATTAAATGATTTTTCTATTTTTTTCAGTTTTTACTCACAAATTAAAAGTTCATTCATATACGATTTCCGTCTATGCTTCATTTTTTTTCCATAAAATCCTGAAATTTTAATCTAAGTACCTTAACCATTATTAAAAAATGGTAGAATATTAAATAACGTATCTTTTAAATATATACATGTCATATAAATAATTAACACATTGATAGTAATTCGCTTTTTTAAAAATATCCCTAGACCGTGTTGATGTGTGTAATTAAAAATAAATTTAAAGTCCTCTATTTATTATCAAACGTTTGGTTTATATCCAAAATAAATGGAAACGTCTGTGAAATTTATATGCAAAGCAGCGCGCTATCAAGTTAATTAGGTATAGGAATAATTTAACAAGAACATATGAAGTTAGTGCTAAGATTTGTACTTGTGTCCTTAATGTTTAATGAACCCTCTATGCATACAATTATTAACTTAGTAACATTTGCTTTCTCAGAATTTACTCGATTATTTTAGAATTTGGATAAGTATATTTAAATATTTACAGTTATATGTTAGCTTTAGTTTGTTTGCTATGCGTTTCACTTATTTTGAAAGGATTGTGTAGGTACATATATACATAATGTCACGCTTTCATCCCATGGGGGAAGGCAGAAATTACAGAAATTGTAGTTTTTTGTTTGTTTTATGAAACACTAGCAGTGCCCGGGTTTCACCCGCATAAGTGTCGATCCCATGGGATTATTGGGATAAAAAGTATCCTATGTGTTAATCCTGGTTATAAACTACCTATGTGCCTTTCATCCAAATCCGTTTAGTATTTTGTGCGTGATGAAGTAACAAACATACAAACACACTCACAAACTTTCGAGAGCAGTGGTGGCCCAGTGGTATCGGCCGCGACTTACGAGTTGTAGTTCGTAGGTTCGAACCCAGACAGGCGCATTACTTTGTGTAAATTATTTCATCACCACCGCTCTCAAAACGGTGAAGGAAAACATCATGAGGAAATTGGCATGTCTTAGAACCAAAAATTCGAAGACTTGTGACGTCTACCAACCCGCACTGGGCCCGCGTGGTGGATTACGGCCCACACCCTCACACAGAGAGGAGGCCTGTGTCCCAGCACTGGGAACATTATAGGCTGATTATGATGAGTCCCACGGAATCGAAACTTAGGCGGGTGAAACCGCGGGGCGCTGCTAGTATCCTATAAATAAAGAAACAAGATGACATCTACTTACTTGTTAGATAACGTTTGACTGCTTTGTGAGAAAATAAGAAAATGCTTGTTCTTACCAAAAGAAAACAATGCAAACACACAACACACACATACAATACATAGATAAACAACGCACAATACACACACACAAGAGCACTTTTTAGATGTAACTTGGATGATCACTTACTACGAACTACTTGAACATTATTGTAAAAACAAAAAATAACAAAAAATATCCCCTTTTTACCCAAATTGCCGTGCATTTCGGCAATTACGAACCCAGAAAATACTAATCTCCTTCATATGTCAGCGGAAGATAGTAAGTGGCTATAAATCGTGCAACATGTTGGCACGTTGTAACTAATGTTTCACCTTGTTTGCGCTAGATTACAGAATTGTCGAGTGGCGGTCTGGGTGAAAAATCCTTTTATTTGCAGCGAAGATCTGGGAGATTAAGACGTGCAGAAATGCGGTAGCAGCTTCTGTATTCTTGCAATTTGTGGGTGTTCAGTCTTTCCTGTTTATAAGAATGGCCTAATGAATTTAAGAATGCTTGCTTAGGTATCCAAATGCATACTGGTATAGGCCGCTACTGCATAACATCACGCCTGTAATCCTCTAAGGGTTACAGGCACATTTCGCCAGTTAATGTTTGTTTTTGTTCATCTTTTATTTCCTGTCGCATCTGCACCGAGATTATAATAAAAAAATAATAATAAATCGTTTATTTCTTAATTAGAAGTTACATTTGGAGGTATCGTTGGTCCCAAACTAGGCACGGCCTGTGTCTTGGGCACCATTACATAGGTACAAAATAACTAATTAAGTGAAAATTAAAGTTAAAATTAAAAACAAAAACAATAGAATTCTTATAATGAATTACAAAGTAAAAGTAAAACTTGGTTTGCTTTCCGTTTTTATTATTTATTAAATAAAATAAATAATAAAATAAAATAATCTTTATTTCGGATAAGCAGCATCCATATGGGTTAGTAAACAAAAGGATAACTTATATCTATGTTAGTAAACTTATTATCTATTTGGAAACAAGGATGTTGTTCGAAATGCATCTTCGAACAACATCACCTAATAGCGGAGACTCGCACCTCCCTGCTATAGTCTTCAGGATAGAGAGAGAGATGGAGAAATCACTTTTGTTTTCTTTTGACTCTTCACGTGTCCAGAGGGCTGGCCTATTTTTTGGCCAAAGCATAGCAGAGCCTACCACGTGGCAATACATGCTGCCAGTCTTTTGGGCACTTTTCCCGCTGACAGCGATGCGGACAAAATTTTGTTTCAGTGAGGTTAGTGGAAGTGCTCAGGTGTCGTTCGTCCAAGTGCGGTTGAAATCAGTGCTCTGAGTAATACCTCGAATTTTTGCTGCCCTATGATTCTTTACCCTTGTTTTGTTTCATATAATTATTTTAAGTCTTTTCATAAAAATGAAAGAAAAACTGGATCAGACCGGAATGAGAAAGTCTATAGTGGATAAGACAGAGGTTAAAACAGAAGAAGAACTAGCAGGGGATCCAGGGGGTGGAGGGGGGTTCAGAGGATCAGACCGGAATAACTCTAATCATAATAGTGTTGAATTGATCATCTATTGCTAGATTTGAATACACCCTGTCCACCTAAAACTCAATCAATTCAATATTTGAGTAGGTATACCTTGTTATACTTACTAAGTCCATACGCAAAAGCAATATAGGCACCTGAATCAATCAAACCCGCATGACAATGAGCACAAACTACAAGATTGTGTAATAAAGTTAGCTAACCCGTCGCATGCAATTAGAGGGGCCAGTAATTACTTTATTGGTGACCGGGAGACATGCCGGTCACGCGTACCGGGGCGTGCACAGGTTAGAGAAGAAACAAGGATGTGCTAAAGGTGTTTGTCGCTGCGATATGAGCACAACGATCATACTCTATAAACGTCAACCGAGAAAATATTGATAGTTTAAACGAAAAATTATACGTAGAGTATTATATTATCTGTAGTACTGTGAAGAGCTTGAAGAGCTCCTCAAAGTAATTAAACACCAATGGGATTTATTGAAATTTATATCGATACAACATTACACATTCTACTACACGACTAATAAAATATTTGACACCCCGTTCTAAGCTTGCTTGTATGTTCGAATGGAACCCGCGCTAAATTATAGCCAGCCTGCACTATGTAAGGTTAGGCTACATAGTTAGCCTCTACAGTACCTAGCTAGGAAAGAACTAAACACTAAAAGTTGTAATGACAGGTGAAAGTGATTGACAGAATTAAAATTTCGTACTGCGCTGAACGTACATACCTACCTAAATAAATTGTGATAATTATATTGGAATGATTTAACATCTAGGTCGGTATATTTTACAATAGTGTAATGCTAACAAAACTCAGTTTTATGTTAGACAAAAGATTTATACTGTACTGTGATTCCTGCTCACAAGAAATGTTCGGGCAGCTGAGGGCCTGGACAAAGTGACATTCAATCAGCAATAACAATGATTGAAAAGTCAAAAATTAATTAAATAAATTATTATAAATAAATAAATATATATTATAAAATTAAAAAAGGATTGACGTAAGCTACCGAAAATCTAAAGTTCGGTCCTATTGAAAGTTGCTATAGAATTACGAAACACTTTGAAATTGATTACCACTTGAATTAGACCTCTGGTTAGAAAAGTGTGTTAAGGGGGAAGTGAAATTGTAATCGGTAGAAGGCGAAATTCAAATTTTCTTACGTTTTTGTGAACATGACTCATCATCATCTGCCTAGCCTTTTCCCAACTATCTTAGGATCGGCTTCCAGTATAACTGGCAGCTAAAAACAATACGTTTTTGTGAACATGACCATTTCAAGAAATATCAATCAATAGGGTTATATTGAACTTAAAAAGTTGTTCTGACAATTTTAATGAAAATTTGAATTTTGCAAGCTACCCTGGCGCTTACAATTTAACTTTATCGGAACATAAATCCCTAAATCCTAAAATAAGTACTAAGAAAGAAACAAAATACGTTTATTTGCGGCATAATAATAAAAAACACAAACAAAAAAAAAACAATTTGGCAGATGCGTCACATCTACGCAAAACGGCCATCGCTCAGCATAATGCTAAGACCCTATACGAGACAGAGCCCCAGCGCTGGTTTTCAGTGACAGCCGGCGTTGACGTGATGACATCAGCCAGTGCAGCATACGATTAGATATAAATAAAAACTGTACCGTTAGATTAAAAAAGTACCTTGTCCCCCTTCTTTTACAATCCTAAAGACGTTGAAATTACTAGCAAGCCTGTCCGTACCGACACTTAATAAGGGGCCGTAGAGCCGCCTTATTTTACAGATATTCAATATTGTTGGGTGTTGACATGCTGTATCGGTTGTGGGCATTTCTGCGGCCATTCTGGGGTTATAACGGGAAGGTTTACAGGTATTGGGTTTGTAATAATAGATGAAAATTATACAGATTGGAATTTGAGACAGGACCTTTTGGTTTATATTATGGAAACGTTATGTTAGACTGACTGACTCTAGAACAATTCGTATTGCATTGAATTCAACATGTGAAAAAAAACAGTGGCACTCCGGGAGTGCCGACAGAAGTGAAAACAAAACACAAAAAGAATACTTTGCCATCACTCACTGACATATCGGATATACATTAAAACCGAGTACATCCCGAGGACAGCCGAACACATCCGAAGCGGGTATTTTTTTTAATCGTCTTGTAAACAAAACACGCGTTGTGTCACTTACGGTAACAGTGGCGCGAGTTAGGCAGGATACAAAAGTCTAAAAAGTTAGTATTTTTAGACCTTTGTATCCTGCTTATGCGTATGAAGTTTCATTAAAATCGGTTCATTCATTTCGAAAAATAAGGGCTTGAAAGTTTGTATAAAATGCCGCACGGCGTAAACGCTCTTAACTAAATATCTATTTAAAATAGTTTGAGTCTAATTATAGAATCTAAAAAAAGCTTCAAAATGTCAAACGATTATATATTCGCTGGTATGCTGGTATGGTGAACTACGCCGTAGCATAGTGTCAGCTACGCCGTAGCACAGTTTGACCTACGCCGTAGCACTCTCCATCCGTCTTACGAATTTTCGATCAGGTTACGTGTCCTGACGCGAGTTTAACATTTTTTACCCATTACAAAAAAAAGTGTACAACGCCGCTAAAGAAGTTTTCACTTCAAAAATTGTTACAATTGTCTGTGCTTTGTGGGGGTGCGTGTGTGTGTTTCTGTGTGTTAGCTTTGTGTGAAATTAATCTCCTCTCAGGGACGGGCTATTAAGAAAAAGCTTGGCTTTGGCTTTTTTATTTTTAACTACAAACATTTAGTCGAAAATAACATACCAACTTTAACAGGTAAAAAATAAAAAAAAACATACTTCATCTAAGACATGTATGGCTCAAAATGCTCTAAATGGTGTCAACTATCACCCCTTAAGGCTTTGTATCCAGCTTCCAAACACCGTGTATATACTTAATGAATTTTGTACAACAGCCATTATGAAAGCTTTTCTAACTATCATCTGCCTAGCCTTTTTCCAACAATTTTCTAATAATAACTAAATAGGTACCTATAGCATGTTACGCAATTAGACTGCCAAACCGTAACGGAGTAGATACGATCGTAATTGGTGTTAACACTAACCGCCTTCGGGATTTACACCCTCGTACGTAAGGGGCTGACTACCCCTTTACGTTCACGCAACATTCCACAGATGTAGGAAGGCTATTACCATAGACGTAACAGGATGGGTCATGGGTCATTGTTGATCGATTATACGGTCGATTTTAGGGTTAATTTTCTAAGAGAAAGGGTCTAAGGTTTGGGGTCAAAAGTAAAGCTAATTTGTTGCCCGAATAGTTACTTTAAGTAGCCCCTGTAAGGGGCTTACAGGACCTAAACACAAAAAACGCAAGTTTTAGAAACAAGTATATGATCGACTACAGTAAACAAAATCCGAAAAATATATGATATTCTTTAGGATATATGCTAGGTAGATAGTTTGTTGAAAATATAATAATAATATAACTGATTTGATATGATAGAAAAAAAATCATGAAGATACCTCTAAAAACTTTCTTTTTACAATAAAAACCATACTAATATACATACAATCATTATGATTTTTTGTCAGATTATTCTACAAGCAACATACTAAAACACTGGTGTTTTTTTTTTACATTCAAATGAGCATATAATTATGTACAGTATTAAAATAATAATAAGAATATGTACAAGTATATAAAAAGGAAAGGAAATAATCAAAGGGCATCAAAAAATTCATCCGCATCGCTGTCAACAGGAAACGTGCCCAAAAGACTGGCCGCATTGCCACGTTGTATGGCAATGCTGATTCTTTGGCCAAAAAATAGGCCAGCCCTCTGGTCAAGTGAAGAGTCGACCAACCGCTTGGCGATGTCTCGAAATACTACGTGGGCACTCGGACCCCATGGCCCTAGCGTTTCAACCCCAAACGGCTCAAACATATAGGTTCCAAAGAGATTGAAGTATTTGCGCCGTTTGAGGTTTTCCGCACCTGCAGCAGCTGCCCCAGCACAGCTCACCGTGCTTGGAAGATGGGATGGCGCACGGGTGTCGACACACGTTGCATCCCACACCAAAGGCCTACCAACCTTCCAAGGCATTATGGTCAGTAGGCGGGCTCGCTCAGCAGTATTGGTGGACGTATTAATAAGTTTATTCCGTACCAACCTGCAGAGCGGCTCATCCCACTGCCTCTGGGTAGATGGGTTCGCGGCCCGATCCATATCCGTGCAAGCCATTTTCCAGGCGTTCACCGCGTCGGCCAAACACGGCACTTCCGAGTCAACCAGGGAGGGGGCTAAAATCTTCCCGGTCAACTTTTCGGTGCTGTGGACAGAGGACAGGAACGCCGGTAATACTGGTAATTTTGCGGAAACTAGTGTTTTAATTTTTTAGTCCAAACAATAGATTTTTTGTAAATAGATAATTGCTTCATATTTTGCAATAAATTACCAGCGTTGTGTCATAGCGCTTCTCTTTCTTTTTTTCTATGCAGTCCAACAGTGACCGCGCTTTATGTATTGAGAATGGTTGAAAGGATCAGCTATATAATTTTTTATGTTAACAAACGTATCTATCGTTTTCTTTTTCTCTATTTTTTACCTTGTTTTATGTAATTGCTTTTTTTATACGGTTTCATTTCATGTACAGATGCCAGCACATCAAGCTACCCGAAACTGTCAAATTTTCCTAACCAACTTTGCTTTAGCGATAAAGTTGAAAATCTATTAAATTAATTTGACAGATTGTAGTAGCTTGATGTGAAGTCTGTACTTAGCCAAACATGAATCAAAGTAATCGTCTCTGAAATAAAGAAAGAATACATTGTCTTTAGGACTGTATGCAGTAAGAATCTATAACGAAGGGCTGCATTTGAAAATACAATTCGGAATCGAAATCCAATACATTTTCAACGACATTCAAAACTGAAAAATTTCCAAACTCAGCACAAACTGCAGTGCCAAACTACCAAAACTTGAAAGTCGTGTGATCTGTGATAGATAGCGGTAAGATTTCAAATATAATGTAGACGAAACTTTCGTTCCAAATGTATGCGGAGCACGGCGTGAAACCAAAAACTCGCCATGAAGGATGAATATCGATGAACGCACGTTTGCGAACACTGCTCAGGAATACGCTAGAACGAGCCACCATACTTCTGAAACCTGAACACTGCGGAATATCGTGTGAATACTGTTATTTTCGCTGACTTTATGCAGATTCAGTTACACTCCATTTTTCCTGATAGTCTTTAAACACATTAACTATAAGATGCGATACGATATTACGATGATATTCAGCATTCTTTTTAGTCAATGCACGAGACCCAACGACGTTCTCTATGTACTTCCAATTTATTATCCGTGGGTAGTTTCACTTGATGAGACCCACCCTACCTATTCTACAGGAAAAGGCTTAATAATATGCCAATTAGTCCCCATCAGTATCAGTACATTTTCAGTGTGTGATAGAACGATGAAAGGGCGCCTGGAAGCCATGTTTAGGAGTGTATAGATATAGTAACATATTAGTCGTAAGGGGTGTCCCGTAGGTAAAATACACAAAATAATCTTATACAATAATAAACTAATACATATTAAAAACCTTAAAACGCCGACAACGTTACGTGTATCGTAACGTTGTCGGCGTCGTATTTTGCTGCGTGGTGTCGCGTAACCGTCGCGTCCTCGGAAACGTCGATGTACGACACCTTTCGGCCAAAAGTCCTCTTTTAGACAGGTCTGTAGATGTTGGGTTGGAACTCGTACCACGAATGACTTAAAGTTCATGTTGCGGCTATGGTACTCACGATTATATTGAGCGACACACACAAGTTACATACGAAGCGAACGTCAGTTAACCCGTACCCCGCAATACCGACACGCGCCTTTCGATCTTTATAAACTATATCTATAGTATTAGGTATCGTGAATAAATAAATACTTAAAATAACTTTCCACGGTTTAATCCCCTCTGTACGCATACCTTCGAACATTACACGCACCCACAGAACGGTGCGCTAAATTCCACTTGTAATATCAGATCCTTTGACACAATACGAAAACGAACAAACCACTTACATAACCTCAAAGAGGATACCAAGCGGCAATATCAATTAATGATGTATGTAAACGACAGTTGGCTGAGACATGCGTCGTCGGAATATTGGCAATTATGCCGCAATTGAGCGCTAGTGCGGCCGTAATGCGACCATAATAACCTCTGAAGCGATGTGCAATAAATGTCAATAACATTCATAGGTGCTATGTGCAGTGTACAGTCATACTCTGGACAGCTCAGCAATGATATCTGATTTCATGATTCTTCCATGATTATAACATTATACTGTCAGATTTTTATGTCAGATATTTTGAGTAGGCAGATGTATAAAACGCATTGCTTTTGAAGCCGATGCAACATCCTATATATTGGCTTCGTTTGGTCGTCAATTAGTTTTGGTATTCATTAGATTTCAGTATTTGTGCCATAACTTGTATATGCCTTTATATATTTACTGTCATAATGTTAATAGATGAGTCATGAAATCAGATGTTATTGCCACGCTTCCATAGTAATTACCAGGCTATCAGGGACATCGACGCATAAACTATAACCATGAATTCAACATAATCATGATCCTAGTTCCCATAACGTAGAAACTTTTTGTCGGTTATCAAAAATAAAATCGGCTGTTTGATGCTGGTGACTGTACCTATACTCCTAATTCTCATAACTATACCATGTGCCTGTAAGTCATACAATTACAATAATAATCATGTATTTATCACCTATATTACTAGATATTTAGTTTTCTTAGCTTAGGTATTAGTTGCAACAATAATGTAAGTACCTTTCGGCCTATTTTATTGTAAACTTGTTTCTCTATGTTAATTTTGAAGGTGCAAATAAACATTTTTATTATTATTTCGTTTATTTATTCTGTTATTTTATTTTATTACATTTTTAAATATTTCGTAAAATATAAAAAATAAGTAAGTATAAAAAACATTTAAAAATATAAAAAAATAGTAATCCGCCGGTGTCGGGAGCAGGGTCCAAGCTACCGGTGGTTAGGGCTCCAGAGACAGGAACCTCCTCACAATGCGAGCTGTATCGAGGAGTACCTACTGCCTTTTGAATCAGGCCCTTGATCCAAACGCCTAACGAGAGCCTGAGAGGCTTTCGGCCATCAGTCCATTGGCTGATACGACAATCGGCACAATGACAGCCGAGCTCACATTCCACATGTCAGCAACCTCGTGTGCTAAGTTGAAATATTTCATTTGTTTCTCTTTCTCAGCTTTCACGAGATTCCCGTCATGTGGAATGGGAACATCGACAAGCATTGTGCGGCGCGCTAATCGATCTATCACCACCATATCGGGCTTATTGTCAACAATAGTCCTGTCAGTAATGATAGACCGATCCGAGTACAACGCGACATGGTCATTTTCAAGAACTGGGTCGGGCACATACCTACTTGTAATACGGTACCTCAGATAATAATAAAATTAATTTCAATGGGTATTGGTACAGTGGTGGGGTGCTGGGGTTATAATCATACTTGTTCCGTCTGGGAATCGAAGTCGCGAACTGTACGCATAGATCAAATATTTTATTCAATACGCTAATCGAGTCGTCAAAAAAAGTAATTTAAAAAAATTAAACCGACTTCAAAAAGAAATCAACTCAAAATTATAAAATAACTTTAATTTCGGAAGTCGGTGTCTTGGGATCTGTATTTTATTAGTTTTTTGCCACCGACTTCCGAAATTAAAGTTATTTCATAATTTTGAGTTGATTTCTTTTTGAAGTCGGTTTAATTTTTTTAAATTACTTTTTATTTCGTAATTTTTAGTTTTTGCACTAGAATTTGACCAAGGTTTTGAGATGTTTTCTCTTTGACACTGCACCCGTAGCTCGTATCAACACGCCAGGCCGTCACACTTACACGTATTAGTCCATATCTTGAAAATTACTGAACCGATTTTGATGAAACTTGCACTGTTCCCTAAGTTGAAGTAAATGTAAGCTAATACAAAAAAATGGTCACGATCCGATTAATAGTTGCTGAGAAATGCGTGGACAAACATACATACATACATACATACATACATACATACGTCTATGAAATTTTGTATATTAGTTTGGAAGCCTTAGTAGATTGGCATATGTGAATATAATGCAATTCCAATAATATTACATACATACGTATCGAATTGATAACCTCCTTTTTTTTGAAGTCGGTAAAAACCAGAATGACAATCTGTTTTTCTCATGAAACAAGTTTACGAACTTGTGAAAGTCGCTCTGTAATGTTGAACTCAGTACTGAAAATACATAGTGAGTTCAAGTAATAAAGCAAAAGCCAGCTATTCAACGCATTTGCTCTGTCAAGTCGAGTAGGTACAGAAAGCTAGGAGCTTACTCAGCTCTTGAGATAATTTTTCTTTTCAAAGACGAGCAAATTATTAGTGATATTAAATAAAGCAAGCACCTCAGAGTACTAACTGGTTTATTTTCTCTTGATGAAAGTTCTTGAGTAATTTTTAGTGAGAAATTGTTTTAGTTTGAAGAATAAGAATGTTAAGATTGTACGTCAATGGATGATTGATTATATTTCAAATGAAATAATTGTGTAATATTTGATTACGTTAGATCACACCATATTTTGCAATTTATATTAATTCTTGTTAATATAAATTGCCTTTATCAGAAGGTCAATAAATTGTCGTAATTTAAAACGTTCAAAATCTAGTCGCAGTTTCATCTTAGCTACAAACAAATGTCAAAAACTTGTCAAAATGTACGGAAATTAAAGGTTATCATCCTCTGCCTAGCCTTTTCCCAACTATGTTAGGGTCGGCTTCCAGTCTAACCGGGTGCCGCTATAATGCTGGGCATTTTACATGGAGCGACTGCCTATCTGACCTCCACAACCCAGTTACTAGGTAATACGATAACCCTTGGTAAGACTGGTTGTCAGACTTTCGGGGTTTTTCAAAGTTGGCTTCCAATCAATTAACTTAGCCTATCGCAGTCCACTGCTGGACATAGGCCTCTCTCAGACTGCGCCACAACAACCTGTTCTCCGCCTTCCGCATCCAGTCTACCCCAGCCACCTTCTTTAGGTCGTCCGTCCATCTGCCTGGGGGGCTAAGTTGGCTTTAGTTCATTTAAAATTTACCGTAAATGTTGTACCTACTTAGGAAATGTCCGGCTTGCTAAAAGCACCCGTACCTATATAATATTTACTTTTGTTTTGACGATCTGAGGAACGTTATTAACAAGGTTATTAGATTACACGCTTAAATTAACGAGATAACTACCAGCTACCAATAACAAGATATCTACCATAAATGTTACAGATTGCTACAAGCCAATTCCTATACAAAACATACCAATTCTTCCACTTTAGAACTCAACATCATATCAAAAATAACGTCAGATATAAAACCGAACCGTTATTTTGATTAAAACCGAAGTTTATTTATACCTCAGTATAGTCGGCAATATAAAAAGCCATTCATTTTCATCGCGAGCCCATCCGTTAGGCCGGAATCGTAAAAAGTAAACTGAGCATTTTATTACGGGCTGAGGCCCTATACCGATCGATGCTTATTCTTAATGGCTGATATAGCTAATAGTTTTTGGGTTGAATTCTACATTTTTCCGACTGCCCCGTTGGTCTCGTGGTTGCAAGCGCGACTGCTGAGCGTGGGGTCCTGGGTTCGATTCCCGGGTCGGACAAGGTGTTATTGGGATTTCCATTAGGAATTTCTTAGTAACAGTCCGGAGTTTGGAAGTTGGCGGTGTAATACCCCCGTGCCTCGGAAAGCACGTAAAGCCGTTGGTCCTGCGCCTGAACTCTCCCCGGTCGTGTCGGATTGCCGTCCCATCGGACTATGAGAGTAAAGGAACAGAGAGTGCACCTGTGTTTGCGCACACACTGGTGCACTATAATATCTCCTGCGTACCTGGCTAATCTCCATTGAGATTGGCCACCGTGACCGAAAACGGTCGGGGAGGCTATTATTACATTTTTCCAAATGTCTGGGTGGTGCTTATGTGGGTGTGGTGGGTGTGTCTAGGTATCGCAACTGTGTTTACAAATCACACTAATCACACTAATATTATAAAGGCAAAAGTTTGTGAGTGTGGGGGTGTGTGTGTTTGTTACTTCTTCACGCTCAAACAGCGGGACCAATTTTGATAAACTTTTGTATGGAGGTAGCTGACCCTCTGGATTAACATATAGGCTACTTTTTATCCCGATATTCCCACGGGATCGACATTAACGTGTGTGAAACCGCGGAGCGCAGCAAATAATATATAATTATATTATGTGGAAGAAGCGCAGTAGGTTAACGTTGCAGTATATCCAGTCTATTGTAGATTTCATTTTGTGATGTATTTATTAAAACTGAACAAAATATTACACACATTACTTCCAAATTTAACCCGTCTGCCTTCAAAGCAAGAGTGAACAGGCATCTTCTGGGCACGCTCGTTCCATCATAGACCTCATCCATCGCTTTCCATCAGGCGTGATCGGGGTCAAGAGCAGGCCCACTTACCAATACAAAAATATTAGTTGGCAAATGTAAGAAATTATTTCATATTCTATTTCATTTTCCAAACGTTGTGATTACGAACTTTAGTAGTTAGAACTGCCTAAGTTGGTTAATAGGGTAAACATAATCAAGAGTAAACATTTTTGTGCTCATAATATTTACTAAAATTTTCTCTCTTAAAAGCAATTCTCTAAAATGAAGTCAAATTCAAATTGATGTTAGAAATCAAGCAACTGACAGCAAAACTAATGGTCAATAAACGTTAGCGAACACAACTAAACAGATTAATCAAGATTAATTAATTTATGAAGTTCAGTACCTCGCTTTACTTTGACGAGAGTATGAATAAAATATAGAACAAAGTGCTATTATTGCTAATTTTTAGGAAACTATATAATATTATTATTCATCATCATCATCATCTGCCTAGCTTTTTCCCTACTATGTTGGGGTCGGCTTCCAGTCTAACCGGATGTAGCAGAATACCAGTATTTTACATGGAGCGACTGCCTATCTGACCTCTATCACCCAGTTACTGGGTAATAGATACTATATCCCTTGGTAAGATTATTATTATTAGTCATTAATATTCCACTGCTAGGCAAAGGCCTACCTTCTATTTTTAAGAAAGAAAGAAAGAAAGAAAATACGTTTATTTGCGGCAAACATGACGCATAAAAATAAAAACACAAACGAAAAAAAAACAAAATAACAAAATCGGGAAACGGTTGGACTCTAGTAAGGAATCGTGTGAACACATTTGTTTCGTATCTTTTACCAACAACTTAAGGTGAACTTTTCACCAATAAAACTAAACACGATCCAGCACATCTAAACCCCGTTCGAGAGCTGTCAGTGTCAATGTTGACACCGACATGACTTGAACTCGGTTCAAATGTGCTGATTCCGTTCAGTTTAATAATATAATAATTTGTTTAGGTAAGTACATAAAACTTTTATAGTACCTACATGAGGGACTTACAAGGTATGCATTATTCATTATGTTGTAGGTACAATGAAAAGTTGGGTGAATCGCTGCTCTCCACTGAGTAATCTGTATTTAGGAGAGGCAGTAGCTTGTAGCAGGGATAGCATGAACTATATTGCAGTGTTAGATTAAGTGTGTAGGTTATGTTTACTAACGTAGTTGTTAAGGAATATTGTTAATAAATTATAAAATAAAATTATAATTAAAAATAAATAAATAAAATTGGTGAAATTCGCCCTTAGCCAGCGGGGTGCCTATAGCTTGTCTTATTTATACTTTAACAGGACAGCTTACTTCGTTAGATAACCTTATCGATTCTGTTCGCTTTAATGACTAGTTGTCGAACACGGGTTTGTGTGAGTTTTGGACAAAATGCTGGCTAAGTATATTTTGATATTATTTGGAGTGGACGGATATTTTGAATGTCAGCTATTAAATTAAACGACTATCTAAGATATTTTGGTGTATCACAATGGACTCAGACTACGAGAAAAACTGCACTTGTCGAGAAAATTGCTAAAAATTACCTGGTTACTGCCTCTTTGTTCTAGAGGAGGCAAGTACTACTGCTGAGGGTGAGGTCCTGGGTTCAATTTCCGGGTCGGGCAATAATGTTATTGGAGTTTCCCTTCTGAAATTTCTCAGTAGCAGCCCGGTGTATGGATTTGTGCTGGCAATAGGCTCGCCCCCTATTACATGGGACTTAAATACAACTGGCGAAATGTGGGTGAACTATTGGTGCACCCATGCCCAACCCTTTGTGGAATACAGGCGTGATATTCTGTTATGTTACCGGCGGGGTAATTGCGTAACACACTATCAGTAGTGCATGGGTTTCATTTTGACAGTTCAACAACATTCATTGCGTTATTTACTCACATTTATGAAGCAATGGATTTGCAATATCCTTCAAAATGATTCACATTGAAATTAATAGTGTTTTACGCAATTAGGGTTCTGTTTCATATTTCAATATTATTATACTACCGGTAGATATGCAAGGAAGCTAGGATGCCAAAGGCGGAAACTCATGTGAAGTGTTCATCTAGTCGTTCCACCTGACGTACTCGTTACCTAGCGGAAAAGGGATCCAATGCTTCAAAAGCAAAGATATAGATACACCTAGATAACGTAAGAGCCACTACTTCGCGTGCCAAAGATCACACCAGCTTACGTACAAAAATCGTAAGCCGCTACTTTCGCGCTCAGTCCCGTGTACTGCTGGCTGGGCGAGCGTAAGCCCTGGCGCTAGGCCCCGGAGGTGGAACACGATGGGTGCCGCACGCGGCGGCGTCTTTGAATCGATTTGATTTTCCCATCACTAAATAGAGCTTGTGACGTCATAGTAGGTAGTCAAAAAATGGCACGCTTGGTTTTCATACAGATCGTGATTCTTGCGTTATCTAGGTTTATCTATATCTGTGTCCAAAAGGAAGTAGATTTACCCTGAATCTCTAAGTGCGGAAAATTTTTCGACGCTATTTTTTAGTTTCTGTATAGTTTTAGTTAAGTTAGGATTTAATTTTGTTATCAAATTGATCAGAAAAGGTTCTTGTGAATGCCAATCTGTACTGGCACTTACATTATTTTAATACTTAACCCCAAAATTCTAATTTTAAATCACCTTGAGAATCGAGAAAGATGTTTTTCATTTGACTAGATATTGAAGATAATTTTTTAAGACCTCAATTTTTGTCGACGATTTTTCAATTACAATTTAATAATGTCAATTTAGCAGTATTAGAGATTTTGCATTAAAAATGTTGCATATTCCGAATTGTAGGAGAAATTGGTGAGATATAAAGTTGAAAGATTCATAATCTTATAATTCTCAGTGAGAGGTTGCTTAAGAATTTAACCTAAACTGGGTTTTATTGGAGCAGTGGTGGCCCAGTGGCATCGACCTACGAGTTGGAGGTCGGTTCAAACCTAGGAAAGCGCTTTACTTTGTGTAAATAATTTCATCACCACTAGTCTGAAAAGGGTGATGTAAAACATCGGGAGACAACCGGCATGTCCTGAAACCAAAAATTCGATGACATGTGACATCTACCAACCCCGCGTACCCGCGTGGTGGATTACAGCCCTCTCCCTCTTAAAGAGAGGAGACCTGTGTCCCAGCAGTGGGAACATTAAAGGCTGATTAAGCTAGTGCGGGTGGTCGTTTCTCAATAGAAACGCTCTCGCCTGTTTTCTTTCTGGTCAATGACTATAAGGGCTATATTTCACCGGGACACCATGGCGGCGCAACCAGTCGCCGCTACCAACAAAATGTATACAGCTCTATAGAGAGTTACTCAACTGGTGTCCGTTTGGTTGCGCAACCAACCATACATTTTGTTGGTAGCGGCAACTGGTTGCGCCGCCATGGTGTCCCGGTGAAATATAGCCCTAAAGCAATGATTTTTTACAAAATATTAAAAGAACCTTCAAAAATTGCCGATTTATACCGCTGTCACCAGAGGCCTAGTGTACAAATTTGACAACTATTAAAAAAGAAAATCATAGGGACACAGTAATCTATCCTTCTTATTCATTTTAAGAAATATCTTTTAAATTGGTCCAATATTAGGGGAGGAAATAGGCGAGAACCAAACCTCGAATTATGACTTTTTACTGAGGCTTTTTCAAAAGTCCCTCCGACCGCATTTCCTCTTAGGGGTTTTATTACACTTTCACTGGATACTTTTGGAAAAAAAAATCGCACCAATTTCTTTGCCACAAATTCAAGAAACCGAAATTAAAAATGAATGTAACAAAAAATCTGTTCCCTCTTCCTCCAAGGCGTCCTATAATTGCGTACACCCACCTCTACGCACTGCACGTAGTGTTTTATTCATATTTTTCCCCATTATTCTGTAGAGTTAGAACAACATCCCTCTTAGATTCAACGAGAAGATTGTTTCTGTTCCCGCGGGGACGGAATATCGACTTTATACAGAGAGGTTACGCAAATATTATGGCAAGCTCTGCAGGGAAATACAAGCGTCGCCCGTTATTTGTGGTGAGACTGATGCGGATACAGATTCCTTGCGAACTATGAACATATTATCTGCTAAAATATTTGAGGTGTTGAAATCCTCTATTATGATTTTTTGCTGCCCTGCTATATTTTGGTCTCAATTTTGTGAGATCGATAATTATTACCTCCTTACATTTTTATTACATTGTAGAATGTATAGAACTTTTACCACCATACTAAGTAGGTAAGGCTCAATTTACACCGCCGCAGAACAGGATGGAAGCAATATTTTTTTGTACAAAGCTCTAAGAACTTTATGTCAATAGTGTTACGCACAAATTAGGTACTACGCATACGCACAGGTCGCACATCTTCTGGAGAATTCGGGAATTCCCGCAGTAACAAGCTCGTATCTGTTTATACGTTAGACAATTGACATAAAGTTCATTTTGCTATTACGAAAATTCGGTTCCACACCGTTCCGCCGCGGTGTAAATTGAGCCTGAAACTACATTCTTACATATAAATAAATTCTAATTCCACGTTACTGTTTTAGCGTCGATTGAAACGTGGTTGAGGCTCCGGGGTAATTGCGTAACTTAGCCATGGCTGTCATTTTGACAGTTGAACAACATTCATTGCGTTATTTACGTTGTTGAGCAGACAAATTTTTCGCACGTATGAAGCAATGGATTAACAAAATCCTTCAAAATGATTCAGATCGTGATTGAAAGTGTGTTACTCAATTAGGGTGGTAATTGAATGGCGATCTTCTAAAACATTCAGCCAAAACCCTCGGGGTCAAATGTATCAAAGATCCTCCGGCCAGTTTCACACGCTCCTAGAATTTCAACACAAGCTTCCATAAACCATAATCAGCCTATAATGTTCCCACTGCTGGGACACAGGCCTCCTCTCGGTGAGAGGGAGTGTGCCGTAATCCACCACGCGGGCCCAGTGCGGATTGGCAGATGTCACATGTCTTCGAATTTTTGGTTCTAGGACATGCCGGTTTCCTCACGATGTTTTCCTTCGCCGTTTTGAGAGCAGTGGTGATGAAATAATTTACACAAAGTAAAGCGCCTGTCTGGGTTCGAACCTACGACCTACAACTCGTAAGTCGCGGCCGTTACCACTTGGCCACCACTGCTCTCCACACAAGCTTCATCACACTTTAATTGCTGCAACACGACTATCGCTCGTTGCTGAAGTACGGCTCCAGTGGATTTTAGTACCTGAAATTCAATGTATTATTACGTCAAAATGCAAAGAGACTTAAGAAGGATGCGCTAAGGTAGCCCACGAAATTCAAATTTACTTACGTGTTTGTAATTTGCAGGTCACGTCAGGATGTACAGTCCACAAAGGAGATAAGTATACAGGATCGTCGGATATAGTTGAAGTTTAGTAAGAAACCGATGGAGGTTGTTGCCTGAAATTTAATTTGATAAATGAGCTGTTTGTTTTCTATTAATAAAATAAAATTTTATTCGAAAACATCCATCGGTTTCTTACTAAACTTCAACTATATCCGACGACCCTGCATACTTATCTCTTTTGTTGACAGTACGTCGATTAAAATATGATTCGCGACCGTAACAAATATGGCTTTACAGAAAATCATTAGGATCAGCCCCCTTCAGTTAGAATTGGCCTCAAATGTCATAATTTCAATTCAATTGAAATAGTCATTCAATAGGGTAATATGAACTCAGAGAGATGTATTGATGATAAGATGATTTGTATGAGTAGGTATAATTCTATAACCCACACGTTCTCGAAAAAGTGTTTTCCAAATTCACAGCCCATTAAATCATCATCTGCCTAGCCTTTTCCCAACTATGTTGGGGTCGGCTTCCAGTCTAACCGGACGCAGCTGAAAACTAATATTTTACATGGAGCGACTGCCTATCTGACCTCCACAACCCAGTTACTGGGTAATACGATACCCTTTGGTAAGACTGGTTGTCTGACTTTCGGGCTTCTGACTACCCGTAACTACTGTCAAAGATCCACGAATGACAGCCGGGACCAACGGCTTAACGTGCTTTCCGAGGCACGGAGGTGTCTTGGTATGTGAAGATGGTCACCCATCCACTGACCAACCGCGGCAAGCGTAGCTGAACCTGATCGATCGACCCGTGCGGCTGTTATTACTTAGCCACAAGCCCCTCAACAGCCCATTAAATGATCTAACAAAATATAAGGCAAAATTCAAGATCTCTTCTCTCTGCATCTTCATAAAACATAAGAAAACTTTGACTTTGAGTTTATATTAATGTTATAATATTATTAATCCTTTTAAAACTTTCCCTACGTGGATCCTTGTAACTTAATGATAATAAGTAATTTTACTAAGTAATTATAATAATTAGGGTAAGCATCTACCAAGTATTCGTCATAAGTATAAGTACACGTGGTACATTTACATTTAAATCTCACCTTGAAATTTAAAAAATTAAAACGTTTATCTGTCACTAGAATAAATACATTAAAAAAATATGACAAACACTCAAAGTCACATCTTACAATATGAATGCATGACAAAGAATTGGTCCTAACTCCCAAACTAGGCTTAGGCCTGTATTTTGGCAGAATCATAAAAGGATAACATTATGAATCATAATATGGCGAAGACACTCCGTATAATCCTTTTTTTTTTGCTGCACTATTACGTAGTATAATCAAAGGTAGTGGGATTGGATTTGGATTGGACTGATTATTGGTTTCCGAGCTCATACAACCCGAATCTCTTCAAAGTAAGAGTGAACAGGCTTCTTCTGGGTGAGCTCACTGGTTACGCCGTTTACGTTGCACCAATGTGCTGGATGACGGAGACGCTCAACCAATGGCGAAGTGGTGGGGTCGACCTATATAAGGCTCCGCACACGCATTAAGAACTGTCATTCGCTCATTATCGTAACTAATCATAACCAAGCAGTCATTAAGAACTGCCGCACCGCATCTAATAAAGCTCGCCAACTTGACCACCTCAGTCAGTTTAGGCTGGAGCCGCGCTCGTAATAAGCCGCCATAACTAATTTGTTTAATCCCGCAAAGTATACGCTCGCAGCCAATTATATAGACCGGTCTATGGCTTGCTGAGCGCCGAAAATTAAGAATTATCTAGAACGCAAGACCAGGGGGCGCCCCTGGAACGTCATCGGCCGCCGCCAGCAGAGTGCCCGCTTCAGCAGAGTCAAGGTTAGTCCCCTCTTAATTTCTTCATATTGGTGTAATTTTTCGGCTGCGTGTCCTCTGCTCATACCCATTTATATAACAGGATTAGTGATATCCATTAGCATCCGCACAATCTAGAATTGATTCTTTCCGCCTTCGCCCAATTTAAATTAAACCACCCGCAATTATTCACCCGCTTCACCACTCACTCCATCGTCGACTTTGTCTCTGTCAACTCTGACCTAGACTAGAGTCAAGAGAAAACCCATTTCAAATAAAAAAAAAAAAAAAAAAAATAGTATTTTAGCACAGAAAAAAAAACTGAAAATCCTTCACCAATGGGATTTGATACCATTAACTTAACAGTTAACTGTCCAATGTGATTCATAATGTTATCCTTTTATAATTCTGCCAAAGTGGCCTTTTAGGCCCATTGTTAAGATTTTAGAATGCCTTACAAAGACTAGGTTAGTAAGGTACTATTGGTATTACATTAGCTTCCCAGACGTCAGCTTAGTAGCATTTAACAAAAAGGCATAAAGCCGCCGCCGCGCCGCGACGCGAAATGAAAGGTGTTCGTTGGAGCGCATTTCCTTCACTGGAACTTAGACCGTCCGCCGCTCAAGAGCTTAGACCAGGAGCATGACATTATAAAAGCAATAATGACACGGATGCAATAGTGCATTTTGATGCAACTGTGCAAAGTTTATCATAACACTCGAGGCGCATAAAAATAAAACGTGAGATTTGACGTGTGACGGTACCATTTTTCAAAAATCTGTGAATGTAACTTATAGCTACAGCAGGGTAATTGCGTAACACATGACAGTAGCAATGGATTTCATTTTGACAGGCCAACAACATTCATTTCATCGTTGTTGAAAAAAAATGTGTCGTACATATGAAGCAATGGATTAGCAATATCCTTCAAAATTATTCAAGTGTGTTACGCAATTAGAGTACCTACTGAAACCCGTTTTTAGACTGATCTTATTTTTCCTGTTATTGCTATTACTAGGTAAATACTATAATTATGATACCAATTCACGAGTGGTTTGTTATAAGTTTTTAGTTATGAATAATTTTGTTAATTTTACAGTGCTTGAAATCGTCAGATACCGACAATTTAATATTGATTAATTAACCAAAACATTTGACAGCTATTTACGACGACCACCAACTTTCAGAATGTTCCCTCTTATTAAGAATTATTATTGTTTAAAACCAAGGATATTCTCGATATAGAAAATAAAATGGCCCTTTGATCAACGTGTATTCCCGAACGAGAATTTAATGAATAATATTAAATTAATTACCGTAATTAGTTTGTCAGTGGGACGAACGGAAAAAAATTAGTAATGAAAATTACTAAATAACGACGTTCACCAATCCTACTATGAAATTCCAATATGTTACTAAATTCATATTACAATAAGAATCATTATCAAATCAATCAAAATGATTTTACAGTTAGTCATAATAACCGCCCGTAATCAAATAAAACTCGACTCGGTCGACAAATCAATATTCAATTGAATTAAATTCTCTCGATGCCATGAATAGTAATTTCAATGCATTTTAAGTGACTTTAAACGATTTACCTATTAAGATATTTTAAAACTTTTTCTTTGTTACTTATACCCGGTTTACAGACTTGCATTTTAAGCATTATAATACGACGACGCGACGGGGGCCGGGGGGGGGGGGTGGAATTACGAACAAACGGTTTTTTTTAAATAAAACAGCAAAATCTAAAGGTTGGACTTTCTTTTATTGGTTTGTGAGCAAGTTCTAGTTATTTGACTACATAATTGTAATAAACATTTTAAAATTCTTTAATAAAAAAAAACAACCGAATTGATAACCTTTTCCTTTTTTTGAAGTCGGTTAAAAAAAACAAGGATTTTTTTCTTAAATTCTTGGGCAGAATCTTGACAATCCGATTTTTTTTTAATTTTACTGAGTGGATTACGGCCCTCGTCCTCTCAAAAGAGAGAAGACGTGTCCCAGCAGTGGGAAACATATAGGCTGATTATGTACAGAAAATATAGTTAGTTATACAGAAAACTTAAAAGTTTGTCGAAGATAAATCAACATAAATTCTACTATTTTTTCCACAGCCAAACTCCTGAACTAGAAAGTACTGTCGCCGACAGCTGTCAAAGTCACAGCGCAATTTAATTAGTCCGGTATTACCACAGCGTAGTTAGCAACGGCAGTATAACAAGGTGAAATGTTTTTTTTATAAATTGTTGCCGAATTTTTTTGCCCGCTGCTTGCAACTGAGCTAGTTAGTTACAGTACGGAAATTAAAAAATTGTTCATTGTTTCCACGAGAAAGTTTTTCGTATGGAAACAATGAGGTTGACTGCACTTTGTTTGGTAGTGCTAAATAAAACTGGAGTACTTTAACTTTCAAGACGGTTGTTTATTTAATCGTAAAACAGTAAGTTCTTAAGAGGGGTTATTGGTAAAACATTAACCTCGTCATTATACTCATAATTATGAACAACTTTTACTATGGGACCAATCCTGAAACCGCGAAAAAAAAATCATCTGTTCCCTACATTTTGACTTGTTAAATACGAACATAAATGTAGGGAACAAACGCCTTAACGCCTGGCAAGACTACCACAGAAACGGGTTTTGTCAGACAAACAGACAGATTTCTAAGAATTAAAAAAGTCTGTCTACAATCTGTCATTTTGTCTATTCTTCCGTCGACAAAACCCGTTTCTATGTTGGCCATGCGTGCAGGTCAGGCAAAATGTTATTGGGTTATTTCGCCAGGAAATTATGAATGGAAGCACGAATCCGTATTTGTGCTTGAATAGTAGCAACCCCTTTTATAAATAGATCTTTTCACGTCATGGGGTTTTTTTTAAACCTTTCCCAAAAACTACATGAAAACCCCAAAACAAATTAAAACAGAAACAAGATAGTTACTAGTTATACCAATGAAAACAGTTGTTAGCCCCCAAATAGTTTATGTTAAGCGAGTAGCGAGGGAGTGAGGAACGAGACTAACAGGCCTCTTGCTGTGTCTAACCGCATGAGGTAACAGAATCAGCAAGTAGGTAAACTGATAGTGGCACACTGGGAGCATTAACACTCTCCTTAAGGTGCAATTTCAAGATGGACCGCAGGCCGCAAACTGCAGCTGCAGGTTCAAGCGACACTATTGGTTTCTATGAAAACTGCGGTCAACCGGAGCCGCTAGCCGCTTTTTCACCTGTGGTTGCAGTCTGCAGCCTATCTCGGAATTGTACCTTTAAGGTTCCTACAAACAGGCGCGACACGCGATATAATCGCGCGCGACACAAAGGCATCGCTCGTTGCGCGACTTGCGGTGCCTTTGCGTCGCGCGCAATTTTATCGCGTGTAATAAAGGCTCCTTCCTTTATTGTATTCCTCGAACATATAGCCACGGTCTAATTAAATTAGCTAGCAAAACTCCGCAGACGTGATTAGTATCGATATCTAAACACAATCAAATAAATTATTACCTAATGTATTAATGTATTGTGTATTATAATTACCTTATGTTTGTGTACCTTGTATAAGTATGCAGATCACGTTAATGAAAGAAACATCAAAATTGGTTCATTCGTTTTTGAGAAAATCGCGGACATACAGGTACGGGTCGAATACAGAACCTTTTTTTTTGAAGTCAGTTAAAAACAAAGCTGATTTAATGTTTTCTTTTTTCTTGAGGTCAACGACGTCTGGTAGTAAAGTAGTAGTTAAAGTACCTATGGGTTGAAAAATCACCTTTTTTTTTGTTTTCCTTATTCTATGTGAGGCTTACACAAAAATAATGTTTTTTTTTCAATTGAAAATTTTCGAATATCTCATCTTAATCAAATCAATTCTGTTTTTGTTCTATAATGTTTAGACATCGATCGTGGAGTGAGGGGCCCGTGGCTAAATAAAAACAGCCGCACAGGTCGATCGATCAGGTTAAGCTACGCTTGCCGCGGTTGGCCTGTGGATGGGTGACCATCTTTACATAACGAGACCCCTCCGTGCCTCGGAAAGCACGTTAAGCCGTTGGTCCTAGCCGTCATTCGCGGATCTATGACAGTCGTTACGGGTAGTCAGAAGCCCGAAAGTCTGACAACCAGTCTTACCAAGGGGTATCGTATTACCCATTAACTGAGTTGTGGAGGTCAGATAGGCAGTCGCTCCATGTAAAATTCTGGTATTCAGCAGTTAGACTGGAAGCCGACCCCAACATAGTTGGGAAAAGGCTAGACAGATAATGACCATGACAATAGAACATCGAACCGGTTCTCTCCTAACCACAAAACCATGGATTGTTAAAGACACATGCCGAACCTTTCAACTGTCACTTCTCAAGAGCTAAAGCTCTCGCAGACAGACACGACGCGACATTGCGATGCGAATCTAGTGGAACAATTTCTATGATAGAAAATTGTTCTATTACAATCGCGTCGCACTGTCGCGTGGCGCCTTTTTGCAGAAGCCTTTATTCTGGGTGTGACTGTTTATGTATTTATTTAAACGCCGTCACCAAGTTCCTTAGGAGCAGTCAAAGTGATCTCAGCACTGCCACCGACGACACCGGGGAAGTGGCGAATTTTTGTGCCAACAAGATCTGAAATACAATCGTGCCAGCGACATGGAGCAGTTAAAAAAACACACAAACATGTGCCCTCCATTACCAAAACTATCACAGTTTTATTCTATTTCCAATAAAACTATTCCTCCCGTTACACAACGAGCTCATCCGCCGAGACTGTAGAATGGAGGCGGTTACGGCCCGCCCTAAAACAACCAGGCACACGGACTCCTTATTTGAAATGCAAAGGGTCGCATGTTGCCACGCTTGGGACAAATCCACACCGGTTTGTAGAGAAGGTAATTTGTTTACGGTTTTTCGTGAGTCTGTTGGAAGACGTAAGAAATATGGGCTGTCAGTCCTTTCCTTGTTAAAAAGTGGGAAAAATGTTTACAAAAGTACGAGTATTTTGCTGCTGTTACCTTGTATCTCAAACAACTGACTGTGTTTGGGATTCGTTTATTTTTTTCTTAGTGAAGTCTTACTGCTAAAGCAACGCTCTAGATATCATCAGATTTTAATACTCATTGACTAAATCATGTTATTACGTTTCCACTTTTGTCCTACAGGCCTCGTCTGTGTTAGAATTAGGGAGCCATAATACACTGCACAAAGTAAGGTCTGTACTTGTATTAAATCCATTACCACACTACGAGTCTTAAGTACACCACCGCTCGCGCTCCTGCCAGGTCCATCATCAGGCCGCCTTTAATCTTATAATAATATAAACCAGTCACCAATTTAAATAACCCTCTTCATTGTGAACGTATTCTTAGCGGCCGTATCGATTCAATCGGCAACCGTTTTAATTTAAACGGCATGGCTAGAGATTGCCGGTTTGTGGCGACCGATTGGTTTGTCGAGGACTGGACAACGTTTTCTGAGAGAATTTAATATGAGCAGCTCGTGTTACTTGATTAAGGCCTTTAGAAGGCTTTAAAATAGGGTTTATTTGGTATTCAAGTCTGATGGTTTTTCCAGTGGGGTATACTTAAAGGAAATTGAAGATTTTTTTATTAAAAAATAAATAAATTCTATGTTATCAAATAAATAAATTCTACGTTATGAAATAAATAAATTCTATTTTAACAAATAGATATTTTTTTATAATTCTACGGAGCCTGGCATACCTACTGTCGCGCCATTTTGTTTTTTTGGGTGTCACGTGATCAACTTTGAACGTTAATATCTCGGAAACGTGACACTTTACGGGGTTTGGTCTTATTATGTTATACGAACACTACCTTTTGGAAGGGACGACTAGAATCAATTCTATTTTACTGACATTTTTGACGTTCAAAAGTGCTTTTAATGTGCCTATTTGAAATAAATGATTTGACTTTGACTTTATGTTTTCTGTTTGCGTTGATGTCAGCTATCGATTTGTATAGGTATCATGCATGGCCGTCATTTTGAAAAAAAAAAACAAAATGGCGTTCTGCTAGTTTTGTCACGGGGTTCAAAGCCCTTATAAATAATTATGTTTTTTGTTACAAATTTTTAGTTCAATGGACCACAGTTTAAAAAGTTACATCATCATCATCATCATCATCCACCGCCCAAAAGAAAGAAAGAAAGAAAAAAAAAAGTTTATTTGGACACAGTTTGTGAAACACAAAATTAACAAAATAAAAATAATGTTTCAAAAAACCATAGACTGTGTGCATCACGGCTGCGCCACAAAAGGTTCATTCCCGACTTCACCCATTGCTGACCATAGCCTCTCTTTTTATGTGCCTGGATGAGGCTGGAAGCACTGGAACGTGGAGATACCCACGTTCCAGTGCTTCCAGCCTCATTCAGGTTTTACCCGCGATGGTACGAGTAACAATGTCGTCCGTCCATCTCGCCGTCCGACGACCGACACTTCGACCAACAGTCTTGGAATAAAGAATCCTAACTTCCTAACTAATATTATAAATGCGAAAGTAAGTTTGTTTGTTACATTTTCACGCCTAAACCACTGAACCGATCATCCTGAAATTTTGCATATACGTTGTCAGGTGTACAGAAACGGACATAGGGTACATTTCATCCCGAAAAAAAGTGCTGTTCCCGAGGAAAACAACAATAACGTTATTATGATAATAGATGGCGCCACGTGTCTTTCGAATCAAAGACAGGACAACATGTGTCGGGTCAGCTAGTAAAATATAAATAGAAAAAAAGTAACATAAATAACACATGGAATTATATTATTAATGCCGTAACAGGTAGCGATGAAGGTGGACTGAAAGAAATAATAATGGACATCAAAAGATTATCCAATTTTCTGCTTCAATGAAAATGACTAATGTCACATCATCACAAAACAAATAATACATGTAACAGAGACTGCTTCACAGAAAAAAAACCAGCTAAGTGCGTGTCGGACATTGAAGGTAAAGGGTTCTGTAGTTGATGAATTTATCCCAAGAACAAACTTAACTTTGTGGTTTAAACAATTCAATATCTACACGAATTAGCGATTTTCGTTCTTTTTCCTTTACTTTTACTGTGAAACCTTGAAACTACGAATTAGCGATTTTCGTTCTTTTTCCTTTACTTTTACTGTGAAACCTTGCTTTTTGCCAAATTTCATGATTCTAGGTCAATGGAAAGTACCTTTATGGTTTTGATTTATTTGTGAGTATCAAAATATATATGTCGCATAAATGGCCCTATACTTATTGTGATGAGTTAGAAGCTTGATTTTTTCACCGAAATACCGTAGACTATGTATTTAATATTAATTTCAACTTGACTTCACGATTTCCTGAGAAAAAAGGGTTCCGTAAAGGTTCCGTCTTTTTCTTTTAAGGTACGGAACCCTAAAAACCTGAAAATCTTATTATTTTTCTCCTATAGCTAAAATCAAGATCTAAAAAGACCACGAACTTCACGAAAAATCCTTACCTTTTTCATTTCTGCCAAAATCGAAAACGAATCGAATGTGGGAAAACTACAGCATAAATAAACTCTTTCTCTTTTCGTGTATTTCTAGTTCAGGTCGAGTTATTCAATGGTCTGATATCAAAACATTGGATTTCGCGCCGTGCTCGCGCGCTCATCAATATAAATGTCTGTTACACTTTGGTGACACACGGATGGAATAAATCCAAGGCAAAATGTTGGTTTATCAAAGTTTGGAGATGATGAAATATTCTACTCTTCGTCGCTACTTCGTACTCTTCGAGTAAGAAGTAGCGACGAAGAAGAGAAGAAGCTCTCTTTTTTTACTTTTAATCTTAACATTAATGTTAAGGCAAGCGTTTTTCATTTGTCAGCCCTTGATGACAAATGAAAATCTTTACAGTCACCTAGTTAGTACGTGCGGACGTAGGTACGTCTCAAAGATCATAGCACACATATTAACTCGGAAAAGGATCCTCACCCTATCAACTCGAGCCATTCAGTATTCTTTGTACTCCCTACTGCAACGCACACTAATCGGAATCGTTACGTAATCGCATCGCCTCGGGACAAGCTCACGAACCACGGTGCGGTGTGTAATCAACTTGCAGTTCCCGCGCTTACGGCTCGTCGTCCCCGCGCTTACGTCTCTCCGTACCCGATCTTACGTATCTTCGTCCATCCTTGCCCCTCTCATCTCTCCCGCGGCCTGCCTGCAGCACCATCAACCAGCGCGGTCGGCGAGCCGTAAGCGCGGCGTCGCCTAACCGTAGCCGAGTCGACGTATCGGAGCTTCTGATCCGCTTTGGTCCGCGTTAGGTTGACCCCTGTTTGACGGCAAGGCGAAAGGCGATGTAAATATCAATGGTGTTAATTATCAATAGTGATCATCAATATTGCAAAACTGGGTGTTGCCTTATTTTCCTTTCTTCGAGCATTACTCTTACTAGTATAAATACTTATTAGATATTTAACAATTCTGCTGCCCACTCTCCCTGCTCGTGGATCAGTCCCAAACTCAATAATACAAAACGATGAACCGCCATCAGTTTTCGGGCTGAAGGCGCACTGACTTGGACGCCCAATGTTGCAGCTTGGTGTTTACGTACTCTACAGCTTTAAGTTTGAAATATAGCTGTTTTCAAGCTGTTTATATTTAACCGACAGGCGCAAATCTAATGGGATGTATTGATTTATGGTGTAAATAGATCTTTTATAGTTACTTATCTACTGAAAAATATTGGCGCTTGTGTCTAAGTATTAACAGTCACATGGGTCGATCGATCAGGTTAAGCTACGCTTGCCACGGTTGATCCGTGGATGGGTGACCATCTTTACATACCAAAATCCCTCCGTGCCTCGGAAAGCACGTTAAACTGTTGGTCCCGACTGTCATTCGTGAATCTTTGACGGTCGTTACGGGTCGTCAGAAGCCCGAAAGTCTGACAACCAGTCTTACCAAGGGGTTTCATATTACCTAGTAGGTAACTGGGTTGTGGAGGTCAGATAGGCAGTCGCTCCATGTAAAATACTGGTACTCACCTGCATCCGGTTAGACTGGAAGCCGACCCCAACATAGAGAACAGTACAACAACATTCATTGCGTTATATACGTTGTTGAGCAGATTTTTTTTCGTACATATGAAGCAATGGATCAGCAATATCCTTCAAAATGATTCAGATTGAGATTGATAGTGTGTAACGTAATTAGGGCGCTGGTCTAGCTGCTACAAAGTGACATAATCTCTTGAAATGCTCTTAAAACGACCTAATGTTAAAGATTTAAAGCAAGCAGCAGCATGCAGGTACCTGGGAGCCTAAAAAGGCCACTTTGGAGAATCATAAAAGGATAACATTATGAATCATAATATGGCGAAGACAGTCCGTGTTTTTCTTTTTTTCGCTTCTTTACGTAAGTACCTATAATATCAAAGAGATTGGGATTGGATTTGGATTGGATTGATTGGTATTTTAGTATAGACAAAAAAAAATAACTGAAAAATCCTTCACCAATGGGATTTGATACGATTAACTTAACAGTTAACTGTCCATTATGTTATTCTTTTAAATTCCCCTGTTATAAATTCTGTAATGTAGGTTTAACCGAAATAGTCCGAAGAATTGCCAAAATTAAGTGGTAGTGGTCCAGGGCACATTTTTTGTAGAACAGATGGGCGATGGGGCCGAAAGGTTCTGGAGTGGCGACCGCGTACCGGAAGACGTTGCGTTGGAAGGACTCCCACAAGGTGGACCGATGACCTGGTGAAAATCGCAGGAATCTATTGGACGTGAGAAGCACAGATCCCGTCGATAAGAATGTAGATAACACATGCAAAACACGGAATCCTTTTACCTAATTGCATCAAAAAGGAAGAAAACTCAAGCCGTAACATAAAGCTGCTGCTAGCTGCTCGGACATAAAATCCGTTTTACTGACAAGTCTAATCAAATAAAAGTGCTAACTGTATTGGAATGGCGAGATCTACGAACAAAGTGCTTAGCTCATCAAACCTTTAGCACTACCTGCCTTTGAATGCTTTAAATGTTGCACCTTATCCGGGATTTAAAAGATTTTCTAGAAGAACTGCGAAAGTTTGGACTACTACCTCAGACCAAATAAAACACCAAGGTCAACAGTAAAGTGAGGCCGGTTTCGTAAACATGATTGTGTGCTCATAGTTAGGTGTAGTTTGATTGTAAATGGTTGTAAATGAGTGCGTGTGAGCGTGTATGCACAGAGCGGAGGTGTAGTTTTGAAAATGATGTAACGTGAACCACCTGCAAAAAAAAACAATATTAGATCAACGTTATGTACAGACGCCAGCACATCAAGCTACTACAACCTGTCAAATTTCTTTAATAGATTTTCAACTTTATCGCCTACAGCATAAGGTTCAAGGTTTATTGGGAAAATTTGACAGTTTCGGGTAGCTTGATGTGCAGCTGAATATTTGTCCTTTCGTTTATCAATGAGTTGAGATCAATACTAGAATCAAGGGCTGAGCTAAGATTCAGTATCCAGTTGAACTGCACTTTCCGTTATGCGTTTATAACTAATTATACTTACATAATTTTAATACAGGGTGGTGGCACATCGACGCGCAAACAGAAACCATTAATTCTGCACGTGATTTTAGACTCCCTAGGGCAGTATTTTTTTGTCGGATATCAAACTCAAACTCAACTCAAACTCAAAGCATTTATTTCAATTAAACCATTTTACAGGCACTTTTGAATTGTCAAGAAGTAGGTCAGTCAGAAAAATGTGAAGCTAGTTGCCCATTCCAAAGCGTAGGTACCTATGGAGAAGAACGGACAAGAAACTCCATGGACACTCTTTTTAAATTATATTTTACAAAAATATTAGTTACATCATTACTTTTGAATTTATAATTAAATAATGTGAGAACGATGTAAAAATAAACAAGACGTCCAGAGTACAACAAATAGTACTAAAACAACAATCCAAAAATAAAAATAATTAAAAATAAGCCGAGGCAGCTACCAAAAAAAAATCTGCTGTTTCATATAAAAGTGCACCTTCACGGTCAAAATGTAGGGAACAGCTATCCTTATGTCAGCAAACGGTATTCGCGTTGTTGAATTTTGGGCCGAGCAAAAAAAAGCTATGTACTATACTTGTTTGTGTTGTTTTTGCCATCTATACTTTAAGCAGAATATTTCTTATATGTACTTGTACGTATAGAAGTATGAGGAACTGGGTGTAAAGTTCATTCATACTCTATAGAAAAGAGAGGATCCTCCGACCAAACGGGTGTTGGGTCTGGCGGGCAACTGCCCGATGATTCATGCCGTATTTATGCTAGTTGCGCGGTAAACTCTGCTTGCGAGATGCAGGATTTTGCGTGACGTCATACACAAGAAAGAGACATTTTTCCTGCAAATACAGGCTGATATTATTATATCGACATCCACCAAAGTACTAAATAATCTGTAATTTCACAACTTTCAATAGTTACAGCGTCACATAGGTATATTTCCGCTGCAGAATGGATCGGATCTACTCTCTCAACTTGGTACTGAGAAACTCATTCATACTTTGTAAAGCAGTGTCGCGTCTACCATCAGACCTTTAAAAGTCTTACATGTGGTATTTGCCAATGACATAGAGTTTGCTGGCAGTGCCTTTTTGAAAGCCCTCAGAACTACTTATTTCTATAATCTTTTGTTACTACTTCCTTAAAGGAAAATGTGTATTTTTTGCCTACTGAGACATTCCGATTGGAAAACCCGTAGTAAAACTATAGTAAAAATTATTCAAAATCAAAAGTCATTTCAATTCAATTAATCTTTATTGCAATCCATAATTTAATGTACACATACAGGAGGTAAATCTATATATCTATATACTAATAATAAAGCTGAATAGTTTGTTTGTTTGAACGTGACAATCCCTGGAACTACTGCTCAGATTTGAAAAAATCTTTTTGCATTTGATAGCCCATTGAGGAAGGCTATAGGCTATTTAATATCAAGCTATGACCCTTAGGAGCCGAGCAAAAAGAAAAAAAAGTCAGAATGAACGCTAAGCGAATACGAAGTGTTGCGACGAGGTGGGAGTATAAGAAATTTCACGCGGATGAAGTCGCGGTCAAAAGCTAGTAGGTAATTATTTAAGTAAATAATAATGACATAGGACAGTAACTGGGTTGTGGAGGCCTGATAGGCTCCATGTAAAATACTGGTATTCAGTTGCATCTGGTTAGACTGGAAACCGACAAGGTAATGCTGCGGTAACCAATTTATTACTCGAAAAGAGCTGTTACTCTGATTCTGATTGATTGATGATTGATTGATCTGTTTGATGATTTCCCCAAACGCATAAAAAAAAAAAGCTGTTACTGGCAGGTTGTACCATTATTTTACTATCGTAAATAAATTCATCTTAACTGCCCACAAAACCACAAGTGTCATCAATACTTGATCTGTTAGCACCTTTGAACACTATAAACTACAGTAAGGAATCATAAAACGAAGAAAAGTGCCTCTAAAAGTGCTATAAACTGGTCGACACTGCCACAGATTTCGAACCTCTAGGTATTAGCACCTCGATTTCCCATCTGCTGCCATCGATTTCTTTAATGTGCATCGTAAAATGCGCTGCCAATACGGTTTATGCAAACTATTCGGTTTGATCCCACAAGTATTGAATATTTATCTACCTATTGTTTTATAACTCAATTAAAATTCATAATTACCTACCTTCCGTACGCAAAATACGCGCATTGACGTGGAGTTGCAGACACCAGCCCTTATTACCTATGATTACTTACCTCCCTTGAACGCATGATCATTATTGATCATCCTCCTACCACAACTTACCTTAATTTATTTAGGGTCTTTTTTTCCACTTTACAGTGTTTATGTCCTACCACAAAAACTGCTAAATTGGACGGCTTTATATAGTTTGAGATCCTTTCAGCATTCAGCCAAGGTGAACAGTACCGAAATTGAAGTCCCCGCAAGATACAAAAGGTACATCTAGCACAATTCTAGCGCCTTTACAAACTATAAGGCAGCGTGAAACAGCGCGCCGTCCGTCCGCAGATTGCTATGAACGGAGTGCCAGGCGTTTGAAATTGCTTTCCACTATGACGGTACATGCAAATAGAACTATCCAGTAACCAGTAAAGCCTTTGAGACTGTTTAGTGTTAAACGAAAATTCTAGTAGCTGTTTAATTAAACTGACCGATACGGATTTTGATGCAGGTGTGATTAAGTAAGGTAAACTTGATTAAATTATGTAATTAAAATAGAGTTCAAATATATACGTGATATTAGATAATAGATACTACAATATAATTAGTTTTAAGTTATCTTGCTGCGCCCTAACAAGGTCATGTACTCACTAGTTTACCATAACCATACCATAATCAGCCTATAATGTTCCCACTGCTGGGACACAGGCCTCCTCTCGGTGAGAGGGAGTGGGCCGTAATCCACCACGCGGGCCCAGTGCGGATTGGTAGATGTCACATGTCTTCGAATTTTTGGTTCTAGGACATGCCGGTGCTCACTAGTTTAAGCCTAGCGTCTGTGGTATAACTATGATTGTGTACATTGTGCATTAAATAAATAAATAATTAACATTTAAATAAAAACATTTATGGACTAACATTATACAGTTTTTCTTAAATCTACATATGTCAAGTTCATCCATGATTTGTGCCTGAACTAGTTAATCCTGTGTTTCAGGCGATTGGAGGTATCATTATTTGATTAAATAATCACATATTTATCTTATTGGTATTATGTAAAATTATATAGGTATAACGAACAATATACACTTTAGCACAAGTAATAACTTCTCTGTATCTTCATAGGACATAGTTTGAAAAGCCTCCATAGGAATTTTCTTGCAGTTACTATGATTCCTTATATAACCTGAGGTTATCGGTGTTGGAATATAACCTCGATTATTGTGTATGCGACTACTTCACAGAAAACGAAAAGTGATTTTCTTTTCATTATAACATGTTAATTGAGAAAAATATGCAATGATTGTAAAATATTTTAGCGTTACAAATAAACAAGTTACTTACTCTATTATTAATTACCATATTACCTACCACAATCGGTAACTACAGTGGACAGTGGTGTCAAGGAAAGCTGGAGGGTATGAGCAGTGCCGGATTAGCCCATAAGCAAATTAAGCAATTGCTTAGGGCATCAAGTCTCGGGGGGCATCATAAGGCAGATACAGTAGGTACTGAAACAGTATTTGCTAGCACATGAAAGGCAAGGCTGTTTATCAAGACCCAAAAGTCACTCTAGCTAGAGATGTGCGCCAATCTTTACAAATCGCTCGTCGATGTTTTGGAAAAATACGAAGCCATAGTGAATAGGAGGGCCCCTTCAGGCGTGGATTGCTTAGGGCATCAAGTAATCTTAATCCGGCACTGGGTGTGAGGTCCTTTAGACTTCGTTTTCTAGATCAAGCAGTAAAGTTCTCAAAATAGCAAGAGGAAAATATTATTTTAATTCCAGCATGCAACTAGGGAACCTGCTGGATGCGGGGAGCACAGAACCGGTCGAAGTGGAGGTAGGTACTTGGGGGAGGCCTATGTCCAGCAGTGGACGTCTTTCGGCTGAAACGATGATAATGATGATGCAACTAGGGAAGATATGAATATAATAGAATAGTTATACTCTTTATTGTATACACCATATAAATTACAGTTACAAATGTAGAAATTTTACAAAGGGTGACACAATGGGCGGTCTTATCGCTAAGAGCGATCTTAAAACCTATACATTTTTAGGATTCCGTACCTCTAAAGGAAAAACGGGACCCTTATAAGATCATTTCATTGTCCGTCTGTCAAGACCCTTTTTCTCAGGAACGCGTGGAGTTATCAAGTTGAAATTAATCTATACTATTTATATAGCTGCATATTTTATATAGCTGCAGAGTTTGTTTGTTTGTTTGAACGCGCTAATCTCTGGAACTACTGGTCCGATTTGAATGATTCTTTTAGTGTTGGGTAGTCCATTTATCGAGGAAGGCTATAGGCTATATAATATCACGCTACGACCCTTAGGAGCCGCGCAGCGTGTGACACCGCGGGGAACAGCTAGTATCAAATACTCAGGGCTGCAGTCCCTTGGAGCAGTGAAAAAATCAAACTTAGGTCAACGCAATCAAAAGATACGGGCGTTTATGTTCCGTTTACTCGCAAGGGAATCAAAACCTATAGGGTACTTTCCGTTGACCTGAAATCATGAAATTTGGTAAGAAGCAATGTCATGTAGCACAAGTAAAGGAAAAAAATCCGAAAACCGTAAATTTGTAGTTACATTTAAAAAAACATACACTAAACCGGTTTTTTGTATAAAAAACTGAAAACTTACCTACTTACATAAATGGTCGATCAAATTTGTTACAATCAATGACGTCACAATATAAATACTGCAGTACATGGCTGTGCATTGTAGAGGATAACCTGTGTATTATAATTTCGAAGGTGAACTCCCGAGATCAAAGCGATGACCTCACAGTGTCGCGTTTCAATGCAGCAGCGCTAACCGCAGGGGCGTCCCCTTGTACATTATGACATGACAGAATGATATTAGTGTCGATTCTGTTGTTCACAAACTAAACTAAATTTAATTTCAGTGCATCTATTTCTGTCTGTTTCATTAGGAAAAGGACAGAAGATAAATTTAAGTTTAGTACTGTCAAATTAATCAGCGCACGACATAAATTGACGTAATTTTAGTAGGCAAGTTTAAACTTGTATGGAGTACGTCAGGCGCCCAATAAATAAAATAAATAAATAAAATAAAATTGATTTTCTGTCCTTTTCATGAAATAGAATGAAAAAGATGCACTGAACGTAAATTTAGTTTAGTTTGTGAACAACAGAATCGGCACTATATTGTCTATTGGCAATGTAGTAAGTACATTTTGGTACACGTAGGTAGGTTACCTATAGGAAGCCTAACTTTTTATGTCATTTATGTAGGACTAGCTTTTGCCCGCGGCTTCGCCCGCGTGGAGGTCGGAAATTATTCACAGAAAATTCAACCCCCCATTTCACCCTCTTAGGTGTGGAACTTCGAAAAACCCATTCTTAGTGGATACCTACTCTTCACAAAGAACACACCCTTCAAATTTCTAAGGCTGTGCGTTGATATATCAGTCAGTCAGGACTTTGAATTTTATATAGGTCTAAGTATAAATACCAAGTTTCGAGATAATCGGACCGCGTGTTAAAACTCTTTCATACTAATTTTGACACCCCCCAATACCCCTTTCGGGGGTAGTTTAGAAAAACCAAAAATGCCAAACTTCATAATTTACCTAGATCAGTATTCTTGCCAAGTTTCAAGTTTATTAACCAAATGAATAAGAGTTTTCATATACACTGTATTCCCGCTTTTCACTTCCACAGGGGTGGAATTTCGTAAAATCGTTTGGGGTATGTTCATTACTTGACTCAAAGATTATTTGTACGAATTTTTGAGTTAATCAAGCCACGCAGTAAAATCTTCCCATGTATAATTAACTATCCCCCTTTCACCCCGTCAGGGGTAGATTTTAGAAAAACCCTGATACACGTTATTCTTCATTTTTGGTTTTAAGTATAAAGACAGCGTTTCGAGGTAATCGGAACGACCGTTAAAATTCTTCCATACAAATTTTGACATCCCCCAATCCCCCTTTAAGAGGTAGTTTAGAAAAACGAAAAATGCTAAACTTCATAATTTACTTAGATAAGTATTTCTGCCAAGTTTCAACTTTATTAACTCAAGGAATAAGATTGTTCATACAAACTTTCATCCCCTATTTAACTGCCTTAGGGGTTGAATTTCAAAAAATACTTCCTTATTCCTTGTATACATTACAAAGGGAACCTCTGTGCAAAATTTCAGCTCTCTAGGTCCAAGGGTTTGGGCTGGGCGTTGATGAGTCAGTCAATCAGTCAGTCAGTCAGGACTTTTCTTTTTATTTATATAGATAGATAGATAGATGTATTGTAATCTATACATATAATTCAAACTGAAGTGTCTGTCTGTAATGTCAAAATACCAGCTTTTTACTAAATGGATATGAAAGTACTAGCAGCGCCCCGCGGTTTCACCCGCAAAAGTGTCGATCCCGTCGGAATATCAGGATAAAAACTATCCTGTGTCCTTTCCCGGGACTCAAACTATTTCTATACCAAATTTCATCTAAATCGGTTCAGCTGTTTAAGCGTGAAGAGGTAACAGACAGACAGACGGACACACTTCGCAATTATAATATACATATTATATGAAATTTACGCTAAATAGGGCTAACCATATTTAGCGTAAATATCATTAAACGAGTCACGATGATCAACAAATTTTAGGAATTAGATTATAATAAATTATCAATAACAATCTTACAAGTGTGTTTATTTATCTATACATAGGCATATCTATACACTATACAGGCTGCTTACTCTTGAATCATTTTATCATGTACTTACTTAAATTATAATAGGGAAATGATGCGGACATCTCAAGTGGGTACATTTATTAGTAATAGGTACTTATGATAATGTCAGTTGTATGTTCTTACGGCATCGTCAGCTTTCATTTATCTGAACAAAATTTCACATCAAATGTTAAAATTCATGGTCTTCCTTTTATTTCTGACACTATGTTATTTAGCAAAAAATAATCCTTATGATGAAGCCTTTCGATCGGTATGATATAGCTACGGGGCATTTTTTTTCTCGGGTAGCGGTTTCGATTCCCGGTTCAACCATGTAATTATTTAAAAATCTATGAATGCAGTTTAAATTGTTTTTTAAATTAAAATAATGTCTTCTTTCAGTAAAATGTTCCATCTACAATATTCAAGGTACTTTCCCTCCATGTGGCATAGCCGTGAGACGCCCTGTATATGTCTATACATATGTACAGAGATGCTAACAACATAATAAATTATTATTGTACAGTTCAGTTCGCCTGGAACTATCAATGGTGCGACACGTTACACAGTGATGTGAACAATAAGGAAGTGTGTTGAAAACTATAAAGTTTATTGGTTTATTAACGTTGACAAATACTGTGAACATTTTATTTAAGGTGATACTTTTTTAAAACCAAGTGATTTTTTTTTATAAAATAATAACGCTGCAAACACTTTTTTAAAAGAAAATGATTTTTTGTTTATAAAATTATAAGGCTACAATTACTTTTTTTAAAGTAAGTGATTTTTTGTTTATAAAATTATAAGGCTGCAATTACTTTTTTTAAAGTAAGTGATTTTTTGTTTATAAAATTATAAGACTGCAATTACTTTTTTTAAAGTAAGTGATTTTTTGTTTATAAAATTATAAGGTACTTACCTACTTGCACATCTGTCTGTAACGTATTGTTTACAACAATAATAATAATTGTCTGTGATGTGATGACTCTAAAATCTGGGTACAGTATATGGTAGCAATAAAAAAACCTATACTTTGTCATGAAGAGTTTTCGAAGGTGCCTACTCTCGGTGGCAGGGACACAGACGCTCAACCTGTTATCATGGATTCATTACATGAGTCTGAACCATACTGCGTTAAAATTTTTCATCGGTTATTAAATAAAAAGCTGTTCAGTTTATAAGAGAAGGCACAGCACCAGGAAATGTGGAAGAAAATGGTGAAGGCCTTTGCCCAGCAGTAGGGCGGAACAGGCTAACGGAAAAAAAGGTAGGTACATTTAGACCGCATGTATTGCACTTTTCTATAAAACAAGCTTCGAGTACTATAATTACTGATCGAAGTAAACAAGAGATTTTTTTTTTGATAACTGACGAAATATTTCTACGATACCGGTCCAGAACCATGTGCTGAAGTTATGGTTACAGTTTGTGAGTCGTTGTCCCTGCCAGCCTGTTAATTAATTGAAATTGATGGTTTCACTTTGATCTTGACCATGAGATCGTTACCCTAGTCAGCACGATTTGGCACGAAGTTGTACCTACAAAATTAAATTACTTCGTAGACAAAATGTGTTTCTGTAAGACATATTCTCTAGTAAATATTTGTTTTGTTTTTTCTCAACGTCGTAGTTGTAACTTTGCTTTAGGTAGGTACTTGTGTTGTGAACCTTCGTATTTACTCGTATGTGTATCTATTATAGGTACACACGCCAGAGCTACTACAATCTGTCAAATTTCTTTAATAGATTTTCAATTTTATCGCTACACCATAGGGTTCAAAGTTGATTGGGAAAATTTGACAGTTTCGGGTAGCTTGATGCACTGTTGTGCGGTATTTTTCGTACTTTAAACAAAACAACTCGATGTTTCCTTGTCATCAATCTTGCGAAATCGCTCATAAGCTCGTATTAGCAGATTTTGGACGGCCGCAGCAGTTTGACTCCAATCATCTTTTATTAGTAGAGTCCAAGGCCAAACTTTGTGTTATGAACAGCGAAGTATTTGTATAACACACTCGGGCGTGTTATGTTATTCCCTCGGCGATTTTTTTACGCGCACTGGATTTTCATCGCACTGTTTAGCGCCGAGAGTTAAAAATCCAACACTGTGTTTTTTGAGACGCTGGGATGTGCTCTGGGGCCCAAGTCTGCTATTTTTATAAATTCGTCATTCCAACACGATCCCATTGTTATTTTGCTAAAAGTTCGTAATCTGCTAAATTCATAATGGTCGATCAGTGGTCGGTCAATGGCACAGAACATATACGATACTCGTAACGAATTAAAAGCAATGACTGCACAATGACGTTCTAATGGTAGGTCACTGATCAAAGGAACTGTCAAAATTTTAGCAGATTACCGCCTAAGTCAGTAATTAATTTGTCATTATGGTACGAGATTACCATTCTATGCCATTTCTTTCAATGGAGTGTCAGTGGTTGACCATTAGAAAGTCATAATGACGGCATTATATTAGTAGATTACCAAACTTGTCAAAATCAACAATTATGAAATCAATGATAGACCATTCTGACACTATTGTAATAGCAGACTTGAGGCCCTGTTAGATTCTTAATGTTCGGGTCAACACCGACAGTTCTAATCCAGTGCGCGATAAAATCCCGTCGCTATTAGTAATTTTACGGCCGTGCTAACGTGGCGTGGGCTTGCCATGCCAAGGTCAAAGTCATTTTGATGGTTCAACAACATTCATTGCGTTATTTACGTTAATAAACAGACAAATGTTTTAAATAGATATTATTAAAATAAAATTAAATAGATATTTTAGATAGTTTCTAATTTAAACTTTTTTTTAATATACAGTGTTTGAGTTAGTTTATTGTTTCCTTTTATTTCGATACCTAACCACCTACCTAGATGGTCGTAAGAGGCTACAAATATTAATTTGTAACAATAGGGCTAACCCTATTTAGCGTAAATTTCATTAAACGTTGAAAATATAAAAGGAAGACCCTGAATTTTAACATTTGATGTGAAATTTGGTTCAAAAAATGAAAAGCTGACATTGCCGTAAGGACATAGGTACAGCTGACATTATCATAAGTACCTATTACTAATAAATGTACCTACCCACTTGAGAAGTACGCATCATTTCCCTATTATAATTTAAGTGTATGATAAAATGATAAAGAGATACGTAATTAACAGTATGGTAATATTCAACAGTATGGGACAAATTTTAGTATCTGGGCTATCACAGTAGCCAACACAAAAAAATTTATTGAGATAATAAGAATAAATATTCGATCGCTATTACATGGGGCTAAAACAAATCTGGCAAAATGTGAGTGTAAATACCTCTACCTAACCCTTGGGGGTTACAGGCGTGATGTTAAAGAAAAAAAGAATAAAATTTTATTTGGGAAACACAGGAAACACAAAAAGTAAAAAATTAAGCATTTATAGCTTAGCTATATAACAGTTACTTAAATTACAAACAATAAAAAAAACCGGTCAAGTGCTAGTCGGACTCGCACACCGAGGGTTCCGTACAAATTTGTAGGTATGTAAATAGTTTATCACGGGTCTTTTTTTAATGTAACTACAAATTTACGGTTTTCGGAATTTTTCCTTTACTTGTGCTACATGACCTTGCTTCTTGCCAAATTTCAAGATTCTAAGGCAACGGGAAGTACCCTATACATTTTATTTCCCTTGAGAGTGTCGAAATATACGTTTTCTGCGGCATAAACGGTCGTATCTTTTTCTTACGTCGACTTAGAAGTTTTATTTTTTCACAGCTTCAAGGGACCGCAGATCTGAGTATACGGTTTTAATTTCAACTCTATACCTCCAAGCGTTCCCGAGATAAAGGGTCTTGACAGACAGAAAGTGATCGTATAAGGGTTCCCTATTTTTCCTTTTGAGGTACGGAACCCTAAAAGAGAAATAAACCAAAAAAAAAAGACCTGTGCGAGGCCAAAAAAGCTCTCTGTTATGATACGTAGAATAATTATCGAAGCTGCACGATTTTCAAAGCGTTTTTGGAACAGGAATTTCGCTGCTATACAAAGTATTTTTCAATAAAAAAATATATATAACTAGCTTCTGCCCGCGGCTTCGCCCGCGAGCTATGTCGATAAAAACCATCCTATGTCCTTCCCCGGGATGCAGTCTATCTCTCTGCCAAATTTTATCGAAATCCGTTTAGTGGTTTAGGCGTTAAAAGGCAACATACAGACAGACAGAGTTACTTTCGAATTTATAATATTAGTATGGATAGGTTTTTTCTTTCTCTTTTTCTATTCTCACATAAATTTTCTTTTAATTTCAGATGACGTACAAAACAACAGCCGGCTTACTTTTATTAAGTTTGCTTGTATCAAGTGAGGCTTTACGAATTTTAGTATGTTATCCTATGACATCGAAGAGCCACAGCATTTTGGGACATGGAGTTGTCAATCGACTGTTGGAAGCTGGTCATGAGGTCGGTACATCTTATATTTTTTTTTAGATAAAACGCGAAACAACCAACACGCAAAATAACCAATACGCAAAATGACCAATCTCAATTACTCATATTGACCAATCTTCTTATTACGCATATTGACCTACATATCAATGACGCAAAATGTAAGTAGGTAAGCTTATTATACATTTTTTTTTTCGGGAATTACATGGTTTTACTTACATAATTACTTTTTAATTACATTGTATGGTTGCGGTCGGTCGGTAGGCGACGTAGGATGCAAGAGCTAGCGAAGGGCACCCCGAGGTTCGGTTTTGTTAGGTTACTTTAAACCCTTTATACAGATATAGGAGCCCCGCGCAACGGGTCTCCGTCGACATTGGATGCAAGAGCGAACGAATGTCATGTCATTTCACGTGTAGGTCATTTAGCGTATTGGTCATTAAGCGTGTTGGTCATTTAGCGATTGGTCATTTCGCGTACCTATGACGTTAACCATCGTTGGTCAAAATGCGTATTAGTCAATATGCGTCGTAACGTACGAGAAGTGTCATTGTTGCTGGTGTAGGTATTTTGTACTTATAGATATATTCAGGTTGGTAGGGACATTGACATGTATTTAGTACAGTCACGAGCTTATGTATGTATACACTTGGCTTTGTTCAAAGGCGATTTTCTCCTTTATTTTTGAAAGAAATTTTATATTATTAGGAACAGTATTTTCGAACCCATAGGTGTATGTAAAGTGTCGTATTTCAACGTTGCAATCGTTATTTCGTGAAAAAATCGCAACTGAAAGTTGCCAAGTGTTGACATATTAGTGCTCGTGACTGTACATGATTCTGAAACGCCTTGCGTTAAAATTTTTGGTCGGCTATCAAAAAAAAAATCTGTCGTTTCATAGAAAAGTGTGTGCGGTGAAAATGTATGGAACAGCAATATTTTTTTTAATATTTACGGAATATTTCTCAAATTTTCCCGATCTTTGAACCTTATGCTTTAGCGATAAAGTTGAAAACCTATTCAAGAAATTTGACAGATTGTAGTAGCTAATGCTGGCGTTTGTACAAAACGTTGATCTAATATTGTTTTGTTTTTGCAGGTTGTTCACATTACGTCATTCCCGCGTAGCGAAGTGGTGCCTAACCTAAGAGAAGTCAATGTCTCTCATATAGTTGAAGTATTTATGACAGATAATTATGACAGTCAGTTTAATACAGATTAATATGATTCAAGCATCACATAATATCATTATGTTATTAATAATTAATAGTTCTCCAGACCGTATTTCAGCTATGGCGGCCAATCTTAACAGAGACTAGCCTGTGGCGTGGGAGATGTTATAGCCACAAGTGTGTGCGCAGACACAGGTGCCCTCTCTCTTTCCATACTCTCTTAGTCCAACGGGACGGCAATCCGCCGACCGGATAGACACCAACGACTTAACGTATTCTCCGAGGCACGGGGGTATTACACCGCCAACTTCCAAACTCCGGGGTGTTACTAACAAAATCCTAATAGAAAAACCCAATAACACTTGCCCGACCTGGGAATCGTACCCAGGAGCCCACGCTCAGCAGTCGCGCTCGTGACCACGGGAACAACGCGGCAGTCGCCTTTTATGTTATGTTGAAGGTACAAAATGACGGAATACGATGCAGGTGAAGGTTGCCTGGAAGAGATCGCAGAAAGCGATAAGGCCGCCCATTGTATGTTTTGTAGTGATAATTGTATTTTTGTTATGTATTTTCTGGTATAACATAAATAAATAATGACATGTTCGCAAAAGAAACTACAATACTAGCTATATACATAACACAGATCAAATAGATTTTGTTCCGTGTCGGAGCATTGGTAATATCATGATGGTTTTCAGTATAAATTGCAGAACCTTTGAACTTGTTTTAAAACAAAATATTCTTGCAAATCTTGTTTTAGCAACTGCCTAAGATCAATGAAGACTGAGGACATTTTAACACATTTAAGAGAAAGAGTAAATTATTTCAATCAACAGATTTTTATACCATAGACTTTAGTCTTAGTTAAATCCTTTTTAGGGTTCCGTACACGGGTGCCAACGGGACCCTATTACAAAGCCTTCGCTGTCCACCCGTCCGTCTGTCTGTCAGCGGGCTGTATCCCATGACTCAGGCAGACTAACTACTATACATTTGCCGATACGCGGTTTCCACACGCGGGTTTCAAGAACACGTGTACCCCAACAGTCATCGGTTCTACGGCTAATATGTATGGCTGGCCTATTACACACATCAAAAGTGTCTAGGGATCAACATATATTTTTGCAATAACTTTTCTCCTGATTGATATTAATTAAAATTTTCTTTAAGGATTCATCAAATAAAGTGTTTTCGTTTGTCACAGTAACGATAAACCAAGTCACCTTTGCATTAATAAAGAAATTTGCCATTTTCCTAATAAAGGGATTTTTGACATTTGAACCACTAACACAAAAGTTCGAAAAAAAGACTGAAATAACAGTTTTCTTTAAAATTTTATTGGGTAACTTAAACAATTAATAATCCGTGTTTCTACCGCGAACACTAACAACACAAGAACATCGGTTCAAAATGAGTTCATCCAAATCACGCTGTGGAATGGCCGCCCATGTTCGTTGCAACAACAAAAAAAGGTCTTCTTGCGACTGGATACCCTCCATATTCGGCAGAGCTCTTCTCTGTAGCATATCCCATGCATGCTCAATCGGGTTCAAGTCTGGCGACTGAGCAGGCCAGGGCAGGACATTGATGTTAGCTGCGGTGAGAGTCTGTCTTACAACTCTTGCGGTGTGCGGTCGTGAATTATCATGCATTAACTGAAATAAGGGACCGATTTGCACTTGTAGAGGAACGATGACGTCTGATACAATCGTCTCAGCATAAATTTGAGCGTTGAGGTTGCCTCTGATCCAAATCAACTCAGTTCTTCCGCCGATCCAAATACCCGCCCATACCATGATGGTTCCACCACTATAAGGATGGACTTCCTGCCAGGATTTTAATCACTGTTGGCATCCAGGGGTTCTCCAGTGTCGTATACGTCTTGTATCCGGTCTCATACCAAAACGAGACTCATCAGAAAAGCACACGAAACGCCATTATTCTTCTGCCCAATTTCTGTGTTCAAGAGCCCATTGATATCGAATCCTACGATTGTGCATTGCTATAGGTGGTACCCGTAGCGGTCTTCGGGAATGAAGGTTCACTTCATGCAAGCGGTTTCTGACTGTTTGGTCGCTAATTAAGTTCCCTGAAGAGTGATGAAGCCTCACGGCTAACATCATGGCGGTTATTGTTGGAGCTCTTCGAGTTAAGATTTGAATGTATCGGTCTTGTCTCCGTGTGGTGCAGCGATACCGTCCTCCATGGCGCTCAGCCACGGTACCAGTGCTTCGGTAACGTGTCCAAAGTCGACTGATAACACTCTGACTTGTATTCAGAGCTAAAGCCACAGTACGTTGCCGGGAACCAGCTTCTATCATTCCCACGGCTCTGAGCATTTCTTCCCTGCTTAAATGACGTCGCCGCTCCATAATAACGTTGGTTTTAATCAGTAGTAGGGAAACAGTAGCACTAATAATGTCTTCAATGCGTTGTATGTTTTTATAGGGAAAATATTGACAGCTGATTTACATCTTTTACTCGAATTTGATTCACAGTTCCCGATTCAAATTATGAAATGCACCAAAAAGGATCCATATAAATTTATAAAATCATAAATTTATTACAAAGCCACATCTCAATCTCAAGAAATCCGCATAAAAATGCTTGATCCCTAGACACTTTTGATGTGTGTATTTGATGTACAGAACGCTATTCCTAATTTCCAAATCATTTTTTATTTTCAGATGAAGCTTTCACACTTAAGAACTTAATTGGCAAAGAAAACTTTGGAGAATCAGTTCTATTCCTCTACTTCGTTTTCACGATCCATAAGAGTTTTTTGGAGGATCCAACCGTTGTCGAGTTATTTAGTGACCCTAATGAGAAGTTTGATGCTGTTATCTTAGAATGGTTCTTCACTGAAATGAATGCTGGGTAAGTCTAGTTGTATTTATAACATCACATACTAGTATTCTCTGACTTGTTTGGGTTCCGTACACAAAAGGTGCCAACGGGTCCTTAGTAAGCCTCCGCTGTCCGTCCGTCCATCCGTCTGTCAGTCAGCAGGCTGTATCTCATGAACCGTAATAGGTAGACCGTTGAAATTTTCACAGAGTGTGTATTTCTATTGCCGCTATAACAAGAAATAATAAAAATTAAATTAAAAATAAAAGGAGGGCCTTCATACAGGAAACGCGTTTTTTGCCTTGAGGTACGGAACCCTTCGTGTGCGAGTCCGACTCTCACTTGAACTGCTTTTTTTTCTTATGTAGTTGAGTGGCAAACAAACTAGTGGCCTAATTGATGGTAAGTCGTCACCGAGGCGATCTCTAATATCAAAAGTATCGCAGAAGTGTTGCCATCTTAGAATAAAATCTGAAATATCTCATATTATGCCTGTAAACAGCTACCACTAAACGCTCATAATCAGCCTATAATGTTCCCACTGCTGGAACACAGGCCTCCTCTCTGTCAGAGGGAGTGGGCCGTAATCTACCCACGCAGGCCCAGTGCGAGTCGCTAGATGTCACATGTCTTCGAATTATTAGTTCTTCACGATGTTTTCCTTCACCGTTTTGAGAGCAGTGGTGATGAAATAATTTACACAAAGTAAAGCGCCTGTCTGGGTTCGAACCTACGACCTACAACTCGTAAGTCACGGCCGTTACCACTGGGCCACCACTGCTCATAAACGTCTAAACACCTGCCTCCTGTAATTAAGTACAAAGTTACTTAATTGTGGATTTTCCTTCCATATTTTTTGATTAGACGTCAATTTTTCCTATAATTTGTTGTATCGTTATTAGTAATTTATTAAGAAGATTTTTATTTATTTCACAGAATCCCAGCACTGTTCGACTGTCCCTTGATCTGGGTATGTTCAACGGAGCCCCATTGGCATGCACTAAGAGTAATGGATGGAATCACCAACCCAGCGTACACCTTAGACCTGTTTACAAAACACCAACTTCCACTGAATTTCTGGCAGAGAGCTGAAGGGTTATACAAGCTTGTGAAAAAAAACTTGCAGATGTAAGTGAAGGTGTTATTTCTTATGCGAGTGCTTAACGTTAACTATGCCTTTCATGAGTCAAAATCAAAATATTTTATTTCACATAAACCTACATGGGCACTTATGAAACGTCAGAAGCTAGGTGCACGGTTCCAATTAATCGTTTCTTAAGGAGAAGAACCGGCAAGAAACTCCACGGTTACTCTTTTTAAAAATAATTGGCTTTTACAATGTTTTCAAAATACAGTAGTTATGGGAGGACAGTGTAGGCCTGTCAACAAGTACCAGGTACTTGATAAAATAATAAATGGTCAACAGATCTAAAGTCTACCAGGCCTACAAAGTCCTCACATTTACACAAGAGTGCATGAAGACACTGCCGTCGTACGAACATAGGCTCCTAAGCACTCTGTACTTAGATATGAGCTATGTTGAGCACTTGACCAAGTGTGTTGTGGTGATTAAGAATTCTCTCTGATTCTCTGATTCTCTCTGATTTCTATATTGTGCTTAGGTATGTAAAGTTCTCCAGACCGTATTTCGGCCACGGGGAACAATCTCAACGAAGCCTTCGGCGCGGGAGATATTATAGTGCACAAGTGTGTGCGCAGACACAGGTGCACTCTCTCTTTCCTAACTCTCATAGTGCGATGGGACGGCAATCCGACACGACCGGAGAGAGATCAGGCGCAGCACCAACGGCTTCACGTGCTTTACGAGACACGGGGGTATCACACCGCCAATTTCCAGGCTCCGGGCTGATAATAAGAAATTCCTAATGGAAAAAATCAACATAGTTACTAACACTTAGTAGTTAGTTACTTAACATACTTAGGTATGTGCAAGAGGTCAAAGACAAAATTTTCATCAGAAGTTTGGCGGAAACATCCCAGCGCTGATTTTCTGGATTCGTTTTCTTCTCTACTGAACGTTATTTCTCCTGAAAAGTTTATTTTGTTTATCGTATGTATGTATGTATTATTACTTATTCTTGTATTTTAAAGTTATTTCCGAGCAATCTATCCCGTATGTTGCACCTGCCAATCCTGCCATGTTTTGTCTCTGCATCACCCTAATATTGACTGGTAGAAAATGCCTTAGGCATTAATCCGCCTTTGTACAGTATTTTTTTACTTGTGCATAAAGTTTTAATAAACAAATGAAATTTCCTCAATCACCACACCACGCTTGGATGACGTTTCAGTGATCTCAATTTGTTATTAATTACTAGCTTTTGCCCGCGAATTCGCCTCGTACGTAACATAGCACCAGGGTAAAAAGTATTCCAATACCTAACCCAGGTCATATTCTGTGCTTATGCCAAATTTTATCCAAATCCGTTCAGCCGTGAAAAGGTTCGAGGCAATAGAGAGTTACCTTCTCACAGACACGGTCCCAATTTCGAAAAACAATAGTTCGACTACTCATTAGTATGAATAAGCAGTACGAGGAACTCCTAGCGTTACCTCAGTTTTCGCCACTTTTGTGTGGAGAAGGGAAGCTTGTAATATGTAAGAAATTCAGCCAGTTAAAGTCTAGGCCACTTTTTACACTTAAAAAAATGTTTTTAACTTCATGCTATCCATTTTCCAGATTAGTTCTAACTCAGTTTGAAAAACGGGTCTACAATAGCTACTACCCTGAAATAGCGGCCAAGCGAGGGGTGACGATGCCGTCGTACGAAAATGCTGTGTACAACGGATCTCTGATGTTCCTCAACTCTCACCCCTCCATAGGAGGAGCGATGAAGCTGCCTCAAAATACTGTGAACATTGCAGGATATCACATCGATAAGACCAGGCCTTTGCCACAGGTAATGCTATTTTTTTTTCCGAACAAGTAATCGTGGGCCCAGGAAGTGATGGCGGGATGAACTGGACTTCTTTTTAAAGCATAGGCCTAAAATAGTTCAGCCTATAATATTCCCACTGCTGGGATACAGGCCTCCTCTCGGTGATAAGTGGGCCGTAATCCATCATGCGGGCAAATTGCAGGCTGGTAGATGTCATGTCTTCGAATTTTTTGGTTCTAGGTCATGCCGGTTTCCTCACATATTTTCCTTCACCGTTTTGAGAAAAAAAAAACCAACCCCTATCCTATCCTGGAAATCTCTGTTTCTAAGGAAAATCTAAAATCGGTCTAATTTGGCTGTAACACAATTTTTCGAAAATGTTCTTAAGTAATTTTGTAGACCTTCGTATTCTGCGTATGCGTAAGAAGTTTCATTAAAAGCGGTTCATGCATTTCGAAAAACAAGGGCTTGAAAGTTTAAGTATAAGAAATGCCGTACGTCGTAAACACTCTTAAGTACCTTTGTGTTGTAGATACACATTGATGTGACAATATTATGGAACAAGGATTGTAAACAATTAAATGAATACTAACCACATATTGACGATGTGAGTCCAGGACTAATAAAATTGATTGTAAGGATATTTAGTAACCCACATTTATTTACCTGTTTTGATGCTCTTGGGGAAAACTGTAGTGTAAACGTGACACTATTGGTAATTGTTTTTAGCAGATAAATAAAAGATATGATACTTAGATTTAATTATATTACTATAAATATCTATTATTCTTATATGTTCAAAGAGATACTAAGCCTTATTAACTAAATTATGTTACCTATTAGAAATGTTATAATTTTAATATATTAATGTTTTAAAGTAACACTTAACATATTTAAATATCTGTACATATGCCAGTCCATGGCAAAACATGTAAGATCATAACTTTATTTATAAGACCATAATGTACCATGTTTTAGAGCAAATAAATATATTATAGTATATTTAACAAGCGTGTTTAAGACAGTTGAGTGCTAATAGCGAGGCTACAGGCGCAGAGAAAATGAACATGTTTATGATATGAAAAGTATGAGCAGACTTAGTGTCCTTACGCATTAGCGGTTGGCCGCCTAGGCGGTTCGTCTGAGCGGTCCAACCGCGTTAAGCGGTTGGACCGCTTGAAGGCGTGTTGTGTCCCGAAAACCAAATTTCTATTCTTATATACTGCTCCTTCACAATTCCAAGTAACTTCTCGTTGTTGAATATCAACAATGAATTTCTCTGTGTCGAAGTTCACGGCTGCGCAACTCAAAACACGTGCAACTTCACCGGCGGCTCGCCGCAAAGTAAACCGCTAAGTGCCAACCAAAGACTACAATACAACCGCCAGTGCGTATACACAAGAGCTCTCCATTCAACCGCCGCGGTAGAAATTTTGTTGCGGTTTAGTGCGTACAATCATAAGCGGTTGCATATTAAACTGGAAAAGCGGCTAACCGCGCGGTTAGCCGCCCCCGCGGTTAACCGCTAGTGCGTACCTAAGTGTCCTTAGGGGTGATTTTTCCATCGCCAGATATCTTTTATTCGAGGAATAAAATTGACGTTTGACGGTTTTTGTATAAAATAACTGTCAAAATTTCAACATTATTCCTCGAATAAAGTTATCAGATGATTGAAAAATCAGCCCTAACTCAAATAAATGTACGTAAAGAAATAAAATACGAGGCACATTTAGAAATCACTAGCTGTACCCGCGAGTTCGTTCGCGTGCAAGTCGGAAAACAAATTGGATTTCATGGGTTTTAATTTTTTGCGGGGGACCCTAATTCATAATCAACCTATAATGTTCCCACTGCTGGGACACAGGGCTCCTCTCGGTGAGAGGGATTGGGCCGTAATCCACCACGCGGGCCCCTAATTATTTTTCTAAAATAAAAGTAGCCTTAAGTTACTCCTTATAACATCAGCTATCTGCCTGTAAAAGTCCCGTTAAAATCGGTCCAGCTGTTTCGGAGATTAGCTGGAACAGACAAACGGACAAAATTAAAAAAATATATGTTGTAAGTACTGTATATACTCTCATTTGCATTTAGTAAAAAACTGTTATTTTGACGTCAGAAACAGACAATTCAATTTCATTTATTTTTATAGATAAAAAAATGTGTAGTCTATGTTCCTTCTTTATTACTGAAGATATTAAATTTTTGGGTATCGGAATGAAAATTACAGATCATTAAAAAAAATGGTCCCCGCTCATTATTTCTTTCTAAAACATACAAAATTATTTAGCACACGCCCCAAAACCATTTCTCACCGACGCTGTTAATACGTAATCACATTTATTCCCTACGGTACAATAAAATCAGAACGGCTGAGTCGAGCCAAAAGCAACGCGGACGGAATTCATTCTCTAATCTTTGCACCCGTTCAGAGGACTTAGTACAACAATAGGGAATCACGCGGTACGCTTGGTCTCTGAGGATTTTTATCCAGCTGTAATCTTATGCTGTGGATTACTCGCTTACTGCAGCGAAGCTAACTTTCTTTGTGTGCCACGTTTAAAACGTTTAGTCTTTGCACCAAATATTTGTGGAGAAAATCATCTGGGATTTTCATCGCAGAGGTTAGTTCTGCTTGAGGGGAATATTTTTAAAGTCCAATAATTTTAATTCAAGACTTCGATGTGTATAAAGGTCGCTTAACTGGTTTGTGTTCATTACTGAACGGTTTCTGAGAAAACATAAAGGCATGGAGATATGCACAGACCACGGAATCGGTTCGCCGGCAGCTTTTAGAGATGGCAGTACTTATAAATTTCGTGACGCCGAAAATGCGTTGAGTGCACAACTTCTGTCACGCACCGCCTTCAAAGCCGTTAAGGCGAAAGTGTCATGGTAGACCGCGAAATTCAAATTTTCTAACATTTATTTTGCAATTTGCAGGTCAGTATCAGGTTGTATGTTGATCTAAATATAATTCACGGTCGTTACAAATATTTATTTAGAATTGTAATCATAAAAATCATCAATACAACTTTCTAAGTTCATAATACCACCTATCTATTGAAACACATGACATTTGATGCCAATTCTAACACAAGGAGCTGTATTGATAATTCCAATGATAATTTTGTAAAATTGTATTTGTTATGGTCGCGAATCATATTTTAATCAACATACAACATGACACTGACCTGCAAATTGCAAAAAACGTAAGAATATCAGAATTTCGCGGGCTTACCATAGCGCATCTTCCTTAAACCCCATTAATTGGACCCTAAATATAGTCAACCAACCATGAATCTTCATCTTTCTAATCAAATACTTCGTATTTCCCTTCAGGATCTCCAAAAGCTGATGGACGGAGCAAAAGACGGTGTCATATACTTCAGCATGGGTTCCATCGTGACTAGTGATGGCATGTCCGATCAGATGAAGAGGTCTTTACTGAACATGTTCAGCAAATATAAGCAGACCGTCATTTGGAAGTTCGAGAGTGATCTGAAAGATGTACCAGCCAATGTTCATCTGGTTAAATGGGCTCCACAGCCGAGTATTTTAGGTGAGTTATTTTATAAATAAGAACCAGATAGACCAAGAAGAAAGTTTTACTGCTCTTTATAGACAGCTTTTAAAAGATTCTTGCGGCTAAGTAATAACAGCCGCACAGGTCAATCGATCAGGTTAAGCTATGCTTGCCGCGATTGGTGCGTAGATGGGTGACCATCTTTACATATCAAAACCTCTATTTGCCTCTGAAACCACGTTAAGCGGTTTGTCTCGGCTGTCATTCGTAGATGAGTTTGCCGTATGTCATTACTTCCCAGAATTTGATCCTTATTAGGGACACTGTCGATTGGTGTAATAAACCAGCGTGTCTTTTTTTTTATCAAAATCAACGGGTTCGATTCCTGGCTAGAAATATTAATTTTTCAAAAGTCCAATGATGCAGTTTTAGTTTTCATCAAAATCGAGCCCGCGAGTCCTTTGAGTACTTTTCGTCATTACGTCAAACTATGAGGTAGTTTTGGATTTGGCCATTCTCGCCCACTTGGAAAATTCACCCTGTATAAGGGGGAATATTCTTCTTAGCGTAGCGCGATGGCAATCTCTATGCAGTCGGCCCAAAATTTGTCTACGAGCTTCGCACCTTCAGTAGCGTCCATCAACTCCTAGAAAATGAATACCCGTACACGACTTTAACAACCACTTTTATACTTGAATTGCCTCTTGAATTTCAGCCCATCCTAATCTAAAACTATTCATCACACATGGTGGTCAGCTTTCGACCGCAGAAGCCATTCATTACGGAGTACCTCTGGTCGGTATCCCGGTGATGGCAGACCAGATACTCAACATGATGACTGTTCACGGCAAGGGTTTCGGGATCCATGTCACTTTAGCTGAAGATATTGTACCAGAACTGGATGCTGCAGTGAGGAAGGTTCTCACAGATGATACGTAAGTTGTTTATACAATTTATAATAAAAATAATCTTAATTTTCCAAAAGAACTTAAAACAAATTTTACATTCCTACTTATTTTATATTATGTATTAATAATACAGACTGACACACTTCAGTTTTAGTCAGAAATAGGTAGGTACCTACTGTCCCCGAATATTGACTTGTACTATTGAAGACATTTACTATTTCAATTAATTTGAAATGCCAATGACCACTTTACGGCCCAAAGTAATCAAGAAACGTTTCAAATTCGCTATTCGCCTCGTTTTTAAATGCCTAGTTAATTACAAGTTTTGCAAAACTCGTAGAAAGAACAAGCAGTGTGTCCGATGGAATTTTCCATTGGCAAAAGTTACGAACTTCCATACAAACATTTATCCCCAACCTCAACCGTCATCTCTGGTCCAGTTGAAAACCAGCGTCAGGCACTAGTTGTCTGGCATTTTTTGCTAAACTGGGCCTTTTTGACGCAGGCGTGAGGCACACTTTCCTGCTAATTTCTTACATAGGAATTTGCACTTTTTATTTTTGACGTGACAACGTCTTAAATTAGGTTGCGGCTGGGAGTCACTTATGAAAAAGTGTAACGCTCGGTAACGTTACAATGAGTCACCGAACGAGAGAGAGAAAGACGTTGTCACGTAAAATCTTCGCCCGTAAAACCGACTTTACAGGCAACCATTTTTTTATCTTTATTTTTGTTTTTATCTGATGTACGACTATTATCTGACTATCTGGTGTATCTACTGTGTCTTTTAGTCTGTGCTAAATAAATGTATTTTCTTTCTTTCTATATCAAAGTCCTATATGAATTTTCAAAAATCCCTCCTTAGTGTTCTCACTTTCGTTACATATCTCTTCTGCAAGACTATAAGCTTCCTCACCCAGTGGTTTAGGCCTGTTCGTTGTCTGTCAGTAAATGAATGAATTTAAGATTTATATGAAGTAGATAAATTAAATATTATAATCTCTTCGTCCACAGATACGCCAAAAAAGCCAAAGAACTATCAGCCCTATTCCACGATCGTGAGATGACGCCAGGCGCAGCGCTTGCGCATTGGGTAGAATTCATCGTACGCAACCGCGGCGCCCCCCACCTCCGCTCTCCTGCGCTCAACGTACCACTGTACCAAAAATTGTACCTAGACCTAGCAGCATTTTTAGCTTTAGTAATATTTTTAATAAAGAAAGCAGTGAAGTATGTGTTGAGTAAGCTGTCGAAGAAACAAAAAAAGGAGAAGAGTAGTTAATGAATTGTATTTAGTTTTTTTAATAGTTTAATATAATATAAGAGTACAAAAATAATGACAGAAATATATTGACATTTGCAATGCCTCCTAATAAAGTTTTTGGATACTGAAAACCAGAATCATAGAAAATTGACGAATTGAATGTACCTAAGAATAGTAGCTGTTCATTTAACCTGTAAAAATGTGTAATTTTTAACTGTCTTAAAAAAAATAGGTTCTGTATTCGACCCATGATTCGACCGAATTTGATGATTCTTCTATAGTCGGTGTCTTTAATTCTTCAATGCACCTTAGCTTGGCACCATTTGGCTGCAATTGTATAGGTATCTATGTATTGTTTTTAATAGATAAGGTATGCCTCAGGGGTGGTTCCATATAAATTTGATTAACTTTGCTTGTGTAATTTTTGAGTTAGCTTCAATAATACGATTTTTATATTTTTCACTTTGTAGTTTTTTTTTTAAGTCAGTATAGTATTTTTGTAAATTTGAATGATTAAGATTATAAATACCTATACCCCTTGGAATGTTGCGACTTTTCATTGGAATCGTTATATTCTTATGTTTTTTGCAAATAGAAGCTGTGTTCACATAGTATAATGATAAAAATGCGATTCGCTAATATAAAATTATTAATTTAATGATTGTAATTTTGTAATTCGCAAATCGCATTTTAATCGACATACGAGCTGTTATTTGCAAAAAAACAAGAAAATTTTAATGATCACATACCTAAACATATTATAGTAAACCTATAGGTACTTAAGTAGATATAAATACATTCTGACATAGAGCCTTAGTTCCTGATATGTAGATGGCGTTTCGAATTTGTATGCTTCAAAATGGCACAAGAGGGCTCTCTTCTCCCGTATTATTATTATACTCTTTGCCGATACCCCTTGTCAGACTTTTGGGCTTCTGACTACCCCTAACGACTCTCAAAGATCTACAAATGACAGCTGAGACCAACGGTTTAACTTGCTTTGTGAGGGGTCTCGTTATGTAATGGATGGTTACCCACGAACCGACTGCGGTAAGCATTGCCGTTGCTTAAAACTTTCGATCGACTCATGCGGCTGTTATCATTGTTATGTCTTGATAATTCTATCTGCATCGCTAGTAATATATAAGTCAATGATCTGCATTAAATTCTTCTCTTTCTGCAAAAAATCTGCATGATTGTATGTATATTAGTATGGTTTTTATTGTTTTAAGAAAGTTTTTAAAGGTATCTTCAACATTTTTTTTTTCAATCGTATCAAATTAGTTATATTATGTTTTCAACACACTATCTACCTAGGATATATCCTGAAGAATATCATATATTTTTCTGATTTTGTTTACTGTAGTCGATCATATACTTTTAGAGCATTCATTGCGTTATATTTTATGTTGCTGAGCAGACAAACTTTTCGAACATATGAAGTAACTAGCTTCCCTAGCTAGCCCGCGGCTTCACCCGCGAGGTATGTCGATAAAAACTATGCTATGTCCTTCCCTGAAATATGTTCAGTGGTTTAGGCGTGAAAAGGTAACATACATACAGACAGACAGAGTTACTTTAGAATTTATAATACGGATGGATTAGCAACATCCTTCAAAATGATTCAGACTGTAAGTACGGACGCCAGCAGGTCAAGCTACCCGAAACTGTCACATTTTCGCAATCAACCTTGAACCTTAAGATGTAGCAATAAAGTTGAAAATCTATTAAAGAAATCTGACAGATTGTAGTAGCTTGATGTGCTGGCGTCTGCACCTATGTTACGCAATTAGGATTCTGGTTAAACCACTGACTAGCGACGAGTAGCCATGATCCAATAGTAATCACATGGTAACTGAACTAAACAGGCAATTTGCTAGCTACACCAACCAAACTGCATAAAGGCTCCTACAAAGAGGCGCGACACGCGACGCGAATCGCGCGCGACACAAAGGCACCGCAAGTCACGTAACGAGCGGTGCCTTTGTGTCGCGCGCGATTCGCGTCGCATGTCGCGCGTGTTTGTAGGAGCCTTAATAAAAGTCTCCTCTATACGACCTCTGTGCGGTCAACGCTATTACATCAATTTAGCAATCGAAACAAGGTTAGCAAGCGTATCGCTTTGCCCCTGGCTGGTCTATATTTAACTTTAACTGTTCAGAAAAACAGCGGGCGACAAAAAAAAATTGATAATGATGATTTAACGACTTCCCAAAGTTATGGTCTAAACTAGAGGTAAGTAGTTTACAAAAACGAAACAAGTTTTTATAATGAGACTAGCTGCGCCCTGCGGTTTCACCCGCGTAAATGTCGATCCCGTGGGAATATCGGGATAAAAAGTAGCCTATATGTTAATCCAGGGTGTCAGCTACCTCCATACAAAATTTTATCAAAATAGGTCCAGCCGTTTGTGCGTGAAGAAGTAACAAACTTATAAACACACCCCCACATACACACCCCCACACCCCCTCACACACCCACACACACACACAAAAAAAACAAATCTCATGTTTATTTCCTGCACCACAATTGTGTATCACATTTTCAATCACAATAAATAATTTTAAAGCAAATTCACAATACATTGCTTCTTATGTTTGAAAAATACGTCTGCTCGACAACGTAAAAAACGCATTGAACGTTGTCGAATTGTCAAAATGAATGGCATTACCATTGTAAGTCTGTTACGTATTACCCCGCTTGTTGCTCGTGTTAAAATGCTTACAAATCAAAGTAACTTTTTATATAAAAAAAACGACTTCCAAAAAAAACACTACAAAGTGAAAAATAACTTTTATTTCGGAAGTCGGTGTCTTTGGATATGTATTTTAGTCTATAATACTTGAAGAGTTCCTTCGATTTCTCCAGGATCCCATCATCAGATCTTGACCTGATGACAATGGGACCACCTGGAAAGTATACCCTTTCAAACAAAAAAATAATTTTTGAAATCGGTCCAGCCGTCTCCGAGTAATCGGGGAACATACATAAAAAAAAAATAAAAAAAAAAAGGTTCGGACGAATTGAGAACCTCCTCCTTTTTGAAGTCGGTTAAACAAAAACATGTATTGCGTTTCAAGTTCAACAATTTGTTGATGTTTGATTTATTTGATTCGGCCTTGGCACTATTACTTTAGCAGAATATAATAAAGTAAGCCGCCGGTCGATTCTGTAAAAATCTCACCGTGAAAAACTTAGGTGAAGTGAGTTTGTTTTTGCTAGGAATTGACACTATTGACAGCTCACTCCACACTCACTTCACCTAAGTTTTCACGGTGAGATTTTTACAGAATAGCACCGCTGCACCGCAGTATGCCAACAGTTGTCAAAATATCTTGAAGACAAACACATTTTGCCTGAGCTACAGTCAGGCCACAGAGCATGAGTCAGGCTTTCGTAAACGACGTGATACTTGTACTGCTCTTTTGGATGTGAGATTACATCCTGTCAGCACAGGATAAAGGCCTATGGACACTTCTCGTTCTACTTGATTTTTCACGAGCTTTTGACTGCATTCATATAGATTTATTTCTATCAAAGCTAAACTATTATGAATTTGATCAAAACACGATACACTGGTTCCAAATTTATCTCACGAATCGTCAGCAGGGTGTAGAATTAGCTTTCACATCCTCGCAGCATAGCTGTAAAGCACATTTTTGGTGGAAAAGCAGTTTTTTTTTTTCAAGGCGGAGACCTGTCGTTGAAACGCTCGTCGAACTGTCTTTTGAAAATCCTAGATTACTTCACGTCGCGCGTTGATTTTAATATTATGAATCAAACGTATTCCCAGCCTTGCGCGGGCGCATAACAGACGCGTTTGGAACATAAGCTCGAATAAAATTTATTTATATGCCTTTGTGAACTAAGGCTTTGTATTTTCTATGCGTTTGTGAACTAAAAGTGTGTTACAATGAAGTTATTAGTGCTCATTTCTTTAGTCTACATTCTTTGTAGTACTGAAGCGTTAAAAATTTTAGTTTTATATCCTTATCCTGTGAAAAGTTTGAGTATATTGGGAACAGGTGCTGTGAGGCATCTGCTGAATGCCGGACATGAGGTAATTGTGGAATAATCATAGAAAATTATATCTATGGAAATAATAATACGGTTTTTAATTAAGATAGGTATATTGTAATAAAATAAGAAGGTATGCCACTAATGTCAAAAGAAAAATAGATACCTACCAATTAAGTAGGTAGTTATCAAAATCAAAAGTCATTTATTCAAACTATGCTGAGAATCAGCACTTTTCGAACTTCAAAATTACAGAAGACAGTCCCCCAAAACGCCTGCCCTTCACCACTTCCTAGTGATTTCACTGGGGAGAAGAAGTGGCGCAACAAACTCCCCAGCAGCACAGCTGTCTGTTCAGTTAGAAAATACTTAAATGTTTACAATACTAGGTATGCAAAGTAATTAACATTACAGGACACAGAGCATTAAATCAAATGATTTGCCATATGTTCGCTAGCGAAACCCAAATTATAATAATAAGGGCCTGTATAATATAGCTAATAACTATTAATTTAAATTATTTCATAATTATTGATTTTTGGTGATTAGTCCACAAGACTTTTATTTTTATAACAAATTATAAGACATTGGCGCCGATTCTGTTGTTCACAAACTAAACTAAATTTAAGTTCAGGCATCTTTTTCTTTCTATTTCATTAAGAAAAGGACAGAAGATAAATATTAGTTTAGTACTGTCAAATTAAGATACTCCATAGACCATTTAGACGAGATTAAAAATTTGCTTATTAAAAATACGTCAATTTACGTCAGGCGCTGACTAATTTGACAGGACTAAACTAATATTTATCTTCTGTCCTTTTCTTAATGAAATAGAAAGAAAAAGATGCATGAACTTAAATTTAGTTTAGTTTGTGAACCACAGAATCGGCGCCATTGCCGTTTTTAACCGACTTCACAAAAAGGAGGAGGTTCTCAATTCGGTTGTATTTTTTTTAATGTAGGTATTTTCCACTTTGTAGCGTTTTTTTTTGGAAGTCGGTTGTTTTTGTTGTTGTAAGTAATAAAGTTTTTATTTTTACCTAAGTATGACTTTTTCTAAAGGAGGCTTCAAAACTCACTTCATGGAAGATTGTACTAAAACAGTAGTATTTTTTGTTACCTAGCAAAAACTGGACATAACTATAATAATAATAATTATATCATTACAAAAAAAAAATCCATAATGCGGATAACTACTTGAAGGCTAAATGAAAAAAAAATTAAAACGTAATTATTATCTCAGGCTAACTTGCTTGTTTACAAAACTTCATAGTTTTCTTGTTTACAAAACTTCATAGTTTTCTCTTATAAATGGCTATTCTAGGTACCTATATGAATGTAAACAGTAAGAAGTAAATAAATAAGTAGGTAATGCAAATATCGTATCTTCATTAAGGACATAAATGGTAGGTAGGTAAATCTACCGCATCAGTTGCATGTCAGGTATAATCATACCTGACATGCAACTTACGTACCAATTTGCATCTATACATATTATTATAAATTAGTAACTTTTTATGTATGTTTGTGACCTCGTTGTTCTTCTAAACTACGCAACGGATTTTGTTATGGTCTTCACCATCATTTAGACAATTTATTTCCAAAGGTTTATGTGTATTAAAAATTTATATTAAACCGACATAAAATTTTATAAGCTGTCCCGTAGAAAACTTCAGTACCTACTCGACCTAAACGTATGGGACGGCTGAATTTTTATTCGCGATTACGATGTTGGTCCCATGGACAAAATTGTTCAGTTTGATGATCTGTACCACACCATTAAATTTGACTGGTCTTTGAAAACGAACCGTGTATAATAAAGAAATCTCGATCTTTTCTCTCTTCTTCTTCTCCGTCGTAGCACTCTTCTCAGAGCGGTCGTGGTCCTCATGTAATTTCTTGTCTAGGGGCTGATGTGATTCACCTCACGATTTCTCGCCACCTACTCCAATTTCTGGCGTGTCACTAGTAATAGATAATCCCCTTTATTCATAAACGTTGCTTAAAGTTAAGTAGTGATTATAGCGACTGTTTAACCATAATTGACGTTTAAACTCCTTTATAAATAAACCCCATTATGCAGTAGGTATTCAGGTAATTGCCATCGATTAAAGACATGCAATATCTTCAGACGAGTAAATATTAACATCCGCAAACACTTCACCAACTCACTGTTAGCTTTTTGTATCTATTGTTTTATATGCCATTATAAGACTGAACACAGACCCAGGCCAATTCCCGTAATTAGAAGCGTTCAAAATCCAGTCGTAATCTCATCTCAGCGGCAATCAATGTCAAAAACCTTGTTAAAAATGTACGGAAATTAGAGGATTTTTTGACAGCTTGTGACTGAGATCAGACTGTGAACGTTCTTAAAATTACGAGATTAGCGCTCTGACTGTGAACGTTCTTAAAATTACGAGAATTGCCCCTCTGAATCAAGGCTATCTTTAGACATAACTATCGCTCTATAAAAAAAAATGAGGGTGCGAACACTCGCAGTAACACAATCTTATAGTAATTGCTGGCGCAGATTTAGGCGGGCCACACCGCATTTAAACAATCTTATCCATCTACATCAGTATCGTCGTAGACAGAGTAAACTATAGACTCTGCTGCATATCTTCTTTTTCATTTGCACAAGAAAAAGAGAAATATATTAACGTCACTAGCAAAGAAAAGAGCTAGAGTAAGAATGTTTCTGTCCCTTACTGCGTGTCGGTTTAACAAGTTTGACGTTTATGAATGAAATAATAAAAAACTACTTCGCGATTAAACGGAAAATAAGATCTTTTTCGTGCATAATTCAATAATAATACATTTGCGCAGCTATGAAAATGATAAGGTGAAGTCTTCGATCAATAATAGTACTAGATGAATGATTAGGAACAAAAATAAGTCGCTAAAGTGGCCACGTTTGCACACACATAAACATTTATATTTCTTACTACGAACTATAGAAAAAAGTTTAATAATATTAACAACTTCAGATTATTATAAGCCTTAACACTCTAACATAAAGTTTAATTACGATTGCAAATGATTAATATTTAAGTCCTTCTGTCATCGAAGCAATAAATTTAAAATGTCACTTGAAAATAAAAAGTCATTTTTATAATAAGTACAAAAATATTTATTCTAAAATGAAACTTAACGTCTAAGCAATAAGGTTAAAAACATTTTGTTGACAATTTCGTACTTACTCGAATTTGGAACTAGACGTAGTTCTTGGAATTACATTTCAATGCTTCAATGTTTGTTAGAATAGTTGGCGCGTTGTCGCAAACGTTGGCCTAACAATCAGAATATTTGCTAATTGATTTATATTTACTATTTAACTGTGTTACTATTTTATAAAAAAACATTTAATGATAAAAACTTACCGAAAAAAAGATATTCCTTCCAAAATCTTGGTGTTACGGTGGTTATTTACACAACTTTTGAACGCGCACTGAGCCATTTTGACGTGTTAACATTGGCTATGATTGGACCATACTAATTTGAATTAAGAGCACAAAAGTTTTCGTGCTCGTATTTTTCGGGCCGTTTTTGAAGCGCTTATCGGGCATCTAGTACTATTATTGATCGAAGGTAATAAGCTATAAAAAAAGTATGATGAAGAATGCCGGAATGTTTTGTCCCTTTCGGTGACACGGATACCATGAGTCTATAGATTACTCTGTCTACGAGTATCGTACATCTTTTGTATGAACCATCGCACAGTAGGTACAACGGGGTAATTGCGTAACACACTATCAGTAACAATGGCTCTCAATTTAACAGTTCAACAACATTCATTGCGTTATTTACGTTGTTGAGCAGATAATTATTTCGAAATGGTGATAGTGTGTTACGCAATAAGGGTAGGTACTGATGAGCGACTGCATAGAAAAGAAAGAGAAGCGAGATGACACAACGCTGGATGCAAAATATGAAGCAATTATGTAATTACAAAAAATCTATTGTTTGGACTAAAAAATTAAAACACTAGTGTTTTCGTATGTTGCTTGTAGAATAATCTGACAAAAAATCAGAATGATTGTATGTATGTTATTAAGGTTTTTATTGTAAAAATAAACTTTTTAGAGGTATCTTCATGATTTTTTTCTATCGTATCAAATTATTTGTACCTATTATGTTTTAAATTTTTCAACACACTATCTACCTAGCATATATCCTGAAAAATATCATATATTTTTCTAATTTTGTTTACTGTAATCGATCATAAGTAGCGATCAAAGTGCCTATGTACTTTTATTGTTTCTAAAACTTGCGTTTTTTGCGTTTAGTTCCTGTAGTCCCCATCCATGCGGAAGTAACATCCAAATAACTGTCTGTCTGAAACATTTTCACGCCTTAATGGCAGAATAGATTTGGATGATCATTCTATGACCTGGGTTATGACATGGGATAATTTTGTGATCGGGGTAAAAAAAAAATACCTACATTATCATAAACTGGAACTGGGCCGGTGGTATAATTTTCGCGCAGAAGCTACCTACCTTTTGAACGCCAGAGCATAAACGCACGCGCGTGCCCTCCACGCCAGCCACAATTTTAAATATTTAAGGTATACAAATAAAAACACACCAAAGTAATGATTTAATTGTTTATTTCGTGATAAAGTGCACCGCATTTTTTGTCAGGGCACGCGCTTGCTTGTCACGTATATGTGACAATGGCGTTCAAAAGGTTAAGTCCAGAAAATATTAGCCAGATACGATACGATATATTGCTGTATGTAGGAGTATTGATTAAAGGATTCATTGGTCTATATAATGGTCGTCCGTCCTATGGTATTGTTATACTTACATAGTTACAAGGTCAACTAGACTCGTTGCATTGAATTAAATGGTCATGGCAACCATTGTTCGTTTATTGTACAGTCAACAGCAAAAGTAGATGATCAAAATCAGAAATTCAATAGGAGTCAAAACTGATCACGAATATATGGCAGCTGTACTAGTAGTAAATGTTTTGGTATAATTAACAATCACATACTTTTGAATCACTTCGACGCCACACAGTTCTGACGCGAACTCCGTTCATTAGTATTGAATTTCTGATTTTTATCATCTACTTTTGCTGTTGACTGTACCTACTTCTTCCAACCATATTTTTTTCCTGGAAAACAAATATACCTACAGGGTCAAATTAAATTAGTTAGTGAAACTCCGCGGACGTGATGGTATCTATCTATACTCCATTTAAAATAAGATTAGACATTTAAATAAACTTTTAATACAGTCCATTCAACCGATTTTGAATTCTATTGCGTTGGTGGCATGACATATGGCAGCTGCAGTAAACAGTTGGCATTGTAACCACTTTTTTGCTTTTAATACTATCCTTATGACCTTGTAAAGGTAGATCAACAAAAAGCTTTGTATAATAATATTATTTAATGCATTATATATAATATTTCCAGGTGACCTACATAACTGTGTTTCCATTGAAGAACCCACCAACCAAAAACTTCCGACAGGTTGATATTAGTGGCAACTTGGCTCTGCTTAAAGGTAAGTAAGAGCTCTTACACATCTGCGACACTGTGCCGTGACAGCTGTCGCCGACTGTCGGCGACGGTTGCCGACGCTCGATTGCGGCACTCTATCCAGCAGTCGGCAGCGCATGGACTGAGAGACAGGACGTATTTCTTTTCGCAAAAATGAACGACTTGGACATCGATTTATTGATTGCTTCGATTTAAAAATATGAGTGTTTATGGAATTATAAAAGTAAGGAATAAAACCTTTAAACCTTAGCTCCCATACTACATTCATTAGGAAACCATCTGTGCCGGTCGTGGGCAGTCGCAGGCGGTCGCGCGACGGTCTGGGACCGTCGCCGTCGCTGAGTCGGCGACCTCTCGCGACAGCTGTTGCGCACGGTGTCGCGCATCTGTAAGAGCTCTACACTTTTTAAAACACGAAGCTCGAACAATTAGTTCTACGTACACTGTACTTACTTTTATTTTCCTGTCTTACAAAAAAAATAATGAGCCTTAATTCACAAATATTTGTTATAAAATATTGTCAGTAAAATTTGATTTATGGTTACCTCAAAAGTGCGTTGAAAAACGTTCTTGAATGCGAGCATAGAGCGGTAGAGCGACCAATAGAGCATTAATTTCTAGCCTGAAACACAGGTCCTACCTAGTTCAGGCAAATGAGCTACTGTGTTCTTTATAATTTTTAAGATAACTTATTGTAAATCTGCACCATTTTTATAAATAAACGATATTATTATTATTCATCACTCTTGCACTTTCGCATCAAAATAGGTACTATATATTGCCTGAAAATGCCTGATTTTTTTACAAGTATAAATACCTTGATCTTTGTAAAAAACACAAATGGTATGAATTCTACAAAAAAAATATCCAAATGAACTGTAAGATAAAATATGAAAACGTACTTGACATTGGTTTGCCAAGGTGCGGAAAACTTCAAAGGGCGCAAATATTCCAATCTTATTAGATCTTACATGTTCGAGCCGTTTGGGGTTGAAACTTTGGGCCATAAGGTCCGAGTGCCCATTTAGTTTTTCGAGACATTGCCAAGCGATTGGTCGACTTCTCACGTAATGAGAAGGCTGGCCCATTTTTTGGACAAGCATTGCCATACAACGTGGCAATGCCGCCAGCCTTTTGCGGACTTTTCCTGTTAACAACAATGCGCACGAATTCCTTCCTTTTCATATCTATGTATATAAAATTCAAAGTCATGACTGACTGATTTATCAGCGCACAGCCTAAACCGCTGGTCCTAGAAACATGAGGAGGGTGTGTTCTTTGTGAAGAGTACCTAGGTATCCAATAAGAAAGGGTTTTTCGAAATTCCACCCCTAAGAGGGAGAATGACGGGAGGTTGAAATTTCACGCGGACGAAGTCGCGGGCATAAGCTAGTACTTGTACTTAATAATATTATTATTTTAAGACTGCTATATTATTATAAGAAATCTTTTTTTTTTTATTAGCCAATTAAAGAAAAATACGTTTGCTAACCAGGCAACGTTCACACAACGACGGTTATTCGTTACGATATTTTTTACCAACAACAACTATACCTATTTACAGATGATGAATCACTAACAATGGGATACGCACTGGAACATAAAATAGAAAGAAACGATCCTCTACAAATCCAAATGTTTGGTCAAGAAAGCGCAAAACTTACCTTCCAGAATGAAAACATGAAGAAACTCATACAAGACCCCAATGAGCACTTTGATGCTGTTGTCACGGATTTGATAGAATCTGAAGTATTTGCAGGGTAAGTGGAAAAACATTGCCTAAACAATGTATAAACCTATGAAAGTAGTTAGTTCAGAATCTTTTACTGAATAGATTTCGGGATTCGATCGTGGTCCACCTCATTTTTAATATAGGTCATGTTTATCCCAAAAATAATTAAGAGGATGGAAATTAGAGTCATATTACCGCTGTACAGGCAAAACAAACCAAAATGGAAGACGTAGCTACTACGCTAGATCACAATACGTGTGCGACTGCGTGCGTGCGTAGATCTGTAATGTGACTAAAATTTTCTCCCACAATCAGTACCTAATTTAATAAATAAACAATGTTTTTATATAAAAATTCAATGTATGTATTATGATCTTATCATAATATTCTAATTTAGGTGTTTGGTGGTGTACGTTAATTTCGGGACATGTTGTATAGTAACCAACCCGCCCTGGGCCCGCGTGGTAGATAATGACCCACTCTCTCTCACTCACCGAGAGGAGGCCTGTGTCCCAGCAGTGGGAACATTATAGGATTACGCTATACAGGCTGTCCCTGGAAGTATGGATCAAATCAAATAGGGGCGTGGGCAAGGTCATTTCCAAACGTTTTAACCCTGAGAATGTCGGTGATTTTTTAACGGTTTAAACAAAAATTGGTCATAACTTTTGAACGGTAAAAAATTAACCGACATTCTCAGTTTAAAAAGTTTGGAAAAGACCTTGCCCATGCCCCTATTCGATTTGATCCATACTTCCAGCGACACCCTGTATAGTAACTGATGAAATTCATAGTCCGCCTGCCCCCAAATAAATAAGGATTGAATCCCAAAGGATCACTGCAGGATGTCTTCTCCATCTACAGGTTGGCACGGATATCAACGCGCTTCCTGTTACCATGGATACAGTACATGATTCTGAACCCACTGCGTTGAAATTTTTCGTCAGATATTAGGGGTTTTTGTCGTTTACTAAGGAAGGGTCTTTATTCATGTGCTCAATTAATGATTACAGTTTGCGGGTCGATGTTCGTGTCTCTTACCTATAGTAATCCATGCGAAAGAATGATGATTAACATTTAAAGCCAGCAACTACCTTCAAAGCAAGAGTGAACAGGCATCTTCTGGGCACGCTCGTTCCATCATAGACCTCATCTATCGCTTACCTTCAGGTGTGATCGGGGTCAAGAGCAGGCCCATTTAGTAATAAAAAAAATTAATGATTATCAAATTTAACCCCCTGTCTCACGATCCATCTAAATGAAACAAGGGCTTCTCGCCATCAAACTGAAGATTAACTAACTACTGAGTAACATGGGCGTAGCGTGGTACAGGCAAGGACGGGCAGCTGCCCCCCCTTAACCCCGGGGTTCCGACACCATCAAGCGGCTTGACGGTAAGCACGTAGATTTTCACTTGTCGTCAAGCCGTTTGACCTTGTCGGAACCCCTTTAGAAGAGCGGTCGTTCGCTGGTAAACTGTAATTCTGACGAGCTTCATAGCTTGCAACGCTTCTTATAAGACCTAAGAAACTAACAGGCTTGAAGGCTGGCTTGTGAAATTCAACAATACGGGATGTGAAAACAACGGTCAAAAAAATATAATCTACGATTTTCTTTGTGTGCCCATTATATACCCTTGCTGAGTAACATTATAAAATTGATTGTAGATAAATTATAATAATATCCATTGTTTTTTTGGACTTCCCTGCTCTGTTTGTTAAAGGAATAACATTAACCCTCTATCGCTGATACTTTATTAGTCAGCAGTCTTACATACAGGCACACATAATACTCACGATTTTTCCTATGAGGTGCCTGCGGAAACAATCAGCAAACAGCAATCTTTTGTATGTATAAAGTTTTATTAACTGTTGCTTCCAGGTTGGCAGTCCTGTACGACTGCCCAATGACCTGGATTTACTCCATGGGAGCTCACTGGCAAGTCCTAAGACTGATCGACCGTGGCACGAATCCTGCTTACGACCCGGACTACTTGTCTCCAGCCATGACTCCCTTGTCTTTTCTAGAGAGAGTCGATGAGTTGTGGTCGAGAATTAAGTGGCAGTTCCTTAAAACGTAAGTTTGTAAAGTTATATTGCACAGTGTTTGCGGGACTTGGTAGTGGGCACTGTGAGCAGTGGTATCAATAAATAAACACGCTGATCGTAAAAACCTCAGGTTTATCATGTGCCATGTATAACACACCCACGTCGGGATGGGCTTCCAGTCCGACCCCCTATATCTTTAGAAATCTTTGCTTTGCCAAATATATCTGTAACGTCTACTCTTACTTAGGGTTTATTTATGTGTCATGTGAGAAGACCTTGTTCTTTCACAGAGAGTACACGTCTGCAATCGTTATGATCACTTCCCGAATCGATACAACTGTGTTTATTCATGTCTACTCTGTCTCTGCCTTTTATAAACCTATATTCTTCTTCAATTTCAGATTCATTACCCAACCAGAAGAGCGTAAAATTTACGAGCAAACGTTCGGACCGCTGGTCGCCAAACGTGGTAGGACACTTCCAGATTACGAAGATATCATCTTCAACGCTTCGTTGATCTTCGGGAATGAGCATGACGCTGTTCGTGATCGCCCGAGCACGCCCCAGAACTTCAAGTACATCGGCGGATTCCATATTGAGGAGCCTGTGAAGCCGCTGCCTAAGGTTGGAAAATTGAAAGGAGTATTTTTAAGAAATCCATCTACACTTCTTTGACCATATTACCCTTTAGTGTTATCCTTGTATTAGCCAGTGCTACATTGTAAATAAGTTTCATTCAATAGTAAGATTCTCAAACAATTAAGGGATTCAAAAGGAAATTGGAGTTTTATATGATCCCCTAGGGCATCGTAGTGGAACATTGAGTGCTGTGTAGTCCCCTGGGGGACTGGGCTAGGGGATTTTAGTGAAACGAACGTTTTAATTCACATAATTATTACATACATTATTCATAATTTCTAAAGAATGTTTTTAGATTTCTGGATCAAGTGCTTGAAACCGAAAATGGGATTTCTGGATATGGCTTGTACTGGTAGGAGCTCTGACCATTCGGGTTGACAACGAATTTTTAAAAGTGTTTAGGTTTTTTTTTAATTTAAAGTAAGATAAATATTATGTTCTGCCGCATTACAATGAATCGACTGTATGATAGTATGCGCTTCAATTCGATAACCTTTTTAACCCTAATAGTTCTAGCTAAGTAGCTACTTGATACTCGTGATAATGTTGACATCATAAAACTTTGTAGCACTGGCCGTGATCAGAGGACGCACCTGTTTGGAACACACGTAGCTCGCGACTTTGTCTATGCGTAACAAGGCGGCGCGGCGCCACTTTTCTATGAGAAGCTGTCAGAAATCTGTCATAATTTTTCCAGGACATTTTACATTAGTTACATAATAATATTTCGCCATAAGCTTGTTCCTTCTTATATTTCGATTTAACTTTCTATTAAAACTTTTATCTTCAACTTGGTAAAACGCCTGTCATTTCTTCTCACACCCTCTTTTTCTTTTCTTTCTTTTTTTTTTTTTAACCAAGCACAACTTAATTTAATAATGATACGAGCCTTTTGTTCTCCCACTGCAGTGCAAAAACCTTTTCGCTTAAAGTTTCAGACTTATATTAATTATAAGTCCAGGTATCCACCACCACTGAGCCATCACACCTTTATTTATTTTATTTATTAAAGCTTTATGCACAAGTAAAAAAAAATATTGCTCAAAGGCTGACTTTTATAGGCTGGCTTGACTTTTCTACCAGCAGAGACAAAACATGGCAGGATAGATAATCTATACATATAATAAATCTGTAGACGAGGCGTTTCTGTACATTGAAAATAAAAATAAAAAAAATAGTTGGGCTGTTATAGGATAACCAACAGATGCCATTTCTTCAATTTTTGGAATTTTTGTCTGTTTGTCTGTTTGTCTGTTTGGATGTGACAGATTTTGAACAGGCTCAACGTAAAAAGTACCAAACCAATATGGTTCATATTTATACTCAAATATAGTCTAGAACTCGGAGCAGTGATTAGTCTTTGTTTCATCGCAATCGCTTCAGTCTATCAAAAGATATAATCAATTTAAAGCATTCTATAACAATTTTTATTGCAATAAGTGGAAACATGTAACGACATCTATTGGCGCGATATAGTACTAACGAAATCATATTGTTATCTTTAAAACATTATTATGTGTTTAATCACGTCGTAAAGGCTTGCCTTTATGACGAAATAATTCTGATACTTATGTCTGTGTTATTTAAAAAAAAAATAATGATAATGTTTAAATAAATAATATAAACACATATATAATAAAATAGTATATAATAAAATCGTAGGAAAGGCAAAACTGTACATAGAATATATAAAAAAAATACTTGGGGCGTGATCTACAATCGATATCGAAGCCAAAAATATAGTTTTTAGAATTTTTGTCTGTTTGTCTGTATATATGTCCGGGCTAAACTCAAAAAGTGCTGCATGGATTTACTTCAAATTTTGCATGAATATTACTAAGAGGTCGGGTCAACATATAGGCTACATATTATCATGCTATCGCCTGCGAGGAGGAGCTGTGAATCTTTAATTTTCTTACACATTCTGTGACAGCGTGTAATCTAGCGACGCATATTTAAATGTTGTTTTTGAGTAAGTCATGCTATTATCTAGCTTTACACTATAAAAACTTTTACGCCATTAAAGTAACTTGGGCAGAGAAACATAGTTTAATTAATATTAGTAGTATAAGACAATTTTGAAGCAGCGCCATCTATGAGATTTCATAAAAATCAAATCAAGTTACATGTCAACACTTTTTGGAAATTAATAATTTAAATTTGATCATGTTGGTGAGGTTAGTAGTTAGTTATTCTTAAAATTCATAGATGGTAATGTGCATTTTCTTCATAAAAGTTGTATCGTATAGTTCGTTTTGACAAATTCAAGTTCCAACAAAACCCTCAAAATCTTGAGCAGAGTTGAGGAAGACAATTTAAAAAAAATGCGGTGTTAAGTATTACAAAAAAGTTATGTTCATTGATGATGATCATTTCTTCATCAATTTCATGTTGTTAGTACAAAATAAACATTGACAAAAACTGTTAATACTTTTGTTCGGTATTTATCTGTGTGATTATTGCTTGGTAATTAATATATTTTCATGTCGTATACCTAATTATAAACTTAAATTATACCGTGCATCCGAATAATGGCGAATGCGATTTTCTGCGTTTGTTACTTCACACTGTCCGAGGCAAAGTCTTTCGCCTTTCTGAGGACATTTGATGGCGTGGAGTTTCCCACTTACCGCGCAGCCTGCGTAGCACGTCACCTTCTCGACGGTGACCAAAATTGGGCTGACACCCTCGCGGAGGCGAGCGTCAGTGACAGTCCCAGCCGCATGCGTCATCTGTTTGCCGTCATCTTGGTGTTTTGTGGAGTCGCGAACCCGGTAGCTTTGTGGGAGAAGTATCGCCATCATCTGTCTGAAGATTTTCTACGAGTCGGAAGTCGGAGACGGCGAAATGACCACCATACGAAATGACCATGTCGCTTTGTTCTCTACAGAGCAAAAACAAATTTATGACACCGTCCTTGAGAGCGTTTGGCAAAACCAGGGTAAAATGTTTTTCTTGGATGCTCCTGGTGGTACAGGAAAAACATTTGTTACCACTGGCATACTTGCAGAGGTCAAGAGGCAAGGCAAAATTGCTATTGCTGTAGCGTCGTCGGGAATCGCTGCCACACTGCTTCCGGGACTGCAAGACAGCACATGCCATGTTTAAAATTCCCATCGATTTAGAGAGCGCCGAAACACCTGTTTGTGGTGTGTCACGTAACAGCGATAAGGGACACCTGCTCAAGGATTACTCTCTGATCGTATGGGATGAGTGTACGATGGCCGAGGATCGAGGGCTGACGAGGTGAATGCTTCGTTGAAACGATCTTCGTTGTGGTCACGAGTTCGTACGCTGCGCTTGACCATTAATATGAGAACTCGGCTCGGCGGCAATGCACGCGCTCAAGAATTCTCCGATGTCCTTCTAAGTCTTGGCGAAGGCACTCTACCAGAAGAGAGAGGTAGACAGGTGGTGCTTCCAGAGTCTCTCGGTAGAGTGGTTTCAAGCTTAGAAGAACTCATTCGCTGTGTGTACGGGGACATTCAGTCGTATACCGCACCAGCAGAATTCTTGGGTGTGTGAGCGGGCCATTTTGACGCCCAAAAATGATCAGGCTGCAGCAATTAACGAATGCATTCTCTCGGAAATTGAGGGGAATGAAGTGGTCTACACCTCGATAAACACTGTTGTCAAGCAAGATGACGCCACACATTATCCCGTGGAATTTCTGAACTCCCTGTCAGCAAGTGGACTTCCAGCGCATTCAAGCTGAAGCGGTGTCCCGGTTATGCTTCTTCGGAACCTATCTCCTCCGAAGTTGTGTAACGGGACCCGCCTTAAAGTCATCTCGCTCCACAGACACACCATTGAGGCGGAAATTCTTACGGGTTATGGCGTCGGCGAGGCAGTATTTATACCACGCATTCCCCTCATACCTCATAACTTCCCGTTCCAGTTCAAGCGCGTACAGCTCCCCGTGAGTGTTTGCTTTGCGATGACCATCAATAAGTCGCAGGGGCAGACACTGAGAGCAGTGGGTGTCGACGTCAGGACGAGTTGCTTCTCACACGGGCAACTGTACGTCGTCGCTTGCTCCCGCGTCATCACACATTTTGGCTCCTGGCAGCATAACTACCAACGTAGTTTATAGGGAAGTGTTGTAAGGTATATATGATACCTTTGAACGTATTTTTACTCTTTTGTGTCCTGGAATGTATTCCTGCATTATTTCCTCTATTTCCTTCAGTCACCTCTTATGACTGAACTCAGCAGGATTCCCATATAACTCTCTTCACTTGCTTCGCTTGCAAAAAAAAACTTATATTTTAATGCTATTTTAAAAGTTGTTTACTTTATAATGCTATAGCGACACTGGCATCTTAGGTATTTTTGGTGCTGTAGAGCCTTCACGCAGACGACGTCGCGGGCAGCAGCTAGTTCGGAAATAAATACAAGAATAAATATTAATACATAGTGTATTATTTTTATGTTTTTACATATCTCGGGACCATGGAGGGGTCCCGGTACTTTGGAAGGCTTACGAGGGGCCGAAACCAACTCGCAGAGGCCCGTTAAACTGATATTTTAAATTAAATGGGGCACCAACCGACGATTATCCCTGTTCGCACTATGCAATTGCACACAAGGACTACCCCTGGTTGGTGTAGGACTATTGCAGGATATGGAAACAAAGATATTTGATTATGGGTTTGGGTCAATCAACTCAGCCTATTGCAGTCCACTGCTGGACATAGGCCTCTCCCAGGCTGCGCCACTACACCCTGTCCCCCGCCTTCCGCATCCAGTATGTCCCAGCTACCTCCTTTAGCTCGTTTGGGTGGCTAAAGTGAACTGGTTCGGGCACATACTGTATTATCTATACATATAATAAATCTGTAGACGAGGCGTTTCTGTACATTGAAAATAAAAATAAAAAAAATAGTTGGGCTGTTATAGGATAACCAACAGATGCCATTTCTTCAATTTTTGGAATTTTTGTCTGTTTGTCTGTTTGTCTGTTTGGATGTGACAGATTTTGAACAGGCTCAACGTAAAAAGTACCAAACCAATATGGTTCATATTTATACTCAAATATAGTCTAGAACTCGGAGCAGTGATTAGTCTTTGTTTCATCGCAATCGCTTCAGTCTATCAAAAGATATAATCAATTTAAAGCATTCTATAACAATTTTTATTGCAATAAGTGGAAACATGTAACGACATCTATTGGCGCGATATAGTACTAACGAAATCATATTGTTATCTTTAAAACATTATTATGTGTTTAATCACGTCGTAAAGGCTTGCCTTTATGACGAAATAATTCTGATACTTATGTCTGTGTTATTTAAAAAAAAAATAATGATAATGTTTAAATAAATAATATAAACACATATATAATAAAATAGTATATAATAAAATCGTAGGAAAGGCAAAACTGTACATAGAATATATAAAAAAAATACTTGGGGCGTGATCTACAATCGATATCGAAGCCAAAAATATAGTTTTTAGAATTTTTGTCTGTTTGTCTGTATATATGTCCGGGCTAAACTCAAAAAGTGCTGCATGGATTTACTTCAAATTTTGCATGAATATTACTAAGAGGTCGGGTCAACATATAGGCTACATATTATCATGCTATCGCCTGCGAGGAGGAGCTGTGAATCTTTAATTTTCTTACACATTCTGTGACAGCGTGTAATCTAGCGACGCATATTTAAATGTTGTTTTTGAGTAAGTCATGCTATTATCTAGCTTTACACTATAAAAACTTTTACGCCATTAAAGTAACTTGGGCAGAGAAACATAGTTTAATTAATATTAGTAGTATAAGACAATTTTGAAGCAGCGCCATCTATGAGATTTCATAAAAATCAAATCAAGTTACATGTCAACACTTTTTGGAAATTAATAATTTAAATTTGATCATGTTGGTGAGGTTAGTAGTTAGTTATTCTTAAAATTCATAGATGGTAATGTGCATTTTCTTCATAAAAGTTGTATCGTATAGTTCGTTTTGACAAATTCAAGTTCCAACAAAACCCTCAAAATCTTGAGCAGAGTTGAGGAAGACAATTTAAAAAAAATGCGGTGTTAAGTATTACAAAAAAGTTATGTTCATTGATGATGATCATTTCTTCATCAATTTCATGTTGTTAGTACAAAATAAACATTGACAAAAACTGTTAATACTTTTGTTCGGTATTTATCTGTGTGATTATTGCTTGGTAATTAATATATTTTCATGTCGTATACCTAATTATAAACTTAAATTATACCGTGCATCCGAATAATGGCGAATGCGATTTTCTGCGTTTGTTACTTCACACTGTCCGAGGCAAAGTCTTTCGCCTTTCTGAGGACATTTGATGGCGTGGAGTTTCCCACTTACCGCGCAGCCTGCGTAGCACGTCACCTTCTCGACGGTGACCAAAATTGGGCTGACACCCTCGCGGAGGCGAGCGTCAGTGACAGTCCCAGCCGCATGCGTCATCTGTTTGCCGTCATCTTGGTGTTTTGTGGAGTCGCGAACCCGGTAGCTTTGTGGGAGAAGTATCGCCATCATCTGTCTGAAGATTTTCTACGAGTCGGAAGTCGGAGACGGCGAAATGACCACCATACGAAATGACCATGTCGCTTTGTTCTCTACAGAGCAAAAACAAATTTATGACACCGTCCTTGAGAGCGTTTGGCAAAACCAGGGTAAAATGTTTTTCTTGGATGCTCCTGGTGGTACAGGAAAAACATTTGTTACCACTGGCATACTTGCAGAGGTCAAGAGGCAAGGCAAAATTGCTATTGCTGTAGCGTCGTCGGGAATCGCTGCCACACTGCTTCCGGGACTGCAAGACAGCACATGCCATGTTTAAAATTCCCATCGATTTAGAGAGCGCCGAAACACCTGTTTGTGGTGTGTCACGTAACAGCGATAAGGGACACCTGCTCAAGGATTACTCTCTGATCGTATGGGATGAGTGTACGATGGCCGAGGATCGAGGGCTGACGAGGTGAATGCTTCGTTGAAACGATCTTCGTTGTGGTCACGAGTTCGTACGCTGCGCTTGACCATTAATATGAGAACTCGGCTCGGCGGCAATGCACGCGCTCAAGAATTCTCCGATGTCCTTCTAAGTCTTGGCGAAGGCACTCTACCAGAAGAGAGAGGTAGACAGGTGGTGCTTCCAGAGTCTCTCGGTAGAGTGGTTTCAAGCTTAGAAGAACTCATTCGCTGTGTGTACGGGGACATTCAGTCGTATACCGCACCAGCAGAATTCTTGGGTGTGTGAGCGGGCCATTTTGACGCCCAAAAATGATCAGGCTGCAGCAATTAACGAATGCATTCTCTCGGAAATTGAGGGGAATGAAGTGGTCTACACCTCGATAAACACTGTTGTCAAGCAAGATGACGCCACACATTATCCCGTGGAATTTCTGAACTCCCTGTCAGCAAGTGGACTTCCAGCGCATTCAAGCTGAAGCGGTGTCCCGGTTATGCTTCTTCGGAACCTATCTCCTCCGAAGTTGTGTAACGGGACCCGCCTTAAAGTCATCTCGCTCCACAGACACACCATTGAGGCGGAAATTCTTACGGGTTATGGCGTCGGCGAGGCAGTATTTATACCACGCATTCCCCTCATACCTCATAACTTCCCGTTCCAGTTCAAGCGCGTACAGCTCCCCGTGAGTGTTTGCTTTGCGATGACCATCAATAAGTCGCAGGGGCAGACACTGAGAGCAGTGGGTGTCGACGTCAGGACGAGTTGCTTCTCACACGGGCAACTGTACGTCGTCGCTTGCTCCCGCGTCATCACACATTTTGGCTCCTGGCAGCATAACTACCAACGTAGTTTATAGGGAAGTGTTGTAAGGTATATATGATACCTTTGAACGTATTTTTACTCTTTTGTGTCCTGGAATGTATTCCTGCATTATTTCCTCTATTTCCTTCAGTCACCTCTTATGACTGAACTCAGCAGGATTCCCATATAACTCTCTTCACTTGCTTCGCTTGCAAAAAAAAACTTATATTTTAATGCTATTTTAAAAGTTGTTTACTTTATAATGCTATAGCGACACTGGCATCTTAGGTATTTTTGGTGCTGTAGAGCCTTCACGCAGACGACGTCGCGGGCAGCAGCTAGTTATGAATAAATACACAATTTAATTAATTAAATGAAATTGTCTATTTACCATTTCAGGACTTTCAAGACCTCATAGACAATTCCAAGCACGGTGTGATATACTTCAGCATGGGATCATTCCTGAAAAGTAATTCTTTGCCAAAGCCCCTGATCGCAGAACTTCTGAAGATGTTCGGGGAACTCAAACAGACGGTCATTTGGAAATTCGAGACTGACATGCCTAATGTACCGAAGAACGTTCACATTGTGCATTGGGCACCACAGCCTAGCATTTTAGGTAAGTAATCTTTGACTCAATGATATTGAGTCGCGCCATTAACTTTTCAAGAAATCACTGTAATGGGAATTAAATTTATTGCCTGTTCTTACTAAGGCTCTTTGTGCACACACATTGTGCGTGTGTAGGCACAGTTCTTCAGTGTTGTGTTGTTGTATGGATTACTATGGAAGCTTGTTGACAAACACGTTATTTCTTCGGCGCGGCTTATGCTAAAGGAATACCTTAATAAAAACGAGCTGTTAGATTATCAACTTTTGACGTGGAACCGAGCGTTGAAAATCCAACAGCGCGCTGTAATTTATGCATTCATCTACATGTCACCTACTGTTATTGAAAACGGGTATAAGTCGTCACATACTTTGACTTGACTTGAATTTAAATTTAGTTTTGGATAATATTGCTATCGTTGCTGAATGTAGTCTCGGATATAACTCGTTAGGGGTAAGGCGAGCAAAAGACCAGCTCACCATAGCCTGTAAGACGCTCCGTGGCACTATTGACGCGCCTGATCTAAGGGTAATTCTTCAGGGACAAAATTTTCGATGTCTGTGGGTATATTTCTGTAACCAACTAAAAAAACGGCATGTAATATTTTTTTTTGTACAGTTTAGCTTTATCCCTTACTGGGACAAATGATTTTTTTTAAATAATTGCTGTCTAGGTACAAAATAAAAATATTTGAAGGTCGTTCTTCTGATTCATATAGCGCGTCCGTTTGCCATTTTCCGGAACAAAATGGTCGATGTCGCATTTTCCCTTTGATACATCAATATAAATTATAATTATATCGAAAGGAAATGAATTGTCCTCTTACAAAAAAAATGTGTATTAGTTATAACTACGTTAGTCTGTTTATAAATAAGTAAAAAAGAAGTGTCCGGCGTATATTACTGATTAATGTGGCGTAAGCTGCGCTTGACCGTACTTGGTCGGGTAATAATAATGAGAGTCTGGCTTCCAGCGCGGGGGGAAGCCAGTCGTGCAACGGACGACCTAGAAGGTGGACGTGCGGCTGGTTGGCTTAGATCCGGTGTTACGAAGGAAAATACCTGATTCATCTGTGTTTGGTTCAGGTGGCATCCTGATTACAATGCCTACTTTATAAAATTTATTTTATTGTTTTAAAACTTCAATCTGTGTTTCGTGTGATGCTTTTGGGTTATAGATTCGTGTAGAAAAATGAAAATAATGAAGTCTGTATGTACGATGAGTTATGCATGATTGTAGGCAAAATCCTGATTCATCTGTGCCTGATTCGTATGGTCAAAACCCCATATGAATAATAAAATAAATTAGTTTTCCCCTCTCCAGCACGATAGGAGCGCTTTTGTTGCGTAATTCTCCTTGTCCAATGTTTGACCGTGTACAAGTCAGTAGTTTTAATCTTATTTATTATTATTTACTTAGCTATAACCTTTTGCATTATAAAAAATTACAGGAGTATAATCTTGTCCTAAATATGATACTTTTGATATGTCTTAGTCCTATTTAAGAATTAATAATTATTGTTTAGAATTTACATTCATAACTAACGGTGTATTTATTACTTTTTATTTCTGTTTCTGATTAATATGTAACACATTCTGATTCATCTGGGCACAAAATTAATATCTTGAAAACTACTTTATAAAAACGAGTCCCTCATTCAAATATATGTTATTTGGTATACCTATTTTCATATGAACATGTGTTACAGAGCTGAAAGTGAAATTAAATTTTGGCCATATGGATCAGTCAAAGAATCAAATTTCGAAGAACTACCCCTAAATGCTGTGCTGGCTCGCTTCTTTGTGCCAGACAACTACTGCCGCGGCAGAAAGCACAGGCTGTTTGCTGTGCCTCCATTTCGCACAGTTGCGCGTGCTAAGTTTCCAGTACCACGTACTCTGGCCGCACTTAATGATCTCTTGGACTCTAATCCATCAAACGATCTGTTTGCGGACGAGTGGACGAAGATTTTGTCGGCATGTCAGAAGTACTGTGAGAAGGATGTATGAAAGTGCTATTAACTTTTTACTTGATGATTTTATATTAAATCTTTTATGCCTTTCTTTTGTGTCTTTTTTGTGTCTTCAATTTCTGTAATTGGTTTTAAACCGTTTTAATTAAATAAAAATTAAATGAAATGAAATAAATGGCCAAGCAAGTGATATTTTTTGGATATCTAAAAATATAATTTAGGTTTTTCTTGTGTTTTTTTATTGTTTATCATACAGGGTAAAATTAAATAAGCTAGCGAAACTCCGCGGACGTAAAGGGTATCGATATCTGAACACGACAAAACTAACGAAAACAGATTTTCTTAACTCATACAGCAAGTAACAAAACATTCAGTGGTCGTTGAACCTCAAAATAACAAAAAATTTTATAGTGTTTACTCAGCGTTATTGGTAAAACATTAACAACCCCTTAAGAGGTCACTGTACTCATCATTATGAACAACTTTTACTATGGGACCAACACTGAAATCGCGAAAAAAATCAGCTGTTCCCTACATTTTGACAAGTTATACGAACATAAATGTAGGGTACATCTGATTTTTTTTTCGCGATTCCTGGTTTGGTTCCATAGTAAAAAAAAATCATAGTGATGAGTACAATAACCTCTTAAGATGTTGTTAATGTTTTACCAATATCGATACCCATTACGTCTGCAGAATTTCGATAGCTAATTTAATTTGACCACCACCACCATACAACGTGGTAATGCTGCCAGCCTTTTGGGAACGTTTCCTGTTGACAGCGATGCGGACGAATTTTTTGATGCCCTTTGATTATTTCCCCTCCTTTTTATATACTTGTACACACAGCTGCATTAAGTAGTTACCCCACCAAAAGACATGTGCGTTCAAATCCGATAAAGGCCCAAGTTGGTTTTTGTATGTTGCAAAAACATTTTATTTTAATTAATGTATTGTTTTAGTGAATAAATAAGTTTAACTTAGTATTTTTTTAAAATTCTATTTTTATTATTGTTTTATTCAATAAAACAATACTTTTATTATTGCGACGACAAGCAATAATAGGGTTAACATTTACGATAACTTATTCGTCGTCTAAATAGACTGGAGGTTTCAAGACCGCTTACCGTGCTTAAGGTTGGAAGTTCAAATCCTAGGCACGAAATGTTCTTTTTGTTCATTATATTATTTTTATATATTTTTCTATATTGTTTTAAGTAGTAATTATTTATAAAGATTTAAAAAATCAAAAAAAATAAAATACTTTTTTAATCTTTTAATAATATTTATTATTTCTATTATTTAACAAAACTACGATCTTATTTTACAACAAAGATTTATATTTTTATTTCATAATTTTATTTACTGTTATCATAATATACATATTTAGCCAACTGACACAAATAGGTCCCTAGACAAGTGGCATCCTAATAACGCAAACAATAAAATAGGAAGCGGTAGAAATATTTTAGATTGACATAAGCTAACGAAATATCACGTGACCTGTCATGTCGTCTCAGCATACAAATTTGACATTTGACAGTCTGACAAGCGACATCGAAAGAGACAAGTTTTGAAGCGTTTGCAACTTGTCTAGGACCTAGAAGTTAGTTTGGCAGGATTACAATCATGAGCATAATAAGTGAATAAACATGTTATCAATAGATAATCAATTAACATCTCCTATTAGCTCATGATATCTACTTAGAATATTTTGCTATACCAAGTAAAATAGTGGGATCAAATGAGTTAAATATCTGCATAAAACTGTGAGATATTATTATTATGATTTGTGATATGTTATTATTTGTGTGTTGTTAGGTTATTATATATATTATATTTAGTTAAAAAAATGTTTTCACTACAGATACAATTTTACTGTTCTATTATAATAATATTTAACCGGGATTGCGAAGTGTGAAGTGATGAAATATAGGTATTTTAGTAGCGAAGAGGATGACCTTCGCTTTCTATTATTTGTTGGAGTCTGCTTCTCATTTGAGTAACCATCGTCCAACCTGCATTACTACCTCGCATCAACTCCCAACTCCTCAAAACTTCATTGTGCAAGTTAATCTTGGACTTCACTTCGCTTGAATCCCAGTTTAAAACCATTTGACCCCACATATTTTCTATTGGATTTAAGTCCGGACTTTTCGATGGCCAGGAGATGACAGTTATGTCAGGCTGTGTAGTGAGCCATTCCATCACTATACGTGAACGATGGACCGCACAGTTATCTTGAACAAAATAGATCTGTCCTTCTGGGTAAGCAACTCGCACTGTTGGCACCATAACATCTTGCAAAATTTGCAGATAGGTCTGGCTGTTCATGCGCCCACTTGCTTCTACTAATTCTCCCGGTCCCATAGAGGACATCCACCCCCAATACCCTGAAAATAACAACAAAGGTTTAATTTTGTTTTTAGACATTTGTCTCCAAACAATTGTCATGACGTTCAAAATAGAATAAAATATATAATACATTATATAATAACTTAACAATAAGTATATAATACTACTGAATTATATAAATTATGTAATTTATAATTAAACAATAAAATTATAATAAATAAATAGTTAAATATATAGACAGTGATACGTTTATATATTTTGTTAAATTAAATACAATATTAGGTAATTAAATAGGGTGGAATATACATAATAATTTACTTATTGAAAGGTAACTTACCCAATGTTATTCTACCACTGGCTCTGTTAGGTAAAACATTTTGAGGTTGGTATCGTTCATTAGGTTTCCTCCACAATATTTTTCGACCGTCACAGTCTGACCTGAAGGTTTTTTCGTCACTGAAAATAACGATATTGTTTTCCCAATCAAAATTAAGGTATTTCTGGGCAAATCGCAATCGTTCTCTTCGATGTTCTTCCGTTAGACATATTTTCTTTGCTGGTCGATAATTGTGAATGTTCGCTGCGTGTAAATGTCTTCGAACCGTGGACAGAGATATTCCATGCCGTTGCGAACTGTAACGAGTGGATGTGAACGGCGATGTAGTGTGAACCTTAACAATATCCCGATGACGTTCAGATTGGTCCGTATAGATCCCAGTAGTCCTCCGACCCATGGACATGGTCTTAACATCGCCGGTTTCTTGGAATCTGCGCACCCATAAGCGCACCGTTTGTCTCTGTATAGAAAATAATGGTTTTAAATAAGTTATTAAATACCACTCACAAGATACTACTACTAGCTCAACAACAAAAAAATCGGAGAACACGAATAATATTATAATTAACTTACTGCTATGCCAAGCTGTCTCGCAATTCCTTTTATGCTCACATTTTGTTCATACAGAACAACTATTTTAGTTCTCATAAAATTAGAAATCATTTTAAAATATAAATCGTAGTCGTTTACTCTTCGCCGTTTTAAGTGAACTTATACAAAGCTTACAACTTGAGGGTGTGGATTAATTTTATAAAGTCAACGTAAGTAAGTGAAATTAATGGATACCCTCAAATTATAACATCTTTCGATTAAACAGAGACCTAAAGATAAAATGACTCAGCCGATAGTAGATAACAATTTCATCGCAATTCGTATGGGCTCGTTGGCTAGTGCGTCAAACTGTCGGTATGAGTATGACGACGTTCGGTGATGCGATGGTTCGAATCCGAGTCGAAACAATGGACTCTTTTTGAAGTATTCTTTAGATTATTCGTAAGAAATTCAATGTTGTAGCAGAGTAACATTTTAAAACTTGAGGGGTTAGGAGATAGTGACGCTTTCTGTACATATTATTTTTATTATTTTAAGACTGTTAGCGTTTACCACGCTGTATATTCTGACGACAATGATTTTATAACCTCTTTCAGCCCACCCAAATGTCAGGATGTTTATCACCCACGGAGGCCTGCTGTCCTCAATAGAAGCCATTCACTTCGGAGTACCAATCATAGGAGTCCCGGTGTTCTTCGATCAGTTCACGAATATCCAGAAAGCGTTGCAAAATGAATACGCTCTGAAAGTTCCACTGAGTTACAATCTGCCCAAAGACTTGAAAGTCGCTATTGATGTTATGTTGAAGGATGATACGTAAGTTTTAATTATCTATTAGCGTACCTATTTCTATTTTTTTCTTTTTTTTTAATCTTTATTTATTTAGAGGCTTTTACCTTACAAAGGTAAGTCAGCCTCATCATACCTAATCTAACTAATTATTACAAGTAATTATAATATTATTCATACAAATATATTATTGCGTAAGCGAGGGAGAAAGTGATGCAGCAACCATTCCATAAATCAGTTTCGCTTCTCCCGAATTAGGTGTAGATAATGTTCTAATGAAAGCCCCAACGTCAAGCATATTAACTTTTAACTCCCGCAACACTATCTCCCTCTCTCTCCTGTTCTTTTCACATTCCACCTGCAAATGTTGGACATCTTCGACTTTATTACACACTTGGCAATTAGGGGAATTGACTTTTTTCATTAGGTATCCAAATTTCCTGCATGGAAAATGACCAGAACGCAATCTATGTGCCATAAAAATATACGACCTCTTTGCATGACTTTCAGCGAACCAAGGGATTCGAGGAGGCTCACTTTGCAGTCTTATACCATATGCCTTTTTCTTTAGACTTCCTGTCGAAATACTCTTTAAAACGATTGTAGCATATGTTCTTGTAATAGCCAAGTATTTCTGTGTAGAACGGAGCGATGTCAATTTCCAATCCTTCCAAAATAGGCTATTTGACTGGTTTCTGATAAACATCTCAGATTATTTAATGGTGTCTAACGAGCCCACAAAAACCTATTACTTCAAATTGCATAATGTATTTCTTTTAGAAAATAGTAAATAAAAATGTACTGTTTAAATAAGCCGTCAAAACGCTATCTTTAACAATATGGCGTCGTGACGTATTGTGACGTCACGACGCCATATTGTTACACGTAAACAAACGTTGAAACGGTCGAGATACTAGACAAAAGTCATCTGTTCTGTCAACGATAGACAGTAATTGACTATACCATGACGTCATCATAAGTTCAGCCAATCCAGACCGTTTTCGATTACGTGGCGCCAGATTTAAAAAGATGAAGTTTTTTCGGGATTTTTTTAATAAATAATACATTGTTTTGTAGTAAAATTAATGCAAATCGATTTTAAAAGCGATAATCTATACGAGTGTCAATAATTATGACCTTATTTTTTACATTGTCAAGTAGCCTATTGCTTTCTTTGCAAACATGTCAGCCTTCTCGTTTCCATATCCATATACATGTTTCCAATATGAGATGGAATCCATTACAACCTCAAATTAATGTCACTAAGTTCATAAAATAGCTTAAGAATTACATAAGCTATCGGTACACCTCTGCAACCAGAGGCGCATCGAGCTAAATGCATTAAACCACTTTTGCTATCCGTGCACATAACAATGTTTTGATTTGAATGGTTCGCATTGTCCCAACACATTATGTTCTCTAGAGTTTTTGAGATTGCAACGAGTTCCATCGTCATTACAGATACTTTTGTATCAATAGATTTAAACAAGGCCAGTTAACAGTTTAACAGTCGCACTTGACAACAAGGCATCTCTAATACTTGACCTGGTTTTTCCACAGCTTCCCCAAGAAAGTAAAGGAGCTATCTTTCATCTTCCACGATCGTCTGTCGAAGCCAGGAGTTGTGCTCGCGCACTGGGTTGAACACGTTGTGCGCACACGCGGCGCCCCCCACCTCCGCTCCCCTGCGTGGAGAGTACCCCTCTACCAACGCCTGTACCTAGATCTTCTAGCATTAATACTGGCTACTGTATCTTTGTTCTGGTATATTGTTAGCAGTTTGTTTAAGAAGAGTCCTAAGCAGAATTCTCAGAAGAAAAGGAATTAATTTATTTATTTATGCCTGGTATGATATTAGCGTCAAATCATATTTATACCAGCTTGTAAAAGGTTTCTAAACGATTTGTAATAAAAGAATAATGAAATAGTACCTGTGACTTAAGTACTCCATTATTGCACGGTGCTAAACGCCATGCATTAATACATGCTTAAGACCCACGTACGTAACGTATATTATTTTATAGCACTGTGTGACCTAAGCACGCTTTTCTGTGTAAAAATGGACTACTCAAGTCACAGAAAAGCGTGACTAAGTGCGGGTTTAGGTCACACAGAGCTATAAGATAAGTTTTTTGTAAAACCGATAATGTAACTCGAACCAACCTAGAAATGCAGGCAATAATAATGACATGTATGATAATAAGCGTTAAGCTAGCCGCTGAAAGTGGATAAGACAGAGATTAAAACAGAAGACGAACTAGCAGGAGATCCAGGAGGGGGAGGTGGAGGGGGGTTCAGGGGATCGGACCGGAATAAATCGAATAACTTGAAGGTGTTGTTAAGTTTTAAATAAATGAAGATCGTTATTCTATTCCTCTTATATTTCGTATTATTGTTCACCTACTCCTGAGGAGAGTCATTATTCTTCTTGTTATTCTTTTCGTGTCGTACGTTTATTGGGATTTTCCATCAGGAATTTCTTAGTAGCAGTCCGAAGTCTGGATTTGTGGCCGGTTGTTGCCAATAGGATCGCCCCCTATTGTATTGGACTTGAAGGTAACTGGCGAAATGTGGGTGTACTGTCTGTACACTGACCTATAAGGTACACATCTGACTAACCTTTCGGTGATTACAGACGTGATGTTATACAATTATGTTATAAATAAAAAGTAAGTTAGAAAACTAAAACCCTACTACTGAAAAATCACGCTTTAAGAAGTATGAAACAATAAAATATTATTATCTGAAATTGTTATGCACATCAAGCTACCCGAAACTGTAAAATTTTCCCAATCAACTTTGAACATTATGCTTTACCGATAAAGTTGAAAATCTATTAAAGAAATTTGACAGATTGTAGTAACTTGATGTGCTGGTGTCTGTACAAACTATTAAATATTTATTCATAGTGATGTTCAGAAGACAGCCGTGGTCCACAGGTCCAGCGGACGTGCACGATCAAGACGCTTCCAACGATAACTCATTTTTCAAATTGTGATAAGTAGTTTGGAAGTTATGAGGGAACAGATGAACATACATAGTTACGTACCTACCCGTCAAATTCATAACCCTCCTTTTTGCTTCGCCGTAATAAAAAATAGGTTGTTTAACAGTGAAATACAATGACGTCCGAAGTCCAGGTAAGGTCTTTCTGGTGCATACCTACCTACCTTTGCATCATTATGACCCCAACTTTGACATAACACTTCATCATGGCGGCTTGTATGCGGTTTTTTTAAAGTAGTTCACAGATATGACGTTGGGGGGCGCTAGTGGTGCGATTACGAGGCGGAAAGTAAGGAAATCTAGCAGCTGTTCATGGAACGAAGCGTGCACTCTCTCATAATGGACTTCAGACGTCTTAGGAAACATAATACAAATTTTATTTGAAGGTAAAATTTTTATATTATATAAGTCAATAACATCCACAAAAAGCCTGCGCGAAGATCCACTAGTTTGTAGACTGTAGGAAAATCACGCCACAACACACAGATACAGTAATCACGCGCTGCATTCTAAATTTAAACGCAGTCGGCTTGGTGACTTCGCAGCGTATTGACCAATTTTAGAGCGCGAAATACGAATTTAAATATCAATATTGTGTGTGTTTAAAGAAAATATATAATCCTTAATATTTGTTTGAACAAAATAATTCTGAAATATTGTAAGTTGTTTGTGTGTGGAGTGAAGTGATTTTTTTAAATAATAGAAGTAACTTTGAAAGAACTCGACGCTATTAAGAAATCCCTTCATTTATTTTACAGAAAATGGAAAAACTAAAGTGTTTATTGTTTGGTCTACTGCTAAGTTTCTCCTTATGTGATGCGTTCAAGATCTTGGCTGTCTTTCCAATTCCAAGTCCTAGCCATGGTATACTTGGAGATAAAATGGTTAAACATCTTCTTGATGGAGGACACGAAGTAAGTATCTTAGGACCAAAGATATCTGTGTTTTGTCTCTAAAAAATACCAATTTTTAGGTAGAATTTTGAGGGTTTATCTAATCAAACTCAAATCATTTATTTATTTATATGAAAGGACTTTTGAAAGTTAACATTTACAAGAAAAACACTAGGGCCATGGGGTCCGAGTGCCCACTTGGTTTTTCGAGATATCGCCAAGCAGTAAGTCGACTCTTCACGTGACCAGAGGGCTGGCCTATTTCTTGGCTAAATAATTAGCATTGCCATACAACGTGGCAATGCTAATTATTTAGCCAAGTAAATTTACGTTTTTATAAGTATAATACGATTAAAAGACGTTACAATACAGTGGGCCCAATTTTTTTTTTTCCATTCAAGTTTAAGAAACGGAACGTCATGTAAAGGGATAAAACAATATCAACACTTTTTTACTTTAAATTAAATTCCCTGTTCAAAAATCAAATCACCGACGCGTAATGTCGTAAAAAAATTATGAAAATAAATTAATTACTATCATATATTTTGATCTTGATGCATGAGACTTTTTGGTGTGTACGACTTTTGGTCATTGTCCTTTTAGCTCAGTTTCCCTCATTTCGATATGTGCACATTATGAAGACACACTGTATAATGACCTCCCGGCTTTTCCAGCGGTTCATCTGCCATTTAAAAAAGTTTTGACCTAATTAATATTTATTTATTCACAGGTGACGTACATTACGCCTTTCATCAAAAGGCAGCCAAATCATCCAAAACTACGTTTAATAGATGTCACTGACAACAATAAAATTTTTGGCGGTAAGTAGATGTGCATTGAAGTTGAACTAAACCGATTTGATTGTGCGGTTTTATAATTTACTAACATTTGCCCGCGGCTTAGCCCGCGTCAGATAATATCCCACGGGAACATACTACCGGAATTAAAAGTACCCTAGGTATGTGTTATTCAATTTCATCATTCAATTTTTCAAGTGGGCGTGTATGGCCAAATCCGAAACTATGAGGAATAGCGAAAATTACTCAAAGGAGTCGCGGGCTCGATTTTGATGAAAACTAAAACTGCATCATTGGATTTTTGAAAAATCTATGTTTCTAGCCAGGAATCGAACCCGTTGATTTTGATAAAAAAAACACACGCTGTGTTATTACACCAATCGATAGTGTCCCTAATAAGGATCAAATTCTGGGAAGTAATGTTGATTATCTTTGTTTGATGTTTTCATTAGAAAAAATCAAACAAAGACAATACTTCTATAAATTATATGCAAGGTTGTCTGCGTTCATTCACTGTCAATTGTTTATTAACAGCATTCATGAATGATGTGATATTCAAATAATATTTATGTCAGTTTTACAATATGTATCAATGTTAACAAATTTAAATACTCATAAGCTGAGCTATACTAGTAGTTACGCATACAATCACAAAATTAGGTTAAATTACTATTACTGGACAAGATGAAATTAAATTAAACAAAATTAGACAAAGTATCACAAAATTAAACAAAATTAGCAAAATAAATAGTTAACAATAATAAAATTGGGTAAATAGTAGTCCACAGCTAAACATGGGCGTCTCCAATCGCACACCATGTAATTTGGCCCCTTTCTTCCCATCCAGCCGCTATCACCCTGCGAAGAACGTCGTTCCATATTATCCTAAGAGCTTCCTATCCTACGTTAAGCGATGTGACAGTTACTAATAAGTAAATATTTTCCACAGAACATATGTTGGACGTGAAACAGATCATGAATGGAGCGATAGACTTTTCAGACACCACGATTATGTTCGAGATATCATTATCAACACTGGCCAACGTAAATGTCCAGAATTTGTTAAAAGACCGCACGAACAACTTTGATGTCATCATTGGAGAATATATGTTCACTGACGTGTATTCTTCGTAAGTAATATTTTGATTCCATTTACAGTTATCAAATAAGCCTATCGCAGTCCACTGCTGGACATAGTCCTCTCCCAGGCTGCGCCAGAAGACCTTATCCTCCGCCTTCCGCACCCAGTCTGTCCCAGCCACCTTCTTAAGTTCATTGGTCCATCTAGCTGGGGGGCGTCCCACACTACGCTTGCCGATACACTTATTTACAGTTAAAAATTTCCAAATTCTTGATACCTATCATACTAGCACTGTTTAAAGAGAAACAGATTAAAAAAACACAAAACAATAAAATAGCAGCAGATGAGAGAATGTTTATGATAAAAACGTAGAGCAAGCATGCACCGCTAGTTGTTTATCAGGACAAATAATGTTATCCACATAACTAATAACCAAGTAAACACTACTCAGACTAATCATGCGTAGACGAAAAGCAAATAGCAAACAATTGCTTGACGTCACTGAATATTTACAGGATAAACTTACATATAATGTTACTCCATACGATATTTTAAATAATGTCTTTTATTGTTAAAATTCTAGTTTCGTAGATACCTGTGTATTTGTAAATGTGCATGCCTTATGGTAGGATATGGCTAATTGACACTAATTGTTTGTATGAGACCGTTTATTTTGTACCCATATTCGCAAATGAATAAATGATTATGATTATGTAATCCCGAATATTATGCTCCTTTAATTTTTATATCACTCTGTGACGTAAATCCGCACTCACGCTTTTCTGTGACTTAAGTAGTCAACTTTTACACAGAAAAGCATGACTTAGGTAAGTGCGGGTTTAGGTCACACGAGCTATAAAATAGTATAGGTACGATACTTGTGACTTAAGTATTACTAGGTGTCTATTACGAGTAATGCACGGCGTTTACCACCCTCGCTACGCAATAATGGACTACTTATGAGGAAATGCGGGTGGTCTGTTCTCCATAGAAACGTTTTCGCCTGTAATGACCATAAAACAATGATTTTTTTCAAAATAATAAATATTAACTACTTGTATGTCCTTGTTTTCCTTTTTGATGATTTTACTTACATTATTTTTATATGCACTAGAACCTTCAAAATATGCTCAAAATTTAAACCGCTGTCAACAGAGGCCTAGTGTACTTTGACAACTATTAATGAAAAAAGAAAAACATAGGGACACAGTATATATCCTTCTTATTCAGTTTATGAAATATCTCTTAAATTGGTCCAATATTGGAGGAGGAAACAGGCGAGAGTCAAACCTCGAATTTTGACTGTTTACTTAGGCTTTTTCAAAAGTACTAATCGACACGGAACTAATAAGATTATTCCGTGTCCTTCAAATGAGACTAAACAGCTTGGAAAGTTCACCAGAGCATTTTTTAAAACCACACATATAACAATTTAGCTTTATAGTATGTATGCATGTTTTTTTGTATTTTTGTTTATTTAGCTTTATTTTGATGATAGTAGATAATATATGCATTGTCAAGTTAAATATCAACCAAAAAGTAAAATGTTAAAATTACAAAAGACAGTCCCCTAAAACGCCCGCCCTTCACCACTTCCTAGTGCTTTCTATACATAACACATTCAATAGCACTCAACCAGAAGATCAGAATTCTAGAACCCATTATCAGATATTTAACTAGAGCATGAATATTTCCAGATTGCCTGCAGTACTCCAATGTCCGTTCATCTGGTTCTCAACCATCGAGCCGAACTGGATGGTTCTACACCTGGTGCATGGTCCTCCGAACCCGGCTTATAACACTGACTATCTGCAAGGACGAGTGGCACCGTTCTCTTTCAAAGGCAGAGTTCTGGAACTGTGGACGCAATTGAAAGGACTTTATCAGCATAATAAGTGAGTATTTTTATGTCGTATCGGGTAGTCAGAACTCCGAATGTCTGACAACCAGTCGTAACAAGGAATATCATATTACTTAGTAACTGGGTTGTGAATATCAGATAGCCAGTCGCTTTATGTAAAATACTGGTATTCAGCTGCACCCGTTTTGACTGAAAGCCGATCCCAACATAGTTGGAAAAAGGCTAGGCAGATGAAGAAGTGAGTGTTCTTTATTTTAGAGACCACGGCCTCTGTGTTTACTAAATGGACCAAAGCTAATTTTTATTAGCGAAGGATTGGAAGAGTTAATATTTCCTCATAATAAAATTAATAGACTTCTTCTTAGCGTGTCGATGGCAATCTAAATTGTTTCAGCCCAGAACTGGGTTTATTTATTATTTATTAAAACTTTTTGCACAAGTAAAAAAATACTGTAAAAAAGCGGACTTAATGCCTGAGGCATTTTCTACCAGTCAACCTTAGGGTGATGCAGAGACAAAACATGGCAGGTGCAACATATGGGATAAATAGCTAGGAAATTACTACAAAATACAAGAATAAATACTAATAAATAGATAGATACATACATACATATAAACAAAATGAACTCTATCAGGAGAAAAATGATCGGTAGAGGAGAAAACGAATCCAACAAATCAGTGCTGTGATGTTACGGCCAACTTCTGACGGACATGTTCACGTGCCTTCACTTTAAAAGATAACCAAATGGTGGCCGTCCTGATGTTCAGAGGGAGCGCATTCCAAAGAAAGACCGCCTGGACAAAGAAAGATTAATGAATGAAACCAGAACGGTTTAGCGTTATTAATTATATAACTAAATGCATCTATTTTTTGTCAAGTCTATTGATGTCACGTTTCAACTTAAATATAACACCTAAATAAAATCCAAAGTAAAATAGCTAGATATCTTGTGCTTAACAAACATTATGATGCTAGCAAACGACGAACCAACGAGTTTTTAAGAAACTAGAAAAAGTACCTAGTGGTGATAACCGGTTTGTAGACCAAATTAGTTCTGATACCTATATTTGATACAGTAAAATATAGGTACGAGTAATATACGGCCATCTCGAACTGAACATTTATTTATTTATCCTCCTACTGGAACAGCACTGGATACAGCACTTACACCAATGGAGCTAATTAATTACTTTTTTTTTCTTTTTGGGTCATGGGTCATTTGGATCAATCATCAAATGATCTCGCTCTGGATGGATCGGAATCCCGTCAGACCCTTACTGACTAAAACCCACCCTTGTTCCTTCCTTAGCCCTTTATGTTCCGGGCCAGCGGTAATCCTTTCGGAAATTCTCGCTAACCCGGAAGGCTTCGGCCCTAAGGGGCCCCTCAGTTTATGCTGACATCTCTTTGAGGCGCGCGTGGAACACAACGCGCCGGCGCGCGACCCAAATTACTCCAAGAAACAAATAGAAATAAATTACTTCAAGTGCTGCTTTTCCATCCATCCTGTGCGCGGTGGACATCGAACGAACGGCGATGGAACACGCACACAATATCTGTTATCTCCTTAAATGGACACCGACAAAAAATTTATCACGGTGACTCTCCGAAATGTTGTCTTTGTGTCCATAATTATAAAAACCTTCCTCATAATGACTAAGACTTTAATACATACGTATCTAGGATAATGATGATAACTGTTAGTTCACAAATAGTATTTTACTTTATCATCATGACTTGCAGGATTGACATAACATTGTATTTGGAACCGCCAGCCCCTAGAGGTATACTATCTAAGCACGAAATCCGAAGTTTCGGCCGAGTTACGGGCATGTACAACTCCGTACCACATACGGGCATAAGATAAGTTTGAGACCAGAACTAGGAATGAATGATAACACAATTTGACAGTCATCCTCACTCCCGATGTGTTTTTAACCAACCATCATCATCATCATCTTCCTGCCCTTATCCCATGTTACTTGGGGTCGGCGCAACATGTTTTCTTCTTCCATTCTCCCCTGTCAACCGTCATGCTATCATTCACTCCCTTCTCTTTCATATAATTCCTCACACAATCCATCCATCTTTTTTTCGGCCTTCCTCTCCCTCTCCATCCATCAACATGTATATTCATTACTCTTTTAGTCACATGCGTTTCGTCCCTTCTCATCACATGCCCATACCAAGATAAACGATTTCCTTTCAACTTTTCTGTCACTGGCGCCACTTTCAAACTTCCTCTTATATACTCATTTCTTACTTTATCCATTCTCGTCACTCCACACATCCATCTCAACATTCTCATTTCCGCTGCATGCAATCTTTTTTCATCCGTCTTCTTCACGGCCCAGCATTCAGACCCATAAAGTACGACAGACCTTATCACGGACTTATAAATTTTCCCCTTTAACTTGAGGGGCATCCGTGGGTCGCAAGTTGTTCCTGTGACCTGCCGCCATTTCATCCATCCTGAGTTGATTTTTGTGTTTTAACCAACCGAAAAAGTTAAATTAATCGGGAGTAGAGTTCATTCGGAAATGGAACTAATTCCGGACGGGCGAGACTAGACCGCCTGGTTTAAAATGTGCTGCCTGTTTTTCACAGCCACTAGCCAGCCAGCATTATTTTTATTCGTACAGCTCGTTCCAACATAAGAATGATAATAATTCCTCTCTTTTGTTTCCATTTCAGTGCCTTCTACGCCAAACAAGAGGAAGTTTACATGAAACTAATCGCCCCTATTGTTAAGGAGCAAGGCAGACCAGTACCAAACTACAATGAGCTAAAATACAACGCGTCTTTGTTACTAGGCAACTCGCAGGTGGCCATTGGAAGCGCCGTACCTTTGCCACCAAGCTACAAGCATATTGGAGGGTACCATATCGATGAGCCGGTCAAGCCTTTACCGGAGGTGGGTGAAACTAGTCTAATCATTGATAAGTATGCGGATATTGCGAAGGGCGAAGGCCTAGGACTTAGAAAGGAGAAATAAACTGACAGATAGGTGGTAGCACACTGACGTTTCTTTAACAAGTCAAGATGACATATGCATGCCATAGATAAAACATAAACTATACAACAATCATAAAAGGTGGTCTTTTGGACCGTGGACTTCCGTGGAAAATGGTGTTCTTTAATCAATGAAATAAAAGTGACAATACCATTTTTTTATAATTGCTGTTTTTTTTTTAATTAATCTATGATGGTTCTAATGGGTAAATTATTTACCTACTAGCTGCGCCCCGCGGTTTCACCCGCGTAAATGTCGATCCCGTGGGAATATCGGGATAAAAAGTAGCCTGTATGTTAATTCAGGGTGTCAGCTACTTCCATACAAAATTTTATCAAAATTGGTCCTGTTGTTTGAGCGTGAAGAAGTAACAAACATATAAACACACCCCCCACACACACGCACACACACACTCACAAACTTTCGCCTTTATAATATTAGTGTGATTGTACCAAGTTTAATATTTTAAACACATTGTAAGACGGTCGCACTCCCCATTTCCGTTAATTATTGGTATTTTTCTATCATAACGAATAATTTCTCAGGACTTGAAGAAAATAATGGACAGTGCCAAGAACGGTGTGATTTACTTCAGTTTGGGATCAAACCTACAAAGCAAGGACTTACCAGAAGACCTAAAGCAAGGCCTTTTAAAGGTGTTCGGAGGACTGAAACAGACAGTGTTATGGAAATTCGAGGAAAATCAACCTGGTGCGCCGAAAAATGTCCATATAGTGCAGTGGGCACCGCAGCAGAGCATTTTAGGTAAAGTTTTGTACATAGGTACAGTCAACAAAAGAGATAAGTATGCAGGATCGTCGGATATAGTTGAAGTTTAGTAAGAAACCGATGGATGTTGTAGACTGAAATTTGATTTGATTGAATGAGCTGTTTGTTTATATTAACAAAATTTTATTTTATTCGAAAACATGCATCGGTTCTTACTAAACTTCAACTCTTTTGTTGATTGTACATGATGACCAATTAGCATAGGAAACGTGAAAGTGACAAAGAAATCCCAAGCATAGAAAACTAGCTTCTGCCCGCGACTTCGTCCGGCTGAAAATTTTTCGCCTGATCTACCCCGTCGTATCGCGTCACCTGCTCGCGCTATCACTTCGAAAATGATAAATGATTTTATTTTGTAAGTAGGTTTGCACAAACACTTTTACACGCCAATCTTATTTTTTTTTAAACTACACAAATAAAACAGATTTTTAAACTAAAATTTCACGGCACCCAACAAAAAAAAAATAGTTTAAAATAAACTGAAAAGCTAAAAACAAGGCCATTTAAAATTAAATAAAAGTTGGAAGCAGGCGGGACCCATACCATTTTTTTATTATATTTTCAAACTCAAATTTTAACCATATAAGTTGTATATATTTTTGTAATCACCTTTTAAAACCCTTAATTTTGATATTTCACTCGATGGTATTAGAAGAAAAAAAAAATTAGAACTCCACAATATGGCACCCTAAATCCGCCATTTTACTTTGTTTTTGATTTTAATGTAGCCAGTGACACTCGCGCTACTAAGACAAATCTAAAGACGTATAATTTATCCAAATCCGTTCATTCGTTTAGAAGTTACTAGGGAACAAAGAAACGGACATACATACATACATACAGGTCAAACACATAACCCTCCTTTTGGGCTTCGCCGCAGTCGGGTAAAAAATCATCAAATCTTTTTATTTTATCGTGTTTAAATACCGATACCCATCGCGTCTGCGAAGTTTAGCAAGCCAATTAAAAACAACTTTGTTTGAACTTTATTAATGAATTGTTGGATTCAGTAAGTTTTGACAACCACAAGGGTTTTTGGAAACAACAACTCTATCATCATGATTAGCCTTTAAAGTACTCCACTGAGCCTCTTAATTGCATCTAACAATCAATCAATCCACTGTCACGGAGCTCAATTAACTGTTTTTGAAAATGAACCCCTTTGCTACTGATAGTGTGTTACGCAATTACCCCACCGGGCCGGTGTTGCGGTCGATGATGATGGACGCTAGCTTGTCAGTTTTTTCTGTGTCATTTATATGAATTTCCTTCTTTCCCAGCCCACCCGAACTTGGTTCTCTTCGTCACCCACGGAGGCCTCCTGTCCATCACCGAAGCTATTTACTTCGCTGTTCCTCTAATCGCCATCCCAGTCTTCGCAGACCAGTTCCTCAATGCAAACCGGGCACAACAAAAGGGATATGCTGAGAAAGTTGACCTGACTTACCATTTGCATGAGGATCTGAAGGTGGCTCTAGACAAAGTTCTTGGAGATCTTCCGAAGTAAGTAGAACCAAGTTCTTCTAGCTTAAGGGGATTACAGGACCTAAACACAAAAAATGCAAGTTTTAGAAACAATAAAAGTATATGATCGACTACAGTAAACAAAATCAGAAAAATAACAAATAAAATAAATAATAATAAAAAAATACTCGTATGTCGGCGGCATTGCCGTGCCGTGCCGGGCCGTGCCGTGCCGTGCCGTGCCGTGCTCTAAGCCGGTCACGCCATCGACAAGCACGCCACTCCACTTCTCCGACCGCCCCGCTCCTCGACTTGTTTTGCTACCAGTATAAAGGAGCGAGCGGCGAAGCGGCAAGGGACTTGACCAATGGACATCGTACGGACAACATGTGCTCAGAAACTGTCTCGCGTTCTGTATCTAGTTGTATCGTGTATCTATAGTGTGTGATTTGCTAGTGTGATTAAATTGTTCATGAAATTATAATCTGATTAGAACTGCAAACCGTTTTTCTATTGCGCAATAACCAGCACTACCCACTTAGTACGCCCACAGTAATTAAAATAGGCCTGATATTAATGAGACATTTTACCTTTTCCGATACGTATTCTTCAGTATAAATATGCTGATATAGGTAGATAGTGTGTTGAAAACATAAACAACTATTTGACCTCTAAAAACTTTCTTTTACAATAAAAACCATACTAATATACATACAATCATTCTGATTTTTTTGTCAGATTATTCTACAAGCAACATACTTAAACACTAGTGTTTTAATTTTTTGTCCAAACAATAGATTTTTTGTAATTAAATAATTGCTTCATATTTTGCAAATTACCAGCGTTGTTTCATCGTGCTTCTCTTTCTTTTCTATGCAGTCCGACACAGTCCGTGGTTTTCTTTTTTCGCTCCACTACTTTCACTGGATTTGGATTGGATTGATTGGTATTTTAGCACAGACAAAAAATCCTTCACCAATGGGATTTGATACGATTAACTTAACAGTTAACTGTCCAATAAGATTCATAATGTTATCCTTTTATGCTTCTGCCAAAGTGGCCTTTTTAGGCCCCCAGGTCTTTAACAACCAAGCTGATTACAATGATGATCTGCTTGCCCCAGTTACTGATCATGACCTTTTCTTCCACAGATACGCCGCAAGAGTAAAAGAGCTATCAACAGCGTACCATGATAGTCCAATGAAGCCAAAGGATGCTCTCAACTTCTGGGTCAACCACGTAGTTCGAACAAAGGGTGCTCCTCACTTGCGGTCCGTGGCTCTGCAAGTCCCACTCTACCAGAAAGTGTACCTAGATTTAATAGCAGTGATTCTGTTAGCTTTTGTAGTTCTATTGTTTGTAGTTAAGAAGGTTATTTGTTTAGTGATGGGCAAAAAGAGCACGAAAGTGAAGACAAATTAAATTGGTTTTATTACTGTAGAAACTTTTGGTGCAGGCAACAACAAAAAGATTCAGCATACATATGTATGTATTTAGCCTATGTTTTGCATTTATTTTGTAGTCCAAGGCTTGGGCCAGTTTGTACCACAAATCACTATATACCTTAATCAGTTTGGCTTGAGACAAAACTTAAACAACATTTGACTTCTCTTAATAAAAAGATATTCTGTAAAATATATCAAAACATTAATTTCTAACAAAAAAAAATGTTTGTTACTGGAAGATGACACATTTTTTTTTTATTATTTCTCGCCTTCTAGTGGGTCTGTTTATAATTGTTGAGGAGTTCTCCTGGTACTTCGCCATCAGGTCCATTTTACCATTCGCATTGTGACGAGCATAAATTGCTTCTGTAAAAATACCCAAATCGGTATAGGTGTGCCTATAATATTAGAAAAGTTCCGTCGATTTCTCCAGGATCCCATTATCATGACCTGATGACAATGGGACCACCTGGAAAGTATACCCTTTCAAACAAAAAAAGAATTTATCAAATCTGACTAGCCGTCTTCGAGTAATTGGGAAACATACATAAAAAAAAAAAGGTTCCTTCGAACTGAGAACCACCTCCTTTTTTTGAAGTCGGTTAAAAATAGGAGAGGATCGTCATAAATAGGTATATATAGGTATACCAGATAATTAGTCTGGTTGAATGTGCTGACTCATGTACTGGTAAATTATGTACAGTACATCAACTATCAAGGCCAAACTTACTATGTTATGGTTGGCTCAATGTTTATACACAAAATTAATTCAAATTATCCGCAAGACCAATGTTTTTGGCGGATCTTTCGATCGAACGAATTCGTATCATATTTCTTGTTCCCAGGTACTCTTTTAAGGTTTCGCCAATTAATTAGATTTAGCCCTATGATCAACAGAATATTAAATATCTACTTATCGGTCTTCCAGTTTCTCTGTGCTGTGTAACTATCTAAAATGTTTTAGATCAATTTAATGTTTTGCTTTTATTTAGTTTAGATATGTAAAATTATAGTTAGTTGATTGTGTTAGTTTTGTGTTGTGTTAGTTTTAGTTAGTTGATTGTGATAGTTTAGATTGATTGTGTTTCGAGTAATGAAAGTGTGGAATAAACAGTTTATTATATTTAAAACCTAGTTGTTTCTCTTGCGTTGTAGTTGTTTCCAACAACATTCCCGAAAATTTTATATTCTGTTGTTTTTGCACAGGTGGTATTTCAACCATACATAAATTTTCATTATACTCGCGTTTTGTGTTTCTTATTTCCAAAAATCTAAACTAAATTCGGTCTAGCAAGCCATTTACTCGCAAGGAATTGATTTCTAAGGGTCGCTGTTATCAAAATAAGGATATACGTTTCGCGTTTCAAGACATTTTGAATTTAAATCTTATGTTTTTACAAGACATAAGATTGGTATTCAAAACATGTCTGCTAATTACCTTTTAATCTATTATTAAATAAAATATTACAATACGATATTATATTATTATATTATAATACGATACCCCTTGGTAAGACTGGTTGTTAGATTTTCGGGCTTCTGGCTACCCGGACCGACTGTCAATGATCCACGAATAACAGCCAGGACCAACGGCTTAACGAGCTTTCCGAGGCACGGAGGGGTCACGGTATGTAAAGATGATCACCCACACACGGACCAACCGCGGCAAGCGTAGCTTAACCTGATCGATCGACCTGTGCGGCTGTTATTATTTAGCCACGGGCCCCTCCTTTTACATGACACTTAAAATTGTATGAAGGTGTACTATAGGTTCACCTGCGTAACTCCTCAGGCGATACAGACGTGGAGTACTTAGTACACTTGTTCTGGCAAGTATTTTATAATTAATATGAGAAGCACATGATTGATGGTGAATCGTTTTAAAATTATAATAGTCGAAGAACTCTCTCATCAATGTTACCTACTACTGGGCCGAAATTTTGGAAGAGGCAACTAGGATCAATTCTATTTTCTTGCGATGTTTCTTTATATTTCGGTCAAGCATATTGCGGTATTGTGGTCAGGGTTCCAGAGGGAGGAACCTCCTAGCAATGCGGGCCGTGTCCAGAAAAACTGCTTTGCTTCGAAAAGTTAAAGATGTAACAACGAGAGAAACGTCTCTAATGGTGTATCATGCTTATGTTTGTTCTCTCATTCGTTATGGCATTGTAGTTTGGGGTAACTCTTCAGAGGTAAACCGGGTTTTTATAGCGCAGAAAAAATGTATTCGCGCAATTTATGGTATGAAGTGGTTTGATTCCTGTAAATCGATTTTCAAAGCAAAAAAGCTATTAACTGTACCTAGTCTTTATATCTACGAAGTCGCCAAATTTGTTAAGGCCCATCCATTCCTTTTCGAATGCAATGATAACAAAAATAAGCGGTTGTTAACGCGATTACCCCTCAAAATGCCGGTCCCTAAATTAGAACGGTTTAGACGTAACTGTGCGTATATGGCACCACTCATCTACAACTCCCTACCCAAACACATTTCTGAATTACCATTTAATAAGTTCTGTCGTGTATTACGGGACTGGTTGATAGAGGAAAGCTTTTATTCTGTAAAAGATTTTTTGAAGAAAAGTTCATGTTGCTACAATTTTTTTAAGGATGCATTATTTTGTTTCATGTTTAATTATAATCTATTTTAATATAATTAATAATGTGAACCTCAATTGTATTTATGTTTAATCAATATTCATTAATTCGTGTCTTTATTACTTATATTCTTTAATATTTGCATACCTGTAATTTAGGTGAAATATGTCTCGGTCTATAACTGTTACTATAACAACTCATGTACCATATTTATAGCAAATAAATGATTGATTGATTGATTGATTGTATCAAGCCCTTGATCCAGCTGCCCAACGAGAGCCTCCTCAGATGTTGCTCGAAGCTCTTGGCTATTAACCCATTGGCTGTGCATCAACCAATGATTTCAGTAATATATAAAGAAAGAATGAAAGAAAAAAGTTTATTTGGACACAGTTCGTGAAACACAAAATTTAAATAAACTAGTAATCAAGAACAATAATATCATTACAAAAACAAAAAAGAATATATTATATAAGTCAATGAAATCCACAAAAAGTCTGCGCGAAGATCCACTAGTTTGTAGACTGTAGGAAAATCACGCCACAACACACAGATATAGTAATCACGCGCTGCATTCTAAATTTAAACGCAGTCGGCTTGGTGACTTCGCAGCGTATTGACCAATTTTAGAGCGCGAAATACGAATTTAAATATCAATATTGTGTGTGTTTAAAGAAAATATATAATCCTTAATATTTGTTTGAACAAAATCATTCTAAAATATTGTAAGTTGTTTGTGTGTGGAGTGAAGTGATTTTTTTAAATAATAGAAGTAACTTTGAAAGAACTCGACGCTATTAAGAAATCCCTTCATTTATTTTACAGAAAATGGAAAAACTAAAGTGTTTATTGTTTGGTCTACTGCTAAGTTTCTCCTTATGTGATGCGTTCAAGATCTTGGCTGTCTTTCCAATTCCAAGTCCTAGCCATGGTATACTTGGAGATAAAATGGTTAAACATCTTCTTGATGGAGGACACGAAGTAAGTATCTAAAAAATACCAATTTTTTGTTAGAATTTTGAGAGTTTATCTAATCAAACTCAAATCATTTATTTATTTATATGAAAGGACTTTTGAAAGTTAACATTTACAAGAAAAACACTAGGGCCATGGGGTCCGAGTGCCCACTTGGTTTTTCGAGATATCGCCAAGCAGTAAGTCGACTCTTCACGTAACCAGAGGGCTGGCCTATTTCTTGGCCAAAGAATTAGCACTGCCATACAACGTGGCAATGCTGCCAGCCTTTTGGGCACTGTTACTATTGACAGCGATGCGGACGAATTTTTTGATGCCCTGTGATTATTTTGCTTATTTTTTCATATAAATGCCTACATATTATTATTATTTTAAATATTAACATAGATTATGCAAATATTATCAACATTTAAATAAATATAATTCGAAAAAAAAAAGCGCAAGAAAATAGAATTGATCCTAGTTGCCTCTTCCAAAATTTCGGCCCAGTAGTAGGTAACGGTTGCGACTTACGAGTTATATTATTTATTTATATATACACCAGAGTAAGTACACCAGAAAATACATAACAAAAAATACGATTATTACTACAAAACATGCAATGGGCGGTCTTAACAATTTCTGCGAACTCTTCCATGCAACCTTGGAATGGACAGTGATTGCGTGGATATAAAAAATGGGGTTGTTAGTCAAATTATTTATTCAAGGTAGTTTAGAATGGAGAAGAATGAGCTAGAAACTTAACAGTTACTCTCAACAAAATTACTATACCACAATAGGTAAAAATAACTAAAAATGAAGCAATGAGTTCCAAGTTCTATTCTTCTGTCATTTTGATTTTCTATGGGCCTATTTTTGTTGTTGTTTTGTACAAGTACGATTAGGTTTGATGGCATACCTTACCTATCTACCTGGCCTTTTGTTGCTATTTTTGGTAAAATTCCATAGGTTGATCAACATTTGCTATAATGTCAGCTCTATCAATAAAAACAACGGACTTTGTTCCAATATCACGTCATCATAACACTATATGTATACATATACAAGGTGTTAATGAATTAACCCCAAAATTGAAAAGAATTGAGCTTAAAGTGAGTTGTCATTCCACCTGATGGTAGGGATTGACACTATTGACAGCTCACTTTAAGTTCACTTCACTTAAGTTTTCACGGTGAGATTTTTACAGAATAGCACCGCAGTAGGTCACCAGCCAAGGTCATAACAAATCAATGTTTATCAGTAATAGCAGTTTATCTATAAGATAATTAATTTATATGTCATGGTTTCATTTTTAGTTCTTTTACCTATTGTGGTAAAGTAATTTTATTTTAGGTGCATCGTCTTCACATATTATTTTTACATCATCAATCTGTGTCTCTCTGTCTGTTACCTTTTCACGCTTAAACCGCTAAACCGATTTAGATGAAATTTGGTATAGAGATAGTTTGAGTCCCGGGAAAGGACATAGGATATTTTTTATCCCGATATTCCCACGGGATCAGCTTCTGCGGGAGAAACCGCGGGGCGCTGCTTTACTAGCAGCGCCCCGCGGTTTCTCCCGCTACATAAGTATACTAGCTTCTGCCCGCGACTTCGTCCGCGTGAAATTTCACCCTGCCCCATTCACCCTCTTAGGGGTGGAATTTCGAAAAACCCTTTCTTATTGCATTCCTACTCTTCACAAAGAACACACCCTCCGAATTTCATGTCTCTAGGACCAGCGGTTTAGTCTGTGCATTGATATATCAGTCAGTCAGGACTTTGAATTTTATGTACAGGGTTATTGGTAAATCATTAACAACCTCATAAGAGGTCACTGTACTCATTGTGAACAAATTTTACTATGGGACCAAACCTGAAATCACGAAAAAAAAATCACCGTGGCTATTCCCTACATTTATTTTCGTATAACTCGTCAAAATGTAGGGAAAAGCTGATATTTTTTTCGCAATTTCAGGTTTGGTCCCATAGTAAAAGTTGTTCATAATGACTACCTCAGCTAAAATTCACTCTTTATCTCGCTCGTACGATACTGCTCGCGGACTGTGTGAGAGCGAGGCAGAGTGCGGTGCTGGGCGGAAGGCAGCGCCAATAGTTTAGGTATTTGCTTTTTACGATGAAAATAAAGGTAATTCAAAAAAACTAAATAACATAAGACCTGCTTTATAGTTATTTCAGTTAGTATGCAAAGTTTCATGATCTAATTTGAAGTATTTTTTGAATACCAGCGGTTTATTGTTCGGTTTGGAGGTAACTTTGGAATTTTTTTTCAATCGAGAAAATATGGAATCCTGTTGTCGTCTAACATAGTACTCAACATTAATCCTCAACTTTAGCATATGTTTATTTCAAAATTAATGCTGCGGTATTTTCGACATAACGGAGGATCATGCTAAGCCATTTGAGGTAGTCTTAAGAGGTTGTTAATGTTTTACCAATAACCCTGTATAAGCTACTTAGGTATATAAGCTAACTATAGAACGTGCTGCTACAATGGAGACATAAATTTAATTACCCATGGGTAGGGCTAGTGGCCAGTAATCATGAAAAATATCAGCATAAAATAATTCGTCATTTAAAAACTACCGCCTACGCCACTCGGCGACATATAACGTGCAACTCATTGCACGTTATTCGTAAGTCTGTGGCACAAACTACTTAGAGATACTACGTATGTCTGTGGTTTTAATTGTATTGATCAATGCGAAGTTATGGTCCCTGGCAAATGACTCCTGCGCAGTTCTTTTAGTACAGGATGCTCCAAGATGCTGTTTTAGAAAATTGTACATAAATAATAACGTTTAATGAAATTAAAATAGGTTCGTTATAAAAAAAAATTGTTTGTTGTTGTAAATATATTTATAAATATATTTATTCGCTATAAATTATAATATGTTTTGTTTTCGTTATATGAATATAACGAAAACGTGAAACCGTATACCTATACACGCTGCATGTCCTTGTAGTGCGTCCCCCTTAAAAGGACATCAGTGTGAGTCTTCATAATGACGCTCATTTGCTACAAGGTCGACATAATCTCAAAATTGATGATTTTTTTAGTTAATAAAGTTGTGTTGAAAAAAATTGCGCTGAATTGAACTTTAATTTGATATTCACAATGTGAATATCTGCCTTCTCTCTCTTACTATAAAGGTTAGAGAAAATGACGTTTTTACAGTAAACGGAGCGCAATTTTTTCAACACACTTTTATTAGTAACTAAAAAATCATCAATTTTGAGATATGTCGACTTGTAGCAAATGTGTGTACATATCGCTTTTTTTTATATTTTTTTCCGTCGATAAAGAACAATGCTCATGAATGTATGGAATCCCGTACCATGCTGCATCAGTCAAACTTTGTTTTTTATATACTACACTTATAATAGTTATTTTTGTAAACAAAACCCGGGTATCGGAGATTTTCAAAAAAATCGACATAAACTAAAAACTAGGTACCTACTTTATTTTGTTTGTCATGTCATACACCAACGGCCATTATTGCTATAAAAAAATTATATTCTAATCTAGTTATTTTTAAATAATGTAATTTTTAATTATTTTAATATTTATTATTTTAATACTTTATTTTTTTTTCTTAAAATCTAAAAAAAAACGACCATATCTGGAATTGAATAAACTGAGTGCATTATCAAAATATTTTCTTTTTATTTCGATTTCGTGATCCTTTAGTGATTTCGTGATTTAGACTTTGTTGAAAAAAATCAACCATTTTAAATGATAAATTGGTTACGTTTTTATAAGTATAATACGATTAAAAGACGTTACAATACAGTCGGCCCAATTTTTTTTTCCATTCATAGTTAAGAAACGGAACGTCATGTAAAGGGATAAAACAATATCAACACTTTTTTACTTTAAATTAAATTCCCTGTTCAAAAATCAAATCACCGACGCGTAATGTCGTAAAAAAATTATGAAAATAAATTAATTACTATCATATATTTTGATCTTGATGCATGAGACTTTTTGGTGTGTACGACTTTTGGTCATTGTCCTTTTAGCTTAGTTTCCCTCATTTCGATATGTGCACATTATGAAGACACACTGTATAATGACCTCCCGGCTTTTCCAGCGGTTCATCTGCCATTTAAAAAAGTTTTGACCTAATTAATATTTATTTATTCACAGGTGACGTACATTACGCCTTTCATCAAAAGGCAGCCAAATCATCCAAAACTACGTTTAATAGATGTCACTGACAACAATAAAATTTTAGGCGGTAAGTAGATGTGCATTGAAGTTGAACTAAACCGATTTGATTGTGCGGTTTTATAATTTACTAGCATTTGCCCGCGGCTTAGCCCGCGTCAGATAATATCCCACGGGAACGTACTACGTGGATGGCCAAATCCGAAACTATGAGGAATAGCGAAAAGTACTCAAAGGAGTCGCGGGCTCGATTTTGATGAAAAATAAAACTGCAACAAAACACACGCTGTGTTATTACACCAATCGATAGTGTCCCTAATAAGGATCAAATTCTGGGAAGTAATGTTGATTGCCTTTGATCAAACAAAGGCAATCAACATTACTTCCCAGAATTTTTGCCTTTGTTTGATTTTTTCATTAGAAAAAATCAAACAAAGGCAACCATAATAGGAGCGCATGACATTTTCATTGATGGATCGTGTCCATCTCATGCGCTACACACTTCCGCCGGGAGCTGGGAGATCAGAGGCCGGTGGGCCTCGAGGTCCTAAGCGGTCCGGCGGCCGGCGTCCTCCCCGTCGACGAGCAGGTGGTGGCGTCGTGGGCGGAGAGAAGTGCTCGTCGCTCGAGCCATAGGCTCGAGCTCGACGCAACTGCCGCGGTCGGTGTCGTCACAGCGCTCACAGTGGGGCTGGGTACCGGCGGCGGCGAGGCGGAGCTGAGCGAAGAGTACTTCTCTAGTTAGGCGTGCACGTCTAGCGGCGGCAAATCTTGTCAACATTGTCTTGTCCTGTATTTATTTAGTTTTACCGGAGGTGACATGACAGATGTCACCTCCGGTTCGGCAGTTTTTGATGTAATTTTGTTGGATTATGGTTCATTGTGAATATTTCTTTATAACGATGTTTAAATGGCGTTTTTGGGCTATGGCTGTAGTATTTCCAGATGATTATCACTGATGATTATAACTGCTTTTAGAAAATAAATTAAACTGAAAATTGTTTGACTTGTTGACATTGGTGTTGCCAATTATTCTGTCAATTATTATGCAAGGTTGTCTGCGTTCATTCACTGTCAATTGTTTATTTACAGCATTCATGAATGATGTGATATTAAAATAATATTTATGTCCGTTTTACAGTATGTATCAATGTTAACAAATTTAAATATCCATAAGCTGAGCTATACTAGTAGTTACACATTCAATCACAAAATTAGGTTAAATTACTGGACAAGATGAAATTAAATTAAATTAAACAAAATTAGACAAAGTATCACAAAATTAGCAAAATAAATAGTTAACAATAATAAAATTGGGTAAATAGTAGTCCACAGCTAAACATGGGCGTCTCCAATCGCACACCATGTAATTTGGCCCCTTTCTTCCCATCCAGCCGCCATCACCCTGCGAAGAACGTCGTTATATATATACTAAGAGCTTCCTATCCCACGTTAAGCGATGTGACAGTTACTTATAAGTAAATATTTTCCACAGAACATATGTTGGACGTGAAACAGATCATGAATGGAGCGATGGACTTTTCAGACACCACGATTATGTTCGAGATAATGATGTCCTTAGCTACATCAACACTGGCCAACGTAAATGTCCAGAATTTGTTAAAAGACCGCACGAACAACTTTGATGTCATCATTGGAGAATATATGTTCACTGACGTGTATTCTTCGTAAGTAATATTTTGATTCCATTTACAGTTATCAAATAAGCCTATCGCAGTCCACTGCTAGACATAGTCCTCTGCCAGGCTGCGCCACAAGAGCCTGTCCTCCGCCTTCCGCACCCAGTCTCTCCCAGCCACCTGCTTACGGTCGTCGGTCCATCTAACGGGTGTGTCATGTTTGATATAGAAACAAAAGTTCTAACGATCATAAGACCTAATTTCGTTTAATATAATTTTTATTTAATATAACGATCAAATGATATAATGAATTATTGATATAACTTCATTTTACCTAATTTCATATGGTATAATGAACAGTTTATATAATGCACATTTGAAATAATATTCACATAATATAATATTCAGTTGCTATAATATCCAAAATCTATAAGTAACGTTTAATATAATTTGGAAATGTCTACTTTTATTTTTGCAAAAATTTATTAGATTTTAAACGCCTGGCACTTTCGTTGGCATTTGCGTTGTTATCGCTGATACTACATAGTTTGCTTTTATGAAGGTGGACGGATATTTTTTATTTTTGTTTCTGTCATACAGGTAAAATATTTATTGTATGTATTATTTTTTGTGTTTTCTTCTTCTACTTGTTATGTTGTGGCTATATCGTAGAATTAATTATATTACACACATAGGACACGAGAGACACACACACACGACATAGGATGCAAGAGCGAGCGAAGGGCACTCTGAGGTTAGGTTGTGTTAGGTTACTTTAAACCCTTTACACAGAAATAGGGGCCCCGCGAAGCGGGGCTCCGTCGACATAGGATGCAAGAGCGAGCGAAGGGCACCCCGAGGTTAGGTTGTGTTAGATTACTTTAAACCCTTAACACAGAAATAGAAAATAGAATTATATGAAATGAACGTTATACTAAATGAAATTAGAGAAAAAGAAAATTATATCAAATATAACATTAGATCATGTGAAATTAGGTTAAATGTTTTTATAGCATATGAAAATTATATGATATGAGAGTTATATCAAACGAAATTGGAATTTGAAGTTGTTTGGTATATCTGTTGTTATACCAAACATTACACACCCGATAAAAACGTAGAGCAAGCATGCACCGCTAGTTGTTTATTCAGAAAACCTGACCGATAAAGCTGAGCGTACAAATAATGATATCCACATAACTAATAACCAAGTAAACATTCAGAGTTCAAAGTTCATTTATTTGTCAGAAACATGAGTATGCACACAAAGCATGCAAGATGATAAGTACATTACAGAAAGGATCACAGTCATGTTTTACCTTCACGGCGTACAAATCATTAAGTATTATAATAACATTTGTATGTTGTAACTATTAATTATTAAAACATATTAAAAAAATACAATTAATTGAAATTCATTTGTTAAAGATTACAATAAATTACATTTGCAAACATCAATTAAATTATATAAGTAAAAGAACAGAATATCATTGTCAAAATTAATTCAAATGTCAAAATAAGATAAAAATGTAAATATTAAATTATGTAAATATTAAATCATTAGTCCCAGATAAAAATACTAACAATAGTCAACAGAACCAAACTTCGCCCCCACATTAGAATTAGTATGTTTTCTCTATTAGAAACTCAGCAATACTATAGAAACATTTGGCTGCTAAATACTCTTTTAGTTTTTTTTTTAATAAGTTAGTACCAGTTATATCTCTGAGTTCCTGTGGAAGGTGGTTAAATATACGCGGTGCCATGCAGAAAACACTTCTAAGCATTAGTGCTGTATTGGATGGTCTCACACACAATCTGTGCTTATATTTATTTCGCCGGTTACGGTTATCCATATCAGATTGTTTCTTAAACAGATGCGGGTTTGATTTTACGAACATTGCAATTTGCTGTATTGGATGGTCTCACACACAATCTGTGCTTATATTTATTTCGCCGGTTACGGTTATCCATATCAGATTGTTTCTTAAACAGATGCGGGTTTGATTTTACGAACATTGCAATTTCATAGATGTAGAGTGACGGAAGGGTAAAAATTTTATATTTTACAAAGAACGGCTTGCATGAGTCGGTTGTTTTTAGGCCGAACATGGATCTAATGCATCACTTCTGTGACCTGAATATTAACGTGGAGTTTCCCCAGAAGATAACACCAAATCTCAGCAGAGGACCAACTATGCCATGATACGCCGTGAGCTTGGCATCCACACCCAGAACAGGAGCGATTTTGTAGAGCATCTAGGCTGATTTACTCAGTCACTTGCTTAACTCCTCTAAGTGTGGTTTCCAGTTTATTTTTTTATCTATTGTGAGCCCTACGAACTTACTTACATCCACTTTATTTATCTGTTTGTTATTGTTATGTATATTCAGGTTATTATTAATGTTCAAACGCTGACTGAATAACATTCATTTTGTTTTATCCATATTTATTTTAAGATTATTATTACTTAGCCACGTTATAATGGAATCAAGTGTATTATTTATTTCATCTTCATAATTTTAATCATCTATGCATTTAATAGCTACTGTGCTATCATCGGCAAAAAGTGACATCGGGTGATTTGTTACCTTCGGGAGATCGTTGATATAAATTATGAATAGTAGTGGGCCCAGGACACTCCCTTGTGGAACGCCATACATAACTGATTTGCGTTTGGATGTATATACATGCTCTTCTTTAGTTTTATGATTGCATTGACTTATTTCAACATACTGCTTTCTGTTTCTGAGATATGATTCAATCAACTGTAGAACGTTTCCCCTGATTCCGTAAGCATCTAATTTATCTAGTAATATTTTATGGCCCACGTAGTCAAATGCCTGTGTCATATCACAGAACACTGAACATACTGGACGCCTTTTATCAACATTTTCTACTACATTATTTAGGAAATCATAGATTGTCATATTTATTGTTTTACTCTTTCTAAAAACCTTTTTGATCATCTGTCAGAATGTTCATTTTTTCCAAATAATTATATATTTGTACCTATAGATATTTTTCGAATATTTTCGATATTAAAGGTACGAGTGCTATTGGTCTGTATGACTCCATTGACATCTTATCCGGTTTTTTCAGTAGTGGCTTTCTTTATAACGGCAATTTTGAGATGTTCTGGGTATACACCCTCAGTTATGCATAGGTTTAGAATATGGCTTAGAGGTTTACTAATGATGGCACCGACTTCTTTGACTATATGTGTGGAAATACCATCATGTCCTGTACCTTTTGTATTTTTTAATGATGTTATAATTTTTGATATGTCATGGTGGCTACTTGGTGGCATAACTATGGAGTTTTTATTTTTGGATATATTTTCTGTAACATTTTTACCACAATCAGGAACAGGTTTGACTTTTTCTATAAAAAAATTATTGAAAGCTTCTGCTATTTCAGTTGGATTAGTTTCTGTTTTATCCCCTACTTGAATTTCCGTAATAGCCTCCTTCGGTACATTCTCTTTGGAACTGTTAATTATTTCCCATGTAGTTTTTATTTTGTTTACCGATGTTTTGATTTTATGTGTATTTTGAGCTCGTTGGGTCAGTTTAATTATTTTTTTGTACGTTGTAGAGTATTTTTTAAATTGATCTCTACTTGCGTCACTGGGGTTCAATCTATACCGCCATAGGAGTGCCCTTTTCTTTTTGCTACCAAGTTTTATTCCACGTGACACCCGTTGTGGTTTTCTATATGATTTAACTAAGACTCTTTTCAATGGAAAACATAGTTCATAGAATAACAAGAATGTCTCTATAAAAACATTGAATGCTCTATTTGGATCATTGATTTCATAAACTTCAGAGAAGCTAATATTCTTTATGCAGTCTTTAAATTTGTCCACATTTTCTTGATTATAATCCCTACGATGAATATACCATTGGTTAATCAAACTTTTTTTTTTAACTAGACATTTTAGTATTTGGCAGGTATGATCGGAAAGGGCAAGGTCGATGACTTCAGATTTACATTTCTTTCCTAGATTGTGTGCAAAATTATCAATACATGTACCACTTTTCAGTCTAGTAGGCTGGAATACTTGCAGTTTAAGATTCGAGTTAAGTAGTAGACATTCTAATTCCGATGTAGTTTCATCTCGCTTTAACATATAAATATTAAAATCCCCACATAATACAATATTTTTGTTTTTGGTTTTATTAATAAATTTTAACAATTTTTCTAACTGCTCAAAATAAGTATTTAGATTCTTTGGATTTGGAATTCTATACATACATATTATAATGGTATTACTTTGAGTCATTTCAATTGCACAACACTCAAACAAGTTACTAATGGAGAATTTGCTAATACCTGTAATTTCCTTCCATTGATAGCCCTTTTTTACCAATATACAAGAGCCCCCTCTTTTGCTGTCTTTTCTCGTGAAGATCGCAGCTAGATTGTAGTTAGCTATTGACAACATTACTCAGACTAATCATGCGTAGACGAAAAGCAAATAGCAAACAATTGCTTGACGCAGTAGGTACTCATAGATAAAACAATGTTACTAAAAAAGCATATTACTCTGTCACTGAATATTTACAGGATAAACTTATATAATGTTACTCCATACGATATTTTAAATAATGTCTTTTATTGTTAAAATTCTAGTTTCGTAGATACCTGTGTATTTGTAAATTTGCATGCCTTATGGTAGGATATGGCTAATTGACACTAATTGTTTGTATGAGACCGTTTCTTTTGTACCCATATTCGCAAATGAATATGATTATGTAATCCCGAATATTATGCTCCAATAATTTTTATATCATTCTGTGCCGTAAATCCGCACTCACGCTTTTCTGTGACTAAGTAGTCAATTTTTACACAGAAAAGCATGACTTAGGTAAGTGCGGGTTTAGGTCACACGAGCTATAATATAGTATAGGTACGATACTTGTGACTTAAGTACCTAGTCTATTAAGAGTAATGCAGGGCGTTTACCACCCTCGCTACGCAATAATGGACTACTTATGAGGAAATGCGGGTGGTCTGTTCTCCATAGAAACGTTTTCGCCTGTTTTCTTTCTGGTTAATGACCATAAAACAAAGGTTTTTTTCCAAAATAATAAATATTAACTACTTGTATGTCCCTATGTTTTCCTTTTTGATGTTACATTATTTTTATATGCACTAGAACCCTCAAAATATGCTCAAAATTGCCGATTTAAACCGCTGTCAACAGAGGCCTAGTGTACTTTGACAACTATTAATGAAAAAAGAAAAACATAGGGACAAAGTATATATCCTTCTTATTCAGTTTATGAAATATCTTTTAAATTGGTCCAATATTGGAGGAGGAAACAGGCGAGAGTCAAACCTCGAATTATGACTGTTTACTTAGGCTTTTTCAAAAGTACTAATCGACACGGAACTAATAAGATTATTCCGTGTCCTTCAAATGAGACTAAACAGCTTGCAAAGTTCACCAGAGCATTTTTTAAAACCACACATATAACAATTTAGCTTTATAGTATATGTATGCTTTGTATAGCATGTGTTTTTAGCATGTTTTTTGCATTTTTGTGTATTTAGCTTTATTTTGATGATAATAGTTTTAAATATAAACCAAAAATTAAAATGTTCAAAATCCACGAATCTTTTCTATGATCACATCTAATGGACACTAATACATTCGATAGCACTCAACCAGAAGATCAGAATTCTAGAACCCATTATCAGATATTTAACTAGAGCATGAATATTTCCAGATTGCCTGCAGTACTCCAATGTCCGTTCATCTGGTTCTCAACCATCGAGCCGAACTGGATGGTTCTACACCTGGTGCATGGTCCTCCGAACCCGGCTTATAACACTGACTATCTGCAAGGACGAGTGGCACCGTTCTCTTTCAAAGGCAGAGTTCTGGAACTGTGGACGCAATTGAAAGGACTTTATCAGCATAATAAGTGAGTATTTTTATGTCGTATCGGGTAGTCAGAACTCCGAATGTCTGACAACCAGTAACAAAGAATATCATATTACTTAGTAACTGGGTTGTGAATATCAGATAGCCAGTCGCTTTATGTAAAATACTGGTATTCAGCTGCACCCGTTTTGACTGAAAGGCGATCCCAACATAGTTGGAAAAAGGCTAGGCAGATGAAGAAGTGAGTGTTCTTTATTTTAGAGACCACGGCCTCTGTGTTTACTAAATGGACCAAAGCTAATCTTCATTAGCGAAGGATTGGAAGAGTTAATAGTTCCTCATAATAAAACTAATAGACTTCTTCTTAGCATGTCGATGGCAATCTAAATTGTTTCAGCCCAGAACTGGGTTTATTTATTATAACTTTATGCACAAGTAAAAAAAAATACTGTACAAAAGCGGACTTAATGCCTGGGGCATTTGCTACCAGTCAACCTTTGGGTGATGCAGAGACAAAACATAGCAGGTGCAACATGTGGGATAAATAGCTAGGAAATGACTATAAAATACAAGAATAAATACTAATACATTGATAGTTACATACCTACATACATATAAACAAAATGAACTCTATCAGGAGAAAAATGATCTGTAGAGGAGAAAACGAATCCAACAAATCAGTGCTGTGATGTTACGGCCAACTTCTGACGGACATGTTCACGTGCCTTCACTTTAAAAGATAACCAAATGGTGGCCGTCCTGATGTTCAGAGGGAGCGCATTCCAAAGAAAGACCGCCTGGACAAAGAAAGATTAATGAATGAAGCCAGAACGGTTTAGCGTTATTAATTAACTAAATGCATCTATTTTTTGTCAACTCTATTGATGTCACGTTTCAACTTATTTCTATAAATATATATAACACCTAAATAAAATCCAAGGTAAAATAGCTAGATATCTTGTGCTTAACAAACATTATGATGCTAGCAAACGACGAACCAACGAGTTTTTAAGAAACTAGAAAAAGTACCTAGTGGTGATAACCGGTTTGTAGACCAAAATAGTTCTGATACCTATATTTGATAGGTACAGTAAAATATAGGTACGAATTACTCGTACCTATATTTTACTGTACCTATCTCCATACGGCCATCTCGAACTGAACATTTATCCTCCTACTGGAACGGCATACAGCACTTACACCAATGGAGCTAATTTTTTTTTTTTTTTTTTGGGTCATGGGTCACTTGGGTCAATCATCAAATGATCTCGCTCTGGGTGGATCGGAATCCCGTCAGACCCTTACTGACTAAAACCCACCCGTGTTCCTTCCTTAGCCCTTTATGTTCCGGGCCAGCGGTAATCCTTTCGGAAATTCTCGCTAACCCGGCAGGCTTCGGCCCTAAGGGTGGGTTTCCACTGAAGCGGAGCTGGGCGGAGCGGAGCGGAATCGTCCAATCACAGACGAGACGACTGACGCGATGAGGAATTTCAACCATTGTGATTGGACGATTCCGCTCCGCTCCGCCCAGCTCCGCTTCAGTGGAAACCCACCCTAAGGGGCCCCTCAGTTTATGCTGACATCTCTTTGAGGCGCGCGTGGAACACAACGCGCCGGCGCGCGACCCAAATTACTCCAAGAAACAAATAGAAATAAATTACTTCAAGTGCTGCTTTTCCATCCATCCTGTGCGCGGTGGACATCGAACGGGCGGCGATGGAACACGCCAAACACGCACACGGTATCTCTTATCTCCATAAATGGACACCGACAAAAAATTAATCACGGTGACTCTCCGAAATGTTGTCTTTGTGTCCATAATTATAAAAACCTTACTCATAATGACTAAGACAAATTACTACATACGTATCTAGGATAATGATGATAACTGTTAATTCACAAATAGTTTAATATTTTTTTCTTTATCATCATGACTTGCAGGATTGACATAACATTGTATTTGGAACCGCCAGCCCCTGGGCACGAAATCCGAAGTTTCGTCCGAGTTACGGGCATGTACAACTCCGTACCACCGGGCATAAGATTAGTTTGAGACCAGAACTAAGAATGAATGATAACACGATTTGACAGTTATCCTTACTCCCGATGTGTTTAACCAACCGAAAAAGTTAAATTAATCGGGAGTAGAGTTCATTCGGAAATGGAACTAATTCCGGACGGGCGAGAGTAGACCGCCTGGTTTAAAATGTGCTGCCTGTTTTTCACAGCCACTAGCCAGCCAGCATTATTTTTATTCGTACAGCTCGTTCCAACTTATGAACGATAATAATGCCTCTCTTTTGTTTCCATTTCAGTGCTTTCTACGCCAAACAAGAGGAAGTTTATATGAAACTAATCGCCCCTATTGTTAAGGAGCAAGGCAGACCAATACCAAACTACAATGAGCTAAAATACAACGCGTCTTTGTTACTAGGCAACTCGCAGGTGGCCATTGGAAGCGCCGTACCTTTGCCACCAAGCTACAAGCATATTGGAGGGTACCATATCGATGAGCCGGTCAAGCCTTTACCGGAGGTTGGTGCATGAAACTAGTCTAATCATATTGATATATTATGCGGATATTGCGGAGGGCGAAGGCCTAGGACTTAGAAAGGAGAAATGAACTGACGGATAGGTGGTAGCACACTGACGTTTATTTTACAAGTCAAGAAAACATAATATATGCATACCATAGATAAAACATAAACCAATCAAAAAGTACTCTGTGACATAAACTATACAACAATCATAAAAGGTGGTCTTTTGGACCGTGGACTTCCGTGGAAAATGGTGTTCTTTAATCAATAAAATAAAAGTAACTACCATTTTTTTATAATTACTGTTCTATGTTTTTTTGGATTTAATCTATGAATGTTCTAATGGGTAAATTATTTACCTACTAGCTGCGCCCCGCGGTTTCACCCGCGTAAATGTCGATCCCGTGGGAATATCGGGATAAAAAGTAGCCTATATGTTAATCCATGGTGTCAGCTACCTCCATACAAAATTTTATCAAAATTGGTCCTGTTGTTTAAGCGTGATGAAGTAACAAACATATAAACACAGCCCCACACACACGCACACACACACTCACAAACTTTCGCCTTTATATTATTAGTGTGATTGTACCAACTTTAATATTTTAAACATATCGTAAGACGCTCGCACTCCCCATTTCCCTTAATTATTGGTATTTTTCTATCATAACGAATAATTTCTCAGGACTTGAAGAAAATAATGGACAGTGCCAAGAACGGTGTGATTTACTTCAGTTTGGGATCAAACCTACAAAGCAAGGACTTACCAGAAGACCTAAAGCAAGGCCTTTTAAAGGTGTTCGGAGGACTGAAACAGACAGTGTTATGGAAATTCGAGGAAAATCAACCTGGCGCGCCGAAAAATGTCCATATAGTGCAGTGGGCACCGCAGCAGAGCATTTTAGGTAAAGTTTTTTACATAGGTACAGTCAACAAAAGAGGAGTATGAGTGAGTGAGGATAAAGAGTATGCAGGATCGTCGGATATAGTTGAAGTTTAGTAAGAAACCGATGGATGTTGTAGACTGAAATTTGATTTGATTGAATGAGCTGTTTGTTTTCTATTAATAAAATTTAATTTTATTCAAATACATGCATCGGTTCTTACTAAACTTCAACTATATCCGATGATCGACCTCTTGTTGACTGTACCTACATGATTACCAATTAGCATAGGAAACGTGAAAGTGACAAAAAAATCCCATTCATAGAAAACTAGCTTCTGCCCGCGACTTCGTCCGGCTGAAAATTTTTCGCCTGACCTACCCCGTCGTATCGCGTCACCTGCTCGCGCTATCACTTCATAAATGATAAATGATTTTATTTTGTAAGTAGGTTTGCACAAACACTTTTACACGTCAATCATATTTTTTTTTAAACTACCTACTTAGTTCGTTTTTGCTCAGCGTTAAGTCATAAGTAAGTAATTTATTTCTTATCAATATAGGTACAGTGTTGAAAATTTAAAAAATAACATTATACAATAGGCTATTTGACAATGTAAAAAATAAGGTCATAATTATTGACACTCGTATAGATTATCGCTTTTAAAATCGATTTGCATTAATTTTACTACAAAACAATGTATTATTTATTAAAAAAATCCCGAAAAAACTTCATCTTTTTAAATCTGGCGCCACGTAATCGAAAACGGTCTGGATTGGCTGAACTTATGATGACGTCATGATATAGTCAATTTCTGTCTATCGTTGACAGAACAGATGACTTTTGTCTAGTATCTCGACCGTTTCAACGTTTGTTTACGTGTATTTTGACGTCACGACGCCATATTGTTAAAGATAGCGTTTTGGCGGCTTATTTAAACAGTACATTTTTATTTACTATTTTCTAAAAGAAATACATTATGCAATTTGAAGTAATAGGTTTTTGTGGGCTCGTTAGACACCATTAAATAATCTGAGATGTTTATCAGAAACCAGTCAAATAGCCTATTGCAATTAAAATAAAATTCGATAAATACATATAGAAAAGTCAATACAAACGGTTAGTTAAGAATTCTTCTTCAATAATTCAAGTAGATACAATAGATCGTAAATAAGTAATAAAATTAATCATAAGTTACAATGTCATATGTCATCCAGGAATTCATTGATACTGTAGTAGCCTTTCCCGTTCTTTCTGACTTTTTCATTTTGCTCGGCTCATATGGGCCATAGCGTGAGGTTAATTCCTCAAGAATTGGGCTATCAAATGTAAAAGTTTTTTCTTAATCCGACTGGTAATTACAGAGATTAGCGCGTTCAAAAAAACAAACTCTTCAGCTTTATTATTAGTATAAATAAAGGTAAGTGGTAATAATAAACACTAAAAATATCAAATCTTTTTATTTTATCGTGTTTAGATACGATGCCAATACCCAACGCGTCTGCGAAGTTTAGCAAGCCAATTAAAAACAACTTTGAACTTTATTAATGAATTGTTGGATTCAGTAAGTTTTGACAACCACAAGGGTTTTTGGAAACAACAACTCTATCATTATGATTAGCCTATATGGTACTCCACTGGGCCTCTTTAATTGCTTAATCTAACAATCAATCAATCCGCTGCCGCGGAGCTCAATTTACTGTTTTTGCTGGGATAATAAGAAATATTGGCGTCTTTTTCAGTGTTCCATTTAGTTTTATTAATCTATTACTAATAAAAGTTGTTTCTTCTTTTGTTTGAACGCGCTAATCTCTGGAAACACCAGTCGGATTTGAAAACGCTGAAGAAAACGAAGTAAAAGCGCCGGCGGGCGATGGGATGCGACGCGGTGGCTCCGGCACCCTAAATTTTGAAGGATATTACTAATCCATTGCTTCGTATGTTCGAATAATGTGTTTGTCCAACAACGTAAATAACGCAATGAATGTTGTTGATCTATCAAAATGAAACCCATTGCTACTGATAGTGTGTTACGCAATTACCCCACCGGGCCGGTGATGCGGTCGATGATGGTGGACGCTGGCTTGTCAGTTTTTTTCTGTGTCATTTATATGAATTTCCTTCTTTCCCAGCCCACCCGAACTTGGTTCTCTTCGTCACCCACGGAGGCCTCCTGTCCATCACCGAGGCTATTTACTTCGCTGCTCCTCTAATCGCCATCCCAGTCTTCGCAGACCAGTTCCTCAATGCAAACCGGGCACAACAAAAGGGATATGCTGAGAAAGTTGACCTGACTTACCATTTGCATGAGGATCTGAAGGTGGCTCTAGACAAAGTTCTTGGAGATCTTCCGAAGTAAGTAGAACCAAGTTCTTCTAGGACCTAAACGCAAAAAAACGCAAGTTTTTGAAACAATAAAAGTATATGATCGACTACAGTAAACAAAATCAGAAAAATAACAAATAAAATAAATAATAATAAAAAAATACTCGTATTCTTCAGGATATATGCTGATATAGGTGGATAGTGTGTTGAAAACATAAACAACTATTTGATACGATAGAAAAAAATCATGAAGATACCTCTAAAAACTTTCTTTTACAATAAAAACCATACTAATATACATACAATCATTCTGATTTTTTTGTCAAATTATTCTACAAGCAACACTAACAAGCAACTTAAACACTAGTGTTTTAATTGTTTTGTCCAAACAATAGATTTTTTGTAATTAAATAATTGCTTCATATTTTGCAATAAATTACCAGCGTTGTTTCATCGTGCTTCTCTTTCTTTTCTATGCAGTCCGACACAGTCCGTGGTTTTCTTTTTTCGCTGCACTACTTTCGCTGGATTTGGATTGGATTGATTGGTATTTTAGCACAGACAAAAAAAAATAACTGAAATATCCTTCACCAATGGGATTTGATACGATTAACTTAACGGTTAACTGTCCAATAAGATTCATAATGTTATTCTTTTATGATTCTGCCAAAGTGGCCTTTTTAGGCCCCCAGGTCTTTAACAACCAAGCTGATTACAATGATGATCTGCTTGCCCCAGTTACTGATCATGACCTTTTCTTCCACAGATACGCCGCAAGAGTAAAAGAGCTATCAATAGCGTACCATGATAGTCCAATGAAGCCAAAGGATGCTCTCAACTTCTGGGTCAACCACGTAGTTCGAACAAAGGGTGCTCCTCACTTGCGGTCAGTGGCTCTGCAAGTCCCACTCTACCAGAAAGTGTACCTAGATTTAATAGCAGTGATTCTGTTAGCTTTTGTAGTTCTATTGTTTGTAGTTAAGAAGGTTATTTGTTTAGTGATGGGCAAAAAGAGCACGAAAGTGAAGACAAATTAAATTGGTTTTATTACTGTAGAAATTTTTGGTGCAGGCAACAACAAAAAGATTCAGCATACATATGTATGTATTTAGCCTATGTTTTGCATTTATTTTGTAGTCCAAGGCTTGGGCCAGTTTGTACCACAAATCACTACCTATATACCTTATTCAGTTTGGCTTGAGACAAAACGTAAACAACATTTAACTTCTCTTAATAAAAAGATATTCTGTAAAATATATCAAAACATTAATTTCTAACAAAAAAAAATGTTTGTTACTGAAAATTACACATTTTTTTTAAATTATTTCTCGCCTTCTAGTGGGTCTGTTTATAATTGTTGAGGAGTTCTCCTGGTACTTCGCCATCAGCTCCATTTTACCATTCGCATTGTGACGAGCATAAATTGCTTCTGTAAAAATACCCAAATCGGTATAGGTGTGCCTATAATATTAGAAGAGTTCCGTCGATTTCTCCAGGATCCCATCATCATGACCTGATGACAATGGGACCACCTGGAAAGTATACCCTTTCAAACAAAAAAAGAATTTATCAAATCTGACTAGCCGTCTTCGAGTAATCGGGAAACATACATTAAAAAAAAAGATTCCTTCGAACTGAGAACCTCCTCCTTTTTTTGAAGTCGGTTAAAAATAGGAGAGGATCGTCATAAATAGGTATATATAGGTATACCAGATAATTAGTCTGGTTGAATGTGCTGACTCATGTACTGGTAAATTATGTATAGTACATCAACTATCAAGGCCAAACTTACTATGTTATGGTAGGCGCAATGTTTATACACAAAATTAGTTCAAATTATCCGCAAGACCAATGTTTTTGGCGGATCTTTCGATCGAACGAATTCGTATCATATTTCTTGTTCCCAGGTACTCTTTTAAGGTTTCGCCATTTAATTAGATTTAGCCCTATGATCAACAGAATATTAAATATCTACTTGTCGGTCTTCCAGTTTCTCTGTGCTGTGTAACCAAAGAGTGGTTATATCGTCGTTGTGTGTAACTATCTAAAATGTTTTAGATAAATTTAATGTTTTGCTTTTATTTAATTTAGATATGTAAAATTATTATGATTGATTGTGTTTTGAGTAATGAAAGTGTGGAATAAACAGTTTATTTTATTTAAAACCTAGTTGTTTATCTTGCGTTGTAGTTGTTTCCAACAACATTCCCGAAAATTTTATATTCTGTTGTTTTTGCACAGGTATTTCAAGTATACATAAATTTTCATTATACTCGCGTTTTGTGTTTCTTATTTCCAAAAATCTAAACTAAATTCGGTCTAGCAAGCCATTTACTCGCAAGGAATTGATTTCTAAGGGTCGCTGTTATCAAAATAAGGATAAACGTTTCGCGTTTCAAGACATTTTAAATTTCAATCTTATGTTTTTACAAGACATAAGATTGGTATTCAAAACATGTCTGCGGAGTACTTAGTACACTTGTTCTTGCAAGTATTTTATAATTAATATGAGAAGCACATGATTGCTGGTGACTCTAAATTATAATACTCGAAGAACTCGCTCATCAATGGAATATTTAGCAGATATACTTTGCATTGTGGACAATAAATATTTAAGACTGTCGACGTCATACGTACGTGGATCAATTATAGAGTGGGTCGTGACAAGCATCAAAATTTAAAAAGATACAAAATAATAGTTACAATCTTTTTACACAGAAGTGAATTGAATGAGTCTACCACAAAGCATCCCCTAACTTGACACAAGAACGTTAATGGATTCCTAATGAACAAACAGTCTACCTCTCTTTTTCTGTTCTCTAATCTAAATATATAAAATTCAAAGTCCTGACTGACTGACTGATATATCAACGCACAGCCTAAACCGCTGGTCCTAGAAACATGAAATTTGGAGGGTGTGTTCTTTGTGAAGAGTAGGTATCCACTAAGAAAGGGTTTTTCGAAATTCCACCCCTAAGAGGGTGAAATTTCACGCGAACGAAGTCGCGGGCATAAGCTAGTGTCAAATAAAAGTGCAATAGGATAAAAAAAGAGTCAGGTTTTATTACAATATATTTTATATTTAATTCTTCTTTTTCTTTCCACCATCTACCTTCTTCTTCTTTGAACACAAAAGATTACACACAAATCTTATCAGTATGAAAAATACAAGTAAAACAACTGTCACCAACGCTGCTAGATCCAGATACAGTCGTTGGTACAATGGTGTAAGCAGCGCAGGAGAGCGTAAGTGAACGGCGCCGCGTGTGTGCACGACATGTTGAATCCAATGTAGCAGCTCCACGCCTGGCTTTAATGGACGGTCATGGTAGATGTAGGATAGCTCCTTTACTTTTTGTCTGTACCTGTAAAAAGATGGTTTCATTGAGCCAGAAATATGGATTGCAAAGGGTCATGACCGGGCCAGGGAGCGAGGGAGCGAACATTATGCTGTATAAGCTATGTAAATACCCGAGTTCCACAACTCTTCAACTCTTTAACAGAGTTGAGTGTCGTCGTCGCCGGAAGCCATCCCTTCCCCGTGCTAGTGCTCGGGGACTTCAATGCCAAGAATTTGGCCTGGGGTTCCCGTTGCACGGATGTGCGGGGCAGGATGGTGGAGGACTGGGCTCTGGAAACAGGCCTGGTCGTCCTAAATCGGGGTTCTGTTCCCACGTGTGTGCGGATGCGGGGTGAGTCAGTGGTGGACATCTCGTTCGCCAGCCCCGCTCTGTCACAGCGTGTCATTGACTGGCGCGTCATGGAGGAGGTGGAGACCTACTCCGATCACCGGTATATCCGGTTCGACGTCTCCGCCCAGACCTCTAGCGCGCTGGTCCAACAGGCCCCGAGTGGTCCGCGGTGGGCGCTGAAGCAGCTGGACCGGGAGCTCCTCCTGGAAGCCTCGATCGTGCAGGCCTGGGTGTCATCACCGGACAGGCCTGCCGATATCGACGAGGAGGCGGAGTGGTTCCGGGAGGCCATGTCCGAGATTTGCGACGTGGCAATGCCCCGAGTCCGGCCAGGACGCGCCCGACGTCAGGTGTACTGGTGGTCGCAGGAGCTGGATGCGCTACGCAAGGCGTGCGTCATGCGCGACACCGGTACACCAGGCACCGCAGGCTCCGCATTCGTCCTCCGGATGCGGAAGCCACGGAGGCGGAGCTGTACGAGGGGTACAGAGCAGCGAAGACCGCCCTCCAAGAGGCTGTCCAGCGGGCCAAGGATATGGCCCGCGAGGAGATGCTGGAGACTCTGAACAGAGATCCGTGGGGGCGCCCTTATAAAATGGTGCGGAATAAACTCCGCACCTGGGCCCCCCCGCTGACGCAGAGTCTCCGCCCCCAGCTGGTGGAGGAGGTGGTGAGCGCTCTGTTCCCTTCACGGGGGGTGCACACCCCCCCGCCCATGGCTCCGCCAATTGCGGTGCCCGAAGCGGACCACGCGGACGACGACGACGACATCCCTGAAGTGACCGGGGTAGAACTGAGAGCGGCGGTAGGAAGGCTGAAGGCCAAAAATACCGCCCCAGGACTCGACGGCTTGCCGGGTAAAGCCTGGGTCCTGGCCTCGAGGGCTCTCGGGCCTCGACTGGAGGCGCTCTTAAGCGCATGTTTGGAGAGAGGCCAGTTTCCACTCCGTTGGAAGACGGGGAAGCTGGTCCTCATTCGGAAGCCAGGGCGCCCTGCGGACTCTCCGTCCGCATACCGGCCCATCGTGCTGCTCGACGAGGTCGGCAAGCTCTTTGAGAGAGTGATTGTGGGCCGCCTCGTCGGGCACCTGGTGAGGACGGGGCCGGATCTTGCGGACAGCCAGTTTGGTTTCCGCAAGGGGCGCTCGACGGTGGACGCCATCATGCGCGTGAGAGCCCTCACGACGGGGGACGCGGTGTCCCGGGGTGGGGTCGTCGTGGCGGTGTCACTCGACATCGCCAACGCGTTCAACACCCTGCCCTGGAGCTGCATTGTGGAGGCACTCCGGTATCACCGGGTGCCGCCCTACCTCCGTCGAATAGTCGAGGCGTATCTGACGGACAGAGCCGTCAGCTACCCCGGTCGCGATGGGGAGTGGAACCGGCGAGAGATGTCGTGCGGTGTCCCACAGGGATCGGTCGTGGGGCCGTTCCTGTGGGACATCGGCTACGACTGGGTGCTGCGGGCCGACCTCCCTGAGGGCGTCAGCGTGGTTTGCTACGCTGACGACACGCTGGTCCTGGCGCAGGGGAGGTCGCATCAGGCGGCGGCCGACGCGATGACACGCGGGGTTGCGATAGTCGTGGAGAGGATCCGGCAGTTGGGTCTCGAGGTGGCATTGCACAAGTCCGAGGCCATGTCGTTTCATGGGCCCCGGAACGCGCCACCATCGGGATCCCAACTAACGGTAGGAGGGGTTCACATCGGCGTCGAGACAACGATGAGGTACCTGGGTCTCGTCCTCGACAGCCGGTGGAACTTCGTCGAGCATTTCCGACGTTTGGCCCCCAAACTGGAACGGGCCGGGGCCGCCTTCAAGCGGCTCTTGCCCAACCTGAGGGGGCCAAACGCCTCCTGCCGGAGGCTTTACGCGGGGGTCGTGCGGTCCATGGCCCTATACGGGGCCCCGGTGTGGGCGCGTTCACTGCGGCGGCGAGCCGCCCACTACCTGAACGCGCCCCAGAAGGTGGTAGCCATAAGGCTTATCCGGGGCTACCGCACGATCTCTGGCGAGGCGGCAAGCCTCATTGCCGGACTGCCGCCATGGGATCTGGAGGCGATAGTCCTCGCGCCCGTCTATGAGTGGCGCGCGGAGGCACTAAGCCGGGGGGAAGTTCCGCTTCCGCGGCAAATCGCTGCGGAGCGGACTGAGCTCCGGCGCGATCTCATGGCGACATGGAAGGAACGACTGTCGCAACCCAGCGCAGGGCACGCCGCGATAGCGGCGATAAGACCCCTCTTTGAGGAGTGGCTAGGGAGGCGCCACGGCGCCCTCACCTACCGCCTGACGCAGGTCCTCACCGGACACGGAAGTTTCGGGAGGTTCCTGCACATCATCAGGCGGGAGGAAACGCCCGGGTGTCACCATTGCCAGGATCGCCCAGAGGACACGGTGGAGCACACGGTGGAGGTCTGCCCCGCTTGGGCGGAGCACCGCCGTGTCCTCGTAGAGGCGATCGGCAGCGGCGGCGACCTCTCGCGCCCGGCCCTGGTGCAAGCCATGGTCCGGGGCGAGAGGGAGTGGGAGGCAGTCACCTCCTTCTGCGAAGCAGTCATGCTAGCGAAGGAGGTGGCGGGACGGCTCAGGGAGAGAGCCTCCCGTCCCAGCCGCCGCGGGAGACGCTCTGGGCGTCGGGAGCCGCGCGACGACTCCCGGCCACCGTAGGCGCGGGCCTGCGGGCGGAGAGTAATGGGTAGCTCACCGTCCGATCAGGACCAGGCCCGTGCCGGACGGCGCGTACGTGTTCCACGCGCGCCTCAAAGAGATGTCAGCATCGAGGAGGGGCCCCATAGGGCCGAAGCCTGCCGGGTCAGCGGGATTGTCCGAAAGGGTTACCGCTGGCCCGGAACATAAAGGGCTAAGGAAGGAACACGGGTGGGTTTTAGTCAGTAAGAGTCTGACACTCCCTTCCGCTCCACCCAGAGCGGGAGGGGGTCATTTGATGATTTCCCATCCGCAAAAAAAAAAAAAAAAAAAAAGCTATGTAAATACGATAGCAATGCTAGATATAACTCGTCGAATCGCATAACCTCTTTTTTATACGGAAGCCACTTGTTTGTGAACCCATTGACTTCGATTGACTAATATTAATCATAGATATTATTTAAATTATAGTCAACTAACATTTTGAAAGTATTAACATAATTTGAAAGCCCCAAAAGCTAGCTACGAGTATATGTGTAAAAAAGAGTTTATTAAAAGAATGAAATTGCAAATTAACTTACTTGGGATTGTGAAGCATTTCTTCAATAGCCACTTTCAAGTCTGCAGCAGTTTCAAGAGACAGGTTGACTTCCAAAGCGAAACCCTTTTTAACAGATCTCTTGACATTCATGGGCTGGTCTCCGAAGACCGGTATGCCAATTATGGGCACTCCATAGTGGATTGTCTCTGTGGTGGATAGAAGACCACCGTGGGTTATGAACAGTACGCATTTTGGATGAGCTGGAAACAGAAGTGATTTTGAGTAACAGCGCCAAATGATACGAAATGTTATAAGCTATTAAAGGGTAACAAAAAGGTCTATAAATTATTTAGGATGTTGCAAGATCCATGAATATCAAGTATTTAGTGAAGAAGCAAAAAAAACAAATTTTCCATAGATATAAAACGCCGATGCGTATTGAGCCAAAATATTTGGAACAACTGATGTTTTTCTCACGAATCCATAATTGTTCCCATGAGGGTGCTTCCACCTTGTTTATGTACTTCATGCGGTAAAATTCATCAATAACTCACATAAAATGCTTGGTTGTGGCGCCCATTTCAAGATATGAACATTTTTGGGCACGTTGGGTAGATCCTCTTCGAATTTCCATAACACAGTCTGTTTTAGCTCCCCAAACATTTTGAGGAGATCCGTTTTGACCTTCTCTGGCCAGTCTTTGCTCTTCAAGTTCGATCCCATGCTGAAGTATATGACTCCGTTTTTGGCGCTCATCATTATTTTTTCTAAGTCCTGAAAGAAAGTTGGCCATTTTACTTTAGACATCTTGACTTACTTCATATGCTACTATCCTATATAACTGCCTCGTTGGTCTCGTGGTCGCGCTTGCGACTGCTGAGCGTAGGATCCTGGGTTCGGATTTAGTGTTATTGAGTTTTTCCATTGGCATTTTCTTAGTAACAGCTCGCATGGAGATGATGACGGCGAGATGAAGATGAAGATGGTGTCCTGATCTCTCTCCAGTCCCGCCGGATTGCCGTCCCATCGGACAATGAGAGTGAGGGAAGGGAGAGTGCACCTGTGTCTGCGCGCACACTTGTGCACTATAATATCCCGCGCGCCAATGGCTAGTCTCCGTTGAGATTGGTCGCCATGACCGAAATTCTCTCTGAAGGAATAGTCCTCCAGACAATAATAACATAACATAGTAACATATATAGATATGTTACTATATTGTCAATGGAAAATAGTATTGTTTCAAGTTTATCGTCAAGTTTCAACTCCTGCCAAATTTATTTCAAAAAAATTATATGCTCCAAAAAATTTCGTCTTACCTGAGGTAAAGGCTTGACATCCTCATCAATATGGTATCCTCCTATCGATTTATAGTTCTGTGGTAGACCATGAGCCTGACCCATGGACACGTGCGAGTTGCCCAGAACGAATGACGCGTTGTACCGAACGTCATAGAATGAAGGAGGGTGACGTCCTCTCTCTCGTATGAAGGGCACTATCAACCTCTCGTATTCCTGAACGTGCATATCATCGTAGTACCTGCAACAATTTATTAAGGATGCTTTAATTGATTTTGGATCAGCAGAGTCTTAATAGCTAAGTAAATATTTAAAGCATTTTTTTATTGTTTAGCCTATACTGTCTCATTCATAGGCGAAGGCCTCTCCCCCAAGTCCTTCCAGGATCTTTTTTCCCGCGCCACCGCGCACCAACCCTCGCGGTACGCGTCCAGGTCATCTCGCCACTGCTTTTTTTTTTAAACTTGTTGCAATTTTATTTTGTGTTTCATTACCACCTTTCTATGGTTTTAAAGTTATTCATCAACTCGTCCTACAAGCCTACGGCCCATTTAGGACGACGGCAGAAAATCATAATAAATTATATTTTCATTCTGCAAGTCGTCACGGATAACTTTTTCCGTAAAAATAATCTGCGAAACATTAGTCGTTACGTGGTCTAGTGGTCTAAAAACGTATGGCAATAATGGGACAGTATAGTGGTGTTGTGGTGTTGTGGATAGAAGACCACGGGGGCCGCAGGGCTATTATGAGCAGTTGAAGTCTAACAGAAGTCGAAAAGTGGTTATCTTGTGTCAGGAGCAGTGACGAGTTATGTGTTAAGTTCGAGTCCAGCCAGGCGCTTTACTTTGTGTAAACCATTTCAACAAAACGCTTTGCTTTGCTCTCAAAACGGTGAAGGAAAACATTGTGAGGAAGCCTAGAACCAAAAATTCAAAGACATGTGAAATCTACCAACTCGCACTGGGCCCACGTGGTGAATTAAAAAAAAAATATTACGGCTTGTTGGAATAAAAGTTGGAATGCAAACTTCTTAATACTTTGTCAATATAGTTTTTCTTCTTTTCTATCTGTCACTCCTTGATAATATGTCCTGTCAATGGTGTGCTCCTCACGTTTAATATACCATGCTAAATAACTATATGTAGTGTTGTTTCAATTCATTTCAACACGGCTCACTACGAAAAAAGGAGGCCGGTGTCCCAGCAGTGGGAACATTACAGGCTGATTATACTTTCTCTTTTTGTTCCGGTTTACCAACTTTACTTAGCGCCCATTTCGTGATAACCACTGCCACTGTGAAGTGGCAGTGGTTATATAATGCAAAATTTTTTGACCAACATATTGTTATAACTCTATACTATAGTATCAGATCCTGATTTACTGATACGACACCATATCTTTCAAGTGACCACTTTAAATATAATAACTATACATACATATATCCGTCGTATCGTGCTTTGATTCTTGACCATAGCTCTTCTACTCGCTGTATGAAGGTAAATGGTGGCTCACTTGTAGACATTGCATCAGTAACATAAGCAGGATTTGGAGCTGCATCGATTAGGCTAAGGACGCCTGAGTTGACTTCTACAGGAGACACCCAAATTAGAGGACAGTCAAATACTGGAGCGAAACTGAAAGAGTTCAGAATATATGTTTTAGAAAATGTTTTTTTTTTTCTGGAATATAAAATACGACATTTGGAGTTGAGATTTCACCTCCTTATAAAAATATATGCGAAACCACCCAAATAAAATTGCCTTAATCCATACTAATATTATAAATTAGAAAGTAACTCTGTCTGTCTGTATGTTACCTTTTCACGCCTAAACCTCTGAACAGATTTCGATAAAATTTGGCAGAGAGATAGATTGCATCCCGGGGAAGGACATACTTATGATAGTTTTTATCGACATACCTCGCGGGCAAAGCCGCGGGCGGAAGCTAGTCTATCATAAATATTATGATTGTACCGAAAAATAAATTTATTGATTAGACAAAGTACACTTACTTTGTCTGCTGGACCACTGTCCAGCAAAAGGAAAATAACAACCGTAGCCGTAGTTCCTACTTGCTGACAATACCAGTGGGTACGTTTAGGTTTTAGTTTAGTTGAATATGACTCTTATTTAGCTTCAGTACCCAGCAAAATTGTTAAAAAAATGCATATAAGGCTTCCAAAATTACCCCAAATGTATGTTGAACCTAAAAACCACTTTACTCTTCTATAGCCAAGCCCATTATGATAGTAACGCACTTACACTCGAATTTGGAACTTATACACGTTCTTAGAAGTTTTTCTACCGCTTCAATACAAATTGAAACAAAAGAGAGCATGAAACTTAGCAGCAACTTTAAACTGAGTAATACATTTAAGGATGAGTAGGTAATGTCTACGTACCCAGCAATAAGATCTGAAAACATCCATTCGACGATCACCACGTCGAAGTGTTCGCTCGGATCGTTCAGCAGCTTCTGGACGTCTTTGTTCTCTACCGTCGATGCTGCTATTTTCAGCATTATTTTACTTACTACGTGCCGGTCATTTGTAACCACAGACTTGTCCATTATGCGCTTTATGTTAATTGAGTCAACTGTTAAATGTTAAAAGGAATATTAAACATAACATAACATCATGATTTGTTTCTCCGAAGGATTGAACAGTGTGCCTTATAGTACACCCACATTTCGCCAGTTGTGTTTAAGGCCGATGTAGGGGGCGAGCCTATCGCCATCAGCCGGGCACAAATCCAGACTCCGAGCTGCTACTGAGAAATTCCAGATAGAAAAACCCAATGACACTTTGCCCAAACTGGGAATCGAACCCAAGACCTCAAGCTCAGTAGTACCGCTTGCGACTACTAGGTGACTAGACCAACAAGGCAATCAGTGACATTTTAAAGCACATGTCATTCTGAATTAATCAGAAGACCACCTCTCGTAATTAAAAACGGTCAAAAGCTAGTCGCAAATCCAAGCGACAATCAGTGTCAAAAATGTAGGTAAATAGAGATATTTTCGACAGATTCAGACTGAGATCAGGCCAATTATCGTAATTTGAAACGTTCAAAATCTAGGCGCAGTCTCATTTCGGCGACAAACAAATTGTCAAAAATTTGTCAAAACTGTATCGAAATTAGATGTATTTTTGAGAGATTGAGACTGAGATCAGAATGTGAACGTTCTTAAAATTACGAGAATTGCCCATTCTTTTTTAGGTTAAAAAATTTTACTCTAGGAATGTTACGAACATACCTGGCAGGAAATCCATATTGCTGCTGACGTCAATCTGCCGAAGGTTCGGCGGAGGATTCTTATATTCAAACGTTCTAATATATGTTACCTGGAACATTTGAAAGGCTCATGACTGCTAAACATGAACTGCCACGGTAAGCAACAATTGTAGGTTGCAACACAGATGGGTAATCGCATATTAATAGAAAGGAGAATGATGTTAACTCATCTTTTGAATAATATTCTTACGCAGCTTTTTACGGAAAGTGTTCGCTAAAAGACCATCGTTTTTAGTCTTGCCACTCAGGGACGAGCTGCTACAAATTTGTACCGCATGTGTACCAGCTCGTCCTAATGAAGTTAAATTGCCAGTAATTTCAGTGTATCTGGTCTAGCCCTAGCAAATCCATTGTGGATGTAGGGGTTCGGAATAAAATAACGATTCCAAGACGAAGAGGTTTTCGGGTCTTAAATCCCTCAGCACAGTACCAACCTCATGTCCTTCCTTCAGCAACTGTCTGACGACTGCATCCCCGAGGATCGCGTGGCTTCTCGACGGCATACCAAACACTACCAAAGCCTTGTAAGCCTCGCATGATGAGCAAATTAGGAGACAGACCAAAAAATATATGGCCGCCTTTGCCGCCATTATCTGAAAAACAAATATCATGAGTTTATTGTGGTTAAAATTGCGAGTATCCACGGAATGATTTTTCTTGCGGGAAGATATTTTAAGTTTATTTTTGACGTGAATATTACGTCTTTAAAATTGCTTCCAAAGTGGGGCAAGTCAAAAAAACCAATGATAACAAAATCGGGGGATACAGTTTGGTGTTGCAGCTTCATATCTATCATCCCCATCCCAAATTCAATTACACCATTGGATAGCTAAAAGATCAAAGAATTCATTACGCTAAGTGCGGACTGTGACGCATCGCGCGCGGTTGAGGGGTAAGCACCGCCATTTTGAGGTCATTTTTGTTATTTTCGAAGCAGTCATTATCGTCATTGAGTTAATCGTTATCATCCACAGGCCGACTTTATTCACTGCTGGGCATTGCCCTCTCTTTGCTTGTGCCAATTGTGTTATACATATTGCTTATAGCTATTTTGGATATATTCTATACTCCTGTAGCGGTATTTACAAACGCCACATGTGAACCACGCGTCATACTGACGTCACACAAAATCCTGCATCTCGCAAGCAGAGTTTACCGCGCAACTAGCATATGTATAATGGCCCGACATGAATCATCGGGCAGTAGCCCACCAGACACAACACCCGTCTGGTCGGAGGATCCTCCCTTTTCTATAGAGTATGAGTGAACTTTACCTACACCCTGTTCCTCATACTTCTATACTCCTTTTCTTATATGTGGTCATTACACTGTGGTTGGTTTGTATTATTATGTCATTTATACCGTGATAATAAGATAATCCAGTTATCAAGGTCTGTGGTCAAACTGCCCAGTGCGTTAGACGTACAGTACTTGTGCATTTTCACTTTTAGATGTAAGGGCGCATTCAAATAGCCTTTAGAACGGACAGTAATGGGTAGCTTACCGTCCGGTCAGGACCAGGCCCATGCCGGACGGAGCGTACGTGTTCCACGCGCGCCGCAAAGAAATGTCACCACCAGTGAAGGGGCCCGTTAGGGCCGAAGCCTGCCGGGTTAGCGGAGATTACCGCTTACCGCTACCCCGGAACATAAAGGGCTAAGGAAGGAACACAGGTGGGTTTTAGTCAGTAAGAGTCTGACACTCCCTTCCGCTCCACTCAGAGCGGGATGATGATTTCCCACCCACAAAAAAAAAGGGCCTGTGGCTAAATAATAACCGCCGCACAGGTCGATTGATCAGGTTAAATTACGCTAGCTACGGTTGGTCTGTGGATGGGTGACCACCTTTACATACCGAGACCCCTCCGCCGTTGATCCCGGCTGTCATTCGTGGATCTTTGACAGTCGTTACGGGTCGTCAGGAGCCCGAAAGGCTGACAACCAATCTAACCAAGTGATATCATATTATCCAGTAACTGGGTTGTGGAGGTCAGATAGGCAGTCGCTCCATGTAAAATACTGGTATTCAGCTGCATCCGGATAGACTGGAAGCCGACCCCAACATAGTTGGAAAAAGGCTAGGCAGATGATGAGGCACATAAAATGCACCTTTGAACGTCTAAATAATAATTAATAACAAACAAGAACAAATTATTTATAATTCCTAGACGTGTTTTGTGTCGTTGTTTCCTCAAGTAAGTAATTAGCGCTTGGGATGACAAATACGCCTTTAGTTGGCGCAATACCTATTTGTTCATGAAAATCTGTCTAAGTTGACTTAAATACAGAAGTAAATTGTACCTAAACATAAACGATGTTGACTATTTATCCTGTTAGTGTTAATCTTAACTCCCACTGCAAAACAAAGGACTCTTCTCATATAGAGAAGGCCCGAATATTGATCACCACACTTGCCCAAGACGTGGGGGACGACGGTTCGCGATTTCAGACTTAACACACTAATAATATTATAATCACACTAATATTGTAAAGGCGAAAGTATGTGAGTGTGTGTGTGTTTATATATTTGTTACTTCTTCACGCTCAAACAGCTGGACGAATTTTGATAAAATTTTGTATGGAGGTAGCTGACACCCTGGATTAACATATAGGCTATTTTTTATCCCGATATTCCCACGGGATCGAAACTTATGCGGGTGAAACCGCGGGGCGCAGCTAGTTTTACTATAAGTCCAGGTTCACGATGTTTTTCCTTGACCGATGTCATTAATGTCCATGATAATCTCAGAAAGTTAATTCTATCCAAACTTATGTTTAAAATTGATGTTATTTCAAGTTAAACAAATATCAACTTTATTTTAATGTTAATTAAGTTGATTTCAGAGTGACTAGCACAATTGGAAAAGTTATAAAAATATTTGAAATTGTAGTGTAAACTGAACTTTATTGCGTAGGAATTAAAATTATTTTTCCATAAACTCATATTTGTTTACATTTATGGCAAATATATCGCGAATGTAGATTAGGTACATTTATGAATTGAAAAAGTCACATTGGTTGGTAATTGCCTGGATTTGAACCCACAACCTTGTGCAAAAGAAGCGAGGCCTTAACCACTGGACCAAATACAAATATTATTTTTAAATAAATAATATTTGTAACGTGGCGTCGGATCTTATTAAATTAATTGCCAATTTTGTTTGGTGGTATTTTCTGCTATGAGTCCGTAGGATTTATTTATTTTCCAGTTTCTGACTAAAACGCATAAGTACCTTCCTATCTTTATTGCATAACACACCGTGTTTACAAGGTCTTATCAACAATTACTAAAGTCTACATGGAGGGCACAACGATAAGTACACGTATACTTGTTTTGATACATTGCTCTTACAAAAAAATATCACACTCAAACAAACTGATTACCTATATTGTCACACGTGGACGATAAAATACTACGATAAATACATTGGTAGGCATTAAAAGAGCAATAGGTATATACATAAAACATATTGTTTATTTCAATTAAAACGGAATCATTTCAAACTAATATTTTTTTAAATTTATAATGTACCTTTTATCTTCAATGTATTTCATAATAAATAACATTAAAAAAATGTTATGGTCTCATAATAATTTAACATTAATTATAGCGTATTTCTCATTGCCATCAATCATAAATTCATATAGTCTACTTATAATATCTAAAAATAACTCATTTATCATTGCTCCAATATCACGTTATTCAAAACATACTTAGTGTAGGTAAGTACTACTAACTATGCTACTACTATAATACTTACAATTACACCAACAGTCCACAAACAATTGTTTTTATTAATATTTTAATCACATCACTGAGATCAAGGCAACTTTTAACTACTTTCTAACACCAAAAACTTTCTGAATGATGATTCTAAACAAAACTGACACAACTTTTCTGCACCGTGAGTTTGATGCGACTGATGATTTTATTCCTTACTCAATTATTAGTTTATTATTTAGCTTTAACTGTTTTATTTAGCATGTCGCTTCTATTTCATACGTGATAAACAACGCAATTTCGTCCGTAAAATAGGTATTATAACCATAGTAAGTTCATCGGCATTCGTTCGTTGCCATTCGACAAACTGGTTTTTAAAAATAAAGTAGAGGAACTTTTTGGATACACGCTGTTGTCTGTGATTGACGGCTTCCAGCCAGCCAGATCGGTTTTTTTTCCGCGGTGCAATCGTTCAAGTTCAAACTGCCAATATTGTCATGTTTATTTTTTATTTTTCAATGAGCTCAAGCCAATTGTTTTGTTGCGATTGAAGAGGATCGATGATGATTGTATGCAAACCGTAGTGATCAAGTGCGTAGAAATAATTGAATATGCTTACCTACCTTGTTAATATTCTTTAGTCTCGATACTCACTGTACCTTAGTCGGACTATTAATTAGCTGCAGTAAAATGACAGCTTATGCGTTACTTAAGTGACTGAAATTGGCGTCTTTTTGTTTTTTCGCGGCCATCAACCAAATCTTGTTTTTCTAGTACAGAATAGTGTAACAAACGAAACTTATTTGACATGCATATACTAAACTCAGTCAGAAATGAGTTCATAAGAAGTGTCATTTTACTGCAGCTAATTAAAAGTCGGACTATACATAGTGTAGCAAAAGTAAAAAATCACTAGTAAGTAAGTGCATTGAATAAAAACGTATAATTTATAGGAAAAACCAAATCTAAATACGAAAAGTTTATTAGTTTAGACCTAGAGATTATTGCAGTATCAACTTCATAGTATCTTTGAGGATAACATTTTATATAGCGAATTTCATGAAGTAGCAAATCGATTGCAATCGGTTCGCTAGTTTTCTAGTTCTGACAAGTTAGTGTTAAGAACGCCTTATCTGGTCGTAACTGTACCTTGCTGTAGGTACCTACTATTTCTTCATGTCAACTTTCAACGTTACAATAACTGAATAAATACTCTTCTAATTATTAAGGCGAGGTTGCAGTACTTTTTAACTTTTGAAATCTAGCAAAATATTAATTTTGCGCAAAACTTACTAAAACTTTTGAAATCTAGCAAAATATTAATTTTGCGCAAAACTTACTAAGCACAATTTGTTCAAAACCTAATTATTATAACACTGTGTAAACAAACCTCCTTCTGCGGTCGCAAAACTCAAAATAGCGTGTCACCGGATATATCGGCAATTCGGACGTTCGATCTGATGACTTCGGGGAATTAGTAACTTTTTATCCTGTATCAATTTTACCAACGTATAATTTCAAAAAGTACACAACCTATTATCAACCAGTTTTCTTTGAAAAGGTTTTATACACTGATCTACAACTCCTCCTGCTGTTTGTGGTAGTGCGCACAGCGCAATGTAACACACGCAAAACATTGTGCTTTTTTTGCGGATGGGAAATCATCAAATGACTCCTCCCGCTCTGGGTGGAGCGGAAGGGAGTGTCAGACTCTTACTGACTAAAACCCACCCGTGTTCCTTCCTTAGCCCTTTATGTTCCGGGCCAGCGGTAACCCTCTCGGACAATCCCGCTGACCCGGCAAATGGGTGCATGCAACGGTACTGGGATCGGGAGTCATATGAAGATTCGAATGACGTTATTGCGACGAACGCTATTTCGAAAAAAATTAAGAGTGGTACGCCAGTTCGAAAACACATTAAGTCGAAAACCGCTATATCGAATGACGTTGTCGCGAACACGCTGATTCGAAAAACTGTTTGAATGGTACGCTAGTACGAAAGTCTTGGCATTGAAATCCACTGTTGCGAACAGCATAATATTCTAATCTGAATTAGTCTGAGGATCGAACTCGCGACCCCGATAAAGCCTTAGTATTGGGTTTGGGAAACAAGAGCAATAAGAAGTACCTATTATTTTAAGTTAAAACATCGGAATGGGATGCCCTAGAAGGAAATATAGTGAGCTCATAGGTAATGTTCTTCAGAAAGGTCAGGTGCGTAGTGGAACCGGCGCGCGTGCGTGTATGACCAGATATATGAGAGTAAACGAAGCAAAAGGAGTTTGTAAGGATCTTACCCCAAGGCCAGAAGGTGTGAGTTTATGCACTTACTGAAATATTGTAATAATTAACATAACCACCAAATATTTTATAAACAATTTATTTTCAATAATAACAAAACTTATAACAAGCTTAATTAATTTAATTATTCTTCTTCTTTCCCGGTTTTCCCTTCGAACACACTTGAGAACAAATATACGCGCAGGCGCGTTTCAACAGAAGGTATACAGCTAAGAGTAGGACCGCGATGACCGCAGCGAGATCTAGGAACTTTCTCTTGTAAAAGGGTAGGTCCAGCGCGGGAGAACGCAGGTGCGGGGCACCGCGAGTGTTCACCACGTGGTTCACCCAGTGCACCAGCTCCTGTCCCGGCTTCACGGGACGGTCGTGGTGAATGAAGGATAGCTCCTTTGCTTTTTCGGCGTACCTGGTAAAAAAGATGATATTTTTATTGATTACCAATGTTCTTTAAAGACCATCAGTCTGTCTTCATCATCTGGGAAGATAATAACAAGTTCTTTAACTATCGCTCTTTCTTTGACATCTCAAAACAATTAAATAATATCCTTCATAATTTTCAAAATGTTCAACCATTTCTGTTGCCTACTTCTTTTGCAATTTTAGTCATTGCAATATTTTTGAGTACGCACTAAAACTATACCGACAACTTCTACATCCTTTTTTCGTTTTGTTTAATGCTTACTTCATATACACACCTTTTGTTACTAGTAACTTCTACTATCTTTTTCTTGATCTCATCAACCATTGTGTAAGCAAGGTTGACTTTTTGCGCAAATCCTTTTTTAACTGCTTTTTCGGTATTCCTGAACTGATCACCAAACACTGGAATACCGATGATTGGCACTCCAAAGTGGATAGCTTCCGTTGTTGACAGTAGACCGCCATGCGTAATGAAGACTGCAAGATTAGGGTGAGCTGAAAATTAAATGCAGATTAGAAACATTAATGTCGATTTAAAAGAGTATCCATGGAGTTTCTTGCCTGTTCTTCTCCATAGGCACCTACTAAGCTGGGCATGCAGCTTCATCTCTTTTGACAATTCGAAAGTGAATTTGATTTTTTTTGAGTTTTCGTTAGATTTTTCCTTTTTTTTCAATGATTATACGAATTAATTGTTGATTGTGTATTAATAATATATTAAAAATAAAAACTAACCACAATTTTAAAATAAATAACAATTAACACACTCTAGCTATAAAGCAAGCTCTTTAGCTATAAAGCAATTCAAGATATTGTGTTCTTCAAACAACACTTTTTAAATATCGACACAATATTAAAAAAATAGACCTTTCGATCGACAAGAGAACTGTATCAAGTGAACGGATATCATAATCATGTGTGTTTTACAGTATTGTAATCGTTTGATTACACAAGAGATTACTATCGAAAGATTATATTTATTTACAAAGACACAACAATTGCAATATGTTTAATAATAATAATGATCTTTATTTTTTCTCTCTTCACAAAGATTCACAAAGGTCAAGAAATATAGCGTTTTGACAAAAATGCATAAAATATGATCCTTTGTGAGACACTAGCGTCCATACTAGGATACCATGTGTGACGGATCACCAGGCTCTCACCCGGAATTTAACTTATTCAAGTAACTTACTTTTACTTTTTTTTTTTACTTTATTAGGTTTACTTCGTAAATTGAAATTTTTCTCTTTGCAAATTTCGGAGATAAGGGGGGAACGGTATTTTTTTTACATTTTTCATCAAAAGTCGAAAACTATGGGGCCTAAAAAAAGTGTTTGAGATTTTGCAAACTGCGCTCTTTCATATGATGGGACATGCTCTAGTAGCCCCACTTCGAATTTTTCAGACCCAGTTTCAGTCCCTGTCGCAAAAAATGTATAGGTATATATGTATTTTTATTTCTTTATTATTTGCAAAATAGTTGGGCAAACGTCATCTAAAACTATTCCAAATTTCAAGTTGATAGCATTAGTAGTTCTTGAGACCTCCAACTGTGACAGACAGACAGACAGACTGAGTCTCACCATAAGGGTTCCGTTTTACCATTTTGTTACGGAACCCTAAAATTGAAGAAAAAGGCAGGAGCTTATTGGGCATCAAAAAATTCTTCCGCATCGCTGTCAATGGGATAAGTGCCCAAACGGCTGGCAGCATTAATACGTTGGATGGCAATGCTGATTCTTTAGGCTAAAAATAGGCCAGCCCTCCGGTCACGTGAAGAGTCAAAGATTATTTGTATATATTTATTGATGAAGAGAACAACATGAAGCTTCTAGTCATAGGGAAGCAGCGAGGCGGAAAGTAGTGTCGTCGAACAAAGTGCCTATTGACGACGGTAGTGCATGAAGAAAAAGACCCGAGTCACAGTATAAAGAATAAAGATCATAAAATATTTCGACTTCTTACAAACGGACGAAACGCGAGCTATACCTACGCGCCTCGACCTCGGAATGCGCTCGGTATGCAGACAGTCGCGACTGTGCCGCAGTGACGAACGGACGGTGTGTTGTTTTTTTTAACAATAACCGCGCGATTTTATCACTAAAAATAAATTGAAGTACATATTTAATATGACGAGTAGGCTATATTGTGCTGTTTTTGGTTGCATGAATTCGTCAATAACGCATCCAGAGATAACTTTTTTTAAATTACCTGGAAACTCGGAAAGGTAAGACTATAAAATAATTTTACTTACTAGTAGGTAGGTAGGTACATAATGTGTGTCTTTTTAATGGATAAGTATTTCCTTTTATCTCCCGAAAAAAAAGATGTCTGGATTAATAAATAAAGTGAATAGAGTAAAGGAAAGTGATAGACACGAGTGAAATAGGTAGTTATAGGCGGTTCATGAATCATTATACGGTAGGTACGCTTGTGTTAAAACCTCGGGGCATGTGTGTTTTGTTTTGTTAGTTTGTATAATTCAAAGTAAAGACGTGGTTTTTATTATTAATAATAGGTAGTTGTTTATTGTACTGTGTGTATGAATAATACTAGAAAAAATAAATTTGAAACACAAAGTAGGCAAATGTAATTAAAATGGTGGAGGCGGGCAGCCTATCGCATGTTTACGTACCGCGCGGCTGTAGGCATTTATTTCAAGGTTACGGCTGAGTTACAATACTGTATGATCTTTATACTGTGCCCGAGTCCCGCTTACCCACAGCCAGCAGGCGCGCACGCTCTAGATTAGTAGCAGACGTGTCAAGTAAATTGTCTTGTACTATTCTGCAGAGCTGTTCAACACTCCGTCTCTGGGAAAGTGGACTGTCTGGTGGATTTGAATTCGGGCGAGTGAGTCTTCAGGCATAGCCTCTGTGAAGCCATAATGCCACACCAAAATAATCAATGTGGATGCTAGGATTTCCTGGTTCATATCTCAGTGCCGTGACCGTGGCTGATTTAATTATAACTATTTAGGACTCCATTATTATTTTAATTTTTTATTATTTAATTTGGTTTGACTAAAATTGTAGTTTACCTTTTCCTTAACTTAAGTAGAAAATCCCTAAACATCAATTTCACTAATCGGAAAGCCATCGCTTGTAAGGAAGAATGATTCAATAATTAACTTAATCACCAAATATTTTATAAACAATTTATTTTCAATAATAATAAAACTTATAACAAGCTTAATTCATTTAATTATTCTTCTTCTTCTTATTTCCCGGTTTTCCCTTCGAACACACTTGAGAACAAATATACGCGAAAGCGCGCTTCAACAGAAGGTATACAGCTAATAGTAGGACCGCGATGAGTGCAGCGAGATCTAGGAACTTTTTCTTGTAGAAGGGTAGGTCCACCGCGGGCGAGCGCAGGTGCAGGGCGCCGCGAGTGTTCACCACGTGGTTCACCCAGTGCACCAGCTCCTGTCCCGGCTTCACGGGGCGGTCGTGGTGGATGAAGGACAACTCCTTCGCTTTTTCAGCATACCTGTTAAAAACATGATTTGTTTTAACAATCAAACTTTCGATAGGATAACTAGCAGGTGATCGGTGCTGCATTCGCTCGCTTTGCTCGCTCACCAGTCCTGTTATCCTCTTCGAATCTAACCTTCCCGAGTTGAGGTACCCTAATTCTCGAGCTTACTTCACTCGCTCTTACATCCCGTATTAGCTTAATTATATTAGCTTTATTAGCTATACCGCATTGACCAACTGGCTTCCCTCATCATCAACCTATAATGTTCCCACTGCTGGGACACAGGCCTCCTCTCAATGAGAGGGAGTGTGGGCCATAATCCACCACGCGGGCCCATTGCGGGTTGGTGGATGTCACATGTCTTCGAATTTTTGGTTCTAGGACATGCCGGTTTCCTCACGATGTTTTCCTTCACCGTTTTGAGAGCAGTGGTGATGAAATAATTTACACAAAGTAAAGCGCCTGTCTGGGTTCGAACCTACAACCTACAACTCGTAAGTCGTGTCCGTGACCACTGGGCTACCACTGCTCTACTGCACTGGCTTCCTTAGCTTCTGCAATATAAGCTCTCTTAGTAAAATTAGTGTCGGTTGATAAAATATCGTAGGTAGACATTCAGGGCCCCAGAAAATTGGCAGCAGGTTCTGTTTGCAGAGGCACTCTCTACTAAATTTACCAAAGATTTCTACATCCCTTCATCTTGTCCCTAAAGTTCCTACGTCATACACACCTTTTGTTACTAACAACTTCTAAAATTTTTGTCTTGAGCTCATCAGCCATAGTGTAAGAAAGGTCTACTCTTTGCGCAAATCCTTTGTGAACTGCTTTGTCCACATTCATGAACTGATCGGCGAAGACCGGGATACCGATAATTGGTACTCCAAAGTGAACAGCCTCCGTCGTCGATAGGAGACCACCGTGGGTTATGAAGACAACAAGGTTAGGGTGAGCTGAAAAATAAAGAAAACATTTATATTGTAGTAGAAAAACCCAATAGAAAGAAAGAAAAATGCATTTACAGGTATTACAGCACAAAAAAAAGTCATAATCGTATGACTGCTGAACTACGTAACGGATTCTGATGCAGTTTTCATCATCATTTAAACAATAATAATCACTGCCCTGCCCAGGCAGGGGTTGGAACAGAACCCCTAGGGGTTGGAACTAGACCAACATCCGGCATTATTAATGGTGAAATAAACAAGCAGGCAAAAAGGATAAAAAGTTAAAAATGTTTATTATAGCAAAGCACGCCATGAATACTTGTAAAATACTACTACATACAAACAAATTGTGTACTTAGGTTCCTAACCCTGAACTATGATCGCATTATATAGGTACATTCCGAGTTATTAAACGCATCGGAAAAAAAACACAAAGTCATGTAGGTATGTTGTTAAATCCAGTTGACCATTATATTATAATTATGTTTCACATAATATAATGTGATAGTTCATAGATGACGACTAGGAAGAAAAAGATATGTTGCGCTGAACCCAAATAAAATGGGTTAGGCCAGGGTCAGGAGAACGATGATGTTGATGATTATACATATTATATATTTTTTATAATATATAATATGTATAATATTATACATAATATATTATGTATGATTACACATAATTATATTATGTTTAATATTTTTTATCTAAGCATGAAATCATTCTAGTTCAAAGCAGAATTGACCCTAACCAATGAATAAGAATAATCTGTGTTCATTCATACAAGTATAGAAGTAGTCTAATGCACATAGACAGAAACATTCTCTCGTCTAAACCATCCTAGAAAATTGACAGTGGTTACTGACTCAGCCTAACAAGCTGGCAAATAATCAGCTTATCTATACTATAATATTATAAAGCTGCAGAGTTTGTGTTTGTTTGTTTGTTTGAACGCGCTAATCTCTGGAACTACTGGTCCGATTTGAATGATTATTTTAGTGTTGGGTAGTCCATTTATCGAGGAAGGCTATATTTTTTCAAAATTAGGGATCCGTAATAAAATTGCTATTTTGGTGTAAACAACAAGGTGTAAAATCGAAAACCTATTTTTGCGTGCGCTGCAAAAACTATTGACAATAGAACAAAATGATGTACTACGGGTTTGTAGAGCCCATTAAGACCTACAAAAAAGTCCGCGAGAACATATATCTAGCTATCATGGTTTAATCACAATAACCGATTTTGTGTTCAAAATAATTATTAAATCGTCTGAAGAAAAAAAAACTACGTTAAATATGTATCGTAATATTAATCTTTATCGAAATTAAGCATTATGTTATCAAGAGTATTTATGAAGAAGTAAAATACTTTTTGTTTCATCTCAATCGGATATTTCGTTTAAAAGTTATCACGTGTGTAAGATGTTAAGAGTTGGTACCTATTAAGGAGTTATGGGCCATAGAGTTTTTTATCAACATAAAATCCTGTAATAATCTTTTTCGAAATATATTTGTTGATGATTGTAAATTGTAAGTATAAGATCTTTGAAGAGTATCTATACTAATAATCTATACTAATAATAAAGCTGAAGAGTTTGTTTGTTTGAACGCGATAATCTCTGGAACTACCGGTCAGATTTGAAAAAATCTTTTTGCATTTTATAGCCCAATTCTTGAGGAAGGCTATAGGCTATTTTAATATCACGCTATGACCCTTAGGAGCCGAGCAAAAAGAAAAAAAGTCAGAATGAACGCTAAGCGAATACGTAATGTTGCGACGGGGTGGGGGTACAAGAAATTTCACGCGGACGAAGTCGCGGGCAGAAGCTAGTAATTTATAAAAGGATTCGTTGTTGACACTTTCAATAGGTAATTATTTCAGCCTTAATCATCATGTTATGCCTAGCCTTTTCCAACTATGTTGAGGTCGGCTTCCAGTCTAACCGGATGCAGCTGAATACCAGTATACTATTATTAATACATTATTATTATTTATTAATATTTCACCCTTACCGGTAAGAATTCTTATTAGATGATAATGATTTAAGATGATGATCTTATATATTATATATATATATATAAAATGGTAAACTGACTGACTGACTGATTGTTGATATATCAACGCACAGTCTAAACCGCTGCTCCTAGAGACATGAAATTTGGAGGGTGTGTTCTTTGTGAAGAGTAGGTATCCACTAAGAAAGGGTTTTTCGAAATTCCACCCCTAAGAGGGTGAAATTTCACGCGGACGAAGTCGCGGGCAGAAGCTAGTGAATAGATATAACTAGACTAGTAACGGGGCACCACATACTGGGCCCAAGTCATTTCACATAATACTATATAATACACTAACTTCTGCCCGCGGCTACACCCGCGAGGTATATCGATAAAAACTATCCTATGTCCTTCCCCAGGATGCAAACTATCTCTCTGCCATATATCGAAATCCGTTGAGTGGTTTAGGCGTGAAAAGGTAACATACAGACAGACAGATAGAGTTAGGTACTTTCGAATTTATAATATTAGTATGGATTTATTAATCACATCGACTCGAAAGGAAGAAGACTAGTAACGCCTTTCAAAGGTCAAGCAACGGTCACTCCGTCAAAGTATAAAAATGAGGATTCTTACCACCCACCACCGCGACCGTAACAAATATGTATTCACAGAATTATGATCATTAAAGTCATCAACACAACTCTCTAAGACCAAGTAATCCCACTGAATGACTATTTCATGAAATCTTGACATTGTACTATTATCCTAACTTAACAAGTTGTATTACTGATCCTAATTATAATTCTATAGATACATATCTTTTACGGTCGCGAATCATATTTTAATCAACATACAACTTAATAGGTACTGACCAGCAAATTGCAAAAAACCTAAGAAACGCGGGTACACAAAGCGAAAATGATTTGACAGCAGCGCGCCGCTGGCGACATCTGCGCTAAGCTTTGCGCGTGGATCCCCATTCAGCGTCATTTGGCTAAACCCGATATGTTTAAAAAGGGTGAGCCTTCCAAGCTTAAAAGAAACAAAGTTGATGAGGACGACAACGGTAAGGGACAATTTACGTTTCAAAGAGAAACTTACAAAAAATGGCTGTCTGCGGCGCCCATTCCAGGATGTGAACATTTTTAGGCAAGTTAGGCAAAACCTCCTCAAATTTCCACAGCACAGTCTGCTTCAGGCTTCCAAACATCTGCAGAAGGCTAACCTTGACCTCGTCGGGTAAATCTTTACTCTTCAAGTTTGAGCCCATGCTGAAGTAAATCACTCCATCCTTTGCGCTGTCCATAAGTTTCTGCAAGTCCTATAAAAATAAAAACATTATCATTATTAACTAATGTCAATCACACTAATATTATAAAGGCGAAAGTTTGTGAGTGTGTGTGTGTGTGTATGGGGGTGTGTTTATATGTTTGTTACTTCTCCACGCTCAAACGGCTGGACCAATTTTGATAAAATTTTGTAAAGCTGACACCCTGGATTAACATTTATAGACTACTTTTTATCCCGATATTCCCACGGGATCGACATTTACGCGGGTTAAACCGCGGGGCGCAGCTAGTATTTCATATAATGGAAATTGTTATGGATTCAAAGATGTATTGCCAACCCCTATTGTACGAAGTAAATGACAAGTTTTTATCCTTACCTGAGGCAGAGGCTTCACAGTTTCATCAATATGGTAACCTCCGATATACTTGTGGCTCTGTGGAAGAGATATAGCTTCGCACGTAGAAATGTATGCATTGGACAATACCATGGATGCATTATAACGGACTTCATTGAAGGTTGGTGGTTTTCTTCCACGTTTTGCGATAATTGGGACGAGTAGTGATTCGTACGCACTTTCTTGAACACCGTCCAACCAGCTGGAAGTTTAAAAACAATACGTTAACTTTTGTCAGTTTTCTTAAATGTTCCTGTAGATGTGATGATTTTGTGAACCATTTTTGTAGATACTCCTAAATCAGTAACAACCTTACCATCGTTGTCTCATATCATTATGCCAATGTTAGCCGATGACATAATCTTTAAGCTTATTGAAATATTAGTCTGTCATCATCATGATTGGAATATATTTTTAAGGATTACAGATTTAGCGTTACTAACACATATGACGGCACGGTTGGCGCAGTGGTTAAGCGATTGACTGCTGCGCTGCGTGTCGCGGGTTCGATTCCCGCACGGAACAAATATTTGTATGACCTACAAGTAGTTGTACCGGGTCTGGCTGTTTGTGTATGTGAGTTTAAATGTTTGTAAACGCACCCACAATACAGGAGAAATTCCTAGAGTGGGGGTAACGTTTAAAAAATAATAATAATAATAACATGGAGCACCTTGGGCAGTCATCTGTTCCTACCTCGGACTAGTCCTTATTTCCTCTTACAGGGAGGAGGCCTGTGTCCCAGCATTGGGAATATTATAGGCTGGTTATGTAGTTCATGACGATACAAGAGACGAAGTATCATATAATTATTATATTTTCATACTCACAAATAGTTCAAGATCTGGATTTTCATTTGCATCCAAAGTTCAGTTGCTCGCTGAATGAAGTTCAATGGCGGCGTGTATGGAGACATGATGTCTACAGAATACGCGGGGTTCGTCGGCTCGTCAATCAATTGCAGAATCATCCAGTGAGCTTCTAATGATGACAACCAAATAAGTGGACAGTCGAACACTGTGGCAATTCTGAAATTAACGGAGGCCTAAGTCAGAAGAAAGAAAAAAGAGAAATATATTTTATTTGGGACACACACAGGAAAAACAAATAGTAAAAAGGAGCATTTAAAACTAACAAAGTTACATTAAAAACAACTAAAAAAATAAATAAGCCTGTGCCAAGCCTCAGCCCATCTCAGCATCATCATCATCATTTCAGTCGAAAGACGTCCACTGCTGGACATAGGCCTCCCCCAAGCACCTCCACTTCGACCGGTTCTGCGCTTCTCGCATCCAACGGGTTCCTGCGGCCTTCACTAGGTCGTCGGACCACCTTGTGTACGTCTTCCGGTACGCGGTAGCCACTCCAGAACCTTTCGGCCCCATCGGCCATCTGTTCTGCGAGCAATGTGCCCTGCCCATTGCCACTTAAGTTTGGCAATTCTTCGGGCTATTTTGGTTACCTTGGTTCTCCTGCGGATCTCCTCATTCCTGATTCGATCACGCAGGGAAACTCCAAGCATAGCCCTCTCCATTGCCCTTTGGGTGACTTTTAGCCTTCTTATAAGGCCCATTGTGAGCGACCACGTTTCAGTGCCATAAGTCATCACTGGCAACACGCACTGGTCAAAGACTTTCGTCTTGAGACACTGCGGTATGTGACACGAGAAGATATTGCGTAGCTTCCCGAACGCTGCCCAGCCGAGTCGCTTTCGACGATTGACCTCTTTCTCGAAGTTAGACCTACCTAACTGGACAGTTTGTCCCAGGTAAACATACTCGTCCACGACTTCGAGTGTAGCGTCTCCGATCTTTATGAGAGTGGGAGTTACATGGGCATTTGACATGACCTTCGTTTTGTCCATGTTCATTTTAAGACCCACTCTTTCGGAGGCTCTACTGAGGTCATCGAGCATTGTACTGAGGTCCTCCATAGTCTCAGCCATGACTACGATATCGTCCACAAACCGAAGGTGCGTTATGTACTCGCCATTGATGTTAATGCCAGCCCCTTTCCAGTCCAGAACCTTAAAGACGTCCTCCAGTGCAGCGGTGAACAGTTTCGGAGAAATAACGTCTCCCTGTCTCACACCTCGCTGCAGAGGGATAGGTTTCGAGGTCTGATCCTGGAGTCGGACTGACATAGTGGCGTTTTCGTACAGACACTTCAGCACCTCGATGTACCGATAGTCGATCTGGCACCGTTGAAGAGACTGCAGTACAGCCCATGTCTCGATCGAATCAAAGGCTGTCTGGTAGTCCACAAACGCTAAGCAGAGAGGCACGTTATACGCTTCGGTCTTCTGTATAACCTGTCACAGCGTATGTATGTGGTCTACGGTGCTAAAGCCTTTACGGAATCTGGCTTGTTAGGGAGGCTGGAAGTCGTCAAACATGCGCGCGAGACGGTTCGTGATGACTCTTGAAAACAGCTTGTAGACATGGCTCAGAAGTGAGATGGGCCTATAATTCTTAAGAAGGGCTTGTCGCCCTTCTTAAAGAAAAGTATCACCACACCTCTGTTCCATGCCTGTGGTGTTCTACCCTCGAGTATGACGGAACCAAACAGCTTCTGAAGGGCCTTCAGAACGGGTTTTCCGCCGGCTTTCAGCAGCTCGGCCGTAATTCCGTCATCACCTTGTTGTTTTTGAGCTGCTTCAGAGCCATCCTAATCTCGTACAGGCTGACGTCCGGGATGTCTTCGGTATAGTGTCGGGTCAATCTAGCTCTTGGGTCGTTTGTCAGATTTGTAACGGGCAATCATCATGTTCATCTCAGCATAATGCTACAATATTTAAAAAAATCGGTCAGAATTTGATTGGCGAATACCAATTATTATGTCGATCAAAGATACTCGTATTAGGTAGCATTCTTTATGAATAGAAGGGCCTATAATAAGCCACCTCATTCTGTCGTGCATGTCCAATCTAAAGTTTTTTTTTATATCCTCTCGCAGGATAACCTAGGATTTTGTTGGCTGCTTAACTGAGCTTGCCTGTCGGTGCCTCAATAAATTAAAGCCTCCAGCCAGGGCTTAAAAAACTTGTTGAGTACAGACCTCGGCTTAGGACAGAAAGGGACAGGCTAGATCGGATTATATCCAATCTAATGGAAACAACAACGTTATCTACAAATTGAAATCCAATACAATTTACAGTTCCCTATGACAAATCCAGCTTTACATGAAGCTTTACATGGAAGAGGCGACTCACGAGGACGCTTAGCGAGACCGAACTTTGTCTAAAATTCGATCTCCCTTATTTACGACCGAGTATATACCTATACCGACTTTGGCTAAATGAGTAGCTTTTTAATTTCAAGATTACATTCAATAACTTACCCAGCAGGTAAATCGCTGAACATCCACTCAGCGATCACCACATCAAACTGTTCTTTAGGATCGTTCAAAATTTTCTGAACGGCATCATTCGAAATTGTTTTCTTTGTAACCTCAGTCATCATGAAGATCATCAAACCGGTGCTTATGTCATCGGCTGTCTTGTCCATAATGTTCTGTATGTTAATGACGTCCTCTGAAATAATTAAAAAGGATTTGTTATTATATTTCAAAAATTTACTTGCCCGTTCTTCTCCATAGGTATCTACCTACTACGCTTTGGAATGGGCAACTAGCTTCAGCTTTCCGAATGAATTGTCACGGGATCGGTCAAGCCGTTGACAATTCATAAATGCATGTAATTGGTTTATTTAAAATTAATGCTTTGAGTTTGAATTTTACAAGCAAAGTAACTACTCAATTTATACACCTCCGCAGTATGCCCGCGTGGTGGATTACGGCCCACTCCCTCTCACACAGCTGAAGCTTGCGTCCAGCAGTGGGGAAATAATAGGGTAATTAGACTACTCAACTCAAAGGGAAATTGTAAGAGCGACTAAAATATCATGTCATCAAGATGACTACAAAGGCTTTCAAATCAAGTTTGACAGGGATTGACTGACCACCCTGTGTTTTCTGCAGTCTGCTAATCATACCAACATCCTAAGATCAATTAGGTCACTAATCTGGCTGCTAAGCGTAATTTCTATAGGATACCTAAGAAAATATTCGTGAAAGTTTATTAAAAGTTACAACTTACTTGGCAGTAGATCAAAGTTACTGCTGACATCGATTGACCGAAGTTTAGCAGGAGGATTCTTGTAGGTAAATGGCGTGATGTAGGTCACCTGGAAGAAGAGATACAAAGTTACTCAAGATTTTAAGCTAACTTATGAAATCCTGGATTTACCATACAAACTTCCATCCCTTATATCACCCCCTATCTATAGGATTCTTTTTGAGACAAAAAGTAGCCTATGTCGTTCCTCAGGATATCATCTATCTCCTTGCCAAATTTCGAAGTCGGAATCTGTTCAGTGGTTTAGGAGTAAAAAGGTAACATGCAGACAGACAGAGTTACTTTCGAATTTATAATATAAGTATGGATGTCTTATATTAAGAGTTGAGACGTATCCGATTGTTCACTTATGTTGTATGTATGTATGTACTTATGTTCTCACATACCTAAGGCCGCGTTGTAGGATTTAGTTTCCAACCAATGTTTAAATACTTAAAACTTTTTGAAACTACTCAACTTCCCACAATTAATCGTGGAGATCAAAAACCAATTTCAATAATATTTTAATACCAAACTTCGTGGCATGTGTCCTAAAGTTGACTGTCCCAAACTCGAAATAGGTCAGACCAGAGTAAAGACCTGCTCAGACTTCAGAGTTCAAACTGAGGCTTTAACTTTGAAACGTGACGTCATGTCCCACCCATTACTCTTAAGGACTAATTAGACACACTTTGTTGGAACTCCACGTTTTTATTTTAAACAAGTCGAAAGTCCCAAACGATCTTTACATGAGTCCGTAAGTCCTTAAAATGTGTTCAGAATTTGAATTACATGACTCTGTTTGCTGTTTGTAAACTTAATCGATTGAGGGACACTTCGGATATCTATGAAGACACTGAACGTGACAACATTACAAGTTTTATTGTTATATTAACGTCTGGGGACGTTTATTGTGCCGCAGTGTTAATCATACCTATTCAGTATATATATATAGAAGTTACATAATAGCCGTTTTTGTGATAAAATAACCGGTATCACGAATTCACGAGTTTTATCAAGGTGGGTAGCAATCCGAGGTAAACAAATTTAGAAGTTACATATAGGTACAGTCAACAGCAAAAGTAGATGATCAAAATCAGAAATTCAATAGTAGTCAAAACTGATCACGAATATATGGCAGCTGTACTAGTAGTAAATGTTAGGTATAATTTACAATCACATACTTTTGAATCACTTCGATGCCACACAGTTCTGACGCGAACTCCGTTCATTAGTATTGAATTTCTGATTTTGATCATCTACTTTTGCTGTTGACTGTACAATGGTTCTTAGTGCCTCGGAAGCACGGTCCTGCGCCTGATCTCTCTCTGGTCGTGTCAGATCACATCGTCCCATCGGAGTACGAGTGAGTGAAGAGAGAGTGCACCTATGCGTTCTTTATAACTTTTTTAGGGTTTCGTACCCAAAGGGTAAAAACGGAACCCTATTACTAAGACTTCGCTGTCCGTCCGTCCGTCCGTCCGTCCGTCCGTCCGTCTGTCTGTCACCAGGCTGTATCTCAAGAACCGCGGTAGCTAGACAGTTGAAATTTTCACAAATTATGTATTTCTGTTGCCGCTATAATAACAAATACTAAAAACAAAATAAAATAAATATTTAAGGGGGGGCTCCCATACAACAAACGTGATTTTTTTTGCCCTTTTTTGCTCGATATAAATAATGGGAACAGGTAGGCACTTGAAATATTCACAAAATACTCAGTTGTATTTTTACTTTAATTATAAATAATAAAATTAAAATAAAATAAATATTTAAGGGGGGCTCCCATACAACAAACGTGTTTTATTTCGGCGTTTTTGCCTTGTGGTACGGAACCCTTCGTGTGCGAGTCCGACTCGCACTTGGCCAGTTTTTTATTATTTTTTTACTTTGCTCGGGTTCAAGCCAGATCTTAGGTAGCCTATAGCCTTCCTCAAGTATTGGGCTATTAAATGCAAACAGATTTTTTTCAAATACGACTGGTAGTTCTAGGAATTAGCGCGGGTTAAAAAAAAATCATCAGTTCTCTTATTAGTATTTAATTATTTATTAGTATGATTATTAGTATTATATTACATCATTAATTTACACACAGTATTTAATCTCTGGAGAATTTCAGGGGCCCCAATTCGTATTTCTTCTCTATTCGTAATATTCGCATGCAAAGCAACAACTACAATTAAATATAGATTACGTTCTGCATAAGTATATTTTACGTAATACAAAACAATAAAGTAGGCACAGTCAGCAATAAAAGTCGATTAACACTTCAGTTTTTTTTTATCTCAGTTATTGAGCAAAATAATTGTTTAAAACTGCAGCAGAAGTACAATGCAATTTTGAACAAATATTTTGCTCATTTAAAAAAAATTAAGTGTTAATCGTCCTTTGTTGCTGACCGTACATAGATGAGCGGCACACCTAGTTGTTATAGAATATTAGACAGATATCATAGGGACAATTCTCGTAATTTTAAGAACGTTCACAGTCTGATCTCAGTCTCAAACTGTCAAAAATATCTCTAATTTCCCAATATCTTTGACAAGTTTTTGACATTGATTGTCGCTAAGATGAGATTGCGACTAGACTTATAACGTTTTTAATTACGGGAATTGGCGTTCTGATAAAGTAATTAGGTGCTGATTTGTGACGTAATCAGCATGACGTAATCAAAATAAATTGTGACCTTGCTACTTACTAAATAATAATAGTCCTTCAGACTACATTTCGGCAAAGGCGCCAATCTCAACAGAGACTAGCCTTCGGAACGGGAGATATTATAGTGTACATGTGCGTGCGCAGGCACAAATACACTCTCTCTTCCCTCACTCTCATAGTCCGATGGGACAGAACACAATTCGACACGACCAAAGAAAGATCAGGCACAGAACCAACGGGGGTCACACCGCCAACTTCCAAACTCCGGACTATTACTTACAAATCCCTAATGGAACGACCCAATAACAGTTTTTCCGACCTGGGAATCGAACCCAGGAACCCATGCTCAGCATGACCACTAGACCACTGTTTGTACTACCATACGGTGTAGGGTACTGTTAGTACTGGCCACATCACTTTCTTAAATACTCTGCTGTCATGTTTTTATGTTCACAACAGGTACACCGTACGGTAGTACAAACAGAGTGGTCTCGTGGTAGTATGAATTCGATACACTAGGTAGTGTATCGAATTCATAAATAATTTTACCGTAACAAGATACTGACCTCATGTCCAGCATTCAGCAGATGCCTGACAACTCCATCTCCAAGGTTTCCATGACTCCTTGAAGGCATGGGGAACACCACCAAAATCTTTGAAGCCTCAGAAAAGGCCAGCATTATGCTGAACACCACCCAAAACGTCTTCATCTTCTCCATGATCTGCATGGAATAATTAAACAAAATATTAACTTGTTATTCTTAAAGTCTTATCAGAGATGCTCAACCTATGCGAATTTATCAGCAGTTGGGAACAGTAATATTTTTTTTTTTTTTTTTATGTACAAACTATTGGGCATTGTACAGATTACGGCATATTTCTTACGGCTCTACTATTACGCCGATTATATTAATGACTAGCTATCATTGTCCTGTCAAAATTTCAATTCTATAGTAAAAAGCACTTTCAGTTTTTCCCGAGTTATCCAATTTAGCGGGCAACGTTTCCAAATTTCTTTCCATTAAAACCTAATTCGGACTATTACCAACATTTTTAAAATATAAATAGGCAATTCGGTCCCGCCATTCTCAAATGATGCGCTTACCACCGAACAGCAATATTTTTTTAATTTAAATAAAGATAATAATATAGATAATCGACTATGTATCCTTGTAATATAATAATATACTGAGCGTGCTGTGCTTATGACAATACCTGTATTTTCTTCAAGGGCTTCCGTTTTTTACTGATTTAAGGAAGTCTCAAGTTCAAAGTACAGACGCCAGCACATCAAGTTACTACAATCTGTCAGATTTCTTTATTAGATTTTCGACTTTATTGCTAAAGCATAAGGTTCAAGGTTGATTGGGAAAATCTGACAGTTTCGGGTAGGTTGACCTGCTGGCGTCTGTACAAACATGTTTACCAACTGATAATAATTCGACTGTTTGTGGTTTATATTCTTGTTTTTTATTGTATCTAGGTACCTACACTTATAGTACGAAAATAATGTTATAACATTATGAGGACTGCTTATTATAGGAACAAAGGCGATAATATCATAACCGTTATTTCGTGTTACCAAAGTAGAATACTCCATTCAGTTGCCACAAAAAATACCTATTAATAATTTGTACCTTGACAGCGTTGCGACACTGGATATTATAATTTGGTATTAAAATAATACAATAAAAAAAAATAAAAAAAAGATATTGCGACACCCAGCAGTAGGTAGGTGATACGAGACTGAAATAATAATTATTATGAACAAAAACTATTGTAAGCTAATCCTTTTCCACATTGAATCGAAATACGACCTGCGAATGAAAAATGTTGACAACCGCTATTATTTTAATCGTTTTCGCCGTAATGGTTGGTCGTCATTGTCGTGAATATATTGTGTGAATTGGGTACCTAATTGTGATTTTTTTAAATTATTATTCAATTGTTTCAATGTAGCTAGGTATCCAGCGAATAGGTACCATTGTTACCTACAAAGTTAATACATACCTAATTACTGCCTCAGATTTTCCCAAAAAAGGTGATTTTGAACCGATAGGTATGCCTGCCTACCTACTCACTATAAAAAAAATCACGTAGAACTGAGCAGTCACAGCGGACCGCTTAGATCCTCTAAAATACACAATGGATTATGATGTGGTTTTCACCAAAGCATTATTAACGCCTTTATTGTTCCCACTGCTGGGACACAGGCCTCTACTCTGTGAGAGGGAGTGGGCTGTAATTCACCACGCGGGCACAGTACGAGTAGGTGGTGCATGTCTCATGTCTCCAAATTTTTAGTTCTTTGACATGCCGAATTCCTCACGATGTTTTCCTTCGCCGTTTCGAGAGCAGTAGGTACTTACGTTTTCACCATAATTGTATTATTATTCACTTTTGTATTTGTTCATCAGAACCCAAAGTTTGCAGTAAGTTGCCACTTTAGTAAAATAGGTAAGTAGCTAAAACGTTGGTCTTAGCTTTGTCTCCCGTGTGTATAAACATACTCCGATAGGTATTATATATTTGTATTTCACACAGATTATACCTAGAAGAATTTTAAATATGTATACTAGGTAGGTATACCGTATAACATAATCATTCTAATTATCTATAGAATACCAGACGTTAGAAATTACAATAATAACGAATCGATTTGACCTTGGGATAGCTAACACGATTAGATTATTGAACCCGGCACACAACATCGCTTAGGTACCCGTAGACCTTGAAAAAAAAAACTAAGCAAACCAAATCTCACCACAGTTCCAAAGTGAAATAACAATTTAACTCACTTCACTCACTCAAAAAAACAGTATAATTTTAATGTTAAACAACACCTTCATTTATTTATTAAGTATTTATTATTGACACTTTATGTTCTGGTCGAGTAGAGTCGCAGACGCAAGACGCCTCAAATACTTTGATCGAATGAGTCAAATCTGTGGTAATGTGTATTTTATAGTATGTTATCGTTTGTTTTAATGTCGGATAAGGTACACACTGTCGGATAATAAATAGCTCCTATCACAAGAATGTCATTCATAAGTATTGTTGCATGAGAATTAAAATTAATTTTAAAAAATATATAGATCTCTTTTTTTTTTTACTTGTCTTGAATGTCTTTCTGAAGTCTGGTACCTATTTGCATTTATTAACAATGTGTTAACAAACTTGCTGCTCAATATTAATTATTTTTAATGATCTTATATTTTTTCCCGTTTTTTCTTTAAATATATTTTAAATATAAAATGGATCTATGTAGTATGTAAAATAATATTAAATTTCCTACCTAAACTATGATAAAAAATGTTTCATACCTATAGTTTTTGGAGTAACTAAGGAAGTGGAGATCTAAATGAATAAAAAAATTCATAACACCTTTACCTATTTTCTTTAAAAAAATACTTTTGCTTAAAACCTGCTAGTGGTTCCAGATTTTTTTTTATTTCGTTATTTGTCCAAATATTCCGAAACAAAGAACTGGCTATCATATATAATAATTCTTAAACCAGTTTATGGATTGACCATTGTACTGGTCCTCTATCAATATATAATTATGTGTGTATGAATGTGTGTCGGTGAAGTTGCGCAATGATTTGTTTGTTTTTTGCCTGTTGTTGCTGACCATCCTTAAATACAATGAATTGCATTATTTCATCAGCTAAACTTGAATAACTGAAATCATATTTGTTTATTGAAAATAATAGGTAATTGATTTACATAAATACATATTTACAAACCATAAACTAGAGTAATATCATTGTATTCTACCTGCGGGGTAATTGCGTAACGCACTATCAGTAGGTAGCAATGGGTTGAATTTTGACAGTAATTCGACAACATTCATTGCATTATTACGTTGTTGCGCGGACAAATTTTTCGAACATAATGTAGCAATGGATTAGCAATATCCTTCAAAATTATTCAGATTGAGATTAGGTAATAGTGTGTTACGCAATGGCGTAATTGCTAAATATAGCTGATCCATTGCTTCTTAGGTTCGAAAAATGTATCTACTCAACAACGTAAATAACGCAATGAATGTTGTTGAACTGTCAAAATGAAACCCATTGCTACTGATAGTATGTTACGCAATAACCCCGCATGTTGCGCGGCGATTTCTCTGCCATCCTGTAAATTGGCCATACGTGTAACATTGCTCATTAGACTTGATCAACACCAGTCAGACGTAATCTACTACTTCTACTAGTAACTACCTAGGTACCTCCTCTATGTACCTTAACAAAATAAACTATACTCAAAGTAAATAACTACTAGGTACTATTGCGTAGACTTACCTTGGTAACTGCAGTCACAGTCAGCATATATCACACCAATATATTAGATTAATCACACTAATATTATAAAGGCAAAAGTTTGTGAGTGTGTTTGTATGTTTGTTACTTCTTCACACACAAACGGCTGAACGGATTTGGATGAAATTTGGCACACAGATAGTTTATAACAAGGGTTAACACATTTTTATCCCGATATTCCCACGGGATCGAAACATATACGGGTGAAACCGCGGGGCGCTGCTAGTATAATATTATAAAGGGTAAAGATTAGATTTTTTGTATGTTTGTTAATATAATAATTTTAAAGGATCGCCGTTATCGAAATCGATAAGGAGGACTATAGCTATACATAATTATAGGCAATAACATCGAACCTTTCTTTTCCCGGAGGGATTGACGGAGGTGTACCTTATTACAGCCAGGTAACCAAAGTGTATCCACAAACTGTATCAGTAGGTAAGTACCTACTACAACTCATCTCATCATTCATCATCATCATTTTAGCCAAAAGACGTCCACTGCTGAACAAGGCTCCCCCCCAAGTATCGCCATTTCGACCTTTTATGTGCTTCTCGCATTCGGTGGATTCCTGCGGCCTTCAGGTCATTAAATATATAAAACTCAAAGGTGACTGACTGACATAGTGATCTATCAACGCACAGCCCAAACCACTGGAGGGATCGGGCTGAAATTTGGCATGCAGGTCGATGTTATGACGTAGGCATCCGCTAAGAAAGGATTTTTCGAAATTCCACCCCTAAGAGGGTGAATGGGGGGAGGGTGAAATTTCACGCGGATGAAGTCGCGGGCGGAAGCTAATTTATTTATATTTATATTGTACACCAGAAAATACTAAAGTAACAAAAAAATACGATTATTAATACAAAACATACCTATAATTGGCGGCCTTATCGGTCTACCAACTCAGAATTCTAAGCTGAAAACATATGTTTTATCTCTTTCATTCTACTAACTTTCTATATTAGCGAGACTTATAGCCGAAAACGATAGCTGATGCAATACCAAATAATTATTGTGCCTAGATATGACTTTTCTTTTGCCCTATTGAATATGAAGCATACTTCGATAGTGGTAATGAATGATGCAAGCTCATAATAATGTTCATTCATATCTTTCTTGGCATTCCATAAAGTTAATAAGATGTTTCAAGGCTTTTAAGGTTACGGACCCTGTAAGGCACAACAAAAATTAAAAATATAAAAAAAATAAGAAATAATTAACAATTAGCTCCTCATTAGTATGAGGCCCTTTGTATACGGCACGGTTTCTTATCGGTAGAAAAAACGTGTCTGTATTGTACAAGCTTCCATAGTGATCCATAAAACACTCTTACTTTCCTCTTTATTCTCTTACTGTCTTCTTCTTTGTGTCTTTACTGTATCATTAACCTAGGTAATCTGTGGAAACGTTGTGGATTGTACATTTACCCACTTACAATGTAATCGTGAATGTAATATATAATGTACAAATGTTTGTTTTCTCTAACAAAATAAATAAATAAGTAAATAAACACTGATGACTGTGCCTATAAACGGCGAATAAACCGTAATTTTTCACGACAAGAAAAACGTGTGAGTACATTAAGGCGCTTTGCAGATGGAGCAACTATTGCAGCAATTGGCAACTAGCTGTTTACATACATATGTAAACAGGATGCATGTGTTTGTATTTGGTTGTAGCAACTGGCAACTTTTAAAGGAAAATTTCATAAAGTTGATAGTTGCCTCAACTAAAGTTGCTCCATCTGCAAAGCGAGGTATTCCACTCAGAGCACAGAGCGCCTTAAGATATTGATCCCACTGTGCCGTGAGCATTTGTTTATCGATAGTTTACGTTTTTAGCTGTTTCCACTGTGCCCCGAAAACAGAAAATAGGTAGGTAATTAGAAAAATAACAAATCGCACTGCAAAATCGCGGTCGACTGCTAAGTAATCGTGTCGTGCAATATGAGAATAAAGTGTCTTGGATTTACCTATGGTAGGTATAGATATATAGTTAGTGACATCATCACTAAGCAGGCACTTCACATTGTGTAAATTGCTTCATCACCATTGCTCTCAAAACGGTTAAGGAAAACATCGTGAGGAAACATGCAAGTCATGTCCAACACCAAACATTCGAAGACATGTTACATCCGCGAACCCGCACTCGGCGCATTCATGACGCATTATGGCCCACTCTCTCACAGAGGAGGCCTGTGTCCCAATATTGGGAACAATATAGGTTGATTGCATCACGCCTGTATACCCCGAAATGGTAGACAGAAGAGGTCTGTGGTAGGAACATACTAGAATCTCGTCGCACCGTCTCGTCGCGCCTGTCTGCGAGAGCCTTTAGGTGCAGCCGACGCCGACGACGTGACAATGCATTCTTGACAAGTTGACACCTGTCAGTTTCGTCCAAACGTATAATCTGCATTTGCGATTTATTTGCCAAAAATGTAAACAAATGTGAGTTTATAGAAAAATTACTTTAAATCCTACACAATAAAGTTCGGTTTACACTACAACTTCAAACATTTTTATAACGTTTTTAACCCCCGACGCAAAAACGACGGGGTGTTATAAGTTTGACGTGTCTGTGTGTGTGTGTGTGTGTGTGTGTGTGTGTGTGTGTGTCTGTCTGTGGCATCGTAGCTCCCGAACGGATGAACCAATTTTGATTTAGTTTTTTTTAATAGTGCTAGTCACTTTGAAATCAACTTAATTACTTAACATTAAAATAAAGTTGTGATTGTTTAACTTGAAATAATATCAATTTGAAACATAAGTTTGAATAGACTTTACGTGTTTTGCGAATTTGATCTTTATTAGCTAGGTACTAGAATTGTGGCACGAACAGGTGACAGGAATGCATTCTTTCGCCGTCCGTACTGTAGATGAACAAGGATAAGTACCATTCATTAGAGATGAGAGATAGTTGCTTTGATCAACTGTTGGTATTGTTGATCGAAGGATAGTTGTCTGTGACAGATCTAATAGACCATAGACCAAGAAATGCATTAAAAAAATCTTTTTTTTTTATCTAATCCTGAGATTAGATTTTTTTTTATGGTTTTTCAAACTAAATTGAACTTCATTCCGACTGAATCCCACACAACTTTGTCGATAGAATTCAAATTCATTTAGTATTCAACTTGCATCCAAAACGTCACACTGATTCTGATTGGAATCGAGCTGCTTATTAGGCCAACTGTTCCTACTTCTTCTTTTTCTTTTCTTCTTCGTCTTGTTCCTACTTTATGATCTAGTCTCATTATCCATAGGTCTGTACTAATATTATAAAATATATAAAATTCAAAGTCCTACTGACTGACTGATATATCAACGCACAGCTGGTCTGACTGATATATCAACGCACAGCAGCAACCGCTGGTCCTAGAGACATGAAAGGAGGGTGTGTCCTTTGTGAAGAGTAGATATCCACTAAGAAAAGGTTTTTCGAAATTCCACCCCTAAGAGGGTGAAATTTCACGCGAACGAAGTCGCGGGCGAAAGCTAGTTATAAAATAATGCGAAAGTGTGTCTGTCTGCAATGTCTGTCTGTTACCTCTTCACGCTTAAACCGCTGAACCGATATAGTTGAAATTTGGTATAGAGATAGTTTCGAGTCCCGGGATAGGACAAAGGATAGTTTTTAACCCGATATTCCCTCGGGATCGACCTTTATGCGGGTGAAACCGCGGGCGCAGCTAGTAATTAATTATATCATTCTTCTACCCATACCCCTATTTATTTGGGGTCGGCGCTACAGTCTTTTTCTTTCATACTTCTCTATAGTCGTCATCTCGGTAGTCGGAAGGTGACTGCCATATCATATTTAACACAGTCCAACCGTTTCTTTGGTCATGCTATAATTATGTACTCGTAATAGCATTAGATTCACGATGTTTTCCTTCACCGTTTTGTCGTTTCGTCGTTTTTCCGGCATGTCCTAGAACCAAAAAAAAAATTCGAAGACATGTGACATCTGCCAATCCGCACTGGGCCCGCATGGTGGATTACGGCCCACTCCCTCTCACCAAGAGGAGGCCAGTGTCCCAGCAGTGGGAACATTATAGGCTGATTATGGTTTATCATTCAAAACCTACACAATAAAGAGACAATTATAACAAGGCGCAAGATGAAAGTATTTTCATAAGATTAAGTTCGATCGTTTGAAATATTTTTTTCGATAGCAATAGGTTGTAGGAAGTTAGGAACCCTAAATTCATAAATAGATATTTTGTTTACCTACTAATGTGGATAATGATGTACAAGTAGCTAGGTATATAGGTAAGTCTGAGCAGAGATCAAAAACTTTGGTTTACGCCTAAATGTGTTAGGTCTGGATGTGCATGTGTCAATCGGTATACAAGAGATCGTATCGGTATTAATTAACAGCGATGCTTTGCAGTCGAAATCTCAGTCAAATGCATTTCAAATTTTTTTATCCTTTCTCCACTCGAAATGCTTTATTAATATTGGGTAGGTATCCTATAGATTCCATGAAATAATATCGCATGCAATAATATTAACTCCTATATCATAAGTGGCGCGATACCATCATTGACTAATTAATTTTTCGAGTGCTGGCCGTTTATAAAAGCGTCGAAAATGTACGAAATTACCACATTTGTCATTCGGAAAACCATTAGCTGGTATAAATTTTCGCGATATAACAGCTTGACTCCCAAAATGAAGGCATTTATTGTGCTCTGCAGTGTAATTTCCATAGTTTATTGCAAAACTTTGGGGGCAAATTCCGGGTTTCACAAATGTAAGTTTACCAAAGCTTTCTTTTTTTTTGGCAATAATGTTGGCCTCCAATGTAAACGAAGACTGTGTAACAATATTATATGCTACCATATGGTATAATTACCTGTACTTTGTACAGACGACAGCACATCAAGCTACCCGAAACTGTCAAATTTTCCCAATCAACTTTAAACCTTATGCTTTAGCAATAAAGTTGAAAATCTATTAAAGAAATTTGACAGATTGTAGTAGTTTGATGTGCTGGCGTCTGTACCTTAAAATATCTGTTTTGCTTGCTTCTTTTTAGCCGGAGAAAGAATGTGTATGAACATGTGGGATGAAGGATGTAACAACGGTCAACTCGGCGGAGCTGGTAAGTATCTACCTACACTCCCATTAAATAAAAAAACTTGTGCGGTCGAGGGACTCCGTCAGGAACGAAGTTCCTTAGGCCCTGTGCCCATTGGCGGCACGGCACGGCAAGAGATTTTTATGTGACAAATTGAAATAACTTATTAGTATGACATCATTGAAATTTCAATTTTATTCGTCGTATAAAAATCCACCAACTGAGGTTAAAATACTAGAAAGATCGGAAATCGCATAAAACTTTTCATAATCACATAATCTATCATCTGCCTAGCCTTAACCTTATTTTTATTATTACTGTATCTGACATGTTTGGTATAGTATTTATCTCTAAATGTACAAGGATTTGGACTTAGCCGCCATAGCCACTTCTATTCAGTTTAAAAAGAGCTATCTAACGGTATTACACATGGCCATCGGAGGGGGGTACTAAAACCTTTACTGTACTCCTATGTAAGAGCGGCAGTAGGAAATAACGCTAACACAGCCGGTCGATTCTGTAAAAATATCGCCGTGAAAACTTAGGTAAAGTAAGTTTGTTTTTGCTAGGAATTGACACTATTGACAGCTCACTCCACGTTCACTTCACCTAAGTTTTCACGGTGAGATTTTTACAGAATAGCACCGCTCGCTATCCCTCGCAACCATCAATTCAGTGCACCAAGATATAAGTTTGGGTTAAAAAGGTATAGGTACAGTCAACAAAGGAGTTAAGTATACAGGAGCGTCGGATATAGTTGAAGTTTACTAAGAAACCGATGGATGTTCTGGACTGAAATTTGATGTAATAAATGAGCTGTTTGTTTTCTATTAATAAACTAAAATTTTATTCGAGAATATCCATCGGTTTCTTAGTAAACTTCAACAATATCCGACGCTCCTGTACTTAACTCCTTTGTTGACTGTACCTACTCACTTTAAGCACAGCATGTATAGACTGTGCTTTAAGCGAATGCCTGGGGGGACTCTTCTGCCCATTCTTTTGCACGCGTTGCATGGGCTGGGCCACTGGCTGCAGCCAGTCGTGTAGGTCGCGTGGGTGGACCCGAGCGCAGCGCCTGCGCTCAGCCGGCCGCGGTATAATCCCGAAGCCGCCGATTTTCTGGTGCTGTTAGATACACTGTTTAAATTTATTTTAGGCAATGATGATGACTATCTGAATGGCGGCTTCAACCCAGGCAAGCGTTGTGTCAACATGTGGGATGAGGGATGCGTCAACGGACAACTCGGAGGATCTGGTAAGTGAAACAAAACCTTAAACGGATTTCTTCTTCTCTGGGATTGGCATGAACTATAACTAAGTGTGGCACGCGTTGAGCAGAGGTAACTGCAGCCGTATCACTACTGCTCTCAAAACGGTGAAGGAAAACATCATGAGGAAACCGGCATGTCCTAGAACCAAAAATTCGGGACATGTGACAGCTACCAACCCGCCTAGGCCCGCCCTCTCACAGAGAGGAGGCCTGTGTCCGAGCAGTGAGAACATTATAGGCTGTTTATGTAAAACAGTCAGCAAGGTTGTAGCGGACGGGAATAGGAAAACCTGCTCAGGTGGAGATTCATAGACGACTCCGCCTTGGTGTGTGTGATGCTGTTCCACAAACGATGGGACACTTAATATCGTGTCCTGCATGTCCTGTCAGCTGCACCAAACAAGTAGCCGAATTCTTGGCCGAGTCCATTTAGACTGCTATCGACACGCTTAGATGTAGAAGTAGATAAATAATAATAAAGGAAAACCAAGGTGTGCCGGATTCCTGATTCTGAAAGCCTACAATAAATGATTGATCAGCTGCTGATCTCATATTAGTTATTTGATTGGGTGTTGTTATATCATTATAAGCATAGTGTGACTTTGACAGTCTGTTCCGTTCGTCTTCTTCGTCGTATCAATGATTTCCTTTATTAATTTTATATAAGTTTCGACCAGACTTCGGCCACTTCGACAGCGTTAGCGTTGACCACGCAAAAGTCTTCCTAGTGTAGGTGTTTTGCACAGAGGGCACGACAAGAGGTGATGCGAGGCATCGTTTGTGCTGGGACTCCACAGTAGCACTATGGCTCGTCAGAGTAGGTGACTGACTATGTTGTACCTGCAGCGACCCACCAGGCTTCTGAGTCGGTTAAGAGCAGATTTCCAGGTCGACCTGTCTGTTAGGTAATTGTTATGTTGGTTGGCCTTTCAGAGTGTTCAGAACCTGGTCGTTAGTATCGTAGGTGCCTAATCGTAGAATATTTTATGCACTTATTTATCGTGTTTCTTAGGCAATGATGACAACTACCTGAACGGAGGCTTCAACCCAGGCAAGCGTTGCCTAATCGTAGAATATTTTATGCACTTATTTATCGTGTTTCTTAGGCAATGATGACAACTACCTGAACGGAGGCTTCAACCCAGGCAAGCGTTGCGTCAACATGTGGGATGAGGGATGCGTCAACGGACAACTCGGAGGATCTGGTAAGTGAAACAAATAATTAGGTAGGTACTTACAGACATTTCTTCTTCTCTGATATTGGTCAATGGACAACAGAAAGGTGTTGGACCCGCAGCCCATTCAGAGTTATTGCATCACATCAGTCATTCACTTTGGTTGAAACACGCAGGATAGGTACCTAATCGTAAGTAGGTACCTAGCTACAACAGACCGAATGACTAACTTTTATGTGAGGCCACACAATTCAATTGCTCTTGCTTCATCTGATCAACTGTGCCGGTAGGTACCTACCTATCAATTCTGGCGTACGCTACTTTAAAGTAGGTAGGTCTTTGGCTTTGTTACTAGGTCAAACATGTTTAATACATTAACACTACGACCTGATTGAAAACCGGTATTTATAATTTTAATTCAATTGTAAGTTTTGTTTCATTCTTTGGCCAACTTTTTTTCATAATTAGTAGGTAGTCTATAATTTTCCCCTTACTGGGACACATGCCTCTCTGTGAGAGGGAGCGAGCCATAGTCCACCACGCGAGCCGGGTGCGTCTTGGTGGATGTCACAAACATGTCTTCCAATTTTTGGTTCTAGGACATGCGTTTCCTCACGATGTTTTCCTTTACGGTTTTGAGAGCAATAAAATTATATTTACCTAATGATAGTTTACACAAAGTAAATTGCCTGCTTGGGTCCGAAACCACGACCCCACAACTCGTAAGTCGCTGCCGTTTCCATTGGGCCACCAGTCCACCACTGCTCTTTTTTTTTCGGATAGGAAATCATCAAATGACCTTTCCCGCTCTGGGTGGAGCAGAAGGGAGTGTCAGACTCCTACTGACTAAAACCCACCCATGCTCTCTCTCACTGCTTCTTGATGAGTTCCGTTAGAATTCGACAGAAATAACTACCGGAGTAGAATTCTCATTGGTTGCATATTCTCTTTGATTGCATCCATGGAAACATCTGGATTAGGTACCTATCTACCTAAATTGAGCTTTTGCCAAACACACAGCATACAGACCATCAAGCTTTTCCCCACCAGGGGTTAGCAGGTATGTATGTTGGTATTAGGTACACCTGTACCTGTTTGTGTAGCTACACCACTACACCTATGTTTCTGAATACGGGCCGAGCTAGCCTATTGCGATTTCCCGGGCGTACTTCCAAAGCATTGTAATAGCACTGCGTGAAATGGGAATCGAACCCCGCGATCACAGTAACGGCACTTGTAAGCATTGAACCAACGATGCAGTTTAATTTCAATTCAAATTTCCTGGTTATTCCGTTTATCCACCGCAAAAAATCCAGCCTAAGTAGGATTCGCAGAACAGAATCCACCCTAAGACTCTATATAATATACATAGGATAGGTACCTAACGGTTTTCCAACGAAGCCTAGGATGGATTTTCGGACATGTGTATTTCCGCGTATCGACTTTAGTGTGGATTTTTTGGGGTATATAAATTCTCCCAGAATGGTAAACACAAAAAAGAAGGTAGGTAATGTAAAAAAATTAAACCGACTTCAAAAAGAAATGAACTCAAAATTATGAAATAACTTTAATTTCGGAAGTCGGTGTCTTGGGATTTGTATTTTAGTTTTATTTTTTTTCCACAGACTTCCGAAATAAAAGCTACTTATTTCATAATTTTGAGTTCATTTCTTTTTGAAGTCGATTTTATTTTTTTAAATTACTTTTTATTTCTCAATTTTTAGTTTTAAGTAAATACCTACTGGAATATGTGTTTGTAATAAGTAGGTACCTACCTAGGTAATAGTTTCGTTAATTGTAAATATTGCAGTAGAATTTGATTAAGGTTTTGAGATGTATTCCCTTTGACACTACACCCGTAGCTCGTATCAATAAATCAGGCCGTCACACTTACACGTATTAGTGAATTAGTCCATGTCTTGAAAATTACTGAATCGATTTTGATGAAACATGCACTGTTCCCTAAGTTGAAGTAAATGTAAGACAATAAAAAAAAATGGTCACGATCCGATTAATAGTTGCGGAGAAATGCGTAGACAAACATACCTACATACTTACCTACCTACCTAGGAACATATCTACATACATACGTCTATAAAATTTTGTGTTTGGAAGCCTATTAGATTGTCATATGTGAATATAATGCAATTCCAATAATATTACATACTATACGTGTCGAATTGATAACCTCCTTTTATTGAAGTCGGTAAAAAGCTTATGATCAGCCATAGCCATGATCCTGAGAGTTAAGTACGTTTTTCTTTGTTTTAGGTAATGACGATAACTACTTGAATGGCGGTTTCAACCCTGGCAAGAGGTCCCTACAGAGCCTCCTACAAAAACTAAGAAATACCAAACACCATTAACAAGATTTCAAGAAGTATAATGGACAACCATGGACAGTTATTTTGTTTTCATATTTATTTTTAAACGTAACGACTTTTTATTTCTAAATAATGTGAACTGGTCTCATCACTGGTAGCTTGAATAAATCATTTTAAAAACAGATATGTTTTTTATTTCAATTCCTATAAAGATTTTAAATAGTAGAAAGCAACTTTGTGCAAGTGTGGATTATACCCCCGAGTCGCGGTTAATTATTTGCACGAATAGAACGGAGTTATGTAGGTACTAAGGCAAATAGAGATAAAAAAAACCAGTCAAGAGCGAGTCGGACTCGCGCACCGAGGGTTCCGTACCATCATGTTTTTAATTTTTCATCGGCGAGGCCTTTAGTCGTCAGAGAATTTTAACATTGCACTGCATAAATACTTTTTCTTTCTTTCATTGCTCTTATTGCAGTTTGATGTCAGCGCCATCTCCGACCGATATAGTGGACTAATGTAACTTTTGTTGATGATTTCTGAAAAAGTGTGCTATTTAGAGACTTAGTTTTAATTTTATTTTTTCTGTAATCTTTACATAAACTTCTATCACATAGAATAATTTCCGATTTTTCTCTTTGCAAACTTCGGTATTTTTTTTTACATTTTTCATCAGTCAAAAACGATGCGGCCTAAAAAAAATAAAAAAATGTTTGAGAATATGCAAACTGCGCTCATTCATATGACACCCTACATGCCCTAGTAGCCCCACTTCGAATTTTTCAGACCCCCTTTCAGTCCCTGTTGCAAAAAATATAAGTACCTACATTTTTATTTCTTTCTTATTTCCAAAATAGTTGGGCACACGTCATCTAAAACTATTCCAAATTTCAAGTTGCAGTTCTTGAGATATCCAGCTGTGACAGACAGACAAACAGACAGACTGAGTCTCACCATAAGGGTGCCATTTTACCATTTTGGTGTGGAACCCTAATAGGACTAAGGTAGTATTGTATTTAAAAAATCCAGTACTATAAGAATTTTATTAGTCCCAATAAACTGCTATGAGCACAAGATGCTTACATAGACACTTTATAAAAATAATTTTAGAACAATGTTCCAGCGCTCACACTGTTACTAAATCTAGTTACTATGTACTAAAATATATTTACAATAATTATAGTGAAATAGCTACCGAATATTTTATTACTGGACGAAGGCAATGGCAGTTAGTCTAAAATTTGCTTGGCAAGTAAGATAAGTCTTTTAGTGTACACATAGAAAACAGTAACATCTTAACTTCGAAAACATCAGTTTCTTAATGCATTGATTAATATACAAAACAAAAAAAAACAGACTATAGTCCAGGCGTCGAGAGAATGCGTTTCTGACACCTGTCAATGTGACAATTCTAGTAGCTAATAAAGATCAAATTCGCAAAACACGTATTCGTTTGTATAAAATTGACAGGTGTCAAGAATGCAAGAATGCTTAGTTTCATAATGCATTGATAAATATACAGAAACAGACTAAAATAGAAATTTGCTAATTTCATGATAGCTTGTGTGTATAATTACTTTAAAAATATCTGTTAAAACAATTTCACTTTTACTAACTAGTCTTGAACTTGAAACTATACATACTTAAAGACAAGGGGACTCAAACATAATAATACAAAAATTTAGAAAAAAATTATCACAAAAGCGGCGATGTTAAATAGTGATAATGAAATATTGTTAACATTTTTGTATTCCTAAAAGCGGTGGGCAAAGCATTGAAATTACTTAAAATTAGGGCAAATTGCAACAAGTGGTAATAACTAAAGGCTTGTACTTGTAGCTATGTTAAACGGCAATCAAACGAGATCAGAATGAAAGAAGTCAAGATTCTCATACAAACTGTATACAAACATAAAATTCAGACTAAGACACACCATGTGTATGATCTAATCTTATGTACTCTACTCTTTATTGTCACAATATAATTGAACAACATGCACATTGTTATCACAGGGCTAATCTTATCAATATTCAAACATCTGGTTCCATTAATATTTCATCACAATAATCTTGTAAAATAGAAATATTTTTTCAATCTTTTTCCTTCCTTCTTCCTTTTGTGTCACACACATTTCTTCATGATAAATAGCAGCCATAGGCAGACATTCTCTTATATTATTTTGCCACTTTAAATATGAAGATAACAATTTTATATAAGTACATACTATGAGCTAAGAGTTTAAACTATTATAAATTCTTACACCAATTCCGGTCAAAATAAGTTATTAGACAATAAAAGCTAATTTTACAATTTACAGATTCTTCATAATAGAGGGGCAATTCCCGTAATTTTAAGAATGTTCACAGTCTGATCTCAGTCGCAATCTGTCAAAAATACTTCCAATTTGCCTACATGTTTTGACATTGATTGTCACTGAGATAAGATTGCGACTAGATTTTGAACATTTTAAATTACAGGAATTGGTCTTCAGATTCTTCAGTTAGTTTGTCCATGCCAATGTTCTTGAGCGTATTGTGGCAACTCCATGGGCAATTTATTATAACCTGAATTTAAACTAGGACCAGGATTATTAAGGGCACTTTTTGGAACGTTACCTTGTCTAAATTTAGTAGAATATTTATAAAAATCAGACATTTCAAAAGGCTTAGTTTCTTCTCTATATGGTATACATTTTCCTTGTTCAATCACAGTGAGGTTTTTCGGCGACTCCAAAGACACCGCACCAGGGGACAGAACAGGAGGACTTTGTGGCATCTGATTTGGACTTTGCATAGCCGAATGCCGACCAGAAGAGACCATTATCTCATATGCCTGTGAGTTTCCTACGCTAGAAGTCCGCTTCAAGCTTGAACTCTTTTTAAGAAGAGGCGCTTCAGATTTAGTTGGTGAATCCAATGATGTCTCATACCATTGTTTCTCTTTCACTTTCATGTCGTTTTGAGAGAGTGGCGAGAACTTATTCATGCCAATAGGGTCAAAATTGTAAGACTTTGTACTGACTGGAGTTAATTGTTCCTGGTAGTGTCTCCTATCTTCTCTAATATAGTCATCGGTTGACACTTGCAGTTGCATATGCATAGGATGTTTGATAGTGTTATGTTCTCGTAACGGTAATGTATTTGGTACAACTGCTGTCCTTTCTATCGGCATGTGAGGCTGTTCTTGAATGTCAGGTTGAGACCGATGCTGATATACCATCATTGGTGGTTCATGCTTCATGTTTTCTAAGTGCAACTGGTTATAATCACTGTGAGATGTCAAATGGTATGTCTGAGTCCTTTGTAATGTGTTTCGACGAACACCTTCCGTGCGGCGTTTAGATTGTTGCATTTGATGTTGATGAGCCAATCCAGTCAAATGTTGGCTTTGAGCTTTTAAATGTGATGCATATTGGTACAATAATGGTGTATTACGCATGCCATTTTGTACAGGATGTGGAGCCATAGTTCCATGAGTATAATGTGTTGTTATATCAGGATGGCTAGAACTAAAATGAGTTTCTCGTAATCTAGATACATTATGGACTTCTGGAGTATTGTTGCAGTAGAGTTTGTTCATATAATCATTTGTCATGGTATGGTGTCTGTAAATAGTTCCTTGCTGCATGTCATTATGAAGATTTTCGTTCATAGGTTCATGTCGCCCAGCCAGTGCTGGGTAAGTATGGGATGTATGTATGGAGAATGTATCAGTGTTCCGGTCTTGAGGAGGAGAAGGGAAGAAGTTAGAACAGCTAGTTTCTGGACGTCGAACATGTCTTGAATGTGCACTTTTAGTTGAAACTCCCGATATTGATGGAGTGGATAATCTATGTGAAAGATTTTTACGCAAATTCGCGTCTTGTTCCATCGTACGGTCACCTGTAGCGGCTCTGAGGCGCCTAGATGAGTTATCAGATCCATCTTGGACGTCATTACCGTCGGTTGACCTATCGACACTTTTGATACTTCCTAATCTTTCTCTTTGAGGCACTTCTGGGCTAAGGGGCGCTTCGGGCGGCATGATGCCCGTTAACTGTACTTCTTGCACACATAATTTGTAGAGCTCCTCGTTTTTAGCTGCAAGGATCTGCTCCAATTCCTTCTTTCGAGCTTGCAGCTTAAGCAACTTGTCCTGCTTATCAGAATGGAAATCGCTACCCATTGTGCTCGTACCCATATTTAACGTAACTTATAACACGCAAAACATAAGTCAAAATCACGTCCACGGAATTGAATAAAATTATTTTATTAGTAAAAGAGTCTAGTAGTTTAATCCTAGATAAAATAAACAAAGAAAATTATAAATTCTTGAGCGTTGACACATATTTTCACACGCACATCCGCACCCATGTTTGTTTGTAGAAAAAAATAAAAACACGTTCAAATAAAAAAATTTGAATAGTTTGTATAAGGACATAATTAGGGGTTCAGTATCATGCATATGGTACTTAAGTGTCTTATTTTTTTATAGTATTTTTATTTGAATTTTATTTCAAAATTCAAAACAAAAACATTTCAATCAAATTGTAGCGTCAAACTCTTAAAAATGAACGCAGAATTTATCTGCGGTGAAGTTCGTGACGATCGTCATCAACGTTTGTGATAATCGTAATATGTTTACAAAGTACGTTACGACTTACGATTGTTAGTCGCGCTAATATTTTATTGAAGCGTAGTGATATGTATTCCTTCTTTTTGACGTGACAACGTCTTAAATTAGGTTGCGGCTGGGAGTCACTTATGAAAAAGTGTAACGCTCGGTAACGTTACGATGAGTCACCGAACGAGAGAGAGGCCCGCCGAATGCCTTGCGTCTCTCTCCCACTCAACTATTCTACCGAGAAAAAGACGTTGTCACGTAAAATCTTCGCCCGTAAAACCGACTTTACAGGCAACCATTTTATTTTACAGGCTATAAGTTTTTCTCAATAGGCTGGATTTGCAAGCAGAAAAGTTATTCTGTCCCCTTAAGACTACTTTGAACGCCTAAATAATAGCGAAATAATTGAATGCACCCCAGAGCTCACCCCACAACTGACAAATGTTGACATTCCAATTATTTGTGATGTCAATTTGACTTTGACAAGTTTGACATCAGTAATCAGTATCTTATCAAACGAACGAAACGGGCTTTCGGGATTTCAGAGAGAATATTGCCTCGGCTGCTATCAGTGCCATGTAAATTTAGAAAAACATAAAAGTAACTCCGTAACTATCTTCCTTCCCATACCTCTGTGTCCTGCATAGAAAGTCTTTCACCAAACTACACTAAACACCCAGCAAAGATGTCGAGAGTGTACAAGTCACTTATAACTATCGCGGATAAATTTGTTCCCGGAGCTATGCGTCCCATGTGGGACCATCCAGCTGGTAATTATGATTATTATCTCTAGTATTGGTTTGAAAAAAAAAAACGTAGTCTAATAAAAGCTGGTTTTCGTTTCAGGTCCCAAAACAATTTTCTTCTGGGCGCCTGCTTTCAAATGGGTAAGTAATGCGGAATTGCGAACATAAATTCAAGGTCATACTATTTATACTAAAAAGACCTTGCGTAAGGGCAAATGAACTGCGTATAAATATTATGAATAATTAACTTGCTGTAGTGAGCATTTAGAAAAGGATACAATTTGAATGGTAACAACCGTATTCTCAAACGCAACACAGTTCAGTGGTGGTTAAGTGTCATGCTATCTCTGTCACATTATAGTGTATTGTAGAAACAAAGAATTTTATAAATATCTTTAAAGTGTTGTTTCAATAATTTGGGTTTAGCCTTACAAAACCGACTGGTGACCATGTCATGAATAAAGTACCAAATCAATTGACCCACTATTAGTAGTTCTATAACTTATGAATACTACCACTATAAGTCTCAATTAATATTGGAATATCTACTTAATCTAGCAGCATAAATTATAAACTCAAAAACCTTATCAGGATTATCAAATAATTTCATAAATCCAAACTAATCTTTAAACAGTAACTGTAATATGTCACAGACATACTAAAGATTTTTTTTTATCACGCAGATAACACTCAAGTTCATGCAAACATAAAATGATAAGCCACAAGATATTATGAAATCTCATGTTTCATGCCGAGAGTACATGATCTTATCATTGGAACTAGTCCCACTATATTTTTTTTAAATATCTGCTGCAAAAGTATTACAACCCGCAAGAGTGAACTTGAGACTTCGCTTGGATGATGTTAGCGCGCATGTTAGCGCGCGGTCGGTACTGAGGCGTCGATGGCGAGAGTGGTTACAGCGCGGGGGTCGGAAGGGGCCGCTCGGGTCTCAAGTTACCTCTTGCGGGTTGTAGGTACATAACTTGGTACAAACTATAAAGCAATAATATCAAGGGAATGTTGAACTAAAAAAAATTACTGAACATCTTAAAAAATATTTTGATCAATTATGCTAAATGACTGCACTTTTTTTAATAATAAACATGTATCATTTCTATTCATGATAATGTACTTACAAAAATTCAAAATTCATTTTGTGATTGTGAGAATGTGTTTTCATTTTAATAGACCATTCATTTGGGTTATTGAATTATCTGAATAAAACTGACTTCTGAAATATTTAATAGCATGAATACGGGTACAATTAACATTGAACTTAAGTGGTGTTATTATTTTTATATTTCACAACTCATTCCCAGATTATATGTATATACAAAAAGAATGTAATGTTGGTGGAAAACTGTAAATCACGCTGGCGTCATGTGAGTTTTCTAAATAACTAGCTTCCGCCCGCGGCTTCGCCCGCGAGGTATGTCGATAAAAACTATACTATGTCCTTCCCCGGGATGCAATCTATCTCTGCCAAATTTTATCGAAATCCGTTCAGTGTTTTAGGCGTGAAAAGGTAACATACAGAAAGACAGAGTTACTTTCGAATTTATAATATTAGTAGGGATGATCTATAGGTTGAAGTACAGTCAGTTATAGCAATTAGCTGACCCACCTTTGAATAAATGGTTTTTAGAACTTTTATATTTTATTTATTTGCAAATAAATAAAATATAAAAGAATTATAATCAATTGGTATTCAAAAAAATCTCAACCATTTATGCAAAGGTGGACCCACCTTTGCATAAATGGTTATATAATATATATATATGGTTATATATAATAGCTAATTGCTATAACTGACTGTACAAAGATTGACGCGGTATGTGAAATGGCCCTGCAAAACCTGTCGAAGCGCAGCGTGTCTTTACTGTCATAATATCAACTTACGAGGGTACCTTGAAATAATGTCGGATATCCCTCTGTCCCTTTGAAGCCTTTTATTTATTTTCGACTTTATTTTAACATGGACAAGGTTGATTTTTTCTTTGCAGTAAAAACTTCGCTTCACCTAATGTAAGCCAGCTCTAGACTTTTTAGAACCACTTGAAGCAGTTTATAAGTAGGTAGGTACCTAATATGATGACTTAGCAACATTCAATAAATCATGAACTTGTTAAACAATAGGCACATAGGACATGCACTACAATAAATTCCATTTCTTAATAATAATACCTGCAGAAGTCAGTGTTATTCATATAGCTGTACAAGGATCTTTTGGCGCGTGGCCAAAATCGGAACTAACGCCGCCATCTTGTTTTTTCAATACATTTCAAATCGCCACCAGATCACCACGACCACGATCGTCGTCATCGTCACTTCATCCGAGCGCCGAAAGATCCTTGTAGCAGTGTTACATAGTGACTATGGCCTTGACCTCACCACATTCTCACCACTTTCAGAGTTTGGTGATAGCTGGGTTGGGTGACTTGAATCGGCCTGTCGAGAGCTTGTCTATCAGCCAGTCCGCATCGCTCGCGGCCACCGGCATTATCTGGTCACGATACTCCTTAGTTATTATACCTAAAAACTACAGTCTCTTTGCTGTCAATGTGTTTGTAGCATGTACCAGTGTGTACCAGTTAAGCAGAGCATACATGTACAACAAGGAACAAAAACTAAAAACAGTAGCAAAACAGTAATTAGTTAAACCTTTGACTAAGTGATTTTTTGTTGTCTAAGTATACAATAGCCTTAAAAATCGCTAATTACCGATTCTCTTGTTGGTTAGGTCGATAGTTACGGGATGTTACGCACTTTAGTAGCCTGGGCTTCTAGTAGTTAGCCTTTTTTTAAATGAGCGTATTTTCACGCCTCTCTGATAGTTAGAATCTACTTCAACATTGACAAAAATACATATATATTAATGTTATTTAATTATAAAGATGGGTATTAATTAATGTTAGCCAATTTATAATTTATTTTATTTGTAGTAGCTAGATTAAATATAGAATATATTTTGGGGATGGTAGAATCTATTTTGAAGTAAGTACAAAGCACTACAATATTGAATTTATATTGTGGGTTGTTATTGTTATTAAATGCGATGCATTATAGAATAACCCCCTTACTAATAAACGTTGTATAGCATCTGTTTCTGTATAGTTACACAACGCTTTCTCTTCTTCTTTCGAAAGTCAAATTACAGACGACTGAAAGAGAGAAATGGTTCTGTAACTATTCATGTGATATAATACGTTTATTAGTAAGGAAGTTAAGATGGGTGTTCAAGTGCAATGCAGTTACAAAATATAGATAGGTTAATAAAGAAATAGGTAGGTACCATTAAAATTATAAGATTGCTATAGCAATAACTAGATTTAAACGAACTTGCCCTACCTACATTTGGGAAGTCAAAACTTCAAAAGTTGTTAAACTACCGGTGACCATACTTTTCGTATTGGCACGTACTATGAGGTACATCTAAATGGCTCATTCCGTGCTAAATATATACTTAAGCCAATAGCAATGGTGACCATTCTCACGGACTAAAGCGAGATGTCTGATTGTAATCGTATCCTTTCTTATTTTGTGGCTGTATTGTTACTTTTAATTCGTAATGTATGACGTGCGAATGAAGTTTGGTACTACGTACAATATCATTAATTTGTAAAAGCGCCCACAGATGGCGCCCCAAGCAGTGGCGGATACAGGCTGCGCATACGCAGGCTAAATGTGGTTTGGGACTAATGGGCCTTGCACGGTCTATGCATACGTTGAACTATATGCATGCTATGTTAGATAAATGAAGGAGGCCTTCTCGATCTATTGATCATTTTTGATTCATTATTTTATTCATACGAAATCGATGCCAAGTAGAGGATAGTTTTACTTAGATTTTGAGCCCTAACATATTTTTTTGTTCTCCTGTTAATACCAATTAATTCTGAATCCGCCACTAGAACGATTAGACGTAACGCGTTATTGGTTTCTGTTACAGATAAATTATCATAGTGTCCGTGATCTTCTGACCTTATGTCGGTGTTGCCAGTTTTTAAAGATGCGTGATCTCTAATTTTTCTAATCTATAAACGCACTGTGACAAAAATCAACAGTGCGACATTAAAAAGTAGCTTATCTAAAAGATAAATAGGTGCTTAAAGTTCTGATTAAATTATTTCTCAACTGTGATAATCTAAACGTAAATGTGGTTATTGTTAACCAAACCCATGTGTTAAGTATTGTTATGTATATCACACCGTTTTATGTAACATGGCGTTATTAAATCATAGTTTTGTAAAAGAACACTTTGTCTATTTTTGTAAAACCTTTTTGGATTATGGAAATATATATTTTTATATTTCGGATCTTTTCTTGTTTCTTTTTTACTTTCTTCTCATTTCTTACTAATTTTCTTTCAGTCATCAACTTAAACTGACTTATCTTCATATCATATGTAATGGCCTTCTGTGGAACTTGAAATGTTGCATGTGACTTGTGAGATTTTAATTCATTCATACACACTAATGTTACGAAGACAATCATTTGCATCGAAAATTCTGTCATGTTGATTTTTGTACTTTACTTAAACTATCAACTGATTAATGAAGTTTTGTATGATATTAATTGGGCTGATTTTTCAAGTCCGATAACTTTTATCTGAAGAACAAAAAGGACTGTTTGATACTTATATTTTTTACTAGCAGAACCCTCGGTTTCACCCGCTTAAGTGTCGATCCCGTGGGAATATCGGGATAAAAACTATCCTATGTCCTTTCCCGGGACTATAATTATCTCTATACTAAATTTCATCTAAATCGGTTTAGCGGTTTAAGCGTGAAAAGGTAACAGACAGACACACTTTCGCATTTATAATATTAGTATGGATACAAAAGCTGTCAAACGTCCATCATTATTCCTCAGATAAAAGATAAGTATTTGACTATTGACACATGTCACCATGACAATCATCTGATGACTTTAAACGAGGAATTATTTTGAATTTTTGACAGTTATTTCATACAAAAACTGTCAAAGGTCAATTTTATTCCTCGTCAAAAGTTATCTGGCGATGGAAAAATCAGCCCTTAGTCATATTTGAAAGAATAAGGTAGATTTTGATATTCAAATCTATCTACTTAGATAAAGCACTGTTTGTGAGTGGATGTTGCTAGATCTATTTTGCACAAGTTAGTTTATAGCATGCTGCATTTTAGATTAATTTATGGAAGTGTATAGCATGGGTAGGTATGTATACAGGGTGGCAGGACATCGACACAAACCTGTTACCATGGATTTAGTACAGTCACGAGCAATAATATGTCAACACTCGGCAACTTTTGAATGTCGATTATTTCGTGTAATAACGAATGCAACGTTGAAATACGACACTTTACATAAACCTATGGGTCCGAAAATACTTTTTTCGTAATAACATAAAATATCATTCAAAACTAAAGGAGAAAATCGTCTTTGAATAAAGCCAAGTGTATACATATTTATGCTCGTGACTACATGATTCTGAGCCCATGCGTCGAAATTTTTCGTCGGTTATTAAAAAACAAATTGCTGTTCCATACATTTTGACCGCGTAGGTATTGCGCTTGCAACGTGACTTAGCGTGTTTTTAATGTGCGATTAACTCCCTTGCGGTCGTCTGCATGCGGTTGTGGTCGGAGTGGTAGGCCGGCGCGGTACATACCCGAAAGAATTTTGAGAAACCCTTGATTTAAAAAAAAAACAAAAGCCTGTTGATTTCGGCCAGGTACTTGGCCCAACCACTCGGGCTTTCCCTCCTCCCTCGCCCCTCTGTAAAAGTAAAAGAACGAATGCCCTTGTACGTTCATAAAAGTAACTGTTACCTACCTATATTTTCTAAGTACCTACTGCCAAGCTAATTATCATCAGCCTACGGCAGCCCACTGCTGGACATAGGCCTCTCCAATTGCACGCTATTCAACTGGTTTCGGCAACCCTCATCCAGCTGCTACAGCCTGCGAAGATCACTGCTCTACCTAGCCTGAGGGCGCACCAACCTTACATTTGCCGATTCGCGGTCCCCACTCAAGAACACTTCTAAGCCAACGGTCATCGGTTATACGGCATATATGGCAGGCCCATTGCCACTTCAGCTTGCTTATTCTGTGAGAGTGTGAGATGTCGACTATTTTGGTTCCCTGCCAAATCACCTCGTTTCGGATACGATCCCTCAGGCTCAGGGAGACTCCAAGCATAGCCAAGTTCATCATGAAGTTCTTAATCAGAAGGGCAATTCTCGTAATTTTAAGAACGTTCACACTTCACAGTCTGATCTCAGTCTCAATCTGTCAAAAATACCTCTAATTTCCCTACATTTAAACAAGTTTATGACATTTGTTTGTCGCCGAGATGAGACTGCGACTAGATTATGAACGTTTTAAATTACGAGAATTGGCCTTCAGAACAAGGTCTCTATGATAGACTGTTCGCACTATGGCAGGAGTCACAGTGACAGTCCTTTATTTATTTCGTACAAGTACATTTAGTATTTTATCTATGGTACAAGTGCCATGTAATACAAATATCTAACCAAAATCATGTTTTTTATTTAATATAAAAATTAAACCAACATAAAAATGTCGGCACCTTACAAGTTTATCATTAATACTGTGGACAAATTCGTCCCAAAGGCCATGCGGCCTTTGTGGGAACATCCAGCTGGTAATTATGGTTATATTTACTTACACTTATTTCCTTATAAGTTCAGAAAGTGTTTCTGATGAATCGGTTTCTTCGTTTTAGGTCCTAAAACGATATTCTTCTGGGCTCCCATCGGCAAATGGGTAAGTAAACCTATAAGTAGTTCCGACCATCAATGCGTACGTCAATCGCGTTCGTAATTTTTAAGGAATTTCATTAAACGTTACAATACATCGACGTTACACTAACCGTACGCACGCACACTTTGCTACGCACTGCGTACGATGACCGTGGGTCACGCGCATCCTCATGCCGTACGTACAGACGCCAGCACATCAAGCTACTACAATCTGTCAGATTTCTTTAATAGATTTTCGACTTTATTGCTAAAGCATAAGGTTGAAGGTTGATTGGGAAAATCTGACAGTTTCGGGTAGGTTGACCTGCTGGCGTCTGTACATCGGCCGACCAACGCGCTATGAAATAATGCAAAGCGCGTTCAGTGCTGCACCGACCGACCGTTGTCGACCGGTGAACAGACGTATACGTCCATTGTGTAAACGGCTGTACCAGTTTAGTAGGTTGGTCAGGAGAGCACTGAATGCTACAAACTGACGATCTGTCAATGCGTATCGTCAGGGACCGACGATGAAGCACTGTAACCGGCCTTAGTGGCACAACCGGTCTGCCGTGTACCCACGCCACAGGCGTCTTCGTCTGCGCGACACTGCCACACTCTGGTGCGATCCCAGCGAACCCATCCAAATTATATAAAAGATCTCCGAAACGATCAATAATTGCAATTATCAATTCTGACGTGATTGATACACATTGATGCGCAAATAGATTTACAAAATGCAATTGAAGTGATTGACAACAAACAGAAAACATTGACCATCGCAATTGATCATTTCCGGGACCCTTTAATTCAAACCATAGGTTCTCAACGTGGGCGATGACGCCACCTCGTGGACATTTGAGACTTTCAGGGGGGCAGTACAAGACCCAGAGAAAATTATTTCCTATCTTACGAGTTTACGACTATGTAATATTACATGTTTAAATACTTATAATCCTGGCAATAGCTGTTTCAGATTCGCGACAGATTGTAAAAAATATATTCTCAAAGTGGCCGCTGGGCAAAATAACGTTAAGAACCTATGCCTTAGACGAACTCCGTTTGGTTGGCACAAGGCAGCCACGCTTTAGTCGCACTTTGTTAATCCTGAAATTGAGTCTTATTCACCACAGAGATGACCTCCTTCGACCTTGATTCGTCACAGCTTTACTAATTTCAGAGTTTGGTGATCGCTGGATTGGGTGACATTAACCGGCCTCCCGAGAAATTGTCTGCCAAACAGTCTGGATCCCTGGCCCTTACCGGTTCCATATGGGCGCGGTGGTCTCTCATTATAATACCGAAAAACTACAGTCTTTTTGCTGTCAATGTTTTCGTTGCTTTAACGGGCTTTTACCAGCTAGGCAAAATATATCTGCACCAAAGAAAATTGGAAGAAGAAAAGAAAAAGAAGGGTACTAAATAGATTTCTTAAAAATTGTTTTGAGTATGTACCTATCATGTATGATACGGAATATATGTCTTTAAATCGTAGTAGGACTGTGCTCGAGCTAATTCAATTTGTCGTTCTTGCGGTTCTTGTACACACGGCTATACATTACCAGTATAAGCTGACTTCTGATCGTACGAAAAACCTTTAGACCTACAATGCGAGCTCAGTTAAAACTGGAATGTATAGCTTGATGTGACGCCGTGTGTACAGTCACGAGCATAAGTATGTATACACTTGGCTTTGTTCAAAGGTGATTTTCTCTTTTATTTTTGAATGAAATTTTATATTAGGTATTAGGAACATAGTATTTTCGGTTTATGTAGTGTCGTGTTTCAACGTTGCATTCGTTATTTCGTGAAAAAATCACAATTGAAAGTTGCCAAGTGTTGACATATTAGTGCTCGTGACTGTACCTATGTGTCTTAACCGTAGACAGAGTAATCTGTAGACTCATCGTATTCCGTGTCACCGAAAGGGACAAAAAAATCCGGCAATCTTCATCATAGGTAGGTACTATCATTTTTACAGCTTATACACTGCACCTTACCATTTTCACAGTTGCGGTACTATTATTGAATTATGCACGAAATAGATTTTATTTTCCGTTTAATTTATCATTCCTTCATAAACGTCAAACTTGTTGTGCACAATAATGTGCTTAGCCGACACGCAGTAAGGGACAGAAATGGTCTTACTCTCTTTACGTCTCTTTTCTTTGCTAGTGACGGACGTTAAAATATTTCTCTTTTTCTTGTGCGAATGAAAAAGAAGATAATTATGTAGCAGTCTATATTTTACTATGTCTACGGTCTTAACGGATTCTAAAATTAATCAAGCATATGGCTAGAATCGACCATCGATCAAATATAAGAAAATAATTGTTGGTTACAAGCAAACGTCTAAATCATGAGCTCAAATTTAATATTATAGGTATGTACCGTAACGTTATGTTTTTCAAGTCTGTGAACTGATCAGTACAAACGTACAAAGTCTACTGCAAATCGCATGTACAGTCAACCGCACATGGTATGGTAACAATTTGACACTAACAGCACCTTTATGTCGTAGAAGTAAAGGCGTCTTTTTGTAGTGCGGGCTATACTGATGTGCGGTGACTGTACGACAGTTAGTGGCGTGGTTGGTTGCTGCACAGGACATCGTGAAGTAAGTCAAAACGTTGAAATCTAACGATAAAAATTACAAACAAATCATCCAAACACAGTTCTAGCTGTTGCAGAAGCGTGGATCAGTTTGCAAAACAAAAACGAAATAGCGTTAAATTAAAAAGTGATTTCTTGTGATTTATGAACGCCCCTAACCGGCCAACCTGGGTTAGGTATGGCTATTATAATAATACCAGCCTATTATTGTACTACTGCAGGGCAAAGGGAAAGACTTCTTCTTAGACAGAGAAGGCATGTCGCTTTTAAGAGTTATTAACTAATTTTATCACCATGACAGAACCTGTGCATAAATGTACCTATCAGTTAGGTACTGTCCTAGGTACTATTAACTTTGCTTATCTAAATTGGAAAATACATAGGTAGGTAACTGATGTTCCTGATTAGGTAATTTACTAGACTGATTTATTGAGTTAGAATTTTTTTATATAAGTAAAAATGTAACATGGCATTTGTACTATTAAGGTAATTGTTATTAAAACATAGGTTTTATTTTTTCTGTTATTGTTGTTTTTTTAGCTACTGTAGGTAACCTACCTAGCTACCTTAGAACAGTCCGTTTAGTTTACCTCTGATAGCAGCAACCGAATAACAACCTTATTGCAACGACATTAAAGATCACAGTGATTTTGACAGTGATGCAAATCAGGGTAAAATAACTGGAACGGATTGCTAGTAGGGTTAGGTACTCTTACTAGGAACGTACTTGAAATATTTGCTGATAAGTAGTTTATACTGCGCTCCAAAACAAAGATAGCTGGCGTGGCTCAAAAGGCTGCCCATCTTAAATGGAACTGGGCAGGACATGTCTCTCGCATGACAGGCTGTCGGCCCAAGTAGCACACAATTGGTGCCCTGAGACAGTGAGGCGGGGTCGCAGGAGATGGCGCGGGACGAGCTGGATAGATTCCGTCAAACGGATGCGCTTGCGAAAGACGGAAGGAGTGGAGGGAGGCCTTTGCCGAGGAGAGGGCCAGCGTAAGCTTGTAAAAAAAAAGTAGTTTAATGCCTAAATCCCGGGTTTTCTCACAATGTTTTGCTTCATACTCAGTACCTACCATAACAACCTTGAACCTTGTGCCGGCCCTGAAGCATGGGCTCTGAACTATGGAGAAAGATTCGAAGAAAGAAACGGATGTGGTTCGCATTCTACAAAAATAACAAAATCGACAAAATTATAAGTATTCATTTACCTACTAGATATTGCATGCAATTTGATCTGTGTTTGCATGTTTTGAACTCTAATATTGCATGGTTAGAAAGATCAGAAACCATCATTATCCTACAATGTTTATTGACTAAAAGCCTGCACATACCAATCTACTTAGATGACTGAAAATATGCAATATGAACATTGTGTTGTCTGCTTAGTAGTTTATTTGAATGAAATACAGGGTGGCAGGGGACATAACGCGCAACCAGTTACCATGGATTTCATATCATCATCATTTCAGCCAAAAGACGTCCACTGCTGGACATTAGGCCTCCCCCAAGCACCTCTACTTTGACCGTTTCTGTGCTTCTCGCATCCAATGGGTTCCTGCGGCCTTCTCAAGGTCGTCGGACCACCTTGTGGGAGGCCTTCCAACGCTACGTTTTCCGGTACGCGGTCGCCACTCCAGAACCTATCGGCCCCATCGGCCATCTGTTCTGCGAGCAATGTGCCCTGCCCACTGCCACTTAAGTTTGGCAATTCTTTGGGCTGTGTCGGTTACCTTGGTTCTCCTGCGGATCTCCTCATTCCTGATTCGATCACGCAGAGAAACTCCAAGCTAAAAAGTCACCCAGGCAATGGAGAGGCCTCTCCATTGCCCTTTGGGTGACTTTTAGCCTTCTTATAAGGCCCATTGTGAGCGACCACGGGTTACCGTGGATTTAGTATACATGATTCTGAACCTCGCGCCTCGGTTGAAATTTTTGGTGGGTAAAAAAAAATTGCTTTTTCCGTCGTCGGTGCTCCATGGACTACCATACATTTTAAACGCGTCGTAGGCAAAGACTACAATATAATGCTGGTCGTAGGTATTGCACTTTTCTATGAAACAGCAGTTTTTTTTTTTTTGATGACTGACGAAAATTTACTACACTAGGAGGTCTAAGTAAGTAGGTAGAATCATGTGCTGAATTCATGGTTACAGTTCGCGCGTCGTTGTCCCTGCCATCCTGTATAGACACTTCTGGTGTTCATCTATACCTACCTACCTATTGATTTGTATAGTTCTTCTGAATCTGACACATACACATGACACATCACATAAGACTTGAATGTCGACTATAGTCCGCGCGGAACTAGTTGACCGCGCCTTAGGTACGTGAGCGGTGGGACGGAGGGGCTGGGCGCTTTGTCATTACTCATTACGTGTGTTGCGAACAATAGGCAACCCCGCCGCCCTCATCCCCGTCCCCACCCAAGGCGCGGCCAACTAGTTCCACGCGGACTATAGTTTCTCACATATCCCCATCTACACGATGCCAGTTTCTTGCATGGTTTCATACGACAACTTAAAGCAACAAATGACTTGCAGTCTTAAACACTGCAACTTTTATTGTTACTTCACCTTATTGCATACAACTGCTGTTAAAATCATAACGTGAAAATGTTGGTGGAGTGAACTGTCATCATACCTGACGCTAAGGTTTGCTGGGTATCTAGGGCAGCTGGGCTATGCAGCTCACTTCACCTAAGTTTTGGAGGTGAGATTTTTACAGACTATCACTACTGGCAATTAAATCGCACCATGTAAACCAGCCTTTATTTTATTAACTGTGTGTGTTCGAGGGGTTAAGAAGAATACTGCTTATGAGCATAAGCGTTGATGAACAATAGCGACAAAACGCAAACGCGAAGACTTATAGGCGACGAGACGTTGGTAGCTACGCTTCACAGCCTAGCTCATCGGCGTAATGTTGCTTGCCTGTCGATCTTCTACAGACTGAACTTCGGAGAGTGTGCGCAGGAGCTCCACGACCTGATCCCACCATCGCCCTTTTACCACCGGACAACCAGACGTACTGCAGTGTACCATCCGAATCCGCACTTGGTTAATATCCCCACGAGTCATACTCAGCGCTCTCCTCCACTTTTATTATGCGCACAGCCAAAGTGTGGAACTCTCTGCCGGCATCTGTGTTCCCTCCCACATTTATTCCGTCTTCAAAGAGTGAACAGGCATCTTCTGGGCACGCTCGTTCCATCATAGACCTCGTCTATCGCTTACCATCAGGCGTGATCGGAGTCAAGAGCGGGCCCATTTAGTAACAAAAAAAGAACGGCAGCACGAAAACCAATAAGAGATTCCCCACTGGTACCTACAGCTACGTCCAAAGGAAGCATTGAAGCAGTCCAAACAAGTCACTCACAAACATTGTTTTACAATAAATACTCGTTTCACATCGTCGCGTGCTGCAACTGTGCATCAAAGCCAACTCACTCGCAGTATTCTTGAAACACAGAGTTATTTTAATATTTTCCTTGCAATATTCACAGGCTCTAGTTCTGGCTTCGCTGGACGCATACACTCGGCCGCTGGATAAGGTGTCGACCACACAATCGGCCACACTCTCCGCCACTGGCCTGATCTGGACTAGATACTGCCTGGTCATTACACCGGTCAACTATTCTCTAGCTATATGCAACTGTATGTTAGGTGTCGCGAATGGAGTGCAGACTATTCGTGCTTATTGTTACCAGAATCAGAAAGTGATTGCTTAAGTTGTAGAAGGGAATGTTTAACGCGTTTGCTGCCGCATAGAGGCAAGAATTTAACCCAATGCAAAATAAAAAGGAGCTGGTCAAAAATGTGAGCGAAAAATGGTAAAAGTACCTACCTACTCACTTACCGTATTCTGTAAGCTTGAATAAGTCTGTGAACAGGCGGTCTATTCTGTAATAATCTTACCGTGAAAGCTTATTTAAAGTGAGCTGTCATTCCACCTAGGTAATGCTAGGGATTGACACTGTTGACAGCTCACTTCACGTTCACTTCACTTAAGTTTACACGGTGATTTTTTACAGAATAGTACTACAGTTGGTAATCTGTTGTCACTCAAATTGCGTGACATGAGATTCGCTATGTAGGTACCTATACCTATGTAGCAGATTAAATTGTTTAGCCTTTGAAGGAAAACCATAACTTACTCGTATTTGGTAGGTAGGTACTAAAGGGCGGTAGCAAACACGTTAAAGTCCACGAAAACCTTCGAACATATAGGATGGGCATAAATTAACGTCTCGATTTTTAAGAACACAGCTAACTATGGAGCCTAAACTAATTGTAGTTTTTAGAAACCGATATACAGGTTTTTGTAATACATAGATACTCCTTTGAGTGCCATGGCGATTTAAAAGCCACGAAAACATACGCTGAAACTTTTTAATAAGGGAATGGGTAACTTTATCGAATTTTTTACTTTAAAACGTGTTGTCCAAATATTGTTAATTGACTAGTCACAATTTAAAATAATTTCTTGCCAAAATTTTACCCACCTAGCAGCGAGGCATACTTTATTAATCTTTATAGTGTCCCGTCACAAAATTTACTAAGCTGAACACTTATTTTTACAAGAAAAGTAATTTTTGCTATATTTTCAATAAGTATTTAACTGATGTTACTACTAACATCAATTTAAACTGGTGGCGCGACGAATCGGATAGGCAGCCAGAATCTTTCTAAGCAAATTATACTTCATGTGGCACTAGATACATTTCATATTTGCTTGGTCCTCGCAGATGGCGCCACCAGCGTAAATTGGCCCTTAACTGTGCTAACAAGGCTCAAGGCCAGTTATATTATAATAATCAACACACCACGATGTGTCTCCACGTCGAATAGCATTGTACTTAGCAATAACATAGTAATATGTCACTAACTACCTGAATAATACTTGTCCGTTGAACTAACAAAAGCGAGGAATGTTAATTGTTTACGTTTCCTGTTGACGCTCGCTCGTTGGTTTATTTTTAGTCGCTATGCTTAGAAATAATAAAGTCGATCTTTGAAGATGAAGAAGTTAGTTAGATGGTCTTATGGCTGAAAGGAAATGCAACGATTTTGAAAACCAAAAGAAGAACGGGGTGAAAAGTCCGAATGGTCTCTGGGTCCCTCCAGGAACCATTCAAAGTGACCTAAGTATTGAAGTTAACCAATTGTATAAATTTCAATATTTAGTATCCTTTCTCCCTACCCCTTCCTACCGCGTATTTCACAAGACCGGATTTTAAAAAAACTGGCGAAGTGCGAGTCGGACTCGCACACGAAGGGTTCCGTACCACAAGGCAAAAAAACCGGAAAAAAAAAAACACGTTTGTTGTATATTTAAATATAAATATTTATTGTATTCTGTTTTTAGAATTTGTTGTTATAGCGGCAACAGAAATACATCATCTGTGAAAATTTGAACTGTCTAGCTATCACGGTTCATGAGATACAGCCTGGTGACAGACGGACAGTGGAGTCTTAGTAATAGGTTCTAGGTACGGAACCCTAAAAATCAAACGAGAGTGGTAACATGTAACAATAAAAGATTTACATTCCGAGCAACTAACAGCTCTAGTTTTTGAAATTTAGGGCTTTCAGCAGACCTGGATTACAGCTAGTATTTTTTTTTAAATATACTCCACAAACTACTCACATTGATCTAAGTACCTACCTACTAATCCAAGTAGAAACCAAGTGCCATTGATTGCCAAAACAAAATGTAATGAAGCTATTTTTATTTTATTAATATTTTTGTGTTCATAACATACTAACTATAAATACTATAATAGTACAATTAATGTTTTTAGAAAGTAGTTGTAGATTTAGTGTAGTCGCAGATACATGGATTGCTTGTTATACCCGAATTTATGTTACAGAAAGCGATAGGATTATCCACAATTGTAGGTTTACATAATTGCTTACCACCTTACTAAGATAATAATATTTGCATGCCAAAATATGGCGAAATATCGCACAAGAATATTTATTTACCACCTTTCTTATTCACATTTAACCTATTGACCGCCACACGTCAAAAAATCAAAAACGTGTCCTCGGCGTCAAAATCTGTCATATAGTCGAACCGTGGCGTGCTGGGCACATTTTGGTTTGACGTCTATACACGTCTGTGGCGGTCAAAAGGTTAAAGCATATATATGCCTTCGACTTTACACGGCTTATCGTAGTATCCAGTAACTGGGTTGTGGAGGTCAGATACACAGTCGCTCTATGTAAAATACTGGAATCCTGTTAGACTGGTAGCCAACCTCAACGTAGTTGGGAAAAGGCCAGCAGATGACTTTGGTAGATATAATTTATCGGTTTACGTCTTAGGATGTTATGAGAAATACTCATGATATAGGGTCACAAGCATTAAATGTTTACTGCGAATGTGATTAATATGATGTTTTACCGGTTTTACGATTTTTTTTAAAAGGTAAACCATTTTTTGTTTAGGTTATACTATTCTGTGGTAACACACCTCTATGCCTTGCCCTAACAACTTGATGTCACTATATTTGATTAATAAATTGGAGCACTACATAGGTACTTCTTGCAGTCCATGTATTTATGTAGAAAGTAGTTTATAGTATGCATGCACGCATGTAATTGTATTGTTTAATATTGCACGTAGTGTTATTAAATCTTGCCGCCATTTTACTTTTTATTCTTTTATAAAACTTGAGCTTAAACTAAAGCTTTTGTACCCCCGCCTTTTTTTTCCTTTCCTTAAGTACCTATTATTTTTATGCAAAATCCTTTAAAAAAGCTTTTACATCAAATGTTACATCTTTAAAACAGAAGAATCCATACTAATATTATAAATGCGAAAGTGTCTGCCTGTCTTCACGCTTAAACCGCTGCTGAACCGATTTAGATGAAATTTGGTATAGAGAAATTTGAGTCCCGGGAAAGGACATGGGATAGTTTTTATCCCGATATTCCCACGGCATCGAAACTTACGCGTCTGAAACCGCGGGGCGCTGCTAATTACAAATAATTTGAAAAAAAAAGAGTTTGAAACGAGACGGATGAAACAATGAACCAGAAGACGGGACTTGAAAATCAGCCAATACAAATGACGCAACGGAAGAGCTACCCAGTGACATACGCAATAGGATTTATAATCGTGCCAACTACTGGGAACCACCTTGGCATTGATTAGAGGTTACCGTTTGTTTGTTGTGGTTGTGTGTCGACTTCCTCGCACGTTTAGTTATTACAAGTACTGGCCACGCCCGTTGTTGCTTAACTTCGGTGATCGGACGAGTTTTATCCCGATATTCCCACGGGTTAGATACTTATGCGGGTAAAACCACGAGACGCAGCTAGTGTTAAAATAAAACGTCAAAGTAAATAATAATTAGAATAATTTTAATACTCAATTCTCATTCCTCAACCATATTCAACAACTTGTCCATACTAATAGGGTTGAAACTCCTGCCACTATCATTGGAAAACATGATCACATTTCTTATAACATAACACTGCAGGTCGCCAATTTTATACAGCGGTCTGCCTTCCCTGGATTTGCCCGCTATAGGTACAAAAGTGATCCCTTTTTCGATACATCTAGTTTCAAGCAACTCTGAGAAGCTTTTGGCCTGTGTAACTGATGCTAGAACTTCTACTATACGGGATGTTTCCTTCGGCTCGGGCATGGTGAAGCGCGGAGGCGGGGGAGGTTCCACGGAGTCGATGTCTGCGCTTCTATTCATCATGTCCAAGGCTTTGCGGAAGGCGTCTCGTACGGCGGGCTCCTTGAGGACTTCTTCCGGGAACATTTTCTGTGGAGAATAAATTGGTTGTGAAAATTGTGTTGGTGTTTTCATTTTGATATTTAATCCTTTATTTAGATACACAACTAAAGGCACATCTGGCATAACGGTGCGGTTTTCACTGACAAACAAGTATCAATTTGAAAACGTTAAAAAAGAGGCAAAAATAAACAAACAGAACCGTGTCAATCATTGCTTTTTTTTCGGATGGGAATTCATCAGACGACCCCTCCCGCTCTGGGTGGAGCGGAAGGGAGTGTCAGACTCTTACTAACTAAAACCCACCCGTGTTCCTTCCTTAGCCCTTTATGTTCCGGGCCAGCGGTAACCTTTTCGGACAATCCCGCTGAGTCAATTATTGCTCCAGTGCTAAAAAGAGATGGAGTTATCAGGACGTATAGCGCCATTCCTTTGACTTTGACATTTCCTGATTTATAATTTCGTATTTTTCGCTTTAGTTTAGAAGCTTTTTGAACCTACTAAAAATATATTATGGCATAGTTACCTTAAAGTCCGTATAAGAGTTAAGCACAGTTGCATGCGGCGGGTTGGTGTTGAGCCACGCGGCCAGCGCGGCCAGCCAGCGCGGCAGCAGCGCACGCGCCGCTATGGCCGCGACTGTCGCCGCGCCCAGGAGCTCCAGCCACTCTACGCACCATAGCCAGGCCGCTGCGGAATATAATATCGAGTTAAATGATTCATTAAAAACAAAATGTAGTATTAGTTTGGAATAAAATAGGTAGCGAATCATATTTTAATCCACATACAACTTGACACGACATGCAAATTGCAAAAAACGTAAGAAAATTTTAATTTCGCGGGCTACCTTAGCGCATCCCCCTGTAGCGGTATCTACAACGCCACATGAGAACAACGCGTCATACTGACGTCACGCAAATCCTGCATCTCGCAAGCACAGTTTACCGTGCAACTAGCATGGATACAACGGCCCGACATGAATCATCGGGCAGTTGCCCGCCAGACACAACACCCGTCTGGTCGGAGGATCCTCCCTTTTCTATAGAGTATGAGTGAGCTTTGCACCCTGTTCCCCATACCTCTATACCCCTTAAGAATACGAGTGTGGGTACGTACTGTTCTCCCTGCCAACGAGCTCAAGTGGCGCATGCTGCAGACAGTGGTCCAGCTTGGGCACGATGTGCTGGTGCAGCATGGCCTGCAGGGCGGGCCCCCAGGCCCCGCGCCAGGCGCGCAGGACCCCGCGCGCGGACCCGTCCGCCGGGTGCCACGCCGACAGCGCGGCCGCCAGGCGGGAGCGGATGAGAGGGTATACGGAGCTTGCTAAGGCTTCTCCTGTGGAAAAATAATGAGATGTAGATAGATAAATCATTTATTTAGTGCACACAACCAACAGAAATACCACAACACATAATAGCACAATTAAATAATAAGAAATTTCTAAATTCCAATTTATGTAATTTCAAAACAAAGGATAATTTGATAAAAATTATGATTTTAGAGATTATAGATATTATTTTAGAAATTATTTATCTTTGAAGTTTTTAAAGTAAATTACTTAAAACACAAATAAGTCGCAACAATCAACTCATTCTTCTCAGTATGGACACAATTTCGCGAGACTAAGTGCGGATTTCGGCGGTGGGGTCCCAGGCCCTCACGGCCGCTAGTACTCGTGGTACCACGCAGCGTGTGACGCATGCACTGACCTGCCATATCATGCCAGGGCAGCACCCACTGGTGCAGCGGCTGCGTGTCGTTGGTGGGGTCCCAGGCCCTCACGGCCGCTAGTACTCGTGGTACCACGCAGCGTGTGACGCATGCACTGACCTGCCATATCATGCCAGGGCAGCACCCACTGGTGCAGCGGCTGCGTGTCGTTGGTGGGGTCCCAGGCCCTCACGGCCGCTAGTACTCGTGGTACCACGCAGCGTGTGACGCATGCACTGACCTGCCATATCATGCCAGGGCAGCACCCACTGGTGCAGCGGCTGCGTGTCGTTGGTGGGGTCCCAGGCCCTCACGGCCGCTAGTACTCGTGGTACCACGCAGCGTGTGACGCATGCACTGACCTGCCATATCATGCCAGGGCAGCACCCACTGGTGCAGCGGCTGCGTGTCGTTGGTGGGGTCCCAGGCCCTCACGGCCGCTAGTACTCGTGGTACCACGCAGCGTGTGACGCATGCACTGACCTGCCATATCATGCCAGGGCAGCACCCACTGGTGCAGCGGCTGCGTGTCGTTGGTGGGGTCCCAGGCCCTCACGGCCGCTAGTACTCGTGGTACCACGCAGCGTGTGACGCATGCACTGACCTGCCATATCATGCCAGGGCAGCACCCACTGGTGCAGCGGCTGCGTGTCGTTGGTGGGGTCCCAGGCCCTCACGGCCGCTAGTACTCGTGGTACCACGCAGCGTGTGACGCATGCGCGGGACAGCCAGGGGGGTGACGCGGCCTGCCATGCAGATACGGCGCGGAGCATCGCAGTTGGCATGCGTGGGTTCCACGTTCTGGTGACAAGAATTAGGCATAATTATAAAACACTTGATTACTTGTAGATACACCAGAAAAGGTTCGGTAACCCTGGTGTCTCGAAATAAAGACGAACAGAGGCAATGCTTTGTATTGCCGCATTTGTAGTAGTGAACCTTTTACTGCGCGTTTGTAAAAAAAATCTACATAACGGACTACCTACTCCGGTAGCAGATCATCATTCAAAAGTTTATTGGAATTGCATGGAGTTTTTAATCTATAGTTTTGTATTCATGGTAATAGAAAATAGGCAAGTAATTCCATAGTTGTAAACTTGTAACAACTCTATATTCGATCGTTGCGCGGTCGTATGTCCTTAAAAACTGTGGTACGTCGTAATCTATTATAAATAAAACAAAGTCCGGTTTTTATGATCTTTGATTTGTTGGATTTGTCTCTGCACCAAATCTAACTATTAAAACATCGGAAAAACTTACGAAAAGAAACAAAGGCGTTTCATAAAGTTCGCCAGGTCAGCTAGTTCTTTAATAATAATTATGACCCTAATAGACATGAATAATAATTTTCATGGAAGCATCATACTTACAGAAGTTTTCACAGCTCTCAAAAAACATAGTAAGCTTACTAAAAAAAATTGGTAATTTTTTCCTTTGTTGTTTTAACAACACTCATAGAAAAGTTTGACTGTAAAATCTTTGGATTACCTTCTATAAGTTATACAAAGACACTTGCTATCATAAAAATCAATAAAATAACATGACTCACTCAGCAGCCGCAGTAAGTTGAGGCACAAAGTGTTGCCACAGGAGACTGTTGTACGCCTCTTCAGTCAGCAACTTCCTCCATTTCAGGAAGGTAGGGATGTGCTCGTCGGGGGCCGAGAGGGGTTCCCAGGTGGCGAGTAAGGAGCTGAGCAGCGGGCTCACTATGTTACCAGCTATGGTGCCCAGACCAAACATCTCGTATTCTACGGGGTAGGTGTCCTAGAATAAATGTTTTAGGTGGTGAGAAGTTGTATGTTGTTTTGTGAAACGAGTATTGCAATAATAAGTTACAAGAACAAAAAGTAGTATTAACATCTTTACAACTAAGATAAAGACAGATGCGACAAAAATAATAGCTAAAGCTGTTGAATTATAAAGGTTTAAAAAATCTCGCGACTTCTTATCATAAGGGTAGGCAGAAACTACAGAACGCCACCTGCTACGATCCTTACATTACATACTCCTTTTACCTCGTTTACGAGTACTACGCACCTGACCTTTCTGAAGACCATCACCAATAAGGCCACTATACAAGGTGTTTTTTTTTATATCCCATAACTCTAGGGTACGAATGAGACCATATTTAAATTATCAAAGAATCAACTGGCATTATATGAATTATTTTTTAATATATATTTTTTTCACATAAAATAATTCGACAAAGTCACGATTATTAATGTATAAAACACCCTTACGTGAAATATGATAACGACGCATTTTCTTAGCTTAAAATTTGAATGATTGGTTTGAATGAAAATGGATTTCATCAATGAAACTTATATACATGATATCTTCGACCATATTCCATTTTATGTCCAGGAAAATCACTGTCCATTCCAAGGTTGCCTGGAAGAGATCGCAGAAAGCGATAAGGCCGCCCATTGTATATTTTGTAATGTTGATGTATCTTTTTTCATTTTATGTATTTTTGTGGTGTACAATAAAGTATAAATAAATAAAATCTTCGAAACTATGCATTTTTGGACCACATATTCTAGGACTTTTTGTATTATTTTTACATAGAAAACATAACTCTAGAGTTATGGGATACAACAAAAAACACGTTGTATACCCCGCCCGGCGTTTAGTTACAGATATTTAAAACGGAACATACCTTCAACTCAGCCAGCACATCGTGCGCCCTTTCTAGCGACACATCCGGCTTGTTGAGCATCTCCACGCGCTCTAGTATACCTTCCACCTTGCAGATCACCTTGTCTTGTTCCGACAACTTAATGTTGCATTCCTCTAGGTCTCTCTCTAGGACAACTATCTCGTCTTCCGCTGTTTGAAGCTCGCGGGCGTTTTGGATGATGTCCTAAAAACAGTTATATCTTCTTAAGGTTGAATTTGTTGTAGATTGCATTATATGGGTGGCAGGGGACAACGACGCGCAAGCGACACGGTGTTGCCATGGATTCGGTCCATGATTCAGAACCCTGGGTTCACAGCCCACAGACCTTCTTTCTATGACAGGGCTCACAGAGAGAAGGCCTGTGCCAGGAGGATATAGGCTGATTATTCACCTGTTCGCAGCATTCCACCATCAGTTCAAGGTTGTGCACCAGCTGTGGCGCCGCAAAGTTGTCACACTTGCGTCGCGGCTCGTGCTCGAAGCGCGGCGCGGCGGCTCTCAGCGCGTGGTAGCCGCTCAGCACTCGCTTCTCCTTCCCTGTCATGTCTATTACAGGCACGCGGGAGAGCTCGTTGCTGTGGGATGATAAATAAGGGAATTAATCAATGTTCCACAAACATAGCAATAGGTTTTTTTATTGTTAGGGTTCAAAATACACAATATGAAATTTTATTTTTATTTTTTTATATTCAGAATAAAGAACAACAGAATCGTAATACATTGTGATAACGGGCTACTACGGAACCCTACACTGTGCGTGGCCCGACACGCACTTGGCTGGTTTTTATTATTTGTTGTTATAGGTGCAATAGGAAATACACACTGAAAATTTCAATTGTCTGCCTATTACGGTTCATGAGATACAGCCCGCTGACAGACAGACGGACGCGGAGGCTTGGTAATAGGGTTCCGTTGGCACCATTTAGGTACGGTTCTGTTTGTTTGTGGGGAAAGTATAAATCACACTAATATTATAAAGACGAAAGTTTGTGTGTGTGTGTTTATATGTTTGTTACTTCTTCACGCTCAAACGGCTGGACCAATTTTGATAAAATTTTGTATGGAGGTAGTTGACACCCTGGATTAACATATAGACTACTTTTTATCCCGATATTCCCACGGGATCGACCTTTACGCGGGTGAAACTGTGGGGCGCAGCTAGTTTAAATATCTTTAACAAGAAAAGCTATGACTATCACAACCCCAAACATGAATTCCTCCCCAACAATATCCAAATCCTGTATACCTGGTAATAGTATGCATCGTGGGTTTACCCTCTTGTATGACGTCAGCGGCATCGCGATAGAAGTAGCGACCCTTGTGCGACTTCTTCCAGTTGTAGTTCTTTTCTTTTGTCTCTTTCTCATCTCCCTTCTCTTTCAAACGACGGAGTTCCTCTTCTTTTTTTGCTTTTTGCTGGAAGATTATATAAAATGGTATAGTAATTTAATTTGGACCGACGATCTAAAGATGGCGGCTGGGACGAACTGGGTGCGGATGCCGGATGGCGGAGGGTGTTGTGGCACAGCCTGGGACAGGCCTATGTCCAGCAGTGGACTGCAATAGGCTGAGTTGATTGATTGAATTTAATTTGCTGAGGTCATAATCTCCCCCCTCACTGAGAGGAGGCCTGTTTCCCAGCAGTGGGAACATTATAGGCTGATTATGCTTATGCTAAGGTCCATAATGTGTACACTATTGTCTAGTTATTTGAAAACATCAAAATGGGTTGTTGAATTTTGATACTTTTTTTACACAGGGCTAGTTCGTTTGTTAGTTCCTTGATGAAATTATCACAGGCATGTCAAAAGTGTATCGGTTTTGGCCAAAGCCGATACGCAATAAGCTACCACCGCCGTTCTACTTGAAAGAAAACAATAGGATTAAACTAGACTTCTACTAAATAGAGATTACTCAGTAATCTAGCTAGGAGAGCAGCAATTCACCCAACAATTCATTGTACCTACACCATGTAATTAATAACGCATACTTTGTAGGTATGTACTACAAAACCTTGATGTACAATCACCAAAAGAGATAAGTAACCAGGGTCCTTAGATATAGTTGAAGTTTAGTAAGAATTCGATGGATGTTTTCGAATGAAATTTAAGTTGATAGATGATCTATGTTCTATCTATGTTCTATGTTATGGGTTTGGTTTCCGCACTTAGTCCTTCAGAGGACCATTGTGCGTGGGCCATGGCGGCCGTCGGTGGTTATTCCAACCAGCCCACCTCCCTCCAGAAGCTGATCAAATCTCCTGGTCTGTTGAAAACATCTGTGTACGATCTGGGTGTCCCGAGGGTTTCCGTCCTTATCTGGGTGACGCCTGTGCACTCAAAGAGCACATGCGCAACGGTTTCATCAGCCCCCATGCAAGCCCTGCACAGGGGACTGTCTGTAAAGCCTAATGTGTAAATTTAATGAGCAGTGTCCCGTGATGGTCCCAGTCACCAGGCGCAGTCCTTTCCTGTCCAGTCGTAGTAGGCACCTGGTTGATAGATGATCAGTTTGTTTTCTTTTCTATTTGTTAAATAAAATTTTATTCAAAAACATCCACCGGTTTCTTACTAAACTTTAACTATATCCGACGATCCTGGATACTTATATATTTTGTTGACTGTACCTAAATATATATGCTTTACTTACAGCAGCTTTCTCAGGTCCATAGGCACCGATAGCTCCCCTTCCTCTTCTGACAGTGGCCTCCACAGGTGCAGAGATACCCTGCAGGTCTTTACCTAGACCCATGCCTGGTTGGTAACCCATCTGTAAAGAAAACATTTATTTATTTTTTGTGTTAGAAACATGCTCAAAAAAAATACGTTTATTTGAGGTAGAACATGATGTAAAGAAAAAACAAGAGTACATGTTGGAGGAAAATAGCGTCACATCCACGCAAAATGGCCTTCGCTCAGCAAAATGCTATGCAACACAGATCTCGCATAGACTCTGGCCACAATGCTGGTTTTCAATGACAGGCAGCTAAGGTAATGCCTCTCGGGTCATGTTATTTATTAGGGACACAAATAATAGAGAACATTAATGTTGAGTTGAAGACCAATATGTTTGTTGTGAAAATATCCTATTTAAGCAAAGTCAATCAAAAGTCATTAACTTAGGCTGAGAATCACTCAACACTTTTCGAACTTCAAAATTACTTATGATCAAAACGCTTGCTTACTATACATTAGCAAGCCAAAAACTATTTCGTGATAGTTATTGATTAATGTGTATAATGCATGTAATTCTATTGAGACAATTTCTAATTTGAATCCAAATAGGAACGGTGTTTATTTCATGTATTTTAGGTAGTCCTTTCTTTTCTTAAATTTCTGAAGTTGCCTGAAAAATACTGACCTTCAACAGTAACTTAGCTCCAATACCCTTAGTATGCTTCTCCCAAGTCCCCACATTGCCTCCGAGGTTGACCGACTTCATGCCCTGCCCCTGTCTTCTAATACCGGCAGTCTCACTAGCATCTGGGGCATTCTGTTCATCTTCGTCAGAGCTGTCAGCAAACTTGGGGCGGGAGGTGGATGCTTCTGATGATTCAATTTCTGTAAAATTGTTAAGCAAATAATAATCAATAAGTAACATTTTAAACTGGCGAACTTTATACCGTACCATATAAATGTATGAGGAAATTAATTGTCTGTCATAATTTTTTTTTTCGCGAATGTTTCCCTTGTTTAAATAGTTATATTGCTATTCGGGCGGAGACAAATAAAACATCATAAAAATCAATCCAGCCGTTCTTGAGTTATAAATGGTGTAACTAACCCAACTTTGTTTTATAGATACCTATAGATACAGGGTGGTAGGGACATTAATGCGCAACATGGCATTATGACCACCCTGCATTGAAATCCTTTTGTTGGTTATTTGAACGTGTTTATAACTGGGACAGCATAGGGAAAGTCTGATCCATACTGTTCTGGTTGTTGTTACACTTTGGTACATATTATTTAATTGAATAATTATCTGTGGAAACTGTTTCTGGATTGTGTTTAAACTATTTGTATACTTATGTTTGTTATTGCATCTGTTTGTTTCCCAAATAAAATAAAATAAATAAATAAAATAGAAGAAACTGTTTTAGGAACCATCAGCATGGTTCCTAATTCATTTTTTGGTCAAGTGTGAGTTGTCCACAAAAATAAAAGTAGTTTCTGGCCTGTTAGAAAAAGCTCTTGATTGCCTAATTTGAACAAGAGTAATTCGAACCAACCTTTACTTTCCTCCTTCTTCTTGCCAGCCTGTTGTACTCCACCAGCCACAAAACCAATGGGTGCCGTGAAGTCTTTGGGTTTGCGAGACCTTTGTCTAACATTATCTTCATTATCCTCCTCGTCACTGTCCTTGGCCCAGACACCTGAATTAAAATTAAGATATTGTTAAGTTAGTACTCTAAAGAATCTTCTTCACTTGTAAAATTACACGCAAATGTAAGAATCGATCTTATTGGTTGTAATTTAAACTATCTTGATTCTAGTGAATGCAACTTGAAAGTTTTTAGAGTCCTAATGTTTTGGAAGCTTGATTAAACTGTCAGAACTTAAAATAAAGAGCACTAGAACTGAATCTGACTGCTTGGTGACAGTTTTAAATTAGCACTTTTCATCCAAAGTTTCGTAATGTCTAGCACCGGTTTTTTTTTAACATTTCACATAATTATTGTTTCACACTAGAAAAAGAACGTTTTGTAACATCGTAGAATACATTACCGTAAATCTGGTGCTCTTTTTTAGCTCTTCGGGTTCTGTTTGGATTGAATTCATTGTCCAAATCATAGTCGGTGATTTCAAACCGCATTACTTCGTCGTCCGACATTGTTTTGATAGTGGTGATCCAGTTGTAAGTTTGTCACTGTTGTTTCCTAAGCAATTATCTAAGTCGTTTGTAATTTATTACAATTTTTTGAGGAATAAATCGCCGAAGTCGCAACATCAGTCAATAAGCACCAGCCCAGCCACTATTTTGACAGTTGACCACACAGAACACTTTACATAGGTTGACCAACTATTCAATGTACTCTGTGGACCAACTCTTTGCAGTTGACTGACAGCATACTGACAGTGACCACAGAACACTTTACATAGACAGTGACAGTCAGTCAGTGGCACTTGGTGTAACTTGGCTTGCGTTCATGAAAAATTCAATAAATCGCCTAAAATCCAATCAAGACTAAATTGAATTTTAGGCGATTATTATGATGACGCAACCTGTGTCGATACCCTTGCGCCATCTCATGTTCCTAGCATGGCGGGCTGTGCTGGCGCCGCTGCTGAGACCCTCAAGGGGTGCAAATACTGTAACCTCATGGGTAATGGGTAACTACAGCTTTAAGCCGTTTGGGGTCGCAACACTCGGGTCATGGGGCTCGACTGCTCGAGTGCACGAAAAATTTCTCGCCGGCTGATCGACACTTTACGTGACCGACCAGAGGGCTGGGTCGTTATTTGGCCAAAGAATTAGCATTGCCATTCACCGTGGCAATGCTGCCAATCTTCTAGGCACGTTTCCGGATGACAGCGATGCGGACGAGTACATCGACGCCTAAGGTCCCAGCGCACACCGCCGGAGGCGCGACGGAGCGCAACTGAAGACAACAATTTAATATAAACCTTAACTACCTTGACATACGGTCAATATATGAATAAATTCGCACGCGGTTCTCGGAGCGCCCTCAAGCTACTAGAAGAGCATGGTCGCCGCCGTGCTGCTTTGCGCTCCGCCGCACTAAAGGTTCCTACACACATGCCGGCGGGTTTTGCCGCGCGGGTATGCCGCCAGCATCATTTTAGTTGTGCAGCTCGTTTGTGCGGCAAGCCCGGCTGCTCAAATACCCGCCGGGTATGCCGCCGGGCTTGTTGGCGACATGCCCGCGGGCTGGGCCGCCGGCATAGTGTGTAGGAGCTTTACCCGCGCCGCGCCGCGCCCGGCTGGCTGGCGGTCAGATTACCGAGCAGAATTCTGTGCGCCGCAGCGCGTCTCTCCCACAGAACACTATTACTCCTAACGGAGGTCTCCCGCTCGAGGGCTCTTGGCACCGCTCGGGGCCCGCCCGCGCGTTTCAAGAAAATGCACTCCGCCGCGCTTCGCCTATATATCCTTTTGTATTTATTTATATAGTTAGCCTTTTAATTTAGTACCTAGTGTAAATAGGTAATAGATTATGAAAATATTTATGTTTATATTAATAGTAGTTTCGATTTTCATTCAATACATTTTTTTATTAAAAAGAAAGAACCTAGGCGAAATCTCGGTGTCGAAAATATTACTAGACGAGATCTCGAATGGCCAGTCTCGACAAGTGACATAGCACACGGATCGCAAGTTGCACATCTCGCATCGAGATTGCATTCCCTAGGGGTATTCCATTTGCAATGACGGAAAAAGGGTGAAAAGAAAACAATTTATGTTATTCACATTTCTTTATTAAAATTCATCAATATTTTTAAGTATATAAAACTCACGTAACATAATATTCTATACTATGTATTGTGCATCTAGTTCGAGGCTTAGAAAATGTATGTAACGGTATTAATTCCATTGGCAAGTAATTATCAGATTACAAGAAACTGGCAAGGTTTGTCAAAACGGTTTATTAAAATTCGGTTTTTTCGTATATTCGATGACACTGGTTACGTTACTTTTATGTTATATTTAATTTTCAAAAACTCATTACACATGAAATACAATATTATAAAAAAGTTAATATGAACACCAATAAAAGATATCGCAGTTACAACAGAACCGCCGTACAAGTCTCGATGTTTCTCGAAATTAGTCGAATTCATGCAATTTAGTCTTACGATACGATCACAGAAAATGTTTCGATAAAAATTTCTTCACTGTAAAAATTTGACATTTTTAAACAAGTCTTGTATAATTTTGCGCGAATAGTTGTTTGCTAATGAATATAATTTGTAAAAAATATAAATAAAATATTTTGCATCCTTGGGACGGAAATGGACGACTTTCAAACAAGTTTTACATAGGACGTTAGTTAAAGGTAGGGCCACACTTGATGGACAATGACGCACGGCTTCCAGGTAATTCTCGACACCAACCCGGTTGCAGTAATATCAAATGTAGAACTACTTTAAAAATTTTGAGCGTAATATGTTCTACAAAAATCAAATAAATTCTATCAATTTATAAAGTTGTATCAAGAAAACTTTTTTAAAACGTCAATAAACAAAATAAAATTATACGTTAAAACACAAAATAATCGTTTCACGAAAATAACTAATATAATATTACACATAATATTAAACATATAAATATTTTGACGTGACAACGTCTTAAATTAGGTTGCGGCTGGGAGTCACTTATGAAAAAGTGTAACGCTCGGTAACGTTACGATGAGTCACCGAACGAGAGAGAGGCCCGCCGAATGCCTTGCGTCTCTCTCCCACTCAACTATTCTACCGAGAAAAAGACGTTGTCACGTAAAATCTTCGCCCGTAAAACCGACTTTACAGGCAACCATTTTTTCAATCAAAACATTTAAAGTCAAAAGTTAGTAAAACAAACTAAAAAAATAATAATGTCCAAATAATAAAAATATTAAATCAGATAGTTTATTGTTTCCATTTGTAGACACTGTTTTTCACACGCCTTACCCACTGGGTTTATTTTTAATGCTTTTCAGAGTAAGTTTAAACAATGAAAGTTAAACAATGCGCATTTCATGTAAACAATGTCTAAAAACCTGAAATATGTAGTTCAAAACATGAAAATAAAATTAATAAAAACACACAGACAAAACTGTAATCTTTTTCACAATAAATATTTACCAAATTTATTGAACATTACAAAATCACAGTTCAAAATTACGTTGATGGCAATCTAGTTAAAATGTTAAAAATAATTGCAACTAATATTATTCTAGTAAAGTTAGGTACTTATATTAAGTATGTGATGCTTACTACAACTAAAAAATGTGTACACTTGGTACAATCTAAAATAATGCTATTTTTTGCTGATTTTGTTCGATATCACGTCTAAGACATTATATTTTTTAATGATTGCGAACATTAACGATTTAAATTGCATATTTCTTTTAAGAGGGAAGCGCCATGGTAGCCCGCGATTAAAATTTTAGAAAGTCATATTAAATTGTTACAGTCGCGAATCATATTTAAATCAACATACAGAAACTTAAGAAAATTTGAAAATCGCTGGCTGCCTAGCGCGACCCCCTTAAGACAATATTTTTTAATTTTGCTAGTCGTGCTAGAATAGTGAAGAGCTGAACGCGAGTTGTAATAAATAAGTTAATGTGTTTGTAAATAAAAATGCTTTTATAAATTGACTGATCATCCATCGACAACGAATATGCCAACATTGGCATTAAATACTGTTAATTGACAGCTAAAATAACATTAACAGTTGCATACAACAACAATGAAAAATGCATTGTAATAAAAATCGTTAACGTTCTGATATCGTCATCTATTTCATAAAAACTGTCCTCTTAATTTTAATATTTACATTACGTTGTATACTTGCGCTATACCTAGAAGGCAACTCTCAACACCCACGGTGGATCATCACATGTTTCAAAAACACTTCTTGGACTTTGTGAGAACACCACTCCCACACATTGTGCGACGAACAACGATTGCAATGTCCCTACACAATTACCTATAAAATATTTAGTCGATTATCAACTTCACTGAACGATGCCAAACGCAAAAAAATCAACTAAAATGAATCGTTAGTAACGACACTAACTTTATTATGGCGAATCACGTTCGAATTTCAAACGAATGTGTCAATTGTTTTTCCGCTGACGGTATTTTTTTTTACGTACATGCCTCCAGCGGCGTTGGCTCTCAGTCATAATGCCACAGCTTGTATGTAGCTTTCGTCTTCGTAGTTTCCTGCCGATAGCCTTAGGGCGTGTTCTTCGCATAATGAAGCTAGTTCTTTGAGCCATTCGTCGAGTATGACTGCGTTTAGAATTGACCGGAGGGTGATGGATTGGTTCCAGTAGGAGTCTTGTGTAAATACTGGTCTCTTCTGTGGACTAGCGTAGGTGTTGGGCTGTGGACTGTGGGCGTTGTGTGGGGAGGGTGATGATGCTGGAAAATAAAAAGTTAAAATATTAGAGGTCTAGTAAAGATGATACATACTACGCTACACATTTACTAAAATTCAACAGATGTAAAACTGACGTATAACTTGCAACTAGTTTCCTCGCGGTTATACTGGCTAGAGTAAGATAAAAAAAATATATATAATAATATAAACATCCGAATTGAGGACCTCTTCCTTTTTGAAGTCTGTTATTTATTTGATTTACACGGCTTAAAAAACCAATTACATAAATCAAAAGTAGCTTATATCCTTAAACATCACACTAATAATAGAAAGTCGAAAGTTTGTGAGTGTCTGTGTGTGTGTGTGTGTGTTTCTATGCCAGATAATTTATCCGGAACCCAACAAAGAGAATTACTTACAAGACAATCTCCTTCCAAACATATTGGAAATACTGTTGGAAAAACTTCGTCGTTTGGTCTCCATGCGCCGGAACGGTGAGTCATCCGGTTTTTGTGGAGAATCATGGCCGTGACCTGAAAGTAAATTAAAATGGTTAAGATTAGTGATAAAATAAGTAGCTTTGGTTGATCCAAAGACGTTGACATAGTCCACAGAATTAAATGCCGACCGCTTAACTGGTGTTGCCTGAGGTAGCTGCGCGGTGCGGGAGGGGTGACAGTTGTCACAAGTTGACGAATCACTGAGCTCTCACATGTCGCAACACGGCACCACGTCCCGCACCGCGCTGCTACCTCAGGCAACGTCTCAGTTAAACGGTCGACCTATAGCAAGCTGGCAATATTTGCCGTAGAACCGATGACCGTTGGCCTTAGACATACCGTTGAAAGGACACCGCGAACCGGCAAACGTAAGGTATACGGACAATGGAGTCGCCTCGGCGTTCGCAACTCGAGACGGTATTGTTATCGATTTCTATACAAACCAAGCGAGTCAGATAGAAACTGGAACTTGTTACGATTCTACCTTAGCATAAGCATAAGAAGCCTATAATGTTCCCACTGCTAGGACACATGTCTCCTCTCTTCGAGGGGGCGTGGGCTGTAATCTACCACGCGGGCCCAGTGCGGGATGGTAGATGTCACATGTTTTCGAATTATAGGTTCTACGACATGCCGGTTTCCTTCACCAATTTTAAGCGCAGTGGTGATGAATTAAATACACAGTAAAGCGCTTGCCGGGGTTCGAATTCGAACCCACGACCTTTTTTTTTTGGTGGAAACCTTCAAAACCCGACCTCCGGGGAGGGGAGTGTGGGATGTTTACCTCACTAAAACCACCCCGGTGATCACCATCAGCACATAGGGGTGGTCCCGGTTCCTTTTAAAAGACCAATTCCTCCTTCTCCGAGCAGGATCAGCCCTCTCCCTCTCCCGCTCGGCGGCCTCCTTCTTGACCATCACGGTCTCACAGAAGGAGGCTACCACCGTCCCCGAACCCACGACCTACAACTCGTAAGTCAGGGCCGTTACCACTGGGCCACAATTGCTCTCCACACCCACTACTATTAAATCTCTGCTAAAAATAAGAATTGACTTACTATCATCGTTGGTCGGGCCCCGTGTCTTCACTAGCGCCATCTCTCGCTGTATGAGGTAAACTCGCGCTTTGTCCACTAGCTCGCCGCTATTCTCTATACCTTCTGTTAATTCATCCACCTCTTCCTTTAGCTTACTTAGAATCTGGAAAATTATAAGTAGATAAAATATTAATGTGTTAAGCAAACAAAGTTTTTGTAACTACGGATTCGAAATCGACCGACGAAATAAACATATTTCCCATTTCCATTCAAATATGTACCAAAAATCTTGAAGTTGTTGAACATCGGACGCCACGCAGCGGAAATATTACTTTCAAATAAATTAATCTTGTACCCTTGGAAATAAAAACGAAAACCAATAATAAAAGAATCACTAGTTTTTCAGAACATCAAAGAGGTTAGAGGCACGGAGGTTAGTTTGTTTGTTTTCTACTTTTTCCAATAAAACTCACACCACCAGTTGGCGCCACTTTGACAAGAGGTCTTCTGTTTCGACAATGTCAAATTAGTAGTAAAAGTCCTGTCAAATTAGTCAGCGCCTGACGTAAATTGACGTATTTTTAATAAGCAATTTTTTAATCTCGTCTAAATTGTCTATGGAGTATCTTAATTTGACAGTACTAAACTAATATTTATCTTCTGTCCTTTTCTTAATGAAATAGAAAGAAAAAGATGCCTGAACATAAATTTAGTTTAGTTTGTGAACAACAGAATCGGCGCCATTATTTGAAAAGTAAGAACAAGCGCTCTTTTCATCGTTTCATCTCCCATAAGGGCCATATCATACTAGCGAGTCCAAAGCGAGGCGAGTTCGCAGCGAGCGCACGGCGTAGATATCGTGCTAAACTTTGCCATCAACAATATTAAAAACTCACTTGAAACAAAGAAGGCACATTGGGCTGTAACACGAATCCTGGACACAGCAATAATGAGGTCAGCAGAGGTGTAGGTAGCGATGCTAACTTGGACACGACGCTCGTTACTCGACAGTTAACTATTACTTCCGATTCGAGGAGGACTGCCGTTTTCTTTAGAAGACTGGCTAGTAATGGTCCTGGAAAGAAGGGTCAAATTGCAATAAATAATAGGATTCGTGTATTCCCCTACTGGTGGCAAGAAAGGGAATTGAATAAAATCATTATAATTGAACCAGTCGCTTCATGTAAAATACTGGTATTCAGCTGCATTGTTAGTTGGGAAAAGGCTAGGCAGATGATGATGAATTATAATTGAACCAAAAATTCGAAGACATGTGACATCTGCCCACCCGCACTGGGCCTAGTGTGGTGGATTAAGGCATACTCCCTTTCACCGAGAGGAGGCCTGTGTCCCCGCAGTGGGAACATTGAAGGGGGGTTATGTAAAATTTAATTTATTCCCATTTATCCCACTCAGCATTTCAGTGGGACGAATGGGAATATATCGAATACATGATAGGACTTCGCGAAATGCAAAAAATATAGTTAAGCCAATGATTGTTACTTTTGTGACATTACACCTAAGGTTCAAATTGCAATAAATAATAGAACCTCGTGAAATGGGTAAAATATAGCTTGATTGTCATTACGTTGTTACGTTTTTAAACAATCTTATGATGTGGAATATATTATAATTGTTAAAGTATGAGGCCCAAACCACGAATTCTCAAACGACAGTTAATTTTAAGAAGTTTTTTAAGTATTGTCACTTAACCTCTCGAATGTCTTATGTTACACAGTCCGACATAAGCAATTGTCTTTCTATTGTGTCTCTAATTACGACAATCAAAGAGTTAATATGATAGTAACAGCGTGTGATTTGAAGGCAACATAAAATTGAGGTTCCTTAAAGGTTCTACCGCTCTATTCAAGTCCTCTCTAGTTGCTTGAGTGAAGGAAGAGAGAGTGCGCCAGGTGCGCCTGTGTGTGCGCAAACACTTGTGCACTGTAATATCTCCCGTGCCGAAGGCTGAGCCGGGACGCTTCATATTACTACACTTTTATTTTACTTGCAAAATTAATCGATATCTAAAAAATGTCGACACTTACCGATTATAGATTCGGCACTAGCCCTCCAGCTCCTAATCAAAGGCACTTCCCCTTCATACTCTCTCTCTTGCTTCGCAAAACTCCTCCTAAACAACTCTTCGGCAAAGCCTTCATCTCCATCCACATCTTTGTATATTTTAAAGCTCTCATAACCACTACTTTCACCCGTAGACGTCAAAGAATCATGTTCCTTTCCTTCATTCACTATCTCGGTCTTTACTTCACTCTCTGGCTCATTCAATTGTTCATTCAGAGATGTCAAACTATGTTGTTCCTTTTCTGAACTATCGCTGGTTTTTGTTTCATATCCACTGGTGCATGATATCAGGCTGTCCTGCTCTTTCGTTAGCGGGACTATGTCCGTCTCTTTCGTGTTGTTGTTGGTCTCTCTCTTCGGGCTTGTTATGCTGTCGTATCGAGAGCTCCAGTTGCTGCAGGCTAGGACGCGGGAAACTATTTCGAATCTTGAGTCGCAGATGTAGGCGTGGTAGTTACCGTAGAGTGTGTCGTTGGGGTTCTAGAAGGGGACAAAAGATATGTTTTATTGAAATTGACTTTATCTTCAGGTGGCTCGCTGCAATATTAAGCTTTCAAGAAATCATGAGTCACTCCCTCCCTTTCACGGAGAGGATGTCAGTCGCCCAGCAGTGGGATCGTTATAGGCTGATATCATCACGATACAATGCAGACAAATTAAATGAATGAAAAAAAAAATATTATATTTTTACATCACCTTGCTATATTTTTACACCACATTGGATGTATTCAGATGGCCTTATTTATACGAAAACTCAAAGCATTTATTTCAATATTGCGGTTTCACCCGCATAAGTGTCGAACCCGTGGGAATATCGAGAAAAAACTATCCTATTTCCTTCCCCGGGATGCAATCTATCTCTTTGCCAAATTTTATCGAAATCCGTTCCGTGGTTTAGGCGTGATAAGGTAACATACAGACAGACAGAGTTACTTTCGAATTTATAATACTAGTCTATATATATAAAATGGTAAACTGACTGATTGTTGATATATCAACGCACAGTCTAAACCGCTGCTCCTAGAGACATGAAATTTGGAGGGTGTGTTCTTTGTGAAGAGTAGGTATCCACTAAGAAAGGATTTTTCGAAATTCCACCCCTAAGAGGGTGAAATTTCACGCGGACGAAGTCGCGGGCAGAAGCTAGTATGTAATAAACTAATTATGTGCCCATGTAGGTTTATGTGAAATAAAATATTTTGTTTTTCTTACCCCGTAATTAACTTTAAGTTCATGGACTAGATGGCTCATCGCGATGTCGTCGTGCACTCCGTTCAACCGTCTGTCGTGCTCACTCTTCAGGTCGAGCACGCGTCGACCGCTTAGAGCGAGCTCGTCTACCCATTGCTTTGTCTGTAAGGAACATCGTAATTTGATTTATTTATTTCATAAGTACAGCAACAGCATAATACTATCCCCCTTACTAATAAACGTTGAATAGCGTCGGTACAGTTGCAAAACGCTTTGTCTTCTTCTTTCGAAAGTCAAATTACTGACGACTGAAAGAGAGAAACTAGTGTGTAACTATTCATCTATCTTTAAACAGTATTTAAAGCAAGAAATATAAACAATGGCAAAATAAGACTAAGGTCAAACCAAAATGACGGCACGGTTGGCGCAGTGGTTAAGCGATTGACCGCTGCGCTGCGTGTCGCGGGTTCGATTCCCGCACGGAACAAATATTTGTATGACCTACAAATAGTTGTTCCGGGTCTGGCTGGTTGTGTATGTGAGTTTAAATGTTTGTAAACGCACCCACAACACAGGAGAAATTCATAGTGTGAAGCAAAGTTAAAAAAAAAATGCCAGGTAAAGAAATGGTCTAATTCAAATAAATACTTGATTACGACACTTTTAAAACACACACTTATATGGGGTATATCCGTTTTACCCACTGATGTATCCCACTCTGTTTGTCCTGGGCATGGTTGGCTATAATCAATTGCATGTCCGACGGGAATTTACGCTGGTTGCCTACATGGTGAAGGTGCTTCGTGGAGTGGAGAGTAACCCGGGAGTATTGCAGCGCTTGAGTCTGTGTGTGCCTGACCGCTACGTTTGGAGGCGGCGCAGCCCGCCACTGCTACTGGTACCTACAGCCAGAACTAACCTGCTTGCCAAGGCACCCCTTACCAGAGCTATTCGTACCATCAACGACCTTCAAACTCAGATTGATGTGTTTACATGTTGTGTGAGTGAATTCGCAAGGGTATTACTATTTATATTATGCTACAAGCAAAATAATACTTAATTTTTTCTTTAAACTGTAAGTAAAGTATGATTGTGTTTATATGTATGTGTATACTATGTTTTTGTGATTTTAATGGTGTAATAATTTAATAATGTTGTTAGTTTTAATTTTTTATAATTTAATTATTGTAAATATGTAGCTTAGGTTATTAGTTTAAGTTCTTAACTGTCGCATTAGGGTAAAACCCTGTAATGGTAGTTTAAGCTGTTATAAATAAATAAATAAATAATATAAAATAAAATATTTTATTCTAAAATGAATTATAACTAGCAAAGCTTGCCAGCAGTATGTTTGCGTCATAGAAATAGTCAGAAAATTAATATATTAAATTATACTATGACATAAAAATCGTTTAGAAAAACGCCAAGCACAAAATATAAACAAATTTTATACCATCTCCATAGGCCTCGAACAACACCTGGGCGAAAGCCCCAAGTACGCGATGGCAGCATCTCTATAGGGCTCCGGATCAGCGATCCCATGCCTGGAGGAGACCATGAGGTGGTGGCCGTTGAGGAGGTGCTTGAACACCAGGTCTACCATCACATCCTCGCAGTTCAGGTCGATGAGGGTCTCCATTAGGGCCAGGGAGACTAGGGACAGCTGGAATGTGAGGGTTTATAAATTAGATTTTTTGTTACAACAATAAAGACGGCGATGTCAAGTTATTTAATACATTCATTCAATAGTCTCTTTTAGAGGGGCCCGTGACTAAATAATAACAGCCGAACAGGTCGATGGATCAGGTTAAGCTACGCTTACCGCGGTTGGTCTGTGGATGGGTGACCTTTACATACCGAGACTCCTCCGTGCCTCGGAAAGCACGTAAGCCGTTGGTCCCGGCTGTCATTCGTGAATCTTTGACAGTCGTAACGGGTAGTCCGAAATTCTGACAACCAGTCTTATCAAGGGGTATCGTATTACCCAATAACTAGGTTAGACTGGAAGGCGACTCCAACATAGTTAGGAAAAGGCTAGGCAGATGATGATTCAATAGTCTCCTAGTATTACATTTTATGAGAGAATGTGACTAACCTGAGAGTTCCCCTCAAGTCTTCTCAGCAGTATATCCACGACTCTGACGCCGTCATATTCATACAAAAAATACACAAAAGCAGGCACAGTTCCTTATAATCGACAGCGTCCCTACCAAGTAACCTGGTCGACGCCCGTTGCAAACTATGGCGGGATATCTTTCCTCCACCTACTCACTAACTCCCACTAAACGAACATCTTCATGCAGGGTGTAACCTTCCGTGGTCCACTTGGAAGACCCTGAACCATCTCCGAACCCAAGTGGGAAGGTGTAAGTCGAACCTCGGAAAGTTGGGCTACCTCGACGGAATGGTCCTACCCTCTGTGCCCCAAAACATGCAGCCCAAGTGACCTCAGCGCTGCCACCGATAACGCCGTGGAAGTGACGAAGTTTTGGGCCAACAAAGGACAATGCTCATGGATGTATGGAATCCCGTACCATGCTGCATCAAAGTCAAACTTTGTTTTTTATAGATTACACTTATCATATTAACTCCTACAAAAGTTCTTTTTGTAAACAAAACCCGGGTTTCGGATATTTTCAAACAAATCGAAATAACCTAAAAACTAGTTGCTTTATTTTGTTTGAGATATCATACACGAACGGCCATTATTGCTCTAAAAAACAGCCTATTCTATTCTAGTTATTTTTAATTAATGTAGAATCGACAAAGTATAATTTTTTACATGTTTTTTGACAGACATCATAGCAATTTCAAAATTCATGGTCGTATCATATCATTTGAAACGGAACGTCATTTAAAGGGAATAAAACAATATCAATACTTTTTTACTTTAAATTAAATTCCCTGTTCAAAAATGAAATCATGAGACTTTTTGGTACGACTTTTGGTCATTCTCTTTTGTATAACTGTCGTGCCAGCTACACAAAAAAGAAGAATATGTTGTAGAAGTGTAGGTACTAACCTGAGAGTTCCCTTCAAGTCTTCTCAGCAGAACATCGACGATTCTGACGCCGTCATACTCATACACGAACAGGAAGTGTAGCACGGCCCGCAGCAGGCCCCGGCGCGTCACACAGCGCAGGAGCAGCTCTAGGTAGGCCATGGCCGCGGCCTGCTCGCCAGCACCACTCTGCAATGGCGCCGCTTTCGTCTATGGCATGTTTGGCGTTAGTAGGCTTTGTTTATACAGGACGTGTAGCGGTTGAGTGACAGTTTTTTTGGGAGAAGGTAAGGTAAAATAAATGGATGAGAAATTAGGAACGGAATAGATTCGGAGAGTTTAGCCTGAGGTGAACTTATATGGTGGGTAATTTCAAAAATATTCTGTTTCGGCTTTTAATTAATTGGGTAGTGCCTTTCCGGACACTGTGAAACCGATTCTTACAAAGTAAGATATCTACCAGATATACAGGGTTATTGGTAAAACATTAAAAACCTCTTAAGAGGTCATTGCACTTATCGCTATGAACAACTTTTACTATGGGACCAAACCTGAAATCGCGAAAAAAATCAGCTTGTTCCCTACATTTTGACGAGCTATACGAACATAAATGTAGGGAACAGCAGATTTTTTTTCGCGATCAGGTTTGGTCCCATAGTAAAAGTTGTTCATAATGATGATCTCTTAAGAGGTTGTTAATGTTTTACCAATAACCCTGCATAAGGTCAAATTAAATTAGCTAGCGAAACTCTACAGGCGTGATCGATATCTAAACACGCTAAAATAAAACATTCGATTTTTTTTGGGGGTCAACGAACTTTTTATCGTATTTAGATATCCACTCATCACTTCTGTGAAGTTTACACATAAAAAAACGTTTTTTTTTAAACTGATATTTCAAGTGACTGCACTAACTGCGGTCTATAAAGCTTAGAATACACATGCCTGTAACTCTTTGTTTCTTCTTCTTCTTTGTTTTAACATGTTTAGATATCGACACCCATCACGTCTGCGGAGTTTCGCTAATTTTATTTGACCCTGTATAGCAGTATTTAAAAATAGGTTTTTATATTTTTTTTTTATTTTAGTTTTTTTGGCTACCAATCAGGTGTGCAGAAGGCACATTGTAGTTTTTGTTTTTTTTTTATATAGAGACAATGTTTAGTAGTTATTTAAGTGCTGGCTAACTGGAAAAGATGTTAGAATTTTAAAACAAAAGAAATTCGAGTCAAATTCAAGAACAAACATAAAAAAAAAGTTTTTGGGTTAAATACTACCACCAAAAATGGAGGAATTTAATCGATTCATTGCTGCCACATATTCACAAAATACCGTCATAAATAAATAAAACCTAAAATGATTTTCATAAAATAAAATATTGCCACAACAAAAAAGCAAAAAAAAAAAAAAAATACACTCGCGACACATCTCGTGTCACCCTTCACCAAACGTGACACAGTATGTCGTGTCCAGGAATGAATCGATCAATGGATGGTTACCGTCACTAAACCGCCGTCGGCATGGCCCAACCGGTGCGTCCCGCGTGCAATGACAAGCCCACTAACCTGATGTTATGCCGTAGAACATGGTCTTATGTCTATGGTTAAGCACATTCCAGAATGTTTAGGCAAGAAAGGGGATTTTCATATGGAGCCTGGCATACCTACTGTCGCGCCATTTTGATTTTTTTCAAAATGGCTGCCGCGCCTTTAATCTATATAAATAGATAGCTACATGAATGCAAACAGAAAACATAATAATACCACGTCACGTGATCAACTTTGAACGTTAAAATCTCGGAAACGTGACAATACGGGGATGATCCTATTATGTTTTCTGTTTGCTTTGATGTCAGCTACCGATTTATATAGGTTTCATGCGCGGCCGCCATTTTGAAAAAGTAAACAAAATGGCGGACAGTAGGTATGCCACGGACCTTCAAAGCTCTATAATGCACAATCACTGGTTTCTAAAAGAACAGACCAGTCTCTGATCAGTAAATCTGCCTCCGTAAGTAATCAATGAGTGCATCAGTAAATAATCTCATGTTAAATACCAAAGCCGTTGTCATTGGTTGAAAGTTTAGATCAAGCATACTTAATCAAAGGTTGTGAGCAATAACAAAAGCAAATTAAATCATTTGACATGAGATTAGGCTTTTTAAAACCAGCGATTGTGCATTCAGAATGAAAACCGCGATAGTTATGAGGGCAGTTTTAAATTCCTGGAATGTACTTTAATCAATGAATAAAAATGTGTTGCAACTTGTTGTGAAGTTAATGGAAAATATGTATTCATACTTGCACTGTTTGAGAATACAGTGTAACCATGAATTCAGTCATGATCCTAGACCCGCGTAGAAATTTATTGTAGGTTATAAAAAAAAAACTGCTGTTTCATACAAAAGTACAATAAATACGCGGTCAAAATTTATGGAACAGTTAATTTTTATTAAAAACCGTCGAAGAAATTTCAACGCAGAGGGTCCACAATTATGTACTGAATCTATGGTTGCACGTTGATATCCCTGCCACCCTTGTATATATTTTGTCTTTATGTTATAGATGTATGAGGAACAGGTTGTAAAGTTCACTCAACCCCCATAGAAAAGGGAGGATCCTTCGACCAGACGGGTGTTGTGTCTGACAACTGCCCGATGATTCATGTCGGGTCGTTGTATATATGCTAGTTGCGCGGTAAACTCTGCTTGCGAGATGCAGGATTTTGTGTGACGTCAGAATGACGCGTAGTTCGCATGTGGCGCATGTGATAAAAGATTTTGAGAACCATTTCAAATTGTTGACTTCACATACTAAGTAGAACTCAAGTCATAACACATTTTATAACCACATAAAATCAAAAATGTCATTCCGCCTTCGTCACACTTCAAGTATTTTAAAACTTGATTATGATGATTATGAAACAAACACAAGGTTATATGAACACGGTACACAAGATGCCAATTAATATAATATAAATAAATATACATAATACTTTTACCTCACACTGCCTTTGACGAAATTATAACATAAATATGAAAAAAAAAAATGCATACAATTTTGAATTATTGAATTCAGAACATAACATTTAACAACACATTTTTTACATTTCCATTATGTCGCTCGTGGATCCACGAGCCACATAATGGCTTTTTAATTGTTTCTGTAATTACGGCATTCATAAACTAGCAATGTCTCACACTTCACAAGTAATTTTGTGACTAAACGTCTAATCAATTATAATAGAAAAATAATTCTGTACAAGAATATATTTTATACAAATCTATTCCTAGTTATTCTCACCTGCCAGAACTGAAAGAAACACTGTATAGTTAGTAATAATAACGTTATTAGCGTGTTATAATGTCGACACAATCTTTGTTGAAAAATTAGAAGTTTAGTGCAATCTGATTTTGTTTTATTAGGTACTTTCGCGTGTTTATACATTTCTACAGAACATAATTTCGTAATAAAAAATTATAATAGCATTACTTCAAGTAATATATGTAATAATAAATAACTTTTTATAAAATATGATGATTTATGCAAAATTCGTTAAAATGCAGCTAGGATTTTGCTATGGACACATATTTACTCATTCATTTTGTACACACAACGAAACAGTTTTGTGAGCAAGCTACTTAAGATGGCTTAAAAGACAAATGATTTTATTCCTGTAAGTAGGTTTGTACAAACACATTTACATGTCAATCATATTTTAAAAATTAGATAAGGTCGGAGTTTCCTATCTGACTACTCTGAAAAAAAAAGGCCGAAACAAACTCAGAAGGTCAGTCTCTTTTAAAGTTTAGACACATCTTGGTCGAATCATTTGAAGACCATGTAGGTTGACGTCTGAAATGGTTTTTTGAAGAAAAAACCACACAGCAATCTGTGTGGTTAGTAGGCCTGTCCAGTCAGTGCACGCATTTGTCAGTAATCGTGCAGCTCAACTCAAAACTTAAAGAGCTCAACGATTCATATATTTCTAGTTAATCACTAGCCACCTTACCTTACCTTTGGGTTCTGATGTGAGTTTTAATTTGTAATTACACACGACCGGCTAATTCCGTGAATTTTCATCGTCTGCATAATATATTAGTATGCACAACAAGACACGACATGTACGATTCGATTACAAACGGGTACAGATCATCATTCTCCTGCCTTTATCCCAATTTATTTGTGGTCTTTTTCTTCCATACTTCTCTAATATTCGTAATCTCGACAGTCACCGAAACGGCTACAGATAACTTTCAAAATGATACACGCATATCTATTCCACTGTGTGTACAAAACAGTTAAATTTGTCTATTGTCCATAACAAAACCCAGTTGAAACAAGTCACATACGCAACGCATACAATGGCTCACTCATTCCACAACCGGTATGTATGAAGTATTTACCTGTAGGAGTGCGGGGCCCATGACTGGGACCAGGAAGCCTTGGTAGAGTAAGTCTAGTAGGTGCTTCTTTATTGCGGGGTGGGCCACCTGGGGAGAAAAGTAGATTTTTTTAATTATTTGGATAATAATTTGATGGTATTGTTTTAAAACATATTCTATTTTCGACGTGTAAAAGAAATTTTTTGAACCAATTCACAGAAATGAATAACATTTGTCTTTTATCGTGTTAGCAATGATTTATGTTAGGAAGTTAAGTTCTAACTTAACTACCTCATGACTAGGCATAGGAAATCCTATGTGAGGTCTATATTGGGATAGCCATCTGAAATATTACCAAAGGACGAAATATTAATAATTGACCCACTTCAGGGTAAAGGCCTCTTCTGGTATATAAAAGGCACGGGAATTGATCACCACGCGTGCTCGTTGCAAGTTTGTAAATTAAGATTTATAAATAACTAGCAGCGCCCCGCGGTTTCACCCGCGTAAGTTTCGATCCCGTGGGAATATCGGGATAAAAAGTATCCTATGTGTTAATGCAGGAAATGGTCTATCTATGTGCCAATTTTCATCCAAATCTGTACAACGGTTTACGCGTGATTGAGTAACAAACATCCAAACATCTTCACAAACTTTCACATTTATAATATTAGTAGGATTTTTACTAGCCGAATTCTTATGTTATAGTTTACCTTGTCAATGGTTCGTACAAAATCATTTGAAAAAAGTTTTTTGAAACATTAAAAAACTTATTTAGAACCTCTAGCTTGAGAAGTGTTTTAGTATCGTAGCTTTCTGGCTATCACATCACTTTAAGAGTAAACTAGTCACGAGCTCGAACTCACTGGTGGTCATGGCCAAAAAGCACGCTGTCTCACCTGGCTTCGTGTCCGACAGAGCTATTATCAGTGATAAGCAGTTAGACGCTAGTCTACACGAACAACGTCTAGTTCTCACGCACAGAAACACCGTTCCGCATTGATAGGCGCGTAAAAAAATTCGAAAAGTGCTTCGGAAAATCGAGTTTTGTGAAAAACCCACTGCATAAATCAATTACAAATAAAGTTTATTGAACTCTTCGATAACTGAGCTTTGTCGGTACGGACTTGGTTTTGAAGATTTTACAGTTCTTTTATTACTTATTTACACCCAAAGTTACGTTAAAAATAGCAAGAAAAACTAATCTTTGTTGGCTCATAACTTTTTAACGGCTTTTTTTTTACTATTCTGTTTCCGTACAGATAAAAATTATAATAAGTCAAAACGATATCATGTTTAACTTTGGATGCACAATGTCAAACAGTGGAGTAATACTCTCCCGAAATTTGTATGAAAAAAATATCGACTAGTGGCACCTTAATAGTGGTACATAGTTTACCTGCGCCACAGCATTACAGAACTCCAGCGAATCAATAAACAGCGTCAGTTTATGTACATGGTTGACATCGTCGGGCGTCAGGCGGTGGATCTTGTCGCTTAGTGTTCGAGGCAGAAGGGAGTAAAGACCGCTTAGACCTGTGGAGGGAAATAGACGGTATAAGCAACGATGTAGAGATGAATTTTGTTTGTCTGTGGCTTAATTACTGAAGGGCAATTCCCCTATTTTAAGCGTATTCTACATGTTCGACAAGTTTTTGACATTGATTGTCGTGGAGATGATATTGAGACTAGATTATAAACATTTTTATTTATTCTCATTTCATTGTAGTGTTGTAGATGTGCGACTAATCGTTTTATACCGAGACCACTCCGTGCCCCGGAAAGCTCGCTAAGCTGTCAATGTCATTCGTTGATCTTTGACATCATTTCGGATAGTCAGAAACCTGAAAGTCTATCAAACAGCCTTACTTACCAAGAGGTCTTGGTTGCGGAAGTCATATAGGCAGTCGCTTCATGTAAATTACTGGTATTCAGCTGTATCATTTTAGACTAAAAGCCGTCCTTAATATAGTTGGAAAAAGGCTAGGCAGATAATGGAGAATGGTCTAGAACTATAACTGACCTGTAGCCAGTACAGGACAAGTGTTCCCGGACAGCATAAAGTCGGCAAGCTGCGCACAGCGGGCTGACATCTTAGCGCACAGCAGTAACGCGTCGCGCGCGGCTGAACCTGTGCTGCCCTCGCGGTGTACTGATGACAGCAGGAGGCGGACTAATAGGAATCTGGAAATGAGGTAAAGTTAGTTCTAAAAAGCTATGAAAATATTGCAGCAAAATGTCGATCCTCTATGAAAATTTCACATCAAAATAATTCTTGTAAATAGGGTGTTCGTATGTCATGAAATCCTGCAAACACATAACATAACATTCTTTTGTTATGTGGCAAATCAGAAAGAAAATCTCAATCTTACTTTTCGGAAATAAGTTTCAATTTAGAATTAGATGTTTTATGTAACTTGTAGTCAGACGCGATTGACACACGCACGCACGTGCATACGTATAATGCGTACATGGGCTGGCAAAATGTGGGTGTACTATAACCGTTCGGGGAAAAAAGGCGCAAGTGTATTATCCGACTTCGACCTTATTCATAACGTAGTGGATATTTAATTAACTATATAAGGTCTATTCAAATTTGCGTCTAATTGATGGTATTTAAATTTAAACAAATATGAACTTTATTTTAGTGGTACTTAATTAAGTTGATTTCAGAGTGATTAGCACCATAAAAAAAATATATAAAATTGTTTGAAGTTGTAGCGTAAACTGAACTTTATTGTGTAGTAATTATAGTTTTTTTTTCCATAAACTCATATTTGTTTACATGTTTGGCAAATTAAACGCGAACACAGATTAGCTGATCCGGCGAACTTCATCCTTCCATCGAAATCAGTCAATCCATCGAGATATCATCAAAACAGCTTTTCCATACAACATGTATGAGAAAATCAATTATCTTTTTTTTTCGTGAATTGTTCCCGTGTTTTAATAGTTATTCTGCTATTGGGGCGGAGACAAATCCAACAAATCAAGATCATAAAAATCGGTCCAGCCGTTCTTGTGTTATAAATGGTGTTTAGTTCACCGACAACTTTTTTTTAACTATCATCATCATCTTCCTGCTCATAGCCCACTTTTTTTTATTTATATAGAAGATTATTTTCAACTTACTCAGCCTGCGACCCTTTATGCGTGTGCGTCGTTAGGAAGAACAGATCAAGGAACTTAATATTCTGCATCAACGCCACGCACAGCTGGTTGAGGACTATCACGAGCTGGCCTGAAACAGATACATGAACAAATATTAGAATTATTACTAACTTAGATTATTGTGATTATTGACTTCGATTTATTTTTCCCAAAAATGTTCCTTAAAATAATCATGGTAGGCAATGGCGCCGATTCTGTTGTTCACAAACTAAACTAAATTTAAGTTCAGTGCATCTTTTTCTTTCTATTTCATTAAGAAAAGGACAGAAGATAAATATTAGTTTAGCCCTGTCAAATTAAGATACTCCATAGACAATTTAGACGAGATTAAAAAATTGGCTATTAAAAATACGTCAATTTGCGTCAGGCGCTGACTAATTTGACAGGACTAAACTAATATTTATCTTCTGTCCTTTTCTTAATGAAATAGAAAGAAAAAGATGCCTGAACTTAAATTTAGTTTAGTTTGTGAACAACAGAATCGGCGCCAATATACTTACTCACGAATACACATAAAAGTGGTCCTATATGATAATTTTCATAATCAGGATTGGCTTCCAGTCTAACCGGATGCAGCTGAATACAAGTATTTTACATGAAGCGACTGCCTGTTCGACCTCCACAACCCAGTTACTGGTTAATACAATGCCTGAGGGGGGGGGGTCGGTCGGTCGGTATGTAAAGATGGTGACCCATCCACGCCTGACCGCGACAACCCGCTGTTATTACTTAGCCACGAGCCCCTCTGTTTTAGATTTCAGTGGGAAAAAAGCTAGGAGAGACATATTATCATAATTTTTATCTCTTTTGAAATGATAATGGTATATTTTTAAGTAGTTAACGTAAACTTTATCTGCATAATTTCTCTGCACAAATTATCTGCAGAATTCGCCCAACTGCTGATAGAGCGAGATATTTTAGCAAAATGGTGTTATCAGCAACCGGATGGTCAATTCAACGTAATGCCATATGTTCAACCATTTTATTTGGACTATAAAGGTTATTTTTCAAGTCTATTTTTTGTTACAGTAGCTTCGCCCCCTCTTTATAGTACTTAGTATTTTTATATTGGAGAGGCGGACGCCCTGAGAGGACATATTATAGTGACCTAATTGGTGATGTTCTTCAGAAAGGTCAGGGCCGTAGTACTCACAACAGGCGTGCGTGTATGACCAGTACCCTAATTGATAATCCATTGCTTCATATGTTCGAAAAATGTGTCTGCTCAACAACGTAAATAACGCAATGAATGTTGTTGAACTGTCAAAATGAAACCCATTGCTACTGATAGTGTGTTACGCTATTACCCCGCTGATGTATGAATGTAAACGAGGCAAAAGGAGAATGTAAAGATCGTACCAGGTGGCGTTTTGTAGTTTCTGTCTAACCCTATGGGAAGAAGGCGTGAGTTTATGTATGTAAAGTCTATACAAACTTATGTTTAAAATTAATATTGGTTAAACAAGAAGCACAGAACCGGTCGAAGTGGAAGTGCTTGGGGGAGGCCTATGTCCAGCAGTGGACGTCTTTTGGCTGAAATGATGAAACAAATATCAACTTTATTTTAATGGTGATTAAGTTGATTTCAGCACTATTGAAAAAGTTATAAAAATGTTTGAAGTTGTAGCGTAAACTGAACTTTATTATGTAGGGTTTAAAGTTATTTTTCCACAAACTCATATTTGTTTACATTTTTGGCAAATAAATAGCGATTGCAGATTATGTATTTTTATATTATTAAACAAAATAATAATAAACCACTTATTTTCAGGTAAGCAAAATTGATAATCAGATTGGCAATCCGGTTAAGTAGTTATATTATCTTCATGGGAGTGGCGGTTATCAGTTACAGTTACGTAAACAGATGTTTATCTACACAAGTGAAAGATATAGGCATTCCGGAGATAAAATTACTCATCTAACAAAATATCTAAAGAAACTGGGTTTAAGAAGAAGAATACACCAACTTCATGTAAGATTATTCTTTAACAGTTGGATCAATTTAAAAATATATCTTTGGCGGAAACATAAATAGATTTATTTATTTATACAACGTTATTTTTAGTATATGCGAAACCTGATTATAGTTTCTTCAGATTAAGTAACTGAATCGATTCCAATCATTTTTACCCCATGTTATATTTTGTCCCAAAATTTTTAAAAAGCTTAAAAGTTGGACACCAAGCGACACTAAGTAGGTTATCCAATCTCCGCGCCGAACGATTAGGTTAGGTAAGGTTTTGCCCGTGGTTTTTGCGTCGGGGGATAAAAATAAATGCGATCGAAAACTAGATAAAGGGTGCGCCTTTATGTGACGATAATATCGTGGACGTCCACGTCACGGCTACACTATAAAACAGGAAAGTAAAATGTATGGATATATAGGGTGACTGGTAATTAGTGACCGATACTTAAACACGTGATTTTACTCATCATTATGAACAACTTTTACTATGGGACCAATACTGAAATCGCGAAAAAAAAATCAGCTGTTCCCTACATTTATGTTCGTCTAACTCGTCAAAATGTAGAGAACAGCTGTTTTTTTTTTCACGATTTCATGTTTGGTCCCATAGTAAAAGTTGTTCATAATGATGAGTAAAATCACGTGTTTAAGTATCGGTCACTAATTACCAGTCACCCTATATAATATATGAAGACGCCTTTAACCGTCCTCGATGACGTGCACGTATTTCCATACATTTGATAGACGTGGACGTCCACGATGATAACGTGACGTCAGAAATGATCAAAGCGCAAAATGGGTCCGAAATCCGTAATACGTTTTGGAGGAAAGACGCCTGACCCGAAGCTTCGAAGGTCCTCAGAACTGTGGATCAGGATTATGCCTAAAAAGTACTTACTCTCAAGATTAGGCGGAGGTAGCTCATTACGGAACCCGCTCAGCAACTTCAGTAGCGGTCTCAAAAAGGGCTCCGCTGCTATCACCTGTAAAAACAAATTGCAATAGCGTCAGGAGTGGTTTCATGAAACAAATATCCATTACTCCTCTTTCTGTGGTTGTATTAAAAGGAATCAAGGAATCATAACCATGTCTCTCATAGACGCCGTTGTAGGTTCAAATCCGGGAAAGTTTTTAATTCATATAATTATGTACAGAAATTAAGCTACCCGAAACTTTCAAATTTTCCCAATCAACTTTGAACCTTAAGGTTTACCGATAAAGTTGAAAATCGATTAAAGAAATTTGACAGATTGTAGTAGCTTGATGTGCTGACGTCTGTGCTTTCTAAATTTATCAATGACATCAGTGAAGGAAAACATCGTGAGGAAACCAGGACTTATCAGGACTTAACAACTAATTTTAAGTTTTTTATTTTTAATTAATTAAGTTGAAGAGTTTATTTGTTTGTTTTAACGCGCTTATCTCTAGAACTACCAGTCTAATCTAATTTAGTCCAACAAGCTTGTATTGTCTCACTGCAGGACAAAGGTCTCCCTCGGATTACCAGTCGGTTTTTAAAAATCTTTTTGCATTTGATAGCCCATTTCTTGAGGAAGGCTATAGGCTACCAAACATCACGCCAGGACCCTAAGGAGCCGAGCAAAAACAAGGACAGGCGATGCGATGCGACGGGGTGAGTCGGGGGAACAAGATATTTCACGCGGACGAAGTTGCGGGCAGAAGGTAGTAATCCATACTAATATTTTAAATGCGAAAGTGTATCTCTCTGTCTGTTACCTCTTCACGCTTAAACCGCTGAACCGATTTAGATGTTTGGTATAGATATAGTTTGAGTCCCGGGAAAGGACATAGAAAACTTTTTATCCCGATATTCCCACGGGATCGACACTTATGCGGGTGAAACCGCGGGGCGCTGCTAGTCAAATTATAAGTCTGACAAGTATCCCTTATAATTTGGTTTTATTATTACAAAACCAACCAATCAAAGACTGAAGAATGATGAATCCAAGTTAGCCTGTTCTCCCAATGAGCATAATCATTGTGAAATATTCTTTGTTTGCTGTCCAAAATAAATAAATACAAATAATCCCTATAAATATGCGATACACTAAGCTAGTTTATATCTAATGACGGGTTTTACTGAAGATTTATCAATTAGATACCTGATGTTATCGATAGTACGTAGTAACAGTATATTTACCTGCGTGCTATAATGACTGATAAGATTCCCGAATAACTTGAGTTGTTCCAAACGCACTGCATTCTCGTATCTGTAACAAAACGATGTTTTACATATTATAATTTTTTTTATTACAAGTTCTAAACTAAACGTAAATGGCTAGAGTAATATTTTTGGACTAGTAACGCAACTAGTCCAAGAGCTAGGTTAAAAAGGGGGGTTTAAAAAGGGGGGGGGGGGGGGGGCTTTTTAAAAAGTAATGCCAAAGACATACAAATGGGCACTTCCTTGATTGGCTAAACGATGGCACGGATAGAGAAAAAAAAAACTTTTACGCCTCTCTGTCTAGTAACCTATTACCAGGGACTTGAAAACGAAATGAATTTCGTTCCGTTACCATTAATTTTATCGTATAACGTTCCAAAATTTGTAACTATACTAAAACCTAAAAATATCAATAACGTTACAAAAAAAACGTAGAATATCTATTTACTTATTTAATACTTCAAACACATAAACGTACAGAGGCGGACTAAATGCCAGAGGCATTCTCTACCAGTCAACCTTTGGGTGATGCAGACAAAAAGTAGTAGATGCAATCATGAACATTGAGGAATAAATATTTTAAACATAAAGATAGGTACTATAATATAATTTTCGGAGAACAATATTATAAGAGTAACGTTATAGGTATCAGTAACATTAAGCCTTATTTCCGAGGCACGGAGGGTCTCCGTATGTAAAGATGGTCACCCATCGACAGAAAAACCGCGGCAAGCGTAGCTGAACCTGATCGATCGACCTGTGCGGTTGTTATTATTTAGCTACGGGCCCCTTAATGTCCATTACGAACTCACGGTTTGTGCAAACTCATTAATTACAGTTCGTCATCTATTGCTTTTCATACCTGACTTTGCAATCAATAATAAAATCTGATAACAGATTAATAGAGTCCACACAGTGACTAATTAACTGTGATAAGAATCCGCAATGACGGCAACAGATCTGATTTATCAAACTGTTTCAAGTTAATTTAATCTGAAGAGTGTTTGATTAATAATAATATTGTGGGTTAATATTATTAGGTTGTTTATCCACGGTAGGTTACTGGTAACCGGTATGTGTGTAGATTGTGAGTTGATAATGGAAAAATAACGTGTGAAGATTTAGGTAGATAGGCTTCCTAAAAGTCAATGATAAATGATTTTGACGTGACAACGTCTTAAATTAGGTTGCGGCTGGGAGTCACTTATGAAAAAGTGTAACGCTCGGTAACGTTACGATGAGTCACCGAACGAGAGAGAGAAAGACGTTGTCACGTAAAATCTTCGCCCGTAAAACCGACTTTACAGGCAACCATTTTTTTTTTTTTCATTATCCACTGAAGGGAATCTGAACGGCTACTCAATCTGAACTTGCATTGCGGTATGGACTCAAAATGGCAACTGAGAAGCAGGAACTAACGCCAGAACTGTCCAACGCAAGTAGGAATTTGTATAGCATAATCTGCCTATAATAGATATATATAGAGGTGCCCGGGCCGTGGCTAAATAATAACAGCCGCACAGGTCGATCGATCAGGTTAAGCTACGCTTGCCGCGGTTGGTCTGTGGATGGGTGACCAGCTTTACATACCGTTAAGCCGTTGCGTTAAGCGCGTTGGTCCCGGCTGTCATTCGTGGATCTTTGACAGTCGTTACGGATAGTCAGAAGCCTGAAAGTCTGACAACCAGTCTTACCAAGGGGTATCGTATTACCCAGTAACTGAGTTGTGGAGGTCAGATAGGCAGTCGCTCCATGTAAAATACTGGTATTCAGCTGCATCCGGTTAGACTGGAAGCCGACCCCAACATAGTTGGGAAAAGGCTAGGCAGATGATGATGAATCAGCCTATAATGTTCCCACTGCTGGGACACAGGCCTCCCCTCGGTGAGAGGTTGTTAGCCGTAATGCACCACGCGGGCCCAGTGCGGGATGGTAGATGACACATGTCTATGAATGTTTGGTTCTAATAGGACATGCCACATGCCGGTTTCCTGACAATGTTTTCCTTCACCGTTTTGAGAGCAGTGGTGGTGAAATAATTTACACAAAGTAAACCGCCTGTCTGGGTTCAAGCAAGTCGCGGCCGTTGCTACCGGGCCACCACCACTGTTCCTATGGAATTTGTATACCATAGTTATAACCTCTAATCTACAGTAAACTAACTATATTTCTTAATTCGATCGAATAAACAAATCTAATTTAATTACTATTTAATGTACAAAAAAAACCGCAGATCGAATTTTCGTTCCAGATTCATCATGTCACGGTATGTTCTATAAATAATTAAAAATCGATATTCACGCGAAAAAGAGTCACGCTGAGTTGCATTTTACACGATTTCGTTCATAATGCGTATTGAGAAAGTAACAACAAAAGGCATACGCAAATAAACTTTCTATTATCGTTGACGTTTGTAGATGTATTATGAGAAAAGAGAATTGGACAGCCAGAAAATTTACGTCTGCTGACGTCTGAAAAAAGAATCCATCTCCCATACAACAAACGTGTTTTTTTCGGTGTTTTTGCCTTGTGGTACGGAACCCGTGTGCGAGTCAAATCCCAGGAAGAGACCAGAGCGCCCTAAGGCTCAAATCACACCGAGATGGAAGCGAAGCGGAGCGCAGTTTCAGTGTCATAAAATTTTGAACTTTATCTTCATTACTATAATACATAGTATCGCTTGAGAAACTTGAAAGGTCGCGCGGCCGCCCGCGGCGCCGCGTGCACTCCGATGACTCAAGTTTCTCATGCGATAATAAGTATTATAGAAATGAAAATAAAGTTAAAATTCATATGACACTGAAACTGCGCTCCGCTTCACTTCCATCACGGTGTGATTTGAGCCTAATTGCGTAAAACACTATCAATCACAAACTGAATAATTTTAAAGGATATTTTTTTTTATTTTTTTTTATTGCTAATCCATTACTCCATATGTTGTCTGCTCAGCAATGTAAATAACGCAATGCATGTTGTTGAACTGTCAAAATGAAAACCACTGCTACTATTAGTTGTTACGCAATTACCCCGTTGTACTGAGCAGAAGGTGAAATTGCGTTAGTAAAGATAAAAATGGGTATCAAGGCTTATGGGGCTTACATGACCTAAAGCGCGGTCACTGTCGGACTGCATAGAAAAGAAAGAGATGCGCGATGACACAACGCTGGTGGTTTATTGCAAAATATGAAGCAATTATTTAATTACAAAAAATCTATTGTTTCGACTAAAAAATTAAAACACTAGTGTTTTAGTATGTTGCTTGTAGAATAACCTGACAAAAAATCAGAATTATTGTATGTATGTATATTAGTATGGTTTTTATTGTAAAAAGAGGTATCTTCATGATTTTTTTCTATCATATCAAATTAGTTGCATTATGTTTTCAACACACTATCAACTTAACATAGATCTTGAAGAATATCATATATTTTTCTGATTTTGTTTACTGTAGTCAATTATATACTTTTATTGTTTCTAAAACTTGTGTTTTTTTGCGTTTAGGTTCTGTAAGACCCTTAATTGATGTTGCGACTGCCACACTTCTGCAGTGCGTCGGCGATGTTTGCTGACGCTCGCACTGACAGTTTTGACGTAGTATGGCGCAAGAAATCTGCCTCATTACTTCGGAGGTTGCATGACAGTCCCAACATCATTTTGCACTCGATAGCCGCCCGGGCAGATAGCTCGCTGTGGGTGTTGGCCGATCGAACCAGATCAGTTTTAGTTATTAAGTACTAACATAGGCTAAATAATATTGTTACTAACACAGTGGACCTTATTTGCTGTCTGAATAAATAATTAAATTATTAAGAAGAAGATTAAATTATTATTAATCCAATGTTTCCTTGGCATTCATATTGCAGTTCAGTATGAATCACGATACAATACAAATTAATTTTGGAACACGAGGCACATTCTTGCCTTTAGACCTTTACCTCAATACTCCATTATATTCACAATATTATTATATTTCTTTGATATAATCATGAGTTCGTATCGTACTGTTTAGGTTAACGTAGTGAGTCACACAGGAAAGTATTATGTTGACATTAATTGGCATGACCTGTGGTCGGTTAAATTATAATTAAGTGAGCAAGTATTATTTAATTTCGTTAATTAGATAAATAATATGGCAATAAGCGCTTTGTCGTAATTATATGCGTCTACAGCTGATAAGGGGTTTTCTTATAAAATCAACGACAATAGGGACAGAGTAATGAAATGAATTTCTGTAAGTAGGTAATTCTTTTATGACATTATTTTAAAACCAGATGTCGCCGGCATTTCCTAGCTGACTGATCGCTGAGAAGAAATAACAAAACAAACTCAGTGGTCATGGTAGCTTTTAAGGGGACCACAGTACCTAAACGCAAAAAACGCAAGTTTTATAATGCCTAAAAGTATATGATCGACTACAGTAAACAAAATCAGAAAAATATATTATATTCTTCAGGATTTATACTAGTTAGATAGTGTTGAAAACATAATACAACTAATTTGATACGATAGGAAAAAAAAATGAAAATACCTCTAAAAACTTTCTTTTTACAATAAAAACCATACTAATATACATACAATCATTCAGATTTTTTGTCAGATTCTACAAGCAACATACTGAAGCACTAGTGTTTTTATTTTTTCGTCCAAACAATAGATTTTTTGTAATTAAATAATTGCTTCATATTTTGCAATAAATTACCAGCGTTGTGTCATCGCGCTTCTTTCTTTTCTATGCAGTCCGACAGTGACCGCGCTTTAGGTCATGTAAGCCCCTTAATATTCTTTTTTACGTAAATTAGGTTCTCATAATTCAAGAAAAGAGATAAGTATGCAAGATCGTTGGATATAGTTGAAGTTTAGTAAGAAACCGATGGATGTTCTCGAATAAAATTTAATTTTATTAATAGAAAACAAGCAGCTCATTTATCAAATTAAATTTCAGTCGATAACATCCATCGGTTTCTTACTAAACTTCATCTATATCCGACGATCCTGCATACTCATCTCTTTTGTTGACTGTACATGTAAATGTATCCCTCGGTGAAAATAACAGTAAGATAATATTGCTATAGGGAATTTACCCTGCCAGGAAACAATTGTAGCTTGTTTTAAATATTATCAACTTTATAACAGGATACTGTGACTATTTCTGACAATCTCTTACTTATTTTTTTTTTTTTTCATAAAATGACCTATAAATTTTGAGCCTGTTTGTAATGTCTAAATAACAGCATCAGCATGTATAGTCAGCCTATAATGTTCCCACTGCTGGAACTAAGGCCTCCTTTCTGTGAGAGAGAGTGGGCCATAATCCACCGCGCGGGCCCAGCGCGGGTTGGTGATGTCACATGTCTTCGAATTTTTTGGTTCTAGGACATGCCGGTTTCCTCAAGATATTTTCCTTCACCGTTTCAAAATAACAGGTTTTTACAAAATGCATATGAAAGTACATAATATACGGTACTTAACATTTTTATTTTTTTTAGTTTTTGCTTGTATAGAGGTATGAGGAACAGGGTGTAAAGTTCACTCATACTCTATGAAAAGGGAGGATTCTATGCTAGTTGCGCGGTAAACTCTGTTTGTGAGATGCAGGATTTTGCGTGACGCCAGTATGACGCGTTGTTTGCATGTGGCGTTGTAGATACCGCTACAGTTGTCTGTTTGTTCCGGCTAATTTCCGAAACAGCTGGACCGATTTTGATGAAATTTCGTATGGGGGATACTTTGAACCCTGCGGAAGGACATAGGCTTTATCGACATACCACGCGGGCGGAAGCTAATCTAAATTAATATTAAAATGAGGTAAAATTGTTTTTTGTAAGAGGTAATCCCTGGAAGTGCTGATCCGGTTACAAAAGATTTGCCGCTGATAGAAAGCTACACTATTACAGAGTTCCATAGGATATGTTTTATGGTATGTGGCGGTCAGAAGCAAGTAGATAATAATGAACAGATTGTATAAGATGCCCAAGGCATTAAGTCCGCCTTTGTACAGTTTTTACTTGTGCATAAAGTTTAATAAATAAATAAAATTAAAATAATAAGTGTTTGTAGCGTTAGAGTCGAAAATAAATAAATTTTAATTAGTCCGCGAAAGCACCAAAGCTGACTTTCGACTTTATTTCAACGAGCACAATGTTGGTATTTATTTTTCAGTAAAAATCGCGCTGCGCTAGTTCCTAAATCTTCTATTAGTTTTATCACGAGGTAAACAATACTTATGAGGTATGCTACTTAATACCGTAGCTTATCATTTGTACGTGCGCATGCGTACCTAGTTTCATTGTAACAAGTGTCTCTCTAATACTTAGAAGTATATAATTAACACGCTTGTACCAAATCCTACAATCAGCTTTGTTTCGCGTTACTTCACCCATTATCAGGAGATAATGAACAAGCAAATAAATTACACAGAAAATGTACGTTATTTAATGTCATGCTTTGTTGGTTACACATGCTCCATCTTCAAATACAGAATAATTTCAGTTAGTTGCATGTAAAATTTGGCCCTAACCAGCTGTGGGGTATTTGCGTAACTACACTATCAGTAGCAATGGCTTTAATTTTGACAGTTCGACAACATTCATTGCGTTATTTGCGTTGCTGAGCAGACATATTTTTCGAAAATTTAAAGCAATGCGACGAGTTATACGAACATAAATGTAGGGAACAGCTGATTTTTTTTTCGCGACTTCACTTTTGCTCCCATAGTAAAATTTTTCATAATGATGAGTACAATGACCTCTTAAGTGGTTGTTAGCACAGATATAGATAGACCTAGATAACGCAAGTATCACGAACTGTATGAAAACCAAGCGTGCCATTTTTTGACTACCTACTATGACGTCAAAAGCTCGCGCTCTCGCTCACGCTTACCCAGCCAGCAGTACACAGGACTGAGCGCGAAAGTGGCGGCTTATGATTTTTTATCGTAAGCTGGTGCGATTTTTGGCACGCGAAGTAGTTGCTCTTGCGTTATCTAGGTGTATCTATATCTATGGTTGTTAGTGTTTTTCCAATAACCCTGTATTTATTTTCGTGTTATTTTTGCCATCGACACGTTAAGAAGATACAAATCTCTACTTACTTGCCAGTACAAATGGCCCACTCATACAGCTTATCCAGCAGGTTTTCGCTGAGCAGGTACTCAAGGCAAGCGGCCGGACTAGTGGACGTGTTGATCTCTCTCGCTTTAGCCTCCAAAACTAGCAGAGTGGCCAGCTGTTCCAGGTGGTTTACTACTCCTAGGACATCGTCGTGGAGGTGGTTCGGCTGTAAGCGATTAGGATGTTATGAGTCAAGTAAATTGGACGAGTTTATTATTGACCACGAATGCCTCAACTTAAATTCACTGACAGACAACGCATACTTAGCCTAAACCGTTGAATGCGAAAAAAAAATCAGCTGTTCCCTACATTTCGACGAGTTATGCGAACATAAATGTAGGGGGAACGAACAGCTGATTGTTTTCGCGATTTCAGGTTTGGTCCCATAGTAAAAGTTGTTCACAATGATGAGTACAATCTCCCATTTCGATTTGTCGCATGTTTTCAATTTCACCCTGTATAACGAAAGTGAGCACTAAGGAAGGATTTTTGCATATTCGCCCCCTAATACATTAAATATGTAGGTGAAGTTGATGGAAGTTCATCATTTTTGCCGATGGGACATCCCATCGAGCACGTGGCTTGTACAGTCAACAGCAAAAGTAGATGATCAAAATCAGAAATTCAATACTAATGAACGGAGTTCGCGTCAGAACTGTGTAGCGTCGAAGTGATTCAAAAGTATGTGATTGCAAATTATACCAAACACTAGCTGTTCCCCGCGGTGTCACACGCTGCGCGGCTCCTAAGGGTCGTAGCGTGATGTTATATAGCCTATAGCCTTCCTCGATAAATGGACTACCCAACACTAAAAGAATCATTCAAATCGGACCAGTAGTTCCAAAGATTAGCGCGTTCAAACAAACAAACAAACAAACTCTGCAGCTTTATAATATTAATAGTATAGATTTACTACTAGTACAGCTGCCATATATTCGTGATCAGTTTTGCCTCCTATTGCATTTCTGATTTTGATCATCTACTTTTGCTGTTGACTGTACTCAAGTTAGGGAAGAAGGTATTCCTTCACGCAAAATATTTATCGAAATTAGAAAGTGATTCTGTCTGTTTGTTTCTTATGATTTTGCGGGAAAACTTCTAATGCCATTTTGATAGATTTTGACGGACAGAAAGCCAAGTTGATTTTTTGATAAAAACATAGTGCAGTTTTTATTTCGGCAAATTAACTTTGACGAGGTCAAATCTAGTAAGTATGACAGCAAAAATAATAAGACAGCATTTCAATGGGAGAGTAGCTCCTTGCAGTGAATTTTGAACCTTACTAACCTGCGATTTAAGTATAATATCGTGCGCCTGCTGCCAGTGCTTGCAGAAGGAACTATAGCAGGCCTGTGGTTCGTAGTCATGCCGAGGGTCGAGCGACCTCGACAGCTGTCGGGCGAACGAGAGGCCCGTCGTACGAAGCCAACTCATGGTTGCTGATTATATTGCCTGGGACATCTGTAACAAATGTTGGTGATAAGTTAGGTATTTTGTTGGTTTTGGCCTTTTGTGACCCAATGTTGGTTGTACGTGAATACACACAATACTGTTATTATAATACACTTTTTGTTTTAATATTGTGTTCCAGGGTCGAATAAGTTTATTTTCATTCTTTCTTTTCTTTTAATTTAAGTTCGAACTTATTCATGCAGTGAACAATGAATTCGAATCATGATATTAATTCTTAGGATAGCCCAGTGATATTGAGCAGTAGATATTATGTTTGAAATTTTGTCACAAGTAATATTATGATGATTCTGCGACAATTCGACCCGGACAACGGGCCGCCGGGGTCGAGTTCACCGAGTCGAGATTTCCTGGGGTAAATTGTCCCAGGGTCTAGTTTACCCGAGGTCCAGTAGTCGACAACCAATTATGATAGAATCGCCTTCTTCCACATTGGACTAAATAATATACTTTTACAATTCTGTCTGCCTCATTGTATAGGGCATATTTCAAGCTGAGTGGTAGATAAGTTATTATTATCAGACTAATTATTAGCAGACTATTATGACTCCATTACGTTTTGTCACAATGGCATTTTTCAAACAAAAAAACTTCTGTTTATAGCAAAACATAAACTTATCTCTATTATTATTTTTAACCAGTACAACCGCACGCAACATACGCGCATTGACGTGGAATTGCTGACCAGCCCGTATTACCTACTAAACCAGTAGTACCAACACAACATAAAAAAAAAGATATGTGTGAGCATTTGTATAAAATTTAAATTCACAGCGGTATTCGAAAACATGTTAGTGGCACTGGTCAACAACATTGATCTATGCATCCTCCTTTATTTTATGGCATGCATACTGATTATGAAAAGTGGTACAGACTGTACCAGTTGCATTTTTGAGTTCAAGCAAGAGTTTGGCTAGGCTGTTACAGAGGAGTTTGGTTCAGTGTGCACGCCACTTTAGGAGCGTTTATTATTTACTGTATGCATAGATATAATGGCGCGTGGCGTCGCAGCGCTGAGATTGTATAGGTGTAAGGCGCGTGCTATTGCATTGTTCAGAGGAGATTGTAGATCTAGTTTATGTACTTCTCATCGCACGCGCCGCTATATCGTGTAAACACAGCTTTATACTGAACGCAGTAATGTAATAATACACTTTATTTTCAGCATTATAAAGTGCAAAGTTGCACAAGCAGGACGTAGACATTAAAAGGCTCTTCGGGCGTATTCGCGCAGGCTTGTTTTGCACTTTAAGACACTGACTATAAAGTTTATTATTCAATTCAGAAACTCATTTGCTTTGCTAACTTTTCAGTCTGCTCTGAGCCATATGCAACCACTTTGTGCCTTAGATGCAAATAGTGTATTATGGTCGTAGTAAATGAGTGACATTTGATTGACTATCCTTATTCGTTCTCAAGGACAAATAGGTGTCTATTTACATGTTGTGCATACTAAATTATCTGTGGATAAGACTAGCAATCAATAACTATCGAAGCAAGCAACTATTGAAGAAGCAAATTTTTAGGTTGACAATACCGCATCGCGGCAACCAGGCGCGGTCCGAAGGGGGGGGGTCACAGGGGACATGACCCCCCCCCAAAATTTAAGGTCAAATTGAAAAATCTCAAAAATTTGCCAAATATTAAAAGGAAATTTCTAGCTATAAATTTATAATAACAGCGATATATTTATAATAATAAAATTTGTTTATTTTATTCCAGATACCTATTTTTTATTAGTGTAGTGAGTGACCCCCTCCAAAATTTCAGGCTGCGACCGCGCCTGGCGGCAACAAATAAGGTTCAAAACAGCGATGCGTTTGATGTTAGTTGAATCGAATGACACCATAAAATAAAAGTATCATGTAATTTTACTTAAATAAAAAAAAGACAAAAAAAAAAACCCGACTGCGGTAAAAAACTTAAGTTAAAAGAACTGAAAAGCTAAAAATACATTTTAAATTAAATAAAAGTTGGAAGCAGGCGGGACCCATACCATTTTTATTATATTTTCAAATTCAAATGGGTCCCGCCTGCTTCCAACTTTTATTTAATTTAAAATGTATTTTTAGCTTTTCAGTTCTTTTAACTTAAGTTTTTTACCGCAGTCGGGTTTTTTTTTTTTATAACTTTTTTTATTTCCAGCTTTTTAGTTTACAAATGTGAAAGATTTCGCTGACGATTTAGTTCTTGGTACGTGTTTTTTATGATTTGTCACTTCGAATTACTTTTAACCATATAAGTTGTTTATATTTTTGTAATCATCTTTTAAAGCCCTTTATTTTGATACCCCACTCGATAGGTTTTGAGAAAAAATGTTTTTTTGAAGACATACCTACATACATTATAGTAGTCGCCATATTGAATTTTCACTAACGTCATGTCTTTAGTGACACTCGCCAGACTAAGAGGAATCGATTGACGTGTGAATCATAAAAATCGGCCCAGGCGTTTGGTCTGTATAGTGCTTCAAAGGAACATACATACATACATAGGCTGATGAACACATTACCACTCCTTTGCGTCGCGCAGTCGGGTAAAAAAGGTAAATGCACGGCTCAGTGGAATAATTTTTAGGTATTTCTTAGTTGGTTGATTCTTTTATTATCATTCCTTAAAATTATTACCTATAGTTTACGCTCCACATTTTGAGAGATAAGTGACGAAACATATTTTTTGAGCTCTGTTTTATTTAAAACTGTTTTATACACCATTTATTTTATTTTTCATATACTATTTTATTTTTATGAAATATTTTTGAATAAGTCTTTTCTTTGAACATTTGACAAGACATTTAATTTTTCTGATTTGTAATATGTACCAATATGCCTAACTGTGCGACAAAAGACTTGAGCGTTTTACGGTATCCTACGTTTGGGCAGTACTATTCATACATTTTCATAACATCATCACTTAAAATAGATTTTTGAAGTGAATGTTAAGGCTTTATATTTATGTATAAACAAAACCTCAACTTAGTCACAAAAACTTCACACTGATGAGATGGCTATGAATATGATTTATTGAGGAAAAAAAACAACCTCAGGGCCGAATTTGGTCTCTTATGTCCTCTATTCATAGACGTGTCTTCTAGACAGCTTACAATCTCTCATTATTTTATGATGATTCACAGTTCACAGTGTAAATAGATTAGTATGACACAATAATTAAACAAATAAGTTATTTAATATGTATATTGTTTAGCGTAGGGCCCCAGTTTGCCAGACTTTAAGTTATGCTTATGGAAAGCTACATTATTGCTGAGTGCCATAAGATACATTTTACGACAAAGTCCCGGATAGAAGCTAATCATTTATAAATAACTAGCTGACCCGGCGAACTTCGTACCGCCTCGCCAGCCGCTCTGTCCCCGCTTTTTAAATCTCTGATGTCTTCTAAGATATTCATTTCAATGATGCCGTAAAGGGCAATTTTGAAGAAATTTTGCAAGATTGGTCACCCATCCACGGACCAACCGCGGCAAGCTTAGAGGCGGCGGGCGTGGCTGATGATGAATGCTTAAAATTCTACCCACCATAATACACGATTATACTTTTACCTTTATAACTTTCACACCATAACAAATACCCATCATTGCAGTTGTATGGTGTGAACTGTGCGTATACCTGTGTGTGAATTCATTCAAGAACAATGTCCGCTGTCAGTGAAACTATGCCTAATTACCATTTGTTTAGATTCTTGTAATTTGAATGGAGATGAAATAGGAATATGATGCAATGTGATTTAACGGAGTTTGATTTTGCTGTTTTGTAATTCAAAAATGTAACAAACACTTATCTGCATGGTCTGACTAAGATGCCTGGAATTTAAGGTACTGAGACCTCGAGTTTGTTTCAGTATAATTTAATCGTCTTATAAACAAAACACGCGCGGTGTCACTTACGGTAACAGTGGCGCGAGTTTAATGGATTTTTCCCATCTCAAAAAATACCCAACGCACTTAAAGAAATTTTCACTTCAATAAAATATCATTTATCATGTTGGACTAACGCCCAGTTTCTGAAACCACAGCTGTTAAATAAGTTAAGTAATATTATCCGTACCCACTACTAAGTACTCGCCTATTATTGTACCACTGCAGGGCAAAGGCCTCTTCTCATACAGAGAAGGTGGCAGGCGTGGTGATCAATGCTAGTATTGATCACCACGCCTGCTTAAGGGTGTTTACGCCATACAGCATTTCATACAAACTTTTAAGCCCTTGTTTTTCGAAATGAATGAACCGATTTTAATTAAACTTCATATGCATAAGCAGGATACAAAGATCTAAAAAGTTACTTAAGAACATTTTCGAAAAATAGTATTACAGCCAGTGTATTAGATTGATTTTAATTTTTCCATAGAAACAGAGATTTCCAGTTATCTTTCTTTAAATAAGACATTTCAAAAAACAAGGGCTCTAAAGTTTGTATGAAATGCCGTACAGCGTAAACACTCTTAAGATGGGTTGGCAATTTCAGACTTATATTAAATAATAGTAAAAGATAATTGATAGGTAGTGAGTTTGCAGCTAAATTCTTGTTAATTATAGAAAGGGAATAAGTAGATGCAATCATCCTGCAATTTTGGTGTACAGACGCCAGCACATCAAGTTACTACAATCTGTCAGATTTCTTTATTAGATTTTCGACTTTATTCCTAAAGCATAAGGTTCAAGGTTGATTGGGAAAATCTGACAGTTTCGGGTAGGTTGACCTGCTGGCGTCTGTACAATAAAACATGTTCTATCTCTATTTAATATTTATGTAGTGCTTGACAGGTACAATACAACCGACGTAACTTGGCGGGCCTGAACTTTGCACAGTAAGATTTTTTAGGAACCAAATGGTGACATGAGGCGAGTGCGAGTGAGAGAACATGCGCAAAAGTTCTTAGTGCCTATGTTCAGGCCTGCCAAGTTACGTTGCTCGTATTGTAACTTAACTAAATCAACCAAACAGTTTCACTCTTTCTGTATGTGATGCGCAATTACTATGATTTAGACATTGAACAGATTATACCCCTTTATTAATTTATAAAAGGTACTTTAGGTTAAGAGATGTTTAAAAAATGTATGGTTAAGCAGACATTAAACATTACTTAACTTTAAGAGCCTATACTACCTCAGCTAAAATTCACCCTTTATCTCGCTCGTACGATACTGCTCGCGGACTGTGTGAAAGCGAGACAGAGTGCGGTGCTGGACGGGAGACAGCGCCAATAGTTTAGGTATTTGCTTTTTACGGTGAAAATAAAGGTAATTCAAAAAAACTAACTAACATAAGACCTGCTTTATAGTTAGTTCAGTTATTATGCAAAGTTTCATGATCTAATTTGAAGTATTTTTTGAATACCAGCGGTTTATTGTTCGGTTTGGAGGTAACTTTGGAATTTTTTTCTATCGAGAAAATTATATGGAATCGTGTTTTCGTCTAACATAAGACCTTACATTAATCCTCAACTTTAGCATATATTTATTTCAAAATTAATGCTGCGGAATTTTCGACATAACGGAGGATCATGCTAAGCCATTTGAGGTAGTATAGGCTCTTAAGCAAAGCTTATAAATCCGAGGGTGGTCAGTGGGTCGTCTCTTAGGGGCGGGTTAATGAATAAATAGTTTTGTACCATCATATGCCTCATACATTGCTTTCCATCAGGTGTGGTTGAGGTCAAGAGTAGGCCCAATCACAATAAAAAAAGAAATAGACAATTCTTTAATATGGGTTTATACCAAATATCAACTTTATAATCACTACACAACACAGACAAGGGCACAAACATATTGAAAAACTCATTAAAATTGAAATAGCATATCAATCATGTAAATTTAACAGCATTGTAGGCAAATGACCATGAGAAAGAAATATTTGTGGATTGGTTTCATAGACAGCTGTTCAATTAGGTAAATAATTGTTGGCTTTAGAACATTGAGTGTCTATTATTGTCAACGTTAGAAACGGTTTCAACAATTTAATCATCTTCTATAAAAAAGCCTTAACCTAGTGACTGAATAAAACAAAATGACACAATCGTTATGAGGAAAAAATTGGTCAATATTATCATCATTTGTTTAGAAGTTCTTTAGTTTTTAATTTTACCACCTTTATTTTGTAATTTTAGGCACTTATAGCTTGTAGGAAGTGCTGGCGACACAGCGGAACAGGCTAAGCGTTCAGACTATACCTTTAGGTATCAAGCTATAGAAGGAACCTTGACATTCGACTTATTACTAACTACGAACGAATACTACGAAATAGTAACGTAGGAAGTTCACTAACACCTATTACCACTAAAATAGGAAATAACATAGATATACTCACGGCAAGGAAGATTCTCGAGTTGAAAATAGATGCTTAAGCCGCAAAATAAACCACAAAAGTTACATGATACGCAGTTCACTTCAGAGAATAACTCGATAGCCACTCCAGTAGCTTTTCTACAACACTTTTACAATGAATATATTATTTCTATGACTGTCATTGCCTTTTTTAATATTGTTTAACTCAATAGCTGCTAATTGTGATAAAAAACTTCAGAATTGCAGAAAAAAGAATGCAATCCGTAGAGACAACCATGACAACCACCATGCATGAATGACAAGTAGTGAACTAGTGATGCTACACAGCTAGCTACACTACAGACTACAGATTATACCAAGTCTATTCGTAATATTAGTTCATTTTACTTATGAGAAAATCATTTAAAATAAAAAACATCACCAGCTCTCGTTGAAGTTATAGTGATTTTAATAAACCTTCTTTCTTACACGGTTTCACAAGTCTCTTTTGGCGCTTGTGTGAAATCGGAACTAACGTAGCCATCTTGGTTTTTCTATACCATTTCGCAAAACAATTTTACAAATGTCTATGTCTAGTGTCTACCAGCAACTCAGGGTTGGATTTTGTACTATAATTATAGTATTTATACTATAATTTCGCCCTTTGTAATAGATACCGTTCCCGTTCACATCTAAGGATAGTACGTTAAAATACTATAATTTTAAAGTTTGCTCCCGAATGCTTAGTTTTACGTCATATGAATATATCGACCGCGCGTTTACCTGACCGAATTCTGATCTTGCGATGTTTTCTGTACAAGGAACATATTTACTCTAACGAGTTTCTGTATCGATGGCCGGGGATTCCCCGATTATCCTCCGCAGTACACTTCTCTCTTTCTACTAATCTCGTTCCTTCCATTCCATTCGAAATTCAATCAAAGAATCAAAGTGGCAACAATCGCTGCAAAGTGATGGTCATGAAAATGACGATAGACCAAGTGTATCCACCCCAAAGAAAAATCTAACCCTGCCAGCAACGCTCCGCTTGTCAATGTCATTCAAGCGCCAAAAGATCCTTGTAGCATTCCAAAGAGATTTAAGATAGGTATACAATCTAAAGGGGCTATGCAAAGAAATGTTTTAGAAAAACTGTGATGCAAAATTAGAGCGGCTTATAACGGAATAGAAAATTATCCACTTATAAATGCAATTTTGGCGAAAATTTTATTTATTGTTGTTCAAAATTAAGTCCATGAATGTTGTTTTCATTTTACATGTCAAAATCAATAAAGACCATTTTTTCATCTAACAATCAAATTCGAGCAATCCATAAAGAGTTCAGCTACTCAACGCTAGAGGGCGCTGTAACCAATTTACTCTATTTAGCACGCTAACTTCATTGAAATAGATGTCATATTCGTATGCACCTGTTATATATTTTTCTACCAGCTAGAGATGTGGATAAGATATCGATAATTTAATGTCGATGTTTGTATGTACAATGTAATAATTAAAATCTTTTATCATGTAATGGACCGAAGTCCGATTAGTTTATAAGGTAAAAAATGGTTAAATAAATCGTTAAGTAGTAAATAAAAAATATTTATTGTCCTTGAAATAAAACATAATTATTTGTTTAATAATTGTCGTTTTGACTGTTTTATCGCGCGGGGCACAGCTAGTACCTAATAAATATTATCGATAACAAAATCGATAAACAATATCACATCTCTGCGCGGCAGTAGTAAAGCTACTCAACCATAGAGGGCGTTTACTACAAAATTTGCAAATTTTCTAGATCTATTTTATGAAAATTATTTAATTCTAATTACTGAGTAAATATAAATAATTCATACGAAAATAAACCGAAGTTAGGTCCAGTCGTTTGCAAAATCGTAATGCGCAGCTCGGCCATATTTCCTTAGACAATATTTTTCTTTTGGTGGACACTCGTGGACGTGACACACACTGCACACTGCTCTGTGCTAGACTAGACTGAGAGACTTTTGACCACTAGGTAATAAGTAACGGATCACGGTTTTGTTCGCTATGTCCCGTCTATTCTTTGTAGCATTCTCTATTAGAATATCTTTAACCTTTCTCCATGGAATTAGTATGTTCTCTAAATTTCTCAGCCTTCACAGTCAGCCAGGGCAGCCTTTTTATAAAAAAATATTTAAGAGTGACCTAAGAGTGACACATGATTTTATTTTAGGAATTGCGGCAGTTTCATATTTTTTTTAAAGGCATATTGTTTTAAAATAATTATTCAATTCATACTTTATAATGCTAAAAGCTAAGACAAAACGAAAAGTTTCTTTAACAACTGGCAAACGGTCCCCCGCCGCTTATGCCACCGAACCTTCCATCGTGCTCCATGCCAGGTTTAGCAAAGATTCGGTCGACGAGAACGAGGACAGATTACATTATTGTTCCCCTTTGGAATTTGACACTTTCATTCCTTGGGTGTGTAAAGAATGGTGCGCCTCTATCACAGTTATCATCACCCGAAAGTCTCAAGGTATTTGTTTTTTCCCCATACTAGAAATAGTCCTCCAGACTGTATTTCCGCCATGGCGGCCAATATCAATGGGGACTGAAGATATTATAGTGCACATATTAGGAGTGTGTGCAGACACAGATGCACTCTCTCTTCAATCGCTCTCATAGCCGCCGCGTACCGTTGTTTTTTCCATAATATCAATCGGGCCACGTTTACACCAAACATATCTATAGTCGGCCGCCGATTGTCAGCGGGCTCACTTATAGCGAAATTTCAGTTCGTTGTGAGTTGTGAACGATAAGTTGAATAGGTATGTATGTAAAAGAATAAATAATTGAGTATTGAGTATACATATATTGCGTCACGTTTGGTCACAGTCAGCGGCTTTTTTTTTTTTTTTTTGCGGATGGGAAATCATCAAATGACCCCTCCCGCTCTGGGTGGAGCGGAAGGGAGTGTCAGACTCTTACTGACTAAAACCCACCCGTGTTCCTTCCTTAGCCCTTTTTGTTCCGGGCCAGCGGTAACCCTTTCGGACAATCCCGCTGACCCGGCAGGCTTCGGCCCTATGGGGCCCCTCCTCGATGCTGACATCTCTTTGGGGCGCGCGTGGAACACGTACGCGCCGTCCGGCACGGGCCTGGTCCTGATCGGACGGTGAGCTACCCATTACTCTCCGCCCGCAGGCCCGCGCCTACGGTGGCCGGGAGTCGTCGCGCGGCTCCCGACGCCCGGAGCGTCTCCCGCGGCGGCTGGGACGGGAGGCTCTCTCCCTGAGCCGTCCCGCCACCTCCTTCGCTAGCATGACTGCTTCGCAGAAGGAGGTGACTGCCTTCCACTCCCTCTCGCCCCGGACCATGGCTTGCACCAGGGCCGGGCACGAGAGGTCGCCGCCGCTGCCGATCGCCTCTACGAGGACACGGCGGTGCTCCGCCCAAGCGGGGCAGACCTCCACCGTGTGCTCCACCGTGTCCTCTGGGCGATCCTGGCAATGGTGACACCCGGGCGTTTCCTCCCGTCTGATGATGCAGGAACCTCCCGAAGCTTCCGTGTCCGGTGAGGACCTGCGTCAGGCGGTAGGTGAGGGCGCCGTGGCGCCTCTCTAGCCACTCCTCAAAGAGGGGTCTTATCGCCGCTATCGCGGCGTGCCCTGCGCTGGGTTGCGACAGTCGTTCCTTCCATGTCGCCATGAGATCGCGCCGGAGCTCAGTCCGCTCCGCAGCGATTTGCCGCGGAAGCGGAACTTCCCCCCGGCTTAGTGCCTCCGCGCGCCACTCATATACGCGCGCGAGGACTATCGCCTCCAGATCCCATGGCGGCAGTCCGGCAATGAGGCTTGCCGCCTCGCCAGAGATCGTGCGGTAGCCCCGGATAAGCCTTATGGCTACCACCTTCTGGGGCGCGTTCAGGTAGTGGGTGGCTCGTCGCCGCAGTGAACGCGCCCACACCGGGGCCCCGTATAGGGCCATGGACCGCACGACCCCCGCGTAAAGCCTCCGGCAGGAGCCGTTTGGCCCCCTCAGGTTGGGCAAGAGCCGCTTGAAGGCGGCCCCGGCCCGTTCCAGTTTGGGGGCCAAACGTCGGAAATGCTCGACGAAGTTCCACCGGCTGTCGAGGACGAGACCCAGGTACCTCATCGTTGTCTCGACGCCGATGTGAACCCCTCCTACCGTTAGTTGGGATCCCGATGGTGGCGCGTTCCGGGGCCCATGAAACGACATGGCCTCGGACTTGTGCAATGCCACCTCGAGACCCAACTGCCGGATTCTCTCCACGACTATCGCAACCCCGCGTGTCATCACGTCGGCCGCCGCCTGATGCGACCTCCCCTGCGCCAGGACCAGCGTGTCGTCAGCGTAGCAAACCACGCTGACGCCATCAGGGAGGTCGGCCCGCAGCACCCAGTCGTAACCGATGTCCCACAGGAACGGCCCCACGACCGATCCCTGTGGGACACCGCACGACATCTCTCGCCGGTTCCACTCCCCATCGCGACCGGGGTAGCTGACGGCTCTGTCCGTCAGATACGCCTCGACTATTCGACGGAGGTAGGGCGGCACCCGGTGATACCGGAGTGCCTCCACAATGCAGCTCCAGGGCAGGGTGTTGAACGCGTTGGCGATGTCGAGTGACACCGCCACGACGACCCCACCCTGGGACACCGCGTCCCCCGTCGTGAGGGCTCTCACGCGCATGATGGCGTCCACCGTCGAGCGCCCCTTGCGGAAACCAAACTGGCTGTCCGCAAGATCCGGCCCCGTCCTCACCAGGTGCCCGACGAGGCGGCCCACAATCACTCTCTCTGACTGTACGTTTGATGTGAACGAGGCTGAAGTGAGTGCCACCGAACACAGCATCAACTGCTAGCAGTCACTTAGGTCAAGTAGTCTTATTATTTTTTTATTTTTTACTGTAACGTTGGTTTTAGCTAGACTACACTCTAAGCTAGTGGTTAGCTTATTACCGTTGCAAATCATGAGGTCCCGGTTGAGGCAACTTGAGAGTGTAAAACCATGCCTACCTCCGAGAGATGCCATTCGGTCGTGCACCTATCTCTTTCCAGTGGTGTGTTCCATTGCCATCAGAAATCTAGCTCACTTCATCGCTGACTGGCGAATCTTTTTACTATGGAGTAATTTCGGCACAGTATTGTTATCTCACGAAGCGACACGCGCTTTACTTGTGTTTACTTAGTGTACAAACGCGTCGTGAACTTTGTATGCGCGCGCAGGAGCTCTCGGAACCTTCCGAGCGAACAATAGCGAAGTCGAAAATTCGAAAGTGTGGGAGCGTGTGTGTGTTAAGTAGGTAAGTGTTGACGCTACTCGTCTTCTCGCACACATTCACAGCGTGTTTGTGCACTTACTTAGTTACCACAAGTAAAGCGCGTATAAAAATACTGTATCAGAGTGTAAACTCCTGTAGCTCTTTCTTATCTGTAGATATTGAGGAGTTAATCACTAGTTTACACTCTGTTGTTGTTAAACTTCCTTCCCTTCTAACATTTCACAATTTGCTAAAATTCATTCTTAACAATCTTCAATCCTTTTTTTTAGAGACTTTTGTAAAGGGTCGAAGGCCCACTAAACATACAAGAAGTATGCCGAATATCGTAAAATTCCACGATTTTGATACCTCAGGGTCCTTTAAGGATGATGAAATTGATGTAACGGTGCCAATAACAACTTCCTATAATGCCAAGCAGCAACTCGTTGAAATATCAATTGTCGGAAGCACAGTGGTGCCATCAAGACAAATTATCCGTGCCTTTAGCCTTTCTGTCCCTTACCACTCTAGCTTGACCCGATTAACTTTCCGACGAAGTGGTCTAACTGCTGAATTGGTATATGAGATTAACAAATTATTACCTATTTCAAATATTTGTGAAATTATTTTTGACGATTCTTACGTGCGAGAAGGGAATTATTACATTTTACTTGAGCAAAATTCGCGGTTAAAATATTTGTCTCTGAATAGATGCGAGATTAATGACGAAGTCTGCAAGAAAATATTTGAAAAAATTGATTTTGATTATCCTGCTGGGAAAACCCTCCAAATATTAGAATTAGGTTCAAATGAAATAACAGATGATGCGGCGATTTTTATCGGATCCGTGCTTAGATCGAATCGATGTTTAGTGCACCTCAATTTATCAGGAAACAGAATCACTGACAGCGGTTTCATATCAATTTTAGACAGTCTTATGGAATTTCCAATGACTTCCGAAGAAAAAATTACGGCGCGACAAAGAAAAATAAGGTATTTACAGAGTAAAGAGGCGGTGTATATGAGATGTCTAAGCGATTTAAAATCTGGAAATTCGGAGGATTCGGATGGAAAGAAGTCGCTATTAAAACACTTGCATGTAAAGCAAACAAAATCGCACCTATACACTTTAGAAGAAGATGCTGAAATTATGGCTAGAGGAATACTAGGAGAATTTTATGACCCTTTCTCGCATAACGATGTGGAGTTTAAAGACGGCTCAACCTACTCCAAAGGAAATTTAGTTTTATGTTCTATAAATATAGCGTACAATAATTTGGAGTACCTATCAGTGCAAAAGCTGTGGGAGGTTGTGCAATATCAATATGGCACGAGGATTACTAGAAAGTCGGATAAGGATACAGGACTAATTAGGGTCACTTTAGACGGAAACAAAATTCCACAAACTTGCACGGAGCTTGAAGGCATTGATTTTTATCTAACGAAAGTTATACAATTGGAAACGCGATCGATACTTAAAAAAGCCAAGCCCTTATCGCAACGGAAAATGCATCGCAATTCAAAACATAGTTCTTCGATACGTTGATATTTAAGTAGTTATCATAAGTAAGTGTTCATTATACACAAGAGCGACACGCGACGACGCGCGTCGGCGGCGGCTGCCTTCGACAACATGCCGCATGCGCAATATGCGCATACATACCGCTCGTGTATTTGAGCACCGTACCACTCAAATACACGAGCGGCGCGTTGTCGACGGACACCGCCGACGCGACGCGTCGACTGCTACAGTTTCATTTGCCGTTGACGCGTGTTGCTATGTGTATGCAAACTAATCCATAAAAGTCGGATTAGATCGCCTACAACAATACAATGAGCAACTAGACTGGGTGCGGCCATTTTTTTTTAAGTGTTAATAATGAGAAGGTAGCTTTAGGTGCCATCTCTCCACGAGCGAGAGAATCGCAGCTATTAGTCTCGCCGCGCATTTAATATGAATTAATTTCCATACGGCGGCGATAGTATCACGACGATAATTTGAAGGCACCGCATGACTATCGCCTCGATTTTCTCGCCCGTGGAGATGGCACTTTAAGCACTTGTCTACTCATGTGCTTTATGAGAGATGTTGCGTTTATTTTTTGTTTATTTTTATTGACCTCGATCTCGCCTGATGGAAAGTGTTGGATAAGGTCTACCCTGAGTCCTTGTTTAGTTTAAAAAGCTCATTTTAAGTTAAAAATGTTTGTTTAGTCAAGATGGTTGTTAAGTAGAGAGAAGAGAAGGCGTTCATAGTTTCGTTCTTTACGCGTGTAGTTGCATGATGTTTTGTTAGTTTTTATCCTAGAAGTATTTCAGAATGTCGATTCAACACTAAGATTTAAGAGGAATATAGTTTGCAAGTATAATTTTAGTATATTGCTCGAAGTGTCCTGGCTATTCCAGTTTCTTTAAGATTTATTTAGTTGCTTTAGGAAATATATTTTGCCTGTGCAGAGAAGGCGTTAATAGTTTCGTTCTTTACGCGTGTAGTTGCATGATGTTTTGTTACTTTTTATCCTAGAAGTATTTCAGAATGTCGATTCAACACTAAGATTTAAGAGGAATATAGTTTGCAAGTAGGTATAATATTAGCATATTGCTCGAAGTGTCCTGACTATTCCAGTTTCTCTAAGATTTATTTAAGTATAGTTGCTTTAGGAAATATATTTTTGTTCGAACATTCGTTTTTTGTTTTCTTTAAAGTTGAAGTTTGTTTTATGTTTGAATGTCCGATTACTTTAAGTTTTAGATAAAGTACATTCAGCCCCAAAAAGATGTATACACGGACAAGGAACCATTTTATTGTCTAGGTACAACCTATGAACCATATTATTGTAACCACCCTATCGGTACAAAACATAGTAGGTATACAAATTATTTTACACATTTACTTCGTTTTGGTAAAGTAAATTGCATACCTACTTCATGTCTATGTTTTGTATTTACCGGTCCATTCTGTAAAAATCTCACCGTGAAAACTTAGGTGAAGTGAGTTTGTTTTGCTAGGAATTGACACTATTGACAGCTCACTTCACCTAAGTTTTCACGGTGAGATTTTTACAGAATAGCACCGCAGCACGTTGGATACACTGTTATGGAACAAGGGCTGTAGACACTAAAATGGTTCCTTGTCCGTGTATACGTGTATTTTTAGGGGTTGACTGTATGTACTTTGGTTGTATTTGCGAAACACTTTGGCCTCTTGTGTCCTATGGCAAAGCGTTTAGGTACCATGGTAAATTACTTTAAGGGCATTGTTGTTTTTTTTATTAATGATAAGTACTGATTGTTCAATAAGGTCGTAATTGTAAGTCTATTATAATTATTTAATGTTCGCTAATATATTATTTTCGTCACAATAAAGAATTTCCCAAATAAAGTGCGTTTTACCTACCTATTCTTTTCTAAGATTGGAACTGCATTATATTCACTTATGACAATCTATTAGAGCTTCTAAACTAATTTACAAAATTTTATAGATTTATGCATGAAGGTATGTAATTATGTATGTATTACATGTTTGTCCACGCATTTCTCCGCAACTATTACCTTAGGGAACAGTCCCAAGTTTCATCAAAATCGATTCAGTAATTAACAAAAAAAAAACCGGACATCACATGGTTCCGTACCATCACATGATCTCTTTAAATTTTCATCGGCGAGGTCTATATTCATCAGAGAATTTCAACACTGTGCACTGCGGTGTAGAATATTGCACATTTATGTCAGCGCCATCTCTTGACCGATAGTGGTATGATTTCTGAAAAAGTATGCTATTTAGAGACTTTGTTTTATTTTTCCTGTAATTTTTACATAAACTTCTATCACATAGAATAATTTCAGATTTTTCTCTTTGCAAACTTCGGAGATAAGGGGGGGAACAAGCAAGAACAAGGTTTTATAAGCAACCCTTAAAAAATGCCGAATTAAACCGCTATCAACAGAGGCCACAAATTTGACATCTATTAATGAAAAAAAAAACATATGGACACAGTATACAGTATAAATTATATCCTTCTTATTCAGTTTTATGAAATATCTTATAAATTGTTCCAATATTGGAGGAGGAAATGCGAGAGCACCAAACCTCGAATTACGACTTTTTACTTAGGCTTTTTCAAAAGTCTCTCGACCGCATAATGATTACTTGATAAATAGTGTAGTGACTATTTAATACATTTCTGACGTTTGAACACCTCTTAACTTTAAGCAACGCTTATAGATAATGAGGGAGTGGCGTGCGCGGGAGGGATTCCGGCCCACGCCAGCTATTCTGCGAGTCTTGACCACGCCAGCTCTGTAAAGGGAGTTTATTAACACCATGTCACCATTGTGGCAGTCCCTGCTGCGAGTGACCTCTCCCTCTTAGGCCCCTCGCCCACGGCGACTTTTTGTAGCTATGCTGTCGCGCGTTCGCATCAGTACAGTCGCGATGCAGTCGCTAGCTGTTTGCCCTCGCCTACACCACGATTCTCAGTCGCAATGCAAACGTGATTCAATAGTGCTCGGTTCTCCACTCACGCGCCACCCTCCCTCCGTTCTCTCCCCGATGTCGTCCGACACGGTCGCGCGTTTGTATCGATACAGTCGCGATGGTGTAGCGCGTTGGCATCGCTTCTGCTGTAGCGAGTTAGTAGCGCGTTGCAAATGCAACTAACGCGCGTTAGTAGCGATGCTGTCGCGCGTTTACGAAACGCGCGACAGCATCGCTACAAAAAGTCGCCGTGGGCGAGCGCCCTAATCGAGGTGATTTATGCCATAAGGCAATGATGAGATAGGAAAGAGGACAGGCATAGCTATTCACAACCATCCGACAAGCTATCGTATAGAAAATGACACATTTCGATAACCTGAATTGCCTTGAAGAACAGCGCGCAGCGGTCGTCCATTTGGTTTCTGACAACATTACTTGGTTTAGAAGACTCCTACTAGAAGACTCCTACATTGATTGATGTTTCATACGGTACGGAAGCGTATAGAGTGGTTATAAATGCTGCAGGACCACTGACCTCTATAATACATATTATAATAGAGGTCAGTGGTGCCGACCGATAAAAAAAAAACATTTCCTATATTTACGTAGGTACCTACCTACTCTCAAACAACTGGAAAGCTGTAGTTTCCATGTCACGTCGCGTCGTCACGAATATGAACCACATGGATATTTTATATGGATATTTCAAGGCATTCAAGGTGGCTATGGGCATCGCGGTCATTGATTTTTAATTTTTTGAATTTAATCAATAACGTCTGTTTACCATCGTTATTGAGAATTTGTTAATGAATTAGAAATTATTTGTCTGATAAGTATAACTACTTAATATGGCGAAGAGAGCCATATCATTGGTATCGCTGAAATCCGAAAGCTCCGAAACTGCAAAGTCTACAACTTCCTTTGATGATGATAGTATACAAAATGTGGAGTTTGAGCCCTTCATAGAGATTTCATGCAAAATATTTGAATGTCCAATTTTGGTTAATGTTGCTAAGAAGGTTCTAATCCGTAAGTACTTATTCTTTTAACCGACTTCCAAAAAGGAGGAGATTATTAACCGACTTCCAAAAAGGAGGTGGTTATATGTTCGACTTTATATGTTTTTTTTTATGTATTATCACCGATTACTCGAACACGGCTGGACCGATTCCAAAAATTATATTTTTGTTTGAAAGGGTATACTCTCGAGGTGGTCCCATTATCATCAAGTTGGAATCTGATGAGAGGATCCCATGGAAATCGAGGGAAACCCTCAAATTTTATAGGTAAACCTATTGCGATTTGGGTATTTTTTAAAGTAATTTGAGCATTTGCTCTCAAAAATCATCATTTGGTAAAGTGAAGCTGATGAGGAAGATCACAGATGGCCATCGGAACTACTCAATGACAAATATTTCACGGGTTGCGATTCGATTACTTTAATATGGTTACTAAGCTGCAATTTATGCTCGTTACAATGCGTATGGTGAAGTGGAGCTGATGATGATTTCTCAATCAGCTGTCTTTGGATTTGTATTTTAGTTTTTTGCCACCGACTTCCAAAATTAAAGTTATTTTTCACTTTATAGTGTTTTTTGGAAGTCTGTTGTTTTTTTTTGTAAAAAAGTTTTTAGTAGTAGGTAATGTAAAACCCTACTCTAGCTTATTCTTTACTCTCGCTCTCACTAGGTTATAGGTAAGCGTAACTTTGGTCAATGAGTCATCATCATCAGCTTATAGCAGTCCACTATTGGACATAGGCCTCAAAATGCTCCAATTGCCATTTAGCTCGATTCTCGGCAACTCTCATCCAGCTGCCACCAGCCACGTCGCTCCACCCATCCTGAGGGTGTAACCTTTCTTTTGCCGATTCACGGTCTACACTCAAGAACACGTCTACCCCAACGGCCATCGGTTCTACGGCTAACATGGCCGGCCCATTGCCATTGCTTAAACTGTGACCAATGAGTAACTTTTTGTTTTTTAAGCCTTACCCCCCAATGGTGCCAACAAGAGATATAAATCGAAAAACAAACGCAGGTCCATTCAACCACCCGCAGAATTGCCCTCTCCAGACTCTTCTCTGGAATTTCAACTTGAACCAGAACAGCACAAGTTACTTATAACTTCAGTATACGACGGTTCACATGAACTGGTAGAGATATTTATGTCTAAATATCCTTACGTGCCAATACCGAGAGTCCTGATGCAAGTAATAGCCTTAAAAGTTAAAGTTGCCCGAAATCTCACTAAGTTTACCATCAGACAATGTTGCATCGACATGTACACAATTTACGAGTTGAATAAGATACTAACGACATCCAATATCACGGATATATGCTTAGATCACTCTCCTCTAAAGGAAGCGAATTATGACATTCTTCTTAGCGATTCATCCTCTCTTCGAAATCTATCGCTGTCGAGATGCAATATAAATGATATAGTCTGTGAACGAATAGCTGCACGTTTAAAATATCTAGAGCCAGCTGAAAAAAACTTGTTGATTTTAAATCTATCGTCCAACCACATAACTGACGTTGGTTTAAAACATTTAGGAGAAGCTCTCAGAAGTAATAGACATTTGCGGTATTTGAATGTATCCGACAACCAAATAGATGACACCGGTGCGAAATATATATTTGAAGTGCTAGCAGAATTTCCTTTGAATATCGATGAAATTCAAGACATGAATAGCTGTTATATGCATTATTTGAAAAGTAAGCTAAATATGGTTAATATGCTTAACGCCAGAAAATCAGTTAAGAAGGTAAAGTTATGGAAAGCCAACCCGACAACGAAGAGGCAGAAATACACTTGTTTTGATTCTGATGAGTATTTAAAAATGAAGGCTCGATTAATGGCTCTAGAAACAGTAGGACCTTTCGAACATCCTTTCACTCCATCGATGGTGACAGTAAAGGAAGGACGAAGTTATTGTATAGGGAATTTAACTATCTGCTACTTAAACTTAAGGTATAACAATTTGACATATGAAAGTGTCCAGAGATTGGCGGAAGTCGTCCGTCACCAGAAAATGTACCGCAGTGGACAGCTGTGTGGGCTTCTGAACGTTTTACTGGAAGGAAACTATTTGCCTAAGGACGCTGATGAGTACAAAATAATCAATAAGGATATGATGGAACCGCGAATTAGCTAAGTATTAAACAAGTACCTAGATAAAAATGGTACCAGCGGAGTAATTGCGTAACACACTATCAGTAGGTACCTAGCAATGGTTTTAATTTTGACAGTCCAACAACATTCATTGCGTAGTTAACGTTGTTGAGCAGACACATTTTTCGAACATATGAAGCAATGGATTAGCAATATCCTTCAAAATGATTCAGATTTTGATTGAAAGTGTGTTACGCGATTAGGGTATGAACGTATGGACGTGTCTAGAGAGAGTTTATGTTTTGGTTACTAGATACCTAGTTGGGATAGGTTTTTCAACTGTTTTATTTCTTTGAATTTCTGATTTTTATGTATCGTAATTGACTTTAACGATAATCGCAATAAAAGAGAAGCTGTATGTCAAGCAATGTATGTTTTGTCGATATTTAGTACTATTGTATCATCAATTAGGTATGTTAAAACACGCATATATTGCTGAGATATTCATTTATTTGATTATAGATAGTAACATGTGTATTTACAAAAAAGTGTTAATAAAGATAAAACTTATTAAGTGATCTCATTAGGATTCGCGGATATAACTAATTTTAATAAGGTACAATTACTAGTTTTGGTAACTTTCGGTATAAACATCACATTTTCTAACCAATTTTTGTCCATAAAAAACGAACTCTATAAACTTAATTTTAAACAAGCTAACACTAATAAATAATCGCTAAAACTATGTATAAAAATATAATTACGTACTTAGTTTACAAAGTCAGCACCAACCTTCGTTTGTCAAAATTGTGCTTAATACTGGCGCCCAAGTTATTAGGATAGGTCCTAAATGGCAGGGTTCTCAAACCTAAAGCTTTATTTGTACCAGAAATCTATACAAGTTTCCCAAATGGGTCAACTTCTCAAGTAAACTGGTACAGTCTATAAATTCTGGCATTATTAATTTCTAGGTGGGAGATATTCTCTGTTGGGTTTTTGTGCTGGTCTTCCCCTACTGCCTGAAGGGTTGAAGCCAGGCCCACTAGGTCTGCCTGATGGATAGCCTTGGCTACCTGGACCAGATCCAGGATAGGGTGTACTCGAACCTGGATAGTTGGACGCAGGGCCGCCAGAAGGTCCTTGTGGACCACTACTCGATGGGTAGCCTGGATAGTTTCCGGAGGGACCCTGAGAACCTGGATAACTTCCGGTCGGGCCTTGTGAACCTGGATAACTACCGGACGGACCTTGTGACCCTGGATAGCTACCGGACGGGCCTTGTGAGCCTGGGTAGCCTCCGTTGGGTCCCTGTGGGCCTGGGTAGCCCCCTGATGGGCCTTGAGATCCAGAGTACGAGGTTGTCGACTGGATGCCAGGATAAGGCGTTGATGGTCCGGATCCACCAGGGTAGCTAGACGGACGTGATGTACCAGAACCTGGGTAAGAAGAGGGTCCTTGTGGGCCTCTACTACCAGGGTATGAAGAGCTGGGGTAATTATTCAAGTTATTGTAGTCTCCTGAAGATCCTTTTATAGAGTAATCATAGAGCTTGGCATTTAGTTCGTAAAGGCCAGGAGCAGACTCGCAGGTGAACTGGTTCCACCACACGCAAACGAAGTCTTCTTGAGAGAAGATGGTCCCATTAGGACATAGGAAATCATACGTTATGTTATTAGAGCAAACGTGAAAGACTTGGCAACGGGTCTCGACGTCAGCGTAATACCCAGGCAGAGGTTGAGACTTACAGTTGAAAGAAGTTTGGGGTATGTAGGACAACACAGGATAGTCTATATCTGGCTCGCCAGGAATAGCCGAGTAGTCCCCACCTTCGTAGCTACCAGTATCGCTGTCAGAGTAACCTGTAGTCCCGAAATTAGATCCAGACCCAGGATAGTTTTGCCCTTGTCCAGGATATCTTGCAGGGCCGCGGGAGCCTGACTGAGGGTAGGATGAGCCTGACTGTCCAGGATAGCTTCCAGATGGTCCACTGGGTCCTTGTCCTGGGTATGATGAGCTGGGGTATCCTGGTCCTTGGTTGCCTGGTCCCGGGTACCCTGGTCTCTGGCCACCTGATCCGGTGTAGTCATTTGGTCCTGTTGGGTAGCCTGTGGTTGTTCCTCTGGGTCCGCTGTTGTCGTCGCTTTGTGGTCTAATAGGGTATGATGTAGTGATTGAGCCGCCATATCCCGGAGCCGTCCCGGGCCGGTTGGACGATGTTCCGGATCCAAACGGCCGGTTGGGCTTGTTGTAATCGTACCCATTTTGGGCGGCGACGAGGGCCAATAGCACTGAAAAATAAAAATGGTAATTTTAAATTATATTCTTTGTAGTGAGCTTAATAGTTTACGGTGAGTCACATACATATTGTTTTAATTTAATACATGACCTACGACGTGCTTCCAGAAGCAGTGTATATCTCAGTCTCAAAGACGTACAGAAAGGTCACCCATCTCAAATTGTGTTACTGACCTAACCCCATCGATTGTCCAATCTGCGCTCATTTACAGCGTAGCATCAGATCTGATCCAATTGAGAGTAGGTACACCTAGTACACCCTGAGGCACAATAGGCGGAGATGAGATCGCGTGAGACGCTGTGGTATCGACGAGGTGTCGCAAGATGGCCGCCTTGTTGGCGGGAAATAAATGCAGCGTTTAGGAATTATCTAACATGCTTAGATTTTTTTTGTTGTTGATTGTACGTACTCAGTCTCTTTTCGAAAGATTTGAGAAAGGTCTCGGTTAAAATATTGATAAGAGATTCGGGAGATTAATCTGCCATAGATTTTGTACATTTGCATGTGGTGCACTAGCGTCAATTGACTCGTAGCGTACATAACACAAGGTACACTGTTCTGGGAAATTCATCATAATCATTTCAGCTAAAAGACGTCCACTGCTAGTTATAGCCTCACATTCCTCCCCCTAGCATGGGATGGGACATTAAATATATAGTATGTACCATTTACTTCAAGAATTGACCTGTTTGTTATCACTCTTAAGTAAACTCATTGAAACTACGCATTGCCGGAAATTGGTAGATACAACATTACAACAAACAATGTTTAATCAGAAAAAGCAGAATTTTAAACAATACTGTAATCAGGATATCATTGAATTTACAGCCATTTAGTTTGATGTACCGTAATCATTATCATAGATCCGATCTGCAAATTGGCTTTACATGGAAGGGATTCTAAACAAACAATTTGAAGTTATTACCATAGGTGATTAGAGTTTTAAACGCAATTTTCTTAGAAGAATAGAGCAATTTTAAGTAATTTGTTTGGTATAACACACGTTTCATTGTATTTTGTTATAAAAGATTTGTTAGTTAAGTGTTATTATGTACCAAGTTTAATGTTAATTTACAATTATTGTTATTATGTTGAGTTAAATAAAATTACGTTTTTAAGGTCCCAAATAGGTATGTTGAATTTGATTAATTAATCAACCAAGTTTACCATTCTATTGATTTAGGAAAGAAGAGGCATTTTTAAGTTTCGGGATAGCCCTTCCCGGGTTCATTTTTACCCTGGGATGCGATAGGTGGGGAACTTGAAATTGTACTATGTGCCTCTAGGATCAGCGAGGGGCGTATTTACGTTACAGAAGCATCATGTAAGTGTGGGGATGATATTGACCATATAAGGTAGGATAGTTGTGGGGTTTCCCAAGGGTCTGTTCTTGGCCCGCTCTTAAGAAACCTTGCATTCTACATATGTGGTCCTACGATTCGAAATGGTTTCCAATTTCTAAAATGCAGTACTTAAATGTACTGACATGAGTACGAAAATGATTTTAGCTTAATCATTTTCACATTCATGTCATTTCATTCAAAACTTATCTTTCTTTACGTCCTAGGAAACTTAAAAGCGGTAATTATAACGAAAAACACCAAACAGAATATCTAAAAAAAAATATGTAAGAACACGGTAAAAACGACGGTAGTAACCGGTGAAGGAAAAAATCGTGAGGAAACCGGCATGTCCTAGAACCAAAACTTCAAAGACATGACATGACATCTACCAACTCTCACTGGGCTCGCGTGGTAGATTACGCGGCCCACTGCCTATCATCGAGAGGAGGCCTGTGTGGGAACTTTATAGGCTGATTATGCTTATATTAAGTAAATATAAGATCAAATCTATTTCGTAAACTAAATACTATTGACGTGACAGCAACAATTTAATGATAAAACATTATTTTGATTGTTCACATCGCAAATGGTCAGTTGACATGGTCATGTTTCACAATAGGGTTAATGGCTGTCACGTTTAATAATGGTTCTAGACACGTTGGTTTTTAGATCGCTAGGTCATTAGGTTGGTCATTATATGCAGATCTTGACTGAAATCTTGTTTAGTATCTATGCTTGTTGCGGTTTTTCGATATTTTATTTTGATTTGTACTTAATCTATGATGATGTTACATTTCGTGTGCAGTTAAGTAATCCAATTCATCATTACAGGTAATAGCAAAACATGCTACTCGTGACTTCGAATCATGTATCACTTCCATATATGGCTTTGGAACTCCAGACCCTTACTACAAAAAGGTAAAAACGTGAACCACAACCTCTTTGCAATAAGACAAAGTTGCTCTAGTTTCTCTATACTCTGTCGTGGGTGTTCGAAATTCAAACAGGGAAGTGCTCTATATTCAAAATAGTTGGTTGCCGCAGTCTCACCACTAGATGGTGCATCTCTCGTGCTTTCCGTCACGATCGCTATACAACAATGGAACAAGGAAGATTCGGATTGTACCAACGTTAATGTACGCTCGAACAACCGAACTGCAATTAAATTCGGTCTAATTACAATGCCGTAAAGTTTATATTGGGGTTAGTTTCGGAGCCGCATGAATTAAATTGGCCAGATAACGTGCGAAGATGCTATTTAATTCAGTGCTACAGTTTGTGTCACCGTTTCTTCATTAGTTGTATAAGCTATTTTGCAAATAGGAAAGGCCATTGTAGATGTTAGTTTAGATAAGAGACACGTGTATTGTGTTTTTTGGCGGATTGTTAGATCACTAGAATGTATATATTTTCCTATCTTTGTCTATTATTCATACGCTAGGATTGTTATGTAAAAGGAATTCATGCGAAATTTTGTTTTTTTTTTGGCGCATTAGTGTAATTGCTCTCATTGCTTTTACAGCTGAGGTATTGGTACAAGGGAAACCTAGGATAATATACTATAGATGTAGTTATACTGATAGGATACCAATATACTTACTTACAGTGCGGCAGACGAAAGAATGCTTTCTTTACACCTGATAGTTTCATACAAACAATTTCATGTTTTGCTAATTTGATCTTTATTATCTACTAGAATTATTGTCACACACACAGGTGTCAGGAACGTATTCTCTTGACGACGACGCACGGTCGGAATCTAATTGAAAATATATAGCAAGGAATATACCTACTACTCTCTAACGAGATATATAGTTACTAATGAATCTTTGGCATATCTAAGCAGTTAATATTAAGAAGCTCTCACGATTAACCTTTTAATCTATTTAAAAATATAATTTTTGCCATATATCAATTTAACATCAACGACGGAAAAACTCGACTAGTGTGCGTTATGCGTCCGGGCCGCGATTTCACAAGCTGCATTAAATGATGTCCACAGTAATGATAAGGTAAATAATCTCACGCCAGGTCAGGCTCGGCGAGTAAATACTTGGGAGCGAGTGATACCTAATCATAGACAGGTATTAATAGTTTGAGAGTAATAATATGAGCTATTGTGGAAGCAGCTTGATATGTTTGATCGTTGGGAAAATCGGAACAGGCGGACTGTATATGCTCGAATTAAACAGAAGACGAGCAGTGCCCCGCGGTTTCCCCCGCATAAGTTTCGATCCCGATATTTTCAGAAAACCTACCAATTCATCCAACGATTTCAACCTTCCTTTGTCTAATTAGGCAGTGAATTGTAGTATGATTGCGGGCTTTAAAATCTTAATTACAGATATTTGTGACCATAAATCTTCAGAGCTAAGATTATGCAAGACAAGAAATTGCATAGAATGCATATCTATTCCATGACGTCATTTTCTATAATTCCTTGATTATCCTCAGGTGAAGAGGTTGTGTGCGTACGTGTTCCTTTATTAGTGAATGTTTGATGGTGCAGAAATGATTAAATATTAGATTATATACATAATAAGTATATAAGTTTCTTCCTGTATTTGATTTAAACTTAACTGTCTCTGATTCTTGCCTTCTTCGCGAATATCAAAAACAGTACGTTAGTAGGTAGTCGTTATCTCTATCATATTAACGGATTCAGTACATGAATCTTATCTATCTTAATAACCGACGAAAAATTTCAACGCAGGGGCATTGAAATTTTTCGTCGGCTATTAAAAAAATATTGGTATAGAGCTTTTATACGAAACGCATTTTTTTTTTAAACATGTTGCCCAATGGTTCGAACATGGGTTGAAAACATGGGTTTTTCGAAAACTAAGAGTCATGTACTGAATTCATGGTTTTACGTGTCGATGTCCCTGCCACCTGATCTTTTTTTTATTGCTTTTAGGACTGATTTTTCCAACGCCAGATAACTTTATCGGAGAAATAATGTTGAATTTTTGACAGTTCTTCCATACAAAAACTGTCAGACGTCAATTTTATTCCACGAATAAAAATTATCGGTCGATTGAAAAATCAGGCCTTAATAATATTATAGAAGAACGCTGTCCTAAAGGCTATCCTATTAGTACTTACTGCAAAAAGTTGACAAACGCAGCATGGTGTTGGTGCTGCACCTCTGGGCTTAAACTAAATCTGAAACAATTAATTATTTAATTATTTTACAGTTTTAGATAATCGGTTCAAGGACACTGCTCGAGATACAATTTAGAAATTTTATTGTTTTGTTTTATATATTGAAATAATTAATTTTCATAAGTATTTACAAAATAGGGCCTTAAACTAGAGGAAGGTTAGGTATTGTTTATCTGGGGGCGTTTAGTGTTCCGCAAAGTTTTAATTTGGTCCTTCGAATCAACAGCCAATTTCATTCCACGGCTTAAAAGATCAGCCGCCTCGTATTAACAAGATTTTCTACACAATGATGTGTGATCCCCCTTATGATAATAATAGTCGAAACAATCTGACATGACCGATACCCGGATTAAGTCTTATACCTACAGCTGACCTACTATATTGCAGAAATAATTGAATGACAATAATGCGATTAGCCGTCATCCGTTGAGTAAGTAAACAATGATTACGCAGGTAGGTGCCGCCACCAGCAGAGCCTATAATAATCTAATCAAATGTAATAAAAATGCACGAATGCGTCATTACTATAATGTTTAAGTACGGACGGGATGTTGCCTGTCTTGTTATAATATTTCTGTGCATTATATCATTATAATGACCCAGTTTTATGATTACTGATGACGATGAGCTAATATTTTTATTCTAAAGGTCGTAATGACTGTTTGCAGCACGCATACGGCACGCAAGATAAAGACAAAATTGCAATTAAGTACGTTTTCCGCAAAGTAGCAAAATCAGCCTTTTGAGTTGGCCTCCTCTCTTCGAGAGGGAGTGGGCCATAATTCACCACGCAGGCGCAGTGCGGGTTCGGATTTTTGGTTCTAGGACATGCCCGTTTCCTCGCAAAGTTTTCCTTCACCGTTTTGGAGACCAGTGGTGATGAAATTATTTACATAAAGTAGGTAAATAAGTCAGGGCCATTTCCATTGAGCCACAACTGTTGTGCTTCCGCAAAGCATTTAATTTCAATTATGACTATACTTATAGGGCATATCTAGCATATTTAGTGGCCTGCGCATACAATATAACAATACGTTCCGGGTGTTGATGGGGCTGCCGCGTTTTTGTAGCGCGTTGTAGCATGTTTATTGTTTGCCGACGCGGACGTTGATAGTTTTTCGGCTATCATGCGCAAGAGAGGCGCACCTCTGCTACGCCGTGTTCGCGACAGCCCCAACACCATTCTTAGAAGGTTGGCTGATAGGTTCTCTCCGATCTTGGGGCGGTGGATACGACTGCACGCAGTCAAGTAGACCATAATCGACGTGCCTCACACACACAGCTTAGGATAAATGTTACTCACATTAATTTATAAGTTTACTTTGTTACTAACAACTATGGAATGTCATTCTGAAATAAATGTTTATTATTATTATATCTTCCCAGATGAAATTGGATGAAATCTCCATCATCTGACTAGTCTTTTCCCAACTATGTTGGGGTCGGCTTCCAGTCTCACCAGATGCAGCTTAATAGCAGCATTTTACATGGAGCGACTGCCTATCTGACCTGCACAACACGGTACCCCTTAGTAAAACTGGTTGTCAGATATTCGGGCTTTTGCATACCCATCTGGGTGAAATATTAAAAAAATAAAATAACTTCATCCCAATATGGTTTATATAAATTGCGATTCAATTGGAATCCAGTGGATAGTGTTATAATAAGAAATTGTTTGATGGAACAGTTGCTCATTTTGTTGTTCATCAACAGACTTCGAGAAAACGACAAGTTTCCATTTTCAAAATATCAACATCATAGTAGTAACCATTTCCTTACGGTATAAAATACATATGTCACGGCGTACGCTATATCCAACACTTCAAAAATGACATCCGCAGTCCCAGCTATTACTCGCGCCCTTTGCAAATTACCTGTACAAACGCCAGCACATCAAGCTACTACAATATGCTACTTTATCGCTAAAGCATAAGGTTCAAAGTTGATTGGGAAAATTTTACAGTTTCGGGTACCAAGCTATCTCAAAGAGGAGCTGCGTTAGTTAGTAAATGTTCGCTTCAGGCTGAGGCTACATTATATTTTGCACGACTCGTAATGAGAAGCATTAGAGAGTGCTTTACGATCGAGATTTTTTTTTACCTCCTTTCTGCAACTGTTTCTATTATTATACTCCTGCTAGTACACAGGACCTAATTAATTTATATACCATTGTATAGATAATTTAATGGAGATTAATTCTGTACTTTTCAAAAATTTATTTAATGCAGTAGAAACGAAAAAATCATCAAAATATTTCTAAAAAAATCCCGTCAATCAAGTGTGAAACCTGAAAACATTGTAGCTTGCGAAAAAATCAGTTAATTGAGTTTTTTTTTTTTTAATAGATTCGTTTCACCCTTAGGATTATTATTATTGACTATTGAAAATGGCTCTTTTATTCAAAGTAGTTTCATTATAATTAATAAATAACTAATATAATATGTATATCTATGGTTTTTATACAATCAAATGAGCATTATGAGTTGTGCACTTTGAGATCTTCATCAGAATTAACGCTTTGTTAGATTTATTTGTGACTTTATCGCTCAAGTAAAGTATCAGGCTGATTTTTTACCAATATATTCTATTAATCATATTTTTTTTTCCACGGATATCTGACGTTTTGACGTTGACGTTGGAAAAATCATCCATTATTAGAATAAGAAAAGTGCAATATTAACCAACACGCCTGTATCCCGAAGGGATAAGCGATAGAGGTGTACGGTGTACCTATAGTAAACCCACATTACAATTTTTTTTTTAAGTCTTTTGTAACAAGGGGCGAAACTATTGATACATTTCAGATGGAAAACCCAATAACACTTTGCCCGACCCAGCAATCGGACGCAGAACCTCATATTTAAAAATATTATTTTTTCATTGTATTTAAATATTTATTTGCATTCCATATATTGTTGTAGAGATGCTTTATTTCGTGCGAACGCGTTGATGTCTTTTGTTACGACTTACGTACGTTGGCTACGAAAGCTCAATAAATGCCATTATAATATTTCTTATAGGTTTCTGTCGCCTGACAGATGAACTATACCTAACATAATGAGGGATTTTCCTTTTTTTTTTTTATTCTTCTCTAGTCGCTGGATAGATGGCGCTGACCTTGGTAAGTTACTACAAGGAACGGAACTTCACATCATTTTTTTATTATTTCACTTGGATGTAATTTTGAGATCGTAAAACGAAAGCAAACGAAAGTGTCAGTCAACGAGCGTATGTGACGTGACGCAATGATTTTTTTCCAAGCGTTTTGGCTTTGGCACCTAGTAACGTAGTCAGTACAACGTCATCTACAGAGTTCTTGGAAACTATTTTTTTTTAATACTCAAAAAGAAAACCTCTCATTCCGCAAAGCCTTAGTTGTTACGGTCGCGAATCATATTTTAACCAACATAGAATCTGACAGTGGTGCCGATTCTGTTGTTCACAAACTAAACTTAATTTAAGTTCAGTGCATCTTTTTCTTTCTATTTCATTAAGAAAAGGACAGAAGATAAATTTTAGTTTAGTCCTGTCAAATTAATCAGCGCCTGACGTAAATTTACCTAATTTTAGTAGGCAAGTCTTTAATCACGTCTAAATTTAACAATATTAAAGTTGATATTTGTTTTAATGGAAATGACGTCAATTTGAAACAAGGGCAAAGGTTTGATTATGGGTCAGTAAAAATATTTCTCCAAGCGGTATCTCGTTAGTTGAAACAGCCGGTCGATTCTGTAAAAATCTCACCGTGAAAACTTAGGTGAAGTGAGTTTGTTTTTGCTAGGAATTGACATTGACAGCTCACTCCACGCTTACTTCACCTAAGTTTTCACGGTGAGATTTTTACAGAATAGCACCGCTAATCTAGTAGGTACTTATCACCTAGATAGATGTGGTTGGCCCGGGGTCATGTTCTGTAATAGTTCTGAAACTGTCGGCCTGACGGAACGTGACCGACGCATCACTGCGGGCCATACACGCAATACTGCTCATTACGACCAAATTGGTGATGGTAGGTCATGTCTTTGGAATTGAGGTGCTTTTCACACGTGGGTTTCTTTAGGTGGGAAAGATGCACATTTCAAAACTACCAGAAAGCCAATTCCCGTAATTTAAAACATTCAAAATCTAGTCGTAATCTCATCTCGGCGACAATCAAAGTCAGAAACTTGTCAAAAATGTAGGGAAACTAGAGGTACCTATTTTCGTTCTTAAAATTACGAGAATTGCCAAGTTTAAATAAAAGGTGATCCTACCTACGTGAGAATTTATTACTATCTGTAATGGTTTTCGAAAATCAATGATAATAAAAAAAAAACAGAGTTAGTATTTACTAGCTGCGCCCCGCGGTTTCACGCCCATAAGTCCCGATCTCGTGAGAATATCGGAATAAAAAGTATTGTATGTCCTAACCCAGAACAGGGAACTCAATTAACTAGCTATTGTCAATTAATGAACGAAAACACGTAACATTTAGCTTTAACAACATAATATTTTCAAGAATAGGTACTATATTTGGGCTGTTTATAAAAAGCATAAGGTATTGCGTCAAAAATCTTACTGCCATTCGCATAAAAAAATTGTTTATTCTAACGAGCTTAGCATCTATTTTCAGGAAGCTCAGTTTGTTACAAAAACAGCCTTACGAAATAGTAACTTAGCATAATCAGCCTATAACGTTCCCACTGCTGGGAGACAGGCCTCCTCTCTGTGAGAGGGGATGGGCCGTCGTAATCCACCACGCGGGCCCAGTGCGAGTTGGTGGATGTCACATGTCTTCAAATTTTTGGTTCTAAGACATGCCGGTTTCCTCACGATGTTTTCCTTCACCGTTTTTGGGAGCAGTGGTGATGAAATAAATTACACAAAGTGAAGCCACTGCCTAGGTTTGAACCTACGGCTCGTAAGTCGTAGCTGTTACCACTTGGCCACCACTGCTCCAATAACTTTTTTTTTCGGATGGGAAATCATATGACCCCTTCTGCTCTGGGTGAAGCGGAAGGGAGTGTCAGACTCTTACTGACTAAAACCCTAGTTCCTTCTTTAGCCCTTTATGTTCCGGGCCAGCGGTAAACCTTTCGGATAATCCCGCTGACCTGCTCCAATAACTTGATTACACTTAATAAAGAAGTGCACGACATTCTACGGAAATGACCGACTGAATAGCAAAGTTGAAATTGGTGGCAGCGGAAACAAAGTGTGCGAATCTGACGCTGACAATTACGATACTGTTAATTCATGAGATTGCCGCGAAGAGCGAGTTTGATTAGAAGAACGGTTCTGTCTATAATTTGTTCGTTTAATTTCTGAAATAGCTCGCCTTCATTGTTTATTTTTGTAAGTCTATTTTAGAATTAATTCAGACCTCAAACTACTGTATTTTTCATGTGATAAATCTATGAATAATAATTTTTTTCTGATTGTACTTTAACTTATTTTTAAACCGATAAATACTAAGGTATTTAATTTTAAACAAAATTGCCCTTGACATCATTTGATTTCAAGGTATTTATTTAAAGTGTTTACATAATTTAAAAAGCTAACAGTCTTAAAATAATAATAAATACTTACAAGTATATAAAAAGGAGGGGAAATAATCAAAGGGCATCAAAAAAATCATCCGCATCGCTGTCAACAGGAAGCTTGCCCAAAAGGCTGGCCGCATTGACACGTTGTATGGCAATGCTGATTTTTTGGCAAAAAAATAGGCCAGACCTCTGGGGGCCTAAAAACGCCATTTTCGAGAATCACAAAAGGATAACATTATGAATTATAAAATGGCGAAGACAGTCCGTGTTTTTCTTTTTTTCGCTGCACTACGTAGGTACAATGAAAGAGATTGGGATTGGATTTGGATTGGATTGATTGGTATTTTAGCACAGACAAATAAAAATAACTTAAAAATGCTTCACTAATGGGATTTGTTTCGATTAACTTAACAGTCAACTGTCCATTCTGTTATCCTTTTATGATTCTGCCAAAGTGGCCTTTTTAGCCCCCCTGGTCACGTGAAGAGTCGACCAACTGCTTGGCGATGTCTCGAAATACTAAGTGGGCACTCGGTCCCCATGATACATACTTAACATAATTAAGCAGGCTTAAAAATAGATAGGAATAAGAGTTACAAGTAAATTAGTTTGCAAGTTCTTTTGTAAATAAATGCTTGTAAAACCTAACAGACCGCCGGCGCCGCCGTAGTTATTGTCTTCAATGCTTCTTTTGTAGCTAAACCAAACAATTTTCAATTTAGAACAGATATCAATAACCACACAACATAATTCATGAACCCACGTAAATTCATAGATCAAATCTCGTTATTTCAATATAAAACAATATGCAGATCTCTGAAACTGCTACCACCTATTCAACCGCAGTGCAATGCGTCGATTGTTCATACATATTATTAGTAAGAAAAACCCCTCATTGTCACCGCAGGCGCAGACACGCTTCAGAAAAACTATCAATGTGAAAAGAATGTTGGCAACATTGTGTAGGTATGAGACGAAACTTTTTGTAATCGACATAATTATTATTGTGATTGTAATACGGTGTGGAAGCCGTTTTGTTAAGAATTTATCTCAGTAGTTTGGCGGCGATTTATTATAGTTTTGAACTAGGTAACACAGAACATGATCAGACCAGACCAGTCGGTTATCTTTTAAAGTGAAGGCAGGTGAACATATGCGACAGAAGTTGACCGACACAGCCCTGCGCTGGATTCGTTTTCTCGGCTACCAATTGTTATTTCTCCTGACAGTTCATTTTTAAACCGACTTCCAAAAAGGAGGTTATATGTTCGACTTTATGTGTTTTTTTTTGTTTTTATATATAATGTTCACCGATTTCTCCGTCAATTGTGGACCAACATATTTGAATTTTTTTTGTTTGTAAGGGTATGCTCTCGAGGTGGTCCAATTTTGTAGGCATGTGCAGTGTGTTAGTTGAACTATCTCAAATTAAATGAAACCTAATGATGATCCAGGTGTTTGATGATCCAGATATTTACATAGCAAGTAGTGTGGAGTAGGTACAACTAAAAAGTGAAAGAAAAACCTTTTTACAAAAAAAAAAACAACCGACTTCCAAAAAAAACAGTATCCATCTGCCTAGCCATTTTTCAACTATGTTGGGATCGGCTTCCAGTCTAACCGGATGCAGCTGAATACCGTTATTTTACATGGAGTGACTGCCTCTCTGACCTCCACAACCGAGTAAGATACCCTTCGCTAAGATTGGTACATATCGAGTTACTTGTAACACAAATAATTGCTCTAACGAGTACACTTGTAATAGTTTTGAGTCCGGCAAATATTTTTATTTATATATAATATACTAACAGAGCCAGCGAAGTTCTACTGCCTCTGAATCAAAAAAGCCGTTCCATACAAAATGTATGAGAAACTAAACAATCTTAATTTTATTTTTTTCGTGAATTTTTCCCATGTTTTTAATAGTTATTCTGCTATTCGGGGCGGAGACAAATCCAACAAATCAAATATCATAAAAATTGGTCCAGCCGTTCTTGAGTTACTAACCCGACTTTGTTTTATTTATATAGATAGATAGATAGATTTCTTGAGAATTATGAAGTTGTTTTTTAAACCAACAACCGCGCTCTGGTCCTTAGTTCCGCAGTTACTTTTCTTCCGTTTGAGTTACTAGAGTTTTTTCTAAAAGTTTACTTGTTATTTGGTGTTGACATGGTATTTGTTGGTAAAACTTCTAATTGTATGCTTATTAACTATCGTAGTATATCAGGTAAATAAGCAAAGTCACTATAAAATTTGATGGATATAAGAATGGTGGATTGCCGTTGTCTATTTTGTCCTTTCAAAACAAATTCGAAAATTATAAGATACACTTTGAAATTACGATATAAAGGTTACACCTCAGAAAGGCTAGAGGTATTTTTTAATTGACTTCCAAGTGACAAGTATAAACCTAGTTTAGGAGTAAGTACTACCTACTTCTGAAAGTTGTAAAATTTAATGTCAGTGTAACAATATTATCACTTTTTTTATTTTTTTATTTGTAAGTATATTTACCAAAATGATGAATTTTTATAATATTAGAAGTCAACTAATAAAAAAATTGTACATCAAGTAAATATTCTGCATAAAATTAGCAAAGATTAAACAATGTTTAGAGTAAAATACTGGGCGGGTGGAAATCGTTGGGCGGCGCCCGATGCTTTTTTATTTTTAAATGTTGGGTTCGTGTTTATTCGAAACCTAATATGAAAACCTAAATAAAGATAAATAATATCTTATGTTACGCAAAAACTACTTTGAACTTATATACGAAAAGGCACTCTGAACTTTGACCGACATAGAATTTCACCACTTAAAATTTATTTAAATTCCAATTCATTCAAAATATCCATTCACAAAAAAATCAACAAATATTCAGGACACTTCAAAAAACGAACTATTTCTAAAAAAAAACTCACCGAGTGCGTACGGAGCGCTTGCGCGAGTGCGCGGACTGTGGTGCGCTGCGCCCGCGCAGGCTTTTATCACCGTTGCTATAGCAACCACCACCGCTTACCAAGGGATGCGTACGATTTGCAAACGTAAAGTTTTGCAAACTAGGTCACTTAGCTTCTGCGATACTTGTGGTCTACCGCCAAACTTCCAACTTATTTGCTGGTCAAACTATTAATTGTTTATTTAATTGTTTGCTTGAAATTGAAAACTTACTTGCTAGCTTTACATATCCTCTCATATTTGGATTTTAAGTGATTTAGAGTTAAAGTTACTAGGCCTTTGTTTGTGTCTGGACCAAAACAATTGCCTACAGACAATAAAGTTTTTAAGCCAGACAATGATCATTCTAGAATTTCTAGAAAAGATCAATAAATAAATTACACCCTCCAGGATCCAATGATGTCATAAAGAGAAACTATAGCAGGAGCTTTTCACATTGAAATAGGTGATGATGATTCGAATGAGAATCACTCGTGGGCATTTCTGTGGATCTTTCATCTCAGATAAGTCTCGAAAACCAATTTTTTAATGAAGCATGTTTTGTCATTTAATTTTGATTGAGGAAACCTTAGCAGAATTTATTTTATTTATTTATTTGGCTTGATTTTCCGTCTCATAATTTAAATAAAGAAGTATAATTTTGTGCGTAGACTTATTTTATTTGTTAGTAGTATTAGTAAACTGGTGTATCTTATTTGATATGTTTGTATTTGTTAGGTGTAAGGGCCGCCTATTGCAATGAAAGCCTACAAATTACTTCAAAGTACTCTGTCTTGTGCCAGTCTTGGCCACAGTCTTGTCAGTTTAAACGATATCATCCCTCCACCTCCTTTTCAGATCTAACAATAAAACTGGGTAAATCTCTATAAATTAATTTGAAATATTGTGAACTGTACCAACCAAACTCCAAAGTTCATCTTAAATTCCAATTTCGAAACTGTCACAAGTTGTATTAATAGACACATCTTTTTGTCATCTCATTGTCTCTCTAGCGCAGTTATCGCAATCTGAATCCTAGATAAGATCCTAAGATTAGCAATTAGAAATGATACCCGGTACTTTCTACAGATTGGCAGCCATTTCAACGACCATTCGTAGTGCAATCGGATCGAATGTATCGATTAAGTCCTCGATACCACTCTTTTGATGAGTATCAGGAGTACTCTATTATTTTGGGTCTTTTTTGCGAAATGCGTTTTTCGGTATGCATTAATATCTTACGGCATTTTAACTACAGCTGTAAATATTACTCATACTATAAAAATACATAGAATTGAAGTGACTGTTTGTAATGTCAAAATAACAGCTTTTTACTATGCGAAAGTGTATACGGTATATAAAAAACAAAAATGTATTTTTGTTCCGGCTAATCTCCGAAACGACTGGGCCGACTTCGACAGGACTTTCACGGGCAGATAGCTGATGTTTTAAGGAGTTACTATTAGGCTTCTGTTATTCTAGAAAAAAAAAATTAAGGTTCCGCGCAGAAAAACCGGTGAAATTTCCGACATCCACGGCGATACCGCTAGCAGAAGCTAGTCGCTCATGAAAATGACATGTTTTGCTCAACGTCACAGTATTGTATAAGCTATGTAGCCTTGCTTTATATATTGCAGGCTGGCTATAATTTAGCGCGGGTTCCATTCGAACATTCAAGCAAGTGTCATATATTTTTATTAGGTATTTTGATTAGATAAGTCGTGCTAGTTTTAACGTGGTAATATATTGTTTATTGTTAATTAAAACGGTAACACCAATTACATTAATTAACATAAAATAAAATAAAAAAAAAACAGGTATGGTAGATATAAAATTTCAACTACTAACATATAATAGAGGACACCCTAGCATACTTCTTCTCACAAAACATCAGACATACCCGCATAATTCTACTCCATTCATCGGCAAACAGATCACATTCAGGATTGGTGGCCAGGAGGGCATTAAGCATCCTTAGAGTACGACACACATGGGACTCAGCTCTGGCGACAGTTTTAGATGACGGCGGTGCAAACAGATTGTGTCGACGGCTTTGGCGATGTCCGATGTATTTGTCGGGAACAAACAGCCTACAGAAAAGATCGTGGAGTTCAGGACTGTCGATGCGTCCTCTGAGAGTTTTGCAGGCTACAGTGAAATGAATATACCTAAAGTCTTTCTCTCCATATAATTTAAAGAAATCCTATCACTGTTAAGTAGTATTAAGCAAGATTATTAACCGCTTTATCGTATATTGCCTGTCACCAATCAAAATCTGTAGGTACTCCTATGAATAAGAATTAAGCTTTGGTATCTCCATCTGTCATATCACTCTCTAGATATCATTAGAAGGCTTATAAAGCTTATTAAAGTGTGACGTTAACCGTTAATTTTTCCGCACAAGTCGACTTCTGTACATTTTAGTTTTTGCGAAACCTAGGACCACGACCAAAGCACGACTATGAGTCACTCACACTCACTACGAATAAAATCCGTACTAATAGTATAAATTCGAAAGTCTGTCTGTATGTTACCTTTTCACGCCTAAACCACTGAACGGATTTCGATAAAATTTGGCAGCTCGATAGATTGAATCCCGGGGAAGGACATAGTTTTTATCCCGATATTCCCACGGGTTCGACACTTACGCGGGTAAAACCGCGGGGCGCAGCTAGTAGAAATATAAAATTAATATGTTGAGAACTGTGAACATACATAATGGTTACACATTAAATGTGTACCAAAGACATTAACTCTGGTACTGTGTTCATAGATACAAAGCAGACAGGCCTATTCAGAGCCTTCTAAATGCAAATCCTACAATCGTATGCAACATAGACGTGAACATCTGCGAAGATGGTGCGTTTCTTGGCTAATGTGAACTAAATATTTCAGGCTTTATTGAAGACCTGAATACCTTTCTATGTCTATGATATTGCGTCGGAACCTTTAGTGTAGTTACAATGGAATTAAATAAGATAAATATGGAAGTTACTGAGTAGACAACATCATTGATGAACTAAGCATTACTCAGTGTAGGTTAAGCTTTCTTGGAATGTTCATGTATTACACATTGATCGAAGCCCCTGGTTTTCTTATGAAAACATGGTCGTAATTCCCAAGGCACGACTTCGGAGATAGCGACCATGTATTTATATGAAAACCTACCTACCTTTATGCAATCGATACCTACAAACAGTTTATGAATATCTAGCTGCGCCCCGCGGTTTCACCCGCATAAACATAAACCTCGATCCTGTGGAAATATCGGGTTTAAAGTCCTGTGTCCTGGTCATGGTCTACTCATGTGCTAAATTTCATCCATATCCTTTCAGCCGTTTTAGCGTAAAAGCGTAACAAACAAACATATCAAATCTTTTGTCTTTATAATATTAGTTTAGAAGTTTATATGCGGCAAAGAGAGATTATAAAGATGGCAGTATACAGCTTTCCGAATTTTTAAAAGAATCCGAATCCCAGATTAGAAACTACAAAAAGAAAGATCGCATATAAAGCTAAGCTGACTCAAGCAATGACTTAGAAAGATTCAACTAAATTGTTTTATTTAGCTAACATTAAAATGGGTCACTTGCAAACTAGAGTGACGAAAATAAAATGTAGGAAAAGGTTATAATTAAAAATCGGATAGTTCCTCAATTTATTCCATTCTTTCGTGACTCTCCATCAAAATTATGACACGAACTTTACGAAGCTTTGCTCTGCTCTAAATACTTAAATATTTAGAGCAGAGCAAAGCTTCGTAAAGTTCGTGTCATAATTTCTAAAAGTCTAAAATATTTCAAGGATGTCTATTTTGCTACTAAAAATATACAGGGTGGCAGGGACATCAACGTGTAACCGCTTACCATTAATTACGTGTATTGAATCTGGAAGCGTTGAAATTTTTCGTCGGTATTCTTTATATAAAATTCAAAGTCCACCCTTGGTTGACTGGTAGAGAATGCCTAAGGCATTAAGTCCGCCTTTGTACCTTTTTGTGCGAAAAGTTTAAACAAATAAATAAAGTCCTGACTGACTGATCATATTATCAACGCGCAACCTAAACCGCTGGTCCTAGAGACATGAAATTTGGAGGGTGCGTTCTTTGTGAAGACTAGGTATCCACTAAAACAGGGTTTTTTAAAATTCCACCCTAAGAGGGTGAATGGGTGGATGGTGAAATTTCACGCAGATGAAGTCGCGGGCAGAAGCTAGTTAAAAATAAAATTCGCTGTTTAATGAACAATTTGACCGCTTTTTTATGAAACAGCTGATTTTTCATGTGCATCATGTCCTGAATTCAAGGTTTCAATTTGCGGGTCCAAGTTGCCACCCTGTTTTACAACGAGATTTAAAAAGTCCGAAAAATAGCAATAGGTATTTCGCGACATTTTGAATGTTGGTCTCAGTTTAAGTTATTGAAAATAAAAGAAGTGAAATACCGAGAAAAAAATCTTGATTCGAGTGTGATACTCCATTCATTAGCAAACAGATCTTTTGGCAACCCTTTGCTGCAGGACCATAACAAACCAAGAATTTAGAAGACTAACCACTATATTGTACCTACCTAGATTTAAATACAAATCGTTTCACGTCCGTCAGAATTGAGCAACAACTGTTCATGCTCGTCTTATTTATTACTCAAACGAACACAAAACGGGATGAATATTTTGCAACTGACGCTCAACTTTGCCCTGAGCTGCTACAAAATGTGAAGGATCGTGTGAGATTAATTAAATAGAAATATGAGGAGTCTACTTAGATCAATTAGATTAATTGTGTCGATCTACGTGTCGCACGGTCTGTTTTGAAATCAGAAAGATGTGTTCTCAAAGAGAAGGACCACCAGACTTTTGCGTCACTCAAAGTTTGTTGTCCTTATAAAGTGACGTTGTCAAGGGGTGCATGCAGGTCACTGACCTCTATAACACACTTGTATTATAGAGGTAGTGATGCAGGTAATAGGTGATTTACGATGGTTAGTTCCAATGTGCTTTTTTAAAATATCGCATCATTAGCCGACATAGGAGCCTTTTTGGAATCGAATAGGTCTTTTTTTTTTGTTTTTGGTTTTAAGTTTTTTTTTTTTATTGTAACTTTATTAGTTTTAAATGCTCCTTTTTACTGATTTTGCTGTGCGTGTCCCTATGAAATATGTTTCTTTCTTTCTTTCTTTCCTGCATTTCAAAGTGACCCTTCACGTTGCACTTAGTTTATTAGACGAACACAGAATACTCAAAATGCGAAAGTCTGTAGTATTCAGACACATCTCATTCATATCTCGCACACGTATAATTTGGCGGTTACTGTCCACTTAAACTTAAATATGAGAAGATCCATCAAATATGCCACAATAAGGTCAAGTTCACGCAACGCAATGCGTATCGACCATAATGACAGATTATAGTAAATTGTGATACTTTTGACCTCTAGGTCTTTGATGTACGGGAGCATTCTGTGAGATATTCTCATTAAACGTTGTCTCATGGTATTGAAGGATCGTGGATGAGGCACAAATCTGAAATACATACCTAGACCCGGAACAAAAATGAAAAGCCATTTTGTTTTTGTTTCGACCCATAACGCAGAAGCCATTGCGAAAAAAAAACCGCGGTTTGATTCATCGTCAACATTTTAGCTGAAAGGCGTCCACTACAGATGGATATGGGTCTACCCCAAACACCGCCACTTTGACCGGTTCTGTGCTTCTCGCATCCAGCGGATTCGTGCGGCCTTCACCAGGTCATCGATCCACCTTGTGAAAGGCCTTCCAACGCTACGTCCTCCGGTGGTTTGATGGACTGAATTCATTTCTAGCACCCTTCCAGTAAGTAGGTATTAATAAAATTTAAAAAAAAAGCTAAAATACCTACTAATCTAAGGCACGTTACTTAGGGGACTCAATTAATTCTTTGACAAACTGACTGAATTCAACTGATCAAAGATTGAAGTCAGAATGCAAGTCAGATATTTTTTGACCTGTGGACGTGGATGACGTCATCACCGTGACGATTTTGATACAGCAAGAGATAAAAACCATTTACATAACTTTTGTTTTCACATTCTGTCGTACATACATTAAATCATGAATATGACCCCTGACGGGTTAGACGGGGTCACAATTAGTGCCAAAACATTAAGTACTTACATGTCATGATAACTACTACGTACTTTTTTTTATTGAAAGACGTTATTTGCTCAATAGATTTTGAGGTCTCTCGGCCCATTACAATTCATTTTTAGGCCAATGCATGCAGCTTTCCTCCTGTTTGTTTTTTTTTTCAGAATTATTAATCCATCTCATATTATAAATTCTAAAGTAACTCCGTCTGTCTGTCTGTCGGTCTGTATGTTACCTTTTCACGCCTAAACCACCGAACGGATTTCGATAAAATTTGGCAGAGAGATAGATTGCATCCCGGGGAAGGACAAAGGATAGTTTTTATCGACATACCTACGTCGCGGGCGAAGCCGCGGGCGGAAGCTAGTTACTTATATTGTTAATCGAATCTATTAGAACACAAATCACGGCAGCTGAACATACTGCTAATGTAATGCCGTTCCATAGAATAGAGAACAATACTTATTTTACAAGCCGTTCGTCTGATGGGATTTCCCATCGACAAAAATGACGAACTTCCACACAAAATTACGTCCCCTATTTAACCCTTTATATAATCTAACTAGCCTGTATTACCCCACTGCAGGGCAAAGGCCTCCCTCTCCCTTTTCCACACAATAGGCTATTTGACTGGTTTCTGATAAACATCTCAGATTATTTAATGGTGTCTAACGAACCCACAAAAACCTATTACTTCAAATTGCATAATGTATTTCTTTTAGAAAATAGTAAATAAAAATGTACTGTTTAAATAAGCCGCCAAAACGCTATCTTTAACAATATGGCGTCGTGACGTCAAAATACACGTAAACAAACGTTGAAACGGTCGAGATACTAGACAAAAGTCATCTGTTCTGTCAACGATAGACAGAAATTGACTATATCATGACGTCATCATAAGTTCAGCCAATCCAGACCGTTTTCGATTACGTGGCGCCAGATTTAAAAAGATGAAGTTTTTTCGGCATTTTTTTTAATAAATAATACATTTTTTTGTAGTAAAATTAATGCAAATCGATTTTAAAAGCGATAATCTATACGAGTGTCAATAATTATGACCTTATTTTTTACATTGTCAAATAGCCTATTCTGTCTTTTGCGAGTCCGGCCAGTCCCTACGGTAGGAGTCAAGCTCGTCCCGCCATCTTCGTCTTGGCCTGCCGCGATGGCGTCGTGCGTTTAGTGGGACCCAATCGGTTGTTCTCATAACCCAATTGTCATCTGACATGCGGCAGACATGTCCAGCCCCTTGATTTTGGGGCGCAGTATTGTGTTTCTTATACGGTCAGAAATTCGAACCCCCAGGATATTACGCTCCATGGCTCGCTGGTAAACGTCGCGCTTGGACCTCTGCTAAAGTGTCAATGACCAGGTTTGAGCACCATTATGTGAGAGAAAAATCTCTCATTCTCATTTGGTATATTTCTTTCAAATGTATTTAACTAATCACGGCCTCGAATTAAGCATAGACAGGCTCCTCATTAAGCATAACTGCAGATTTATTATCAAAAATCTAAACTTTACCACAAACTCGTAGAAAATATTTGAAATATATTTTGTCATCCGCCAAGGATGCACGATGCAGAAACCAAAGCATTTGACATCGAAACGTGATCATTTAGTGAAACAGTTGAAGATGCAATCTTTTTTCTATGGGCATAAATAATTTCACGCTATGGTTTAAACAAATAATAATATAAATTAAGAAATAATGATGTCTTTTCCCAAGAAAAGGATAACATATTTTCACAGGAGTAGGACACAATAAACAATTAATGATAAAGTTAAGGGTAGGTGGTAGGTGGGTTGCAGAGTAAGCAAACTGAAGTGGTCATGTTTGTCGAGGGACTGATGGAGCAGACGAGACCTGGAGTAGAGACCGCGTATCGACAAGACCGACGACCTTAAGAACGTGGCTGGGACGAACTGGATGCGGAGGACAAGGTATTGTGGCGCAGCCTGGGAGAGGCCTATGTCCAGCAGTGGACTGCGGTAGGCTGAAAGATATAGGATCAAGTGTAGATGCAAATTATCAGCTTTGTAACATTGTTTTTTTTTTTCGTATGTTCGAAAAATATGTCTGCTCAACAACGTAAATAACGCAATGAATGTTGTTGAACTGTCAAAATGAAAGCCATTGCTAATGTTAGTGTGTTACGCAATTACCCCACTCGTTGTTGTGGCGATCTGGCGAAGGTAACAACGCCTTTCAGTCGTAGCAGTAAGGATGGTTTTCATGGTACGAGTGCACACTGATGTGCGGTTGACTGTACCTATAGTGTGACCACGGTTTTGGGTTTAGATACAATTATTATGATACGCAAATTAATGCAGAATTATTATATTTGCAATTTAGAGATAATTACAATAACATAAAGTTAGTTATAATGTTTATCGTAATCTCCGTTCGGAATACGACGTGTTGCGTGAAACGTCATTAAAAGCGTCGCTTGCGCCGCCGATGCTTGCCTTGATATCATCTCATGAGAATTGTTCCGATTAAACACAGCTATAACTCTGCTAGATACGTTGTTACGTCACTATTCATTCTGGTAGGTAAATGATGCAGGGTTAGTAGTACCTAGAACTTCTCGTCAAATAGGTACATCCGGAATTCCGGAGGCAGTTCTTTGTTCTACACACATCAAAAGTTTCTAAGGATCATGATCATCATCTGCATCATATCATCTGCCTAGCCTTTTCCAAACTATGTTAGGGTCGGCTTCCAGTCTAACCGGATGCAGCTGAATACCAGTATTTTACACGGAGCGACTGCCTATCTGACCTCCATAACGCAATTACTGGGTAATACTTGATAAGACTGGTTGTCAGACTTTCGGGCTTCTGACTATGACTACCCGTAACGACTGTCAAAGATCCACGAATGACAGTCGAGACGAGCTTTCCGAGGCACGGAGGGGTACTTAAAAAAATATTTTATTGCCCTATTGAACATAAATATAAATATTGTCTATTCAGATTTTTATTTTTTTATTTATTTGTATGTGTAGGTCGACAAAGTAACTCTCTGCTTTTGCATTAATAAAGACTTCGCGTTTTTGCTTAAATGCTGGATTTTTCACCTTAGTTAATCCTGACATTAAAATTTGATGGAAAGATACGTTTTTAAAGGTTTTTATTGCGGGTTATATTTTAGGTATTAAAATAAGCACCAATGCACCTAGAGCAATATGGTCAAAGAAACTATAAGCTGTCTATCTATCTAACTATCCTGTACTGTCCCACTGCAGGGCAAAGGCCTCCCTCTCCCTTTTCCACACAATTCTGTCTTTTGCCAGTGCCTTACGGTCCTTAGGGTAGGAGTCAAGCTCGTCCCGCCATCTCCTAATATTAGTGTATAGTCTATGCCGCCATCTTCGTCTTGGCCTGCGGCGATGGCGTTGTGTGTTTAGTGGGACTCAATCGGTTGTTCTCTTAGCCCAATTGTCATCTGACATGCGGCAGATATGCGGCCCAGTCCCAAAGTTTTAAGTTAAGTTTAGCTGTACTTTGGAAAAAACTAAAACTGGATTTCTAGTCTTTTGAAAACGTCCTGGTTTCCCCAGGAATCAATCCGTATTCTCACTATTCCCTATCATCCTTATAAATTCATCCGTAGGTATCCTGAGAGAGTGACAGGTTTCCTGAATATAATCAAATAGGAACTACAAAAATGGACGTCACGAAAAGGAAGAAAAACACCACTTTAATAAATAAAAAACATTCTAAATAATTAAATACTACAAGAATAGCCCCAACGATCAAGTCACCTGCGCGTGAGTCAGTGCTTTTACTCATAGGTCAAAATTAGATCATGTTTAATAGTTACAGACTGCATGACGGCTATAATGGTAAACCTGCCCTTAAGGCTATGACCTACTGGGTCATAATTATATGTATTTATAAAGCGTTTAGTTCATAATCTAATTATAAAACCAAATGTCAGACGGGTCAAGTGAAATTTTGTTTTTGTTTGTGTCATCACTCTTCAAGAGGTTATCGAATCGAGTCTTGTTCAAATCAATGAAGTACCTACCTTCAATAAATTTTACATAAGATAAAACTGAAAATAAGTTGAAAACCAAAAAGATTTTAATTCGTTTTATAGGTAAAATATCAGACACAACACCAGTTCTCCAACCAGATTTCTTAGCCTAATCTGGACAATAGGTACCGACACCAACCTATGTTAACAGAAACCTCATAATCTGAATTGTGTCGACATAATTTTAATGACTAATTAATATCTTAGCCCATTTACTGTAGTTCTTTAAAGTTTTAACAATTGAACAATGCATCCGTATCAGGTAAAGTATCGATTTTTTATTCGATTATCGAGTGTGAACATACAATCGATTCAATAGTCAATGCCGTATCTTGTTGACGTGTTTTATGACAGGTAATGAACTTAGATAATAATTTTCTATGGATTTTCTGGGAAACTAGAGGAAAAACTTAACATAATCTTATCGCGTGGTCCTCGTCATTGTTGGACGAGGGAACATTTTGGACCTTCCAGACGAATTGACAATTTAGAGAAGGGCGCGATTGTAACAATAATCCATGATCATACGGAGTGTGGTCCTTCATAATTTGGTTACTTCGATACTGATTAATGACCTAAAACTCTGATTAAACTAAAATCGGACCAAATAAAATCGGAGAAATTCAGTCTTCCAAAATTCTTAGATAAAATAAAAGTACCACCATGTAGGTAGGTGTTAGGTAAGGTGGATCTTCCTAAATGTTGTTTAACTTTAATTTTGTGTGTGATGACGATGTGAGAGAGTGCCGCCCTTTCAAAATTTACTGGTGACTGTTTTCCTAATGTTACCGTTATTGTATTTCGAAATGGCCCTAAGCACTAACTTACAACGGAAGAAAACACAGTGATTTACTGCTTTAGGCTCAAAACTATAGAGCGTGTGGTTTTAAAGTAGGTAGGTGCTCCATTCTCTTGAACGTTGTTTATGTAAATTATAGGTCCTCCCATAAATAAATAATACCAAAGTATAAACTCTCCCGGTTTTGATACAGAAAGGTCTATTTCACTTTCATCCCTTGCTGAAATAACTTTCGTTATTTTATGAAATTGCGGATCGCAGGACCTGCCGGTCGATTCTGTAAAAATCTCACCGTGAAAACTTAGGTGATGTGAGTTTTATTTTTGCTAGGAATTGACACTATTTTGACAGCTCACTTCACCTAAGTTTTCACGGTGAGATTTTTACAGAATAATCCCGCTGATTTCTTAACCGTGTGAACAGGCCTTGCCAATATTTTAGTGGACAACAATTTATCTAAACAACTAACATGTAACTTAGGATTTACTTCCCCACAAAGAATCTTCATATGACTGGTAAGTATCCATGCAATTGGACACCACTATCAATTTCCCACGAACTACTGATCATCATGACAAAAATAATAACACATTAAATAAATAATATAAAAATTACGTAAACGTATATTACATTCTCAAATAAGTAAGTTCACCTATGACATGACATGCGTAGGAGATCCCTCATTATAGTATCGTTTGCAACGCGCCTTATGTAATTATCAATTTAGCTGTTAGCAAAAAAACTTTGATATTTCGTCCTCGTACAGTTTTCTGTGTAATCTAGAAAGATTGCAATTTTATATGCTTAGCTATTGCGAAAAATATCATCATCATCAGCATAAAGCTCCTGTGAGTAGGAGTACCTAGGTACCTGAGTCTGATAGAGTTTATACAAGTTTTAATGTATTTTAGTATTGTAAGTCTGACAACCAGTCCTACCAAGGGGTATCTATCGTATTCCCAGTACCTGGGTTATGAAGGTCTGATAGGCAGTTCCTCCCTGTAAAATAGTGGTATCCCGTTAGACTGAAAGCTGACCCCAACATAGTTGGGAAAAGGCTAGGCAGATGATGACGATTGTATTTGATATTGTCAACGGATCACCGCAGTCATGATAAATAATTAGGTAGGTACGTGAATTGAACTTGCCTTCGCAGGTCAATATGACCTATTTAGATTATACCTCCATCACATTACACATGTGTAGGTCTAAAGGTCCATGTTACACCTGACACAACATTAACACAATTTGACAGGGAAAGCGTTAAACATCTGCAATTATTTAATTATCTAATTAACGACACACGATTTGTATCATGCAACGGTCATGTGTGAAACTATGTGTAACAATATGTTATGGTGTTATAATCACATGCATGTAGATGGTGCAGCCGTGCAGTCAACATGTAAGTTATGCTTAAGTAGTTACAGAACGGCCCTTTATTAGTCTTCTACATCACACTAATATTATAAAGGCGAAAGTTTGTGAGTGGGGGTGTGTGTGTGTGTGTTTGTATGTTTGGTACTTCTTCACGCTCAAACGGCCGGACAAATTTTGATAAAAAAAATTATGGAGGTAGCTGACACTCTGGATTAACATATAGGGTACTTTTTATCCCGATATTCCCACGGGATCGACATTTACGCGGGTGAAACCGCGGGGCGCAGCTAGTTATACATAATTGTTAAATTGTATAAAAATTTGCATGAGTTACAATCCAGAGGGGTCCGTGGCTAAGTAAAAACAGCCGCACGCGTCGATCGTTCAGGTTAAGGTACGCTTGCCGCGGTCGATTCGTGGATTGGTCACCATCTAGTACATACAGAGACCCCTCCGTGTCTCGGAAAGCACGTTAAGCCGTTGGTCGCGGCTGTCATTCGTGGATCTTTGACAGTCGTTACGGGTAGTCAGAAGCCCGAAAGTCTGACATCCAGTCTTATCAATACCAGTATTACCCAGTAATTGGGTTGTGGAGGTCAGATAGGCAGTCCCTCCATGTAAAATACTGGTATTCAGCTGCATCCGGTTACACTGGAAGCTGACCCCAACATAGTTAAGAAAAGGCTAGGCAGATGATGATGACAAATGATGATTATTGACATTCATTCAACTCAGCAGTTTACTGCTGGACATGGGCCTCTCCCAGACTGCGCCACAACACCCTATCCTCCGCCTTCCGCATCCAGTCTGTCCCAGCTACCTTCTTTGGGTCATCGGTCCATCTAGCTGGGGGGCAGTGGGGGCGTCCGACACTACGCTTGCAGATACGCGGTGTTCTCTCCAGTGACTCGTAGATTCTCTCCAGGAGTTGTCTACTCCGTATGTTCCCAGTCGCCCCCGCGGGGATTGCCACCGGAGGCAAATGGGAATAAAAATTCCCAGTCGCCACCGGCGGCGTCTGGGAAGTCATTGCCCCCACTTCAGTTTCGCTGTACATTGCTTTCTCCATCGTAGAGAATAAAAGGATGACACAACTTACCGTAAACCTGCCTCTAATCTTTTCTTTTTTTTTTTCTTTCTTTTTTTTTTCTTTTAGTCCGCCTCTGTACATTTATGTGCTTGAAGTATTAAATAAATAAATAATAATAATCTTTAAAAAAAAAAGACTAAGTGCATTGAAATATTTTTTTATTTTGATTTCGATATCAATAAACTTGTTAAAATTAAACATTTAAACTGGTATTTTGTATCACAGATAATCAGACTCTTAAAGACAGTAATTAAATTAGGAAAGTAATACATAGTAATCATTTCTTAGTAAATACGTATTATAAACAAGGCTGTAAATATTCATAGATATCAGACTTTTTTATATTATGGTCAATTATAATAATTTGTTACGTTACTATCATCGAGTGATCGATGTCCTCTGTGATTTAGACATTGCAGTCGCTATTAGCAATGTATACCCGCCCAATGCACAATGTTTAACTGTATATCGTGGTGTAGGTACTTGAATATTTTTGTTATAATATTTTTATTATTTATTTTTTTATTTGACCATAATGTAAAAAAAGTCTGTTATCTATGAATATTTACAGCCTTGTTTATAATACGTATTTACTAAGAAATGATTACTATGTATTACTTTCCTAATTTAATTACTGTCTTTAAGAGTCTGATTATCTGTGATACAAAATACCAGTTTAAATGTTTAATTTTAACAAGTTTATTGATATCGAAATCAAAATAAAAAACATTTCAATGCACTTAGTCTTTTTTTTAAAGATTATTATTATTTATTTATTTAATACTTCAAGCAGATAAATGTACAGAGGCGAACTAAAAGAAAAAAAAAAAAAGAAAAGATAAAAAGATTAGAGGCAGGTTTACGATAAGTTGTCTCATCCTTTTATTCTCTACGAAAGAGAAAGCAATGTACAGCGAAACTGAAGTGGGGGCAATGACTTCCCAGTCGCCGCCGGTGGCGACTGGGAATTTTTTATTCCCATTTGCCTCCGGTGGCAATCCCCGCGGGGGCGACTGGGAACATACGGTCTACTCCACCGGCCATCGGCAATTAAATTCATTCATATTTATTTTTGTCAACAAATTAACATTAACTGGGCTTTTGTAATATCTTGTGATAGCCTGTAGGTATATTCAAATGCCTAACAAAAACATGGCTTAATACAAATCCACTTCAACTGAAATAAGACTTCTACAATAATCGACAAACCACAACTTTAATACTATACTCAAGTATGCGCGGACACACAAGTGAATGTGTGAGAAAATCATTATTTCATACCGAATGTGATTCTCGTATTCATAAGTAGTTAATTCAGTCCATTTGTTTGTCAATCATGAAGCTGTAATGTAATGGGAATTGCTTTTTTATTTGCTACGGATGGTAAGTAGTTCCTTTTTAGGGTTCCGTACCCAAAGGACGGGACCCTATTACTAAAACTCCACTGTTCGTTTGTCTGTCTGTCTGTCACCAGACTGTATCTCATGAACCGTGATAGCTAGACAGTTGTTTTCACAGATGATGTATTTCTGTTCCCGCTATAACAAAAAATACAAAAAACCAAATGAAATAAATATTTAAAGGGTTATTTTTTTTCCCATACAACAAACGTGTTTTTTTCGGCGTTTTTGCCTTGTGGAACCCTTCGTGTGCGAGTCCGACTCGCACTTGGCCAGTTTTTAATGTATACGTATCACTAACAGCCGTGACGTGAGAAATCCATACTAATTATCGTCTGCCTAGCTTTTTTCCAACTACGGCTTCCAGTCTAACGTAACCTACCCGGATGCAGCTGAACACCACTATATTACATGGAGAGACTGCCTATTTGACCTCCACCAATAACTGGGTAATACGAGACCCCTTGGTAAGACTGGTTGTCAGACTTTCGGGCTTCTGACGACCCGTTACGATTGTCAAAGATTGACGAATCACTAGGAGTATACTATTGTAGTCTTTGCACGTAGGGATCTCGGTGTGTAAAGATGGTTCCCCGTCCACGGACCAATCGCGGCAAACGTAGCTTAACCTGAGGAATCCATACTAACATTATACCTAAATGCGAAAGTAACTTTTCGGTCCTTATGGGTCAGTGCACGATAAAACCCTCTTTCGTCAATTTCTTATATAGTTGTGAGAAAGCTTGAAAATAATTGAAACATAAATGGGACACGGGTCTCATCTCTTCGAGAGGGAGTGGGCTATAATCTACCACGCGGGCCCGGTGCGGGTTGGTAGATGTCACATGTCTTTGAATTTTTGGTTTGACTTGTACACGACGAGTTCGATGATATTCTATCACATTGACGTAATGGCAATCCATAAAGACCTAATTCGAAATTTGATTTGCAGTAATTTATGCACGTATGCAGATAGCTTATACATTCATCTTTACACTACACAGACAGGATTTTGGTCATGAAATAATACAAGGAACATTTATCATTACATATAAAATTTAATTATCAAGGTAAAGGTAAACTCATCGTTATCACTAATAACAAGAAATATACAGTGTGTTGGGAAAGTAGACACCAATACAATCATAGTTGACTCTTATTGCCAGAGCATAAAGTTTAAAGTACTTTAGCAAAATTAAAGCTAGTTTTCCATTTGGCTGCTTAAGACTGAGCAACTTCCCCGTGAATTGGAAGTAAGACGAGTAATTTGAGGCAATCTCAAATGAAGGAATAGCTTTAAAATCATTGCAAATACTACGGAAGCCAAAATACAAAAACATTCAAATTTAAAATCTAACAATCCGATACAATATTTATTGCTAAATTAATAACTGATTATTAAATAATAATATTACAATATATAAACATTTTAAAACTACTAAATAGACTTACGGTATGGTAAGGCCTCTTATACTCAAAAACGTTATATTTTATGTTGACGATCATCGTCATGTCATTACTCACTCCATCGCTTTGCTAGAGCAGTTTATAATAAACGAAAGTCACTAAACTGTACATTCTTTCTTTCTAAACTTCACAACGTTCCATAATAAAAAGTCTTGCACGCATAACACTCTTCCGAATCAAAGTTCTAAATTAAGAGATTCAGTTACAAAATCTATATGGACGAGGCCTAACGCCAATGAAATCCAAACTTTTAGAAATTAGATCACTATAATGGACTAAATGTACATGACAAAGTAGTTATAAATCTATAAAATACTCAAGTCTATATCTATGTATATATATGAACTAGATGGTATAAGATTACATGATAATTTTGACAAGTTTAAAGGGAAGACTAATTTCAACACTGGCGATAGGCCTCCACTAAAGAAATAAGGCTTAAAACTTTACGTATTACTTTAGCACCACTACTTACATCAAAATAAGGCTGATAATTGATATATAGGTGGGAATGCCAAATATGAAATAAAAGCAATTTTAATACTATTAAGAGTATAGCAACCACTTTATACTGAAGATGAAAATCGTTCACTTTTAGTTCTTTTTTCATACTCCAGAGAAATTTTTGAGACAAATGAAAGCATCGACACGAAAATGCTACATTTTTAAATAGCAGTTATCATTCAGCCAAGAAATAATATTACATTTACAGCTAAATATGAAGTTCTTCTCACTTCCAGTTCCAATTCGTGAAATCCCTAAAAGTGATCAACTTTAACAGCAACAGTATTCAAAGTGGTTGTCGCAGGGAGGTGTATTTGGTCCCAATCTGTGCTGAGATGTGCTTCGGTATCAGTAGCCTTGATCGTGAGGCCTAAAGAGGGCACGGCATTCGCGCAATGAGGCAGACGCAGCGTCACAGGCCTCAAGAATACGAGGCCTTGAGGACCGCACATCACGAGTGGGGACAGCATCGCTTCACCTGTTTTTGGATAACAGTTTTAATATTTGGAAAAGGATTAAGGGTAGTGTCGTTAGAGATTTAAAGTGCTATGTGATAGTTTTGAGGAAGATTACAATTTTGCTGATAGATGTGTCATTTTTAATAGATTTAATTTGAAAGCTAGTATTACATCTGGTTTAAGTTGTAATAATTAAGAAAATTGTTCTATAAAGTGTGCAAAGGGTAGTTTTTAAATTGGCAGCTAAGGCTGTGTTGGGTAGTTGTTACACGACATCGAGTTGAACACACAAACACAAATCGCAACACATTAATGCAGTTAGTTATCAAGCAAAGCACGAAAAAATGGCAGAAAAAGCAAGGCACGACAGTAATGAGATAAAATAAGTATTTTTTAATATAGATCTGATGAATCTACGGAAAAATAATGATGAAATATCGAAACGTGAAGACATATAAAGCAAAAACTTGAAACAAATAAAAAAGACGTCATTGAACATAAAGTACAGTGCACATATCATCAAACATTTGTTCAAACATACTATTACGACGGATGTAAGTAGCACAGTCGTTGACGTCTTCGCTCTTCGATCTCTAAGTACGAGTGTATTGTGTTGCAGAAACTGCGCAAATACAAATGCAATACATGTTTTATACAACCAATGTTAGTCTTATAAGTTAGTTAATATTATAAATATAATGAATGTGGTGTGTATTGAAGCTACTAAATCTAATGTGCATGAATACATTTTATAACAGAGAAGGCATTATAAATAGAGGTTATCCCATTAATATTATAACTAAACCAACCTAGTACCTAGAAGACGCTACTTTGAAAAAAGACTTAGTACACATAAATGCTCTTCATGCAATACCGTGCAATAAATATGTAAATATACATAAAATAACATTAATTGTGTATAAAATCCAAAACATCGAATCTAATATTCGAGAGAAAAATTTCGAACAACAATCACAATTCCCAGTCCTTGTGCAATATTTCCAGATTCCAAATCCATTCGCAAATATTAAAATGCCAATTAGTATGTGCAGACTACGACACTACAAGGTTTTAACGCGTGCTTCGTTACAAAAGCCTTTACCGTTGTCCATATCGATGGGAGGTCCCCCCACTCGCTGGCTCAGTCGCGGATCCGACACCGTAAAGTAAATCTTTTGCTTGATTCCCGGAGCTATTGCTTTTGGTGGTATTATTAATGAGACGCCCCATTGCCTATCTTCCAACACCCCTCCTTCGCTATCAAATATTCCCCATGTTGTATGTGGTCCATCAGGCTCAACTTCCTCTGGTTTACTAGAACTAGATTCGTTAGCCTCAGACGTTGATGGTATTACCGTAGTGTTTTGCTGAATTACAGTAGTTTCATTCTGACTTGAAGACATGTTTTGTGAATTTTCTTCGCTCGTCTCTGGGCTATTTTCCAAAATCCGTTCGCAGAATGTCACGCTTCTGCTCGGTTTAGCAATCCGGTCATGTAAATCTTGTGAAGTGTAAGGAGTACTTTGAGGCTTATTCTCAAAGTTCATACTACACTCTGATGCATAATGTGTTTCCATAGATGTGGTCGATTCGTAAGGAACCGGGGAGGTGGTCACTTTTAGAGCGTTTGAAATGTGATCGACTTTTCCATGCAATCTAGGAGCATACATTGGTTCTCCTTTTAAAACACTGCTTTCTAAATTCTTTGATTTCTGTTTCTCCGCGTCTGTTTTAGAATCCGTTAGACGGAGTTTCGAGAAATCAATTTCTTGGAATGTCTCACTTTCTATGCCACTCTCAGCCTCAGCTTTTGTCTGATACACAGGTTCTCTGCGAGATAAGTGATTAGCATCACCAAGTTCGTATGGGCTACTTCTAGCACTACTACTACTTCCATCTTGTTCTTCAGGCTGTGTCACTTCTTTTGTTTCCTGTTGTGACTCGTATATTACACTCTCTTTCAAATCTCTTTTCGACACATAAAGCGGTTCCCTTATTTTAGCCGAATCACTTTCATTAGCTTCCTTTCTAGTTTGATAAATCAGTTCCTTTTTAGCCTGATTTCTTTGCTTAATTATCTCAAGTTTTTCCTCCAGCCGTATGCTGTAGCTTGATTCTTTTTTAGCCAATAAAGCTGCTTTCTGTGATAAAATTTCTTGTTTAGATACATAAGTACATTCTGCGGAGGCTGGTCTTACATCAGGTCTCATATCCATCATTTCGTGGCGAGTACCATATTGTGTATCAGAACAACTGGATTTTACTTCAGATCTAGTGGCGTATGGTGATTCAGTTTGGCCTAGCCTCGCCATCATTTCAGTCCGTGTAGCGTACGGAGGTTCACTCATACATTTACTCATAGGAGATACCCTCCCAGGGAAGTTCACTGGTGTCTGTAACCTCCTATCTGGCCTCACACCATAATGATTCTCATTCCACGATGTGCCAGGTGGCGGATCATAAGTCCTTTTTCCATAAAGAGGTTCTTTATACGAAGCATCCATTCTTTGCTTCAGCATATCTTCCTTTGTGCTGTAAGGAGATTCAGAAAATCTCTGTCGTAACATTTCTTCTTTAGTCGCGTATGGACTATCAGGTGTTAGTCTCGTTCGTAACATGTGCTCTTTACTAGAATACGGAGATTCACTGTAAAGAGAATCAGATTGCTTGGCAATCTCTTGTTTGTTTGTGTATGGACTTTCTGAAATTAGTTCATTTCTTGTTGCATAAGGACTCTCTCTGATACATTCTTCCCTTGACGCGTAAGGGCTTTCTCGTACACATTCGGCCCTCGTGGCGTATGGGCTCTCTCTTGTACATTCATTTCTAGTAGCATAAGGGCTTTCCCTGGTACAGTCAGCTCTGGTTGCATAAGGGCTTTCCCTAGCACATTCAGCCCTCGATGCATAAGGGCTTTCCCTGGCACATTCAGCCCTCGTTGCATAAGGGCTTTCCCTTGCACATTCACCTCTCGACGCATAAGGGCTTTCCCTTGCACATTCCGCCCTGGACGCATAAGGGCTTTCCCTTATACACTCTGCCCTTGTAGCATACGGTGGGTCCATTAAAGGCATTTCCAAAGTTTGCCGATTGCCATACGGGTTTTCAAAACTCTGGTTGGACATTTCGGACCTGCTCGCGTAAGTGTTTTCTGTAGATGTATCATAAAGAGAAGTGTAAGTCCTTCGAGGTTTAGGAATAGGATCATAAACAAAATGTTCTTTACTTTGGTATATCGGTTCTGGAGGTAACGGTTGTGTGGGGTGAAATGGTTCATGCTTAACTTGCTGTTGTCTTTGGTAGATGGGGTCTATTTTGGTTATCATATTAAAGCTGGAGGACTGTCCGTAGATACCTCTCCTGTTATACTCTATGAGGGAGTTCTGTCTACGCAACAGCGGGGTAACTTTCGGTTCTGTTTCTATGTCACACATGGAGTTTTGCCTTCTGAGGCTCTTCATGACAGGTTTGGCGTCATAATCTCTGACGGTACAGATAGATCCGTTTCTTTCATCGCAAAACGAACTCTGCCGTTTCAGGATTGGCTTCAATACTGGCTTTTCGCAAGAGGACGAGTTGCTTCTTTGCAACATCTGGTTCCTTATTTGCTGGTTTCTCATGTGTATGTTCATATCACTGAGGTCAGACTTCTCTCGTCTTAACATCGGCATTTGGGGCATATTGGGTCTCTGCTGTAAGTCACTTTCACAGAGTGACTTTTGTCGAGACACCTTTTGTGAATTTTTCGTTTTCGAACGGAATAGATCGAGGACGGCGTTTTTAATGAACGATGGCTTTTTAGATAATTTCTTTTTAGTTTTTGGTGAGAACGTCTCGTCGCGCTCCACACTTGAGTTCATGGCATCTGATGAACTGCGGACACCCACAACCAAACACCCTCTTAGTTACTTAGTGATAGATAGTTTTAGGACATATCAGATGGTTCAACATATTGAAACTCTAAGAAATCTTTAGAAAGTAAGACTCAAAAAGAAATGGAACAATATTGAAATCTCTGAAATGTCCCAATGAGCATGACAATTTTCAAAAGATGAATTTTGTGATTCTAAAAAAAGCATATTGAAATAATGGTATGGATATATCCAGAAAACATTCATACAAATATTTCATAGAGATATGACATATTATAAAAGAAATAATTTTAAATATGGAAATAAGTGATAATAGAAATCGGAAAGTAAGAAGAGTTGAAAAAAGACAATTTCATAAGAATACATATTGAATTGAAAAAAAGGAAGGAAAGATATAGAGATTAATTCAATATGCTTTTATAACGTAATCATCAAGTTGCACTAAAATGCAGACACGCACTGCCAATAGTTTGTTCCGAAACAAACAACTACTAATAGATTACAATGTTATTTCAATATTACAATTTACAGACTAACGCCCCGATATAGAGATATATGTTACAAAATATATGTATAAAACTGTTTATAATACCACATACAAAACCATAACTAATACTGTGGCCCGACAAGACATTGTTAGTCGTTTGTGAAGCGATTGGTGTTTGCATGTTAGAGCAAATTGTACAGGGGCTGATAATAATAGTGTTCATAACACACGAGCGGCACGCTCGACGGCAAAGGTTACTGCAGCCGTCAGCAACGTGCCGCTCGTAAGAATACACGAGCGGCAGTCGCCTTTGCCGTAGACGCGTGTCGATCAGGGGTATAAACACTAAGAAAAAATGACAAATCTGAATGAGATTTCAGACACATGCATTTTGTAAAAGAGAATAATTAATTTTGATAAGTTTTGTGAGATTGTAGATGTATTGGGATTGGGACCTATAGTGTAAATACACGCAGATGGAAAGTGTAGCACGATAGAGCTTACCTTAAGTTATGCATGTGTTGAGGTTTCCTGTAAAGCTCGAACGCTGATCCGCGTTGTTCTCTACTACCTGCTAAATCTGTAAAAAATATTTGAGGTCAATAAAATTTGTGGACTTGGTAACAAAATATTACACAACAATTTGTAGTCATTGGTAACTGATTCCCATAGCAACAATTTTTTTATGGATTAATCTCAAATGTTTGTTCGTTTGGGTTCCGTAATCGAATTCAATACGAGGAGTCAACTCGGAAACTATGATGAAACCTAGACTTCCTTTAAAACTTCATCGAATATTATACATCAAACTCTAAAGCGGTCGTTACCAAAAAAACATAAAATGTTTTTTGGTTTTTATTAAATTTTGTTTGGATATCGTTTCCCATCACGTCTGCAGTTTGGCTAGCTAATTTAATTTGACCCTTTAAATATCATTCTGGGCTATAAAAGTCCCTCTACTTGCTAAATTAATTTATTATTCAAAATCAAGTCATTTATTCAAATTAGACTAAGAACCAGCACTTTTTGAACGTCAAAAATTACAAATGCTGTCCCCCGAAACACCCGCCCTTCACCACTTCCTGGTGCTTTACTTTGCTTTACTTCTTCCCAACGGTAAAAGAAGAAGTGGCGCAACAAACTTCCCAGCAGCACAGCTGTCTGTTCAGTTAGAAAAACTTGATTCTATACAATAAGCAATGTAAACATATATTTAAAGAGTGAATTTTATCAATGAGCACTTTTTTTTTTTTACTTACCTATGAGATGTGGATTGTGTGGCAGGTTGATAGCCCGATGGTGTGAGGGAGGGCCCGAATATGGCGGGGACTGCGGCGGCATTTGGCCACCGTACATATTTTGCTGAAATTATACCATAGATCAGGATACAGAGTACAGTCACGAGCACTAATATGTCAACACTTGGCAACTTTAAATTGCGATTTTTTCACGAAATAACGAATGCAACGTTGAAATACGACACTTTACATAAACCTATGGGTTTGAAAATACTATGTTCGTAATAATATAAAATTTCATTCAAAAATAAAGGAGAAAATCGACTTTGAATAAAGCCAAGTGTATACATACTTTTGCTCGTGACTGTACATACTACTGACAATATCTGAATAGGTAAGACATTGTGCTTTTATACCCCTTGAATGTACGCAAAATACGCGCGTTGACGTGGAGTTGCGGACACCAGCCCATATTACCCCTTCAACTCCCAAGGTAAGCGATAAAAATGTTCAAGAGAAAAGGTCCCATCTTTTTATGCGTTAAGATTTTCAATGATTTTGAAAAGCCCAATTACATACATCAATATTGAGATATCATCATCTGCCTAGCCTTTTCCCAGATTACATAGGTACATCAATATTGAGATATGCGTTAAGATTTTCAATGATTTTGAAAAGCCCAATTACATACATCAACATTGGGATCTACACTGAGTTAGCAGCCTCAATAGTCAATATCCAGATCGTTGCGGGAAACTACGGAAACGGTGTGACGGAATCAACATAGTTATCATGAACCAACTATGGAGCTTAAATTAATTCGCTATTGCTTTTTGTGTCCAAAAAGTGTCTTAATACAAAGTGCACTCGAGCAGTACTTACCTGTTGGTAATTATTGTGGTTATGCGGCCTATGTGCGGGCTGTGAGTGCGAGTGTTGGTGCGAGTAGTGCGGGGACCCGGGGAACCCGCCCGGTGCGACCTGTCGGGGGCCCGGGGGGCCCGCGGGGGGCGGAGGCTCCATGCTCTGCTAATGCGAGAGGAATGGAATTGTTAGGACTGCTAGCAATGGCTAGCTAAAGGAAAAGACTGTGCTGAGGAAATCATGCAGATTATTTAAAAGGTTGGTAAAATAAGTTAACAATCATTACAGGAAAAGTGTGGAGAGCTTGCCCCAAAAGAAAAAAAAACAAATACTGGGTTCTTCGAGCAAAGTTTAGAGCTGGAAAACATGTATAGAGCTTTGAAGATCTGTGGCATACCTACTGTTGCGCCATTTTGATATTTTTTTCAAAACGGCGGCCTCGCATGAATCCTATTTTGGTCCTATTATATTTTTCGCTTGCATTGATATCACCTATCGATTTATAAAGGGTACACGCGAGGCCGCCATTTTGAAAAAAAAAAACAAAATGGTGCGACAGTAGGTAGGTATGCCACTCTCCTTAAAAAAATTCAATCCCCTTTAATTTTTCTAACGACTCAACCTTTATTGCTAACTAAGCTTATTATCAAATGTAACTGCAGATCAAAGAATAGAATAGAAAAAAAAAACAAAATGTTTAAAATTAATTTGATTTAACAGCTCAAAAGTTAATACATATAAAATATTAATTAAATGCAAATGAAAATCCCGACACAAGAAAGAGCCATTACATTACATAACATAACTCCAGTAAGGTATTCAAAACGAAAAGTGTTTATCTAGCCGATATAAATATGATAGTATATTCTTACCCCATTTCGTGGATGGTGTGAGTTGTCCGGGGGCCTGTAGTGTTTGGGCTTGGGAGGCGGCACGGGCTTGTAGGGCGGCACGGGGGCCCCGCCGCGCCCTCCGTAGTCCGCTTGAGACGCAGAGTTTGTACGCCCACTACACAAAATACATTGAAAATTAGTAAAAAAAAATTGCTAAAACTAAAAGTAGAACTAAAACACACACATTATTAGCAGTATCTGTAAATCCTGTTGTGTTATCATTTACCTCCTTTAAAATATTTAAACACAATTCGACTTTGCTAAAACATTTACTGTCAAAGAAATTGGAAAGGACCAGCAGGGTAATTGCGTAACACACTATCAGTAGCAATGGGTTTCATTTTGACAGTTCAACAACGTTCATTGCGTTATTTGCGTTGTTGAGCAGACACATTTTTCGAACATATGGAGCAATGGATTAGAAATAGGCTTCAAAATGATTCAAATTGAGAGGAATAGTGTGTTACGCAATTGGGGTTATGATTACATCTCTGTGTAAGTATCAGTCAACACAAAAGAGATAAGTATGCAGGATCGTCGGATATAGTTGAAGTTTAATAAGGAACCGATAGAAGTTCTCGAATAAAATTTAATTTTAATAATAGAAAACAATACACCTCATTTATCAAATTAAATTTCAGTCAACAACATCAATCGGTTTCTTACTAAACTTCAACTATATCCGACGGTCCTGCATACTTATCTTTTGTTGACTGTACATAATACGAGTTCTATTCTATTCTGATCAGTCAATCTGTTGTCATAATAACTATAGAGGGTCAAATTAAATTAGCTAGCGAAACTCCGCAAACCGGTATCGGTATCTAAACACAATAAAATAAAAATATTTGATGATTTTTGTTTGGTGTCAACGACCGCTGATAGTGTATTACTTGAAGTATGACTTGAGAAAATAAGTTTCTTTTTGTTTTGTCGTATAACTCTTGTCGTCTGTAAAGTTTAAAAAAATATATCAAGTAAATGTCGTAGATCCCAAAAATGGAATTCATTAAATTATTATATTTTTTTTTAGTTTTATCATGTTTAGAAATATATCGATCGATCCATCACGTCTGGGAAGTTTCTCTAGCTAATTTAATTTGACCCCTGTATAATTGGCCGTAATAAGATCAACCAATTACGAGTAGACAAGAGATTTGGCAGCAATTAAAACGTATATCTATTATCTTATTTATATAATATCCGTTGTCTTATTTCGAAAATCAGAGGTACCAATTAAATTAAAGATGAATGGTGGTTACAAAATAAAGTTGTCACAAGAAAAATATGGCTATAAATGTTTTACTGTTGAAAGTATGACGTCAATCTGAACACACCTGTATTTGGCATGGTCATTGGTAGGCACATTGGGCAGCGACGGGCCCCGCGCGTGCAGGGGCGTGTGGGGACTGTTGCCGTTCATAGGCGGCGGTCGGCTTGTTTGAGGACTTCGGTATTCTGGCGGCCTGTCAGAAAATCTATCGATAAATATAACCAAAGTACAATACGACCGACGTAACTTGGCGGGCCCGAACTTTGTGCAGAAGGCTGCGCAGTAAGATTTTTTAGGAACCAAATGGTGACATGAGGCGAGTGCGAGTGAGAGATCATGCGCGAAAGTTCTTAGTGCCTATGTTCAGGCCCGCCAAGTTACGTCGGTCGTATTGTAAGTTTCAACTATTAGCAAAAATTTAAAACCTGTCAGCTGCAGTTTCACTGAAATCCAAACAGACTTTTTCAAAGGCAAGTTTTTCGTGTCGCATTTGTCTATGTAACTAATATGAAAACGATATGGACTATCATCACGCGTATAGTAAACAGCGGTGCTATTCTGTAAAAATCTCATCGTGAAAACTTAGATGAAGTGAGCGTGGAGTGAGCTGTCAATAGTGTCAATTCCTAGCAAAAACAAACTCACATTTCACGGTGAGATTTTTACAGAATCGACCGGCAGTTCCATAAGTTCTCACTCATAAGCTAATTATATCACTTTTAACTAATTAACAATTGAAGTTAGTATTTTCTTTTTGTTGTCTACAGTTAATACATACTTTTTCTTGTACTTAATCATTTTCAGCACTTGTTAAAACCACTTAATCCAACTACAACACACATTTAATTACAGCACCAGTTTTAAACCCCGTTTTAATCACACGAAACATCTGCACTTCAAAAACTACACTGACACGAAATACGTAGATCCATAAAGGACAATGATAATGTAGTAAAGAGATATCTAACACTGTGAAACTAGTAACAAGTTGCTGGTCCATTGTCTGGAAACCATTGTAAGTTAGTTTTGGTCAGTTGACTCGACCTTTTTTTGGATTAAAAGGTGCCTATTGTGTTTTTTTTTCTGAACAGCATGGTATTTAAAATGGGATAACATTGTGATATTTGTGATACATATTGCAAATCTTGGTGACTATTGAATATCACACTAATATTATAAAGGCGTGTGTGTGTTTATATGTGTTACATTTTCACGCTCAAACGGCTGGACCAATTTTGATAAAATTTTGTATGTAGGTAGGTGACACCCTGGCTTAACATACAGGCTACTTTTTATCCCGATATTCCCACGGGATCGACATTTACGCGGGTGAAACCGCGGGGCGCAGCTAGTTTAAAAATAATTTACAAATCATCTTTTATTTTTGTCTAGCCATTGCTGTCCCAGTGTTGGGCAAAGGCCAATATTTTATTTCAGTAATATATTATAGGGTTTTTGGAGTTGTGTGGCCTGCTTTAGTGTTCGAATAGGCTCTTTAAACAAGATATTTTTCTTTTCAAAATGGAACACGTTTCTATGAAATTATCTGTAAGTTAACCTATGTAAGTTATCTATGTATTAGTATTTATTCTTGTATTTTATAGTCATTTCCTAGCTATTTATCCCTTTTGTTGCACCTGCCATGTTTTGTCTCTGCATCACCCTAAGGTTGACTGGTAGAAAATGCCTCGGGCATTAAGTCCGCCTTTGTACAGTATTTCTTTTACTTGTGCATAAAGTGTTAATAAATAAATAAACCTAAACTTATGCAAAAATGGTGAAAAAGGCAATAACTATAATATAATAAATACTATATAATATAATATAGTATAACACTTAATATAATACTATATAATAAAACTGACCTGTAGTTCTGATCTGGACTTCTGTAGTCAAGCGAGTTGTGTTCGTGTGAGTTTGAATTCCGTTGAGGACTCTGTGTCATGTTACTCTGTGACATTGCCGTGGGGTTCGGAGGTGGTGGAGGCTCCATTTTACTGTAAATAATAATTATCAATAATTAACTTGTACCAGCGGTGCTATTCTGTAAAAGTTTCACCGTGAACACTTAGGTGAAGTGAGCGTGGAGTGAGCTGTCAATAGTGTCAATTCGTAGCAAAAACAAACTCACTTCACCTAAGTTTTCACGGTGAGATTTTTACAGAATCGACCGGCTGTAGACAGACTGGAAAGTTAAGAAACAAAATAATACATGTTTTTCAAAACTTCATAGCGACGCGTTTGGTCCAACAAAGAATCCGGCTAACTATCAACAAGTAATGTAAACTAGCAAGTTTTCCCCGAATGGGATGAGCAGGGGTGCCTTACACCCATCTTTTGTCAGCTATAGTCCCATGTAGGTACCTAATAGGGGTGAACCTATTGACATTTACGGACACAGTTCATCATCTGCTTAGCCTTTTATTTATTTATATCCATTTATTCCCAACTATGTTGGGGTCTGACCGGATGCAGCTGAATACCAGTATTTTCCATGGAGCGACTGCCTATCTGACCTCCACAATCCAGTTACTGGGTAATGCGATACCCCTTGGTAAGACTGTCAGACTTTCGGGCTTCTGACGACCGGAAACGGACAATTCACGGACACAGTTCTTAACTCTGTTTGCTTTTGCATAGTTATTCACAACCATCCGATAAGCTATCGTATCGTAAATGACACATTTCGATAACCTGATTTGCCTTGCCCCCGACAGCACACAGCTGTCGGAAGAATAGTGATCTATTTGATATAAAGTTACAAAGTTTTCGGGTTTATGACTTGTGAACAGCGTTTAGTGTCTCCTACGGACTCCTACGATAACATTTATTGATGTTCGATACGGTACGGAAGCGTATCGAGTAGTTGTGCATAGCTATGTAGATAATTTTCTGTCAAAAAACCCATTAACAATAGAGGTATGAGGAATAGGGTGTAAAGTTCACTCATACTCTATAGAAAAGGGAGGATCCTCCGACCAGACGGGTGTTGTGTCTGGCGGACAACCGCCCGATGATTCATGTCGGGCCGTTGTAACTATGCTAGTTGCGCGGTAAACTCCACTTGCGAGATGCAGGATTTTGCGTGACGTCAGTATGACGCGTTATTCTCATGTGTCGTTGTAGATACCGCTACAAACACATTGGTTGTCTTGCGAACGAACACATAATGTTTACACTTCATTGCAAAACTCACATAGAAGGTGGTGCGACTTTGAGGTCATCAGGTGCGTTGGGCGGCAGGCGACAGGAGCCCACCGCTGAACCATTGTTGGAGGCACCACTGTAGTCATACGATGACGTGCCGTCGTATGAACTCTGCTGTATAGGACAAAATGAAAATGACAATTTATAGGCAAAACCTTTCAATGTCGAAGCGAATAAACTTCAACGTTGCCGAAACAAATCCAACGGCACATACAATACGACCGACGTAACTTGGCGGCCTGAACATAGGCACTAAGAACTTTCGCGCATGTTCTCTTACTCGCACTCGCCTCATGTCACCATTTGGTTCCTAAAAAATCTTACTGTGCAGCCTTCTGCGCAAAGATCAGGTCCGCCAAGTTACGTCGGTCGTATTGTACTTCCAAATAATGTTGTGTTCCAAAGTTCATCATCTTTTGGTGGTATCAACTTATATTTTTTTTCTACTTTTCATTAAAAGATTTAATGACCTTTGTATTTCTTAAAATTTTCATCATGCATAAATATACATTTTCTAATGCGTATGAATGAATTTGTACTGAAGCGTAATCGATATTTGTCCACAACTTCGATGGCGACGCTACAATGTGCTTAAATAACGAATTGGTTTTGGAATATGTCCACACAATTCTTATTAATTACTTACTGGGGCTATTTCATTCACATTTGTAAATGTAACCATTTGAGATACAATAAACAATTTTTTTTTATTTTTTTTATTATTCTCCTATTATGTTTTTTTTCTTAGAAACAGAATTGCATTTATTGTATGTAATTACAGTTAACAAAAGAGATAAGTATGCAGGATTAGTTGAAGTTTAGTAAGAAAGCAAAGATGTTGTCGACTGAAATTTAATTTGATAAAAATGAGCTGTTTGTTTTCTATTAATAAAATCGAATTTTATTCGAGAACATCCATCGGTTTCTTACTAAACATCAACTATATCCGATGATCCTGCATATTTATCTCTTTTGTTGACTGTACCTATAGATAACTAACAATTTACATTAGATACTAAATTAAATGACTAACTAACTTACTACACAAATAGATACAAAAAAAAAACAAAGGACACTTAGGCGTCGAAGTACTCGCCCGCATCGCTGTCATGCTCAATAATTAATAAATAATAATTAATATAATTCTCAGATTTTATTTCTACCTACCGGATTAGAAGGATGTCGATGTCTATCTAGCGACCCCTGTCCTTGACTAGACTGTATGATCATACTCGTCGGTCGCGCAGTGTACGTCGCTGCCTCATCGCTTCCCGGGTCTTTCGGAGGCCCAAATAGACGCTCTTGAGCGCTTGGACGGTTTGCCTGGGAGAAGAAATTTGTTTGAAGAACTTTCATAGGGTGCTTACATAAAGAAGCGGGTTTTCGGTCCCGACTCCCGGTACAGGTGTCTGCAGGTTGATCTTCGGAAGGAAACGGTTACATGTTTTACCTGTTTCTTTATGTGTGAGCGCATAAGTTAATGTTACTATTTCACCTGCACCGATCGGTACCGACCCGCACAGACTCGCCTGCACCGGAAACCTGCAGGGTAATTGCGTAACGCATTATCAGTAGCAATGGGTTCCATTTTGACAGTTCAACAACATTCATTGCGTTATTTGCGTTGTTGAGCAGACACATTTTTCGAACATATGGAGCAATGGATTAGAAATATGCTTCATAATTATTCAAATTGAGAGTAAGTGTGTTACGCAATTTGGGTGCAATTTCTTTATGTAAGCACCCATAGGCATTAATGGTCTACAATCTGTACCTAGATTTATAGTCGGAGCATCATCCTGAGTATGGAGAGAGTGTGTGAGGGGTGGCTTTTTGTCACAGTCACGACGTGCTGCCACTACTTTTTTCCTATTTTATATTTGTTTTGTTTGAAGTACTACGTAGGTATTTAAGTTGTCTTTTTTCTATGCACGCGTTTCTGTGGCAAAATTTCATGTTGTCCTTTATATGTATCATTTTGTGAACGTAGGTTAAAGACGGCTTTCAAAAGGCTTGCTAATCTTCTAATCTTGAAACTTAACTCAAAGGTCCAAAAATAGACCTACCGAACTTTTTGTAGGTCCTTCAAAATGCAATGTTTTTTAAAGAGTGTATTATTAACAAATAAGGTTTTATTTGCTTGGATGTTGGTCGGTCTGGCTAGAAGATGTGTGAGGACTGAGGATACTTACAGAAGTGTTGTGACGTAGGTTGTGTGGCGGTCTTCCGGGAGGCGGCGCGGGCAACAGCACGCCGCCAGCTGGTCGGCTGACTGTGCCGCGCGGGGGCAGTTCTGGTACTGACGGAAACAATGCTTCATTATACAGGTGAACAAGTATGGAGTAGATTGAGTCTCCAACAAGCGTTAGCACGGCCAATACTGGCTGGCTGGCAATTTCACGAGGTGATGAACCATTCTGGCAAAGCATACTTTACAAAAAAATGTAATATGGAATATATTGGTAAAACTATCTATAATATAAAATGGTAAACTGACTGATTGTTGATATATCAACGCACAGTCTAAACCGCTGCTCCTAGAGACATGAAATTTGGAGGGTGTGTTCTTTGTGAAGAGTAGGTATCCACTAAGAAAGGGTTTTTCGAAATTCCACCCCTAAGAGGGTGAAACTTCACGCGGACGAAGTCGCGGGCAGAAGCTAGTATTCAATAAAATTAATATCATAATTTCGAGCAATATCAATGGAGAATGAGTGATGGTAACCGATAGACTTAGAAATTGAAAATTGACTGAAATGGAAGTAAAATATTTACATATTAACAAATTGTTTAAAACTAAAAGAAGCCATTGCTATGAGGTGTTATTTCTTTGTTCTTGAAAAATAAGGCTAATGGGAATAAAAATAGAAGAAAATATTTTATTTAACCTATTTTGTTGTATTGCTAATGCCTGTGATCGTAACGAACTTACCGGTTCCATACAGCGGCGAGTGCGGTGGCGAGTGCGTCATAGGGTTGAGTTGGTACGGCGGGGCCTCGTTATTGCCCAAACTGTGGCTCTGACTGTGGTTCACCCCATTGGTCGGCGGTCCGTTTGTGTTCGCTGAGAAGCCGTACTTGCTGTCGCCGTAGCCGCCTTGCTGTTTGTCGAAATATAGTTTATCATCATCCTTGGGAAATGTTTAGAAAATTTTGATATTATGTTCGATATTAAACGTATGTACATAATTAGGAGCAAGCATAGAAAAATGACAAACTGAGTTTTGGTATCGTCGCATAATTATTTCCAAATCAGTCGAAAACTAATCAGATTGATCTGAAAACATGTGAGTAAAACTGTATTTACAGATTAATGAAGTAAGATCCTCCACTCTTAAGAGCCTATACTACCTCAAATGGCTTAGCATGATCCTCCGTTATGTCGAAAATTCCGCAGCATTAAAGTTGAAATAAATATATGCTAAAGTTGAGGATTAATGTAAGGTCTTATGTTAGACGAAAACACGATTCCATAAAATTTTCTCGATAGAAAAAAATTCCAAAGTTACCTCCAAACCGAACAATAAACCGCTGGTATTCAAAAAATACTTCAAATTAGATCATGAAACTTTGCATACTAACTGAACTAACTATAAAGCAGGTCTTATGTTAGTTAGTTTTTTTGAATTACCTTTATTTTCACCGTAAAAAGCAAATACCTAAACTATTGGCGCTGCCTCCCGCCCAGCACCGCACTCTGTCTCGCTTTCACACAGTCCGTGAGCAGTATCGTGCGAGCGAGATAAAGAGTGAATTTTAGCTGAGGTAGTATAGGCTCTTAATGAAGAAGTTAGTTTAAGAGAAATTAGCACATGTAGAACCTTCTTCCGTTCTCCTAAATTAAATTGAATATTTTGTAATTCTGCCTGACGTTACAAAAAAGGAAATTAAAATCCGCATTATTTATGCGCAAGATAATTAATTTTCCAAACTAAAATCAATTCGATATTTTAACAAATATGGCCAAATCACAATAAATCACATATAATACATTATGCAGATACAAACCGTATATGGAGGAGGCACAGCGTCGGCCATATGGTTGATATCGTCGTCACGATCCATGTTATCTTGAGTCGTAGCTATTGAAGGATCAGAAGAGGACTTGACGAGTCTCGGGGCCGGAGGAGGACTCACTTCCAAGTCACTTTCAGGACTCGAAGCGTACGAAAGTCTATTCTCAGTACTCGAAGACATTGAGAACAAAAAGTCGTCCGATAACGGCTCAGGCCTCTGTTCCGCCATTCCAATTTGGTAACGTGTTTCGCCGCATCCAGGAGGTAGGTTATGGAATGGGGTGACAAGACAAGACAAATGAATGATTGCATTTAACACATTACAGAAACTAAAAACGGGGTTTAGCGTCTGTCAATGATTAATGGTTGTTTCGGGTTTTTACACACTTTGGAATCGATATCCAAACGAAAAATAAAATAAAAACTATATAGTAGGTAATTATATAACAAATGAGTCGATAAACTCGTTCAAGGAGACGTAATAAATGCAATAATGTAATAAATGACGTTATAAAGGTGTTTGAATATCGATTCAATAAAACACAGGTGGTATTTAACACTGGTAAATTGTGACAATATACAAAACTGAAACACACTGATAGTAAATCTTTGGCTAAAACTAAACAAATAAACAAACAAAATACATATAATATAAAGTGGTGCTATAAGCAAATTAACATTAAGCAGTCAAGCAGCCAATATACAAATAATAAGCTAAGAAAGACAGATGAATACTTGTGCTAAATCTAAAATGGTAACTTTGGTTAACTTTGTTAAAACTAACTTCTATTTTAGAACTTCTAGACATACCCTAAATGCTGTTCAGAAATCGGTTTACTGATGACAGGATGAGCATCCCTTTCTGCTTCTGATTTACTTTCATTCTCTATTTTCTCTATCTCTTCTAGCTTCAATGTAGGAAGAGATAAGTTTCTATACTTATTTAAATTTCTACCAGAAGGTATAGGTAACGTTCGCACTTCGCTAAACCTCCCTGGATCCACTGGAGACTTTTCACTACATTTGCAGTTAGGGATCCTATAAATCTGCCTCAACGGTCTTTCTAAAGTTTTGAATAAAGGTTTCGGATTCTCTCTTTGAAGCCTTGCCTTCCATTCTGGGACTTCATTTGTTTTTTTTACGTCATTTTCGGTTTGGAAAAAGGAAGCTGGTCGGTACTGCTCTGACATTGGAACAACTGACGATGGCCGTTGAACGTTTTGAACTGGTGATTTGGTCGTCGTTTCAAGAACGCTATAAGGTCGAAAACTCTGTGGTGGATAAACATTACTTTTGGCAAATATGTGAGAGAGCTCAGGGCTTGCGTTTAGGGGAGTTTTTAACTTAGGATTTATTTTCCTCTGATAATAATTCTGTCTGTCATCGTAAGGGTAGCTAGCTAGAGTATGTCTGTTTTTATTAGTGAGGTTAGTATTTGGCACACTGTAAGCATTATTAGGCATGCATGGGGTTAGCGTTTCAGAGTAGTAGTAAGGTACCACATGATTTCTGTTAGCGTCATACAAATGGTCGTGATGTTTAGTGCTGGGGTTAAGATTCAGGGGGGGTAAATTCTGGGGTGAACTGACGGGTCGTTGGGGGGAAGAAGGGTACATGTTCAAAGGATAGGAGATGGGGTAAAAGGCTGGGTACGGCGAAGGGGGAATGGGGAAGTATATGTCCGACACCATTTCAACGTGCTACACCGCCGCAAGACAGAACAGAAACGAATTGGTTAATATATAATGTTGTATGGTCATTTAAATGTGGATACAACCAAATGAGAACTTAACTGATTCTCAAATAAACCAGATAAACCAACGGATTCTGATGACAGCCGATATTCCGCGTCCGCTATAATATACATTTAGTTTAAATATGATATAGCTTTCAAAGGAAATACAAGCTTTAGCCAGAACCCGTTGCGAGTGATTTATGAAGCCATAGCCAAGATAATTTTGATTGATTTGTAACCATCTTGAAGTAGTAATTGTGGTATCCACATTTTAGATGCCGATTAAATAAAGTATAAAGGTTCTAGAGACATTGAGAGCACATAAAATTTACCAAATGCACCAAATTGCCTTTACCAAGCAACCATCTTGAAGCATGATGCGTTTACTGTTGTAATACAGAATACGTTAACATTGAGAAATGAATCCCAGAAACAAATGGATTGTTACATATATAATAATAAGAACATACGTACATCAAGGCGAGTATGTTTTGTTATAAAACAAGTGACTAACGATGTTAGTAATATTACTAAACCCCGGTTCCTGAAAACTCATTGAAATTCACCTGGGGCCGTATTACGAAGTTTAATGCCATCCAGATTCCAGTCCGAAAAAGGGACGGTGCTATCGATCATGTATCATATCATGTCTCTCTTACACTGGAATCATGATGGCATTAACCCGTCATGATACAGCACCTGGTGGCTTATGTCATTTGTTTAGCAAGTACTGTCATTTATCTGAACCAATCACAATAGCTAGGTATCAAGTGACCATAGATAAACTTAGTAGAGTGGATTTATCTGGTTTTCAGAAACCGTGTAAGTAAATCAAAAACGAAACAACTGACATAACGAATCACATGAATCATTTAAAACCGACCTTGAACCTATCCTTGTTTTACAGCAAAACTCTCACCACCATCTTTACAATTAACCCAAATATCATGAATTTAAATACAGGTTCAAAATGCTCACCTTAGTCTCGGACACCCACAGTTGTTGCTGCTGCGTCCTTTGTATCAAGTCTATGAGCTTACTGAACCATGTGTTTTGGTTCGCTTCACTCAATGTGATCGTGTGTGTGAACACGTGGCCCCATACTCGTTCCATGTGTTGGCACTGTTCTAGAAGTTTCTTTGATGATTTGTGAGCAGACCTGCACAAATAAGGTGAATGTTACATAAAAATTATTATCACAGCTGTAGTCCCCGAGGGAATTGGCAGAGGTTTATAGAACCTGCTAATAGGAACTTAGTTGTTTAATCATAATGTTTTGTAAATATTACTAACATAGCTTGTAAGTGAATTTTTACTAACGTTATGAGTCCATGATACTTGAAAATAAATGTTTTATTATTATTATTTAAATAAATGTTTTTTTTTTTTTTTCTAAGCTGATTATGGTTATGGTATTATTATTTTAGTATAAGAACACCATTTCGCCAGATAAGTTATCAGTCCCATGTAGATTGAGGAGATTGAGGTTTTCATAATGGAAAAACACCATAACACTGCCTTACCCAGGAAGCGAACCCTAACATCAAGTAGTCGTGTGGTATCAATTCTGCTATTCTAATGTCGTAAACATAACCCTTTTGGGCTTCGCCGCAGTCGGGTAAAAACGTGACCTTTTACTTTTTTACCTAAATACTTAAGAATATCAATCAGCAAAAAAAACAGTTTATAACATAGGTAAGTTAACATCCACCAACCCGCACTGGGCCCGCTTCACTTCCTCTCACAGAGAGAAGGCCTGTGTCCCAGCAGTTTTAAGCCATCATAAGTATTACGCAATATTATGCTAACATAAGTTATGTATAAACATGATTTATGTTTACTTACTTTGGCAACCCAGCCCTAAGCTGTTTAATAATATGTTTGTTATCTGCTTTCAGGAATATCACAACAGGGTAGAACTGGGCATAGTTGAGCCTGTCCACTGCGTTAGGGGTGATGTCCAGTAAGGCATGCTTGCCCCTTTCCATGATCGTTCTGATACTTGACAGACGGATTATACCAGCGGACTTCGTTTTGGTATCTTCTAAAGTGCTGTCCATTTCTAAACAAAAGAAAAATTAAGATTAGAATAATTTGTTCACTGGATCTGGCGGAAGGTTTTTGTCAGGTTCCCCTTCGAAGTCAAGAAAGTTTTAGATGAAGTTCTGTAACTATATAAGCATTTAAATAAACGTGCGTTTAAGAAACGAACAAGTTTTTACGAGTAAATGCAGTATCGTAATTCAATTAGTGAAATCAAGATATTTACCTGGACGATTTGATAATCCCAACCAAATTGAAAAATCTCAGGATTATTGTACAAAACTTCAAAATGGCAACTAAGGAACTGTTAAGAAACCGTAGAAACTATAATAATTAACACTTACTTGGCGACGAGAATTTATCAGGACTCTCAGTCAACAGACGTTCTCTAGCTATATCTGCGACTGCACCCAGTACTATCACTGGTCGAACGAAGCCGGGTTGTTTGAGGACCACGCGTTCGTATGCTGGGAACTTGCTGATGCTGTCTGATAGGACTACCTCGTCCCAATGTTCCTGTGGATTGATGTAAGGTTACTATTACATGACACTTACAAGTTTATCGAGGAATAAAATTGTAAATGGACGTTGATTTCTATTTACCTTTGGGGAATACAGGCGTGACGTTGTGTTATTAGATAGTGCTTTTCATGTTCAGATGAGTGGAAGTAAAGACTTTTTAGAAATATAATCAACATCCCTTGAAAACCGGGTTGGGAACTTTTTAGAATGATTTATAATGTCTTACCTTGCCAAGACTCTTGCTACGCCGATGCGTAGAGCGGCGTCTTCTAAAGAAGTTGTGTTTGCCATCATTGCCGCTCATCTCTTTCTTGGTAGCATTGAATTGCGCCGTTGCCAGCTCTTCAGCGCGAGCCTTGTTGGGGATTGTTCCTTTTTGGACCTCTTGATTGTTACGACCTGAAAGAGAAATAACGAATTCATTATTATGTGTCGTTGAATAAAATCTGGCTTTAAAATGGGTAAATTGTAATGCACAAATGATGATTTGACACGGTGATCAGATTTTTGATTTTGTGATGATTTTTTGATCTTTAATAAATTGAGAAGATGAAGTTGGTTACATTTGCAGGTACCTGCTACTGAACAGTCAAGAGAAGTACTTATATGTATTATTTTACCTGACACATGTCATAATCTGCTGATAGAATTATTTTAGTAAAAATGAAAGAATTAACAGGTGGCAGAGTATTATTTATTGACCGTTGAATAAACTCACCTATCCTATAGACCTGCCAGGCCCCCACAGTGCCGTTGTGCAGCGTGTCAACCACGTGGAAAACATCGCCACATCTGAAGGACATCTCGCCGTCCGTCGGTTCCGTGTAGTGGAAGTGGGTCTTTATGTGGAAGGAATCGCCCGCTGAAATGATAAAAATTAATAATTAACTAAAAGAAAAGAACATTTTAAATTTTCCCACAAGAAAACAATATCAGGAAGTTGAATATCGTGAAAAGCAAATGTCAGGGGAGCGACGACAAAAAATCTAGAATAAACAATGATTGAAGCAGTCCCAATAATATTTAGTACTGTAAAAACTTTAATTTATTTAAAAAGAAAAGTCAAGCGAAAGAAAGTAATAACAGAGCATCATCGGCTCAAGATACTTAGCATGGACTGGATTTTCAAAATATTCTTCCGAAATAATTAGTAGTCTAAATCATTCTCCAATCCATAAACTTTATAAATAAGAACAAGCAAAAACACTTTCGCAGTTATAACATTAATAAAGCAATATCTACTCACGCATCTGCCCACTGGCCACAGCATTATATTCATCGGGTGAATGCTGCACGATGAGATCGATTCGTTCTTGCAGACTCAGCAGGAACAGCACAGCTTCCTCTCGGGTCACGCCTTTCATCTCCATGTCGTTCACCTGTTCGACCGCACAAAACTAGCACTCAATGTTCGTGTTATTCTATAAACTGTCACAGGAAGTGATGAACAAAATTTAGATTTTTTTCGTGTGGTGGTTTTGTCATAGCTAAATCCCGTTGGTTTTGAAAATGCGACTGGATTATGTCAAGATATTATAGGGTACTAGCTGTAGGTACTCAAATTGCGTAACACACTTTCATTTACAATCTGAATCATTTTGAACGATATTGCTAATCGACTACTTCATAATTATGTTAGAAAAATTTGTCTGCTCAACAACGTAAATAACGCAATGAATGTTGTTGAACTGTCAAAATGAAAGCTACTGTTAGTGTGTTGCGCAATTACCCCGCGGGTTCAAGTTTGGGATTGGAGATACTAAATTTTCTCCAAAAAAATGGACTTTCTTGGTCACTTTACGAAATCCACCGAGTGCAATCTGTTGCACTCGGTGAAGCAGGTGAAAGCAGATATGAAGGGCTACTTTGCTCTTAATTTCTGCTACATACCTACATTATACAGCGAAAAATCCGTCAAGCAAACGACGTTATGAGTACATCCCCTTTAGAGGATACAGAATTACCAGTAAACAATAATAATATTCTGGCGGTGCTTGGGGGAGGCCTATGTCCAGTAGTGGACGTCTTTCGGCTACAATGATGATGATGATAATAATAATAATAGGAATCGTTTACCACGGTACGAATTTGAAAATAAAGGAAACAGCAATGGTTCTCGCAAAACCGCTTTATTTAAGCGGTTTTGCGAGAACCATTGCTGAGTGCCACTAAGGGCTGATTTTTCCAATGCTAGATAATTTTATCCGAGGAATAATTTTGAATTTTTGACAATTCTTCCATACAAAATCTGTCAGATGTCAATTTTATTCCACAAATAAAAAAAATTTAAAAAAACATAAATTTTCACAATACAAAGGGCTGATTTGTCAATCTGTCAGATGTCAATGTTATTCCACAAATAAAAATTAATCAGCCCTTAGTATTTTGAAAAAGTAATCAAATTAATTTTCTAAATCTAGATTGCAGTCAAAGAAGATGATTAAAACACATACCTTAAGTATTTTATCAGCCGGTTGCAAGCCCTGTAAGGCCGCCGGACTGGTCGGCTGTACGCCGGACACGAACACCCCGGACCGGTTGCCGCCGCACAACCGGAGACCCACAGAGCCCTCCTTTTGGAAACTGATCAGCCTTGGCTCGCTACTGTAAGAGGAAGATACGGTAACTTTATATCCTTAACCTTGAGGATCTTTGTTGGTACTCACTATTTTTGATGTTTTATTATGTAACTAGAAAAAACAGCCAGGCTGAAGTGGGAGTGGGCCGGACACGTCTCACGAATGCACCCGGAGAGATGGGCAAAGATCGTCACTCACTGGACGCCTGAGGCAGGACATCGCGTCGTGGCGTGACGATCTAATATCATTCGCAGGGCCAACATGGCCGGAGATCGCACAAGACAGGGAGGTTTGGAAGGAAAAAGGGGAGGCCTTTGCCCAGCAGTGGGACACAAACTAGGCTAACAAAAAAAAAAAAAAATATGTAACTAGCGACACGCCCCTGCTTCGCACGGGTTTTTGCCACTTTTTTATTTTTTATTGCTGGATGGGCCTGCTCTTGACTTCGATCTCACCTGATCGACTTAACAAAGCATAGAGCTTTCTTTATTAAATGTTAATTTAATATTATTGTATTATTATACACAGGCCTTTGCCCAGGAGTGGGACATCGAAGGAAAAAAAAAAAGAGTCATAAACTTTCCGGGAAAAAATATCTAAATGATGGTGAAAACTGCATCAAAATCCATTGCGTTTAGAATTCTTTAGTTTATGCGTCACACAGACAGACTTTAATGTATAATATGTATAGATTCCAAGTGTGCCACTTCTTGCAGTAGCTTCTGCCTGCGACTTCGTCCGCGCGAAATTTCACCCTCCCTCCATTCACCCTGGGTGGAATTTCGAAAAACCCTTTCTTAATGGATACTCTTCACTAGGAACACACCCTCCAAATTTCATGTCTCTAGGACCAGACGTATAGGCTGTGCGTTTATATATGAGTCAGTCAGGACTTTAAATTTAATATATTTAGATTTTGGCGTGATTTTTATATGTATCGTAAAAAATCTTGAAGAGTGAATGTGTGGATTAACTTACGATGGTTTATTTCTTTGATTATTCATTGCCTCTTCTTCGTATAGTTGTCTTCTACTGCTGTAGTAATCTGTAATGTTAATGTTGATAATTATTATTTTAAAGTTTCTAAACAAAACTACATTTGGCTGAATATTTAAAAGAACAACTAATATCGCTCAGATTCCTTGTCTCCTATTACTGTCATAATACTTAAATGCATTTTAGTACAGATTTACAGTATCATCATATACAACAGTTAAAGTTTTAGTTACCCACTAAGCTAGAAAGGGCTATAAAGGATCGTCGCATGTCTGCTACCCGCAGTAAAAAAAAAATTGGATGTCACGTGATCAACTTTAAACGTTAATATCTAGAAAATATGACTCTTTACAGGGTTTGGTTGTCAGCTATCGATTTAAATAGATTATAATAAAAGCGTGGAAGACAATAGGTATGCCAGGCTCCATATAAAAATATTCAATCCCCTTTAGTACAAATTTAGTCTTTCTATCCATATTCAGAATGTTATTTTCTGGTCTTTCCAAACTCTCGATTCCTGAATTCGGTCTTTCCATCCAACTTCACGTAAGTACCTTCATTCCTCGGCGGCGGCGGTCTCGGCGGCTGGTCAATCAGTTCGTGCGACATCGGGCCTCGTCGTGCATCTCCGCCTCTGACCGGCGCCGCCACATACAGGTTTTGACCGCTACTTGAATACCCAGGGGATGCTTCCGCTGGTCCATATACGTTGTGGGGACTGGCTTCTGTTAGAAAATAAGAAATATTTTTTATATTTGTTTTTAAAAGAGCACCTAACCGAGCAGTTTCTTAACAATCAATTGGAACCGTGCACCCGGTGCACCTGATGTGACGTTTCCTAAATGCCTATGGTTTGTGTGAAATAAAATATTTGGATTTTGATGTAATATGTAAAAAAAAATTGAGTATTATTTTTATCAAGCAGGTAGGGTGAGAGTATCTAAATGAAGTCTGAAATTATTAAGAGCGTTCACGCCGTACGGCATTTCATACAAACTTTCAAGAACTTGTTTTTCGAAATTTGGCTGTAACACTATTTTTCGAATATGTGCTTAAGTAACTTTTTAGACCTTTGTATCCTGCTTATGCGTATGAAGTTTCATTAAAATCGGTTCATTCATTTCGAAAAACAAGGGCTTGAAAGTTTGTATGAAATGCCGTACGGCGTAAACGTTCTTAAAGACAAAAAAAAAACTCTCCAGTGAATAATAAATTTATATTTTGAGGGACAATGTATTTACTGGCAAATAAATAATTTTAATTTTGCATTTGACACTAAACGCCCCCAGGCGTGATAACAATTAAACTTCTATTGTGTCTTGACGCCGACAAAGTGTTGGTAAAATAAAATCATGAAAAAATATTTTTTAGGTTACCTCCTGTACACGTAAAATGGGGATTGGTGTCTTGTTCAGTGTCCGTCAACCGATTAATATCATCTGTATTTTACTAGATAGTTAATATGTGTTTAACATGACTACAAATACGAATAATACAATAATATCCACTGCAAAAAAATATTAAAATCTCCATTAATTCTAAATCCCGTAAGTACCTAGTGCCGGACAAGGATTTACATTATTGTCCCCAATTTTACACGGTTATTACATAATTTACATACGTGTGAAATAAATGCTTTTCTTGTCTTGAAATCTTGAATAGAAATTAAAATAAGTTGGTCGTAAAGATCTGTTGACATTTTTAAGTATAAGTGAGCGTACTAAGACTTAATTACTTATAAAATGTATACATGAAATACATGTTCATTTAATTATTACTTAACATTAAATAAACAAGTTTAATATAATATTTATTTAATATATACGCTAACAGACTTAAAATAATAATATTAATATGTACATAAAAATAGGAGATGTAAAAATCATAGGGCATCAAAAAGATCATCGTTGTCAACAGGAGAAGTGCCCAAAAGGCTGGCAGCATTGCCACGTTGTATGGCGATGCTGATTTTTTAGCCAACATATTGTTATACTTCTTGACTTGTTATCTACTGTGCCAACTAAAGGTAAGCTGCTATATCAGACGAAAAAAATATTGTCTAGCATAGTGCAGTCGAGCTTGAGAACTATGCGAATAATTTAGCATAGGTATTTAGATTAGAATTTCTACGTGTGATTCCCTTACTGATGAATTTGTACCTTCGAACACGAATTGCATATTATTGCCGGAGAATTCCACCGAGAATTATTTCACAGGGAATGCGCCTTGCAAATACAAGGAAGGATACTAGGGACAGTTTACCATATCAAATCTGAATAAGGTATATTGTTCCACACTTCCACTCCCTGTTCGTAAAAAAGGACCAATAATATATTCCATCCCAATCCAACATACGTATATCTATAATACTGCCGTAATAAAGAAAAAGGGTACAATACAACTAACATTTATTCCAAAATTGAGTCATATACATATTTGGAATAAGACAAAAAAGGCGCATATGCCAGTTTTTTTTTCTCAATTTTGGAAAAAGTGTTAGTTGTGCCCTTAACGTTGCCCCACACTAGGAATTTCTCCTGTATTGTGGGTGCGTTTACAAACATTTAAAGTCACATACACAAACAGCCAGACCAGCTTTATGAGGGCAGAATACTAATAATAAAGCTGAAGAGTTAGTTTGTGTTATTTTTTTTGCACTCGCTAATCTCTGATACTACCAGTCGGATTTGAAAAATTGTTTTTGCTTTTGATAGGCCAATTTTTGAGGAAGGTTATTTTACATAACGCTACGACCCTTATGAGACGAGCCAAAAGAAATAAAGCCATAAAGAAAGCTAAGTGAAAACCAAGTAATAGCGCGGGCGGGCGATGGTATGCGACGCAGTGGGCCGAAATTTCGCATGGACAAAGTCGCGGGTTAAGTTAGTCAATAATAATATGGGAAGTCTTATCAAAGGGCAATTCTCATAATTTTAAGAACGTTCAGTCTCAATCTGTCAAAAATACCTCTAATTTCCCTACTTTTTTGACAAGTTTTTGACATTTGTTTGTCGCCGAGATGAGACTGCGACTAGATTTTGAACGTTTTAAATTACGAGAATTGACCTCCTGGTGTTTTAAAACACAGAGAAAAAAGGATAGGTATCAAAGACCCAAATTCACTTACCAAGACTATTATAATTATTCTGATAATTCCCATTCGTGACCGTCTCTTCCCTGATCAGTTCCCTCGTCACCACCAGATTCAGGCGGTCCTTACAGGACTCTATGAGTTTCCTGGCCTCCTTCAGGGTCATGGCATCTGTCACTGGGGTGTTGTTGATCCTGGTCACCATGTCCCCTTCGCAGAGACCCTGGCCACCTTGGTTCAACTGTTCTCTGGCTCGCAAGGTCAGTTCTTTGACGTAGAGCTTGCATCCTAATACTATTCCAAAATCTGGAAGAGAGAAATGTTTAGAATAAGTTGTGGCATTTGAATGGTGGTAAAGGGAAAAGAATTTTGGCTACATATATTACAATATCATAGAATCATCCCAGCGCTGGATTGCTGGATTCGTTTTCCCCTCTACCTGTCGTTATTTCTCCTAACATAGTTTAGTATTTATTCGTTTTCGAGTTGTCTATCCCTTATGTTGCACCTGACTGTTTTGTTTCTGCATCACCCTAATTTTGGCTGGTAGAAAATGCCGCATTTTCTTCCTACAGTATTTTTCAGTATACAGACGAATATAGAACCTCCTCCTTTTGAGTTTTCTCTCATTGTCATTGTACTATTTCAAACTCATCACCATTATCATCATTCAGCCGAAAAACGTCCACTGCTGGACATAGGCCTCTCCCAAGCACCGCTACATCGACAGACCCAAACTGATACTGGGGTTTTCTAGTCGTTTTTATGGTACTTACAAGATAAATAGGTAAAGCTTAGAATTTCGGTATTCCCAAAAGCCTAGTACCTAATTGGGGTTAGGTAGTAGGTCACGTGGAAGTCGCCATCTGGAGAAACAAATGAAAAACCTAAACTGTTACCAACCTTCTTTCTTCCCATTCCTAGTAAGTGACAGTTTGATAGTGGTCGGCGCGGTGGGAGGCGGCGCGGGCGCACGTCGCCGCACCACCAGCGACACGGTGGCGCCACTGTCGCGCAGCACTTGTACTGCTCGCGCGTACTCCACATTTTCTAGAGGCACGCCGTTTACTGATACTATTCTGTCGTTTACTCTGGAAAGATACAATATTTAGACATGAAAAGTCTGGACATAATATTGAAAAACATATTGCCAATAATAGTTCAGGTCAAATCTATAGTACCTATATATAGCTAGTTAATAGTTAGGAAAGAGCAGTGTAAGGTAAATGATGCGCAAACCCGTCTGTCTGATGAACAGTCTTGGATGAAAGCAAGCGTTTTTTTCATCCGAAGCCGTTCCTCCGACATGCAGTCCTCAAGAAATCATCATTCTCCTGACCTTTATTCCAATTTATTTGGGGTAGTGTGACTTCTGCCAACCCGCACCGGGCTCGCGTGGTGGATTACAGCCCACTCCCTCTCACCTAGGGCCTGTGTAGGCCCCAGGTGGGAGGGAGGTTAGGCCTGTACGGGGGGAACATTGTAGGCTGATTGATTATGGAATAAAAGAATAGGTACTCACTGCAGCTTATCTTCCGCCGGTCCTCCTCTTAACACATCAGATACTGCAATAGACGGGTCGCCGCTAGCAAAGTGAGGGTTGTCTCTGCCACCAGAAACCGCGATACCGAAGCCGTAGCCCGGCACCCGGTTGAGACGGACTCGGTGAGTCTCCCACCCTGCGCTGCGTTCGGCTGTCTGTAAGGTAACAATGAAGGTTAGGTTTGTGTATGACGTCATAATATTTTATAGGTAATAGAGGATTTGAGTTCAGCTGTATTCGGTTAGACTGGAAGCCGACCCCATGGAAAAAGGTGAGGCAGATGATGATGATGATGATGAGAGTAGAGGGAGTTATAGTTTGGTCAAATCACTTAACTAAGGCAGGTAGGTAAGTAATAGGAATCGATCCAGAGTTGACAAAAGACAAACTGTAATTAGCTCGTTCCTATATTGGAAAACCCGTAGGTGCAGAGGCTGGTAATGACTAGTGGACATAAAACTTTAAGATCAATACAATTTCAGTTGTCTACAAAATATATAAACAACAGTAATCTTGCTTATCCACGAAATTTTACTACTGTAGTATATACGCCAGCACATCAAGCTACTACGATCTGTTAAATTTCTTAAGAGATTTTCAATTTTATTGCTAAAACATAAGGTTCAAAGTTGATTGGAAAAATTTGGCAGTTTCGGGTAGCTTGATCTGCTGGCGTCTGTACATAATGGTATTTACAACATAAAATCTCGTCTGTATTACCCGAAGGTTTGGTCACAGGTGGACCTGCAAGAATTGGTATTGGTATTTACAAGAACCGTGTAAAACTTAAAACAACTAACGTTATCTCGGTTAATCCTGCTCACACCTTAAAGGTCGTGATAAATCAGTACTAGAACAACGATGTACTAGATTACACGGCAAGCCCAGGTTTATGACTAAGATAAATGAAGGCTGTTATCCTTAACCTGCTATACTGATAGATGACCGTGCTTCGAACATAACTTACTGAGCAATCACGGTAAAGCGTAGTGGAGTAATTATTTTGTTGAGAGATAATTAAATGAACATAGTTCTCGTTAGTCACACTAGTATAAGCAGCTACGTAGGTAACTAGGTATGTGACTGACAATAAGATAAAAAAGGGAAATTTCAAGGAAGACTTTTTAAAATCAACGACATTTGCATTAATCTTCCCAAACAACTACCTAACTCTTTGCATTGAGGGTTGTTTAATATTTAGCTTAACATTGAAAGCAAGAATAATGCAGCTGCAGAGAGAGATCCTCCAACCGTGATTTGAAGTATTTTTAACAACAATACACATTGGCATAACGAAATGAAGTCTTAGATTATTTAAAAGAAGTATGTAAGTAGAAACTTACGTACTTCTTTTAAATTGTTTATGTCCCAGTAGCTAGTTCAGTGTATATCAGCTCGATCATAATAACTCCAAGAATTTGCGAAAGATGCAGGTAACATCATCATTTTTATACCAAGATCCGCTTGGAAAGTTGATTCAAGTCTTATCGTCCCTGGCCTCGCAAAGAATTCAAATATCTAAGATATATAAAAGATAATATTCATACGCACAGCCTGATCGTTGATTACTGTTTATGTACGAGCTTTGCGCATACGCTTAAACTATATAATGTAACTTATAAATAACTATATGGACATAGGAGCCTTCAATTTCCAAGCTTATCACAAAACCACTGACTTATTTATTTATTTATTTATTAGGGACAACAAACAGTAGTATATTAAATATTACACATGAATGGAGTACTAAACTAATAGAATTAACAAACACTTGACTTGCATACACAATCACATTATTTCTGGTATGGTCTGTTTTATTAAAAGAAGTTTAAAAATAATAGTCAATCTGAAAACATAAGATAAAACAGCAGGATTTTTTTTTAAATATGTTAGGCTTATTAGTAGTCTATTTGATAAATATCCTTACGTTAAGGCGTAAGAACTAAATTAATAACGACGACCATCACCACAATTATTCATTATTATCTTTATTTTGCTCTAGGGTAAATAATTACTTAAACTGATGAACTGATTTGGCATTTCTAACTAGTTCTACCAGTCCATAATCTAGTTGCTTTATCGGTCAATCCTGTTGCAGATTCTTATTCATTTTACTCTGTATTACATTACATAACTTATCCGCCAAATTGCCATGTCCAAAAACCTTATTAGGAACCAAAAACCAATCTTATTCAAGCCCCCCGTCTTTCTCATGTCAAAGGATTACTAAATCATAATTTTAGGGTCCTTATGTATAACGATACCTAACGACCTCTAATAAAACTGTCCCCATTCTCCCTATTAAGGCATTAAACATCTCAATTAAAAGTGAACTCGTTACAACGAACAAACAACTGCAATTTTCCCCTCGATAATGAACAGATTAACCGTTGACTTCAAAAAAGCTTTTGTTCCCAGTATCAACGTTTTGACAACAATGTTCATTGTTGACGAGTTATCAATCTACCGGTTCGCAAACACAAATGCAACTGTTTACGATCGATATGCAAGCCAGTTCCTCTTACTTGGCAAACATTGTAAACGACATTGTGTAAAGGATAATGGAGAGCCAATAAATGTGGCGTAAATTTTAGGTACTTAAGAGTAATGTGCACGTACAATCAACCTACCTATTGCATAGGTATCGTTGCAAGATCTTTGGTGTCTTCCAAAAAGTGCCTATGACAGAACTATGCAGAAAGGCTGGCGTGCAAAGCTAGTTCACCTCTGTTGAATAAATTGTTAGATAATTAATTGTATTAAATCCACAACTAAGGGCTGATTTAAATAATTAAAGGCCCACCAATGAATCTAAATGCGATCAGCACATCTAAGCCGCATTCAAGAGCTGTCAGTGTCAATATTCCACAACAATTATAAAATTGGCTTAAAGAAGTAAAAGAAAAAATGAAAGACGCATGAGATCAAGTCAGCAATATCCTTTTTTGGACAGGTGTTGTGTTCTAAGAACAACACCTGTTTTTCTCCAAAACGATGAATAAAGATAGTGCGAAGAAACTAAAGTAGACGCTAGAAACAAAGAGTAATTCCAACAATTCACTTTAACCATTCATTAAGAAGGGTTACGACTATTTACTTAGCGTTAAAGTGGATAAGGTTTACAGTCATTAAGCGCCATGTAGCGACCTATACCAAGTAGTACCGAGGCAGTCGTTGAACATAAACATCAAGCCGTGATTCCCACGCCGCGCCGTCGGGAGAGGTTGCCACTCCTTGACAAACTACGAGAATTGCGTTGGATTTGAGTTCACTCACACGTTCCCTTTCTGAATCATTCAATTGATAGACGATGTTTGTTCTTCTTCGACTGATTTTATCGATTGATTAGACTGCAAATGGATGTACTTAATTATGTCCAGCAGTGAATGTGTTTCGGTTGAAATAATTATGCTAATGAAGACAAGCTTGAATGTTTTCAATTTGTAGTATGAAGACTAGTCATTATATTGAACAAAACCTTTGCATGCGACATAAACAGAAACATTAATTTTTTTTTTACATTATCAATATCATTATGCAAAGAAAATTTCATCACGAAATCATGAACCATGCTACAGATACTCATCTATAACGCACAATAATTAGTGTATTCTTGCAATGTTGAGTAATACGTAACTGTTATACCCAATCTGATAGGGTACCGTGACTGCAGATTTGAATGCAGATAACTAAAGACCATTATGTCGTTATATGAGATATATGTCAGTAAATCCACCATTGGAATTCGTATAACATTTTTATTCACTAGCAGAAGGGGAACTCTAAGAATAGGTGGATGGAAAACTTCAATATTATGAGGATTGGATACTTAAGCAGTTTTTCAAACCCACTTGCTAGCAAAACCCTACCCTATAGAAGGCCCCTTTTTGAGATTTTCTCATTTGTTTGATTTTCTCTCGCTAGGACACTTAGGAGCCGAGCCAAAAGAAAGAAAGTCAGAAAGAACACTTGGCAAAAACGAAGTAATAGGTGGGCAGGCGATGCGTTGACGGGGTGTATCGGAGAACAAGAAATTTCACGCGGACGAAGTCGCGGGGAGAAGCTAGTAAAGCGTAAAGGAATAGCCTGCCTTATTGAAGACCCCTTTTGAGATTTTCACCTAGCAGCGTGCCGCCAAAGTGCACCCCAAGATGTGGATGATGATACGGTAATTCGGTTTCATCTGACATTACTTGACTATGCGTAGAATTCCCATGTTCGAAATTCTGCGAAAGCTTATGCTTATAACCACAGAGTGAAACTTCTGCTGGTGCTAACTGTATACCATTAGGTACTAGCCTTATATTTATAACATTAATGAAACGCACGTTCAAGTCATTAATATTCGTTTTGCGTGCACAAAAGAAGTCAATTATTCTATTGGTACCAACACAACCTTGCTTCCTACGCGAATCTTTCAAAGTTACGCATGTTTTAAGACAAAAAGACTACGTTGTACCAATGTTATGCCTTCTCTAAGCCCACGTTTGATACGCTTCAACGGTGATTACCCAATTCCGATACAATGAGCCCATAAAAGAAGCTACTACTGCTGAGAATAGATCCCCAAATACAATGTTTAAGAATTGAAAGCTTTTAGTTATTAGAGCTCTCATTTTTAAATTACTGCAGTAAAATTTAGGTAGCTCTACTAACTTGAATTAAATGATTATATTAACAGAAGGAATGGAACGATCGGTTCTTTACCTGTCTTCGGCACCTTTGTGCGTTTCGCACTGTCACGGATAGTGTAGGTATATTAGCACATTACTAGCTTAGGCTGGCTTAGTTTGAATGGAGGTGAAGGTATGTGGCTAAAATCAATGAGCCTAGAAGGTGCTTCTGATCGCAACTTGTTACCATGGATTCAGAACATGATTCTGCCGGTCGATTCTGTTAAAATCTCACCGTGAAAACTTAGGTGAAGTGAGTTTGTTTTTGCTAGGAATTGACACTTTTGACAGCTCACTCCACGCTCACTTCTCCTAAGTTTTCACGGTGAGATTTTTACAGAATCGCACCACTGAACCTCCAACGTTGAAATTTATCGTTGGTTTTTTTTTTTTTAATTGTGCTTTATATATTTTGACCGCGTAGGTTTTCCACTTTTCTATGAAACACCAAATTTTTTTTTTAAAACCGGCCAAAAATTTCTACGTTAGGGACGTCTAGAATCACGTGCTGAATTCATGGTTACGGTTTGCGCATCGATGTCCCTGCCACCCTGTATCTATAAAAAGTTACCCATTGTTAGGGTTCCGTACCCAACGGCTAAAAACGGGACCCTATTACTAAGACTCCACTGTCCGTCTGTCACCAGGCTGTATCTCATGAACCGTGATTGCTAGACAGTTGAAATTTTCACAGATGAAGTATTTCTGTTGCCGCTATAACAACAAATACTAAAAACTGAATAAAATAAATATTTAAGGGGGGCTCCCGTACAACAAACGTGTTTTTTCGGCGTTTTTGCCTTCCCTACGTGTGCGAGTCCGACTCGCACTTGGCCAGTTATTTTTTGTTATTTAATCTACGTTGGCCGGATGTGAAGTCTATTTTTAGAGCAACAGCAACAGCACTCAGCAGCGCACCGTGCTAAACTGCAACATGTCGATACTCGTCACAAGGAGTCAAGGACATAAAACATATTGAAGGGTCTGTGGAACCCCGAATACAGGTACCCAGAGCTTTCGACAAGTCGCAACATGTTCAAACTGGAAACATCACATGACTTGCCCAAGGAGTCGGATCCAACCAGTCGGAATTTAATAACCGGTCTACCTACTGTTAAAATTAAGACTTTGCAGTTAGGAATATAGACAACCCGTCATAAATTGATAAAGAATGCAAAGATACTTTATGAATGAGACAAATCAACAGGTAAGGCACAACTGCTATGGGCAAGAAACTATAGAGATGCCCCGACTCTTCAAAACCAATATAATGTAGGTAATCAGTTATAGAAGGTTAAAACTGATAGGGGGATAAAAAAGGATGCTGCATCTGCATGTCAATAATAAAATTGAGTGCCAGCTACTTATCCGATTAACTTAACAGTTCAAGGAGGCTTTATTTTATCGTTAACCGCAATAATATCTGGGCGGGACAATTATAAAATATTTATGTTACTACGCATTTAGTTAAAGGACGTGATTGTGGACAATTGATTATTACGATCTATGCAGGTAGCCTTTAGCAATCCATCGGTACCTAGGGCAGGTACATACATACATAAAGTAAGTATTAGATTTAGGTAAGGTTTGATGTTATACTGTTAATTCAAACTACCTACAACGGTTGTGTGTGCTCCATTTTAACTTACGCAAACTAATGAGCCATCTGATCAAATAATGAGTTACGCTTTTATATCATTAAGCAAATTACCCTAATTGAAGAAAACAACATAAGTAGGTCGATACAATACTAAAACTGATGAAGATTTCTCAATAACACCAAAGCCTCTTCAAAATTATTTAAACAAGCTTTTTGACATAACACAAATAAACAAGACGAGTCCCAAAATTGTGCCCATTTACGGAAAATTTTATACTTACAAAGATCCACATTGGGCAACTTTAGCTCAAAGTATGTTAAGATTGGAAGGTATATTGCACCTACGCGAAACCAAACAGGTAGATATGCAATAGAAATCACATAATGTCAAGCCATAAGTACTAATAATACATTAACGTCTGATATATTTAATAGTGCGTAATATTTATAGACTGGATCGAATTTCAACTGCAACTTGAGTAGGGGCGTTCCGCAAATACCAAGTCTTAGATATCATGAATTTGTTTCCAAACAATAGGTCATTATGACGATGACATAATTATGATGATTTTAGACATGTTGCGCCGACCCCAAATAAGTTGGAATAAGGTCAAGAGAATGATGATGAGGTCATTTCGTGAAGAATGGAAGACAAGCTTGAATCAAAAGAATTACATAAAACGGAAGAACGTTAACAACTTATTACGTGGATATGTTAAACGTGGGAGGACCGATTTCTTTGGTCAAGAAACATTGCTTTTTTGTGTCATCTTGGTAGGAAGTGAAGATACAAAAGCCCACATTTGACACACTTTGTGCGAGCATAGAAAAAAATACATCAAGTACAATACATTTATGAAACAATCTAACGTCATTTTCATCATGTTAAAGTGTACCTAGAAAATTTCCTCGCTAAACTGTGAGTACCACAAAGTAAATAATTATATAGATTCGTACGTACACTGTCTCAGTAGGTAGTTAAGTAGAAATTTATATGTCTTTCTTTCGTTTATGGTGCTAAATCATTAGTCATCACCTGTCAGTTGAAGCATTTAACCACGAAATCACCTTAAATTATATGATACTTACTGACATCAATAAAGCGAATGAACACATGAATAGCAACATTAATTTGTCAAAAAAACAAAAATAAAAACGAAGGAAAGATTCCAACGCCTCATGAGACATGAGTCACTCCTTAACCGGAACTCCTAGACGCGCTAAGTTTATTGGCTAAGAACTTAGCTGCTATTGCAGCCGCTGATACATTTCGCGCCCTTTATAACCCTAGGTAGGACGTAATACTAAATGTAATTGTCATGACGTATTTACTACACGTATTTCGCTAATGGTCTACGACCTTTTAGCGAGGGGTGAGCAGAAATATAAGCAGTAATAACTACAGGTGGAACAAGACTATTGTTTGTGCTTAGCAAGGCGCGGTTTCGTTGCGTCAAAGGCAGAGCTTTTGGAATAACAGTTTGTAATGAAGACGTGATTTTCCCACACAGAGGAGGAACGAAGTACCATTTGTGTGTGTGCTATTTAAAACTGTTATGTTCTGCATGTACATTGTACTTATACATACAGTGGCCTCCAAAGTAGTAGCAGTAGTAGTACTTGACATTTTTACACTTCAGCTGTGACACACCACATTAAGATTTAAAATTCTAGTGATACAAATATTTGAACTGCTATAACGTTTTTATTGACTAATCCAACTACCTATGACATATCATAAAAAATAATCAACTAATCTCTTAGGAGTACCTAAGTACCTGATTATTTTAAATCATAATGTGGCATCACAGCTGAAGTAGAAAAATGTCAACTCACTTTTGGAGGGCACTGTAGGTATCTAGTAGTGTAGATAAATAAAAATTCAATGCTGTTCGTTGGTAAAGGTTTTTATGGAAAGAATAATTGGAAAACCCTCCGGGAACATTTTAAAATTCGGGTAAAACTGAACGTCCTTTTTATTTCAATTTGGACATGACCACGTCTGCCGGATCAGCTTGTCTTAAATAGTGTCTCCTCCCTCTAATCATTTCAGACCATCAAGACCAGAAAGTAATTTAAAACATTCCAAATCTAGTTGCATTCTCATCTCAGCGAGAATCAATGTCAAAAACATGTCAAAAATGTAGGAAAATTACAGGTATTTTTGACAGATTGAAAAAGATCAGACTATGAACGTTCTTAAAATTACGAGAATTGCTCCTCAGGTTAAATTTCCCTACGATGTTTTCCAGCAACGAAAGTTGGTGGTGTGGTGTCTGCGATTCACAGAAAGTAGGTACACTAAGTACCTTTTAAGAGATCGAAAAAGGCACAATGAATCTCCAGGCGTTTACTACATTAATTGCATTGGCCTTATTCTGCACGCGTAGCGTGACCACCATAGAAACGGGTTTTGTCAACGGTAGAATAGACAAAATGATAGATTTCGAAACCAATCATTCATTCAGTCATTTTGTCTATTCTATCTGTAATTTTGTCTATTCCATCTATCATTTTGTCTATTCTATCCGTCATTTTGTCTATTCTATCTGTCATTTTGTCTATATAATCTGTGATTTTGTAAATGACAAAATGACAGTTAGAATAGACAAATGACCTATTGCCGGTCGATTCTGTAAAAATCTCACCGTGAAAACTTAGGTGAAGTGAGTTTGTTTTTGCTAGGAATTGACACTATTGACAGCTCACTCCACGCTCACTTCACCTAAGTTTTCACGGTGAGATGGTTACAGAATCGCACTGCTGGTACTGACGTATTTTAATTCAGTAGCGCTTGGTAATAATAAAGTTAAGTATGTAGCATATACTTACGCCATTCCCGCAAATTCGCAATTAAAAAATACTATAATTGCGAATGGCGATAGTACCACATTATGAAGACCACCAAGTTGCTACGTTAACTTTATTACTACCAAACGCTACTGAATTAAAATACGTCAGTACCAGTAGGTACCTTCATGCTCTCTTAATCATGAGTTGACGACTTTCCCTCACGTTACATTACTAAAAATACATACGCTAAATAATTCATTCACAACGTAATGACGATTAGCCATGCAGTTGACAGTCATTGCACAAGCAATTACGACTATGAAACGCATATGATTTGAATAATAAAGTCAGGGTGTAATAGTAACCAACTTAAATTGTCCATATTTTCAAATCACGAACTGTCATTCTTTGACAGTTGTATGCAGTGGCGATAACACTGCAAATTGACGTAGAAAGGCAATTTGCTTAACAATTTATTTTAGAGATGCAACGAATATTCGGCAATTATTCGGTATTCGTATTGTTCGGCCAGTTTTTTCAGTATTCGGCCGAATAGTAAGTAGTATTCGGCCGAATACCGAATACTTAAAAAAGTAGCAAATCTATATATATAAAAGAAAGTCTGTTAGTTACACCACTTATAACTCGAGAATGGCTGAACCGATTTGGCTGAAAATTGGTGGGGAGGTAGCTTAGGACCAGGAGACGGACATAGGTTACTTTTTTTTTTTTTTTTTTTTTTTTTTATAGTAGGAATTGGGTAGGAGTAGGGTAGAAGTAGGGTAGGAGTAGTGTAGGAGTAGTGTAGGAGTAGGGTAGGAGTAGTGTAGGAGTAGGGTAAGAGTAGTGTAGGAGTAGGGTAGGAGTAGGGTAGGGGTAGGGTAGAAGTAGGGTAGGAGTAGTGTAGGAGTAGTGTAGGAGTAGTGTAGGAGTAGGGTAGGGGTAGTGTAGGAGTAGTGTAGGAGTAGGGTAGGAGTAGGGTAGCAGTAGTGTAGGAGTAGGGTAGGAGTAGTGTAGGAGTAGGGTAGGAGTAGGGTAGGAGTAGGGTAGAAGTAGGGTAGGAGTAGTGTAGGAGTAGGGTAGGAGTAGTGTGGGAGTAGGGTAGGAGTAGTGTAGGAGCAAAACAACGTTTGCCGGGTCAGCTAGTATCTTATAAAAGGAAATAAAAAAAGCAATTTAATCGAAACATTTAAGTATCCAACAATCATTAATTGCGAAAACAAGAATACAACATCAGTATTTTTAATATTTAAAATTAGTTAAAGGCACATTGTGGTGAATAAAGACAAGTTTTTCGGCATTTGTTGGTAAGAGACGATTGCGCTTTTAGTTCATATACAATACCTGCTTCTGAGAATAGTCTCTCTCACTGTAAACACTACTGCACGGTGACGACAGGTATTTTTTAACAAAATATATAAGCTTTGGGTACTGTTTTGAGTTGGTTGACCACCAGTGGTACGGATCTGTCGTACGATTAAGACGAGCACTCTTCAAATAAAACTCTAACTCATTTGCAATCGCACTTTCGCCCCGTCACCGCCGCACGCACCACATCAAAACGTGTCGTAACTTGTTAGCGTCGACGTCAATTGTACTGGATCACCCGCCGAATATTCGGCGGCCGAATATTCGGTATTCGTCTGAGAGCGCCGCCGAATATTCGGTATTCGGCCAAATCACTATTCGTTGCATCTCTAATTTATTTCCCTGACTGTAGCTACGGCCACGCGTAAGCATAATCAGCCTATAATGTTCTCACTGCTGAGATACAGGCCTCCTCTGCCATTGAGGGAGTGGGCCATAATACATCACGCAGGCTCAGTGCGGGTTGGTAGATGTCACATGTCTGCGAATGTTTGGTTCTAGCTAGGACATGACGATTTCCTCATGATGTTTTCCTTCACCGTTTTGAGAGCTGTGGTGGTGAAATTATTTACACAAAGTAAAGTGGCCGGTTGGGTTCGAACCCACGACCGACAACTAGCTAAGTAAAATGCAAATAATAGAAGAAGTTACTGATGTTTTAGTTATGTCGTGAACTAAATAAATTAATGCTATGGAGTCACTTCAAATGTTTAACATAACACACTGAATTGTATAATAAATAGTGGAGTTTCTCGGAAATGTGGATGTTAAGTTAACTGTATTTCTGACTAGAGACTAAATACAGTTAGGTGCGATATAGTTGGTATCTACTATGAACTTACCGAGGTAGATGCATTCCTTGCGATGACATGTATTTTAAAGCCATATTACACTACACGATATTCAGGGACCCTTTCCCTAAATCAGGATGATGAAATAAGAGAAAGAGAAATAAGAGGAAGAGCCCATATTAAAAAAAACACATCCACATATATCGGGCCCTAAATATCGTATAGTGTAGGTAATAGGGGTTTCCTACGCTACTTAATAATATTGTAAAAATTCAACGATATTTCAGTGTAGGTAATTTATTCAGTTTTGTGCAAATATAAAGAAAAACAGTGATGAACAGAAACGTCCAAATTAAATCATCATCTGCCTAGCCTTTTCCCAACTATGTTGGGGTCGGCTTCCAGTCTAACCGGATGCAGCTGAATACCAGTATTTTACATGGAGCGACTGCCTATCTGACCTCCACAACCCAGTTACTGGGTAATACGATACCCCTTGGTAAGACTGGTTGTCAGACTTTCGGGCTTCTGACTACCCGTAACGACTGTCAAAGATCCACGAATGACAGCCGGGACCAACGTTTTAACGTGCTTTCCGAGGCACGGAGGGGTCTTGGTATGTAAAGATGGTCACCCATCCACAGACCAACCGCGGCAAGCGTAGCTTAACCTGATCGATCGACCTATGCGGCTGTTATTATTTAGCCACGGGCCCCTTCAAACGTCCAAATTAAATATGGAATAAATTCGCCCGCCCTTATTCCTTTGTAAAATCAATGTAGACTGAATGAAGCCATTGATGTGTTTAACACCTACTTAATAATACACATCGAATTACCGTATCAACCTAGTTTTCAAACACAGATAACCGATGGGTTTAATCAAAAGGAATCTGTCATGTTATCATTGCGCTTTTGTTAAACTAATTTTAAAAGATTATGAGAAAGTAGGTACATGATCGAAATTACGCTACTGGTAAAGTTAGATAAAGATAAGTTTAATTAATATAATATTTTAATTTTGAAAGTTCCTAATCTACGTGATATTAGTTAATAGATAGGTACTCACTACAATATTATTTTTTTTATGTTATCTTGCTGCGCCCTAACAGGGTCATGTACTCACTAGTTGTAACTATGGTTGTGTACATTATGCATTAAATAATACAAAACGAAAAGCGGGAAATTTTGCATTATGCATTAAATAATACAAAACGAAAAGCGGGAAATTTTGACAATTCAAAACTTTATGGTTTGAGACTGAGAGAAGAGCTACCTCAAAACAATAATATTTAAAGTTATCTCATAGATAGTACTGTAGGTACCTGTAACTTTTCAAATCCAAAATTATCCAATTTCATGTTGAAATTATTTAGACTGATGTCACCGAAGTCACTCATATGTCACTAAACTTTGCAACAACAGCCTCAATTTCATTACCGCGCTAATTAAAACACTTCACTTGAACCACAACACTATTTTAGTAACAAAAAAAAACAAATGACACCACGGAGAATTAAAAATAAAAAGCAATTTTTAACACAATAGCACAGAGCTTTTTGAATTTAGAATTTAAATGTCACGACGAAGGTTGTATAGGCGTCTACCGGTGACGCCCGTCGCGCGCCATATGAGATTACGAATACGAATGCGAACAGCCTTCCCAAACTCCGAAGGCACTATATACTTTACAGCCAAGAATTAAAATGAACTCAACGCGAGTAACTAGCAATCGTTTTCCTAACGCGGCTGGTTAAACACCAGTAAAGTTGAACGCAATGTACTGCTATGCAAATTGAGGTTTTGTTTACTTGTAAGTTAGTTTAGTTAGTACCCGGTGGCGGGGCCCAAGATAGAGCGTCGAAGAAAGTATTGACCAAACATGACAAGTAGCTGCCTCTTTAAGATATAGCGTAGGTTTTGCAGGTAGTTTAAGTACCTATTTGAGTGCTTACTTAGACAATAGCAAGGTTTCACAAGTAGGTACTCAGTTAAACCTTTTGCTGCAAAGTGCACTTTTATTATAGTAACACTCGAGATCTTTGATTTTCTAAAGTAATCATTTCGGAAATATCCTAAACTTTCGAGCACTTAGTTGCTAACTGTGCAGCAGTAAGCTACAACAAAAGAATACCGTACCTGCACTGTGTTCTTAACGTTATCCATAAACTTTGTCAAACGCTTCTAATAACTCTTACAAATTAATTAAATCTAAAAAGGCTTCGTTACAAAGATTTTTTTTTTTTAATAAGGGCCTGTGCACATCACGTTTTTTAAACGCACCGTTGACGCGCGTTTGTAGCGATACAGACGCGGTACGCACGCGAGTCAGATACTAGCAAGCACTGTTCTGTAGGATAAAAGCGCGCCGTCGACGCACGTTTCTAAAACGCGCGTCAACGGCGCGTTTAAAAAACGTGGTGTGCACAGGCCCTTAGAATGCAAATGTACGTCGTTTCGGGTAAAGAGGCATGCATATCGGGTGATTTACGTCAAGGTACTTAGTTTGTGTGAAAATTAACAAAAAATAAGAATTAATTAATGTGTCCATAGTGAAAAATGCTTATTTCCATGATCTGAACATCATTCTGATCGAAGTTTATGCATATCGTCTGGAACACGGTGTATTTTACCAATACCTATCTTGATATCAATTTATAGGTAGGTACAATATAGTAGCACATAAGAGCCTCCGGAATTGCCGTATCTAACAGCTGATGAGCAGTCAATATGGCCTTCCAAACTGGGACAAGTCCGGGGAAAGCCTGCGCTATTCAACAGCCACTGCATGCGCGTAGTAAGCCACTTACCGGTACTTTTAATTAAAACATTTGTACGCATCGCTCGGACTTTTCCTCTTAGTTGAAGAAAGCTTAATTTATCATTGACATGGCTTGATTTGCGACGATAGGTAGTAGAACTTACAATAAGTGCGAATACTATTGTAGCGGTCTCTACACCGAACAAGAGTCACATACGAACTACCCATCACACTGACGTCTCTAAACTTTCAAAATAAATAAAAATAACTGAAAGTCAAAGACCAACAGAAGGAATTCCTCTACTTGGTCAAATGTGGGGTAATGTAGTTATGTAGATAAAGATTTCAGGATGAGGAAGAGCAAATGCTACAGCCCTGACTAAAGAAACCCAGAAAAAATGGGGGGAGGGGGGATTAATAGCAAGACATTTAGAGATGCTAACAAAATCTGCCATAATTATTGAAATCGGAATGAGCTGCACCCTATACTGCGTAACACACTATCAATATCAAGCTGAATCATTTTGAAGGTTATTGCTAATCCATTGCTTCACATGTAGGAACACCTACTTACGAAAAATGATCTGCTCAACAACGTAAATAAAGCAATGAATGTTGTGTTGTAATGAACTGTCAAAATGAAAGCGAATGCTACTGATAGTGTGATAAGCACTCTGCATTACCCCACTGGGCAGCTGATGTAACTTGATGATGATGTAGGTAACTTGTCATCCCAGAGGGTTATTGACCTTTGCCCAGTTTAAAGCTATGTAGGCAGGTACCTAAGTCAGTTGTAGTTTTCATTCCAGTCTGCCTCCACGAATACCGTCATTCGCGATTCCACATCGATACGGCAGGTCTCAAATTGAATTCCAGTTACACTTTGTAATTTTGTATTTCACAAAGCTGTCGAGTTCACAGTAAAGTGTAGGTATGCGGCCACATCATTATTCACCCAGCGATTCGTATACCAAAGAGCACAAAAACAACAAAATGTCACACGCATCAACATAATGATGGCACCCTTATGTCAACGCAATAAGGTTCATCATCGCATGAAGAGCGATTTTTCCATCAGCTGTTGTAGTTTTGTTTTAGCGCAGAAACAATGGACATTCTATCCACACCGGATCGGTAACATTATCTGGGGCTTTTCAGTTTGTTTAGCCTTTGAAACTGCTGCGTAGGGTTCAAAATTACTTGGCAATGCGTTCTGTATCCTAGAATTGATATTAATACCGTCATTATGATGCGTCGCAGCGCCTATCGACAATGTGTCATTGAATATCAAAGACATTTGCTATAAAAGCTGATATGTGTATTTTTTACCGACTTCAAAAAAAAGGAGGTTATCAATTCGACACGTATGTATATAATATTATTGGAATTGCATTATATTCACATATGACAATCTAGGGCTTCCAAACAAATATACAAAATTTCATAGACGTATGTAGGTATGTATGTTTGTCCACGCCTTTCTCAGCAACTATTAATCGGATCGTGACCATTTTTTTTTACTGGCTTACATTTCCTTCAACTTAGGGAACAGTGCAAGTTTCATGAAAATCGATTCAGTAATTTTTAAGATATGGACTAATACGTGTAAGTGTGACGGCCTGGCTTATTGATACGAGCTACGGGTGTAGTGTCAAAGGGAAAACATCTCAAAACCTTGGTCAAATTCTAGTGCAAAAACTAAAAATTACGAAATAAAAAAGTAATTTAAAAAAATTAAACCGACTTCAAAAAGACATTAACTCAAAATTATGAAATAATTTTAATTTCGGAAGTCGGTGGCAAAAACTAAAAATAATAAAATACAGATCCCAAGACACTGGCTTCCGAAATTAAAATTATTTCATCATTTTGAGTTAATAGGGGCTTTTTTTTTTTTTTTCGGGTGGAAAATCATCAAATGACCCCTCCAGCTCTGGGTGGAGCGGAAGGGAGTGTCAGACTCTTACTGACTAAAACCCGCCCGTGTTCCTTCCTTTATGTTCCGGGACAGCGGTAAGCCTTTCGGACAATCCCGCTGGGAATAATAGGGGCTTGGATATGGATTTAAAAAGATTTGTATGTATGTACCTAGGTAATAATTATGTGTTAGAAATGTATTAAGCCCCTTAAACGTTAGTTTTTTCTGATATAACAAAATGTGGGTTGACTACACTGCTTACCCACCTACACTATAAAAAACTCGGAAAACCTGAACGCCAATTCCCGTAATTAAATACTTTAAAAAAAAGTTAAAAAAGACTACTAGCCACTAACTTTTTATTTAATCAACTAGGTACTTTTATTTAATCAACTACTAACTTTTTATTTAATCATTCTGGGGCTTATTTTAGTTATATTTATATTTTTGAAATGTGCTAAATAGGCCCTTTCATTTGATACCCCACAAAGGCACCATACCATATCAAAATATTTATTTTTAAATTCATTACTTTATGTTCTCTAGAGGACGCCATATTGAATTTAGTGTGACGTCACATAGCCTATAACCAGCGGACGGTCAAGACGCTTCTAACGATAGATACCTCATTTGTCAAATTATTATAAGTAGTTTTGAAGTTATGAGGGAACAGATGAACATACATACATACCGGTCAAAATCAAAACCCTCCTTTTTGCTTCACCGTAGTCGGGTAAAAATCTAGTCACAATCTCATCTCAAGAACAATCAATTTAAAAAACTTGTCAAACATGTAGGGAGATGTCAGGTATTTTTGACATTAGAATGCAAGTGTTCTTAAAGTAAGAACAGGAATATACGAATTATTCACCTCGTATAAGTATAACATACATTTTTATTAGTCAGAAGTTTTTACAAAAGTAAATTAACAAGCTTTAAATTTAAATCTAATTAAAAAAAAAAAGACCTTGCAGTGGAACAGTACTGATTTCCTTAAAAAAAATCTAATTTTTCAGGACAGTCCATCACAAAATGAGTGTAACTTAAAAATGCCATGGGAATTGACAACGGTTAATTGCATAATTAAAAAGTGTATGGCCAGATGTATGAATGTAAACGAGGCAAAAGGAGTACCTATGTAAGGATTGTAGCAGATGGCTTTCTGTAGTTTCTGCCTAACCCCATGGGAAGAAGGCGTGAGTAGACATTGAAAATGAAAAACTATGCTAATAAAAATTTAAATACTACCACACATAATACTAGGGCATAATATTAACACAGTGCGCAGTATTCTAGGCAACAAATTGACAGACCATATTCACAACACCACACTGCGCTCAAAACACAGATTACAGACGTTGCTCAAAAACCTATGCTGAAGTGGGACTGGGCTGGCCACGTGTTCCATATGCCTAATGAGCTGTGGGCCAAAATAACCACCACACGGAGCCCTGACACAGCTAGAAGGCGTCGCGGCAAACCCCCGTAGGAGATGGTGGGACGAGCTGGGCAAAACAAACAACCATTGGTCCACTTTAGCCCTGGATCGATAGAGCTGAAAGTCATGTGGAGAGGCCTTTGTCCAGCAGTGGGATGATGCAGGCTAACAGTAATATTAACACAAACAAATTGAAGTTAGTTAATTTAAGGATAATGCGGGTTGCAGACCAAGAGCTAAGCTAAGTTAGTCTGGCTTAGCTGATTTAGCTTTTCATACTTGTGTACAGACCACAAACTATGCCACATGTATGATAAACTGTCTCAAATATGCGAGCTAAAGTAACTTAGCTTAGCTAGGTCTGCAACCTGCATAAAACACGAAAGGCTAAAATACAAAAAATACAGAATATTTATTCAATAACATCACATTATTAACAAAAGAACACCTTTTAAAACTACTTGAATACATTATAGTAACCAGTTACATCCTAGTATCATGAATATCCAGGAATTGTGGACAAATTAGTTCCTTTAAATCCCAATACCTCATCAGGGTTTGCCTTCAACTTCTCTATAATAGAATGTTTATTGAATCGTATATCATTTACATATTCTTGTTTGATCATCCTCATTTTCTCTACAATCCTGTTACGGAGAGTTTTTTCCATGTCTGGATCCTGTAACAGACTGGCTAGTTCTGGCAAGTTGTCGGGTAAGGTAGTTTCGTTTTCTGTATACTCTATAGCAATAGTTTTACTCCTTGTTTGCATCTCACTGTGACCTTTATTTGTCTTTTTTGCACAAATATGTGTTTCCAGGGCTGTTTTAACGGTTGACTGCTTGCCATCATCATCAAATACTATCTTTGTGTTCAATTTACAATTACACTCGTTGTCTGTTAATTCTTCTGTATAAAACTTTCGCTTTTTGCACGAACTTGGTCCACCTTTACTATCTAAATCCAATAAATGGCCATATTTCGTCTCAATCTTTGTCAAAACTTCTTTGACATTATTGTAAACAGTTCTTAGCTCTTCTAAGTCATTTTTATTTATTTTTGTCGCAATGTTTGTTTCGTCGTCGCATTCCGCCGAGGTCACTGGTATTTGCGCAGTCTTTTTATTAGGTTTTTTATCCGATTTGGACTTCTCCTTTCGAACATTTTCCAAAGGCTGTGGTGGTTTTTCCTTGCTAGTCATAACGGAAGACGTGCTTTCATCTGTTTTATTAAGTTCTCGGACATGATTCTTCACAATAACATACGACTTTTGCTCCAAAAGCGGTTTTCGAATGATGGCAACTTCCACTGGCGTTTCGCTATCTTCATGAACGACCATCATTAAATTGTGTTTAATTCATTCAATTAACCTATAAGTTAATGAATTATTACGCTTTTACTCACGATTTATTCAAAATTTTACATTAAACACGTGCTTTCCCAACAAACATACGCCCCAACAATTTGACGTTGACTTGACATGACAATTGTTGTAGAGACGTGACTTCCTTTTTAGTTAGTTACTATACTCTACTCTATGGTCGTGACTCGATGCGCAGACTTACGATGGTCGGACGCCGCGCTATCTCTATGGCTCACAAAATCGATTCAATAGTCGACTAAATGAAAGTTTTTTTATTTTAGTTGATAATTTTATTATTTTATCAGTTTGAACATATTACAGGTTAACGTTTTCCTGTGAAATGTGTTATTTTTTTAATGATTGAACATTTCATAGATATGAACCAGAACTATCGTCTGTTAAGCAAGACTAAAAATGATTTTGGAGTAGAAAATAAAGAATTACATAATTAATTACATATAAAATTATTTAATACAATAAAAAAATATATTATAATATTTATTCAACAATAGCCTTGTTTTTCCTTTTTTTCTTTTTCTTAGGCACGTAATCTTCTGGAACATGGTCTTCAATTGTTTCCACATCTTTTTTCTTCTTGGATTTTTTACTTTCTACTGGTTCTTCAACAAATTTTTCAAAGTCCTTCTTCTGCTTTTTCTTTTTTGATTTCTTAGTTTTTTCTGAATCATCTATAGGAGTATCAACATTTTCTGAATTATCTACAACTTCTTGTGTAATCTGTTGTTCATCTAAAAGTTTTTGTTTCTTCCTTTTCTTACTTTTCTTTTTACTCTCAACAGTAACTTCTTCACATTCATGTACTATATTTTCACTTTCAACTATATCATTGTCTTCTGTATTATTAAAAGAAAATGACTGGAAACCAAATCCTTGATGACTTTCTTCCTCCTTTTCATCATTAGTTGTGCCAGAGAACCCTTGGAATGAATAGTCAGCTCTATCATGACTTATATCCTTACTGGTTATATTAAATTTGTTTTTTGATTTTATAGCAGCCAATTTGCTTTTGAAATAATCCTCCATACTGCCTTTTTCTGTGAAAACTTTTTCAGTAGTAGTGATGACAGTATTTTCGGCAGCATTATCTTTCTCTTCAACTTTTGGGTTTTCTTCATTTTTCAAGCTTTTCTTTCCAAAAATATTAGCCAAGTCCTTTTCACTGTAGCGAGTTAAGTCTTTTCCACGTGTATACTTGTGGTAATGCACTCTTGCTTTACTTTTCTTGGACTTAACTTCTAGAGATACACCACTGTGTAGTTTTTCATCATTATTATCACCTGAAATTAAAATAAAAGAATTCAACACTAGGATATCAGGAACATACACAAATGGGTATTGTTTTGTTGTTACTCATGTAATTCATTAGCAACAGATAACAATAATTTTAGAGGTCACGCTATACGCTTTTATCTCACACATGGTGTTTATATCACTGAAACTCCTCTTGTAAAATTATGAACTTCACAGATTTGCAGTAGGTACTCACCGTTTGATAAATTAGCCAATAACGAATTGAAGTCGTCTTCATGTTTTGTCCACTGGTCGTTTTTGTCCTCAAACCCCAATCCTCTGTCATCGTTCTTGTATTTGGCCACAACATGTTCCACAATTCCATTTTCTTTAGCACCTAACCCCTTCCCTTCACTCCATCCCATTTTTTCTAACATTCGCTGGCCGAACTTCGTCGAATCATCGCTCCATGCATTATTTTTAGCCCGTAAATTAATCACTTTCTGTTTACGCCGGGGTGCTGCTAACATAGCCATGATAGTATTTTTATAAACATTGCACACGTGAAACGTGATGTTCTAAAAACAAAATGGATGGCGTGATGGCGGCTCAGGCGGTGGCGGGTGGCGACTACTGGCGGGGTGTGCGCGGAGTGCGCACTCCGCAATACGATTAGTGATTGGTCAAAAGAGAGATGAAGTTCGCTCGCTTTGTAGTGGAAACAGTCGTCTGATTGGTTTGGATATTGTAAAGTTGGCACCAATGTCGGGAGCGCGGTTCAGCGATGCATTAGTCCGTAGTTTGAGCATGTTTTTAGAGTTCCGGTTACCACATTTTGATACTTCTTATTTTGAGCATGAGATCGTTTGTTTAACCAATTCAAAAGTGAACCTTAATGAAATCTAAGAATAAAAAACTTGCGGAACATCAATTTACATTCATTTATCAATTGTAATTTGCAAAACATAGTAAAGAATCAGTACACTAAGTAGCAAATACCCAACCCTAACTGCGTGCGGTAACTGGCGCATTATGGGGTGAGTGAATGAACGTCAATAATAGCCGGCAACACATGCAGCATGTAATCTTAGTCTGAAGAAAATGTGCCTTGTGCCTCCCAGTCCCAGTTAAAAATAAGTTTTACTATTAAACAATATGTACAATCTAGCTCTGCCTTCTACGCTGTACTTAGATACCGCACCGTACCGTTACCGCTGCTGTACCTATTATGTGGGCCCACCCTTTTCCTATACTTACATCATCTATGTATTATCATGTATAATCCAGTGTATACTGTGTATATTACCTTGTAGGTATGTTCAAGATTTTATTTTAATTAAATAAAGGTGTAACCACCACAATGAAAGATGAAACGGGAGATTTCCTAATCGCCACGCTTGGCTTAGCTTGGTTGGTGGTAGCGCGATCACCAACCAAGCTACTACCAGGTACTTTAAAAAAGAAAAATGTTTAATTACAAGCATGCAATATTCTAATTCATAGGTAGGCACAAAAAAAAACATTTAAAAAAAACTTATTTTATAATTCTCATGAATAAATTATAAATCTCATGTCTAACAATGCGAATTCTCAATAAAAAGTGTCAAAACTAACAAGTTACAGTACAAAAACTTTTTAGGAGATTTCCAAATAGTCATAGGGTTGCATTATTCATAAATCAAAACGCGACTAATTACCTTCCCTACGACAGTTGCATCACTAAGCGATCAATAAACGCAGCCTCCATCGTGTCGGTAGCGAACCTACCTATAAGAAAAAAAGTTAATAGGTACAACTTGTTGCACACCCGTCGCAAAAACGGCAAACACACGCTCGAATGATGAAAATGAGTATCAAAGCGGATTTTATAAGCCGGGAGATCTTAATCCAAGACATCAAGCACAAGATCATAGGAGCAGCGACATCGCACCAGACAAGATAACTAAGATAAGTAGACTTTGGGAGACGGTCGGAATAGAGAATGACCGACTGGATGGGTCATCTCTTCAATTTAAACTCATGTCATATAACATCCTCGCTCAGAGTTTGTTAGAAACAAATATGTTGTTTTTTAAAAGATGTGAGCCGTCACACCTCCTATGGGAGTATAGGAATGATAAGTTGCTGGAACATATATTCGACCAATCACCCGATATTTTATGCCTTCAAGAGGTCGAAATAAAGCATCTCAATTTATTCAACGAAAAATTAGAGAACAGCGGTTATTCTGGAATTTATAAAAAAAAGACTGGAACCACGCTGATCGACGGCTGCGCAACGTACTTCAAGAAAGATGTTTTCGAATTGGAAGCAGATACTCTTGTGGAGTTCTATCAGCCGAAAGTATCCGTAATGGATCATCATCACGTGGGCATCATAGTGAAACTGAGGCCGCACAGCATGCCCAATACGCAATTCGTGGTAGGCAACACGCATCTTCTTTGTCACGCGAAGAAGACTGTCATCCGACTCGCGCAGTTGAGGCTGTTTCTTGCTGAGATCGACAGACTGGCTTACAAATTTAACGGAAGGAGCTCTGGGCACCTGCCAATAATATTGACTGGAGACCTCAACTCGTACTCAGACAGCAACGTTATAAAGTTACTGGAGGAAGGCCAAATTAATAAGTATAATGATTGGATTGACAAAGAGTGGAAAAATATTGGGATCACGGACAACTGCCAGCACTTGGCAGTTTACGTGAACAGAACTCAGGGTTTACCTACTAACTTCGAGGAGTTAGAAATAAATAACTCTGAATACTGCAACCGCTCCAGCCTGCGCAGGGGAACAGTGTCCTCCGCAGCCAATAAGCTGCACAGCGCCATGTACCATGACCTGTTCACCAGCGAGATTCTTTCACACTCGCTACATTTTCAGTCGGTGTATGACACTGCTAAATATCGCAACGATCACTTTTTTCAAGAGTGTTGCCACTTTATTGAGGACTGTGCATGCAATCCAAGAAACTACGTTGACTACGTCTACTATAACGCACGGACCGGATTACGGCCATTGAAACGCCTGCGTCTGCTTCCTTTCGGCCAGTTTCCGAATGAGTCCTCTGGGTCCGATCATCAATCGCTCGTTGTTATCTTCGAGCTCAACGCTGAGAAGCCATATTAATAACTATAGCTTCTAAGCATTCGGTTCAAATACCACGGCGAATGAGAGATGATCTGACCACAACAACTAACCATGATCGGCCATGTCTGTCAAATAACAAATGTCATGTTTTTATGTTGATTTTTTACAAAATTTTCTACCTTTTATAATCCCTAAAATCTGTCTGAGGACCCCCACAAAGTATATTTTAAGGTCAATTTATAGGAATTAAGTATAGAATTACCTCAGGTGTGAGCTTTATTTTTAAAGCCCTATCAAAATTTAAAATTCGATATTTACCTACTAATAAATGTCATCATGAACACCATGACAATAAAATCCATTCCGAGCCGTTCGTGATTGGTTATAAACCAAAACCGCTTTGTTTTTAAAAGCGAGTCATAGCACGCGATACGCCTATTACGTCACGACTTTAAGTACGCGTGATCCGCCGTCAAAACAATTTTTTTTTTTGTGGAATCTTCGTCGTGATGGGAGAAATATTGTATACGAAGAGCTATTTTGATATAAGATATTATTTTTTTGCAAAAAGCATTTTACATGCCTCTGCCTAATAAAAACTTAATTTTATGGTAATATCAGTCTGTCGAATTTCTATGTCTAAGAATCTCAAGGTAGTAATAAATTAAACTTACTTATGCAACATTAGGTAGATACTATCTCTGTTTTAGAAACAAATTTTAATGACTGGACAATTTAAGACTTTTTCTGACATTATTTATTAATTTATAAGTAACTATACGATACACGATAATAAAATTGTTTTGTATCTTTACAATGATAATGGCTCAATATTTCTCTATGTTATATTGTTTTATAATGTTTACGTAATTATAAAAAAAAAAAAGAAGTGTTGTAGGTACATGCTAATGTTATGTAGGGTAGCTTAGCTTTCTATTAGGTGGTGTTTTATTTCCTATGTATATAGGAATACCTGCTTTTTGTAGGTAAATAAGTTTACATTCTAACTTTTTTTTAATGTAGGTATATTGTGAACTCTTTTATGTGGTTGTGGAAATATGCATTTTATATTGTTGTATGTACCTAGGTAGTTGGTATTATTTGCAATAACTACAATGCAAAACTGTTGATTTTTAATGGTAGGTACCTACCGAACTTCTTTGTGATGCGATTTTATTTATAACGCTTTTTATATTACAAATCTACATGTACCTGTACCCTAATTGCATAACGCACTATCAATCTCAATCTGAATCATTTTGAAGGATATTGCTAATCCATTGCTTCATATGTTCGAAAAATGTGTCTGCTCAACAACGTAAATAACGCAATGAATGTTGTTGAACTGTCAAAATGAAACCCATTGCTACTGATAGTGTTTCGCAATTACCCCACTGGTTATTAAAAAAAAATATGTGTCCATTTATGATTGTAAGCACAGTCCGTCTCAAAATTGATATGAAAGACTGTGTTATTGTTGTTGTGTCTAAGTGTTGTGAAGCCTGTAAGGACTTTCCTATTAAATACATGGTTATGTAGCTCAAAATGGTGTTTTATTAATTTTAATTATCTACCTTAATTATAACGCCTTCTGACTAAATCGTCCAGAGTTGTGTAATTAAGACTGAGAAAGGTTTATTTTTAATTAGACATGCTTAGGTATTTCTAGTTAAAAAATATATTAATAAGTGTTTCTAGTTAGTCATTGTTAGGAATATTGTCACGCTACGTCAATTTGCCGTGTTATACCATAATAAGTTTAACACGCCAAACAACTACTCTCAGTTGTTGTTTTAATATACGGACAAATTAAGTCGTAATCAATTTTCTGAAAAAATAATTTCCCTGCCTTTCTATGGAACTGGTAAATATAGTCTGTTAGACACTCTTTTTGAGTACCTACGGGGAGTAGAGACTACGATTTTCTGGAAATTTACGGTATTCGAATATTTACGTAATAATTATTAAAGGAGGCAGCTGGAGCAGAGCCCTAACGGAATGATTGCGCGAAACTGTAGAAGAAGCTTGGCAGACCAATGTTGACCACCTACCTGGCCATTGCCAGGTGGGTGGACGACCTACAGAAGATCGCGGGGAAGACACGGATGAGACCTGCACAGACCAGAGAAGCATGCCTAACACAGCAGTGGGTGGAACAGGGCTGCCAATGACGATGACGATGATGAAGTAGCAATTTTATTGCATTCCAGAAGCTGAGAAAAGCGTACAGAAAAATAATTATCGAACGGAAACGAGTTGTTATGGTCACTCCACCGGTTGCTGTTGCTCATTAACGCCAGCATAGTATCCAAGTTGCAGTGATCCCGAAACTTGCGAAATACTAAAGATGACGGAGATTCGATTACAAACCATAGAGATGCGAGAAAAACCGTAAAAGGACCGACAAATTCGTGGACTGGAACTTTTTCTCTTTGGTCACACCAACTACGGTTAGTGTTTCGTTTTATGCAGCATTGAGATTCGATTACAAACTGTAGAGTTGCGAGAAAAAGCGTAAAAGGACTAAAAATATCCTGGACTGGACCTTTTTCTCTTTGGTCACACCAACTACGGTTAGCATTTCGTTTTATGCAGCAGCACCAATGCTGTGATACAAAGTATCTAAAACTAGTGGTACAATCTGAAAATCTTTGTAGATGTTGCCATAATTACAAAGTTATGTGGCCAATTAAATGTTAAATTGCATAAACCACAAGTGTCTGTTTATCACCACTAGGTACAGGTCTAATTTCCTGGGAATGATGATACGTTTAAGAGAACTAATTGGAAAAGAAAGGGTTGTAACCGAAACCACAAGAGCAATGCAATTTAATAACATGTTTGGTACGTACAATCTCGTTTACATAACCCATTAAGATCCAGTCTTTATGCATAAACACAGCCAAGTTTCACTACCATTAGGTACTTTAAACACCACTTTTTCTTGCTCCATAATTAAAATAGTGTAATAGTGAAAACATAGCCATAGCAGGCTCAATGTTTTCCACCAACACAGCTGTCTCGCTTGACCAGAGCGGCTAGAAGAAAGCTGCTAGAGAAACATTCCTATGAAAACGAGCCACTCAGTACGTTGCAGAAGTAAGTAAGTACTAGATAGTCTAGATATCTATTAGAACGGGACCACTTCCTCAGTATAATTATACCTTCGAGTCTTGGGGTCCTTAGGTAGGGACAGGATGAAGTAATTTTGCAGGACGCGAGTTTAATAGGTTCAGCGGTGCTATTCTGTAAAAATCTCACCGTGAAAACTTAGGTGAAGTGAGCGTGGAGTGAGATGTCATTAGTGTCAATTCTTAGCAAAAGCATTCTCACTTCACCTAAGTTTTCACGGTGAGATTTTTACAGAATCGACCGGCAGTTACATACTAAGCGCAGGTATTTTGTTATGTTTGGATTTTTTTTTTTTTTTATTACTAAATGGGCCCGCTCTTGACCCCGATCACGCCTGATGGTAAGCGATAGATGAGGTCTATGATGGAACGAGCGTGCCCAGAAGATGCCTGTTCACTCTTGCTTTGAAGGCAGACGGGTTAAATGTGGGCGGGAACACAGAACACAGAACGCAGAGAGTTCCACACTTTGGCTGTGCGCATAATAAAAGTGGAGGAGAAGCGCTTAGTACGACTCGTGGGGATATCAACCAAGTGCGGATGGTACGCTGCAGTACGTCTTACGTACGGACGCCAGCACATCAAGTTACTACAATCTGTCAGATTTCTTTAATAGATTTTCGACTTTATTGCTAAAGCATAAGGTTCAAGGTTGATTGGGAAAATCTGACAGTTTCGGGTAGGTTGACCTGCTGGCGTCTGTACGTCTGGATATAATTAAATGATTAAGGTTATACATAAAAAAATGTTATTACTTAATTATTACTTACAGTTACTTAGTCAATAGGTATTACGTCGTAAAATGGACATTCACATCGAAAGGGTTGGGAATAATGATGATCTTGAACCGAGGGGTCAATTAACTAAGAAAATATAACTTTTTGCAGTCTGAAGTTTGCATAAAAGTATTAAAAAAAAAACTGGTCTTGATACATTAGCACTACCTACTGGCGAGTGGCGACTGAGGATAACTGAACTTTTAAGCTTCTGTAAGTCAAATACAAGCTAACTTATGACTTTGTTTATGAATAGCTAGAAACGATAGATCAACGTCGTTGAAGTTACGAGACAAATTAAATGAAATCAGTCCCTACTACATCACAGTATCAAGATGAGCTGATCTGTTAATCGATTGGCATTATTTATGAAATGCTAATCAGGACAAGAATCGACTAAATAGAGAGAGTTGTTCTGGCCCGTGGCTGTACGCGTTGTTTATGGTCAGTGAAAACGCGCGAAAACTCTGCGCTTGCGTGATAGCATCCATAAAAGCGGGAAACGTATCGCGACAAAGCGACTTATTTCGTGTAGTTCATAATTTGTGTTACATGATTCTGTTCACTCAACATTTAAATTTTTATTTTATGACCAAATCTTGCTTGAACGTGTTAGCTGTTAGTCAGGTACTGTCTGTGAACTCCCTGCATGCGGCTTCGCGGCACGCAAAATCGGTAGGAAAATTTATTTCAATAAAACTTTTGTGGAGAGCGTTATAATTAGTTAAATTATAAAGCACTAGTGCACCTTAAGTGCAGCGAAGGAATGCCGAAAGGGGGGGTACCTTTGAGCAGGTAGGATAAAAGATTTTCTGGTGGTTGCAGATCCTCAGTTTTCGGACCAATCGAAAACATGCGAATTCAAGTCCAAAAACCAAAAGCAGTCTTGAATTTTACAACCATTTCTATATGTTATTCCGTTAAGTACCAACTCCGGTACACTCGACGATATATTAAAGCTATATCTTTCCAGTATAAGCTGACTTTTCATTGTACGAAAAGCCTATACAATGCGAGGTCAACTTAAACTGGAAATTTATAGCAATCAAATCTATAAACACCTCATATTATAGTGCTACTTGCTCAGTCAATAGCAAAGATATTATGCAGAATATCATATTACCTGAACAATGTCAAAATGGTGGCAAGCAGGGATGCATTCCAAGTCAATCAAATTCGACTCTTTACGAGATGTTTGGGGAAACATGACACCATATTCAAAGCAGAATGTTAATCTGTGCTCTCGGTGAATGCCCATATTGCTTAGTCAACGTGGTCATTTCGCATCTTGCAGTTATTTCGAGATTTAGACGGGAAGTACTGCAGACGACCTATATTGGTGGCCGGTACTTCAATGGAGACTATATTTGTATGAATTGAACTTGTCTACTACAGTAACAGTTCATTTGTAAGGACAATTTTTAGAGAAAAATTGGAAGAGATCAAAATATTCAAGTTTGTGATATTTTTTGTTTCAACGTTTGTCTTTTAATCTACGTAATTATGGAGTAGAGTATGAATGTGGATGGCGTTAAGAGTGCCTAAGGGAAGACCTAAGAAATGATGGACTAATTGTGCGATTGATGATAAATGGAAGCTGGAAAGTCACCCCACTACTAAGATGGAAGCTAGTAGCGTTGTATGGAAGAAGGGGACGAGGACGAAGATGATAATAATTACTAATTCTGATATAACGTTGCAAGAAGAGTTGCGTTACCATGCGAAGCTTTGAACAATAGGGACAGTAATTAGGTGAACTTGATTAACGGCTAAATATCCAGCAAAATCCTTTATAGTTTCGTAAAATCTTTAGCTCGCGTGGTGACTGGTGAGTGATGAAATTACCATGCAACAGTATGTGCTGCTAAGTAAACAGCAAAGTTTGTTGCACTACAGTGACTCATTTATCGTTCACAAATGTTTGGTTTAGGATAACCAAGCTTTTGACGTTAACTCACACGTTAAAGTTTCTTTAGAAGACATTTTGACCTGAGTATTCAAATGGCACTTACGTCATTGGATACAACGCTCTCTTGATAAAGTATGAAATATTTCTATTTGATCGTGATAATTTGATAAACCCAACCTCAACATACCGGTGCCCGGTGTTAATAACTTGAAAGGTCAGCTCAAACTAAGAGAGAAATCTTTTAAAAGTTCGACTACAACAAATACATATTTGCATTAATGAACGGACATTGTAGGTAAAGGCTGCCGGAGCCCTCAAACGTGGGAATCTTGACGTGTGACTCATTCCTTGTTATGCGAGCCAAGATATCGAGTAATTTTGCAGAACTGCATTATAAAATAAAAAAAATATAGAGCAAAACATTTATCTTCGGTTAATTTTAATCCTCTATTATAAGATACAACAGGAGCCAATAATTATCGGAGTTAACGGTGTACCTTGGAGGCTGAACGACTGGGTTCGAGGCCAAGAAAAATAAAACAAAAAAAGTAAATTATTGGCGACCCAACCACTTTGCCGTCGACAGCTGCGAATTGGCGCGAAACAGGTTTTTGGCAAGATCAGTGACGTCACCTGACATGTGCCTTCCTCCAGTTTTGGATGTTGGAACAAAAAACAAAGACTCTTTCATCTCTGAGGTCCATTCGATTTTACGGCTCCTTATTATTATGTTAGTGTATTGTCTGCTTTCGTTGTTATTATTACAAGCAGGTGACGAAGGATTTTTTTTGTTACTTAAAAACACAAGATAGTTCTTGAAACTGAACTATAAAAACTTTAACAGGATCTAACTTCAGAGCTTTCTTTGTCTTGTTAAAACTTCAAGGGTTCTGTCGTAACTTTTTGAAAGCATCGGCAAGTTATGTTACGAGCTAACCATCTAGATATGTTTGCTCTCTTTATGTTTGTATTGTTATTGTATGGCATACGTAGTTTATTCTTTATCATAAAAGGTTCATTACTTTCTCAATCGAATGTAGGTAGTGTGCTTAACGCGTCAAGGTTTTCTTTCCTAAATTACTTTTACCAGTTCATTGTTTGTTTTATCAACTTGTGTCATTGTCTTGTCGTGTATGATAGCTACTGTTATATTTATGTTATTTCGAAGTATAATTATAAAAAATGTACGTCAAGGGCCAAGTATTGATTTGAAGCATTGGCACTTGTTCTACCTAGTCTGTGTCCTGTAATCCTTTTAGGCACGTATTACAGAACCTCAGTGAAGATTCAACCAATCTAATGGCTTTAAATATGTTATAAGTAATGCTCGAGTCTTGAGTGAGGTTCTGTAATACGAGTCTTATTGTGTTTTGGCTTCATCCTACTGACCGTTGTAAGAATTACGTGATACTTGTCGACTTTACTTAACTAATTTAACAGTTTTTCGCGATATTTTCCAATTAACTGGTCCATCTAATGAACTGTCTTCACTCGAGCCAGTTACTTTCCAAGCGTTGAAGTATAAATCACACACATACAGACATTTGATTCTGCAGTCTTATATAATTTGATATCAAATGTGCATGCAACTACTGCATAACTAACTCACTGGAGCTAGAAAACTCGTTTGTGTTCAGGTATGAATTATATTATTTTTATATAGTTGCACAATGTCACAGTCACATAACTATGTAAGTAGACCCATTGTCTAACACAGATTTTTATAAAAATCTCTTTTGTTTGATAATTAGTTACAGTAACTTTTGGTTGATGTGAAGTTTCACAAGGCAACATGAAAATTACTCGCATATTGTAAGACACTACTGACCGCAAATTAGTGGTCAACACAATTTGAACTTTAACAATATCACAGGTTGCTCATGCGCCACAAATAATGGTCGAAACATAAAACTAAAATGTATCAAATAATTGAGAAGTCATTGCACTTATTCATAGGTAGGTATGCAACGGCAAACGTGTTTTGCTTCATCGATACCTACTCCGAGAAGCGGTCGGCTTACCTGAGAGTCACTCCGGACGTGGTTCAAATTATTCACCACTAATCCGTTGTCTGTTGCAATTGAATCCATTTCTGTCAAATCATTATCCGTATAACTTTAAGTTTCAACCACACATTGCACTATACATGTTCAAACTTCAAACTGCGGCCGAATACCACTGACACCAGTCTTAGTCACTAAAGAAAAACGCATCTAGGCACAGAAACTAGTGAACACACAGGCGCCTGACCCTCCGGAGTAAGGCTTCACTGGCTTACTTTAAACAAACGAGTTACACCACCGACTTAAATCAATAAACCTCCGTAATAACATTACGATGTGAACTACAAAAGTTTTCTCGGAAATGAAAGAGTTTGATACAAGTTTCGTTGAGCACAACGTTCGGCTGGCCGATCGTAAGGACGCCAGGCGGCGAAAAGTTAACCGTGCGTGATTTCTGGGGGACTCTCAAAAGCAAATGGTCATATAAGCTATCAATCTTTGCATACCACAGTGGTTAGGTGAAACGGACATTCTCGTTTTGGTGCGTAGCGCTACGAGAGTGAAAGGGACGAAGTGTCCGCAGGTACTCCGTCTCGAAGTGGGCGAACAGTATCTACAGGTTTTGCTCTCCCACTACAAGGAGGCACGGTGCGGACTCGGAGAGCCTCGAGCTTGAAAGTTTAGTTGAAAAACATAACAAGCATTACAGAGTCGTCAAATTGCCACTAACCACCACGCATTTTTGGTATTTTGGACACGTATGACCATAACCCTCAAATAGTACCGGTTTGTAGAGTTTCTGTGTTGATTTGTTTGGAAATTAAGCACGTGTTACTTTTGCTTTTACATTTAAACTTTAATTTATGTTTGGTGTGTAGGTTAGAAAATGCAAATTTAAATAAACGTTTAAAGCGACCGTTAATAGTAAAGAGACAAATCTAATCACAGAAGCGATCGATACATTAATTGATAAATCGAACCTAACCGGTCTCAATGCATCTCTGGTGAAGGCCGCTAGAGCTAACCTCTACACAGGACACTCCTGCGCAGGGACTCACGCACACTAGCACAGCCTCTTATGAATACAAGGAACCACATTCATGAGAGCTGTCAGTGAGACGCACGCGGCTATAACACAGGGATTATGCTTACCTGGTCTTTGCGTTCCTCTGCAATTGGCATTTTTTTGAGGTGCTATTTCTATAAATACTCTGTTGTCTACATAGAATAGGCAGGTGTGCTCATTTTTCTTCAGTAATAGTGCACGAAGGATGTGAATTCTAAATCTGAATTTGTTTTATTTGAAGGGCATATTTTACTATTTTAGTATCTGCCAGTCTCTAAATTTTTAGCCGTTACTTATCTATAGTGGACTTTTTTCTTTGTTAGTTTTTCTTTTGTTTTTAGGGTTCCGTACCCAAAGAGTAAAAACGGGACCCTATTACTAAGACTTCGCTGTCTGTCCGTCCGTCCGTCTGTCTGTCACCAGGCTGTATCTCAAGAACCGCGACAATTGAAATTTTCACAAATGATGTATTTCTGTTGCCGCTATAACAACAAATACTAAATACAAAATAAAATAAATATTTAAGGGGGGCTCCCATACAAACGTGTTTTTTTTTCGGTGTTTTTGCCTTGTGGTACGGAACCCTTCGTACGCGAGTCCGACTCGCAGTTGGCCACTTTTTTTTAAGATTGTGATTCTTTATTATTTAGATTGAAATATTTCCATTATGAAGCAACGTTCGTATACCTTCCAAGTAGTCACAGAAATTAGCGAGACGGTATATTATGTAGTGCGGAAAATAGAAAAAGGAAATCCGCATGCGATGGCTAGGTAACACGCAATTGTATTATTCAATTATAGATTCTTTTCAATACAGTTAACATGTCATTGACCAGTTGTGTTACTATTGGTAACTATAACTACTGAATGGCTTTTGCTTGGCTTTTGAATAACTAAGTACTAGCACCTGACCCACTCAGATAGTACTTTATAGTTCCATGCCTACTTTTAACCCAAGTGCTAATCTAAAAAGTGGACGATTCCGAAAGAAAAGAAACAAAAAAACAACGTTCCTTATTTAAACTCACACAGGAAGTTGCAGACAGACATTAAATCAATTACTTTAGAAAAAAAAAATATCGTTCAAAATCTATGATCAGCTACCAAAAATAATTTTGAAAAAAGGAGATGTCAAGCAATATGTTATGAGTAAACAAGAATTAATTTTTGTAATTACAGTTTCTGCAGTCATATCATGCTGCGCTACAGTGTTGGACCAATCTAGAGGGCCTCCACGCAAGTCATAATGGTAATATATATTCCTTGCTATGCTAATAACATAATCGTCTAAGAATCTTGCCATGGGTTTCCAACATGGAGATGAAGCCGCTTTATAACCAAACTAGCTTCTGCCCGCGACTTCGTCCGCGTGAAATTTCACCCTCTTAGGGGTGGAATTTCGAAAAACCCTTTCTTAGTGGATACCTACTCTTCACAAAGAACACACCCTCCCAATTTCATGTCTCTAGGAGCAGCGGTTTAGACTGTGCGTTGATATATCAACAATCAGTTTACCATTTTATATATATAGATAATATACTGCACCTCCAGTCTTCTCGCCTTCTATTCCAGCTTGTGGGCCACTGTTCCACTCCAACGCAAGGGCCTCTTCTCATTCAGAGAAGAAAAGAATAGAAATACTCTTAATTATGTACACCATATAAATTACACACATAAAAATAGAAACTGTACTGAAAAGCGTTATGATTCGGCAATTAGACCACTTAGTTACCACCTTTTTAGCCCAAAACAGGATCGACATATATCACTATGAATATCTTTAAACTCGCTATGAATTCAATTCTTCAATTGGGACGATGTTGATTTTGATTTCATAAAGCATGTTTCAAATTTCAGGCTTCAAAACATCAATTCGGAAGTCAAACACCCAATGGCCAACCGTAATGCAAACCAACCTCCGGCCACACCAACAACCATCAGCAACAAACTATTTTAAAACCCAGATTCATCAAAACCTATAATCAAAATGTGGAACGGAATCAAACCCACTCATCTCTGGCACAAGACGGGCAAACAACATATGAAAAATATGTTGTCTGCTCGACACTCGGCCAGACTGGAATCTAGTCCGCCAAGAGTCTATAACGTGCGCAAACGAGAAGACTTTTTGATGTTTTACACTATCATTATGGGCGGCACTGCACTCACTGCGTATATGTTTGGAATCTTCAGTAAACCAAATGATTGTAAGAATGTAATGGAAATAGAAGATGAGATATGTCCTTCTGACCCCTGCCCGCCCGTTCCACCGCCACCTCTTCCAAAGAAATGCCCTAAACGGAAACCATAATAAGAATTACCAATCAGAATAATCACAATTATAACAAGACATTCGTTAAAACAAAACTGAGTTTTAATTCTTAAGGGTGGCGCATTGAGCCAGAAAATTCACGCGCGCCTCCTTGCCTACTCCTCTCATCAATCACGACGAAAACGAAACAATCCCTTTCCGCCAGCAGAAACTTTTCGCCCGGCCTATACATTTGTGTTCGAATTTGAATCTTCTGTAGTAAGTATACGCAAAATAATCAGATGAAACGGCTCTATTCAATGTAGTACCTAAGTATGATCGCTGCCGCGCTGTGCAAGTAGGTATATTATTCAATATTATTGTATGTTCGTGAATCTGTTCCGACGCCGGTAACAGATTCACGGACATACAAGTAATACATATAGCCTATGAATTTCCAATTCCAGATTGAAGGACAAAATTTACTATGCAGTAAAAAATATTTAGTTAGATTAGAGAATAAATCGAGTTGAGTGAACTAAATTATATTATAATCTATGCGATTCCGAATAAAACAAATGAACGATTACGTCTTAGAGGCTTGATATTTCTACAGCTCGAAGGAACCGTAGATCTAAGTATTTGATATACATTTCAAATTGGTATACCCCACGCATTCCGGAGAAAAAGGGTCAGTCAGACAGATAAACAACGAAGTGATCCTATAAGGGTTTCGATTTTTCCTTTTGAGGTACGGAATCCTAAAAAGCAAAAGCACTTCCATCAAAGTATTATACTACATACTTATGAATAGATAGATCATGAATCATGATGAAAACAAACTCAATAAATTTGTTTTTTTAACGATATAAAGGTCAATATAATCGCATCATTTAAGTACCTTACGCTTTTTTTTTAAGCTAATGAAATTGAGTATTTTAGAATGACGACGTCATATTAAGGACATTGAACAAATTATCAAAATTTTGTTGTACTGCAGAGTGATCGTATCGTAATTGATGTGCATAACTCCAGCCTCCTCATATTATGTGATAGAATAATACTATTTAGGCCAATAGCTGCAATCAAAGATCCCAGTCTTAATTTAGCTGCCACAAAAACTTCGTTTAGTGTGTGTTAGCTGGAGTGACGTCACCCCAGCTTCCTCATTCAATACAGGCAAACCAGTGAGGTTAGGGTTAGTCAGAAAAATAAAAGGCTATCATGACTTCTTTCTAGGTACATTATAAAAATTCGTAGGTATACATGAGGTGGCGAGTAAGATGACGATACATTTATTTTGGTGCTTGACACATAATCATCATCCCTATGATCCCCCGAAAAATACTACTGCCTTTTTTAGGAAATCATCAAATGACCCCTCCCGCTCTCGGTGGAGCGCAAGGGAGTGTCAGACTCTTACTGACTAAAACCCACCCGTGTTCCTTCCTTAGCCCTTTATGTTCCGGTCCAGGTACTACTGCCTTGGAGTGGGTTCGCGAGTCCGATTCCTAATTCGGGCTTAGTTGTTTTTGGTTTTTCCAACACGAGTTGTCGTAGAGTAGAGAGAGAGAAAGAGAGTTAAGCGAGGTTTAGACTAGCAATAAAACTTGCAGAAGTTGACTTGCGCAACCTGTTACTTACCTCAGTGTAAATAGGTGTGGCAAGCTAACTTCTGCAAGTGTTGCAGCTTGCTGACCTTGCTAAAAGTTACATGTGTAAACGCCAAAATATGGCCGCTGCAAGCTACTTCTGCAATTTTTTCAGCTTGCAAGGCTTGCGAGTTTAGATTACTTAGCAATTAAATTTGCAGAAATCGACTTCCTCAAGCAGTTACCATCGTCAAACTCAAACTCAAACTCAAACTCAAAGCATTTATTTCAATTAAACCATTTTACAGGCACTTTTGAATTGTCAAGAAGTAGGTCAGTCAGAAAAATGTGAAGCTAGTTGCCCATTCCAAAGCGTAGGTACCTATGGAGAAGAACGGACAAGAAACTCCATGGACACTCTTTTTAAATTATATTTTACAAAAATATTAGTTACATCATTACTTTTGAATTTATAATTAAATAATGTGAGAACGATGTAAAAATAAACAAGACGTATGCGTTAAAAGCGTCCAGAGTACAACAAATAGTACTAAAACAACAATCCAAAAATAAAAATAAAATAATTAAAAATAAGCCGAGGCAGCTAAGTGATGACCAGCCCCAACTGACGGCGCCCGTTTACGAACATGACGCATAGATCAGCACCATTCAGCTCAACCATTTTGAAGGGAGCTAAATGATCCAACATACACGCCACCGTCAGCGAGACATTTGTGTGAGCATGACATACTATCAGCCGCCAGGGCACATTCAAGTCAATGAAAGACATATTACCCGGTAAATGGTAAAATAAGGTATAGTACTTACATAGAACTCACATCTGTGCTATGCAATTATACAATACAAATGAAATTGAGTTTATACAATGCAAAGATAGTCTTACAATCTTCAGCAGCTCCAACAGTATTTTCAGGTGTTAATCAATTAGTTGTGGTTGTGGAGCAGGACCAGCATTGAGCCAGGCATTTTTATCAGCTATGTAATCCCCTAACTTATAATATGCCTGACTGCATAGTGTGCGTTTTATACAAGACTTGAATTTTGTCTCATTCAGTTGAAGAATGTGGGGAGGTATTTTATTATAACATTTTAAACAGTACCCCATAAAAGATGAGTCTACTTTAGCCAGTCTGAAACCTGGTTGAACTAATAGGTCCCTATTTCTAGTACTATAATTATGTCTTTCACCTCTTTTACTAAAAAGATGTAAGTTTTTTCTTACATACATGATGTTTTCGTAGATATATTGACAAGGTACCGTCATGATGTTAATTTCCTTAAACAGTTCCCTCAGAGAATCGCGCCTGCGGAGGTTATATATGGCTCTATATGGGTCTAAACTGTTGCAGCAAGTTAACTTCTGCTAGTGTTGCAACTTGCACAGACTTGTCAGAAGTCACACGTGTAAACGCTATTTTGACATTGCCGCGAGAACTTCTGGATTTATTTATTTGCAAAATAAAGTTTTCTGTGTTGACCAAGATGTCAGTTAAAAAAGTATGGGCGCGAAATGAAATTGTGGCGGTAATAGAAAAGTATGAACAGCATAGATAATTGTGGGATACTAAAAGCAAGGATTATCGCAACAAAATTATAAAAAACTCTGCAAATTCTGGCACTAGAATTCAATACCAGCGAAACGAATTAATTACCCACTTTCGATCTTTGCGTTGTTTTACGCTGCCTACCTATAAACACATACAATACTTATATTATATAATATAATATTAATATAGTATTGTATGTATTTATATGGGCCTTGATGCCTGAAATGAATGGATAAATAAATAAATAATAGCAGCAGCAGCATGTATTTTACTACAGCTAGGAATTTTGACGTTTCGATTAATGCACGGACACTTCAAAATAATAAAGTGACACTCAGTTGGCAATAATTATTGCGTAAAAATGCTGGTAAAAATGTAAACAGTCTTACAAAAAATTTATAGGCGAGATCTTGCTGGTGACTTCCGAAAGCAACTTGTGGTACAAAAATTGCCGGCAATCTAAACGGACCAGAGAATGTTTGCCCAAGAAATCGTTGTAAGTCATCATAAATCTAAACAATCGGGCAAGAACTTGCAAGGAAGATCTTTCGGGTCACTTGCGACCGTGAATTGTGCTACAAATATTGCACGTAATGTAAACAGACAAGCAAGAACTCGCCCAAGAAATTGCAGGAAGAACTTGCTAATCTAAACCTCGCTTAAGACCAAACTACCAAAGACAAGATGGATTGTGTGAGGGATGATATGAATGATGTGTCTTTTCCAATCGTAGACAGAGTAAACTATAGACTGCTGCATAAATCTTCTTTTTCATTCGCACAAGAAAAAGAGAAATATATTAACGTCACTAGCAAAGAAAAGAGACAGAGTAAGAATATTTCTGTTCCTTACTACGTTCGGCTAAGCACAACAATGTGCACAACAAGTTTGACGTTTATGAATGAAATAATAAAAAAACTACACCGCAATTAAACGGAAAATAAGATCTTTTTCGTGCATAATTCAATAATAGTACATTTGCACAACTGTGAAAATGGTAAGGTGCAGTGTATTAAGGCGAAAGCGCCAGGGTAGCCCGCGAAATTCAATTTTTTTTAGGTTTTTTGCAATTTGCTGGTCAGTATTAAGTTGTACGTTAATTAAAATATGATTCGCGGTCGTAACAAATATGTATTTACAGAATTATAATCAACACAATTCTCTAAGACCATGTAATCCTCAAATGTCAAGATTTCATGAAATAGTCATTCTTGGGGATTACATGGTCTTAGAGAATTGTGTTGATGACTTTAATGATTATAATTCTGTAAATACATATTTGTTACGACCGCGAATCATATTTTAATCAACGTACAACTTAATACTGACCAGCAAATTGCAAAAAACGTAAGAAAATTTAAATTTCGCGGGCCACCTTAGAGCTTCCCCCTTAAGCTGTAAAAATTATCATCATCATCATCATTTCAGCCAAAAGACGTCCACTGCTGGACATAGGCCTCCCCCAAGCACTTCCACTTCGACCGGTTCTGTGCTTCTCGCATCAATTATAGTATGATGAAGATTGCCGGAATTTTTTGTCCCTTTCGGTGACACGGATACCATTAGTCTATAGATTACTCTGTCTACGTTTCCAAGGCTCTTTTGGCGCCTGAATGAGATTAACAGCTAGGGCGTTGTTGGTAGAAATTATTTGTGATTATCACTGTCATTGTGTATAATTGACAACAAAAAATTATATGGCGGCAGCAGTTCCGATTTTGAAAACGCGCCAAAGCGTTGTAACTTTGTAAGGCCAAGCGCGCACCACGATTTTACTTTTTGCGACACGATTTTAGAATGGCGCTGGTAAATATTGCAGAAAGAACAGAGCACGCACTGCGATAAAACAATCGTTGGTCAGTCTCACCATGAATTCGGTACATGTTGCTTGTCTCTATTTACTACTTCGGAGGGAAAAAAGATAAAAGAAAACAAATCGTCAATACTGGACTTATCCTTTTACAGCGGATAGATCTAATAAGGTTTTCTTTTATCAGAAACATTTCTATTTTTTCTGTCGCAGTGCGTGCGGGACCATACAATGCCATACGCTGCAGTTTACTATCGCGATAATCGCGTCGCGACTCGCGAGCAAACGCAGCAAATTGTGACGAAACCCAATTTTGAAATCGCTGCTATTTATTACTGGATTTCAAGGGATATGCTGGATTTGATATTTGACTGTTTGGTGTAAAGCTTTGGTTTCAAGAAAACTGTTCCGTCGTCTTATATCGGCCGCCGGCCGTCATAAAAATCTGTCATTTTCACCAGTAATTGACATACACCCACCCATATACTATACAACCCCGTTGCCCAAATAAATAAATAAACATAAATTATTATATAGGGTTTCTATGACAATCAAGTGAAATCACTGCATCATTGTGTGTCAAAGGTGTCAAAAGGAAACCGAAATGCGACTATCTTTTGACGCGGTGCCGCAGTAGTAGGGCGAATCTAACAATTTAAATCTTTACCACTGCCAACATTTTCATGACAGTCGTCACTGCGGCCGCTAGTGGCGGCCACTGCTTTTCAAGGAAACTGTAGCTTTAGGGTGTAAGTTTGTAAGTTATTTTGTGTTAGTTTGAAAATGTCCGTTCATCTAACTAATGATTATTGAAAAAAAATAATAGAAACAAAAAATCATTAAACAAAAAAACCCGATAAATAATTCGCCAGCCTTTAGACAGTTTTTTCCCGTCTCCACCTCAGTCCTCACGCTAATCCGTAAAGCAGAGTTTATACGAAGCCAGTAATGCTGGCGCCAGTCCTGCAGACAAGCCAGCGTTGGCCTGGCCCCTGTTGTTTAGACGAGGCCATTCATTCACGGATTTTTCTTTGGGGTGCACACGTTTGAAGGCGCGGGTGTCGAGGGTTATGCGGGCGGAGGTAACTGGCTAGAAAAATAGACGGGCGCTCTATTCTCGCCAGCGTTGGCAGCCAGCGTTGGCAGCCAGCGCTGGCGGCCAGTCTTATAGGCAGCCAGTGTTGGCTTCGTGTAAACTATGCTTAATAGCGAAATTACACTTGATCGTTCTCCTGAATTCGATAGCCTATGGAATTGATAAAAAGTAAAAAAAATGTCTTTGATATGAAATGTCATCGTTGCGAAAAAAATTTATGACAGTCGGATAAAGTCACCGAAAAAGCGTTTTTTTTTTTAAATTTCAGGTTATGGGAAAGAATTCAAATTAACTTGGCCCTAAAATAGAAATGGACAAACGGGAGCAGTTAAAGTTCTTTTGTTTGGTTATGTCAATGACTGCTGGTGTGGCGTATTCCTTTGGAATGTTGACAGTGCCAATTCCTTCATTTTGGAGTAGTAGCAAAAACAGTAGAGCTACTGCACAAGATGTGAGCAAAGATGACAGAATAGAAAAAAAGGTTCCGCCTGCCACCAGGCCTGCAGCCACCTTGGAGTTGGATGTTCTTCATAGTGCTAGTGCCAAATGTAACAGTGAAAGTTCGTGAAACAACAAACCAAGATCTTGGGACAGAATGGTGTTAAGCGTACAACAAGCCAATCAGAGGGGAAATGATTTCCCTAGGTTGGCGTTTTATTTTTGCATCATTGTGTGTCAAAGGTGTTAAAACGAAACCGAAATGCGACTATCTTTTGACGCGGTGCCGCGGTAGTAGGGCAAATCCAACTATTTAAATCTTTACCACTGCCAACATTTTCATGACAGTCGTCACTGCGGCCGTTAGTGGCGGCCACTGCTACCGCGTAAACTGGAAAAGGAAACTGAAAAAGGTAAAGGAAACTGTAGCTTTAGGCTGTGAGTTATTTTGTGTTAGTTTGAAAATGTCCGTTCATCTAACTAATGATTATTGGAAAAAAATAATAGAAACAAAAAATCATTAAACAAAAAACCCGTTAAATAATTCGCCAGCCTTTAGACAGCTTTTTCTCGTCTCCACCTCAGTCCTCACGCTAATCCGTAATAGCGAAATTACACTTGGTCGTTCTCCCGAATTCCATAGCCTATGGAATTGGTAAAAAGTAAAAAAATGTCTTTGATATGAAATGTCATCGTTGCGAAAAAATGTATGACAGCCGGATAAAGACACCGAAAAAGGCGTTTTTTTTAAACATTTTCAGGATAAGAGAAAGAATTCAAATTAACTTGGCCAGAAAATAAAAATGGACAGACGGGAGCAGTTAAAGTTCTTTTGTTTGGTTATGTCAATGACTGCTGGTGTGGCGTATTCCTTTGGAATGTTTACAGTGCCAATTCCTTCATTTTGGAGTAGTAGCAAAAACAGTAGAGCTACTGCACAAGATGTGAGCAAAGATGACAGAACAGAAATAAAGGTTCCGCCTGCCACCAGGCCTGCGGCCACCTTGGAGTTGGATGTTCTTCATAGTGCTAGTGCCAAATGTGATAGTGAAAGTTAGTGATGAAAGTTAGTGAAACAACAAACCAAGATCTTGGGACAGAATGATGTTAAGCGTACAACAAGCCAATCCAGAGGGGAAAAGATTTCCCTAGGTTGGCGTTTTATTTTTGTTTTCGTTGTAACTCTCAGTTATATATTTTTGCTTGTCTTTTATATATTATTTAGATTGTAAAAAATGGTAATAAAATTGTTTTACTTTTTAAATTGGTTTACATATTTTTACTGAAGCACTTGTTTTTTATTGTAATTTCTTTCGATCATAGCTTTGTCCATTGCTGAACATAGGGCTCATAATTATAACTGGTTAACTATGTTTGAAGAATTTTATAAATACATTTATTTTCTCGTGTCCTATTGCTGGATATATTCCGTGAAACTACGCCATTTGATTCTAAAAGACAGTATAGAATGAGAATACTTTTTTATATTTTGAGTTAGTCTAATAGATCTTGTAACAAAATTTTCCTACACTATTTTCAAAATAATCACTCGAGTCTTTTTGTGGGTTGATGAATGACATGGCGTAAAATAAAAAAATAAAAACAATCTGAATGAGAAATGGTGCGGACGATTAACGGGGAAAGCTAGATAGCCCGCAAAATTCAAATTTTCTTAAGTTTTTTGCAATTTGCTGGTCAGTATTAAGTTGTACGTTGATTAAAGTATGATTCGCGGTCGTAACAAATATGTATTTACAAAATTATAATAAAAAGTAGCCTATATGTTAATCCAGGGTTTCAGCTACCTTCATACCAGTTTTTTTTTTTCAAAATTGGTCCAGCCGTTTGAGCGTGAAGATGTCACAAACATATAAACACACCCCCACTCACAAACTTTCTCCTTTATAATTATTAGTGTGATTAATTTAATTTTTAATTGTTTTTTTTATTACGGAGGCTTTAAACGTTCTGCGTCGTTCTCACATGTATAATTTCAACATGAATGTTGGAACCAATATTTTGTAACCATAATTATTTTGATTTAAAAGAGTATCCGTGGAGTTGCTTGCTATTTCTTCTCCGGTATAGACGCCAGCACATCAAGCTACTACAATCTGACAAATTTCTTTGATAGATTTTCAACTTTATCGCTAAAGCATAAAGGTTCAAAGTTGTTTGCGAAAATTTGACCGTTTCGGGTAGTTTGATGTTTCGAATGGGCATCTAGCTTCATCTTTCTGACTGACTGACCCCTTGGTAATTCAAAAATGCCTGTACCCTGTAATTAGTTTATTTGAAATAAATGCTTTAAATAGTTAAATATAAAAAAAATCGTACCAGGGGTCTACTCTGAAGCATTGGTTTCTTAGGAAAGCGGTTCCGTCATTATCATAATGGCCGGCATGAAAATCTGTCACATTCACAAAATGAAAAAAAAAAAATGTAAAGCCCCTAACTACGGATTTGGTGCAAAGGGAGTAGACTCCTAGAGTTCGAGTTGGCAATGAGTTGTACAATGATTGGAGCAGTGGTGGCCAAGTGGTAACGGCCGCGACTTACGAGTTGTAGGTCGTAGGTTCGAACCCTGACAGGCGCTTTACTTTGTGTAAATTATTTCATCACCACTGCTCTCAAAACGGTGAAGGAAAACATCGTGAGGAAACCGGCATGTCCTGGAACCAAAAATTCGAAGACATGTGACATCTACCAATCCGCACTGGGCCACCGTGGTGGATTACGGCCCACTCCCTCTCATCGAGAGGAGGCCTGTGTCCCAGCAGTGGGAACATTATAGGTCATTGCTATTAGGTCATTGCTAGCTAAATATATTATATATCAAAACAAACATTGACACAAACAATATAGTGATTTGTGATTCACTGACAGAAATCGTTGACGCCCACAGAAAAACGAGCTCACGCATCACAGATGGTGACTGATAGTGATAACTGCTACGGGAATACTTATAATTCAACACGTATTATTTGGACATCTGTTTTTCCGTTACCACGCCTATAAAGTTATAACTCAATCTAGAAGAACCACTTTTTCGATTAACGTAGCTTTTTGACGTGACAACGTCTTAAATTAGGTTGCGGCTGGGAGTCACTTATGAAAAAGTGTAACGCTCGGTAACGTTACGATGAGTCACCGAACGAGAGAGAGAAAGACGTCACGTAAAATCTTCGCCCGTAAAACCGACTTTACAGGCAACCATTTTTTGTATTAATCTTTAGATCTCCCTTTAGATCCTCCTTAGATTTTAATAAAATACGCAGGATTGTACTGTAGATGACCTAACGTACCATCGTTTTGACGTGACAACGTCTTAAATTAGGTTGCGGCTGGGAGTCACTTATGAAAAAGTGTAACGCTCGGTAACGTTACGATGAGTCACCGAACGAGAGAGAGAAAGACGTTGTCACGTAAAATCTTCGCCCGTAAAACCGACTTTACAGGCAACCATTTTTTTTTGGACAATGAAGGCACAGGACCCGCTACCGTGACGTCGCCACTAGCGTTACGTCAGGTAACAGGCTGCCTTTTCACCAGATATGAGCTAAGCTACGTAGCGATGGATATGTATGATATCAACCAATAGGATCGTTTGATTTTCATAGCGTAGCCTGGCTTAACTCGGGTGGTGTTTAGTGGTGGCGTGGCAACGTGGCATGATCTACCAACACCAGAGGTAAACAATACAATGTCTATAACAGTCGAAGGCCTTGAACACCGAAAATACTCTTTACGTGTTTCAGACACCAGAGCAAAATATTCCTTATTTTTTAGGGAAAATAACTACATATACTTGTTATGATTTTTGTTGAAAAGGAAAAACAGAAATTTCAAGTCACTTTATTTTGAAATACATAAAAACGCAATCACAAGTAACAGCCAGTTAACAGTTTAGTTCTAAGGAATAAAATGTAAAAAGTTTTGTGCTAAACTGGTGCAATAACACTGATGTGCTTGGTTGCCGATGTTAACCACCAGATATTGAAAAGACCTCATCACATTGCAGCATAGGTACGTGTTAGTACTCATACACACGAGAGGCACGCGCCAACGGCAGGAGCAACTACAGCCGTCGACAACGTGCCGCTCGTGTATTTGGGTCATCATCATCATTTCAGCCGAAAGACGTCCACTGCTGGACATAGGCCTCCCCCAAGCACTTCCACTTAGACCGGTTCTGTGCTTCTCACATCCAACGGTTTCCTGCGGCCTTCACAATGTCGTCGGTCCACCTTGTGGGAGGCCTTCCAACGCTAGGTCTTCCGGTACGCGGTCGCCACTCCAGAACCTTTCGGCCCCATCGACCGTATTTGGGTACATCATTTGGGTACGGTGCTCAAATACACGAGCGGCATGTTGTCGACGGCAGCCGAAGACGTGTCGATGGTTGCAGTTGCCTCTGCTGGTGACGCTTGTTGCTCGTGTGCCGCGCGTGTGCACTTAGGTTACCCATTAAATACTTCTTTATCAAAAGTGGAAACAACCCCTACTGGCAACTTTTTAACCGTCAGGTGAAGCCTGACAGCACAGAGTACTTTTTGATAGACTGAAACCTGACAGTCAGCTGTCAGTCACCTAATATGTCACCTAACAGAAACCTTGTTTCAAAGACTACAATATAATGCTTGTTTCACAGAGCATGTAACCTTGTTTGGTTTCATTAAAAATGGAAATAAAAATACCTTCAAAATTGTAACCAAAAATTTTTAAAATGAGTTCAAAGATGTACGACTGCATCTGGTTTGCAGGCTCATTCATTGTCGGATACCGTTTCATGACATCAGTCATAGATCGTTTCGGAACACATAGAGTCAATGGGACGCCCATAAGAAGACGATCAGATGGTTTGCCGCTTGATGACGATGATTGAATGTGCGTATCGCCTTTTGTTATTCTTCTTCGTTTTAATCTCATTTGTTAAAAGTTCCGTGACTTAGGGATTTTGGGGTCCCGAACCTTTTGAAGGTGTACGACGCCGACTGGCCGAAGCCAACTCGCAGAGGCCCGGTAGACACTTTCACTGAAATAAGGCACTAACCGACGATTATACCTGTACGCACTATGCAAGTGCACAGAAGGACAACCCCCAGTTGGTGTAGGACTATTGCAGGATATGGAAACTTTTATTAATAGTTCCACAAATAAGTTTGCAACAAGCAATGTGTGTTTAACAAATATGGCTTCTAGGTAACACGGTGCTCGATACCGAATTACCGATGGGGCTACTGTTATGAGTTCACCATTATCACTTATAAAGGGGAAAACAAAAATATAATATAAAATAATACTCTCTTTTGTTATTACAGGTACATTTACCCAGTTGAACATTATAAAAGACCAGACGACCTGATAAATTGAATTTTTGCCCCTTGGACATGTTGGTTTACTGTCAGACCATTTCGTGAAAAGGTATTTTTGAGTGTGGCCGCAGAGAGACAATCGAATGTCCATCGATTAACTACCAACCTATTTTCCCTGAAAGGGTTATTTTAGTTGAAAGTTAGCAGTACCTTTGCGGCATTGAGGGTACAGTCAACAGCAAAAGTAGATGATCAAAATCAGAAATTCAATACTAATTAACGGTGTTCGCGTCAGAACTGTATGGCAGAGCTGTTGCTGTTGTTGTTGTTGAGCTGTGTGCAGAGACTGTGTGGCTGTGTGGCAGAGTTCTGACGCGAACTCCGTTCATTAGTATTGAATTTCTGATTTTGATCATCTACTTTTGCTGTTGACTGTACCACTTATTTCAGAAAGACTAACGTGGTAACAAATAAAAATAAGCGATGGTAACATGACATCCGCAAGAGGCGAAAGCGGTGTGATACAGTTTGTACTCTCATTCTGGTTTTCGTACAAATTCTTTCAATCTGTCAGATAGTTAAGGGGGAAGCTCTAAGGTAGCCCGCGAAATTCAAATTTTCTTACGTTTTTTGCAAATTGCTGGTCAGTATTAAGTTGTACGTTGATTAAAATATGATTCGCGGTCGTAACAAATATGTATTTACATAATTATAATCATTAAAGTCATCAACACAACTCTCTAAGACCATGTAATCCCCAAATGTCAAGATTTCATGAAATAGTCATTCTTGGGGATTACATGCTACCACAAGGCAAAAACGCCGAAAAAAACACGTTTGTTGTAAGTATGGAGCACCCCTTAAATATTTATTTTACTTGTTTAAATTTTATTATTTATTATTATAGTAAAAATACAACTGAGTATTTTGTGAATATTTCAAATTGATTTCCTGTTGCCATTATTGATATCGAGCAAAAAAGGGCAAAAAAATCGCGTTTGTTGTATGTATATTAAGGGGGAGCCCCCCTTAAATATTTATTTTATTTTTAGTATTTGTTGTTATAGCGGCAACAGAAATACATAATTTGTGAAAATGTCAACTGTCTAGCTACCGCGGTGCTTGAGATACAGCCTTGTGACAGACAGACGGACGGACGGACGGACAGACAGCGAAGTCGACTACGCTAGTTATCACACTAATATTATAAAGGCGAAAGTTTGTGAGTGTGGGGGTGTGTGTGTGTGTTTATATGTTTGTTACTTCTTCACGCTCAAACGGCTGGACCAATTTTGCTAAAATTTGGTATGGAGGTAGCTGACACCCTGGATTAAAATATAAGCTACTTTTTATCCCGATATTCCCACGGGATCGACATTTACGCGGGTAAAACCGCGGGGCGCAGCTAGTAATATATGTATGTCAATGCATTCGACCCAAACCAATGATATTTTAAGTATATAATTATAATATCATTGACCCAAACCTATAGGACGGCTGAATATTTCCCCTTTATTGATTGTCCCTGTCATAAAGACTTCAAGATATCTTTGATTGATTTTTACGGCGCGCTAGCCGCCTCGCGAAATTATCATGTGAGCTTGAATATGACACGGTCTTACAGTATTAGGCGTGTCGTCAACAAACTTCCATTATTAATCCGTACAACACTGATAATCGCGGCTTAAAAACATTTGACGGACAACTTACGAACTGGGGGCTTACCATCACCTGAACTGCACTACTTTTTTGTACTAAGACGTCGTACAATAAAAAGTAATTTAAAATAATTAAACCGACTTCAAAAAGAAATTAACTCAAAATTATGAAATAATTTTAATTTCGGAAGTCGGTGTCGATTGGGATCTGTATTTTATAGTTTTAGTTTTTTGCCACCGACTTCCGAAATTAAAATTATTTCATAATTTTGAGTTAATTTCTTTTTGAAGTCGGTTTAATTTTTTTAAATTACTTTTTATTTCGTAATTTTTAGTTGTTGCACTAGAATTTGACCAAGGTTTTGAGATATTTTCCCTTTGACACTACACCCTTAGCTCGTATCAATAAGCCAGGCCGTCACATTTTCACGTCTTAGTCCATATCTTGAAAATTACTGAATCGATTTTGATGAAACTTGCACTGTTCCCTAAGTTGAAGTAAATGTAAGCCAATAAAAAAAGAATTTTCACGATCCGATTAATAGTTACGGAGATATGCGTGGACAAACATACATACATACATACATACGTCTACAAAATTTTGTATATTTGTTTGGAAGCCCTAATAGATTGTCATGTGTGAATATAATGCAATTCCAATAATATTACATACATACGTATCGAATTGATAACCTCCTTTTTTGAAGTCGGTAAAAAAGTAGTGCAGTTCAACTTCTGCCCTGCTTTAAAAGGTGATGGTAAGCCCCCAGTGCAAGCTAAATAAAACCACGAATAAGCCAGGTTTCACGGCAAAAAAAAACGTGTGTGTACAACAGGTCTTAGATAGACGCCACAGCTCTACACTGACTAGATTATTCTGTGGAATAAGTATCTTCTCTAAAAAGATTGTGTTAGGTAAAAGATACTTGTTAGCGGTTAAAAGCTGGCAGTGCCTTTACGGCACTGACCTCTAGCATGCTGTATAATACAGGTCAGTGCTTTATGTGCATGTTCACCAACAAACCAATCAATGCACGTACTGCTACTAATACTTCTAGCGATTTTTTTTTCTTCTACACTATTTTGTCTACCTGTGGACAGCGTTGTGGGTTATATGATTACTAAAATTGTTTTTGTTAAATTAGTTTTCTTATAATGTAACTGTTTGCTGTTCCTTTAAATAAAAAAATAAATAAAAATGTTCAGACGCCAGCACATCAAGCTACCCGAAACTGTAAAATTTCCCCAATCGACTTTGAACCTTATGCTTTAGCGATAAAGTTGCAAAATCTACTAAAAAAAATTGATAGATTGTAGTAGCTTGATGTGCTGGCGTCTGTACATTTAGTAGTATTTTATCTATGGCATGTACTCTGTGATCACAAAGTACTTTTTGATAGACTGAAATCTGTGATTGACAGCACCACTCATTTCCGTAATGATTATAAAAAGTCCTCTGTTGTGATTTCTCAAATGTTATCGTCACCTCGGTGATAACATCTTCATGAAAAACTATAGAAAATAACCATGACATCATAATAAATGCAAAATAATAACTACCAAAAATTCTGAGTGAAAGTCATGGCGAGGTTGCTCTTTTATGATTGGGTCCAGTTCACAGTTTCATTCTGGTTCTCATATAAATTCTTTCAGGCTGTCATAGACAGATATGGGTCACATGGGTATTACAATGAATATCAGCCAAAGCCTAGGACAGAGCGAAAGTGTGGAGCTGACGACGATTAACCGTATGTAAAATGTCTCCTTATCTATTTACATATAATAAATTTGTAGAAAAGTGGTGTCTGTACAATGGAAATATATAAAAAAAAAGTAGCAGGGGTTGTTATTATATCGATTCCGAACCCGAAATTGTAATTAATTTTTTTTTGTCTGTCTGTTTGTTTGTGCACGCTAATATCAGAAACGGCTTATTCGATTTAGATGCGGTTTTCACTAATATATTGTAGTAGGCTTAACTTAACATTTAGTGTTTATTTCATGTCAATCGGTTCATAAATAAAAAAGTTATGTCAATTTAAAAAATCACGGCGAACATTTGTTAAGGTATTCTATCAGAGTACGTACACGCCTGAAGCAACAGGATCCGCGTACGAAGTCGCGGGCAGAAGCTAGTTTCTTTAATATATGTTGGGGTCGCCGGTCGGCGGCGCAGCAAATCTTCCATTATAAGATCTATTAGCCGTCATATCCGAAGTCACGCCTTTCGTCTCATATCATCTCATACAAATTCCACTCATCGTATCTTTGGGTCTTCCTCTTACTAAAACCACCCCGGTCACCATCTGTACAAGATAGGGAGCTCCGTTAGCTCTCAAAATACCGATCCCAAACCCCCTCTGTGCGCGTTGTTGTCCAGGATAGTAGTGGATGTGCCTAACAGCAATGATATCACTTATAATATCATTGCCTAACAGGCGTTCTGTTAGGCACATCCACTACTATCCTGGATAAACGATTTTTTTCTTTCTTTTTTACTCATAAGCCGACATTCATACTCAAAACATTTTTCAGGACAAAATTCCTCAATCTTCTACATAATATACTTGACGAATTGGTTCCGCTAAGATGGTTTATTGCATCTGTTAATATTAATACATTTTCCTTATAATGTTTGTACTTCAGTAGTTTTTTTTAACTTCCCTTTCCTCTTTGCGGCACTGAAGGCCACAATGATATTGTTCTAAATGGCACAACTATTTCACAGATAATGCGTCAAGCCTATACAAATAATTATGCGGTCTACAATCTGACGTCTTCGAAGAAATGACAAAACAAGTTCTGGCAAGGAAGCTTTACAAGGACTGCCTGCAATTGTCAGTTTAATTCTGGTTCTCGCAAATTTTTTATACGTTAATTACGGTCTTGAAAGTGGCAAAGACCAACGAAAAAAAAGGAAAGAGAAAATCCACGAAACTGATGACGATTAAGTCCTACGTAAAGTAGTGATTGTTACTGATGGGATAAAATTTACAAGGATTGCCTGCAATTGTCAGTTTAATTCTGGTTCTCGCAAATTTTTTAAACGGTAATTATTACGGTCTTGAAAGTGGCAAAGACCAACCAAAAAAAAAGGAAAGAGAAAATCCACGAAACTGATGAAGATAAAGTCCTATGTAAAGTAGTGATTGTTACTGATGGAATAAACTTTATATCTCACCACGTTTGCCAACAATTATTGTTTACACATACACAAACTCACGCCTTCTTATCATGGGGGTAGGCAGAAACTATAGAACCCTACCTTTAAACGCACACTGGCTAGCCATATCTGTTCATACACGCACGCCGGTTGCGAGTCTACGCACCGACCTTTCCGAAGGACATCACCAATAAGGTCACTAGGTCCTTCTAGGAGGTCCCTTCCCGGCGTGTCCACTGACAACTGCCATTGTAAAACCTTTTGTTAGAGTCGCCGCCTTAACACATTTCTCCTCATTCATAGTTACACCACACATGCTTCGCAAGCAACGAAGATCTACCGGTCGATTCTGTAAAAATCTCACCGTGAAAACTTAGTGAGTTGGTTTTTGCTAGGAATTGACACTATTGACAGCTCACTCCACGCTCACTTCACCTAAGTTTTCACAGTAAGATGGTTACAGAATCGCACTGCTGGTCTTGTATTTAGACTGTGGCGTTTTCATATAAAACCTACCTTGACCGTCTTTTGTACAAGCTTAGTGAGAGAAAATAGGGTTGGGGAGGGGGCGGCATTGTCGGTATTTCACACGGGCGCTCAGGAGTTGGAGTGGCGGGCCTCCTCCCTGAGACAGACTAAAAACAGCCAGAGTCATGTCAAGCCATGCGCTGTAGACATGAGATGACGGCACAAACATATTTTAGTGCTAATAGCAAAATCTAAGTACAATGCTAATAGCTGCTGTTAATAATAGTGTCATCACTTTTACCCTCTTGAAGATAAGGTATGTTGGGGTAAACCAAAGAGTATAATAATATAGAGGGAAAAGAGAGCCCTCTTACGAGATAAAATTGCAAACCTATTTGACAATACGCCATCTGTAACTTGGCCCCAAACAAATCACATACCTACATATACATAGCTACCTATATATTATATAGCTTTATATGCATCATGACATGTTCTAAATTAGAACGTTTCATCCTATCTCTGTAACACATTCTAGTAGAACATGTTACAGAAATAGGACGAAACAAAACAGTCCCAATGGAATGAAAATTGTTCCCAATTATCCCAATGTATAGAGCGCACAGAACAAAGCGTCTTTATCGCACAGTAACGTACAAAATTTCGGAGTAAGGTCCCAATAGTAAGGGGAGGCGCACAAGGCTCAACGCGACGCACTTACTTATGGTAATTACAACGAAATACAACAATACGGATCGGGAACTACAAAATGCGCTTACGCAGAATGCAGCAAACCGCCATATTGTTATTGTGATTGTTTATTTTCTTTCAGTTCAAGAACTGTCACTTTATACATCATAGGTAGAATATGGCACCAGGTCTTTTTAAATAAAGCTGATATTTGTGCTATAGCAAATAGTATTTCATTTATGTGTCTATTTCAATTTGTAAGAAGAGTTTAATATTTTTCTCATACTTATCTCCAATTAATATTACATCAATAATTTTATTTTAAATAAAAAAATTCGATCATGATATAGCGCCATCTGTTGATAAATTGAAGTACCTAAATAGTACTTGGGCCAAGTTATAGATGGCGACTCTTTCTTTACTTCGCTGTCAAAATGTACGTAGTGTCACCCCCCTGGGGTAAACTCAGCACTGGGATAAGACCGTTCGAACTTCGGACCATATTCCCGGCTAAGGCAATATTTTGAATGCTGTCAACATTGTGTTCTGTGCGACGACTGTCAGCGAGTGTTCTACCCGCCGAGCGAGCACCCCTGAGCGATCGAGAACTTTCTTTGATAGCTCTTGGCGACAAACGAATACTCGTCAGCGCAGAGCAGTGTGAACAGTTCGCGATCAACTATTAATACAGTTCGGTATCTCTTTTACTTCCACGGGACCTACAATCTTTTGTACGTTTCTTAAGCGAGGAAATCGTTGATAGCTAGTCGCTTCCTCGACGGCGGGTAGGACGATAACAACGCAGACGCGACTCTAGTACAACAATTTTTATGAAAACTTCATGGAAATGGTTCTACCGAAATCGCGTCTCACCCTCGCGTAGTGCCCGTCTGCGGGGAGCCTCTAACCATAATAAAAGAATAAGATATGCGACTGACAAGGACAACCTGACGTCAAACACAGACAACATAAGATGACAGACGATGACAATGTTAACTCTTGACATCTTGGAAGAAATAGAAATCACCGAGTGTTTTATCTACATAATGTGATAAAAGAAAAGAATAAACACGCACGGAAATCATATTCAAAATTATAGTGATGATGTCTAAAAGGACAATTTTACATGATGTATTGTTGTTTTCAATATCATTCGCCGTTTCGTACAAACTCATGGAGAGCTTTATAAAAAGACATCGGTGCTGCGATCGGGCTCAGAGGGATATTACTACCCCTCTAGATTATTATAAGAATGACCCAAGAGCTATTTATAGGGACGAACATCTTCCTAGTAAATGCGACGATTAAATGTATGTAATTTTTTTTAACAATTAATGATAGACATTTACTTTTTTTTTCTTTTTTTTACTCCTACCGTAAGGCCTGGCCCTCGGAAAAGACAGAATTGTGTGGAAAAGGGAGACCGGCCTTTGCCCTGCCGTAGGACAGTACAGGCTCGTTAGACTAGATTAGATAGACTTTTATCAGGGATGCAATTTAGAATTTAGGCTAGTCGCAAACGAGTCACCGGCCACAGCCACCGGTAGCCCAGTGGTAAGCAGTCATATACTTTTTCATACGTTTTGTATGGATTCGTTGCACACGTGTGGTCGGTGGCGGGCACTCTCTACAACAGTACTCAACAGCACAGCAAGAGGCGACAGCCACTGGTGGTTGTGGCCGGTGGCTCGTGTGCGCTAACCCTTACTTCTGGCTGCACCAAATATTCAAATCAAGGGTTTAGGGCGGCTGCACGGCCCGCACGAGTAGGTAAACCATTACTAAGAGATTATCAAATCTATACTAATCTATAATCTATACTATCTATACTAATATTATAAAGCTGAAGAGTTTGTTTGTTTGAACGCGCTAATCTCAGGAACTGCTGGTTCGAATTTAAAAAATATTTTTGTGTTGGATAGTCCATTTATCGAGGAAGGCTATAGGCTATATAACATAACGCTACGACGCCCTTAGGAGCCGCGCAGCGTGTGACACCGCGGGGAACAGCTAGTAAATAATAATACCTAGAAATTAAATATGATGTTGATAGTGTTATCAACATCATAATATCTGCCTGCCATTTCTCTTACAATCCTGCCACTCTCTCTTACACAAGCGAACAAATTAAATATTATTTAATTTGTTCTCTTGTAAGAGAGAGTGGCAGGATTTAATCTAGAAATCAATGGCTTATGAAAGTGCTACCGTTTCGGCCAAAGAAAAACGAGAGCTGTTATTCTCTTTCAGTTTTACCTATAACTTGCCTCATAGGTACTTCTATTAACACAATGGCTAACTACCACATGTGACTGTTCCTAAATTACCCTAGGCTGATAAAATTTTAGTTTTTCTTATTTGTTAATATTAGTGTTAAGATCACCTGAAAGTGTGGAATCGGTTGTCATGGTATGGGCATGCGTTACGGAGAAATGAGGAAAATGTCGTGAGGAGAGTTTGATGTAGGTACGACACGACTATTATCTGACTATTTGGTGTATTGTGTGTCTTTTAGTCTTCTTTCTTTCTTTAGTTTTGAGTATCGATGTCGATGGCTTTATGAGTGGGAAGACCAAAGAAACGATGAATGGAATGTGTGAATGATGATAATGGTTAGAAAGGGGGCGACTACCGAGATGACGACTAATAGAGAAGTATGGAAGAAAAAGACATGTTGCGCCGACCCCAAATAAATTGGGATAAGGGCAGGAGAATGATGATTAGCTTTCCCCTAAGGAACGAACACGTGCTTCTCCGTCAGCACCTCCTAGCGTCACCAGACATGGACACCCCACCATTATAAGACATGAATTCCCATAAACTAAACTGCCTTGTCCGGTAGGTAACTCTGCGGATTGTGGACTCTTAAACTCAGTAGCAGCCATGCTTAGCTTAGGTGTGTCATAGTCCTCATAATTCTTGGTATGAAACGCACGATGTCTTGATCAGTCAGTCAAGACGACTGTTTCTCTTTGCGGCAGCTGCCTTGTTGCGTGCTACGACCACAATGATGAATTGCATTTCTAACCAGTAGTTTTACTTCCAGTTTTTTTATTATTATTATGGCATCTCGCAAGTCAACCTAGAAGGTTGTCGGCTTCTTAACTTAAATTAAGGCCTCCAGCCAGGGCTTAAAAAGCTTAAAAACTAAGCGACTACACGCTAAGGGCACCCCCTGTGGGGTACGGACCTCGGCTTAGGGCGTCGCTGGGAGACCCAGCAAGGAACAGGCTGAATCTGGTCAACACTACTAGGTATTCAGCTGGGTAATAGCGTAACACACTATCAGTATGAATTACTTTCATTTTAACTATTCAATAACATTCATGGCGTTATTTACGTTGTTGAGCAGACAAAATGGGTTAGCTTTGTGATTGTAAGTAAGTTACGCAATTAGCGTGCAAGTATCTAGCAAATTTTTATTTATTGCTACAACATACCTTTTTTCGTCTCTTTCTCCCAGGATATGTGTTCAATGGCTGCGGTGGTGGAGGTATATGGTAGAAATAAGGCGGTGTGTAAACCACATCGTCCATACCAGACGCAATAGGCGTCCCTCGTGATGGAACCATAGATCGCACTGTGCCGTACAAACTCCTGTTGCGTCCCTGCTGCCCGTACATATTCATCATCACACCGAATTCACACTGGCTCCACAGTATTCTACCTTTGCACGTTCACGTTCAAAAAGTCTCATAAAATACGCGCGAAAATGAAACAGATAATCGCAAGGACCGCGTAGAGCTCAAAACGCAGTTTGTGTAAGTACAACTTATTTTTATTTAATAAAAAATAAGCTACCGGAGTATTGTTTAAAAAAAAAATAGTTTTATAACGAGGTGTTCTAATAGATAAATATTTTTAGAAATATTAAGATCTTTAGTTCCCCGTTTTTGGACGATTGATGAACGCGAGCGACCGGTGCTGTTGTCACAGTATCAAATGCGTGTTTCGTTGGAGAATGCAGAGTTCCATCATGATTCATGAACACATTACATCTAATTATCATAGTTTATCTGCTTTTTCCAATAGGCTACGTGGAGCGCGACGTATCGACATAGTGATGTTTGAAAATGAACAAAAAAAATGCGCACACGCAGATTCGCGCGCCGATCCACATCGGTAGGTTTAAAAAGTCTGTCATAATTATATTTTATTTGTATTAAAATCAATTATTTTTTAATTTTATCGTCGTTTGATAGTCTTATTTTACGTTAACCTTTGTTACTATTCAATATAATTACCTAGTGTAATTAAGGTCAGTGGGTAGTGGTAGACCGCGAAATTCAAATTATCTTACGTTTTTTAAAATTTGCAGGCCAGTGTCAGGTTGTATCTTGATCAAAATATAGAACCTGGTTCTTATGGTTGAAATCTAACTTAGAAAGATGTATTAAAGATTCTCATGATTATAATTTTCTAAATATGTACCTGTTATTGTCGCGAATCATATTTTGATTAAGATACAACCTGACACTGACCTGCAAATTGCAAAAAACGTAAGAAAATTTTAATTTTGCGGTCTACCAGTACCCATTCTCCTTAACTAAGATTCAGGCAAAGGCAAAGCTCATTTACACACTAAGATAATCTTCCTTTTGAACTTAATAATTATGGCAAGAAGCCAAGAATGTGGTTTGCCAGTTCTTTGAATGGGTACCTACCACCTACTCTATGTGTAAGCTTGCCGTTTGGAGGACTATGCTATGTGCTATAGGTACCTAGTTAATTTAATTTAGGTAAGTACCTAATTCATCTTAAGAGTAAGTTCGATGAGATACACTGCGAGGAAGAACGTTTATGTTTAAAGTTAAAGGTAGTAGAATCATAAACACGAATAAAAATATTTATTCATAGATAAATAATAAAATATGCTCACAAACTTCATAGCTTTTCTAAAACTTTTGAATATAGATGCCTGCCATCTAGTGGATAAAACCGACAACAAAACAGAACTGAGATCACCAACACAACAACGCTTGTCTCGAATACGAATCGCAAAACGCCAGTATTTAGTTGGTTCTACCGGCGATTACTAGATGGCGTTGCGTTACGCGGCCAAAATCAACCTTTTGGTCAACCTACTTGATTGACCGTGACATGAGTGAGACATGACACTTCATCACACAGCATTATATTGTAGTCTTTGCCACAGAGTACTTTTTGATCTTTGCACTTCATATTCAAAAACGATTTGTCAAAAATGGCGGACCAAAAAAAGTAACATAAAAATTAAATTACTTAATAAAATGTAAATAGTTTCTGCTAAACGACCCCGGTCCAAGTATAATTAAATTAACAACATAAAAATGGCAGCCGGAAAGGTTGCTAAAGCGTTTTTCGGTTTAATTTTAGATACGGTACACTGTGCTGGTATCACTGGGAAGGACAATGGATTTGGGAACAATTACGTTTGGGCGGGATCGTTAGAATCGGGACTCCAGATAGCCACTCACCACAGAAAGCCTCTGATGGTGATCATCCACAAGTCATGGTGCACCGCCTGCAGAAACTTGAAGCCAAAATTTGCCAACTCCCCAGAGATACAGACGTTGAGCAAACACTTTGTTATGGTCAATCTGGTTGATGAAGAAGAGCCTAAGAACACTGTGTTTGCACCGGACGGAACATACATACCGAGGTACAACTTTTAATTGCCCGCGAAACTTCGGTCTAGGCGTTTTTAGGCTATCATCTATCTAATCTAACTAGCTTGTTCCACTGCAGGACAAAAGCCTCTCCTTTTTTAGGCTGGTCCAAATGGACCAGCCTTAAAATGGTCCTGGAAAAATGGATAATGTTTTAAACCTACACCTACCTCATTGATTCGTCTTGTAACTTAGCTTGTTGAATCAATAACACACGGGTACCGTGTCTACCAATTAGAACATCAGTATCTAAGCAGTTTATTTCTCTCTCTTTAATTGGACAATAAAGGGATGCATTTGAATCTCTGTTGAACGGTACCCGTTTACAGGCTGATAATATTAAATATTACCTCAATACCGATGATTGTGAAAATTATCGCAACATGGATATTATGCTAGGATTATCTTCATCTAATTCAAATGTATCGCGATATTATATAAAATTAGTTCATTGACTTCATTCATTGATAAATGAATGCTGATATAAAACGTATTATGTTTATGTCTTTTCAATTGTCTATACTATACTTACTAGATATACTATCATGGACAGTAAGCTTCTCTAAAATTGTGCGACAATACTTTGCGTTCCACGTCCAGTCCAGTCTCATTTTGTCTTTATTTTCTACTAGAAGTAGCTATCAACTATCACTACTATCACGAGCACTAATAAATGTCAACACTTGGCAACTTTCAATTGCGATTTTTTCATAAACCTATGGGTTCGAAAATACTATGTTCGTAATAACATATAATTTCATTCAAAATTAAAGGAGAAAATCGCCTTTGAATTAAGCCAAGTGTAGGTATACTACTTATGCTCGTGACTGTACGCTAAAGGAGATAACCAGGGTCGTCAGACTCGTCGGATATAGTTGAATTTTAGTAAGAAACCGATGGATGCAGTTTTCGAATGAAATTTAAATTAATAGAAAACAAACAGTTCATTTATCAAGTTTTTAATTAGAAAACATCCATCGGTTTCTTCAACTAGGTACATTATATATATCCGACGACACTGGTTATTCATCTCTTTTGGTAATCGTACCTACTTCGTAAGTACATTAGATACTTATCAAGGATTGAACAAAAGAACAGATGGATGGATCGTATGAAAGGTGATAGATAAAGTTATTGAACATGAACACTGAAATGACGGCTCATAGAGATGTGTGGAAGAAAACCACATGCCAAATAATTTGGGTTGATGTTTCCGAATGGAGAGCCCTAAATCCAGCAGTTGACTGATATAATGCTGACTACTGTTGCCCACGCCTTCGTCTGCGATCCAGGATGAAAAGTAGCGTATGTCCTTCTCCAAGTCTTTGCCAATTTCATTAAAATCCGTTCAGCCGTTTGAGCGTGAAAGCGTTACTAACAAACGCACTTTAGCATTAATAATATGTATGGGCTTGTACAGTCAACAGCAAAAGTAGATGATCAAAATCAGAAATTCAATACTAATTAACGGAGTTCGCGTCAGAACTGTGTGGCAGAGCTGTTGCTGTTGTTGTTGTTGAGCTGTGTGCAGAGACTGTGTGGCTGAGTTCTGACGCGAACTCCGTTCATTAGTATTGAATTTCTGATTTTGAACATCTACTTTTGCTATTGACTGTACCACTGCCCTTAACACAAGTTATTTTTATAACTTAATAGGGATGCTGGGAGAAGGACTAAGTGCGGAAACCAAACCCATAACATAGAACATAGATAGGGGTGCTGGTTGCAACACCTACCTGATTTGTTATCTAGCATAAGTAAAAAAAAAAATATTAATATTAAGTTAGGATAAAGAAGGACGGGAGGATAATGAAGCATTACATAATAAAATTCTTATTTCTTTCCCCAGAATCCTATTCATATCACCAAAAGGCTTGGTGGACACCGACATTGTGAATGAAGAAGGGAGTACTCAACACAAGTACTTTTACAGTAAACCTGAACAAATTGCCAAGTCAATGCAAAAAGTGCTCGACAAATACGCGGAGGAACAATTTGACGTATGAAGAGTTTATTACTAGAAGATCTTACCGATGTAGGTCACGCAAGCAACGATACAAAAACATTGCAATAATCATAATGTAGAAATTTATTATAAAATTTTCTGTGTAAATTAGAGGGTTGACAAGTTTTATTGGTTCCAGGGTCCTAAAATACCTAAAAAACCGAAAAATCCAAAAAAATACTCTGGCAAACTGTGAAGATCAGTATGTGTGATAATAAGATCAGTCTGTAACTCTGTATTCTTTTTGTATCAGTAAAATGACTGATTCCGCTTACAATTACTTAACATTTTTTTTTTCAAACTTTTTTATAAAGTTCACGTCGGTCCTACATTCAATTGTATTGGGAGGTCACTCTTAGATATAGCCTCTATGAGTAATACTGCTTCTCTGAGTAAATCTAGTCCACCATGGACACTCGGCCTTCTATAACTTGTTGTCGTAGACATTTTTTATCACAGTATGACCTATTCTCATTCATGACTTGTGTTAAAGAAAAGCTTCGCTCATCTCGAGAACCTTAACCTTATAGAGGTATGAGGAACAGAGTTGTCCTCATCGTCCATAGATATGGAGGATCCTCCGACCAGACGGGTGTTGTGTATGGTGGGCTATTGCCCCACGGTTGTGGTCGGGGTTGTGGCGCGGAAAACTCTGCTTGTGCGATGCAGGATTTGCGTGATATCAGATGTGATGCGTAGTTCGCATGTGGCGTTGCAGAAGCTTAACATTATCTGGTTTATATAAATACATAGGACTTACATCTTCGACGACTGGCTCGACGTACATCTCCACGGTATTGTTGAGGGGCGGCAGCGGCATCGGCATGGGTGACGCCGCCGCCGAGGACCTTCGAGATATGCTGTTGCAGGAGCATTGCGAGACGGACCGACGGGAACGGGGAGATTCTCTGTGGACAATTGAAACGTTACATTTTTAGACATTTATAGAAACATCGAAGGACATTGAAAAAAGACAACACACAACACAGTGATAATTTATTGTGTCAATAATACAGGGTGGCAGGATTTAGTATTTTTATCTATGGACATCGACGCACATACTGTTCCATGGATTCAGTACATCATCATGAATTCATGATTCTGAACCCCCCTACATTAAAAATTTTCGTCGGTTATTTAAAAAAAAGTTATCTGTTCCATGCATTTTGACTGCGTAGGTTTTGCAGTATTATGAAAAAGCAGATAAGAGTATACTTTTTTGATAACCGACAAACAACTTTTACGATAATGGTCTATAAATTCTATAATTGTGGTTTCAGTTTGCGCGCCCATGTTCCTACCACCCTGTATATTACCCTCTGTACCGAGAGAAACTACAAAAGTCACTGTAAACTTGTGAGAATTCATACACAACCAATGTACGCCATTTTAGGAATCTAAGAAAGTTTAGTTGGTTGCTGGAACCCACCAAAGTAGTGAGGTGAGATGCTTCGCAAACCCAATAGGTTTGCACATTTTTTCACACAAGTTATTTACACAATTCAGTTTCATAGCTTTATCCAAATTGAAAGCGTGATGAATTTGTGATGGCAGATGGAGCAGAGCCCACACTGAATGGTTGCCGAAACTAAACAAGCCTTGTCCGGGAGATATTGCCCCCTAATTGTGTAACACACTATCAATCTCAATCATTTTGAAGGATATTGCTAATCCATTACTTCATATATGTTCGGAAAATTTGTCTGCTCAATAATAAAATAACAATCTCGCAAAGAACGCAACGAATGTTGTTGAACTGTCAATACGAAAGCCATTACTACTGATAGTGTGTGTGCAATTAACCCGTAGGTTCCGCTGTTCAACAAAGCTTCCATCTAAAATACGTCTCTGTGCACCATAATTCTGGACATGTTTATTAATAAGTCAGACTCGGATAGTTATGTGCATATTGTGCATGCTTAGTCAGGTACCAATTACGGTAAACAGCATTCTAAGCTTAACATTGGAATTGTGTTAGTTTTAGCTGGAACACACGTACAGTTATAACAATGCATCACTAAGAATGATGTGAAGGTCTATCTTGAAGAACGGCGATGGCTAATCTTCTATGTAGTTATCTACATAGCTAGCGTTTATGGGGAAGAATGTATTGACTATACAAGCTCCTTTTGTGTCCCACTGTTGAGCAAAACGCTTCCGTAGCCTTCCTCGCTATACCACCTTGTATACCTACCTTCATTCCCATAATAATGATATTCCTAAAATTTGCTTTTCCCAATATGTTGCCTTTCCTGAACAATCTGTTATGATTTTCCTTCCAAGTTAATCCTTCAGCGTTTCCTTGTTCACATGGCGAAGTTACCCGTCTTCTTTCCACAGGACTCAGGACACAGGTGTCGACTTTGGTTTATACCATATGCCTAGCTGTATTTCGACAGACACTTGTGGATGTTGCCAATTTTTTTGTCGATGTAGCGTAATCCTAAAAATCCCTATAAACACTGCTAGCAGCAGCTTCAAAGCTGATTGTAGACATACATATTTAGAGTTTTAGACCCACCACAGCCTGCTTGCCTCTTTCTGTTTACAGACCATTCAAAGCTCTAGCTGAACCATTCCCGATTAACATTAATTCATTCAAGAAAGCTTTTGAATTAATCATACATTTGTAAACACACAGCCATACGTTGCCATTAATTTGTCATCGACAGAATATTAATTACTATAAAATTTTAATAAGCCGGTGGTCAACGACTGTGTGGGAACTGGGGCACGGAAAACAACTGATGGTAATTTGTTATTGTTACCTACATACATGAATGCCAATCCATGTTACGTATGTACAGTTCAAAGACCTGGCCTGCGGAACAGAAGCATCAATAGCATAGCCATGAATAAGGTCTATATCAATATTTCCTGTTTTAACGTACATAATCATCCTCTATTTTTCCCACTGCTGGGACACAGGACTCCTCTCTTCGAGAGGGAGAGGGCTGTAATCTACCGCTCGGGCCCAGTGCGGGTTCGTAGATGTCACGTCTTCGCTTTTTTTGGTTCTAGGATATGCCGGTTTCCTCGTGATGTTTTCCTTCACCGTTTTGAGAGCAGTGGTGATGAAATTATTTACTCAAAGTGAACCGCAACTCGGTATCGGGGCCGTTACCAATGGGTCACCACCGCTCTCAGTGTGTTAGCGTATTTCTTTGTTATTCCATCTATTTAGCCTCTCTTATCATTATAAGACTTCTGTAATAATACTGGTGCATCAATTTCGTCTCTTACTGCTCCCACAGCACGTGATGAGCAGTCCTATTCTTTAGCCTAGCCGTTAGTTACTTCTAGATAGATATGAGGATATGTAATACTAGCTTTTACCTACGACTCCACGCGGAAATAGCATTTCTTATTATTTTTTTATTTTAGACTGAGAATACTGAAGGAAAAAGAAAACGATAATGACGAACTGATCTTCTATACATATAATAAATCTGTAGACGAGGCGTTTCTGTACAATGAAAATATTAAAAAAAAAAATAGTTGGGGTGTTATAGGATAACCAACAGATGCCATTTCATCAATTTTTAGAATTTTTGTCTGTTTGTCTGTTTGTCGGTTTGTCTGTTTGTCTGTTTGGATGTGACAAAATTTGATTTGAACACGTTCAACGTAAAAAGTACCAAACCAATATGGTAAATTTTTATACTCAAATATAGTGTAGAACTCGGAGTAGTAGTTAGTTTTGGTTTCATCGCAATCGCTTCACTGTATCAAAAGATATAATCAATTTAATGTATTCTACAACAACTTTCATTACGTAAGTTGGATACACGTAATGACATCTATTGGCGCTTTATAGTACTAACGAAAACATAATTATTGTGTTTATAACATTATTATGTGAATAATCACGTCATGCAGGCTTACCTATAAGATGACTATCACAGTCACTTCTGCCTGTGTTATTTGAAAAAGTAATGATAATGATTACATAATGTTGGTGGCGCTAAAAGAATTTCAAATAAAAAGTGAGGATAGTGTAAGATAATATTATGTGATGTGGTGTTCTGAGTGATAAAGATTGCAATGATAAATGATAAATGATTTTATTTTTGTAAGTAGGTTTGTACAAACACTTTTACACGTCAATCATGTTTTTTTTTTAAACTAGATTAAGTCGGCGTTTCCTATCTGACTACTCTGAGAAGAAAGGCCGAAACAAACACACACACGGGCAACTTTATTTAAGAGCTCTTTCGAGGGGCAAGCAACCTTTCTAACATTGTTAACAGAGAAGCATTTCTTAGTGACATAAGGTTTTAAGATCATATCATACTTTCATAGTTTTTGCCTTTTTTCTCGAATTTTTTAAAATTTCTTTACCATGATAATCCTTCAACGCACACCTCCAGACGGGCTGTTGATTTATTGAGTATAGGTTCGGCAGATGCACACCCTTTTTTTTTTGTTTCCGGGGTGGAAAATCTTCATGGATGTTCGCCGCCCTGGGGCGGGCGGCGAGGTCTGTCAGGCTCTTACTGACTAAAAATCACCCCAGTGTTCCGTCTCACACCTACGCCGGGGGTTGCGGGACCGTACGATCCTTCCGCAACCCCCGACTGGTGACGTCAAAGAGGGGCGCGCGTGGAACACTACGCGCCGCCAGCTCAAGTCCTGATGTGTTGGCGGTGACAGACGTCCCCGAATTCGTCGCCCCTGGACCCGTTTAGGGGGGCTGGAAGAGGGCGTTGTACGCCCTCCGCCGACGCCCGATGCGCCTACTGCGGGCCGGGTGAGTGGATGAGATCTCCCTCTCCCTTTCCACAGCCTCCTTCTGCGAGACGACCGTTTCGCAGAAGGAAACCACCGCGTCCCAGGACTCTTCGCTGCCGTCGACTCGACTACGGCCGGCAGCGATACGTCAAGGTGCACACCCAATACAAGTAGCACTGCCATGTCGTAAAAAGGTATTGTAAATTATGTTTTCGAGACAATAACTAAATTTTTAGCCATTGTCTTGGTTAAAACCATATCGACCCTTTTTTTTTTCGGATGGGAAATCATCAAATAACCCCTCCCGCTCTGGGTGGAGCGGAAGGGAGTGTCAGACTCTTACTGACTAAAACCCAGCTACCCATTACTCTCCGCCCGCAGGCCCGCGCCTACGGTGGCCGGGAGTCGTCACACGGCTCCCGACACCCGGAGCGTCTCCCACGGTAGCTGGGACGGGAGGCTCTCTCCATGAGCCATCCCGCCACTTCCTTTGCTAGCAGGACTGCTTCGCAGAAGGAGGTGACTGCCTCCCACTCCCTCTCGCCCCGGACCATGGCTTGCACCAGGGCCGGACGCGAGAGGTCGCCGCCGCTGCCAATCGCCTCTACGAGGACACGGCGGTGCTCCGCACAAGCGGGGCAGACCTCCACCGTGTGCTCCACCGTGTCCTCTGAGCGATCCTAGCAATGGTGACACCCGGGCGTTTCCTCCCGCCTGATGATGTGCAGGAACCTCCCGAAACTTCCGTGTCCGGTGAGGACCTGCGTCAGGCGGTAGGTGAGGGCGCCGTGGCGCCTCTCTAGCCACTCCTTAAAGAGGGGTCTTATCGCCGCTATCGCGGCGTGCCCTGCGCTGGGTAGCGACAGTCGCTCTTTCCATGCCGCCATGAGATCGCGCCGGAGATCTGTCCGCTCCGCACCGATTTGCCGCGGAAGCGGATCTTCCCCCCGGCGTAGTGCCTTCGCGCGCCACTCATACAGGCGCGCGAGGACTATCGCCTCCAGATCCCATGGCGGCCCCGACACGTTCCAGTTTGGGGGCCAAACGTCGGAAATGCACCATATCGACCCTCAAGGTATCTTATGGTAAATGGACATAATATGGCTATTTGGTCAGACAATCAGCCTCGAGCAGGCGCTTTCATTTTTATTTATCCTCAAAAATCAAAGTGACACTTCGTCGCATTGTCATTATGAACCCTGAAGACGCAGTGACTGCTGTGCAGTCGAAAGGGCTATGGTTGAGATCCCCAGGCAAGGAAAGCGTTACCAGACAAGATCGGAAGATTTTTCCTTTTACACCTTTCCTAAGCGACACATTATTGTGTTCCGACATCCATGCGAACGAAGTCGCGGGCACAGCTAGTATCTAATAAAAATGAAAAAAATGTCAAAGAAAAAGAACCAGAACATGACATATACCGATAATTTTAAATGGTACAAAACCTAGCCGTTTGCCAACTACGTTGGGGTCAGCTTCGAGTCTAACTGGATGCTGAATACCAGTATTTTACATGGTGTGACAATACCACTTATATACTATATACTTATTTTATATGGAGTTGCCATGGGATCGGAGGTCGGACCATTAACGACTATACATATTTTCTGATCGTCTCGAAGTAACATACTGCTGATGTTGTGATGTTGTCCATGAAAGAAACAAACATTACCAAATGATATTATTCCTTCTCCAAAGACTTACTCGTTGTCAGAAAGTGTGTATAAATAGAGTGGGTGCGGAGACGTTAATGAGTCCTTAAATCGAGCATTGGCACGAAGATTGGTTGTAAAAGTGATGAGTTGTGACGGTTGGGAGGAATGACGTCAACACCTTTAAATTGAAGGGAGTTTCTTGTTCAAAACTGTGTAAATTGACTTGCGTTGCGGTAGACTTTTATAATTCTGACGCAGATAAGAGTTGATCTCATTTTGATTCAAATAACAATAAAAGAAGTACTTATGCCTTGTTTTGCTGCGAATAAATCTACTTTTCCCATTGAAAAAAGTTGGGTGAATCTATGTAATAACTGTAATAAGACCGACTAAATCTATCACCAGCAGGGTCATTGTGTAACACACTTAAAGTAGCAATAGCTTTCATTTTGACAGTTCAACAACATTTATTGCGTTATTTACGTTGTTGGGCAGATTTTTGTTCAAACATATGAAGCAATGGATTAGCAATATCCTTCAAAATGGTTCAGAATTTTATAGAAAGCGTGTTAAGCAATAAGGGTACAAGTCTACCACTTAACAACAACATTGCCGGGGTTTATTAATAAACGATGATTAAAGTTATGCGACGTCAAAAAATTATGGTTTTAAACAGTCGTTAATCACTACTTCACTTTAAGCAACGTTTATGAATAAAGGGGTCGGGTGTTAATATTTTAAACCTCTAGAAACGTAACAATACGAAAGGAACCGTAGGTATATGTTGCCATACCTAATTTTCAGAAACCAATCCAAATGAGCTAATGCAAGAACTATTTTCACTTCATAATTTTTATATGACTTAATCTAATTTTACCTTCTGCTTCTCCGACACACGTGGTGCGAGGTCCGCTCACACCTGCACCTAACCGGCACGAAGTAGCCCAGTTGGGGCAGAGGCCCTGGTTCCGTGGAATCACTGGAGTCACTCCACTCCGGCTGGCTGAATGGGCCCGTGTCCAAGACTGAAGGCATGGTAGAGAATACTGGCCTTGTTTTAAAGACTGTTCTTCCTTTGGGGTTGTTTTTTGGAATCGATGGTTTTGTACGACTGTTGCAGTTTTGTAATTTTACTTAGTAAATGTTTTGACTTTTGCTTGCATTTCTAGTTTATAGATTTTCTGTTATAGACTTTGGTTGATTTGCTTTGTAGAAATCGCTGTTAGTTTGAAAGAATAATTTCGAGAAAGTCTTTTTTTCGATGGGCTGATTAAAATGGAAATTTCTTCAATCGGTTTGTCAAAGTTGTACCTATTATGATTTAGGTAGTAGGTAAGTTCACAAGTAGGTTGATATTGACTTAGAATCTCACTACGGATAAAGCACAGATTTCTATATCCTTCAATCTGAAGTCTCAGTTCAGAAATCTCAGTTAACACTACACAAGCAGAATTTGTTTAAAAAACACACCACATTTTCGATATTCAGGTTTTTAACATTGTTTTAGAAAGTTTTCCTTATACTGTCCAATTAACAGTCATTAAGGTAGCACTCACAGCCTTTCCTAAATGCACTATTTAACACTATTAAGTACCACGTGTCGTAAATTACTCTAGAATTTGAGAAACACGTCAAACACCGCTGGATGACAGAGTTGCATTGTAAATAATAGACTAATTTAAGGTTATTTAAAGTTAGTGTACAAACAAAATGATAAGGACGTTCATGACGAGGTGCGTCTACAATTAGATCGAAATAGTAGTGATATGAATGATAAGATTAGTTGTAATAATAATTGTTTTTAGGTTAGCATGTCTGTCAATGAAATTGGAGCGCCCAGCCCAACTGTTTATCAGTAGTAGCCCAAAAAAATACAATTATTTATAGATTAAGTTATATAAGTGTGGTTTTTTTTTTGGTGGATTATCATCCAATCCCGCTCTGGGCGGAGAGGAAGGGAGTATCAGACTCTTACTGACTAAAACCCACCCGTGTTCCTTCCTTAGCCCTTTATGTTCCGGGCCAGCGGTAACCCTTTCGGACAATCCCGCTGACCCGGCAGGAGTACCTATAGGTACCTATAGGTGTTATTAACCTAAGAAGTAGTTTAATCATTTTAACTACAAATAAGCTAGTGGCGGTGCTTGGGGGAGACATATGTCCAGCAATGGACGTCTTTCGGCTGAAATGATGATGAACTACGAAAAAAATTAAATTTTATATGGAGAATTCGATAGTGCTGAGCTATTTGAGAGGACGCTGCTTACAATTTTTATTCACATCTTTAAAGATTTCGTGCTAATTCGAATAAATAGGCATGGACCAGTTTAAAAAATAACAGTAAAAACCCTGCTGCCAACTACATGCTAGTTTTGAAAGTGCACCCGTGATACAAAACATTCAAACTCCTGCGCAGCGCAGGAACAAATATTTGTTCCGTAGATAGGTACAGTCACGAGCATAAATACCTTACAATCACGGAAGATTCAAAAGCGATTTTCTCCTAAAGTGTTGGTATTTTTATGATGTTACGAACATAGCCTTTTTGAAACCATACAGTTACGAAATAGGTATTTTCTCAAAGTCGTTATTTCAAGAGAAAATCTCTTTAGAATTCTGCGCAAGTGTCTTTATCCTTACACTTATGCACAATTCTAAAACGATTTTCTTCATGGTCATGACTGTACCTACCTAAGCGCACGCGCATCATCAAGATGAACCCGATGCATGGTGCACTTATTTACATATCCTCACCTACCACTTAAGTGCTATGCTTTATATTCGTCAGTGAATATTTTTGGATGAGCTGCATGGGAGAATGTGTTAGGTACTTAATACAGGTAGGTTGGTAGCAGGCGCCAGTTTCCTTTTTAATTTCATGCACTCAGGAATTTCTATGGAAATAGGTGGGAATGCCAAGAAGTCATTATGAATGAATGTCTTTGATTCATTAAACTGTCTTGGTGTCAAGTGTCTGATGAAGCCAACGCTTCCTTCAACAAAGTTGTGAATGATTGAAATTAAAACCGTCTTAACTTATGAGTAACTTCAAGATTATGAAGTTTTTTTCAGATTGCTATCGAAGTTATTGTCAAAGCCGCAAAGGGCTACATCTTGGCAAATCTTTATGTCCTGTTGCCATCAACCGAGTACCATGTTCAGACTCCAATGCTGTTTACACATTGATAGCGCCTTTATATTGTAGAAGTAAGGACGGTTTTCGTAGTGCAAGTTTGCAACCATTGTTCTGCGGTTGACCGTAACTATAGCATTCTAACTAACATAATGTATAATTCTTCTTCTTATTCTCTTTCTTTTTCTGCTATATTTTGTGTAATTCTTATGTACGTGTTACATTATCTGTGTATGTCACTGAGCTCCTCCTAAACGGCTCGACCGATTTTGATGAAATTTTTGTGTGTGTTTGAGTGGGTTCCTGGATGGTTTAGATTTACAATTGGGCCCGGTCCGCTAGTTCTTTCTAAAAAACAAACGGCTACACACATGCGGAAAATATGCCAAAGTACTCGTATACCACTTTCAATTTCAAGTGTACTTTTTCACTGCTAACGGCCATTTTGGGTAATCGAAACTGTTGATTATTCCCAATATCGCTCTGTATTTCGCTAATCGAAACTGTTGATTATTCCCAATATCGTTTTGTATTTCGCTAATCGAAACTGTTGATTACTCTCAATATCGTTCTGTATTTCGCTAATCGAAACTGTTGATTATTCAATTTCAAGTGTACTTTTTCACTGCCTGCTAACGGCCATTTTGGGTAATCGAAACTGTTGATTATTCCCAATATCGCTTTGTATTTCGCTAATCGAAACTGTTGATTATTCCCAATATCGTTTTGTATTTCGCTAATCGAAACTGTTGATTACTCTCAATATCGCTCTGTATTTCGCTAATCGAAACTGTTGATTATTCCCAATATCGCTGTGTATTTCGCTAATCGAAACTGTTGATTATGCCCAATATCTTATTCGGAATTATTCCCAATATCGCTGTGTATTTTCGTTCTCTTCGCATACTTTAAAAAAAACCCCTAATCTATGAAGATATAGATAACCCAGCAGCTGCTCTAGCCATTGTTTTATGGTTTTTAAACAAATAAAGAGCTGTAGCAAGCTCGGGTTTCGTCAAAAAACCATCCCAACCGTCTTGGACGTGACGGCACGCGCATTCCTGTGAAACGATATTCTTTTTATTTACTAGGTGTATTTTTTTGGGATCGTGACTCACAAAGGACCCGACGTAATGTAATTATGATTGAACATTCACATTTTTTTTCGGCTATGGTATGTAGGAAGAAAGGGTTTCTTATGGGAAGTAGTGGTTTAAGCTTTTTTGGTTTTTTTCCGCAATAGTTTCGTGTACTAATGTCATACGCCGTTTTAAATGTAGAAAATCTACAGTTAGACAGCTGAATATAAATTAGAACAAGAAAATTAGAATACACTAGCTGTACCCCGCGGTTTCACCCGCATAAGTCTTGATCCCGTGGGAATATCGAGATAAAAAGTATCCTATGTCATAAATTAGGTCATGGTCTACCCATGTGCCAAATCTCATTCAAATCTCGGTATCCGTGTTCAAATCCGTTCAGCCGTTTTAGCGTTAAAGTGTAACAAACAACTATACAACAAAAATAAAAATATTTTCTCTTTATAATATTTAACTTTAATAATTCTATAGTTATAAGTTACGTCATCATCATCATCTGCATAGTAATTTTCTCAACTATGTCGGGGTTGCCTTCCAGTCTAACCGGATGCAACTGAACACCAGTATATTCCATGAAGCGACTGCCTCTCTGACCTTCACAACCCAGTTCCTGGATAACTGTGAGAAGTTGCACTTATGAAGAAAATATAATTGTCACCACAATATGTCTTGTTTTCTTCTCTTTTTAGGGTTCCGTACCCAAAGGGTACAAAACGGGACCCTTTTTTTTTGTTGATGGGAAATCATCAAATGACCCCTCCCGCTCTGGGTGGAGCGGAAGGGAGTGTCAGACTCTTAATGACTAAATCCCACCCGTGTTCCTTCCTTAGCCCTTTATGTTCCAGGCCAGCGGTAACCCTTTCGGACAATCCCGCTGACCCGAAAACGGGACCCTATTACTGAGACTTCGCTGTCTGTCCGTCCGTCCGTCTGTCTGTCACCACGGTGTATCTCAAGAATCGCGATAGCTAGACAGTTGAAATTTTCACAAATTATGTATTTCTGTGGCCGCTATAACAACAAATTTATACTAAAAACAAAATAAAATAAATATGTAAGGGGGGCTCCCATACAACAGTGCCTTGTGGTACGGAACCCTTCGTTTGCGAGTCCGACTCGCACTTGGCTAGTTTTTTTTGTATATTGGCACCTTTTAGCTATTTCCTAATTTTCTTAAAATTCGTTATTATTTCATCGTACTTTTTTATGCTGTGCTAAGTATATCTTTTGTGTGCACAAAATAAACGATTTATCTAAGTATCTAACTAATATTTTATATACGATGGCTGAAAATTATATCATAATAAAACTGGTTTCCGACTTTCCGAGCCCCTTTCTGCTCGAAATTTATTTGCTTAAGCTCTTAATTTAAGCCCTAGTTGGCACACAAAATGCAGGCCATGCGACTGCATTTCCTTGGCCTACCGACTTTTATGGCTTTGCGATAATGACCGGTATTACGAAGACATTATATGTTCCGAAATATTTATAGTGAGAGATTCACCAAGCCACTCTAGCTTTATAGCTATTGGCATTGCATTACAAACAGCTATTGTATTACACAGAGCATTACAGACCAATTGTTAACTTCGCAAAAATCAGAGAAGACATCACTTAGGTACCTAAGTCTTCTCTAAATTTTACGAAGCTGTCCAAAGAGCCAGTAATTTGAGATAATTTTCAAGTTATGGAACGACAAACTGTTTCAAATTATTTTGCAACCAAAAATTTATTAGAAACTTTTTGTTATAAGTGATCAAAAATCAACTTAGAATACATTTCAGTAAGGGCTGATAATTTTAGCGGAGGAATAATTTTGAATTTTGGACAGTTCTTCCATACAAAAACTGTCAGACGTCAATTTTATCCTACGACGAATAAAAATTATCCGTCGATTGAAAAATCAGTCCTAGAGAAGATAACTGATTAAGTGGCGATGGAATGTATAAACACTACTATACGATGCAGAATTTTGTAGATTGACATGTTTACTGTAAAAAAATCCAATTTTAGATTTCATTTTAAGACCAAAATCATGATCGTCAATGCTCATTGGCATTGGGTACCTAATCCCAGCAACTAAAGCATCAATAACGCCACATACGAACGACGCATTCTAATTTGCAGCTGACGTCACGCAATTCCTACTCAACTCATTCATCGCGGTACAGGGAGCCTCAGCTGTATCTTCGTTGAAGGGCCTCTCTAGGCCCTTCAACGAAGATACAGGCCCGTCCGAAAATTGTTCGATACTTCGGGGCAAAACCCCATCGGGAGTACGGACAACTGTCAAATCGTGTTGTCATTCATCTTACTTCGGGCCGCAAACTAATCTTATGTCCGGATGTGTGAAAACGCCCGTAACTTCGGCCGGAACTACGGATTTCGTGCATAGAGAGCAGACTCCCAGAAACAGGCAGTAGCCCAGGCCCAGCAGACACAACACTCGTCTGGTCGGAAGATCCTGCCTGTTCAGTGGCGGATGAGGAACTTTCTACTGTATTCCTAATACCTTTACAGTCTGTTTTTCTCAAACACAGCCTTTCAACACCTTCAAAAACATTTTAAACTTTTCCTGTCGGATACAGCTATTAATCACACAAAATTAATGTTTCAACATCAACCGCTAAATAGAGATGTGTTCGTCGGATATCTATGTCGTGAACAAACAGACAAACGGACAGACATACCTTCATTCATTACTATATCTTGAAACTCGGAGATATCCACGCAGACATCCAAACATACATAGAGTTCATAGTAAATCATCCTATAAGCTTTTAGTTAAACATGACCAAAGTATGGACGAGCACAGAAGTGACAGAAGTGAAATATGAGGAGTTTTTCTGTTTGTAAAGCATAGGTCTGTGACTGTTATTCACGATCTGTCAGGCATTTGATGAGAATAGTACATACATAGTCAGAGGACAGAGAAATGTACATTAGTGTTGGGTACTGATGAGCACAAAATAATGATGTCCATCAGATAGTAATTTTTTCTTCAGAACGAGAAATACACAGTACATGGTACCTACGCATATCTAATAATTTAGTTTAAACTAATGTAAATGTAGTTTCGATTTATTTCTCTGCATGCAAGCAGTTTATATCATACTATCCTATTTCCCGTTACTTCATTTGCGTGCATTTCACTTTTTAATACAAATATCCAGGATGCCCTTTTCCCAGGCAACAATCGTTTCAGTAACACAGACAGACAGATTATTATTATACTACAAAAGATTCAAATTCAAACACAAATACATATAGGAACATTTTAAATATCTTGGGCATATGATGTCCTCTGATCTGAAAGATGATGTAGACATAGAGAGAGAACGCAGGGCGTTGTCTGTAAGGGCGAATATGTTGGCCCGCAGGTTTGCTCGTTGTACCACAGAAGTGAAAACAACATTGTTCAGAGCATACTGTACATCTTTTTACACAAGCAGCCTGTGGGTCTCATACACGCGCAGACAGTACAACGCCTTGCGTGTGCAATATAATAATGCGTTCAGGGTGCTGATGGGGCTGCCCCGGTTCTGTAGCGCATCAGGTATGTTCGCCGAGTCGCGAGTAGACTGTTTTTATTCTACGATGCGAAAACGATGCACATCCCTGGTGCGCAGGGTTCGGGCTAGCTCCAACGGCATCCTGAGGGGATTCGCGCAGAGGTTCGATTGCCAGTACTTGAACCATTGTTGTATGGTTCACATACTGGGCAATCGAAGTATGTAATGTGTTTGGGTATGATCTTTCTCTTCAATGTTGTGTTTCTTTTTATTATTTTTTTTTTTTTCTTTTTATTTTATTTTCAAATTTTTGTAATTTTTGTGATTATGATCCTGTGTTGGTCGAAATAAACGATTATTATTATTATTATTATTATTATATGGGCCGGGCGAAAAGTTTCTGCTGGCGGAAAGGGATTGTGTTTTGTTTTCGTCGTGTTTGATGAGACGGGTAGGCAAGGAGGCGCGGGCGGCGGGTGAAACTATTTTTTTCTGGCTTTGTACGCGCTTTCAAATAAACCACTCTGCCACTTTTCTACCGACCAGTCCTCAGTTGTATTTGTCACAGCGTCTAGACATTTGTATGCCGCGCCCGTAGTTCCGCTGTACGGCTGTAAGCGCTGCCAGTCCACTTAGAATAGCAGACACATTGTAAGCATTTTAAACTTGCCTCTAGCCTCGCTTCCTTAAAGTTTCTGCTGATTGCTTCGTGGTCTTTATTTGGATGGTCATAAATTGAATGGTAGGTAAATGCTGAAATATGTATGATTTTGTTTGTGATTACTTGATTACCTGCTTTATCAAAAGTTTTAGTGTTATGTTCAGTGAAACTTTTGCCTTAAATCAATTTTATTCAGTTTTTCACACACAACGTCTAGTTTTATCTTACTATCCCAGCAACCGATCCTGAAGTAAGAGCTGAGATAATAAGTAACCAATCAGAAATGTTGCTTACACTAATTTTAAGATTTTTGTAGAAGTAGTTTGGTTTAATTAATAATATAATGTGGGAACAAAGGTATCATTTAATTTAATCCTTCTCAAAAACAAGTAATTTTCGTACATATACCGTAAGTTCAATAAAGAAAAAAACCGGTCAAGTGCGAGTCGGACTCGCGCACCAAGGGTCTTTACGGTTTTTGGATTTTTTCCTTTACTTGTGGTACATGACATTGCTTCTTGCAAAATTTCATGATTAGAATCATGAAATTTTGACCTAGAGGTCAACGGTAAGTACCCTATAAATTTTGATTCCCTTGAGAGTGTCGAAATATACGTTTTTTGCGGCGTAAACGACCGTATCTTTTTTTTTACGTTAACTTAGAAGTTTGATTTTTCACAACTTCAAGGGACTGTAAACTGAGTATATGGTTTTATTTTCCACTCGATACCTCCACGCGTTCACGAGATAAAGGGTCTTGACAGACAGACAGACGGACAACAAAGTGATCCTATAAGGGTTCCGTTTTTTCCTTTTGAGGTACGGAACCCTAAAAATGAGATGCCCGTGCCGTGGCTAAACAATAACAGGTTGATCGATCAGGTTAAGCTACGCTTGCCGCGGTTGGTCTGTGGATGGGTGGCCATCTTTACATACCGAGACCCCTCCATGCCTCGGAAAGCACGTCCCGGCTGTTTTTCGTGGATCTTTGACAGTCGTTACGGGACCGAGAAGCCCGAAAGTCTGAAAACCAGTCTTACCAAGGGATATCGCAACTCGCTCCATGTAAAATACTGGTATTCAGCTGCATACGGTTAGATTAGAAGCCGACCCCAACATAGTTGGGAAAAGGCTAGGTAGATGATGACCGTAACTACAATAAAAACATTAATCCCTTCCTTATTGATTGCACATTGTTTGTTTAGGTGTCTTGCTTAGTGTCCAATGACCTAGTTTTAATAAAGTAACCTAACTAGTCTTAACAATACCACAGACTAACTAATATACAATACTAACTAGTTCTTACTTCATAGCAAGCCAAGCTTTCTTACGTGTCCACGGATAATTAGCAAATGGAATGATCATAATAGTCATCGCCGCGCGCCGAGCGAAAAAATTGACAAGCCACCTAATGCTGAGAAAAAATAACTGCTATTAATGCTGCTGCTGCTAATTGTGTATAGGCACTTTTGATAACGTCAGTATGTTTCTTCTCTCTTTTCTATAAATCTCGAGAAAGTAGTCGATGATTTTAATATTTTTAATGCACGGTAAAACTCTATTTAGTTTATAGTTGCATCCACCCAGTAATACCGAATGAATGAATAAATAAATGTGGAGCGAGAGCAATGGTTTGATTATTTGCCAAACTGCTATCTTTCAACCTGCTTGGGACGAACTGTCAAGACGACGACTAATGTCGTCATAATCCAAAAATAGTTATTAGTTATTTATAAAGATTGAAAAACATTTACTGAGCACAAGCTAAAGGCTGATAGGCTATTCTATGTGACTTATTCACACAAACGTATCCCTCGTATTGCTGAGTACATTAGTAACACTCCATTTTCTTACTACTCTTTTTAAAGCCTCAGCTAGTCACGGCCTCACAAGTCTGTGTGAGGTCCAAAAAAATATACATCAGTCATCGCAGAGCGTGGGCGATGCTTGGAATCAGATGTTTTGCTTTGAGCAGTCCTTCTGTTTGGGTTGCGTTTTTTACGTTAGCACAGTCATCAGGCTTGAGTTTCCTCGAAGGATTAGCACGTGGTTTACCTACTACAGGCACGTAATTTGGCAAGAGTCGTTAGATGCGTTTTTCCTATAATTTTCGTTAAATTATGGTACCTAATATAATAATGATAAGCAGTGTTTTTTTTGTTGCACTAAGTGTAGGTACAGTCAACAAAAGAGATAGGTATGCAGGATCGTCGGATATAGTTGAAGTTTAGTAAGAAACCGATGGATGTTCTCGAATAAAATTTTATTTTATTAATAGAAAACAAACAGCTCATTTATCAAATTAAATTTCAGTCGATAACATCCATCGGTTTCTTACTAAACTTCAACTATATCCGACGATCCTGCATACCTATCTCTTTTGTTGACTATATGGGCACAGTTTTACAATTTAATGGGTATCCACAGTTAAATAAGTATTTGAGGAGTGTATTGGGTGTGAATGACGACCGATGAAGATGTATGGCATAAATACGTGTTTAAAACAGTGAATTGAGAAATGGCTGAAGAAAATTATTTGAAATTGGATTAAGATAAATGTGAAAGGCACCTAATGCCCCAAACAAGAGAAAAATTGCATGATTGAACCCTGGCGTAAGGCTCGGTTATCACATTTTACACAAAACCGAAAAAAGATACTTAATCGATTTTGTAGTTAGTGATGGTGACCATTTTTTCTTCGTCGCTTCCACTGCCTGGTGTGATGTCACAAGAAGTAATTGGAAGTTTTTTAATTCCTCTATCGGTGACATAAATCGGATTGGAACTGGGTCGTCAATTGAACCTTAAATGAATCGTATCGAATCGCATTTCGATTAGTCTCGTGGTATCTAAATATTGTTAAGAAACGGCGGCATGAAGAGCGGTCTAAAAAAAATATCAACACAAACAAAACAAATGTAGGTCCTAGGATAATTCCTTGGGGAATTCCGAATGGCGGATTTTTCAATATACTCAATCGTTTACTGCATTCCATAATCTGTCCACCAAGTTGATATAAGATCAATGTGCGCTTTTAAAATTTCTAACGTGACGATATTATCGTGGACGTCCACGTCCACGTCCATCAAATGTTTGGAAATATGTGCACGTTATACCGTTATCGTAGACGGTGTAAAAGCGTCTTCATATATTTCCATACACATTACTTCCTGTGTTATCGTGATGCCCGTGACGTGAACGAGGCCGTCCACGACACGTTAGAAATTATAAAAGCACACGTGTTTATTATATCGCCGCTGATGATGTGGTCCAACCAAATAGTTACGTCAATAAAAAAATACCAGATTCCTCATACCTAGGGGTAGGGCGGGTATGTATGAGACTTTGATAACAATAATGCAGATTGTAGGTAGTCCGCGAACAGTTTATAAATGGTTTTATGTTTCTTCTTGCGGTTCCATGCCATATCAAAAACGAATCTTGCATAGTTGCATAATTATGTGTCTTTTTGGCCATACATCGCACAGTCATTTAACATCAGATGAGATAATAGTCAAAGACAAGCTTAGGCACATTTGCATATGCATATGCTTTCGTCCAAATCCTTATATAGTTTTACGTCCTGATTAGTATTCAGTTTGCGCCTAGATTTTATATCTAATATTTTAACATCTGTCAAAACTGCCGTCGTATTCAATGATCACTACGTGTCTTGGTGGTTACGTTTTAGGCTATTTTAGGATTAAGTAGCTTTTGCTAGCTCAAGATTAGTTGTGCCTTCGTTTTAGTTTTGTTATTTATTAGAACTTACGTTACGAGATCACGAGCATGATCGTTTCTTTAATGAGTGTATTTTCTGTATCTTTGTGTTCGGCTATAACAAAATAAGTATCTTACATAACCTATTTTCTGTTATGTATGTCTCCTCGTGGGATTTTCAAACGTTTATCCATGTTTCTTTTGCTTCTATTTATGACCTCCAATCTGTCTCTTATCCTCATGATTTTTCTTTTTGCATAAAGCAGATCATTTCCTACAGTTGATGAACAATTTAATCATACTTAGACTATAAAAATAATGCCTCTTTTATAGAGAGCCATCAGCTTGCCATCTTCATTACATAAGAATCTATACAATTATCGACTAAACACGAAAAAATCATTAGGGACAAAAAACTACAATAGCGTGGGTTTAACAACGGACACAAAATTCTAATGTCCACGGTAATTGCTTCATCTCGTTCAATTTAATGGAGATAGCAAAGATTTGTAATTTGTAGGTACGACGATCTTGAATTTCACGTTTATTTTGTACTAGCAGCGCCCCGCGGTTTCACCCGCAAAAGTGTCGATTCCGTGGGAATATCGAAATAAAAACTATCCTATGTCCTTCGCCGGGATGCAATCTATCTCTCTGCCAAATTTTGTCGAAATCCGTTCAGTGGTTTAGGCGTGACAAGGTAACATACAGACAGACAGATAGAGTTTCGAATTTATAATATTAGTATGGATTACTGAAGATAAAATAAGTAGTGCTTATCTTAGTCAATCACTCAACTCAGCCTGTCGCAGTCCACTGCTGGGCATAGGCCTCTCCAAGGCTGCACCACGACACTCTGTCTTCCAACTTCCGCATCCGACTGGATGCGGAAGGTGGACAGAGTGTCGTGGGAAAAACGTGGGATAGACTTATCCCAGCCATAACAGTTGGTAAAGAAGTAGGAATATAATTACACGGTTACACCTCTATCCACCTTTCTATACTTAAACTATGTATTGGAACAAAATTGCTAATCAACAAAAGATTGGCCGCTATAAAGCTATAAACGTAGCAGTCATAAACCAATCTGTTGTGGCTTTAGTAAATCTATCGACAATAACAACCTAAAACCAATATAGTTTCCTTTATATCTCCATAAATTGTTCATGCACAAACTCGCTTCAATTCTTACACCACAACTACACATGGGCTTACTCGTTGAACTTTGTTTCCGATTCTTAAACTCAATAACCCTCACTTTGTTAACAACATGACAATCTTCTGCTGCATTGAGCAACACCTCTATTTCATCCACATAAGATTCAAAATCTCCAGTTCCAGCTGTATCTTTTGTTGGTGAGTAGATGATTCATCGAACATTGTCTTGTACTACACTACGGCGACTCTTTGGCAATTGGTTTTGTAGGACAGTTGCAGGTCGACTGCCCTCTCTAATGAACGTATGCTTTGTATAGGACTTGAGCTTTCAGGGACATGTTGAGAAAGCTGATTGTGAGCAAATATGTTGTGCAGGCAAATTATCTGCACATACTAATCCTTTGTACGAGAGACATGTGTTAGAGAAATGGCCAATGGGTACGGATTCTAAAGGTAGACTTCGAAAAGGCCTTATTTTCAGCTACGGAATGGTTGATAGATCTTTTCTATTACTGTTTTGATTGGCTTCTTAGAGGGCTGTTCTATTTTAAGACTGATCAACCAAGTTCTCTCTTCCGGGAAACAGGACAAAATTGATGACACTATTGATAGCTCCCTATTTTCGGAATGTGAGTGGCCTGAATAATCCTTAAAACTGAGATCCAGAACCGAATATATTCGTGTTGAACGTTTGCCTCGTCTTCCAAACAAAGGAGCTTGTTGCTACCAGCTCGAAATATCCAAGTAGGTAGGCGGATAATCACATAATTGCATCAATGCAAGATTCTGATGATAAAATCCAACTTTGACGGTGATTTTAACAACTTATACATTTAGCTTTTCGTCCCACATGTTCTGATAGGAGACACGTTAGATTACTCACCGAATTATTTTGAGATACAAAAAGGCATGTGTCATCAGCCACCTTGGCAAGTGGGTGCAGTTTTTTGGATACGTTTTTTTCACTGCCGATAACTGTAGAAGTAAAGTTACGAGCAGTTTGGTTTGGCAATCTGTTATTACGATATTTGGGAGTGGATGTACGAATGCATGTTTGAAAGAAATATGGGACTGAATTTTGGCAAGCTGCAATATGCTAACATTATGTTTTGTGTCTTGTTTTCTGTTAATGCGAACCCCTACCATATGTTTGTATTTAAAAGGACTTTACGACTGATTTTTTTATAAGTCTACTTATTCTTCTTCTTCTTTATTTTTCTTTTCTTTTTTTAAAAAACGTTGCCCCACACTAGGAATTTATCCTGCGTGTATTAGGTAACATACGACGATATCAAGCCATACATTTCCGGTTTTATCTGACCTCGTATTGTTTAAGTTTTTCGTTCAATCAGAAGTCAGCTTATACTGGAGATGTATAGCTTGATATGTCATCGTGCATAGGTACCTACACTACCTACCGATGTAGCATATGACTTCAATGTTTCAAATATTTTATTAAACCATTTACGTTCACAATTAACAGCTTTCTGTGCACATCGACTCTGAGGTAAAACAGACACACACACACAACATGTTTTAAAAACGTTCCTTTTGCCAATTTCGCCACGGAACACTAAAAATCTACAATGCCAACAGCAAAAACTGCTGTTTCTACCACACAAAACGATTACCTACGCACGTCAAGCTACTACAATCTGTCAAATTTATTTAATAGATTTTCAACTTTATCGCTAAATCATAAGGTTCAAAGTTGATTGGAAAAATTTTACAGTTTCGGGTAGCTTGATGTGCTGGCGTCTGTACATTTTTCAATCTTGTAATTGTAAACAACAACGGTAAGTACAATACGCCTTGTACGTGACTCCGAAGTCGCTCGTTACCGTCACAGAGGTTTTTTTAACCATAGTTAAGTATGGGAGTCGGGCCCCTGCCTTATTTCGACGAATACTCGGCCCAAACGCGTGGGTCTCATTACTACACTGGTTTTTTGTGCCTTGTAGATTTTAGCTATTCATTTTTTGAGTCCTTTGAGAATAGTGTTAAATACAGAGGTTGAATAGGTACTGAATTAAAAATTGAGTCTTTCGTCTTTCTTTCTCGGACTTTTAAAAGCTTGATTCGAAAAACTACAGTCGTTCACAGTTATTTTACCTCTGACAAGCAGCAACCTTAGAGCGACCTTATTCTAACTAGAATAAAACAATGATTTTGACAGACTTGTCGGTGGCAGTAACCCAACAGCAACCTTATTATAATGAGAATAAAGATCATTGTGATTTGGACAATGATGGAAAAGCAGAGGTAATTTATAAACTGGGAAACAGAAAGGACTGTAACAGTAGGTGCATAGAAGATCACTGTAGACAATTCAAGTTTAGTTCAGATGCGAGATTAATTCAATTCTTTCCCACAAGATTTTTTTATGGTGATGTACGCATGGCTACACATCAAGCTATATATATAATATATAACCAGTTTAAGCTTATTTCTGATTGAACGAAAAACCTATATAATGCGAGGTCAGCTAAAACTGGAAATGTATGAATCGATGTATCGCCGTGTGTACCCTGTATTTTCAATATTGTTTGAACCACAGATATGGATACACCTAGATAACGCAAGAGCAACTACTTCGCGTGCCAAAAGTCGCACCAGCTTACGTTCAAAAATCGTAAGCCGCCTCTTTCGCGCTCAGTCCTGTATACTGCTGAAGCGTGAGCGATAGCGCGAGCTTGTGACGTCATAATAGGTAGTCAAAAAATTGCACGCTTGGTTTTCATACAGTTCGTTGAGTTGCGTTATGTATATCTAGGTCTATCTATTATCTGTGGTTTGAACCATACACGCAAAAGCTTAAAGCTCTGTCATCGTCTTGTTCAAAAGCATTTCTTCATGTTATCCCAGTAAGGGCCACAGGGTCATTGTATCAATCTTATTGTTTACCAAACTGACAATGTGAGATGCATTACTCATATTCGCAGTAACCCTTCCACTTACAGTGAGTGTTTGTTTAAGAAAAGGGTTCTTCACAAAAGGGGTCGGAATGTCGGCTTGAACCATCATCGGCTTGAACCCTGTGAGGCTGTGAATCAGAAGTAAAATTGGATCCTTTATAGATTATTATTTATTCTTCGTAGCAGCAGCAGCGGTGCTATTCTGTAAAAATCTCACCGTGAAAACTTAGGTGAAGTGAGCGTGGAGTGAACTGTCAATAGTGTCATTTCCTAGCAAAAACAAACTCACGTCACCTCAGTTTTCACGGTGAGATTTTTACAGAATCGACCGGCTGTTTCATAAAGAAAGATGTCTATGTTCTATGTTATGGGTTTGGTTTCCGCACTTAGTTCTTCAGTGGACCATTGTGCGTGAAGAAGAAAGATGTCTAAATAATATTTCGTATACCTATAAACGTCACTGGATGTTAATTTTGCCCGGAAATAACTCAGATTTACAAGAAATATGCCCGTTACCCGTGCCTTAATGAAAGCACGCTGTTGGATTTTTCAACGCTCAACTCAGCTCCGAAAGTTGAAAATCCAACAACGCGTTTTCATTTAGGCATCGCCTAGTGTTAGTGAAAACGGGCAGTAGTCTGCTAGATGCGCTATCGGAGCCATGGTTTTGCATCTCTGTTTCTATGCCATTTTTTATGTTAAACTGGGAGTGATGCTTAGGCCCGCTTGCACCACTAATCACAAAATGTGTTTAGCTTATTTAAAACATCGTTCTGTATCATATTCAAACGATTGACGGAAGTTCTTGTTCGCGGTGCAAGTATTTGGCGATTTGTGGTGTAATCGGGCCTTATTGTAGTTAAAATTGCTGTTCAACTTTGATGACTTCTTTGACATCACAGAACCGGACATAACATAACATTTAATTTAACATTAACATAGTTGTAAGCTAATATTGTTGCTAATATATACTAACAAGATATGGATTTTAATCTGAAGTAAATAAATTATTATTATTATAACAAACGAATCGCTCGTGAAAAACTGAAACTAGTATGTAGGTACAGACGCGGACGCTACAATCTGTCAAATTTCTTTAATAGATTTTCAACTTTATCGCTAAAGCAAAAAGTTGATTGGGAAAATTTTACAGTTTCGGGTAGCTTAATGTGCTTACCTACTTCAAAAAAAGTCTATTATTGTTTGCCTGTCTAAAGTTCATTGAACTGTCAATAAACATCCAGACTTTTTGTTACATCATTGTTTTTCTAAGTATCTGTTAGTTGCCAAAAAATGGTCTAACGACGATATTATTTTGTTTTGTCTGAATATATTTGCGAATTACGACATAAGTTGACTATGTTTATAAATTCGCGATATTTATTAGTAAAATACACATTTCCAGGGTTCATTTGTAATTTATGATTTCCTGAGAAATGTCTCTTTTAATAATAGAGGAATTTTGTAAGACTTAGCTGCGTGTGTTGTGGAAAGTGACACTTGAAATTTTCAGCAGTTAGTGAAACGGAAACTGACTAATTTAGTACGAAGAGTCATTTATGTCTACAATTTAGGGAACCGTAGAACGATTCCACATCACTAGAACATCGTATGAAAGCGACACTCGAGTATTTTTAGCTTGCGAGACAGTTCGGTGTAGAATAGTAAATTGTAGTCGATTTTCTTAAAGAATTTGTAAAAGAATCGAATAATAAATAAAATAGATCTTAATTCCAATTTTGAAATACATGGCAACCTTTTTTTTGTTTTAATAAGTTGTTTAGAGGCAAAGGAAACCTGATTATTAGGCCTTGTTAAGATAATTAATCAAACTCCGTAGGTGCAAATAACATTGTTTTGCAAAGTAATTATAATTAGTATCTAATGTAGGAGTTATTCCAACATGACTTATCTTTATGTAAATCTATAAGCTTTATTAAAATGACTCCTACAGCATTTAACATACTTACTAAAGATTAATAGATTCTTGTAAAGGTTATGTAGTAGCAAGTCTGTAGTTAGTAAAAGTAACACTGAAGGTTATTTTTGTTCAAAGTAAACAATTCAATGTAGGTACCTATTATTAGGATAGGGACAAAGTTTACTTTCAAGTCTATTTTAAGATCTGTATAGTTGTTGTTAACACTTGAGTAAATAAATCGTTCATTTTAAATATTGTCTTCGAAAACTTCCATCCTTATTCATCATCTGCCTAACCTCTTCCCGACTGTGTTCGGGGTCAGAGATGCTCATGTTCGCAAATATACCCGTTCATGAGCGAAAATATACCCGTTCCTACTGTTAAAAAATATTATCATACTATTCAATGCTCCAGCTTCCAAACATTTCTTAAATTTACATAAGCTTTTCTCGTTCCATATTCTCAGTGCTAAAATAACTATTGATCCCAGAAGACGTGGTTGAATTGCAAAGAGGATTTATCTACGGTAGGTAGTTAGTATAATAGTAACCTCCGACATAGTAAGACACTAGTGACGCAAGCTTCCGTTCTACCTGTGCCAAGTTTTATCATAACCCATTGTTTGGCTCAGACTTGATTATTAAGTTCACCGCAAACAAACCACAAACAGATGGGCCATGGGACGCCATTTAATTTAACGGCCATCATTGATTTACGGAAATGATGTAATGTTTTTTAATTACTTAGTCGATTTTTGAATCGCGTAATATTAATCGATAAATGAACTAATTAATTGGAATAAAATATAAATTAAGTAAGTATTTGTAATTGGAAAATGAATTAGTGTAGACTGGTATATATTTTTCAGGCCGTAACAATTAAAAAAGTAAGTGGTTACAAATTTTATGATCATTGGTTGAATTGTTTGTCTATTCTTTCGTCATTCGTATTTCAATTTCAAATGATCATTATTCTTAACTGCCATTTGTCTCACTGTATGCACCCGCATAACCTGCATAATATATAAATCTTCACAATAATAATTGATAACAACGAATGTTAGTCTGTATTGATGTCTGTTCGTCCGTTTATCTTGATCGCAATAAAACTTTATTGTCTTGTTATCAATGTCAACCATCAATCAGGAATTGGCTTTATACGAAATCATACCTTGTCCCTTTGTGATAAGGATTTATATGGGCTATTTTTTTCGTGAGAGCAATGAATCCATGGCGTTCAAGGCCCTCTGTGGCCCCATGGCTGCCATTTATAAAGATTTTAGCTGTAATAGGAAATTTGTTAGGCTTCGCACGTGAGAAAAGGTTAGGTTTATTTGGTCATTAACCTTTCAGCGGTTCGCAGCTTGAAATAACAATACCCACAATAGGTATTTTAATTTCACAGTTAATAAAAACTTATTACTTAGGCTTAACGTTAACGTTTGAGTTTTCCTTAGGCCTCTTTTCTTATTTCTGTTTCAAGGAAAGGCACATGCGTGAGAGGTTTTGCCGGATCATTATAGTAATAATGTATAATCTTTCGTTACTTCCATTGACAGTTTCAGGTGAAGAAAGGTAAATAATAACTAATTTATGTCTAATCCTAATATTTTATAATTTTTCCTTTATAGGGTTCCGTACCAAAATGGTAAAACGGAACCCTTATGGTGAGACTGTCTGTCTGTCTGTCTGTCACAGCTGGATATCTCAAGAACTACTAATGCTATCAACTTGAAATTTGGAATAGTTTTAGATGACGTTTGCCCAACTATTTTGCAAATAAGAAAGAAACCAAAATTGTATGTATATTTTTTACAACAGAGACTGAAAGGGTCTGAAAAATTCGAAGTGGGGCTACTAGGGCATGTGGGGTATCATAATTATGAAAGAGCGCAATTTGCACATTCTCAAACATTTTTTATTTTTTTTTAAGCTCATTGTTTTCGACTTTTGATGAAAAATGTAAAAAAATACCGTTCCCCCTTATCTCCGAAGTTTACAAAGAGAAAAATCTGAAATAATTCTATGTGATACAAGTTTATGTAAAGATTACAGGAAAAATAAAACGAATTCTCTAAATAGCACACTTTTTCAGAAATCAACAACAAAAGTTACATTAGTTCCGTTAGTTCCACTATCGGTCAAAAGATGGCGCTGACATAAAACTGCAATATTCTACACCGCAGTGCACAGTGTTAAAATTCTCTGATGAATTAGGCCTCGCCGATGAAAATTTAAAAATATATGATGGTACGGAACCCTCGGTGCGCGAGTCCGACTCGCTCTTGCCCGGTTTTTTTTTTAAGTCTGGCTTTCCATCATCAAGATCAACACACCTGCTGAATGGCACAATCAATCAATCTCGCCTTTCAACTGCCAAAATTCATGCCATTTATCAATCCAGTATCCACCGCGGAAAATTCTCTTAAAATATAACCGATGCAGATTGAATTTCGCTCGGATATTGCACATGTAAATCCCATTTCGCTGCAGCTTCATTCAGTTAATCAGATCACACTCCGCACGGAACATTTGCATAAGCAGACTAAGGGTCGATTCATACTGGCGCGAACACGAAGCACGAAGTATAGAGTTAGCTTAGGGTCGATCCATACTAGCCTGGAGTCGACGCGTAGCGACCGTTCGTCAATCTAACAGATATCATGGCAAATTCACCCTTGTCTCTACATGTTTACGCAGCGCACCGGTCATCGCTGCGCGCTGGCCGCTCGCAGACGCGCATATTCCGTAGAATGCGCGCTAATCCGCACGTCTGTTTTTTTTCTCGATAGAAATATGTACCGTCACGTTGTAGAGATAAGGGTGAATTTCCTATGCTATATTTTAGATTGAAGCGTCCGTCGCTGCGCTTCGATTCTGCACTATTATGAATAAGCCCTAAGCTACTCCATACTTTGTACTCTAGTTCGTAGAGATAACAAGTAATCTGGATAATGGTAAGTATAATGTAGAAGTGGAGTGTGAAGATGAGCTCGTGGCTAAATAATAACAGCCGCACAGGTCGATGGATCAGGTTAAGCTACGCTTGCCGCGGTTGGTCTGTGGATGGGTGACCATCTTTAAATACCGTGACCCCTCCGTGCCTCGGAATGCACGTTAAGCCGTTGGTCCCGGCTGTCATTCGTGGATCTTTGACAGTCGTTACGGGTAGTCAGAAGCCCGAAAGTCTGACAACCAGTCTTACCAAGGGGTATCGTATTACCCAGTAAGTGGGTTGTGGAGGTCAGATAGGCAGTCGCTCCATGTAAAATACTGGTATTCAGCTGCATCCGGTTAGACTGGAAGCCGACCCCAACATAGTTGGGAAAAGGCTAGGCAGATGATGATGATGGTAAGTACTTACAATGTAGAACAACAAGTCTATTAGGTACAGGATTGTGTAGAGTTTCTTACGAAGGATAAAGGCTTAAGTTTATTAAGTACGCTCAACTTGATAGAACTTATGTCACATATATTCTCATCATTATTATTATGGAGGCGAGTTATTTTGACTTAGGCGTGAGTTATTGGAACTTATGTCATGTCGTATTCAGAAAGTGGTTCACGTTATGTTATTCACGTCGATGTTTTTCTGTTCGTTATCCTTATGGGGTATTTATTGTCTGTTTTGATACACAACGTTATTTTTAGTATATGGGAATCCTGATATAGTTTGTTCAGAATAAGTAACTGAATCGATTCCAATAATTTTTACCCCATCCATCCCCATGTTATATTTTGTCCCAAAAATATTTAAAAAAGTTTAAAAGTTGGACACCGAGCGACAGAAGTTTATCCAATCTCCGCGCCGAACGGTTAGGTGCCTAGGTACTATTATCAATGAGCGCAAGAAGGCGCGGCGCGAGCGAGCATGTTTTTGTACGGACAAACACTTATAACTTTATGATTTTTCATGATACATTTATATTAATAAATTTTTCACTTTACGCCCATGTGATGGTAACGAAACAGCCAAACCACATAATTTTGACTAAGTTAACGAAAGTGCCTCTTACCAAAATAAGCCTAATATTTTTATTCTCATTAGTTTTGGCAGTTTTGTTTATCGTAGACTTAGAATCTGAAAAATGGCCCATTAATAATATAATAATTTTCCTCTGAAACCCCTATTAATATTCGTTTCACATGATGCAATAGTTCGTTGATAAAATCTAATAAAAAGTAATTTAAAAAAATTAAACCGACTTCAAAAAGAAATTAACTCAAAATTATGAAATAACTTTAATTTCGGAAGTCGGTGTCTTGGGATCTGTATTTTAGTTTTTTGCCACCGACTTCCGAAATTAAAGTTATTTCATAATTTTGAGTTAATTTCTTTTTGAAGTCGGTTTAATTTTTTTAAATTACTTTTTATTTGGTAATTTTTAGTTGTTGCACTAGAATTTGACCAAGGTTTTGAGATGTTTTCCCTTTGACACTACACCCGTAGCTCGTATCAATAAGCCAGGCCGTCACACTTTCACGTCTTAGTCCATATCTTGAAAATTACTGAATCGATTTTGATTAAACTTGCACTGTTCCCTAAGTTGAAGTAAATGTAAGCCAATAAAAAAAGAATGGTCACGATCCGATAAATAGTTACGGAGATATGCGTGGACAAACATACATACATACATACATACATACATACATACATACATACATACATACATACATACATACATACGTCTATAAAATTTTGTATATTTGTTTGGAAGCCCTAATAGATTGTCATATGTGAATATAATGCAATTCCAATAATATTACATACATACGTATCGAATTGATAACCTCCTTTTTTTTGAAGTCGGTAAAAATGCATCTTGAACTCATTTTTATGAGTCCAACCAAGCTTACGATGACAAGTTCCTTGTTAACTTTTTTATTTATTGTGCACAAATCTACTAGTTTTAAAATGATATATTTGATATTTCACGCCCTGTTTGACGTGAGATGAATTTCCGGGACATTACGATGACTGGTGAGAGGAACAATAAATTATGTGTTTCAGAGCGTCCATTGGTCCTTTCATACTATTCAAACGAATATTAAATTGTTATAAATGGGAATGTCTCTTTGACTGATTGGAGTGGTCCACTCAAATCTGTGTAAGTAGTTCTTTCCTCAGAAGACCATTTCAGGCACTAATCTCCCTTGTCGTCACATGATCTGACCAAGATTATGTCTGGGCTTTGAAAGAAACTTTGACACTTGAGTTTGTTTCGCCATTTAGACTCACGGGGTTAGATAGGAAATGTCGACACCATCTAGCTTATTTTTTTTTTAATAATATGACGTGCAAAAGTGAGTTCTATATTTCAGAATAAACAATTTCATTTCATTTCACTAACCGTACGATTTCACCATAAAAGCACTAAACGGATTTTAATAACATTTAATAGATCCTTAAACTACGTATGTTGGATAGGTTTTTTCAAGAAAAATACCATATTTAAGAATTATTAATTTCGACGGATGGATGCAGTGAGCACTGAGCATAGTTTTGGCTCCTTCAAACAGGCGCGACACGCGATAAAATCGCGCGCGACACAATGGCACCGCAGGTCGCGCAGCGAGGGGTGCCTTTGTGTCGCGCGCGATTATATCGCGTGTCGCGTGTCGCTGATCGTTTAGGTGTTCTCATTTCTTATGTTTACGTGTCCCATTCCCAAGTCGAGCAAAATGTTATTGGGTTTACCTATTATAGGAATTTGATAGCAACAGTCTGTAGTTTGGAAGTAGGCGATGTGAAACCTCCGTATCTCGGAAACTGTGTCTACGCACTACTACCACTACACTTGTGTACTATAATATCTCTAGTATAATATCTCTTAGACTACAATATCTCTAAGACATGTTGCACCGACCCCAAATAAATTGGCATAAGGGCTGGAGAATGATGACATTTGATACTTCGTTGGTGGTGGTTTGATATCCGTGGTGGTGGTAAATTCATGAACGAAGCACATCAGTATTAAACATGTATTAAAGTAAGAAATATGTCAGGGTCGAAAGCTTTGTGATGTGCTTAGTCGATTATTGATTATACCCAATCAATAATCGACTAAATAGGCAAATCACTAATTCACAATGCACATATTGCTGGCCGAATGCACTGTAAACTAGAAATAAAGGAGGCAGAAGGCAGCGGGCTAGTTACGTAACACACTATCAGTAGTAATGACTTTCATTTTGACAGTTCTTCAATATTCATTGCGTTATTTATGATGTTGAGCAGACAAATTTTTCGAACATATATGAAGGAATGGATTAGCAATATACTTCGAAATAATTCAGATTGAGATAGATAATGTGTTACGCAATTAGGGTACTGATCTTGATGACAGTGACATTATTGTGTTCTAATTACTTATTAATAATGAAATAGAGATCATAATAAACCTCCACTCACTCATCTCGCACAAATCCTACACACTACAGAGCAGACCAATCCAAAAATAGTCACAGACACAAAAGCAATTCTCCAGCCGTCTTAACCTCAAAGCAGAGCTTCCATCAAGCCGTGTCAGTAGGGAGCCGGGCATCCAATGAAATCCGCGTTATTTACCACTGTTATTGTATAAGTGACGTGACAGACCAATTTCTAGGGCACACGGCGATCCCGACGCCTACGCTTTGTAGCCGGGTGACCGATCTGCGGCTAAGGTTGTCACTTGTTTTTTTGTTTGCAGTTTGATGAGCTTCATACAAATTCTTTTGCGGTTTTGTGGACATTACATACAATTCATACTAATATTATAAATGAAAAGTGTGAAGTGTGTGCGAAAGTGTGTGTGTGTCGGTCTCTTACCTTTTCACGCTTAAACCGCTGAATCGATTTAGATGACATTTGGTATTATTATAGAGATAGTTTGAGTCCCGGGAAAGGTTATAGGATAGTTTTTATCCCGATATTCCCACGGGATCGACACTTATGTGGGTGAAACCGCGGGGCGCTGCTAGTAACATTATACAGAAAAGTTAAAAGGCAGAGGAAATATTATCTTTGAGTGACTGCGTCAATAACCAAATGAGTTTTTCCAAGAAAATGCAAAAGATTGCGCTTTTTTGCTCTCTGGGGCCAAGAGTGCACGTGTCATTTGCAATGTTTTTTGCGTTCGTGATTCTTGGCGACTATTTTGGATACATAATGCCAATATGTTTTTTTCTCATCGGCTGCGACTTACGAGTTGTAGGTCGTAGGTTCGAACCCTACTGACAGTCACTTTACTTTGTGTAAATTATTTCATCACCACTGATCTCAAAACGGTGAAGGTTTCCTTTCCGGTTTCCTCACGATGTTTTCATCGTGAGGAAACCGGCATGTCCTAGAACCAAAAATTCGAAGACATGTGACATTTACCAACCCGCGCTGAGCCCGCCTGGTGGATTACGGCCCACTCCCTCTCACAGAGAGGAGGCCTGTGTCCCAGCAGTGGGAACATTTTAGGCTGAGTATAATATGATGGCATTAGGCTCGCCCCTTATTACATGGAATTAAACATATCTGACGTTTTGTGGGTAGGTACCTACTATAAGTGCACCTCTCCCTAACCCTTTGGAGATTGCAGGCGTGATGTTATGTGATTTTATTCTCAAGTTTGAACATCAAACAGCCCTCTTCATCTGCCTAGAGCCTTTTCCCAACTATGTTGGGGTCGGCTTCCAGTCTAACCGGATGCAGCTGAACACCAGTATTTTACATGGAGCGACTGCCTATCTGACCTCCACAACCTAGTTACTGGGTAATACGTGACTCCTTGGTAAGACTGGCTGTCAAACTTTCGGGCTTTTGACGACCCGTAACGACTGTCAAAGATCCAGTATGACAGCCAAGATCAACGGCTTAAAACGTGCTTTCCAAGACACGGCGGTGTCTTGGTATGTAAAGATGGTCACCCATCCAAGGACAAACCGCGGCAAGCGTAGCTGAACCTGATCAATCGACTCGTGCGGCTGTTATTACTTAGCCACAAGATCAAACAGCCCTCTTATTGCAAATATTTTTTTTTACCCAAAATAAATAATCCAACGGTCGGAGCGACAACCCTAGCTGCCATGTTTTGCAGATCTATATCCGTTGGTGGCCGGCTGTCTAGCAGTTGACATCTTTCGTATGGATACAACACATCCATGGGGAAATATGAGCGTGGAGAGTGTCACATACATACTGACGTATAAATATAGATGCCACTTCTAGTTCGGGATTATAAGAGGCAGGTGGATCGGTGTTAAATGTCCTATAGGATTAAAATATGGAGTTGGAAGCTTTTGCTTTTATTTTGGAAACTTTAACGTTTTCTCTTTTCAGCTCAGGAGGGAATTTACCAAGTATACAAAACTAGCAGCGCCCCGCGGTTTCAGTCGCATAAGTGTCGATCCCGTGGGAATATCGGGATAAAAACTATCCTATGTCCATCTCCGGGATGCAATCTATCTCTCTGCCAAATTTTATCGAAATCCGTTCAGTGGTTTAGGCGTGGAAAGGTAACATACAGACAGACAGAGTTACTTTCGAATTTATAATATTAGTATGGATAGTATGGATGTGAAATATGACGAAAGACGTACCTACCTACGTTATTATTGTCTCCAGCTTTGATTTTTTGATTTGAAGGGTCAGTGTTATCAATGTCCCATAGTCGATTTATTTTTAAACAACTCTAGCAGCACTCACTTTTCTGACATCGCATTCCAATTTCAAAATATTCTCCATTAGGAACATCAAAGCAAAGTTGACCTCCTTACTACGATTTGTTTTAATAGTTTAGTTTTTTAGTCGATTATGATTTTTATGAATGACATCATAGGCTGTATAAGACGGCGTGGTGACGTTCATTCAGTAAATTGACGTGCGTTATAAACACGCCTCTTCAGTGCCTCTTACATTGAATCTAACGAGTAGTGGGTAGCATATGACTGACGATTGGGTCATACTTGACAAGACAACTAAGTAGGTAAACAAACTTATAAAAACTTGGTTTTTGACATGTGTAGGTAATTAAAGCAACTTTCAAAATTAATGTTTTTTTATCAATAAGTTCTTTCACAATATACCTACTTCAGTAACTTAATTAAATATAATTGCTTCAAAAGTTAAAGAAATGGTGAATTAACAATGTGGAAAAGAGCAATGACGTCAAGATACTGTCATTAAATAATCCATGACTAACTTTAAAAAAATTCCGTTACCTTGCTAACATGAAATCGAGCTTTTATTCAGCGTTTAAAATAACCTTATTAAATAAAAATATCTATGTCTAAGAAGCAAATTGGCATAAATATTGTCCTCATTTATCCGTCATTAGCAAATTCCGGCAGCAAATGTTTTCACATCCGACGCTGTTTCATACAGGTCAATGCATTGTGCTTATATTTATAAATAAACTGTTTTGTCCAATTAAAACCCCTTGTTACATCAAAATTGGACCGAAACAATTTATCAATAGGTCAATCAATTAATAAACGTATTTTGCAAAATGTCAATACAATAAAATGCAACTGCAGTCACTTGGCCTTCTTTTCCAATTATTCAACCGTTTTAGATACCTCTACTGGCACCTGCTACGAAATATTTTTTAATAAAAACTAGCACTTTTTTAAACTTGCCGGTGATAAATTAATTTTAAAACACTTTTATCACTATTTCACTCTTACTTTTCTTACTCGTTTTCGATTATTCGTGTTCGTAAATCGAATAAAATATATCGACACTAACTACACACTATTTTAGGTGTCGCACCACTAAAGTTCTACGATATCTTTTAATTCCAAAATTTTGAATTTCGAAAATTTTGATTCGAATGCGTCAGTCAGCGATACGAGCGCGTCGCGACGCTCGCGTCGACTGGCCGCTTTCGGCCGCCTGCCAAAGAATCCATGCCTGAAAATATATTTATGTGGATATGGTTATTTACCTCCTGACTGTCACGGCATTTATAATTTTTTAATTCATGGAATTGTTGTTTTACGTAGAGAGAAAGTTATGTACAATTTAGCTAAATTCCGACAAGGTTACCGACCTTAAAAGAAAATAGATCGCATGTTTGACGTAGTTGACTAAAGAAAACTCGAACACGAAGCTTTTTACTTACAAAGCAGCTGAGTTACAAAGGAAATACCAATCTAAAACATCCAGAAACCCATACATTATTTGACTCACAAAATTACACACTGGTAAGAAAAATTGCGTTGTAAAAGTCTTTGATGTCACAGTACAATTTAGTCAACATAACAACATTGCCATTTGCGGTTCATTACACTAAACGTCAGGCACTCCCAGACCCAGGCAATAAAGATAATTTAAGCTCATAACATCATAACTAGCCGGAAACCCGCGTGTTTATATAAAACATCATAAAACTATCTAGAATAAAAGTTCTGAATGCAGGCGAGTCGCGAACTGCAACTAACAAGGCCAGTATAACCTGACCTGAAGTAGAAGTAATAATGAACCTTAGGCATATAAACATAAGGATTTTTGATGTGGCTGTAGAAGTAAGTTTCAGTCATCGCGTGGGTGGGAAATATAGGCGAATTTAGGACAGATATTGCTCGACCCAGCTTGCAGTAAGAACGACCCCAATTTGAAGCGACGTAGAGATAATGGCTGAGAATTGGTATTAGTGCCAACTGTACGACAATTAAATAATTCGCAATTGTTCTTAGTTAGCAGACTCACTAGTATCAGGGATTATTGCCGCATTCATAACGTCCAGATTGATTAGTAGATAATGCTTACAATCTAACTTGTCCTGCATGCCTCGGACTTGAAGCGCTATCCGAGAGATGAAAGACTGGCCACTCATCACTCATCGTGGGCTGGCATGAAGAAGATCAACCAAGACAAGACAATATCAACACACTGAAAGCGAAATTCGTTACACATACATATTTCTTCGAAATATCGTATGCATGATGTTCAGTTACATAAAAAGTCGACAGTTCTCGACTTCTGGCGCTAAAACAAAATTTTAGGCAATTTTGAATGAAATATTGAAGAACTCAGCCAAGACACAAATTCACTAGATTGACTAGGGATAGTCTAGGGCGAAGTTTCTTTATAAACAACTAACCAAATACAGGATAACAAAACAAAACAATTCCCCAGGCCCTAGGGAATCTTCCCAGTGTCCACCCGGCGACAAACACTAATTGACATCCTTTAACATAAAGCCTACTGAGTTCACAGAGTTAATTATAAGCAAAAAGCTTTGGTACTTTGCTATTGTAATTTAGAATGTGCTTATATAACTGGCTCTGAAGTTTCAGCTATGAAAATGGGACATTCCCAATTTTGGTCTGCAGATAGAAATCTGAAGGAGTTTTAGAAATTGGGCAACGAATCATAACCGTTGCAAACCCGCAGGGTAATTGCGTAACACACTACAGTAGCAATGGGTTTAATTTTGACAGTTCAACAGCATTCATTGCGTTTTTACGTCGTCGAGCAGACACATTTTTGGAACATATGGAGCAATGGATTAGCAATATGCTACAAAATGATTCAAATTAAGCGTAATAGTGTGTTACGCAATTAGAGTGCAGGAAGTAAAAATTTCCTTTGAACCAACTAATATATTTATGAAAGTTATGGTTCTAGATAACAAACAGAAGAAAACATTACGATTTAAGAAGATGGAGAACGAAAATAACTTTCATTTCTTAGGAAAGCGATAGATGACTTTGGGAATCCAACCCAGGACCTCACCACTCAGCGCTTGCGACCACTAGGTCGCTACTTCGCAGGCGCTTCTGCTGAGCGAGCCCACTGCCTGGTTGATCCAGTGACTAGACCAACGAAGATGTGGGTAATGTTACTAGTATAAGTAGTATACCATAATATTTTAGACCGACCAAGATGCAAATCATCATCATCATCATTTCAGCCGAAAGACGTCCACTGCTGGACATAGGCCTCCCCCAAGCACCTCCACTTCGACCGGTTCTGCGCTTCTCGCATCCAACGGGTTCCTGTAGCCTTCACAAGGTCGATGCAAACGATTTCAGAAAATATTAGTGACCTTAGCCGAGGACCTATGCCCAGCAGTGGGTGGACTGCTATGCGCTGATGATGCAGTTAGTAAGTATAAAATGCACTACCGACTAACACAGAGAAACATTAAGTTACACAATACAGATTGTTTAAACAACATTGAAAGTCGGAACACGTGCTCTGGCTGCATTCGCAATCAACTGCACTATCGATAAACGCATGTTCACCTTTAGTATATGCTCATAAAGAAACAGTTTACTTTCTCGAGATTATGGGTTCCTGGTACGATTAGAAATGAAGTGTTTGGAGTATGTTGCTTTATTTGAAGGATTTTCATTTGCTCCTGTCTTTCGGACTTAATAATAACACGAGTCGACCGAAGGGTAAACTACGCTTGCCGAGGTCGGTCCGTGGATGGGTAACCATCCATTACATATTGAGAGTTCGAAACCCAAAAAAAAAAGGTATGTTAAACCGTTAGTCCCGGCTGTCATTTGTAGAGTTTGACCGTCGTTACTGGTATAGTCAGAAGGACGAAAGTCTAACAACGAGTCTTACTATAAGGGGTATCGTATAAACCAGTAACTGGGTTGTGGAGGTCAGATAGACAGTCCCTTCATGTAAAATACTAGTATTCAGCTGCATCTGGTTAGACTGGAAGACGATCCAAACATAGTTAGGAAAAGGCTATGACTCAATACTGGGACTGCAGGCAGCTTTCATGTTTTCTGCATCAAATTATCCAATCTATGTTATTGCACCTTGTATCCATACTAATATTATAAATTCGAAAGTAACTCAATTAATTTTTCCCCTCAAATTAATTAATTTTTAATTGTCTGTCTGTCTGTATGTTACCTTTTCACGCCTAAACCACTGAACGGATTTCGATAAAATTTGGCAGAGAGCTAGATTGCATCTCGGGGAAGGACATATGATAGTTTTTATCGACATACCCCGCGGGCGAAGCCGCGGGCGGAAGCTAGTTCTCTATAATAGCTATAGCTATTCCGCCGTTTCGATCTTTTGTGGTGCATGTTTTCTTATGCAAATGTTACACGTAGGTAATAAGATGCTTTGTAGTTGAAACCTTACCTATGCAAACTGAAGCAATGATGTCATTTGTCAGCTCGAGTGTTGGAATGCTGATTAATCGTATTTTTCAGATCAACAGTATTAAACTAAGTACGTTGTAGCATTCAAATTACTTTGTAGTACCTATTTGTGTGTCTTATTAGAATTTATACTCTTTCGTTCAGACAGCTAAACTCGAACCATTTCTTCATTAATTCTTATACGTGATCTCTTTACCCTTTAACTACCCTGGTCGTTGAAAATACCTAAGGAATGAGTGGTGGATGAAAAAAATAAGAATTATAAGGTCTTATTTTTATCGTTTTCAGTAATGGTGTGTGGTGTCATCTGCATAGTGGTCAATCTTTGCAAGATCGTCTCAGTGGAGAGTTCTCCTTTCAAAGGCCAAAAAGAAGCGCATACTTTTATTTGCCCCTGTTGTTGGCGATCCAAGAAAATTCACTTCGGGTCGCTGCCGCGCCGTGCTCTGCACTCCGTTAAACTATTGCGAATTATATCCGAAACTCCTCAATACCTAGTTACCTGTGTATTGTTTATTTATATACTTATCTAGTGCACAGCATTATGCAAACTCCATGCAGTTCAACTGTACAATGCGCGTCCGCAGTCCCTGGCACAATTGTTCTGTGCGACCTTCCGTTATTTATTTAAAATCTGATACGCTGCGTTACGTAATTACTTTGCGGTGGAAATAACCACATAGCGAAGTAGCATGGATTTAAAATAAGCCCATAAGCCTATGGAAATACGGAATTACCACCTCGTAGTGGGCACAGAGAGGTAGTGGGAAAGTTATAGACTGATTATGATATCGCACACCTAGATCTAAAGAGAGCTAACTCTAAAATCTCAATTTTTGAGGTATGCATACCATCGAATTCCCTAACTCACTACCTAGCGACCAACAAAACAGATTCAAAAATAGTTCCATTACACAACTTAAAAAGTATTGATCAATACAGCAAACTCCTGCAGTGCATATGGACATAGTAATCAGTTTTTGAACTTTCCTGAAAAAAGTGTTTTTTTGAGTTAATCGCTGTTTAGATCTAGGTGTGCGATATGTTCTGCTATACATATTACATATGAGATGTAGAGCAAAAATAGTCACAAATTTTTAGTCAACGCCATAAAAAACCATAAATTAAGTTCGTCAAGGACGCCAAGTTAGTTGCAAACAATTTGAATGAATAAGTTTTATACGTGCAAAGTTAACTATTTAATAATCAAACAAACCAATTACAGGCACTTTTGAATTGTCAAGGGGTCGGTCAAGCTCATTCCAAAGCGTAGTAGGGTTCCTATGGAGAAGAGCGGGCAAAAACTCCACGGACACTCTTGTGTAATAGTCCTCTCAACTGTTGAAAAATCAAAATTTGATTCATAACAATAGAAATTCAATTGTGTCTCATTAGCCACCGTTGAGCTAATTTCCTAAAGCTCGCACTAATAAGAACCTGTGTGACAGTGTTTTCCTAAAGCTTGTCTGTATCACTACCTACCAGTAGCGAAGGGTAAATTTTTGTCAGAGGTAAGCCGGAGTAGATATATTTAATATGGTTATATTATTTTATTTGTCTATAGAATACTGACTCTGCCATTTTTCAAAGGGAAGTCGGTAGGAATCGAGTTGTATGGAACATTCGCCACTGCTACCTACTAAGTAAGAATACCTTCTTACATACAGTATATTCCTAAAATATGAAAGATAAAAACAAACCTGTGTAGATTATGGTTCATCACCATATTTTCTTTAGTATGATCCCCGTATCCTGAAACAAAATGGAACGTCATTAATATCCGAGGCGTGCAAATAGTTAATGAACAGGCTCGAAGAAGTTTGTAGTGAATAATTAATTAATCCACTTCCTTGGCTATTTTCTGAAAGTCAGGAAGTCTTTACGTCACACTTAGGAAAACACTTCCATTGACTAAATAATTCAAGAACAGTAGGACTTGTTGGGGACTGTATAGATGTGGAAACTGGCAAAATTTGAAGAGATGTATACATTCGCCACCCCGCAGTAGGCCCGTGTGGGCGTGTGGTGGATTACGTAACCCATTCCCTTTAACAGAGAGGAGACCTGAGTCCCAGGCATTGAGATCATTATAAGCTGATTATAGTTTTAAATGATAATGCATAATTATAGATTTTGTTATTTGTAGATCTTTGACAGTCGTTATGGGTAGTCAGAAGTCCGAAAGTCTGAAAAACCAGTCTCACCAAGAGATATCGTGTTACCCAGTAACTGGGTTGTGGAAGTCCGATAGGCAGTCGCTCCATGTAAAATACTGGTATTATGCTGCAGCCGAATCCAACATAGTTGGGAAAAGGCTAGGCAGATAATGGATTATCACGGATTTAACACAGATTTTGATAATGTCCTCTAAAGTCATTTTGTTTTATTTACGTAGAAAAAATGCTGTGATTGCAGGATGTCATGTCCATCTCGATAATGTGGCGGATGTCGTCGAAACGTTTTTCTGACCACAAAATGTTACCACAATGTAGACACATCCTTTCTGTGGCAACATATTTTTTCTATAAAGACGTGTCCTTTTTAAATATAGGCTAATGATTTCAATGGGACAGAAAATAAAGTTAAGTCTGAAACCAGTCGAAAACATTTCAAAACACTTCCATGGAAAAGTAGATTAAAACTAGAGGCGTCATCCAAAATTCAAATCATTGCATTTTTTTTCCAAAATTCAAATCATTGCATTTTTTTTAGCTAGACAACTTTTTGAAACTAGATCCAAAATGGACACCTTCATTTATTGTTATTCCCTCGTGAGTTATGTTCAAACTCAACACTGTCGGTGAGGACCATTTTATAATACTAGCTTCCGCTCGCGGCTTTGCCCGCGTGGTATGTCGATTAAAAGTAGCATATTTCCTTTCCTACGGTTCAAAGTATCTGCATACCAAATTTCATTAAAACCGGCCGGCCCAGCCGTTTCGGATATTAGTCGGAACGAACACACAGACAGACAATTTTTTGTACATTAAGTACCGCATTTAGTAAAAAGCTGTTTATAGACATTATAAACAGACTCTTCAATTCAATTTATTTGTATTATGTAGTATAGATAGACAGACAAATAGACAATTGTAGAGCACATTATTAACAGACTAATGTTTTGTTTCCAATCTGATTAAGGCATTAATCTTTTCACGTTATTTTCGAAGCTTTTAACTAATTATACACAAGTTGGGATTATTATGAACTTCTTGTTAATGCTTTCAGAATACTTCTCCGAGTTAATTTATAACGTTTGTGTCACAAAGGGAATATTAAAGACTCTTTTGTTGTAATAAGAATGCTCTGCTTTAGCGAAGTTGAAGTACAATAAAATTTAACAGTTAATAAAACCGTTTTGTTTTTGCCTTTTAGCGTCTTATTGTCAATCCGTCTTTTACTTTGAGATTCAACGCATTTTTAGATATTGTTATCAAGTTATTTTTTCTTATCGTCCAAATCTGTTAAGTACTGTTTGCCTGCGTCATCTCACCTGGGTAAAGGTCTCTCCACGACTCTGGCAGAGCCGAAGAATCGAAGAGTTTTTTCGAACTCTTCGATCTAGCTCTTGGACTATTCCTTACTAATTGAACTCATTATATCTCTTAAACTAAGACCCGATTAAATCTGTGACTTGGCGACTGATTCCGACTAATTGGCGACAAAATATGAGAGAAATCAGATCTTCGCTAGGTGCCCTAGTTTTTGAGATACATATAAATGTGGCCCTGCTGGGGAGACTCTCCAGATCGGCCACCTATATACCCTTATATCTTTTGAACCAGAGACCGACAAATTCTGATATTTGGCGACAAATTTCGACTAATTAGCGACTAATTTTGGAATTAGTTTAATTTTAGAATTTGCTCTGCCAGAATCAGTGACACGACTTCCAGCTCTTTCCATCCAGGGCTAATGTGGACCACCACTTGTCGTTTATTTTGTCTACCTATCTACAGACCTATTAGATTAGAATTTAGACCCCAAAAGTTATAATAATAATAATAAGACCTTTATTTTCAGGCTCCTTTGGCCCATAGATACTAGAGACCTTACATACTAACATATTATAGTAATACAATGTGTGTTAGTGTATAAACTTAAAACTATGTTAGTAAAACTCACTTCACTCGAGCACTGTCTTTGTGCGATCGTGTGGCACTTGTCCGCGGAAGCGACAGAACATTACAATAAAACAACAACAACAAAAACATTAAATCTTCATACACAGATGGGCACCTTGGGTCAGCTTTCTTTTTAAAGAAGTTTTCCCTCAAAAATAATCTAAACCTAATGGAAATTCTGGGCTTTGAATCCGACGTTCCAAGAGGTTTCAGAACTACCTTTAATTTACAAGTTATAACGGTTATTTTACGGTTTAGCGTCATTTAAAGCCGCGTACGCACGTACGAACAAAACATGGTGAACACGAACATAATGGATCGCCACGAACATTTTTGACGAACACAGGTTATGTTCGTTAGTGGTACGCACGTGCGAACAAAGTGTTCGATGTTCGTGTTCACTATGTTTTTGTTCGTACGTGCGTACGCGCCTTAACGTTCTCCGGTCATTGGAAGGAATTTGGACGTTCTTGCTTACTATTATAACACAATAGTGGTACTATTATTGATCGAAGCAATAGTGTAAACTATTCAGTCTATTAAAGTGATCAGTCACGCTGCGCCGCAATGAAAAGTTTAACGGAAAGTTCCGTTTATGTTTGAAATGTCATTGGAAAAGCATTTGGATGCTAGTTCGCATTTGGATTGACTTGATTCGATCGCGTCAGTCTCAAATTCTGATTGAATAAACGTATCTAGGGTACTTGGCTGGAGTGGGTCAGATCAATCTTTGAATGCTCCAATTTCTAAAACGGAGTGCTTCAAATATTCGGGTATTATTACCAGCACTGAATGGGATTGGTTGCTGAAAATTTTCCGTTGTTCTCTGTTTGACCATTTTATAAGTAGAGGAACCATTTTTGCAGAGGACCAGCACCACACTTTCCAATACTTTCCTAATTCATTGCTTCATATGTTCGAAAAAATCGTCTGTTCGACAACGTACCTAAATAACGCAATGAATGTTGTGAATTGTCAATATGCATGACATTGTGAATATGGATGACATTACCATTGTAAGCGTGTTACGCAATTACCCCACAGATTTTGCGGCTTTCATGTTTCGAACCAAATGATACGTGATTTTGCAACTTAAGGTGGCGTTAATTCGCTCGTCCGATCCTTCTTAACCCTAAACCTAAGATTGGTTCAACCAAGTCCCTATAATTTAATTCATTACGTCATCAGTCAACACGCTTGTTGATGTGGACTTGTAATCACCGCATACCATGTCAAGTTCACATAAAGAAAGATGCGCATTTTCTCACAGAGCTCATGAACGAAGCTAGTCATGATCCGATGACATTACTGCCGAGTCTCGGGAAGAATTCTGATTGATCACTTGATCACTTGATTCGTCGAGAATAATGCCGTCTGTCATGTCCGAAGGCCGATCTGATAAGTCTTGTTTATACTAGCTTCTGCCCGCGACTTGGTCCGCGTAAATGTTCTTGTTCCCCCAACCCACCCCGTCGCATTGCATCGCCTGCCCGCGCTTTTACTTCGTTTTTGCTTAGCGTTCTTTCTGACTTTTTTATTTTGCTCGACTCCTAAGGGTCCTAGCGTGATGTTATGAAGCCTATAGCCTTCCTCAAGCATTGCGCTATCAAATGCAAAATATGCATATTTTTTCAAATCCAACGAGTAGTTCAAAAGATTAGTGCGTCCAAACAAACAAAGTCTTTATTATTCTGTTTCTATAGGAAAGGAAGATCCTTTCTTCCATAGATTTGCCATTGTTAATTGACTGTGATAATAGTCAATAGGATCGATCAATGGAGTATTGACCCATGTATCCCCCAATCACACAAATAGGTATTATAAAGGGGAAAGTTTGTGAGTGTGTGGGGGTGTGTTTATATGTTTGTTACTTCTTCACGCTCAAACGGCTGGACCAATTTTGGTAAAATTTTGTATGGAGGTAGCCGACACCCTGGATTAACATACTACTTTTATCCCGATATTCCCAAGGGATCAACACTTATGCGGGTGAAACCGCGGGGCGCAGCTAGTACAAAATATTTGCTTAATTACACAAACCTATAGAGCTGTACTCAATAACTTACGTATTTCATCATAGCCGACACTCATTCAAACGTAGCATGCCACCTATTGACAGAAAACCCATTAAAACTTTACCCAATCTAGGAGTATAATCGATAATGCTCTAGTCGTCCCGAGAGTTCCAAAACTAAACCAAAATTGCTGCTGAATCTGTGCCACAGATAACATATCGTACATACTAATTCCATGCTTAAGTATAGCATAGTTGACAGACAGCGCGGCAGATCAAAACCACAGATTATATAATATATAAGTCTATACATTGGGTCTTCCGCCAAATGATTTGTAACAAATCGTTGTTGATGCATCGTTTCCGGAACAAATAGGGACTGTCGGAGGTTCCGCTTCATTGATCAAGTGTAGTAGCACTTATGTAGTCTATTGGTGTTTGTTTATTTTATTAGACATGCGTGTAATATTGTAGAGGATAAATCGATCCGAGAGAACTATCTAACAACATAGAAACATCAAACATAAAGGGGCACTAAAGACCCTTGATTTTTTAAAGATCGATGAAAAACAGTTGCGTACAATTTTAAATCTTAATTTCTCCCTTTCTCTTTTTAGGCTACCCCCTCTATTCTTGTTACTAAATCGGCAGCAGCATCTTAGGTCTCACGATTACCAAACAGTGTAAGAGGATTAGAGGAACACAGAAACGCTTATTGTAGCTTTAAGGCTCTCGCAGACAGACACGATGCGACTCTACTTGAACAATTTTGTTTCTATGAAAAGGAAATTGTTCAACCAGAATCACATCGCGCAGTCGCGTCATGCCTGTCTGCGGGAGTCTTTACCAAGCGTAAGTGCAGTATCTATTACTTACCAAAAACGGAGGTATGGGAGAGGTATTAATTAACATCTAACAATCTCGAAATTTTTCGTCGCTTATTTTCATTAGATCTTGAATTCCGGAAACTATCACCAACGATGAATTTATTGGTACCTACAAGATAAACTTTAAATCAACACATTGATTACGCACATATACAATAAATAGGAACCAGGAAGCAATATCATTGCATCTTCAAAGTTTATATTAAACCACAAAGGAGTTTCATTGATAAGTATGCAACTGCAGTCTGCAGTGCGGTGATCAATCGTCTCATTGATTTAACTGCTCCATAATATTCAGCAGGCCATTAAACTGTAGTGGATGAAACAGGAAGAGATAGTAGTTAAATTAACGCTGGTTAAAGCTGTAAACATGTTAGGGTGGTTAGTTTTATTATATCGGTCAATATTCTTTGAAAGAGGAAAGTTCTATGAAAAAAGCACAGAAGAGCGAAGACGCCTTTTTTCCATCTTAATTTTGAGACCAATCAGACTCTTTAACAATCAACGTTTTATCAAATCTCAAACTCAAGCATTTATTTCAAATAACCTACATAATTACAGGCACTAGGGGCCGGTGGCTAAGTAATAACAGCCGCACGGGTCGATCGATCAGGTTAAGCTACGCTCGCCGCGGTTGGTCTGTGGATGGGTGACCATCTTTACATACTAAGATCCCTCCGTGTCTCGGAAAGCACGTTGTCAGTCGTGGATCTTTGACAGTCGTTACGGGTCGTCAGAAACCCGAAAATCTGACAACCAGTCTTACCAAGTTGTTTCGTATTACCCAGTAACTGGGTTGTGGAGGTCAGATAGGCAGTCGCTCTATGTAAAATACTGGTACTCAGCTGCATCCGGTTAGACTGGAAGCCGACCCCAACATAGTTGGGAAAAGGCTAGGCAGATGATGAATTACAGGCACTTTTAAATTGTTAAGGAGTCGGTCAGTCAGAAAAATGAAGAAAGATGAAATGAAAGATGTAGTAGGTTCCTATGGATAAGAGCGGGCAAAAAACTCCACGGACACTAAAAATAGTAATTACTGTACAACCTAATCTATTCTAAATAAGCGTTCGATTACGATAGACCACAAACAAAACGAGTGTAAACATAAACAATGAAGAGCTGGAGAATAGATTATAGAGCAATTCCACACGATCCATTTTGTAAATAAATCAAACTGTGTCGATTTGCTCAATCGTTATTTTGGAGCACGTGTAGTTTACATAGAGTGCGTCAACCTGCCAGGAATTGTAAATTGGTCATCCATGTTACATACAGACTACAGTACAAACATCAAGCAAAATAGTATAGACTTTAATTTTCGTATCTCATCTAGGTCTGTCAACTGTCAAATTTTCCCAATCAACTTTGAACCTTATGCTTTAGCGATAAAGTTGAAAATCTATTAAATGAATTTGACAGATTGTAGTAACTTGATGTGCTGTACATTGAAAGTACTTATATAAATATTGTAACTACAAGTGGTATCGGCCCTGTCTTACGAGTCTTGAGTTCGAACTCAGGCAGGCACTTTTTACTTTGTATATTTAATTTTATCACCACTGCGCTCAAAACGGTGACGGAAAACATCGTGAGGAAACCGGCATGTCTTAAAACCTCGAAGACACAAACCCGCACTGGGCCCACGTGGTGGATTATGGCCCACTCCCTGTCATAGAGTGGAGGTCTCTGTCCCAACAGTGGGAACGTTATAGGCTGATTATGTCTGCTGTGATACTTGGCCTTCTGCATCCAAATTTTGCAACACAAACACAATCGGAAAGTATTTGAAAGAAATTCCTAATCCATTGCTTCACATTCCTAAAGAGAATCATTGATTCACACAATACAGAGAGTAACCCTTGAACAAAAAGAGACTATCATTTATTCGTTAACTGATTTAATTAATGAAGTAGGTAATTTGACTAATTTGTATGTTAAACTTGTCCTCTGTAGGATTAGGATTCGAGGAACCTCACGTGGGAACTCCTAATTAGGTACCGCTTTGATGGTCACTTGTTTTATTTTAAACTAGCAGCGCCCTGCGGTTTCACCCGCATAAGTGTCGATCCCGTGGGAATATTGAGATAAAAACTATCCTATAACCTTCCCCGGGATGCAATTTATCTCTCTGCCAAATTTTATCGAAATCCGTTCAGTGGTTTAGGCGTGAAAAGGTAACATACAGACAGACAGAGTTACTTTCGAATTTATAATATTATACTATAGTATGGCTTGTCTGTCTAGTTAGTGCGCTTATTTTGCTCTGATCCCAAGTTAGATAATTAAGGGTCGTATTACAGAACAATACTCAAGACTCAAGCATTACAACCAATCAAACGCCTTCCTCCCATAATCTAACTAAGTGTATTTCAAAATTTGCTCACGAATGTTGAGATAATATTTACTTCCTTTACTTCTTCTTTCATGAAGCTACTTCAAAGTCATTTGAACTTCGCTACTAACAATATCGCATCATCAAAAATGCCATTATTTCCGTACAAAAACTCAAACTAGTAACTCATAACTACATACACGAACGTGTTTACTCGTTACAGTCATTACCAAGCTAATAAAAAGTTCAACATCATGTACAGGAGCTTAGCATTGCACCTGAAAGGTTATTGAACTGTACTAACAAGCGTTATGTAAACAGAAACAAACGTGGCTAGTCTATGGTCTGTGCTGTGTGGTCGGTGTCAGGTGGTCAGCTTTGTTTGAAGTTTCTTTGACTGTTTTTAGTTAATGAATCATTTAATTAGGTAAGTAAATAAGGTATAAGTAAGTATAGTTTTAGTTAAGTTAGGATTTAATTTTCTTATTTTTAGTTTGTATAGCCAAATAAATATTTTTTTTAGTAAGTATAAAAGCTGAAATCACGAAAAAAATCTGCTGTTCCCTACATTTTGACGAGTTATACCTACGAACATAAATGTAGGGAACAGCTGTTTTTTTCGCGATTTCAGGTTTGGTCCCATAGTAAAAGTTGTTCATAATGATACAATGACCTCTTAAGAGGTTGTTAATGTTTTACCAATAACCCTGTATAAATAAAATTCAATGTCCTGACTGACTGATATTATATCAACGCACAGCCTAAACCGCTACCTGCTAGTCCTAGAGACATGAAATTTGGAGGGTGTGTTATTTGTGAAGAGTAGGTATCCACTAAGAAAGGGTTTTTCGAAAACCGCGGGGCGCTGTTAGTACTCAATAATTGTACTTTCAAAAAGTTTTGTTGGTACAATAAGGACTTTAGCAAACTTGTAATACTTAAAAGTCTTTAATATAAACGTTCATTGTCCAAAGCGGATCTTAATACAATTAGTCTCTGTCATCAAATGAATGCTTATTATTTTTAGCCTTTGCAAGAATCTTTGAACAAAACACGTGTCAAGCCATCCGTCTTGCTCGGTAGACAACTAAATAAAGCTGGAGTAAAACGAAACAATATGGCGCCAGAACAGCAGAACTTTAGACTCGTGATCTTCATAGCTATTCACAACCATCCGACAGGCTATCGTATCGAAAATGACACATTTCGATAACCGATTTGCCTTACACTCGACAGCAAACAGCTGTCGGAAGAATAGCGGTCGTCTATTTTAAATTTCAAACTGACATTCGGGTTTTGGACATGTGAACAGCGCGAGCGTTTAGAGGAAGGAGTTCTACGATAACAATGATTGATATTCGATTCGGTACGGAAGTGTTTCGAGTGGTTGTGAATATCTATGCTTGAGTGCTCGACAAACTTCTTATAATGTTGGTAATTATTCTTTCGTTTGACACTATAGTAAAGCTCTAGCATTTCTGCTATCTTTATTAATTTGATGAATATTTTGTAGACACTTAGCATCGTTTGTATAATATCACGACTTGTTTTCCCGAAAGGTTGGACAGATGTATACTATAGTATACCCACATTTCGCCTGTTATGTTTAAGTCCCATGTAATAGGGGGCGAGCCTATTGTCATCAACCGGGAACAAATCCAGACTTCGGGCTGTAACTGAGAAATTTTAGATAGTAAAACCTAATAACATTTTGCCCAAACTGGGAGTCGAACCCGGGACTTCACACTCAGCAGTAGCGCTTGCGACCACTAGACCAACGATCGTTCCCAGCATTTTGTAGACATTACGGTATCGGTATAAGTAATGATCACATTTCCTATCTGACTATTCTCAGAAGAAAGGCCGAAACAAACTCAGAGGTCACAGTCTCTTTTAAAGTTTAGACAAAATCTTGGTCAGACCGTGTGAAGACCATGTAGATTGGTGTCTGAAATGGTCTTTTGAGGAAAGAACCACACAGATTGAGCGGACCTGTCCAATCAAAACTACATAAATAAGAATAAAAGTTTTCTAATCTATACTAATATAATAAAGCTGAAGAGTTTGTGTGTGTTTGTTTTAACTCTGGAACTACTCTTTTAAATTGAAACCTTTTTCGAGACCAGCATGACCAAAGAACCAGACACCAATTTGTTTAATAAACACTCAACAATCACATTTAAAAATACGTCTTCCTAAAATTTTTATTATTCAATTTCATCAAGTCCTGAAATGAAATGCCAGGGTCCATTTTAATGTAAGGAATTTCAAAGGCTACTATTTAATTATGTTCATCTAAATAAGAGTACACTTTAATGATCTAATGCCACCCTCCATCTATCGTACTTCCCGTATCGAGTTCCTGTAACCCGAGATAGAAGTTACTGTGATGCTCAAACTCATTTCAAAGTCACTTTAAATTGTCAAGTGGTTGATTACTTTACTGTCGAGGGTCGAAACCGTAGATATATGTTTTTACATTTCTATGGTCGAAAAGTCGAAACAAAGTGTACGCACGGCTTCACATCCAGCGATACAAAACCAGTATAGCTGACTTCTGATTGTACGAAAAACCTGCACAATGCGAGGTCAGCTAAAATTGGACAATTATAGCTTGATGTATCGCCGTGCTTACAGCCCGATTCAAACTATGTATGTATATTTGGCGGCTCTAAAGTGAAGTGCGCTACTTGCTGCCAGAGTATGTCGCTGCGCAGTACCCCTCTCCTCAAACCCGATGACAGGTAAATTTGTTCCTGCGCAGCGACTCGCCTCATGTTCGGAGCCTTATCATCAACGGAAAGACAGTCAACGTGTGTCTCTTCCACGAGTTTCTCATAAATTCCAATTACTTAAATATAATTATTACCGAAAACTCTACTTTTTTTTCTACTTACCTACCATAGTCAAAAAAAAGAAGAGCTGTTATTTTAATTTTATATTAATGCATCGTTTCTAGGTTCCAAAATGAGCTATAAGACTCAAACGTCTTCTAAATCTTGAGCGATGTTTTTTCGAGTACCAAATGAGTACCTACCGTATCCACATAAAATACATGCGATACATCAAAGGTACCATCCCACAGTTCTTACACTAACCACAGCTTCCTTTAACTGTCATTGAACATCAAACACAAGTCTTTTGTCTTCAATAAGTGAAGAATTCATTACCATGTGTAATGTGCCATCATGGCCCCTGCATGCGGTGACCAATCAACCGTCCGCTGGTCATCGCACTCGAGTACAAATGCGAGTGTTTAAATTAACCCACGTGGTTAATAAATTATGTTTTTTGCATGCCATTTGGATGATAAGTCGGCAACGGTGACTTATTCGGTGAACTAATAATAGGGATGGCCTTGACCATATTCTATGAAGTCTTGACTCATGACTAGGTGTATAAGTTATCTATTACTTTGTAAGTCAGCACATAGTTATACAAATCTTCCGGTCGAGTCAATTTACGCCGCCAATGAGTATTCGAACAACGAACGTCACGATATGGTAAATCCTATTCCAAGATAGGATCGCGTAGTAAGTCGTCTGATGTAGTCAACAGGATTTTCTTTCATTTCTCTCTCTCTCTGTTACGCCGGAGTAGCGTTTAGTTTTAGGGGTAGGTCTACAAAACAAACAGAAAGGCAAAGGCTTTGTGGCAAAAGGGGCTAAGTCTTATGCTGAACAGGATATGAGTGCAAACTGACAGTTCTACAGTACTGTTAAGATATGTTATTCCGGTCTGAGCCCCTGAACCCCCCTCCACCCCCCTCGATCCCCTGCTAGTTCTTTTGTTTTAATCTGTCTTATCCACTATAAACTTTCTCATTCCGGTCTGATGCCCTATTTCTTTTGTCAACCTTTGAACTGTAAGGTTTGATTTACTTCCTGTTATTGTGATAACTTGATAAGAGATCTTTGCAGGACGTGTGCTCGTGAAACACGTCAGCGAGAAAGACATAATCTAACATGGCTACATTTTTGTTTGCTCTAGATATCAACTTTGCGGCCTGAAATTGCCAAGATGCGTGGTGATCAATGTTCATTGCTTGTACCTTCTTTTTAGGGCTCCGTACCAAAATGGTAAAAAGGAACCCTTATGGTGCGACTCAGTCTGTCTGTCTGTCACAGCACTCACAGCTGAATATCTCAAGAACTACTAATGTTAACAACTTGAAATTTAGAATAGTTTTAGATGACGTAAAAATTTGAAGTGGGGCTACTAGGGCATATGAAAGAGCGCAGTTTGCACATTCTCTAACAATTTTTTTTAGGCACTTTAGTTTTAGACTTTTGATGAAAAATTAAAAAAAAAAAATAGCGTTCCCCCTTATCTCCGAAGTTTGCATAGAGAAAAATCTGAAATTGTTCTATGTCATGGAAGTTTATGTGAAGATTACAGAAAAAATAAAACTATGTCTCTAAATAGCACACTTTTTCAGAAATCATCAACAAAAGTTACATTCATTCCATTATCGGTCAAGAGGTGGCGCTGACCTAAAACTGCAATATTCTACACCGCAGCATGCAGTGTTAAAATTCTCTGACGAATATAGGCCTCGCCGCTGAAAATTTAAAAACATATGATGGTACGGAACCCTCTGTGCACGAGTCCTAATCGCTTTTGTTTGTAGAGAAGAGGCCTATTATTATAGTTCTGTGGGTCTATTACTGGCCGGTATTATTATTTTACTTGTAGCTAAGTAATATACGCAGCTGTACGTGTCTAGACTGCACCACTCCACGAAGGTTGAGGAGATTGTGGAGTACATGCGTGTTAAGACCAACTGGACTTTGAGGGTCGAGAAGTTGGAGTCGCGTCACAACACGAACTTCAAGTCGTTCGTGGTGCGTGTTCCGACACATCATCTCGAGAAGTTCCTCAAGGAAGAGTTCTGGCCGAAGGGTGTCGTGTACCGCCGGTTTCGTGGCAGGCTACATGACACCAGTCCGCGAAACACGACGCCGACACTTCGTGTACGTTAGTTTTTAGTGTTAATATAATGTTGTATGTATTTATAGTATTTTTAAGTTATATTAATATTGTATTGTATGTGTTTATATGGGCCTTGATGCCTGAAATAAATGGATAAATAAATAAATAATAAATATCAGCCGCACGGGCCGATCGATCAGGTTAAGCTACGCTTCCCACGGTTGGTCCGTGGATGGGTGACCATCTTTACATACCAAGACCCCTCCGTGCCTCGGAAAGCACGTTAAGCCGTTGGTCCCGGCTGTCATTCGTAGATCTTTGACAGTCGTTACGGGTCGTTAGAAGCCCGAAAATCTGACAACCTGTCCTACCAAGGTGTATCGTATTTACCCAGTAACTGGGTTGTGGAGGTCAGATAAGCAGTCGCTCCATGTAAAACACTGGTATTCAGCTGCATCCGGTTAGACTGGAAGCCGACCCCAACATAGTTGAGAAAAGGCTAGGCGGATGGTATTGCTCTATAACCGAAAAGCTAGATTAAACTAATCTATCATATTATATCAATTTAAATATTATGCTGAAGTGACAAGGGACAGGGGCGAGTCATCGCCCCTATAGCGGGTGTAACAAACGTGTCGGGGTTTAAATTACAGATAGTGTATGTTCACATTACACATATTGGTAATGCTTTTTACTTTACTAGGCAAACAAAGCTTCACCTGTTTATATTTCGTGTTTGCCAGCTTGTATTACCCATCTATAGATGTGGACATACATAAGTAAAAGTTTTTGAATCCTAACTAATATTATAAATGCAAAAGTGAGTTTGTTTGTCAGTTACCCATTCACGCTAAAATGGCTGAACGGATTTGGATAGTATTTGGCACATGGGTAGACCATGACCTGGTTTAGGACAGGATACTTTTTATCCAGGTAAGTAGTATGTTTTCGTAGGATAATGTCCAACTTCCACGCTCCTCCAGTTAATAAATATGTACCTACAGTCAACAAAAGAGATTAGTATGCAGGATCGTCGGATATAGTTGAAGTTTAGTAAGAATCCGATGGATGTTTTCGAATATTTAATTTTATGAATAGAAAACAAACAGCTCATTTATCACATTTAATTTCAGTCGACAACATCCATCGGTTTCTTACTAAACTTCAACTATATCCGACGATCATGCATACTTATCTCTTTTGTTGACCGTACATTTAGATACACACATACAAGGCTAAGTAAATAGTGTTCCTGCTATTAGCTAGCACAGACTAGCTCATTCATTCGACACGGATGACTTCTCTCTCGAGTTCTCGACCTGCATAATTTGCCAGGAGTTACTAATTTCGGCTTTTGTCAAGAGTCTGCCTGTATTAACACTAAGCGTTCTAGGTTTTCTCTCAAGGAGGGAGGGGGGATGTCAATGTGTCTCTTTCTGGTTATAAAACCGTGTCTAATTTAAAGTTTCAGACTCAGTTTGGTCGAATCCCAGGGGGGCAACTCCACCCGTTGCTAGCCCCCCCCCCCTCCCTACTTCCGCGCCAGAGTAAAACCAATATTTGAATATATGGTCCAGTTTCAATCAAGAAGGGTCTCAGATTCTTATGTAGTTTTTCGAATTGACGTGAGCAGTTGAGCACTGAGCACTGAACTGAAGGCAATTCCCCGTAATTAAAAACATTGAAAATGTAATCGCAACCTCAGCAACAATCAATGTCAAAAACTTGTCAAAAATTTAGGGAAAAAAATATTGTAGAGATATTTTTGACAGATTGAAATGAGATCGGACTGAACGTTCTTAAAATTACGAGAATTGCTCCTGTTTTTTTTTGTATTTAAAAAAACCTTTCCTTTTTTTTTTCATTTTCCACACATACCAACCAAAACACTGGCCAGTTACAAACTGTACAATAACATTTTCTACAGCTTTCGAGCCGTTAAAAAATAACGCATTCCATACACGCCCAGACTTTGTGTGACGGACAGCGGACGGCTATAAAACCGGACCGTTTTATTGTCGCGTGTGCTCACTGTTGTCTATCAACTATCTATGCCAGTCTGTCCCTTTTTGTAGTTTTTAATTCATTACTTTATGCCATCGTAAATTATCACCTTCCATTTAGGTATTAATTAGTGTCTTTCGGGCTTGTTACTCATAAAAGGACGACAGATTCTGACATAGCGATAACTGACAGGGATACAGGGGTGGAGCACTTCTTTTACATTAATAAAAAAAACATAATGAAAGTTTCCGGGGTGTTATTGAAGGAGCGAGTAGCGTGTAAAAGTAGGTATCCTCTTTGTCTAATATTGGACTTTGATAGAAATTCTCCCAATGTTATCGTTATTCCAAACATGTTTTCCGAGCGAAGTACAAATTACCATTCCAAATTGTCCCAAGACCAAAGCCAAACCAACTGACGCAAAGAAAAGGAACCAATTTTGTCGGACTAACGGCCAATCTGTATGCTCATTCAATACGTTACTGTAGCCTACGACAAAAGTCGTTTATATGCGTCCAAACTCCGCGTAAATCCAGATCGTCCGATAAAAATCGCAGCATTCACAGCCGACCTTAGTGCAATAAAAAAAGGTCCATTCAACGTTCGCTCATTCGGGAATTGAGCATTGAGCCCCAAAATGCTGAACACAGACTCAAACATAGACGAATTTATTCATTACGCTCGTTTCATGGCTTCAATAAATTACCAGGTCGTCTGGCACGACCCTAATTGGCCTGAATATTCAATTAATGGATAAATTAAGTATTGGATGGCTATGCCGTTAGGGATTCGCTAAGTATTATAATTATTCTTTTCAGCTTTCAGGTAATAATCTTAGTCCAGAAATAGGATACTTTATTTTTCTACACAATGTTGATGTCGCAGAATTTTTTTTTCGCTCGACAATTCCTAGTAGGTATATAGAGAATAGCAAAGGACACTTTTGACCTAATTTTTTTACGAAAGTCCAAACTCTTGATGGATTTTGCTACTTCATCTTCGGATTAAAGTCATATTATATTTACTTTGACTTTCATTTAAGCGTGAGGAATTTTACCTCAACTTTTTACTTACAGTAATTCTTGGTACTTCGAATAATAGAATTTCTAACCTCGAGCTACAATATGAGTTCTATTATAAGAGACTTGATATTTTAGGGTCCTTTCTCCTTCATCAAAACCATCTTCTAGTCACCCAAAGTCTCCATTGCTGACAAAAAGTAATTTCAGTTTTCAGAACTTTTCATTTCTTTAATACCCATCTGCTGTATCTTATTTTTTAATTACTACAACAACCGGTGACACTGGGCCATCACGCTTTACTTTGTGTAAATTATTTAATTACCACTACTCTCAAAACGGTGAAGGAAAATATCGTGAGGAAACCGGCATGTCTTAGAACCAAAAATTTGAAGACAAGTGACATGTAGGTACCAACCCGCACTGGGCTCGCGTGGTGGATTACAGCCCACTCCCTCTCACCGAGAGAAGGCCTGTCTCAGCAGTGGGAACATTATAGGCTGATTATGTTACTACAACAACTATCATTGATCCACATTCCCATCACCACCTCAAGAACATACATCACATAATTATGACAATTAACATACAATGTGGTCCGATCTAGCTCCCATTTCAGTTTCTGATTACTTTTTCAAGGGTCACGGGTACGTGGGATCAATTCTATGGGAAACAGAGGTACGTGGAACGGATCATAGTAATTATTTATGGTTAAACGGAAACTTCTATGTAATTAACTGTCTGGATGATAATTAGTTTTATTTTCTGTGGCAGGGCTTTTATGGCGTTGATATACAAGGTGAATTTTTCCACGCGCAATTTACGCGCGTTATGTGGATGGCCAAATTCGAAACTATAAAAACTTTGAAAAATACTCAGAGGATGCGTGGATGTCGCAGCCTTTGAGCATATACCCCCCACATTTTATTTTTGCAACTTTCTCTGCGTCATGTTTACCGGCAAGGTCGATAAAAGATGCCCATCCATAGATAACAATTACCCATCTCTCCACTAGTCCAATGCTTACTCTAGGATGCATATCCGGTAGGCTCTTAAATCCTTACCTATCCTACGGGCACGTCTTCCCTACCATTACCGCGTCCCCCGGTCTATTCCTTGATACGCAATGGTCGCTGTAGCACCATGAACATGAGGCTACAGGAGCTAGTGCGAATCTTGGGGTTCATTCATTCATTTCCCTGCGTCATGCATGGACGTAATATAATAGAACTTCTATTATATTACGTCAATGGCGTCATGTTTACCGCATAGTCTTTGCCGCAAACAAACATATTTTCTTTGTTTTTTTCTTTTCTTCCAAAGGAGTCTCGGGGCTGAATTTTCGTAAAACTAAAACTGGATACATAATTAGATTGAATTTGATAACAATCTAATGCCGGAAGCATTTTTATCAGTTTGAAGGGGCAACACCGCATGAACTCATTGCGTGATATATGTAAGTAGAAGAAGGACTACATTTAGGTAGGATTATGTGCCCAAGGGAACGCTCGTATGCCAAGATAATTTACCAACGTTGTAAAGGAAGTCCTTAGGGGTTCTATAATAACTTAATAAGTCCTTAGAGCCACTGTGCAGTAAAGGATTACAGAATATATCTTGTAATGAAATAAAATTAAGTACCTACCTAAGATAAGTCTGGCTGGAGGCACAAAAGGTGATACAACACGTATCTGAATGTTACATTTAGCAAGCACGTAGACTCAGATAGCTAAAAAAGAAAAAATATAAAATAGGTATTAGGAGTAGAGTTATAGGAGGATGAGTCTGAGTGGGGTGATTGACATTGCACCAGCCCAATAAACTCAGATGTGAAAAGTCTAGGTAGATCATAATCCAACAGTTCGATATTTATACCATATAATGCCCATTTGTTCCCAATAGATTAACTAGCATGTTAGACATGGACAGTCAGATGGGTAACAGCCAGAAATAATAAAGGTTCCACTACCCACCAGCCCAATTGTCTGAAGAAGACGGCGAAAACTCTAGGTGCATTATAATTCAACAGTCAGATATTTACGGGATATAGTAAGTATATCTATGCTATGTCCATCTATTCCCAAAGAGATTCTCTAGAATGATTTATGGATAATAGACAGACATTACTAATGCATATCGTCCATCGAAATTCAAAGAACAAAACTACGATCCTCACGCCTTCATTTTAACAAATTGCTTATATTCAATTCAGCAATTGAAATATACGCGCGCAGAACTTCATGCATTAGGCTCTCACCTTTTATTTTTAATTTCGGTAAGTGCTCGACCGTTATATGAACCATTAGATTAAATGTCTGGTTGCTAAGGTAGGAGCATTAGTTCTATTGGCAAGAAATCCGGGAAATGGGATGTCCAATTGCTAAATTGCAATTGAACGGTGCAGCAATGAATTCGGTTGAATGGCCGAAGATCACAAAATAGAGGCGAAATTCTTCCTTGGTTCAATTTGATTGTAGTACGGTTCGGCTTTTGTTTTGCCGCGAACGTGCGTATCACAGACGTTCGTGCAGGAAGCGATCATTTTTTTTTTGAGTAATTGTTCGACGCGCTTCAACGTCCGAATTGGAAACATCGACGTCGAACGTATCCATGTTGAGATTCGCGATATAAACCCACATGCACCTCAGCACTTACAGCAAAACTGACGCTGATCTGATATGTCGCACTGTCTTCAGGTATGCGCGTTTTCCGTGCGTTTAGTGGTTCCGACAAGTAAAGCTTGCGACAACCTAGCCTGTCGTTGCGATTCTGCAACTCAACGACAAGTGTTCAACAAAATGTATGAGAATTGTCAACCGCAGCCAGTCGTTGCGACTAGTCGTCCAACTGTTGCAGTCGCATGTCGCAAAGTGTGCAAGGCAGCTTCAAGTGCATCAAATCGTTTTTCTCGTTGCATTGCAATCATTTCTACTTAGTGTTAGAGAGCTCTGACTCTCACAAAAACAACGACATAGATTTATGGCAAGTTTAGCATAATCAGACTATAATTTTCCCGCTGCTGGGACACAGGCCTTTTCTCTGGAGAGGGAGTGGGCCGTAATCTACCACGCGGGCCCAGTGCGGGTTGATGGATGTCACATGTCTTCGAATTTTTGGTTCTAAGACTTTACGGTTTCCTCACGATGTTTTCCTTCACCGTTTTGAGAGCAGTGGTAGAATAACAATTAATATACACCTTATCTATCGAAGGAAAATCGATATCATAATTATGTATAACAATACCATGGAGACTTAGGCCTGAATTTTCAATAGTCAGATATTTTTTATCCGAGGAATAAATATTGCGGTTGGACAGCTTTTGTATAGAAATTATATCAAACTGTCACATTTATTCTTCAGATAATATAAGATAACAGACTATTGATAAATAAGCCCTTAGTTAAGTAAATTGGTGCGAAACAAAACACCATCACGAATTCACGATACCATCCAAAGAATTCAGGGATCGTCATCATGAAATGAGTTTTATATACATCCATACTTCCGATGACACTTAGGTACAAATATGAAATTGGACATAAAAATATATACATAACATACATAATCAGCCTAAAATGTTCCCACTGCTGGGACACAGGCCTCCTCTCGGTGAGAGGGTGAACATAAAAATAAGAACAGTTTAAAAGCTCAGAAATAAAAGACCACCCGATGTACAGCGGTGCTATTCTGTAAAAATCTCACCGTGAAAACTTAGGTGAAGTGAGCTGTCAATAGTGTCAATTCCTAGCAAAAACAAACTCACTTCACTTAAGTTTTCACGGTTAGATTTTTACAGAATCGACCGGCAGATAGCACAAAAACTAGAAGCAACGAATTATTCGAAGACCGGAAGCCTTTTTATTTTAGTCTCTAATTTTATTTCTGTCAGTAGGTTTGTACATCGACCTACCCGAAACTGTCAAACTTTCCCAATCAACTTTGAGCCCTAAGCTTTAGCGATAATGTTAAAAATCTATTAAAGAAATTTGACAGATTGTAGTAGCTTGATGTGCTGGCGTCTGTGCAAACACTTTCCAACACGTCAATCATATTTTTTTTAAACTAGATGAGGTCGGCATTTCCTATCTGACTACTCTGAGAAGAAAGGCCGAATCAAACTCGGAAGTCACAGTCTCTTCTAAAGTCCAGTCCATAATCCTGGCCAATCATGTAGATTGGTGTCTGAAATGGTCGTTTGAGTAAAGACCCACTCAGATTGAGTGGACCTGTTCAGTCAGTGCCCGCATTTGTCAGTAACCGTGAAGCTCAACTCAGCGATTCGACGAATAGATCCAAAGAAAGTACATTTGGGTAGGCCAAAACGTAGTCTAAACAATTATAAGAACCAGAAACATCAGAGCAGAATTCGCTAATTCGATTAACACAATCATAGCAATGCTCGTGACCTAATCACCCACAATATGAGCTTCATTGGACTAATTTAGTGAGTTCGCTTGGTATGTGCCTCTCAACTGACGGTCAGTACAGATTTTATTATGTACAGACGCCAGCAAATCAAGCTCCCCGAAACTGTAAAATTTTCCCAATCAACTTTGAACCTTATGCTTTAGCGATAAAGTTGAAAATCTATTATAGAAATTTGACAGATTGGAGTAGCTTGATGTGCTGGCGTCTGTACTGTAATAGTCATTTATTGTTATGTCAATACTTTTGACTTATTGGAAGCCCTGAAATAGTATGATAGTCAAAAAAAAAATTATAAGTAAAGACCATAATCATTGTTGATCACAGTATTTTGACCCCGTAAAAGTGGATTGGTGACAAAAGATTTACCATTCTGTGGTTTTACGTCTCGTATGTACTGCAGATCAGGAACATAAAGATGAACGACTTGAATGGAGTTGGATATACATGTAGTGTCAAAAGGCTGATGGAATTGAAACGTACCTAAGGTGGGACAGCCTCAGGCTAGATGAGATAAGATAAGATTTACTCTGCAGGGTTCCTGGTAGCGGCTGGGTTAGAATTGCCGAGGATTAAGTTCAATGGCGTGTAATTGGAGAGGCCTAGGAATGAACAGCAGAGCTATAGGTTGATGATTGATGATGGTGATGGAATCGCACACATGCACTCGGTTACATTCGGAAAAACGAGTAGAATAAAATGCGGCTCCCGTTTCATCCTGTTATATAACATGTAATAATTCTGCTGATTTTAATGCAACAACCAACACACACTGCGTCATAACTTAAGTATGTAATCATATTGTCTTCTTGATAACGTCGTAGCACAAACAGTTCATTGTGTGATCTTGGACAATAACCCATTGTTGAGTTGGACTGAATCCCAAGAAATTTTGATAAAATGCTGTTTGTTTTGTAACACTCTTGCTGTAGTAGAAGGAAACCCCTTTACTGGCAAGGACGCAACAGGGACAAAGAGGAATTCTTGCAGAAAGTTCCAGAAGAAAAATATTCACCACTATTTGTGCAGTGTGATATAAATATCAGTCAGATAGGCAGTCGCTCCATGTAAAATACTGGTATTCAGCTGCATCTGGTTAGTCTGGAAGCTGACCCCAACATAGTTGGGAAAAGGCTAGGCAGATGATGATGATGATGATATAAATATCATCATCATCGTCTTCATCCTCCTGTCCTTGTCCCATGTTACTTGTTACCTTCCATTCCCCTCAGGGACATATAAATGTGTTTAACCATAATACTATGTAGGTACACGTATGGATTTATGGACGTATGGTGCTTAGACATGATTTTTCACTATTGTACACAGAAACCATCAAGTCAAATAATTCAGTATCGATTATATTATAGGTGTTATATGCAAGCATATATAGATCTAATTATATTCTGTTTCTCTCGTTTTAATTGTTCTCGTTGCAATAATTACCCAAACAAAAGCACATAATGATTAGGTAACAGTACTTTAGTAAGTAATACCAAAAGCTGAAGTTTAAAATGCAAGGAAAAAGTTTCTGTAACGACTGCGATTGACTTCGCTTCCTAAGCGTTGACTCGCGACAGGTTCATTAAAATTTAAATCCATGGTGAATATTTACTTTTATACGAGAAATTAAAGCTGTCAGGTCGTTTGAGACCTTCGCGTTCTAATCTAATCTAAGACGCCTCTGAGCTAAGTTAATTTGATGCTGGTTATGAAGAAGGTCTACTAGTTCATAATAATTACTGTCGGCAATGGGTTTTGGACTCTATATAGACGTAACATAATACAATTTCGTGCTCCCCGATGGGTTAGACAGAGGTGCACATATTACACCCACATTTCACCAGTTATTTTTAAGTCCCATGTAACATGATCGAGTTAGAACCACCAATCTGTCCTCCATAACTCAAGTAGCGGATGTTGGAGAAAAAACAGCCAGGCTGAAGTGGGAGTGGGTCGGACATGTCTCGTGAATGCACCCGGAGAGATGAGAAAGATCGTCACTCACTGGACGCCTGAGGCAGGATATCGCCCTCGAAGTAACCCAAGGCGAAGGTGGTGTGACGATCTAATACCATTTGCAGGACCAACATGGCCAGAGATCGCACAAGACAGGGGGTTTAGAATAAAAAGGGGAGGCATTTGTCCAGCACTGGGACACAATATATTCTAACAAAAAAAAATGTAACAAAGGGCGAGCCTATTGCCATCAACCGGGCACACTCCGGGCTGCTGCTGAAAAATTCCAGATGGAAAAACCTATTAACACTTTGCCCGACCCGGGAATCCCACCCAGGATCACAGCAGCAGATGCAGCAGCGGATGCTCAACTGCAGCAGCGCTTGCGACCACTACCAACGAGGCTGTCTTGATAGATTATTTTTAAAATGTTCTTGACTATCAAACCGTTTGCCTACTAATACTAATCAAATAAAGCCAAATAAAAATATGTAAATGTACTGTTAATTATCTTTACTTACTTTAATCTATGTTATTTATAACTATCCGAAAACATGAACAAACAAAACAGTTTGGCCTTTGCCATTTCATTCTTCTTGACCTTTTATCTAATTCTTAGAAACAAATTAGACAAACTTGCGCCATTATCAGGAATTCTGACTCAATACGAATTATTATCGCCTCGCTATCGACTTGCCGATGTTTGTGGGAACTTGTAACATTAAATAAATATCTATTTTGTTTGTACTTCAAACGGTATCATGCCTCGAGATAAGGGCATTACTTCACTGCTTTATTTCGCATATTTTTACTTCTTCTTCGTCGTGTTGATGGCCCGAAAGTGTAATATTTTATGCTGGCCCAAAACTTCGCCACTTCTAAGGCACCGTCGCGTCGTCTGTGGCAGCGCAGAGGTCTCTATGGCTGCATTTTTTGGGGTACAGAGGGCAGAACAGGAGGTGGAGCATAGTTTGCAAGTTACTGAAGTATTAAATTATTGACTCGGAAGAAATCAAGGTGAGTTAAAAGTATCAGGCCAAAAATGCAGCCATAGAGACCTCTACGGCTGCATGTTTTGGGCCACAGAGGGCAGCACCGGAGGTGGAACATAGTTTGCGCTACAGCTCTACATCCACGCCCTATTGCCGTTCCGTTGAGATAGCCCCATATTTTAACTACAATATTTAAATATTTTTTGTTGTCTCTACGGGAGTCCTGGAAAACAATGGAAACTCATCTTCCTCACTGAATGGTTATTTTTTCCTCTTAAATGGAAAAATGCGTTAAAATTAGTAGAAGAGTCTGCTTTGTGTACCAATGCTGCGTAAGTCAAAAAGCGGTAACATAACAAATTTATGTTTCGAGGAAAGAGGGAATACGTGAAAATTGAATCTCCCATTGAAATTTAATAAGTTATAATAAGTCATAAGTTAATTTAACACTACCATTTGAGTTCTATTGTACTAACACTATGGATTTTTAAAAAGTCTGAAATAAAAAGTTTTTATTTTATTATTTTATTTATAGCTAACAACTTAAGAAAAAACATTTTTTTTTTAAGGTACCGCTTTTTGGCTTACAAAGGTAGAATACCTGTACCTAGTTCACCAGATCAAATCAGCGGTTTTAAACATTATTCGTAGGTAATATATTTTGTGAATACCTAATTTGTATTTTAGTTTAATTAAATGGGTCACAAAACAATAATATTGTAAACTAGCACAATCGGTTTCCATGCAAAAACATAATTGAGCTGTAGGTATTACGTTCAGTTTTGTAACTAGCTATCCGATCGTTGAGAATAAAAAGTAAAACTCGTTTACACGACGTAAAACTAATTTCTGGAAGCAGAAAAAGTTACACGGTCTCGTTAATCGATATAATTAACAGTTTGGTTTAATTGAAAACAATCTTAGCTTGTACCTAACCGTCATGCTTTTACTGCACGGCAAATTGTTGGTTTTAATCTGACAGTTTGATTTTTTTTATGGTTGCCCATGATTGCTGCACCTAGATTAGTGATGGGCTACTTACTAATTAACTATTGTATCAACATATTCAATAATATTCGTAAATAGTTAGAAAGTTCCTATCTAAAATGTCGCTGCAAACTTGGAGTAATACTGCGATTTTTTTACTTGCAATAATTCAATTATATTTATTGCAAGCCGCATTACGTTTGACACGAGATATCAAAAACTTTCTCTTTATGAAACCACAATTTTATTTTATCAAGCTAAAATCTGCTACCATAAACTACGCAGCCATAATTACTATCGTACACACTGCACTATAAAAGTCAATCATTAATTAAAAATAAAATAAACAATAAATTAATATAAACGAGTTAGTCGATTTTATAATAATAACAACTCACGCACCCCGCATCTCTAGCCGATATGCACGGCCGAGCGTTTCAAGTCAATATCGTTTCAGTAATTGGACATTATTTTTAATTTGGAACGCAGCCGGGCATCGAACTCCTAACCGAAGCTTGCTATGCACGTAGCTATCAACACCTTAACCAATGGCGTTTTATGGTATTCGACTTTCTGCAATGACATGATCGATCTCTTCTTTCCATTGTGAATCGATTAGGATAGGAGAACGTTAAAAAAAGTTTAGTTTGTTTTTTAGAATTCTCCACGCGTTCTTTGTTCAGCCAGGCATTTTATTTGAAAAAAAAAAAAAAGACTCGTGACAGTGTGGAACTTACAATGTTTTGTTTCTGCTTTTATTAAGTTCGGACTGAAACCGATTGAATTATTCTATAAAATAATTTATTTATTTAGTTGTGTTTATTACGTTTTTAAATATTTCTTAAAATACAAAAATTAATTAAGTATAAAAAACATTTAAAAATAGAAAAAAAATTGTGATCCGCAGGTGTCGGGAGCAGGGTTCAAGCTACCGGTAGATAGGGCTCCAGAGATTGGAACCTCCTCACAATGCGAGCCGTATCGAAGAGTTCCTGCCTTCTGAATCAGGCCCTTGATCCAACCGCCTAACGAGAGCCTCGATAGATGTTGATCGAGGCTTTCGGCCATCAGGCCATTGCCCGATACGACAATCGCCACAATGACAGTCGAGCTCACACATTCCACATGTCAACAACCTCGTGTGCTAAGTCAAGATATTTGATTTATTTTTCTTTCTCAGAATGTATTAAATTATTATTACGTACGTTAAGTACGGAATGTAAAACGTGAAAACATGAAACAAATTACTTGACAGTCAAGTTCTTTTTGTTCAGGTTTAATTTAAGAGTGGTTTAAGTAAAAAACAGATAAGTTGTGATTTGTGGTTGGGATTTCTTTAGATATTGCTCAACCACAGATAACTTAGTTTCGTCTAGCCGATTTCTACAAAGATATGGTTACGGTCAATAATGCAACCGTTAAGAAGCATGGTAAATCTATACTAATATTATAAAGCTGCAGAGTTTGTTTGTTTGAACGCGCTAATCTCTGGAACTACTGGTCCGATTTGAATGATTCTTTTAGTGTTGGGTAGTCCATTTATCGAGGAAGGCTATAGGCTATATTTTTTTTTCAAAATTAGGGATCCGTAATAAAATTGCTATTTTGTAACACAAGGTGTAAAATCGAAAACCTATTTTTGCGTGCGCTGCAAAAACTATTGACAATAGAACAAAATGATGTACTACGGGTTTGTAGAGCCCATTAAGACCTACAAAAAAGTCCGCGACAACATATATCTAGCTATCATGGTTTAATCACAATAACCGATTTTGTGTTCAAAATAATTATTAAATCGTCTGAAGAAAAAAAAACTACGTTAAATATGTATCGTAATATTAATCTTTATCGAAATTAAGCATTATGTTATCAAGAGTATTTATGAAGAAGTAAAATACTTACACGTTTTTTATCAACATAAAATCTATACTAATATTAAAGCTGAAGAGTTTGTTTGTTAGAACGCGATAATCTGTGGAACGACCGGTCAGATTTGAAAAAATCTTTTTGCATTTGATAGCCCAATTCTTGAAGAAGGCTATAGGCTATTTAATATCATGCTATGACCCTTAGGAGCCGAGCAAAAAGAAAAAAGAATGAACGCTAAGCGAATACGAAGTGTTGCGACGGGGTGGGGGTACAAGAAATTTCACGCGGACGAAGTCGCGGGCAGAAGCTAGTATTTAATAAAAGTAAAGATAAATTATTACATAAGAACTTTACAATAATAAGAAGAAAATAATGTAAAAGTAGCTAGCAAGCACTTGTTCATTTAGGTACACCTACGTGTTAGTAGGTACCTCACTTACATAAGTGGGTACCTACCTAAGTAAATACATAAGTACTTAATTACTTTTTTTTTAATTATTATTTCTTTATTTTTTTTCCATTTGGCTAATGTTCTACCGCTTTTTTTTTAATTCTTTTTCTTCTATAATTACATAAGTTTTCTAAGTAGACTGTTGAAATTGATAAAAGAAAATAACATTACACTCTACTATTAGATTAGTATTAGGTCCTATTATTACCCATTTACTTATTTCACAAAAGAGTTTAATGGTACAATAAAACTACAAGAATAGAAACATTAAAATCCCAGTTTAACAAAAAGCTGATAATAGGTAAGCTGTTTGAAGACGTTTCCCATGGAACGTTCACACGAGCGGTCACACCCCGTGAGCAATGGAGCTATAACTGCCGACTGCTCAAATTGCCCACGGGGTTGGCCGGCCTTTGACCCCGCGTAGTATTGTAGCTCTTGTAGTAAGAGCCACAGTAAATGACATTACACCTGGGGGCCTAAAAAGGCCACTTTGGAGAATCATAAAAGGATAACATTATGAATTAAACATTATGGCGAAGACAGTCCGTGTTTTTCTTTTTTTCGCTGCACTACGTAGTCACCTACAATCAAAGAGATTGGGATTGGATTTGGATTGATTGGTATTTTAGCACAGACAAAAAAAAATAACTGAAAAATGCTTTACCAATGAGATTTGACGGTTAAGTGGTTAACTGTCCATTATGTTATCCTTTTATGATTCTGCCAAAGTGGCCCCCTGATTCAATTCTATTCATGACTTCTGTCTGTCCTTGGATGACGTCAAATGTTACGAATGCTACGGGAAGTTATTCAGTTTTTTGCCAGTCTTTTAAAATTCAATTATTTTGATCCGACTTATTGCTTCATTCGACTTGTATTTATTTAGTCACCCTAATTGCGTACTTAATGACTAATTGACTATCAATAACAATCTCCATCATTTTGAAGGATATTGCCAATCCATTGCTTCATAATTATTTTCGAATTGGTCTGCTCAACAACGCAACGTAAGTAACGCAATTAATGTTGTTGAAACTGTCAAAATAAAAGCCATTGCTTCTGTTAGTGTGAAATGAAAAGAAAAGTTTATTTCTTTATTTAGATTTTTTAAGACACTTACATGTCAATAACGTGTTACGAAATTATTAAAATAATTCATGAAATAAAGGGGTCTGTTTACTTTTTTTTCAGATTAATGAAATTTTAATAGCTATTACAGAATCGATCTACAAATACTTGCACAATAACACAAAAAAAAGTTATTCATGTCATGAGTTTACACAAAAATAAAAAGAAAAAGCAATATGGCGCCGAGCAATTTGACAGCTGTTCTTAATTTTAGCTTGCAATAATACTGTATCGGCATCAAAACATCTGCTCCCGCGAAATATCAACATTTGCGTCTTTACTCGGCACTTCGGCAGGTGTTCACAGCACGTGTCGACCAATTTATTTTTCATCACCATTTTATTAAGTGACATCTATGACGAAACATTTAACAACACATTTTTAATAGGTCAACTTTATCATCATCTGCACTAAAGGCTCCTACAAACAAGCGCGATTTTATCGATTGTCGCGCCTGTTTGAAGGAGCCTTAATGCAGGCGGTGCAGCTGAATACCAGTATTTCACATGGAGCGACTGTCTGCAAAACCCAATTACTGGCTGACACGATATCCCTTGACGAAGTCTCGCCAAGGTATCGTGTCACCCAGTAAATCGTCAGAAGCCTGAAAGTCTGACAGCCGACTGCTTTTCTGACTGGAGTCCCGTAAAGACTTAAAAGAACCACGAATGACGGCCGTGCCCAATTACTAAAGACGGTCACCCATCTACGGACCGACCGAGGCAAGCATAGCTTAACCTGATCAATCGACTTGTGCGGCTGTTATTACTTAGCCATATGGGTACATAACATAATATAATTACGTAATTTATACAGAAACATTGACAGAATGCCTTTATTATCGTTCACGAGTAGGGTTCCCAGATCAAAATATCAAAAATCCGGAGAAAATTCCTGACATTCCATGAAATTTCCGGACAATCTTGTTAATTTTTTATTAAAATCGTTACGCATCGTGCAAGTAAATAAACTAACCAATTCGATTGCCAAATCGTTCGAATTTTGACACGCGCGCGGTGAAATGGTAAGGGGTGAGGGGGAAGCGCCTCTCTGTCGCCTGCGTTCGCCCGCGCACATGATACACCCGCGCACCGTGTGCTTTTGCTTTGAGTTTGTTTGTTTTGATTTAGTCTAGCGTTTGTCTTCACTTATTTGTAGAAATTCCGGACGGTTTAAGATTCCCCCCGCATTCCGGACAAAGACCTATATTTCCGGACTTGTCCGGAAAATTCCGGACGTATGGCAACCCTATTCACGAGAGACCTATAAGTAAAAGAGATACACTTTACGCCTCCGTTAGGCACGTAATATCTAATAATATCTCTGTGATCAGATCACCAATCAATTATTAATTTTTATCAAAGTGCATTCATAGTAAGTACAGATCACACGAATCGATAGAATTTTATACTTCTTTTATATTTTATTAATTTGAACAAAGTAAATAAAAAATAAAAGAATTATAAAATTCTATCGATTCGTGTTTTAAAAAATCTCAACCATGTACCACAGATATATGCAAGCAAGACACTATTTTACTGTCTTGATCTATGACTATCTTCTTCTTTTAGTGTCGATGGTACTCTTCTTCGTTGTCTTTTTTTTTGCCTATAGTTTGAGGCCAGTCAGTGGCGGTCAGTGGCCACGTTGATTGCGGCAGCTGTCCGCATCTGTGAGTGGCATTCTTCAGGTCATCCGAGGTGCAGGTGAACGGGCACATAGGACTCTCCAGCATGGGGCTTGGTCTGAACAGAAGCACCGCACTCGCGCTGGGTGTTGGATGGATCTATGATTTTATGACTATGACTAAAATTACATCAAACCTAGGCAAAGGATAACGTTCAAGATTTAAACACATTGTGCACAATTTTTTGAATTTTCTTGAATAATATGTAAGGTAAATTTATATGTAAATATACAACGATTAAATAACAAAAAAAATTGTCTTAACGAGCACTTTAAAAAACTACGAACGTTTTACTCGAATACAATAAAAATAAACTGCGAAATTGCGAAGACAATTTGTGGCATTCTAACGACATGCCTCCAACCAAATTGTCTTTATACTAGAAAAACTGGCCAAGAGCGAGTCGGACTCGCACACGAAGGGTTCCATACCACAGGGCAAAAACGCCGAAAAAAACACGTTTGTTGTATGGGAGCCTCCTTGAATATTTATTTTATTTTATTTTTAGTATTTGTTGTTATAGCGGCAACAGAAATACATAATTTGTGAATATTTCAACTGTCTAGCTATCGCGGTTCTTGAGATACAGCCTGGTGACAGACAGACGGACGGACGGACAGACAGCGAAGTCTTAGTAACCGGGTCCCGTTTTTACCCTTTGGGTACGGAACCCTAAAAAGAATCAAAGTCTACCTTGTCTATGCTGTCTTATGGCGGAGTTGGCGCGAATCCTTGACACTGGAACGTGTCGGTACCGCGTATTTCCCTTTCCGTGTCCAACTGGCGACACCGGTCTCGCGAAATCCACACGCTTTTGTATTGCTACACAATTCATCAACCCGTGCTCAACTCGCGTCAACTGCGCACGTTTTTGCGATCAAGCAACGCTAAAAGAGGTTTTACAAAATAGTGTGCAATTGAATTGAACACGGTTTTTTATCTGGTCTCTTCGAAACAAATCCGTGCTCATTTAGCGCGTTCGTAAATGTTGGGAATAAATCGTGCGGGCCGAAGCAGGCGGGAGCCGTAGCCGCCGCGCTGCCGCTTGGCGGGGCGCCCGAAGTTGCATTCGCGTGCTGTTATTTGTTTGTTACTGTGCGTTTGAGGTTATGTTTCTTGTTTACATAGTGTCTATTGGAAGAGTTTAAAAGGATTTTTTTTTTTGGGAATTACATGATTTTACTTACATAATCACTTTTTTATTATGTACATTGCATGGTTGCGGTCGGTCTATTAGGCGACGTAGGATGCAAGAACGAGCGAAGGGCAACCCAAGGTTAGGTTTGGTTAGGTTACTTTAAACCCTTTCTGTGTAAAGGGTTTAAAGTACCGCAACGAGGGGCTCCGTCGACATAGAATGCAAGAGCGAGCGAAGGGCACCCCGAGGTTCGGTTTTGTTAGGTTACTTTATTTTTTACGTTATCACAAAGGCGTGCTCAGTTGACGCGAATTGAACACGGGCTAGTAGAATTCCGTAATAATACAAAAGCGTGTGGATTTCGCGAGACCGATGTCGCCAGTTGGACACGGAAAGGGAAATACGCGTCGGTACCTTGTACTAACGTCGTTAAACAAATATCATAATATAAGTGTGATATAATTTATAAGTCTTCTTAACTAACGAAGTGGTGACGCATAACGACTTAACATGGTAAGTCTTATAATTGTCTTGACTTATACAATACTTTTTGTTATTTAGATGAAATTAGTTCCTGTGTTTGAAATCTCAGAACAATAAAATCAGACTTCACTCAATTCCTTCAGGATCTTGCTGTGGAAAAAGACAGGACCGATCGAGTTTTTAATGCTCAATGATATGATAGCAGCCACACGGGCCGAACGCTTGCCGCGGTCGGTGCTTAGATCGTGATCGTGTCTCGGAAAGCACGTCATGCCGTTTGTCCCAGCTGTCATTCGTAGATCTTTGACAGTCGTTACCGGTAGTCAGAAACCCAAAAGCCTGAAAACTAGTCTTACCTATCGTTTTACCAGTAACTGGGATGTGGAGGGCAGATAGGCAGTCGCGCCGTTTGAAATACTGGTATTCAGCTGCATCCGGATAGACTAATCATGCAGATTGAACTAATCGGGCTAAACTAAGATGAAATAAACAAAATATACGTGCAAAAATAATCTTAATAGGTGAAGTGATTAGGTAAGCACCGGTTTAAATTGCAGTTGTCTGCATAACAGGTTACACCATGTTTTTATTGTGTCTAGTTATGTCTACTATATTTCCGGTTCGCGTAGTAAATAAAACTTGGGATTTTTGCGCTATAAAAAATGTATCTTTTTGCCTCCTTTACATAATTTAATCAACTTAGCAGACTTATCTTAGCAGCAAATCAAATGGTGCTGATTCCCGTGTACACAGACTACACAAAATTTAAGTTCAGTGTATCTTTTTCTTTCTATTTCTTTAAGAAAAGGACACAAAATAACTTTTAGTTTAGTCCTGTTAAATTAATCAGCTACATCCATACAAGACGTGATTAAATACTTGCCTGCTAAAAATACGTCAATTTAAGGAAAATTCTAACTAAAGATTACATTCTCAGATAATGGCGCCAAATCTGTTGTGTCACAAACTAAACTAAATTTAAGTTCAGGCATTAGTCAGCGCCTGACGTAAATTGACGTATGTTTAATAGGCATTTTTTTTAACCTCGTCTAAATTGTCTATGGAGTATCTTAATTTGACAGGACTAAACTAATATTCATCTTCTGTCCTTTTCATAATGAAATAGAAAGAAAAAGATGCATGAACTTAAATTTAGTTTAGTTTGTGAACAACAGAATCGGCGCCAATATTTACAAGAAGTGCACAAACTTAAAAAAAATTAACTAGTCAAGCTAATGACATCTGCTTAACCCAGGCTAGGACTAAAAATGGATAAAGGAATATTATGTATGAAGGGGCCAATTTCTATAACAAACTACCTAAAGACATAAAATAAATCAAATCGTCATACATTTACAAGAAATCTTTAAAAAAACATAATTATATTACAAGATCTTTCCCTGTCTTTCGATCAATCAAAAATAAATAAACAATGATAGTCTACATAAATATATACAATCAATATGCACAAATATTAACCGAAAAATAAAACCCATAAATCGCTTAAGTTCTGCACCGTGTTGTAGGCCTTAGTAAATACACAACGACTGTTAAATTGCACTACCCTCATCGCTCAAAATTATGTTGCTTCGTGTGTGTAACCTACCCTCTTCTGATTTATTTATTTTGTACTTATTATGCTAAATGCTACATTATGTTATGTCGAAGTTTTATTGTAATGTTAGTTTTTATATACATTTTTGTTTTTATCTACGCTTACTGGCAGCTAACATTTGTTCTAAACCTATTTATGTTTTCTCTATAAGTGAATTGTAATTCTTTTGAGAAAATAAATATCTTTAACCATTGACATATATGTCTTTAATCGTAATTTACGTCACCAATCTTTGAGAAAAAAAAATTGGTTTGTCGTTCCTTGAGTATCTGGGCTACCTTTTCTGGAGTATCGTTCTGGGCTTGCCTCGCTTCCGCATGCCATTTGCTTTTTGGTACCCACTGAGCTGTGGTAGTTTTAATAGCAACCTCTTTCGATTTAAGCTCAACAGCCGTGTGACCTACATCAGCAAATTGGAGAGCGCAGTTTGACACCAGAAAAATGACACTATTACCCCATCTCCTTTTTTCTAATAACCGGAATTTTAGACGACTACTCGATAAAATGAGCACTAATTAGTAATTGACTATTTTATGAAATATCAATCAAAAGGGTTATTTGAACTTCGAGGGTTGTATTAGATTTGAATTCTATAAATGCATACTTGTTACGGTCGCAAATCATATTTTGTTCAACATACAGTCTGACGCTAACCTGAAAATTGCAAAAAACATAGGAAAATTTGAATTTCGCGGGCTACATAGTGCATCCCCCTTAAAATCCAAAATGCAAAACTAGCGCTTCTTCCTGAGAAGTTAAGACAGTCTATACTTCCTATAAGAAACAGATGGAATCCATGTTCATGATGTCTTTCCCATCTTCAAGTCTAAGCTATGCGAAGTATTGCCACGTATTTGACACCTACAAGAACAGTGCATAACGTTGTTCGATAAACCAGAGACAATCGAGTGTTTTTGTGTTCGGCTTACACCAGCTAACGACTTCTGGGAAGCGAGAGCACATTGCCTTGTGCGATGTTCCTGGAACTATTACTGGGTGACGGATTTGTTTCAAGTTCATACATATATTATAGTATTTTGGCTTTACGATATTGGTCCATTCTTTGCTACTCTTCCTTTTATAAGTCCACTTCTTTCCAGCGAAAGCACTAGGAAGTGGTGAAGGGTGGGGCGTCTTATGTAATTTTGACGTTCGAAAAGTGCTGATCCCCAGCCTAATTTGAATATATGTAAAAGACTTTTGATTTTGATCGGTTTACAAACAGGCCATAGAGAGGGGCAACCTAAGATACAATTTTCCATAATACATAACATCAGGCCTATAATCCCCGAAGGGATAGACATAGGTGTATCATAGTACACCCACATTTCGCTAGTTATGTTTTTGTCCCATGTAATACCTAGGGAGCGAGCCTACTGCCATCAGCGGGGTACAAATCTAGACTTCGTGCTGCTGCTGAGATATTCACTGAGAAATTCTTCATATTCCTGTAATTTCGCTGATGATACCCATGTTATCTTTGTCTGGCGTCGGAATGCAATATGGTGGTATGGTGAGATCTTCTGCCACGTGGGCCTTAACTACTACTCAATGCTATTTCTTTCTTCTGAAAGTTACTTGAAGATGATGTAAACATTTCTCGAGAAAATTAGAAGTTTTCAGTGCCAGTTCTTGCCGTGGGAGTTATTAATACAGGAAGGGATTGGCGAAGAACCGAAGAGCTGAAACGGTTAAAGATCAGCAGGATGAAAGCGTTTTAACTCTTATCTAACTTAAGAACCATTAATGGCCTTATCCACCAGGAAAAATCAATGGATTTAATTAATTTTGCGTAACACTAGCGCTCGTTCACTTATCTAAAATTGGTTTGGAATTTTTACATATAAAAACGCACATAACCGTTTGAATATATACCACCTTCATTAATATTATATTACCTACTAACGTATCTAGGTAAAATAGAAGATATTATAACAACCTAAGTATCATCGGAGGTCGTGGGTTCAAACCTAGACAGGCACTTTACTTTGTGCAAATTATTTCATTACCACCGCTCTGAGAACGGTGAAGGAAAACACCGAGAGGAAACTCTGGAAGGAGCATCTCCCTGCAGGGTGTAACCTTCCGTGGCCCACTTGGAAGTCTCTGAACCGTCCCCGGACACAAGTGGGAAGATGTAAGTCCAACCTGGTAACCTTGGGCTACCTTGGCGGAACGGCAGAAGGGTGTGATTGCGGAGCTATGTCACAAACCATGCTCCACCTCCTATCCTATCCTCTGTGTCCCAAAACATGCAGTCAAAGTGACCTCTGCGCTGCCACCGACAACGCCGTGGAAGTGGCGAAGTTTTGGGAAAACGAGATTTAAAATATAGTCTTGCCAGCGACACGAAGAAGAGAGGATACTGAAATGTCCTAGGACCAAAAATTCGAACACATGTGACATCTACCAACCCGCACTGGACCTGCGTGGTGGATTTATGGCCCACTCCCTCTCACCGAGAGGACGCCTGAGGCCTGTGTCCCAGCAGTATTATGTTGTTAATATTCCCTAAAAATGGATGGTTTACACTGTGGCTGAAGCTGTATGCGTGGTTAGTTCTAAGTGGCCGAAGCCTCATCCTTATTTATTCATTCCAAAACTTAGTATACTTGGTACTCAGTAATCTGAGACCTAAGTTTTCCCCACTGTGCTATGTAGCACATACCTATCTAAGTTACTTTACTTATAGTTCCGAAACTATGGCGAGCTGAACAATGTATATTGTATCCTGTATCACAGGAAAGTTGGTCAACTATGTACCTAGTACTTACTAACCAGAATAACACTAAATGTTTTCCTCGAAGACTTCTCGTTACTCCCAAAACTTTAAGTAAGTAATATTGTGATTACGTAAGCTTCTAATTTACTACAAATTGTTATGTCATGTCCCTCGGTAACGACATCAAAGGCATGACATGAACAAATTACCTTTACGGTCATGGCAGTAATTGTGGCTTCATTTGAATTACATGAATGACCAGGAGCTCAATAGTGGATTGATTCCCATAGCAGGCGGGGTCAATTTCCGAACGCACCCGCATCCACTCAGCAATGTCCCATAGACAATTGCAGACGATTTTCAACCTTGTGTCTTGCTTCAAAAGATTCAATGCCAGATTTAAAAACGCATTTATATATCTTTGTAAAGTTTAAATAATGGTCTCTAACAATATTCTTCCCCTTTTTGGCCGTTGGTCATGCAATTTTTCAATCTATTTCGAATTGCCGCGTTTCGTGTTTGGTAGCAATTTCTTTAGTATCTTTAAGCAACTATTTCGGCACATCATGATTACTTTACCGTTTCTTAACGTAATGCCTAGACATGAATTTAGGTGTTTAGTGTAGCCTCGTTAAGGTTTTATGTTATGTGACAACTTAACAACTAGGTAGATTTTATTTTACCGTTACGATCATACGTATCTACTGTGGGGTAATTGCGTAACACACTAACAGTAGGAATGGCTTTCATTTTGACAGTTCAACAACATTCATTGCGTTATTTACGTTGTTGAGCAGACAAATTTTTCGTAGGTATGAGGCAATGGATTAGCAATATCCTTCAAAATGATTCAGATTGTGAATTTGTGATTGATAGTGTGTTACGCAATTAGGGTGCTGTCTTTCGTTACGTAGGTAGACAGAATTTATTGTAACAAATAGGTGACAGGACAGGACAGGACAGGACAGGGTGCTGTGGCGAAGTCTGGGAGAGGCCTATGTCCAGCAGTGGACTGCGATAGGCTGAGTTGATTGAATAGGTACCTACTACAGAAATAATGTGTGGTGTCAGATTCATCTCCATCATCCAGATCCTGACTTCGCCTCTTCATAGGCTTCTCTATGTGCCAATCCCCCACGCTTCTGTGCCAGCCTTCTCGATTTTTTTCTCCTGCTACCTTTTAGGAATTCTAGTTTCAGGTTAAGCAACGTTTGCAGCGGTTGGTCCGTGGATGGGTGACCATCTTTACATACCAAGACCACTCCGTGCCTCGGAAAGTACGCTAAGCCGTTACGGGTCGTCAGTAGCCTGAAAGTCTGATCGTACTACCCGGTAGCTGGTTTGTGGAGGTCAGATAGGCAGTCTCTCCATGTAAATTACTGGTATTCAGCTGCCGGTTGGACTGGAAGGCTAGGCAGACTGATTGAACCGAGTTTTCTAATATTTTTAACCGACTTCAAAAAGGAGGTTCTGTATTCGACCTGTATGTAAGTATGTCCGCGATTTTCTCAAAAACGAATGATCTAATTTTAATGTTTGTTTCATTAACGTGATCTACATACCTACCTACCTACTTTCAGGAAGGATCCTCGATCCTCCTAGCAGTTCTAGCCTAGCCTAGGTATGGTAGATAGCTAGGCTGGGGCTGCTATGAGGATCGTCTCCCACCTTCGTGTCTGCGCGGTGATGAAGATTTGAATTTTATTGTAAGCTTTTATTCGCTCTCTACAAATAGCTACCTAAGTAGGTACCTACATTTTTATATTCTCAGGTAGGTATGTATTTACATTTTTTGGTTTGAAGAAGTACTTTACTTAACTACTTACCTTACTACTACAGTACCTAGGTAGTTAGGTATACTCATTACAATACGTTAAGTCATAAGAAGGTAAGTAGGTACTTACCTGTAGTTGGCTATGCAGCTTACGTAAATTACGTCTACTTACAAGTAGGTTTAATTAGCCTGTTCGTGCTAATCAAGCAAAACTACTGACTAGGTAACTACCTACCTACTTACGTAAGCAAATCAAAGTCAATGTTAGGTTTACCATCTCCTTACTCGACTCTTATTCGCTAAGTATACCTACACAGGAAAACGAGCATAAAATAAAAGCACGATATTTTTAAATTCATTGATTAGATCCTTGTCATCTGTTATCATTGAGAACATGAATCATGGGTAACTAACAAAGTTTAGAAGCAGCTAATTAGCTGAACGTTTTAAAAAATAAGTTAACGGCGGAAGATTTTACTAACTTTTTTACGCTCAAAATACATTCCAATCTTATCAAGAAGTATTTACTTACCATTGACAATGAACCTATGTCTGTCGTTCATAAGCTCCTTCGACAATTTGGGGCATTCCTTGCTTAGAACAACACACAAATCATTTAACTTGGCACCGCTTTGTTTACTAACAATCTCGATAAAATAATTACACTTATCACTGTCATTCGCACCCGTTATTATTTCAAACTCATTAAGATTTAGAATCCCTTTTTTTACTAACACGTCTAGAATATTTGTTTCGCATAGTTCTCGTAATAAAATATGTTTGTGTCGCAGCAGCCCGGCACAAACGTCTCCCACCGCGGCCATCGTTCAACTAAAAGTTACCGCGTTGAAAAAACTCCATTCAATCCCCCCATTCAAACTCTGAACAGACCGAACAGAAACAGATGCGAACAAACAAGGCATGCTCCACTTGGGTACCTTACCCTTGAAAAGGCGCCTGTTTTTGGGACCTTCTGTCCCATTCCTACTTTTGGTTTAAGAGAGAGATAACGTCTTTTCGTTTGATAAGAGAAGTTGACGAGTTCAAAAAGATCGTGTGTAACTTTTGACCAAGGGAATATGCATGACAGACAAATGATTTAGTTTTATTTATCGAATACGGAATTAGTACAAAAAATGGTTGCCTGTAAAGTCGGTTTTACGGGCGAAGATTTTACGTGACAACGTCTTTTTCTCGGTAGAATAGTTGAGTGGGAGAGAGACGCAAGGCATTCGGCGGGCCTCTCTCTCGTTCGGTGACTCATCGTAACGTTACCGAGCGTTACACTTTTTCATAAGTGACTCCCAGCCGCAACCTAATTTAAGACGTTGTCACGTCAAAAATGGTTTGCTACAATATTGCCGGTTGCACAACCATTTATTAGGTAGGTACTGTAGATTACTTTAAGTAGGTAAACAAAGTTTGATTTGTTTGCTTGCTCGCAAACGCAACTCGACAATACCTAGGTAGTCTAGCCGGTGCCCGTATGTGCTAGTAGTGAATGTGTTGCACAATGCAATCACGGTCAAATTAGATCATATTAAAAGTGAAACAGCGCTTTTATGGCATTGACAGTCCGTTTAAATTAAAATGTCAGTAAGTATTTATTTCTCACTCAAATTCCACGAATATGTAAGTATGCACACCTACTATCTGAAACAATGATATTGGTATAAACTACCTACGTCATTCACGAAACGGCCAAGCCTCATATTTTGACTAAGGTGTAAAGTTTGTGAAGTTAGGGCGTGTAGAGTTAGAAGCTTGGCTCTACATGAGATCTGATAACTTTTTGGCAGTCCGAGTCCGAGCCATATGTGGTCTCGTCTTGGCAACATTTTACATGAAAATGTTTTTGGTGGGATGAATACTTACTTAATTTCGAACCCATATCTTCCTTCAACGATCGTAAAATACATAGGTACAGCACCTTAGCAAGTTTTAATAAAAAAACCGGCCAAGTTCGCGTCGCACAATGAAGGCCAAGGGTTCCGTGGTTGGAATGAAATTTATCCCGTGAAATGCCCGTAGCCCGTATCCCGTAAAATGTGATAAAACTGCAATTATTAAAAACTGTCGGACTTTTCACTTTACTGGTGTGAGACCTTGCTTTTGCCAAATTTCATGTGACTAGGTCAACGGGAAAAGTACCCTATAGGTTTTGATTTTATTTGAGAGTAGGCGAGTAGGTATCAAAATATGTCGCATAAATGGTCGTTTTTAGGGTTCCGTATCCAAAGGGTAAAAACGGGACCCTATTACTAAGAGAAAATGGGTCTTTAACATACTGACAGACAGACGGACAACGAAGTGATCCTATAGGGGTTCCGTTTTGTGCTTTTGAGGTACGAAACCCTAAAAAGGTGCGGCAGGCAATACCCCAACCGTTTAGCGGCCGGACTGGCGCAGAGGAAGTTCGAAGTTCGAACTTTATCACCTTTAATTATAATGCTATGTTCACATGCACGCCGTGCAGCCCGGCGGGCTGCCTGGCGGGCTGCGCGGCATGCAGCCCGCCCCAGGTCGGCGAAAATTCAAGCTGTTCACACGCACGCCGTCGTGTCAGTCAGCACGCCCGGTTCGCGGCATTCACGTTCAGTGTTGCCAGATGACCGTCTCGCGTTCTCCCCAAACCTTCCCCGAAATCCCCCCAAAATTCGGGTTTTGAAAAAAAAAACCCCCACAAATGACAAAAAAAATAAAAAAAATTTAATCAATTGTTTATTCATGATATTTTTTTTTTAATTAAAATTATTTTTCTTTCCTTAGGATTATTGAAAGGTACAATTGTATACTATTTCAGCAATAGTTTCCATTACTGAATCAGCCTCTTCACCCGCGTCGTTTGCAGTTCCGTAGGTATATATTTTTTCTGAATTAAATCTGTTTAGCATCTTTGAACTAGGTTTAAAATGAACAAATCCTTCTAGCAATGTATATCTTATTCTCAAGATTGATTCGGCAGTGTGAATGGCCAATCTGTTTCGAAGTTTGTCTTTAATAATAGCTACTTAAGAGAAGGCTCTTTCCACAAATGCGATAGATAAAGGCAACGAGAAAAATTCCTAATGCCAACTTGCTAACATGTCCGTAGATTCTATAACCGACTGCATTTTTTGTGTGCTTTCACAGATTAGTTAGTGGTTTGATCGCGTTGATTCGATTGATGCATTCTGATAATATATTTTTTAATCATCACTGCTAGCCGCGGCTTTGCCCAGACTAGTTATGGTAATAAAAATCCTCCAAATCCCCCCACACCTAGTTTTTCTCCCCCCAAAAATCCCCCCATAAATATTGTCCCCCCAATTGTCCCCCCATAACTATAAAAAACCCCCAAATTTGGGGGGATTCCCCCCAATCTGGCATCACTGTTCACGTTCACAGGCGCGTTTACGGGCTCGGGCGTACCGTTTACACGCTCGTGAATGTGAATGTGCACGTTGAATGTCGAGTTGAACGCGCGCGTGTGAACGTAGCATCACATTTATAACAATACCCGCACAGACAAGGAACATATTACATATTTTTCAACAATATTGTTTTAATTTCTGCACAAACCTTTTTTTTTAAATCGGTTAAAGAAGACGACGTCACTTTTCGAGTCAATTTCACGTCAAATGAAAAAGCATTGAGTATTTGAGGACAATTGTAATGGAATGGAACTCGCATTACAACGCAGAATAGCCATGTAATTCCGGTTAAAAATAGAACCACTATTACTCCCCTGCGTGTCGTTAGAGGGATGAAATCTGAGGGATTCACGTAATGAACCACCTGCGAATTGTGTAATCATCTATTAGGTACAATTTATTGTACATAATGTACCTACAATAAATTGTACACATATACCTGTAAGCTATACCATTCCCGTATAAACTGACCTCGCATTGGTTTGGCTTGCCGTACAAGAAGAGGTCAGCTTTTACTGGAAATGTATTTGAACGGTGAACCGCTTTGCTACTGCACACAGCGCTATACCACTTTACTCTATGCGCTATACTGTACCAAAGAGTAAAATAATAGTGTACATACACAGTATAATCTGCGGTGTGGTTGCATGTTAGATCGTAGGGTCGCATTGACATGACGGTCTCGTTGGTCTATTGTGCGACTGCTGAGTATGGGGTTCGACCCACGGTCCGATCTCCTGGTCGAGTAAAGTGTTTGTGTTTTTCCATTAGGAAATTCTCTTATCAGCGAGTCTGGATTTGTGCCCGATTTACGGCAATAGACTCGCCCTCTTTTACATGTTGCTTATGACATGATAATTGTGACACAATGGTAATAAAAACTGCAACATGCTCATTTCAGATGTCGCTACTATCACTAGTCCAAGAGTTTGACAGATAGCTGTCACTATCCATACATTTTTTGTGCATGTTTTTTTAAATTACCTACAGGCACTTACGCTGCGATATTATGTAAATGATAGTAAAGGTGTGTGTGTGTGGTGTGTGTGTCTATATTAATATATAAGAGCAGTACTGGAATTAAAATCTTTGATGTTTTTCAGTCAGTAAGATCATCCTCGAGTTGGTTTATCCTTCGATCAGGTTAATTCCTGTCGTATGCATCCAGTCTTCAACATAAAAAGAACTTAAAGTCAACAAATACAGAATAACTTATAAACTATAAAGTGTTAATAATTTGTTTTAGCGCCGCATTACAAGCGTGTAGTAAAAGCATAAAATAATATAGTATCTAGTATACCGGAGTTACTCGTCCTAATGAACATCACTTACTTACTAAAACTAATTAATCGACTAATATGTTTTTTCTCTATGATTTGTTGTATCTGTTGTCATTGTCATTAATATTTGTTTGACGTTTCTTTCGTTGGCATTCTAACCTATATTTTGTTACAGGAATTTAACAATTTCTGCTAAAAATATCGTTCAATGAATGATCAGTTAATAAAATAGTGTATTTGTGTTATATTAGGTGCATAAAATGGCGCCAATAGCGAAGAATTCATTAGATGGTATGTTAAATTGCGGCCAGCCACTACACAAATGGACTCAGAAATTATGACTTTCTTTTGGAAATATAAGACTACTTATGTTATGAAACTAAAAAACATTAAATATTGCTGCCTAAGAACTTAATTGTGGTATTGTAAACATAATTCTTGTTTTTATTCTCGTTTTAAGGCGTCATGTAAACACGAATGTATTTATTATTGTAGACACAGATTCGGGCTCCGATTCTGACAGCGGTTCAAGTGCGAGCCACAGTAAGAGCCCTAGCCCCGCGCCTGGCAAAGAAGGCAGTCATTCAAGGTAATTATTAACAAACTAATAGCAATAGATAACAGAGAGGTCAGACTCTTGCTATCGGTTTCTAGAGCATTTGACTGTCATTAGCATATTTAAATAAAACACAAATCAATACCATTCTTATGTTACCGCCATATAGTATACTATCCTTGTTACCTTGTAGCTAAACTAAGAGGTTACCAAGGTAAATTACCTATGCATGTTTCATTTGTTCTGCTAGCTTTGTTAATGTACCTTTGGTAGTCATCTATGCATTTAAGTTGATTTGATACTACCCAAAACTATTTTATTAGACCAAAAAAAAGTGCAGTTTAGACAAATAATATAATATAATATAATAATAATAATAATATATATAATATAATATTCCACAACTATCACACAACGCCGTCTAGTCTCAAGCTAAGCAGAGCTTGTGTTATGAGTACTAGACAACTGATAAACATACTTATATATTTCTAAATACATACATATATAGATAAATTACACCCAGACACAGAACAAAGCAAATAAAGCTGTATCTGCACCATTACTATTATTCATATCATGCAATTATTTTGTTTGTCAGATCAGTCTCCCGCAGCCCGGCCAAGTCAGGAAGTGAGTCTCCTAAATCGGTCCACTCTGCCCACTCAGCCCACTCCAGAAGGTCTTCAATTGCTTCCAGAAGCAAGTCCAACTCTCCTGCTCGCTCCAACAGATCACGCTCAGGTTCCGCTCAAAGCAACAAGTCTGGATCTTCAAGCCCCAAGTCCAATGCCTCTGGGAGCCCCAAACAAAGAACCTCAAGGTCTAGAAGTGGCTCAAGGAGGTCCCGCTCAGGCTCAGCCAGTGCTAGATCTCGTTCAGGAACTCCTAAAAGCCATTCAGCCAGCCCAAAATCTGGACCACACAGCCCTAAATCTCGGTCTCAATCTCCTAAATCCAGATCACAAAGTCCAAAGTCACGATCACAGACCCCTAAATCCCGGTCTCAGACTCCAAAATCTCAGGTTGCCAAAAGTAGGTCTCGGTCAAAGTCTGCGGCCAGTGCAAGTCCGAAGAGCAGGAAGTCCAGATCAAGGTCTGGAAGTGCTTCGTCCAGGTCTAAGAGTCCTGTTGCCCGGCCAGAAGCACATGACAGCAGGTCTAACTCACCAGGACTTATGATTGATGATGCAGATGCACCAGCTAAGGAGAAGTCCAAGAGTCGTTCCAGGTAATTAATTATCTTATCTCACTACAATTTTTATGGATTGATGACTAGAAAATAAATAAATTAAGAAATTGGAACTATTTCTAGGAGATTCTTCGACAATTTTGGTCAATCGTCAAAAAATCAATCTACAAGTATTACTTATTAATAAATTTTTTTCAGATCTGGTTCAAGGCATTCAAGATCGAAGTCCCGAAGCAAGTCAAAGTCGAAGTCAAAAAGTCGCTCGAGGTCCCGATCTAAAAGCTCCAATGCTTCTGAACCTGGTATTGGTAAGAAGTCAATCAAATAAATAGGTTGTATTAGTCAGTTATCCACCCATTATAAAATCAACTGACTAACGTTTGCAAAGCTCAAGTGCCTGCACCTTCAATGATTTTGTATTAAGAGGATAATGGTTATTCAACAACAAACACATATCATCTTAAATTAATTTTAGAGAAAAAAAACCAAAGATACGAACATGTCTATGGTAGATATAGATTGTTCCGTAAAAATTATTTGCCCTAATGCCATTAACCAAATAACAGAGGAATATGTTCATATGGACTGAAGTTTGAATGTCAATGACCACATGACATTGTTACATTTAAACAAGTTCTCAACAGACCAGGAGACTTATTCAGCTTCTGGAGGGAGGTGGGCTGGTTGGAATAACCTCCGACGGCTGCCATGGCTGGCCCACGCACAATGGTCCATTTGAACGACTAAGTGCTGAAACCAAACCCATAACATAGAACATAGATTAAACCAAATGAGTGGGTTGTTTCACGTCCACTTGACTCACGCGTATACATTAAAAATGGCTCTAACTATCAACTACAAAATTATGGCCGTACCATTATTATTTGACGTCCGTATGTTACGTTAACCAACCGTTTGAAATAACCAGCCCTTATTTATTAATATTATTTATTAAATACAATTTGCATTAAGTAATTATCTAATGCATCTAAAAAAACACACACCCAATACTATTTTTTTAACCGACTTCAAAAAAGGAGGAGGTTTCTCAATTTGACCGTATATATATATTTTTTTGATACAACAAAAACATGTTTTTATAACTTTAAAAAGAAACCTGCATAGCCTAAATAATTGTTCTAGGTGAAAAGAAAAAGCGTGCAGTGTTATCAGACTCGGAAAGTGATGGCGGCACGAAGGCCACTCCCAAACGCAAGAAGGCCGGTTCAGATAGCGGATCAGAGACCAGCGACAAACCTAAGAAGAAGACCAAGACGATTGTCGACTCTGATGATGATGATGAGGAGGCGAAGAAAGATGGTGATGGTGGTATGTTGTTAAAGCTTTTACTGTCGTTTATTCCAAGATCGAGGTGGTTAGGACTCTAGAGACAGGAACCTCCTCGCGATGCGAATCGTATCGAGGAGTACTGCCTTCTGAATCAGACCCACAATCCAACCGTGTCATTAAAAAATATGGATGTCACATAATCAACTTTGAACGTTAATATCTCGGAAACGTGGCACTTTACGGGGTTTGGTCTTATTAAGTTTATATAGGTTTTATGCGTGGCCGCCATTTTGAAAAGAAATCAAAATGGCGGGCAGGTAGGTATGCCCTTTGCAGAAACTGTTATATTCAAAGCCCTTTGCAGAAACTTTAGCAAAACGTTATTCCATTTCATTTGTAACATCTACGTTCATATTCATCAGTGACCGCCGACGCGCTATTCGGTGACGCGTCAGACATCAGTACTGAAGATGAGGGCGCTGACAAAGCGTCAGGACGGTCTCGCTCCCGAAGTCGCAGCCGCAGCCGTAGTCGCAGCCGCAGCCCCGGGGACGCACGACGATCTGGTGATGAGCGACGAGGAAGTGGGGATGAGGTAAAGTTTTTCAATAAAAAGTGCAATGCCAAGGTTTTTAAGCCCCCTCACCCTTGTAGGAGCCAGCCCGCGCCTACGCTAAAGTTGTATTGAATTATGTCAACTGAATGTATGCAGTGCAATGTGATAAATTGTTATTTATTTATTTATAAGAAAGAATGAGATATGTTAGGGAGGTAATTGAAAATGTATCGGAATCAATATCTCCAGTTTGCCCCTACCACCTACCCCTGTTTCCTGTTTCTTATTATTCTTCCTGTTTCTTTGTTTTGTTTCTTATATTCCTATGAGCGTTATGCACAATTGAAGTCATAATTCCAATCCAGCCAGTCCCTTGCTGACCAGCGACGCCCTAAGCCGAGGTCCGTACCCCACAGGCCATAACGTAAAATCGCTTAGTTTTTAAGTTTTTCAAGCCCTGGCACGGCCTTAATTTATTGAGGCACCCACCCACAGGCAAGACCGGTTAAGCAAGGTTGACCTGCGAAGACATATATCTATAAAAAAAAAAAATCACCTGTCTAGCTATCACGGTTCATGAGATACAGCCTGGTGACAGACAGACAGACGGACAGTGGAGTCTTAGTAATAGGGTCCCGTTTTTACCATTTGGGTACGGAACCCTAAAAACAAGGTTTCTAGGTAGTTTGTCCACCGCCATGCCATGACTGCGCCGAAGTAGCGATACATAAACTTACTATAGCCGCGTGTCCACCGCATGCTGTCACCGTCACGTCGTCACCGACACCGTCACCGTCACGTCACGCTGTCACCGTCACCGTTACACTGTCGCTGTCACCGTGACCGTCACGCTGTCACCGTCACCGTCACGCTCGGTTCGAATTATCCAATTTCTCGGCGAACGATGTATGGGTACGGCTAACGACACATCATTGGTAGCAGTTACTACGAGAATCCCTCTTACAGCTACGAAATAAAGGCGCTTTCAAAGTAAAATTACGTGGAATGTATGTTTGTATGGTTGACTGTATCACAAGACTTTCGGCTTCCTTCGGTATCAATAATAATCTTTACTATTCAATACAGTTTTCTCTCAACATTTACAGCAAGAACCGCGTGACAAACCGGAAGAGGAAGAAGAAGTGGAAATCCCAGAAACACGTATCGATGTAGACATGCCCAAGATCTGGACCGAACTGGGCAAGGAGCTGCACTTTGTGAAGCTGCCCAATTTCTTGTCGGTGGAGACGCGGCCTTACGATCCCAGTACTTATGAGGATGAGATTGATGAGGAGGAAACTCTGGATGAGGAAGGTCGTGCCAGGTAAGGATTTACATAACATAATCAGCCTATAATGTTCCCACTGCTGGGACACAGGCCTCCTCTCGATGAGAGGGAGTGGGCCGTATCCACCACGCGGGCCCAGTGCGGGTTGGCAGATGTCACGTCTTCGAATTTTTGGTTCTAGGACATACCAACCGGTATGTCCTAGAACCCGTATGTACTAGATCCTCACGATGTTTTCCTTCACCGTTTTGAGAGCAGTGGTGATGAAATAATTTACACAAAGTAAAGCGCCTGTCTGGATTCGAACTTACGACCTACAACGCGTAAGTCGCGGCCGTTATCACTTGGCCACCACTGCTCAAGGTAAGGATATGGGATAAAGATAATAGTGTTTTTTTAACTGGGACAGTATTATTAATGAATAGGAGTTACAGTATTTTTATCTCGCGAAGCAACGCGCGCTTTACTTTGTGGTAACCAAGTGTACAAACACGCTGTGAATGTGTGAGTAAAAACGAGAAAAATACCTTCATAACACGTTAACGATTTCATTTGTAACATATTCTTGTCAACATCATCTGCCTAGCCTTTTCCCAACTATCTTGGGGTCGGCTTCCAGCCTAACCGGATGCAGCTGAATACCAGTGTTTTACATGGAGCGACTGCCTATCTGACCCCCACAACCCAGTGACTGGGTAATACGCTAATACGATACCCCTTGGTGTGACTAGTTCTCAGACTTTCGGGCTTCTGACTACCCATAACGACTGTCAAAGATCCACGAATGACAGCTGGGACCAACGGCTTAACGTGCTTTCCGAGGCACGGCGGGGTCTCGGTATGCAAAGATGGTCACCCATCCACAGACCAACCGCGGCAAGCGTAGCTTAACCTGATCGATCGACCTGTGCGGCTGTTATTATTTAGCCACGGAGCCCTCAATATATTTTTTAACAGAGAACATTAGAACATATTCTTGTTAACATTTAACTTATTTCCAGGCTCAAACTGAAAGTAGAGAACACAATGCGTTGGCGCACAGTATTCGACAAGGAAGGCAACGCTCTCAAAGAGTCTAACGCGCGGATGGTAAAGTGGTCAGACGGGAGCATGTCGCTACATCTCGGCTCTGAGATATTCGACGTGTACAAGCAGCCGCTACATGTAAGTCAAGTACCAACTTAAATTGTCTGTGTATTGAAATCACTGTCATTCTTTGACATCTGTATGAAATGGCTATGAAAGGGAACGGAGGGCTCTTTCCGTGCGTGCGAATATGATAGCCCGCAGGTTTGCACGTTGTACAGCAGACGTAAAGGTCTTTAGACGCTCTTTAGAGCATTCTGTTCCACCTTCTTCACGTGTAGCTTGTGGGAGGGATATTCGCGGGCATCGTATGGATCCCTTCGTGTCCAATTTAATAATGCATTCAGAAATCTGATGGGGTTGCCATGGCGTTGCAGTGCGTCAGGGACGTTTGCGCCGGCGCGTGTAGACTGTTTTTACACCAACAGGGTTCTGAAAATGATTGCTGACAGAGTGGACTGTCCGTATATAAGTCACTGCTGTCAGTTACATGTGCCATCGTATCGTGTTGTCTACTAACACTTAGTTATAAGAACAATGTTACTAACCCTATGAGTCTTCGCTCGAATTAAAGTTTAAATAAATAAATAAATAAATATAACACGGTAGATTGACTTAGTGTGTCAATTTGATAAATAATTTATTATCCTGACTCTACATAAGGTTATCACATAGAAGTATGATTGACTAACAAGGTACAAACAAGGTATTAACTAGTATCCAAAAAAAGTTATGGCCGTACACTATCCATGGCGCTCCGAGGAAAGAGCGATATTACTTGTCTAATAAAACTTTAAACTATCTCTTTTTAAACCTTAAAAAGATTGTCTATGGACTAAGATATCAAAACCAACGTTTAGTTGGCATTCACCTCAGCTTAAAACTGCTATGGCAGTCCACTGTTCACATACAAGACCCTTCCAACTTGAAAAACTATAAACCTTTCAACAAATTTTTAACCCATTTTCTCCTCTTCCAGGGCGATCACAACCACCTCTTCGTCCGCCAAGGCACAGGTCTCCAAGGCCAGGCAGTCTTCCGCACCAAGCTGTCCTTCCGGCCGCATTCCACCGAGTCCTTCACCCATAGGAAGATGACGTTGTCGTTAGCTGACCGGTCTACCAAGACCTCGGCTATTAAGATACTGTCGCAGGTCGGCGCTGATCCTGATGCTGATAGGAAGTATCAGCTTAAGGTATGTAGAATAAGAATCATTTGAGCATGAATATGCGTGAATACAGAGTACATAAATTGACAAAGATAAATTATATATTGTTAGGTTTCCTTCATACTCTACTGGGTTTCTGGTATGCAAATGTTAATCGAATAAAAAATAGAGAAACTGTTTTGCGATTATGAGAAGACGTTTCTTTTTTTAAATTTGTGTGTGAGATCTTCAAATGACCCCTCATGCTCTGGGTGGAGCGGAAGGGAGTATCAGACTTTTACCGACTAAAACCCACCCGTGTTCTTTCCTTAGCCCTTAATGTCCCGGGCCAGCGGTAACCTTTTCGGACAATCCCGCTGACCTGGGATAATGAGAAGGCCTTACTTATAGTTTTGAGAGAAGACAGACCTTTTCCTTTTCCTTTCAAGATAAGTTGAAAAGTAAATGGGATTAATAAAGTAACTTTCTATAGTTCAGTGTGAGCCCCTGCAAGGTCGTATAGGTGTCAAAGGAAGTGTCAAAAGTTATAATGTTCCAGTGCAGAGAAAAGGGATGATGCTATGCCATTCCAATAGCACCAGCTCTTTATACTACCAGGATGGCAGTAATGAAAGCCTTTTTCGGCGGACAAGCGGCATTGTTGCGCAGGTGCAAAGTTGATTGATGTTTGTGGCGATGGGTACCCGTAACCACTACTATTTTCCATTATGTAGGCAGTAAACCGGGCCAACTTGTTACCATCATAACATACACATCCCCCGAGCCACAATGACCGGTCTTGTCAACCTATAAGGTTATTTGAAAATATTTAGTCGAAATGATTATGGTATTGCAGAAAGAAGAGATGGAGCTCCGCGCGGCCATGCGCTCGCGGCCGTCCACGCGGCCCAAGCGGCGCGGCGCGGGCGCGCGCGGGGCGGGCGCGGCGCGGGACGACTCGGACGACGAGGGCGGCGTGTCGCTCGCCGCCATCAAGAACAAGTACAAGCAGGGGCAGAAAGGTAACATAGCTGTGTGTTTTATCGTTTTAAGATATCGATCGATACCACCAATCAGGTGAAGTTTACACAAGAAATCGTTAAATTTTTTAACGATTTCTTATACAGTATTTCAAATAGGTAATTAATATAACTGCGTCGTTGACCCCACAAAATTTTTATCATGTTAAGATATTGTTACCCATCACGTCTGGCGCGTCGCGGAGTTTCGCTAACCAATTTTATTTGACCATTTATAAATTGCTACTACTGTAACCCCATTGAGGCAAAAGGAGTACGTAAGGATCGTAGCAGGTCCGGAGGAGGGTCCGGACAGCTGCAGCGGGTTCACGGCTGAGTGCTAACGCGTGCCCGTGTTCCCGCCGTAAGCGGCAGAGTTTTAGTGGTTTAGAGTCCCACATAACTGCACTATCTCCCCGTGGTAGTGCAGAATGCATGAGCATTTCACCACGATAAAAAAAAAAGGATCGTAGCAGGTGGTATGCTAGTAGTTTCTGCCTGCACGGGAAGAAGGCGTAAGTTTATCTTTATGAATAACCCCACCATACTCTTTACAGCATCAGCAGGCGCAGCGATCTACTCCTCAGAATCAGACGCTTCAGACGTGGAGACACGCCGTGCGCGACGCCTCGACAGGGCGAAGGCCCTCAAAGACTCTGACGACGAGGGCAGTGACCATGCGGATGACCAGACCACCCCTAGACGCAATAGCAGTGCCAGTGGCTCCGCCAGTGGAAGTGGCAGCGATTGATAAGTGTATACAGTGGAGTGTGATGGTTGAATGTGGTATTGGCGTGGGCAAAGGATGAAGTATGAAAGAAATGTTGACATGTCCACCTGTTCTGGATTGAAACAACTCATCATTATAAACAACTTTGACTATCATACCGAAAAATAATTATCTGTTCCGTACATTTATGTTCACATAACTCGACAAATTTTATGAAGCAGCATTTTTTTGTGATTCAAGAGTTGGTGAAAGTTGTTCAGTTCGATGGTCTAAAGCACCTTTTAAAGGTTGTCGCGTTAATTTTTAACACCTTTTATAGATCTCTGCAATATATAGTTCTGAAGACCTAGCTCTGTAAATCTGTGCATGTCTTGTATCGTTTCAACTTTCTAATACAATATTGATAGGTATTGTATAAATGATGATGGGATTGCCGAGTATCTTTGGACCGCGAAGTGTTGCAGCATAATCAGCCTATAATGTTCCCACTGCTGGTACACAGGCCCTATGAGAGGGAATGGGCCGTAATCCACTACGCCGGCCCATATCACATGTTGGCGAATATCACATGTCTTCGAATTTTTGGTTCTAAGACATGCCGGCTTCCTCACGATGTTTTCCTGCACCGTTTTGAGAGCAGTGGCAATGAAATAATTTACACAAAGTAAATTATTAAGTGCCTGTCTGGATTCGAACCTACGACCTACAACTGGAAAGTCGCGGCCGTTTCCAATGCGCCACCACTGTTCTTCGAAGTGTTATGATACTGATATTGTTAAGAGCGTAGACGGGCTGCGCGAGAATTGAGAAATAGGTATTTGAAGAAACTATTGCTGTCTCTCTCCCTCTAGTCTCCCCCCGTAGAGTGCGATAGGGACAACTGCAGCTCAGAACGATTTTACCTAGAAAAAACCATGACCGATCGACGTTTCGTATTCCCCTGTTTTCTCCTCAAAACCTAAGCCGATTAAAATATTTTTGGTATCAAAATTTAAAGGAAGAATAGATCTATGCCCCTATCATTTGTTTTTATCTTAAAAACGTTTCAATTTTCTTTGGTAGTCGTCTGATTACGTAGGTAAAAACGGGGCATTTTTTTAGGTTTTCAGAAAATCATATTTATTTTTGTAATAATTTTTTTGAAAAAAAAAAAAAAACAGTGGCATGCCTTCAATAGACCTAGATTTTTAAAAATAAAAATGATTACTCTTGAGGCATTATCCAGGAAGAGAATAGGGGAATACGTTTGTATGGAAAAAATGCAGCCCGTCTACGCTCATAAATAAAATATGTGCATGATTTAATTCACAAAGGTCGAATGAGATGTTTAGATATTGACAAAACCAACTGTATTGTGTTACTTAGTAGTTAAGGATTGTGTAATTGATTATTATAAGTTGTAAATAAAACTAGTTATTTAAATAATTGGAGTTTTTTTTATCCTGTCTTGTGTGCTTGATTCGTTTAGAGGTGAGTTTTGAACATCATTATCTCTTATATTAAGTACCTATTGATATTTAACTACTTACATCTAAAGATTTTAAAGCTCATACTTGTTTCTGCTGCCGAGCAGCGTATCTATAGTAAAAGTGCGCAGGGGGCGGGTAGATTTTCAAAATAGCATTTTTTGCTGTTCTTCCACAATAAGGCTTAAATATCCATTAAGCATTGCGTAAAATTTACTTCAGTTTATAATTTGTATTTTTTTTTGTAACTAGTAATAAATAAAATCATAATATAAGTATGATAAAATATTTAAACTTACAAAAAACTATCCTGGAAATCATTTACCTCTCCGTTATTTTCTACACTACATTTATTGATCTCATGAATACTCAAAGTTCTTGCCTAAATTTTGTTTAATTTCACCCCATATGTAAAAATTATAGTGTATACTGAACAATTACTATATTAGTTACATCGGAATTTACCCCTTATGTTATTATTTAACCATTTAAAATTTTGTCACAAAGATTTCATCATTAACTTCGGCGATTTTTGTTTGATAAATTTTGTCGATCAAAAGAACTAAATTCAAGTATCCGAACGCATTCCGGGGGCCTTACCCCGCGCGGCCCCTCAGTCGTCGTTGATTTGTCCACCAAGCTAATAAAAAATAATAAAATTTCTCACAAAAATTGTCAAAATAAATCATAAAATGAAAATCTACCCGGGCACACTGCGCACACCATATTTCAAGTTAAACAAATATCAACTTTATTATGTCCGTGACTACCGCCGCCCCACCAACGCCAATCTCTTCCTTATTTGGTAAATAATTAGTACTCAATTGGTACTAATTAGTACTCGAACCACAAAATTGGTACCTTAGGAGTTTTCGAGAAAATCGACTTTGTAGGTGGTCCGGCGGTAGTCACGCTCCCTTCAGCAGGACCACCATGAGCGCCGAAAAAGGGGGCACGCTACAGCTATTCTAAGTATACAAATAATTAGTACCCATAAATATGATTTATTTCGTAAAAAAACAGAACTCTTAACATTTGTATTTACCGAGAAATCAACGATGATAACTTTCATTACTTTTCCATACTAAATCTCCGCGTATAACCCGACCAAATTAAGTTGTGCTTGTGAACAAGGGAATCGGCGCCATTACCATTGACAACTTAATTTGGTGAGATTTAGTATGGAAAAGTAATGAAAGCTAATTTCTCTTAAAATACAACACTTAGGAATCTGAAATTTTGGTCGCTATAACTTCTTTAGGAGTACTAATTTTTGTATAAATTTGGGTAGAAATCACAGTTTTTATAGGGAAATCTTGAATATATTTATGGGTACTAATTATTTGTATACTTAGAATAGCTGTAGCGTGCCCCCTTTTTCGGCGCTCATGGTGGTCCTGCTGAAGGGAGCGTGACTACGTGACTACCACCTTCAAAGTCGATTTTCTCGAAAACTACTAAGGTACCAATTTTGTGGTTCGAGTACTAATTAGTACTAATTATTTACAAAATATGGAAGCGATTGGCGTTGGTGGTCCGGCGGTAGTCACGGACATACTTTATTTCAATGATAATTATGTTGATTTCAGAGAGACTAGCACTATAGAAAAAGTAATAAAAATGTTTGAAGTTTGAGCGTAAACTGAACTTTATTGTATAGAAATTAAAGTTATTTTTCCATTATTTCATGTTTGTTTACATTTTTGGCCTATTGCCTCGGGTGACGCAATATTTTTATAAGATTACCTATAAAATTATTCCTATTCCTTTCGTATTGGGGTTCACGGACGGCGCAGATCTCAAGTGCGAATGTGGCACCTCCCCACAGACGATGGCCCAACATCTATCCTGCACCGCATACCCTGTCACCTGAGCACTTGATGGTCTTATGACTGCGTCACGATGGAATTGGCATGTACTTTATGTATAAAAAATCCTTAAATAAATAGAAAAAAAAAAAAAAACTGCGTCGCATCAGTGCAATAAGCGGAGTTCGCGCAGCTGAATTTTGGGCCAAAGATGTTTGAACTTTTTGCCATTGAGACACTAAGAAGAAGATCGAATGAAAAAAATATAGGTCTACCAATACCATGGCAAAAAAAAAAAACATTGTGGTTTTCATACACATATTGGCAATGTCAATCCATATAAAAATCACATTTTTTTTTTGTTATGAGATTCTGGTAGACCCATAACAGTGACCATCCACAATCAAAATTTATTGAATAATTACATTTATCGTCGAGTTATCAATTAAATTCAAGATCATTACGCCTTCATGCACCATCTTCCCGACAGCGAGTATTTTCCAGATTCCTGCATCTTGCTCCGTAATATTGGGGAGGGAGAACCCACAGGAACTCATATCTATTCGGGTTCTATCGTAGAACCTGTCAAAGGTAGAACTCGGAGCCACCAGCTCGCAGCTCTCAAGATCCGGTATTGGGAAAGCCATTTTCACGTTCAAAGTATCGCCAAAGTTAATTCTTGGTTTAGAAACTAAGTCTAAATTAACACTTGAATTTGGCGTTACTTTAGATACACTCAATGGCACGTATTCTGGAAACAAAAAGTTTGAATTTAGCTTTTTTTTGTATTTACAATATACCTACCTAGTACCTATAGTACTCTGACAATATCATAAACACGTTAAACATATCATAAAGCAACGTTCCCACTGCTGGGACGGAGGCCTCTTCTCTCTGAGGGGAAGTGGGCCGTAATCCACCACGCGGGCCCAGTGCGGGTTGGTAGATATCGCATGTCTTCGAATTTTTGGTTCTATGACGGCTTCCTCACGATGTTTTCCTTCACCGTTTTGGTGCCGGTGCAATTAAACTCGAAAACACATAGAAAACTTAGAGGCCTTACCTCTAAGGGTTCTATGTGACATCTACCAACCCGCACTGGGCCCGAGTGGTAGATTACGGCCTACTCACTTTCATCGAGAAAAGGCCTGTGTCCCAGCAGTGGGAACATTATAGGCTGATTATGAATTCTATTATTAAGGCCATTATTGTACTATGTTTTAATGCAAATAAAAATATTTTATTATATCGAACGAATACTGCGACGTAAAAAAAAAAATGGTTGCCTGTAAAGTCGGTTTTACGGGCGAAGATTTTACGTGACAACGTCTTTCTCTCTCTCGTTCGGTGACTCATCGTAACGTTACCGAGCGTTACACTTTTTCATAAGTGACTCCCAGCCGCAACCTAATTTAAGACGTTGTCACGTCAACAAAAGAATTCTCTCTCTTTACACAGGTTAGGTCGTTGAGGCAAGGTCCTGCATCAGCGGCCGAGGCTTCAGCTGATATGCCACCATCATATGCAAATTCGACGCAATCTTAAGTCATTAAACTTAATTACTAACCTCACTTTTCCTGCATGTCAGATAAAAAACTACCTACTTAACCACTCCTACTTAGTGCAGTATTACTAATTACTGCATATTATGTTTTCAACATTCCATCCTTCTTTAAGATTTTTAGACAACCTTTTTTGGTCGTTTTTCTGATTAAAAAATCAAACTTTTGAATTTTGAACTGATGCTGTCAAGTGAAATTTTCTCTTGAAGTTTGGCAGAGGTTTTTTTGGAGTTCATTGCTGAAGGCTGCAATTATTTTTTCTTTGCTTATAATCGTAAAGATATTATGGAAAATACGTCCTTAATCATCTAAATTGGATTTATGTGAAGTCTTCGACATATAGTTATATGTTGATCTTTTGATCTTATCAGGTATGTGTATTTCTACTCGTTACCTATTTTTTTGGTAAAAGTGGTTCAGCTTGTTACAGCATTCTTAATGTGCGTTATTTTGTCTAGGATACGCCTGAAAATATAAGACGTAACAAGCCGAGTTTTCGGCCTTACCCTACCCCTATGCACTAATCCGTTCCCGGATTTTGAACGAGTTGAGGAGTGGAGATCTATTCGAGGGAGCAGTTTCAAAACCATACCGACCAGACGTGAAATGGAATACAAGATATAATCCAGAGAGAAATAATCCAGGATTTTACAGATATTTTTTATTATTGATTTTTTACTGATATTACTGTAGTTTATAAATAATTGTTTCGTGTAACTTTAATTGCAGAATACAACAGGTTTTTATATCGTTCGTTCACGATTGGTGCTACGCGATCGTAGCCAAAATTACAGTTGCAACTGCAGTTTAACTCGACGCGTAGGTAATCTAGCTAAATTTTGAAACATAATTCAATGAACAACAAAAAAACCTCAAGTAAGTATTAAATTTTTTTCTCTTTAAGTTTTTTGTAATTTTTGTAAGTTCGGTTATTTTTAATATATCAAATTATACGTTTTTAAGTGGCGATGAAGTCGTTTTCTTTTTATATCGCTACATTAGGTACACAAGGAAAATAGACAAGTCAGTCGTGCGTGGAAAAATTATAAAATTCGTTTAACCAGAGAGGCAGTAGGCCATATTTTTAAGTAGGTACGTTCCCACTCTAGTCTCATCATCATCATCATCAGCCTATAGCAGTCCACTGCTGGACATAGCTAGGCCTGACAAAATTTATGAAAATTAAAGATATTTTTGACAGATTGAAACTAAGATTAGAATGCGAATTGCGAATGTTCATAAAATACGGAATTGCCCCTCAGTTTAGTGTTATTCTGAAAGCAGAAGATAATTCAAAGAACTCCAACAAACCTTACCTGTTATCGTGACACTGATAACTTGGAACAGCTCTACCCAGTCATCATTAAAATCTTTCATGTACACACTTAGCACCCAGTTCCCGTGATCCTCCTCATAAAGAGGTCCAATCATAAATTCATTAGCTTCCATGTTTTTTAGTTTGTTTTCAAGCAAATTTATTGAAAATATATTATAGTTATCTTCTTTGTTAATAATGGGTTTCATATTTTTTACGAATTTTGTTATGATTGATTCCACGCCGTGATCGATGGTTATGTGCCGTAGTTCGGGTGAGCTTATGTCAAGCTTTGTGGCATCTCCATTCGGTTTGTATATGTAGTATAGAGCCTTATTATTTATCACCGGTGCTGATATACGGATGATATCGTACAGGAATGCGTTGATTGTTAATGGTCTCAGCTCCACTCGCGTTTTGGCTGGGAAAGACGACTTTATATTAACAACGATAGACAACATCAAGCCAGCATGTCCCGTAGGGGTAGGCAGTGGACTGGGGAGAGTACACCTATATTTCGCCTATTGGGTTTCAGTCCCTTAAGATGGGGTGCTTCTTACGCCGTACGGCATTTCATACAAACTTCCAAGCCCTTGTTTTTCGAAATAAATGAACCGATTTTAATGAAACTTCATACGCAGCAGGATACAAAAGTCTAAAAAGTTAATTAAGAACATTTTCGCAAAATAGTGTTACAGCCAAATAAGACCGATTTTAAATTTTCCATAGAAACCGAGATGTCCAGTTATCTTTTTTTTAAATAAGACATTTCTAAAATGTTCCCCATCAGCTAGCAAATCAGTTGTTTCATACAAAACTTTAATACCTACTTAACCAAAATGTAAGAAACAGCTGATTTTTTTTCGTGATTTCATAGTGTTGGTCCCATAGTGAAAGTTTTTCATATTCATGGGTACCTATATGAACACCCTGTAAATATTTGGAACCGGTAAATCCTGTATATCTCTGTGAGTTTGACAGTGATGCAAAATCAGAGGTAAATTAATTAAGAAAGGATTGTCAATTAATAGCAACGAGCGGGATTTGAACTTGAACTGACAACCATACTTGCCAACAGTCTGCCTCCTAGTCACTGTGCTATTGTTAGACACTTTTGTTTCAATTTAGCGGTCATTTTACGTAGCAAACGATACGTGTGTATTTGTTTAGCCCTGAGAATACTGATTTCATATAGGTAAGTAAATGTGTTACTATTTACTCTTCTATACCGTGGTTTTTTATCTGTAGATAATAATGACGAGTACCTACGTGTTTGTAAATAATATCTTACAAACGAAATAAACCAAGTTCTTGAACCAACCCAACAGCAATGCATGCGTGATGCTATACCTACCTACTGCGTCTCAATTGCGTAACACACTAACAATCTCAATCTGAATCATTTCGAAGGATATTGCTAATCCATTGCTTCATATGTTCGAAAAATGTAACTGCTCAATAACATAAATAACGCAATGAATGTTATTGAACTGTCAAAATGAAACCCATTGCTACTGATAGTATGTTACGCAATTACCTCGCTGGATGGCAGGAAATCGACGTGCAACCTGTTACCATGGATTCAGTAGGTACATCATTTTGACCTGAATGCGTGATTTTTTTTGTCGGGTACCTATTTAAACAAAAAATTGCTCTTCCATACATTTTGACCGCAGTAGGTATTGCACTTATCTATAGAACAGCTGTTTGCTTTTTTGATAACCTTAACCGACGTAAAATTTCTACGCTTAGGGCGTTTGTGCACTACAAGGAATTTTACTGTCCGGCACGGGGGCGGCCCGGTTTTATTTTTAGGGTTCCGTACCCAAAGGGTAAAACGGGACCCTATTACCAAGACTCCGCTGTCCGTCTCTCCGTCTGTCACCAGGATGTATCTCATGAACCGTGATAGTTAGACAGTTGAAAGTTTGTGAGTGTGGCGGTGTGTTTATATTGCTTGTTACTTCTTCACGCTCAAACGGCTGGATCAATTTTGATAAAAATTGGTATGGAGGTAGCTGACACCCTGGATTAACATATAGAATAAAAAAAAAATCAGCTGTTCCCTACATTTTGACGAGTTATACGAACATAAATGTAGGGAACAGCAGATTTTTTTTTTCGCGATTTCAGGTTTGGTCCCTTAGTAAAAGTTGTTTATAATGATGAGTACAATGATCTCTTAAGAGGTCGTTAATGTTTTACCAATAACCCTGTATAGTTTAATTTTAAATAACCTACAATTTAATAATTTTAATACATAGGTAATTTATTATAAACACGTACATACCTACACACACAACGAGACAGCTTTTATTATATTTTGCCAACCTAAGGAGCTCATCTAGTACCTACAAGTCTGTATTGATCGCGGCGACTTCGAGAACTTATTTCCTCAGCTGTTTTGAAGAATTCTATAAATTTCCTAACAAACATACCTACATGCTTCATACAAATATAATGAAGGTAACGGTAGCAAACCAAGTCTTTTAAATATTGGTTGACATGATTCATCCCATAAAAATATAAAATTGTTTAAAAAATACAGTGATATCCATAATATAAATACTAGAAACAAACACAAATATGTTGTACCTACAACCAGGCTCAAGAAAATAGGTGGCTCGTTCAGATGCCAATGTATACGCTTTTACAATAAACTACCAAGCCACGTTCAAGATTTAAGCCTTAATAAATTCAAATCTTTCATTAAACGTAAGTTGTGCCAGAAAGCCTTTTATACCGTTAAAGATTATATTGAGGACAAAAAGGCTTGGGGTTGGGATTGAGCTGCTTCCAATTTCTGCATTTTGAATGATTTTTTTCTTTTTTATATACACATTGACATTGATGATTTTTTTTATTTTTTAAACAATGACATTTGCTTACTTTGTAAAGTATTGTATTATTTTTTCATTGTGAATGTGAAGACGATGTGGGTCATTTTACATATATATATATATTTTTTATTATTCTCTCTGTTCTGTTAGTTTTTTTCTCATGGTCTGGCAGTTTGAGTAATTTATGTGGCCTACCCAAATGTCCTTTCTTTGGTATTGTTCGTCGAATCGTTGAGCTCCTTAAGTCTTGAGTTGAGCTGCACGATTTTTGACAAATGCGTGCACTGACTGGACAGGTCCTCTCAATCTGTGTGGTTCTTTCCTCAAAAGATCACCTCAGACATCGATCTACATGGTCTTCATATAACCTGACCAAGATTATGTCTGGACTTTAAAAGAGACTGTGACCTCTGAGTTTGTTTCGGCCTTTCTTCTCAGAGTAGTCAGATAGGAAACGCCGACTTCATCTAGTTTTAAAAAAAACATGATTCACGTGTAAAAGTGTTTGTACAAACCTACTTACAAAAATACAAATAATTTCAAATCATTTCATTTCATTTCATCGATTGATTGATTTTTTATTAATTGTGTGGAAAAGGGAAAGGGAGCTTAGGCCTTTGCCCTGCAGTGGGACAGTACAGGCTAGTTAGATTAGATTAGATGATTCATCAGATGGAATCCCGTATATGGCGTGTAAACATTTTTTTGGGCGATAAATGCTCTATTGTGGTCAGTACTATTTCCCCACATAATTTATCCATAGGTCCTGTACCGTAACGAGGACTCAACATATGCAAGGTATGACAACACAGCCGTTTTTATGTTTTTGTTACCTTTTTGATCTGTCTGACTCTAAACTTAGTTTGTGTCACTTGTGTAATTTGTGGTATGTTCATTCTAAAATAGATGATTGTCTTGTATTATTTATGCCCGCTTCATCATCATCGCTTCGCGTCAATTGATTTATATTTTTTATCGGTAGTAACAATTATGGAAATATCATCAGCAAAAAGAAAGCATTAAATGATTGGTCACATTTACTATGTCGTTTATGTAGGTATAGTAGAAATAAGATAGGGCCCAATATGCTACCCTGAGGGACGCCACGTTTTATATTTTTATATTCAGACGAAAATTGTGTAATGTCCCTACTTTCATCAAGTTTAGTGACAGTGACACTTTTGTGGAAGTGAAATAAACTAATTATTACTAAGTATTATAAGAGGACATAAGAGAAGAACTACTTAATCACTCTAATATTATAAAGGCGAAAGTTTGTGAGTGTGTGTGTGTTTATATGTTTGTTACTTCTTCACGCTCAAATGGCTGGACCAATTTTGATAACATTTTGTATGGAGGTAGCCGACAACCTGGATTAACATATAGGCTACTTTTTATCCCGATATTCCCACGGGATCGACATTTACGAGGGTGAAACTGCGGGGCGCAGCTAGTAGAATAAAGAGCGCATTACCTTCTGTTTATTTTTTCATTATGTTTTGGCACTACTGTCTCGGCTTAGACACGTTATTTAATGAACAGGCCGAGACTTAATTACCTCGCACAGATTCGTTTCGCGTCACGTTTTACTGAAACCGTGAACCAATTTCAGAACTTCATTTCCGACTCTACATACTTCTATTTAGCGACTAGAACATTGATTTGACCCATTTACGGCCTTAAGAGGGAACGGGGCTTGCGAGGAATTTAAAAAATAGGTATTTGAAGAAACTATTGCCGTCGCCTTACCTCAAGTCAGCCCCCGTAGTGTGTGATAGGGACAGCTGCAGCTCAGACCGAAATTATCACAAAAATTTAGACGAGATCGACTCGATCGATTCAATTATTTTTTACATTATCATTTTAAGAAAGAGTATGTTTAGGTTCCTAAATTTTTTTTTTTTGTGTTAAAAACTTTTCTAATTTGTCTGGTAGTCCTCTAATGACGGCGGTAAAAAATAGGGCATTTTTTGTAATTTTTAGAGGGTCATCTTTTCTTTACTAATTAATTGCTGAAAAAAGAAAATGACAGGGACGTGTTTACAGTAGACCTTGATTTTATGAAAAAAAAAATATTGCTCGTGAGGCATTATTCAGGAAGAAAAAAGGGGAATACATTTGTATGGAGAATCGCACACCCTGTTCCCTCTTAAATGGCTATAGAATAACCGACATGCATTCAAGAAGGCAAAATAAGAGACATTTAAAATATCGAAACGTAATTTTTATCGCTATTTTTTCTCAAGAATTAATATTTCTGATTCATTAACTAGATCATTCGAGCCTGACGATTGAAATCGATAGTGGAGTACGTACCGACGATGTCTGGGTGTCCGAGTTTGTTGATGGTTAGGGTGTGTGTATACACTGCGAGGGTAAGAGTCAACAACACTGTTATTTTTACCCCTCGGTTGGGTAAGAGCGCGCGCATGCTCTTGCGCACAGTGACTGATAGGCGGCACATTACTACAGCATACTGATACGATATTTCACGACAACACGTACAGCAAGTAGGTAGGTACTTAGTTTTGTAGCTTTGCCTCTGATAGTCGGTTTTTCTGCAGTGATTACAAAAAAATATTGTTGAAAAAATAATAAAATAAATTGTACCTCACATTTCGGAGAAAGTGATAGGTAACCTATAGTTATTTTTTGGTAAAGGGAAATACTACTTTATTTAAACTAATAGGATAAATAGAGGACAACGTTATTTATATTTTTTTAATATATTATTGTCCTTTGGTATGACGTATTTAAAAAATATGGGTTGGATCTAGTATCGTTTGGTAGGAGTTGGGGGTAAAAGGGGTTAAAGCTGTTAGGTTGGCTTGGGTCCCCAATTATAAATATAAATTACTCCTTTCGGTGAGAGGGATTGGGCCGTAATCCACCACGCGGGCCCAGTGCGGGTTGGCAGATGTCACATGTCTTCGAATTTTTGGTTCTAGGACATGCCATACAAATAACTTTATAAAAAAAATGTTAATTATGGTGGTACTTACAGTCAATTCTGACAAAATCAACATATTTTGGCTGTGACTATACCTACTAATGTTAAAAGTTCATTGAACTAACTCATAAAACACGCCAAACATAAACCTCGAAAATTGTATGGTTGAACCGAAGTTGATCGGTGCAACTTTACTCCGCGCAAATGTCTTTATCATACAAATATTTGAAAATGTCTGATCCATTGTTGATTACACACCTTATCAGATAAATCACATCAAATAGGACACTGAAATAAACTACATTTGAAAGTTAACTGAAAGATTGTGCAAATGGCTATCTATGTAGGTAAATACTTGAATGAAAACCGGTCAATTGAGTACTTACCTAATTGCCGCATACCGGCGGGGTAATTGCGTAACACACTATCAGTAGCAAGGGGTTTCATTTTGACAGTTCAACAACATTCATTGCGTTATTTACGTTGTTGAGCAGGCACATGTTTCGAACATAATGAAGCAATGGATTAGCAATATCCTTCAAAATGATTCAGCGGGGTACCTAATTGCGTAACACACTAACAGTAGGAATGACTTTCAGTTTGACAGTTCAACAACATTCATTGCGTTGTTTACGTTGTAGAGCAGACAAATTTTTCCAACATGTGAAGCAATGGATTAGCAATGGGTGTAGTGCAGATTGATAGAGTGTTACGCAATTAGGGATCACGCACTCCTTACATAAAATTCACGCCTTTTCCGAAAGTAGGCTGAAACTACAGAACGAAAATAAAATAGGAGGTAGTTTGTAGTAGTAGTTTTTTCTTCGGCAAAAATCTATTGCACTTTTCTATGTGTATTATGTCGTTTATAGTAGTAGTTTTTTAGGTAGTTTATAGTAGTAGTTTTTTCTTCGGCAAAAATCTATTGCACTTTTCTATGTGTATTATGTCGTTTATAGTAGTAGTTTTTTAGGTAGTTTATAGTAGTAGTTTTTTCTTCGGCAAAAATCTATTGCACTTTTCTATGTCTTGACCGTCGCGACACTTTTTTCGGTGTAGCTCTCATTCACCAAGTGTGCAAAAGCAAACGGAACTGTCCAACTTACTGAATATTAGTATGGATGGATTACTATACAATGGAGACAAAACTACAACACAGTACTGATACGTACAGGTTTCTACATTTAGTCATCGATTTCTTTGTGTTTATCATTTTTGTCCTTATTTCCATTCGTTTGAATGACTGAAGCGTGATTTCAGGATGGTAATAAAAGAGACATTATTACGAAAGCAAGTATATGTGTAATAGCAGTAACAAGTAGGTTATTTTTAAACTGAGCGTTTTGCAATAACAAGTAGTTTCAGTAAATGTCCTTTTTGTAACAAATATGAGAAATTGGAAGGCCTCCCACTAGGTGGACCGACGACCTTGTGAAGGCCGCAGGAACCCGTTCGATGCGAGAAGCACAGAACCGGTCGAAGTGGAAGTGCCTGGGGGAGGCCTATGTCCAGCAGTGGACGTCTTTCGGCTGAAATGATGATGATGATGAGAAATTATCAAGACACGTAATTTGATGTTCGCCTTTATTCAGGAACCTCTTTCAAATGCTACAAAGATTGGTACATTATAATTTAGAATTGTAATTCATAAAACTGATACCTACATAATAATTTTGTACTATTATTAGTGTAGTTATTTATTTTACTCATTTACTATGAAACGTTTGAGACTATTTATGAACAAGAGACCATTGGAAAGATATGGAGCTATAAGGACGTATAGTCTCTTTTCCACACTGAAGTAAGATTAAAATAATAAGTACTGCCGGACGATTCTGTAAAAATCTCACCGTGAAAACTTAGGTGAAGTGAGTTTGTTTTTGCTAGGAATTGACACTATTGACAGCTCACTCCACGCTCACTTCGCCTAAGTTTTCACGGTGAGATTTTTACAGGATAGCACCGCTGCTATAAGAAGTGGGGGTAGGCCCCTTGGATACTTTTAGGAAATGAAACAGCAATACCTATTGCTTAATAGAATTTAAGGCATGTTTTTCTAATATTAGTTAAGGCGCCCTAGCAGTGGCAATGATCCAGGGGGTGTAGGAACCGACGCGCGTGTTGATGTCAGGGTAGTACAGGTTGGCACAGTCGTAGGCATGCGAGAACACGCCAATCACAGCACCGGATGAGTCCAGCAGGGGGCCGCCGACATCTCCCTGAAAATTATAAAGAAAATATAAGCTCCCTTGTTAAAAAAAAAAAATGGTGCTTCTGTTATATTGCATATAAGTTTAAGCACTGTTAGATGAAATGTTGCAATTATTTAGATCCATAGTTAAAGTTGGTCCAGTCTTACCAACGGGTATCGTATTACCTAATTACTGGGTTGTGGAGGTCAGATATGCAGTCGCTCTATGTCCAATACTGGTATTCAGCTGCATCCGGTTAGACTGGAAGTCAACCCCAACATAGTTGGGAAAAGGCTAGGCAGATGATGATGAGTTAAAGCTAGTTGATCCTAAAGGGTATATACATTCGAGCGGCACGCGTCAACGGCAAGCTGGTAATTGCAGCCGTCGACAACGCGAACGTGCCGCACAGCCGTCGACAACGCGAACGTGCCGCACAGCCGTCGACAACGCGAACGTGCCGCACAGCCGTCGACAACGCGAACGTGCCGCTCGAGTATTTGAGTACAGTGCTCAAGTCTGAAAGTGGCACCGTAGATAGAGAAATTGTGTGGAAATATGGTATGGGCATATTGGGCATTGATGCAGAGGAATGAGGATAACCTCGTGAGTGAAGTGTTTAATTTGAATGTGGAAGTGGATGACTAGTAGGAGAAGACCAAAGAAATGTTGGATGGACTGCGTCTGTGTGAAGAGAGGCTAGAAGAGAGGCTAGAAAAGAGGTGAAGAGAGGCTACTGAGATGATGCCTAAAGCCTAATAGAGAAATATGGAAGAAGAAGAAGACATGGCCGACCTTTAAATAAATTGGGATAAAGGAGATTGATGATGTATTATTAGTACCTATATATAAAATCTCTAAAACATTTACAAAAAAAATAAATTAAGGCATCAACCAACCCACACTGGACCCAAGTGGTGGATTGCGGCCGACTCTCTCTCACCGATAGGAGGCCGGTGTCCTAGCAGAACATTATAGGCTGATTATATGCGTATGATGATATGTTTAACACTATAATTGGTAGATCTTATAATGATTTACCTCGCACTGTCCCCTCAGGCCGACGTCCTGCCAACCAGCACAGACCATGGTGTTGGTGACGGTGAACCCAGCCTCGCTGTGACGGTTAATGCAGGTCTGTTGGTTGATCAACCACACCTGTGCCACTTGCAGCCGCTCCGAGGTCGTTGTGCTACCAGTCTATTGAGTGGAGAGGTAAATAATTGAGATCCGATTGAGAGTACCTAGTATAACATGCGACTTCGCCCGCTTGGAGGTTGGAAATTATCTAATGAGAACGTATTACCGAGACAAGAGTACCTATGTACTAACCCAGGTCTTGTTCTATCTGTGTGCCTAACCAAATCAGACAGCAGTTAAGGCGTGAAAAAGTAAGCGTTCTGAAACTTAACCGCCAGATATTTTACAGGGCGACATTACATCGATGCGACTAAGTGTTACATGACGACAAGCGGGTGCGATTCCCGCACGGAACAAATATTTGTATGACCTGCAAGTAGTTGTTCCGAGTCTGGCTGTTTGTGTATGTGAGTTTAAATGTTTGTAAACGCACCCACAATACAGGAGAAATTCCTAGCGCGAGGCAACGTTTTAAAAAAAAAAAATGCTCTGTGGATGCGACCGACGACGTTGCAAACTGTAACTGGCGTACAGATATTTATCGTCGGTTATAAAAAAAATGCTGTTTCATAGCAAAGTTCAATACCCCACGAAAAATTCAAACGCAGGGGCGGTTCAGAATCATGTAGAACTTATTGAATCCATGGTAAGATGTGCGTCGATGTTACCCTGTATAATTATAATGATTGGATTATTTAGCTTTATGGCTTTTGAATTTTAACGGCCTTTGGTTGCATTTAATTTCTAGCTCGCCTCTTATTCTATTGAAACTCCGTAGGTACTACGCTTGGTCAGTTCAAGTTCAAAGTGTTACTTGTGGGTGTGGTGTTACCACCGAAGTTGCGGCCTATTGACCCTATTGTACATGTAGCGGCATCTACAAAAAAAATACAGTTTTTGACTTACAGACGTAACTCCCCATCCGACAGCCCAAACCATCTGCAAGGCTGGATACGTATATGCAGTTCCTACGATATGGGCAGCTGCAACCAGGTTGGACTGGAAGCTGATGAGCAGGTTCGTTCTAAGGACTGCGATGTCGTTGGCTAGGGTCGAGGGCACGAAGTTATTGTGAGGAGTGATACGGTTGATGATGTAGATGGTACCTCCGGAGTTCCCGTTGTTGGAGCTTACCCTGGCTCGCCACCAAGTGAAAGAGTTGATGCTGTAACAATAATTGCAATTGATTTACTACTATAGCTGCGCCCTGCGGTTTCACCCGCATAAAATCGATCACATGAGAATATTAAAAGTGTTCTATGTCCAAATTCAGGTCATGGTCTACCCATATGCCAAACCAAATTTGGATCATACAAAAACGGCTGAACGAATTTGGATTAAATTTGTAACCTGAATTAACACAGGATTTTATTTATCCCCGTAGTACGTTTTCGAGGTATAATTTCCGACCTTCACGCGGGCGAAGTCACGGGCAAAAGCCAGTAAATTAATGTACCTATAGTCAGTAGAACGTTCCATTACCATATGTCACGTTTAGACGAGATAATGTGAATACCTGAATATACCAACTACAGACCTGTCGATCTGAAATCTTTGTTAACCAGTCACGAGACACGACTGCGTCTCTTGACCTACTATACTAGTACATAATAAATGTACTCACGCAAAGATAGAAATACCTAATAGGTGGAGAATTGGAGATAGCAAATGGGCCTTATTAGAAGCCTTAAAGTCACCCAAAGGGCAATGGAGAGGGCAATGCTTGGAGCTTCCCTACGTGATCGAATCGGAAAGGAAGAGATCCGCAGGAAAACCAAGGCTAGCAAGCAGTGGGCAGGGCACATTGCATAGCATTGCACCGCGTACCGGAAGATTTAGCGTTGAAAGGCCAAAGTGGACCAATGACCTCGTGAAGGCCGTAGGAATCCGCTGGATGTGGGAAGCACAGAACCGGTCGAAGTGGCGGTGCTTGGGGGAGGCCTATGTACAGCAGTGGACGTCTTTCGGCTGACATGATGATGATGAATAAATTGCCCTATCAATAAATAAGTAGGTATACTTCAAATAAAGATTTTCAGAGAAAAAAAAAGAAATAAAATATTATCCATGTAGCAAGTTTTTTCACATTTCTAAGTCAAGGACTAAAGAGATAATCAAAAATTTCTGGACTCTCGGGTTCGTAAGTAGGACCTCTAAGTTAAAACTAATGACAGCTATACCTACTATAGGCTATGTATAATTCTTAAGTGTTTAAACACACTATGCCGAAGGTACGCGACCGAAGTTCGGCATGATTACCAACGTAATTTCGGCATAATTTGTGTCGTCACTGTCGTCAGTAATTCAAATAGCATTGCAGGATTGGCAGGCGTAAGCATGCCGAACTTCGGTCGCGTAACTTCGGCATAGTGTGTTTAAAGACACTTTAAATAACTACTTATATTTGATCATTTCTCAACGGAAGCAAATAGTTCTTGAAACTAAGTAGGTACCAAACGAAACCATTGAAAATGGTAGATACCTATTTACTATTCGGACATTGAAGAAACATTCTCTTGTCTACGCTCGAAAGCTCTACTTACACTCCATTAGTATAGAAGCAGGATGCTGCAGACAAGATGGCGGATGTGGTAAGGATGGTCCCTCCACATTTCTGAACATAGGCACCCACACCTTGGTTGGTGAGCAGAGCAGTCAGAAAAGGGTACTCATTGATACTTGCGTCTCCTCCGCCAGCTATTCTTGTATCCAGACCTGGAAAAAGTATATCAAATATCAAGTACTTATGTAGGTACCTATTTTAAAATTCTCAGTTTTTTTTCCCTTTCCAAGAATTTCCAATAAAAAAAACATTTATCGTGCCAATACGTTGCACGTTGGCCCCTACAGGACTAATTAAACATGACTTGTGAAATGTAGGTGTGATAAAATACCTCTATCTGCCTAACGGAGGGGGGAGGGGGGGGGGTTACAGGCAGGTTTGGCCTTTTCGTTGCACTTGAAAAGTCTTAAATTTTTTACCAAAAGCCCATAAGAGTATGGGCGACGGCCGCGAAACAGCCAAGCCGTACATTTTGTGAAAGACGTGCGGTTTGTAGACTTGGCTCTACGTTCGATTTGATAACTTTTTGACAATAAAAGTGTTATGTATTAAGTCTTGGGACTTGGCAACCTACTTTACATGAAACGTTTTTGCTGGAATATAGTTATTTTTAATTTAGTGGTAATGTACAGACGCCAGCACATCAAGCTACTACAATCTGTCAGATTTCTTTAATAGATTTTCGACTTTATTGCTAAAGGATAAGGTTCAAGGTTGATTGGGAAAATCTGACAGTTTCGGGTAGGTTGACCTGCTGGCGTCTGTACTAAGATTTTTCTTGTATCGTGTAAGCATTTACCAACACTTAATTCAATTAGAATTGGTATTATATTCCTACCTAAGTTATTTGCCAGAAAAATGAACTGAAAGCCCTGGAAAAATCAATGAGAAGACATTTGAAATCTGTTGATATTATTCAACAATGATTCGAGTAGTACCTATGACTCAATGTTTTAATGGTTTCCTGCATGCTCACTCTCAGTGATACTGCTCCTAGACACGACATATTGCTAAATGATTTTTACACGCGCTTATTTATTGCGTCCTGTGTATTCAGTATATCATTGTTTTTCGTTTAGAGGGTATATAGTAGGTACTTATGATTATATTTTATGTATGTATGTATTTATTATGTACAGGGAAGCAGGGACATCGACGTGCAACCAGTTATATGGATTCAGTAGGTACATGATTCTGAAACCCCCGGTTTTGAAATTTTTAGTCGGTTAAAAAAAAAACTGCAGTTCCATACATTTTGACGGCGTAGGTGTTGCACTTTTTTATGGAACAACTGATTTTTAAATTAGCAGTTTAATAAATTGCTTACCTCTGACATTAACGAAGAAATAAACTAAAAATAAAACAGAGATCTTCAACATTTTGTGTCACTTCACTGCCTAACCAACTACTAGAATAATAAAAGAATGTGTGATAATCTAAAATAGCTCATTAATTATCAATATTATCTAAATCATTATAGTCACGAATGCGATTATCGGGTGACCTTCGACTGATTAAGTAGCTGTTTAAATAAATGGAGCGATGAACTTAATATTTAAGGTGAATATATTTAAATGGTAGTCCGCGAATTTCAAATTATTGTTGCGCGCCACAATGAATGCCAGGTTACATTAGTTACCACTAGCGCCATCTAGTATCGAGTAGCAGAACTAGTCGAGTCACGATCTTTCTAGAAAATTCGATACTAGAACTTTGTAGAACTTTCTTGTGGTCCAAATCTAACTTAGAAAGATATATTAATGATTCATACGATTATAATTCTGTAAATACGTACCCGTTATAGTCGCGAATCATATTTTGATCACGATACAACCTGACACTGACCTGCAAATTGCAAAAAACGTAAGAAAATTTGAAATTCGCGGTCTACCTCGCCGCATTCACCTGTTTTCAGCAGAAATGACTGCTCATTGGTCTAATGGTCATAATCGCAACTGCTAACCACGAGGTCCTGGGTTCGAAACCTTTGTCGAGCAAAATGTGACTTGCGTTTTTTATTTAGGAATTTCTCATTAGCAATCCGGAATTCCGGAGTGAATAAAAAATCTGTGCTTGGTTGATGCCAGAAGGCTCGCCCCCCTATTACATAATAAATAAAAATCCTCCAGACAGTATTTTGGCCTCGGCGACCATTCTCTACGGAGGAGACTAGCGACTAAGTGTGCGCGCAGACACAGGTGCACTCCCCCTTCCCTCACTCTCATAGTCCGATGGGACATGCGGCAATCCGACACGACCGGAGAGAGATCAGGCGCAGGACCAACGACTTAACGTGCTTTCCGAGGCACGGGGGTATCACACCGCCAACTTCTAAACTCCGACTGTTACTAAGAAATTCCTAATTCATTAACACTTTGCCCGACCAGGGAATTGAACCCAGGACCCCACACTCAGCAGTCACGCTTGCGACGAGGAGACCAACGGGGCAGTTATTACATAATAAGTACATGGGACTTAAAACTGACGAAATATGGGTGTACTCGTAAGTGTACACCTCTGCTGAACCCTTGGGGATTACCGGTGTTACGATTACTTCGTTTGTTACGTACCGTTCTCGTCTTTATGGTAGATATTATTACCTACTGCGTTTCATATTAGGGATTTTTGGCCTTGGTTTCATATTAGGGGCTGCCTCCACGAGCGAGAGAATCGCGGCGATAGTCTCGCCGCGCCATCAAATTTCCGCGACGATGAAATCGCCGTGTGGAGACACGTTCTAAGAGAGTGTATAGAAATACGTGGCACGACGATAATATCGCCGCGATTCTCTCGCTCGTGGAGGCAGCCCCAGGGATTTTTAGCCTTCACCCCACAACTAGTAATCAAGCTTTTATGTGTAATAGCTTCCGCCCGCGAGGTATGTTGATAAAAACTATCCTATGTCCTTCCCCGGGATGCAATCTATCTCTCTGCTAAATTTTATCGAAATTCGTTCAGTGGTTTAGGCGTGAAAAGGTAACATACAGACAGACAGTGAGGCAGAGTTACTTTCGAACTTATAATATTAGTATGGATGAAGAAGGTGCTGATTTGAATGAGTTGCCAATATGACCATCGCCTGCTTACTGAGTGTTTCCGAATGGACTACGGAAGCGCAGAGGCTCCACACATCCGGAGTGGTTTGACACTTGAACTAAAATCGTCTGAACGTGAACACGCGCCGCGCTCCGCGCGTCATAAACTTTTTTAATAAGAAATGGTCCTTCTGTGATTTGTTCTACAATCCCCTCAAGATACGAACAATAACATTAACCACTAACCAGCACGTGTGGAAAAAATGTGTAGTGAAGTTTAGCAGGATTCAGCAGATCGGACGCCATGCTGAGCCCATAGGAGGGTCAGGCAGCAGCCCGGACTGGAAGGCAGGTTATTCGAATTCTCACCCCGTATCCTCTTACACATCGTTCTAGGTGTAAAACAAGTATTTTGGATGTTTCCAAATGCTTTTTCAATGTCAATGCGACGTTGCCAACTATTTGATGGCACCCTCATAGGTCACAGTCATCATCATCATCTGCCTAGTCTTTTACCAACTATGTTGGGGTCGGCTTCCAGTCTAATCGGATGCAGCTAAACACCAGTATTTTACATGGAGCGACTGCCTATCTGACCTCCACAACCCAATTATTGGGTAATACCCCTTGGTAAGACTGGTTGTCAGACCTCATAGGTCACAGTATTTTCGGATAATTTTACACTCTCGGTAGAAATCAAGATGTTAATGTAAATGTTTGCGTAAATAAGAAAACAACACAAATAAAAATAATATAAAATTCTCCAATAACTTTATTTAACAAAAATAAAAAAGGTTGTATTGACAAGGTATTTTGGCACTTCAAGAATAACATATTATATGTAAGTACTAGCTGACCCGGCGAACTTTGTACCGCATCAGAATCAAGGGGGCTTACAGGACCTAAACACAAAAAACGCAAGTTTTAGAAACAACTAGCTTCTGCCCGCGACTTCGTACGCGGATCCTGTTGCTTATGCCAGCGACAACGGGGTCGTAAAAATCGAAGATCTGAAACGTCTGATGTCGAATTCTAAGAGCCCGGGGACGGAAAAACAGCGTGATGCGCGAGACGATTCGAGACGTTTCAGATCTTTCATTTTTGTAAGTCAACAGGAAATGCCCATCAGACTAAACAACTTTTGCTAAGACGTCATTCCTATATGTTATAGTGTCGCTGGGCTTTGGAGTTCCACAACAGGTGTTCCAGATCTTCAAATTTATTCTCACAGCAGAAAATGCTCTTTACGTGGAATATTTTTTGCTATGGCGCCATTTTTATATCTCTTATACTTTAGCTGATCTGTTGCGGTTCTGCATCAGGTGTTCCATTTTCCAAAATAAATTAGTGATAGTTTGTTGATTTACAGAAACACTTAAAAGATGCGTCTCATACTGTACTATAGCTTAGATCCCTCAAAAACTATTTGGCTTAGTGAACTCAAAATTTGAAAGTTATGTAGTTAATTTACTGGTAAGAGACGTCAGGTTAATAAGGAAATTTAGGAGACGTCGAATAACAGAAGTGTTATAATTTACTGTAACACTTCTATGTAAACAACGTTCGTTGTTTTTCTCTCGGTCTCATTCAATATGTAAATACAGCGAGTCAGGACTGGTGACGCGGGAGCAAGTGACGTACAGTTGTCCGTGTGAGATGCAGCTCGTCCTGAGGTCGACACCCGTAGCCTTCAGTGTCTGCCCCTGCGACCCTGTGACTTATTTATTGTCATTGCGAAGCACACGCTCACAGGAAACTGCACGCGCTTGAATTGAAAGGGGTAATTGTGGCCGGGTGTCACCATTGCCAGAATCCCCCAGAAGACACGATGGAGCACACTGTGGAGATCTGCCCCGCTTGGGCGGAGCACCGCCGTGTCCTCGTAGAGGCGATCGGCAGCGGCGGCGACCTCTCGCGTCCGGCCCTGGTGCAGGTCATGGTCCGGGGCGAGAGGGAGTGGGAGGCAGTCACCTCCTTCGCTAGCATGACTGCTAGCGAAGGAGGTGGCGGGACGGATGAGGGAGAGAGCCTCCCGTCCCAGCCGCCGCGGGAGACGCTCCGGGCGTCGGGAGCCACGGGACGACTCCCGGCCACCGTAGGCGCGGGCCTGCGGGCCCATAGGGCCGAAGCCTGCCGGGTCAGCGGGATTGTCCGAAAGGGTTACCGCTGGCCCGGAACATATAGGGCTAAGGAAGGAACACGGGTGGGTTTTAGTCAGTAAGAGTCTGACACTCCCTTCCGCTCCACCCAGAGCGGGAGGGGTCATTTGATGACTTCCCATCCGAAAAAAAGGGGTAATTGCGGTGAATCGGTGGTATACGTGGTATAAACACTGTCTCGCCGACACCACAACCCGTTAGAATTTCCGCCTTAATGATATTTCTCAGCAGCGAGACGACTTTGAGCTGGGTCCCATTGCACAGTTTCGGCGGAGTGAGATTCCGAAAAAGCATAATTGGGACACCGACCTTTAGCTTAATGGTGTGCGCTGGTAGTTCACTTGCACTGAGGAAATTGAGAAATTCTACGGGGTAATGTGTAGCGTCATCTTGGTCGACAACAGTGTTTATTGAAGTGTAGATCCCTTCATTTCCCTCAATTTCCGCGAGAATGCATTCATTGATCGCTGAAGGTTGGTCGTTTCTGGGTGTTAAAATGGCTCGTTCACACGCCCAAGAATTATCTTGGTGCGGTATCCTATTGATGTCCCCGTACACCAGGCGTATCAAATCTTCTAAGGTGGACACCACTCTCCCAAGTATCTCAGGTAGAACCACCTGGAAACCGTCTACTGGTAGCGTTCCCTCACCCAATTTTAAGAGAACATCAGAAAATTCTAGGGCGTGTACATTTCCGCCAAGCTGTGCTCTCATATTCATCGTTAAGCGCAACCTATGAATATGTGGCCATAAGAAAGAGCATTTCAACAAAGCATTCACCTCATCAGCCCTAGTTCCTCACGTCACCACAGGCAGCGTTTGTCGGAAATCGCCGCTTAACAGAACTTTAACGCCACCCTTCATTTGCTGGTTCCTGCGGATGTCCTGCAAAGTCCTGTTTACCGCCTCTACTGTTTTTCTGTTCGCCAAAGTGCATTCATCCCACACGATTAAAGAGCAATCTTTAAGCACGCGCCCTTTGTCGCTGTTGCGGTTGCGTTTGGAGTGTCAACTCCACAAACAACAAATGTGCTTGGTAAGATATAACTTAGAACCAAAAGTTTGACTTGACTTTATGATAGTGTAGCTTGTTGTACCACCAATCTGTTTATTAACATTGGTTTGAAACTCCCCATACTATTAGATAGGACATGTATAGTTCTCAGATTTCATAACAGTATCGTTCCTAATGCACATAAAAAATGCAAAAACTATAAAAAAAGAATTTTACGATTTAAAAAAAAAAAATACGGGATTTGAACTCGCACCATTTAGTGCGGTAAACGGTCGCCTGACCATACCGCTAAATTCCCTGTTGACATATTGTTGAAATAGCTGTTCCCTTGCAATTTATAATATTACTGCCCCGCTCCTTTATAAAAATAGCGTGATTGTTATGTTTCCAGGGTTAAATATTAAATAAATAAATAACATGTCATTTTGGGCATTCAATTATTTTGTGCATTCAATTACGAACAAAAAGCCTTTTAAAATCAATATTGCTTACCTCCCATAACATACGGCGTGATAATATGTAGCCTAAAGCCTTCCTTGGTTTACAAAGAACATTTTTGCTGAATTTCAATTCAATCTATCCAGTAGTTTTGGCGTGAAGCCGTACCATACACACAGACAAACAGACAAACAGACAAAAATTCTAAAAAGTCACTTTTTGTCATCAGTTACGTTTTTCTAACAAAAGCCACTAATTTTTTCTCGAAAATTCTCAATGTACAGTTTTTCTTTCGTTACTGTTTTATTATATGTATAGATAAAAGTATATGATCGAGTACAGTAAACAAAATCAGAAAAATATATGATATTCTTCAGGATATATGCTAGGGATAGTGTGTTGAAATTATACAATTACTAATTTGATATGATAGAAAAAAATCATGAAGATACCTCTAAAAACTTTATTTTTAAAATGAAAACCATACCAATAATTCTGATTTTTTGTCAGATTATTCTACAAGCAACATTTTAAAATACTAGTGTTTTAATTTTTTAGTCCAAACAATAAATAAATTACCAGCGTTGTGTCATCGCGCTTCTCTTTCTTTTCTATGCAGTCCGACAGTGACCGCGCTTTAGGTCATGTAAAAGTAGTTGTATTAATATTGATGGTGCAAACGAAACTAATTAGTCTCATCTGCACCATTGATGGTGCAGGTCAATGGTGCATACGGTACAACGGGCATATAAACCCCTTATAAAAAAAAAACCGTTCCATGAAAAATGTACGAGAAAATTAATTATCTGCATAATTTCTTTTTCGTGAAATTTTCCCTTTTAATAGTTATTCTGATAATCGGGGCGGAGACAAATCCAACAAATTAAAGATCATTAAAATCGGTCCAGCAGTTCTTGTGTTATAAATGTTGTAAGTAACCCGATTTATTTTTAAAGAAGATTGATGTACAGACGCCAGCACATCAAGCTACCCGAAACTGTCAAATTTTCCCAATCAACTTTGAACCTTATGCTTTAGCGATAAAGTTGAAAATCTATTAAAGAAATTTGACAGATTGTAGTACAGTAGCTTGATGTGCTGGCGTCTGTAAATACCTAGCCTATTTAAAAAAGAGGAAAAACATACACTATTCTTTGTATCTAGGTATTTGTATTGTAAGCAGAATAAGTATTTATAGTATAAATAAAGTAAAAAACAGTGGCACTTCAGGAGTGCCGACAGAAGTGAAAACATGAAAAAGCATAGTAAAAAAATTTACCGCGCGTTGATGTCTTTATAATGGCCAAAACTTAAAACAGAGGTGTCGGTTACGGTAACGGAGTCGCGAGTTCAATGGTTTTTTCCCATCTCAAAAAATCCCCAACGCGCATAAAGAAGTTCTCATTTCAAAAAACCATACACAAAATCGTATAGTTATAAATTTTTGGCGGTAAATCAGTAAAGCATATCAGTATGTACAGGTTGGGGTTGTTGTTTTCTAAAGCTGTTCCTTATAACGGAGGCTCTCTGGTATGTCCACTCGCGGTTCTTCTTAGGTATGAGGGACACGGCAGCGAGGATTATCAGCAAGCACACGAGGGCAAATAAAGTCCACATCAGAATTGGAATGAACACTGAAACAAGAAAGTTTTTATTTAGTCAACTTCAGATTTGTAAGTATTCCGTGGGATTCTCGCATCACTATGTCATCCTAACACCCCTAAATTCAAATTTATTTTGTTGTTTGAGATGAGCTGAGACACGGCCTCCTCTAATCGTAAGGGGCTGAGGGGCAATTCTGGAAATTTTAAGAACGTTCATCATTCTATAACGTCCGTTTAAGACGATCACAGTCATCAATCACTATCCAGTCAGTGATCTAAGGATCACTGACTGAATAGTGATTTAGTCAGTGATCCTTACATTTAGTCAATGATCCTTAGATTTAGTCAGTGATCCGTAGATTTAGTCAGTGATCCGTAGATTTAGTCAGTGATCTACAGATAACTTTTTATTTCAGTGGTCGTAAAACCCTTAGGTATCTCAGTGATCATAAGATCACTATGCTGGTACAAGTTTTTATCCGATTTCGAACTAGGAGGACGCTCTAAATTAAACCATTTTTTCACATGTTTGCTGTACATACATTTCCGCATGTACGATGTGTAATGTACCGATTCACTCAAATCACATTATGCACCAGCGGGTCATAATGAACTACAGTACAGTCACGAGCTAAAGTATGTATAGACTTGGCTTTATTCAAAGTCGATTTTCTCCATTATTTTTGAATGAGATTTTATATTAGTAGGAACACAGTATTTTCGAACCCATAGGTATATGTAAAGTGTCGTATTTCAACGTTGCATTCGTTATTTCGTAAAAAAAACGCAATTTAAAGTTGCTAAGTGTTGACATATTGGAGGTCGTGACTGTACAATATTACTGCCCGGCTAGAGCCTTGGTCGATAATGACTTGCTTTAGGTTAAATTTGCATGACATACATATCATTTGACATTAGTTAGCAGGTGGTGTGAAGAACTATTTATAAAATTATAGATACTTACGTGACGTATCATCACTCAAGAACGGTGGTGGTAATATGAAAGTGGATGTCATGGACAGCTCGCCCTCTGATGCAATGGTCTTGGCGAATACCGTCCAAGGGTCCAGATCCTGAGGTACGGGGTTCGAAATACCGACGCCACACGCACCGAAGGACAGGTCATACGAATACAAGTTGTACCCAAAAGGCACGTTGTCGGACGTGAAAGCTGTGACAGATAGATTATAAAAAATAACAAAAATAATAATAAATAAATAAAAAACCGGTCAAGTGCGAGTCGGACTCGCTCACCGAGGGTTCCGTACAAATTTGTAGGTATGTAAATAGTTTATCACTGTTTTTTTTTAAATTTATCTACAAATTTACGGTTTTAGGATTTTTTCCTTTAATTGTACTACATGACCTTGCTTCTTGCCAAATTTCATGATTCTAGGTCAACGGGAAGTACCCTATACATTTTAATTTCCCTTGAGAGTGTCGAAATATACATTTTTTGCGGCATAAACGATAATATATTTTTATTACGTTAACTTAGAAGTTTGATTTTTTCACAGCTTCAAGGGACTTCCCGAGATAAAGGGTCTGACAGACAGACAGACGGACAACAAAGTGATCGTATAAGGGTTCTGTTTTTCCTTTTGAGGTACGGAACCCTAAAAATAATGAATAATGTTTATTTTATCTCCAAAAATTACAATACGACCGACGTAACTTGGCGAGCCTGAACTTCGCGCAAATGGCTGCGCAGTAAGATTTTTTAGGAACCAAATGGTGACATAGGAGGCGAATGTGAGTGAGAGAACATGCGCGAAAGTTCGCAAAGGCTATGCTCACGTATTGTACATTCTTCTACTAGTTATGTTAGGTCGGTATTACTAAGTTGACATGTATATTGACAATTTTTTTTTATTTGTTGGTGTTTTGGGCGTCAATGCGGCGTTCAGTGTTTTGCTTACCTAGTCCGTCATTACGGACGAATCTGCAATACTCCAGCTTAGGCGAGCCCCCTATTTTCAAACGTAAGTTCACAATATTTCCGATCCATCCGTGGAACATCCACAGGTGCTCTGAAACAAGATAATTAAAAATGAAAAAAATAAGTGATATAAAGTTGAAACCTTTTATATAAGTCACCGCTAATAGCCGAAGTGCGGCTACACCTAGTTTTAGCCAGGTGCAACTAGGTGCAGCCGACCACATGCGGTTCGTGTGTACTTCGGGTGACATCGGTTGCATGATTGCGGTCGGTCGATAGGCGACGCGCGACGTAGCTGCGTAGGTTGCAAGAGCGAGCGAAGGACACCCTGAGGTTAGGTTTGGTGCGAAGCGGGGCTCCGTCGACGTAGGATGCACCTAGTTGTAAGTCCCCGGCTAAAACTAGGTGTAGCCGCACTTCGGCTATTAGCCGTAACATATAAAATTTATTGAATGTGTTACTTCTTCCCAATAGTGAGTGATTGTGTGAGAATTGAACCTGAACATTGTCTGTCTCCACTTTCATTACATAAATACTTTTGGAACAGACATTAATGTCCTTTTAATTTGTTACTGACACTACAGTTTGATACACTCCTTTCAAGTTATTTTACCTCCGACAGCTGCAACCTAAAAGCAACCTAATTACAAGAACAATAAAGATCACTGTAAGTTTGACAGACTTGACAGTTGGAGTAACCAAACAGCAACCTTAATGTCACGAGAATAAAGATCACTGTAATATTGACAGTGATGCAAAATCATAGGTAAAATGACTGTGAATGGACTGTAGCATCCTAAAGTTCATAGCACACGTATAAAACCGGAAAGGGATCGTCACCGTATCAACTCGAGCCGTTCAGTATTCTTTGCATGAAACTTCCTACTGCAACGCACACTAATCGGAATCGTAACGTAATCGCCTCGCCTCGGGACAAGCTCACGAACTGCGGTGCGGTGCGTTACGGCTCGTCGTCCCCGCGCTTATGTCTCTCCGTACCCGAGCTTTCGTCCACCCTTACTCCTCTCTCCCCTCCGGCCTGCTGCACCATCAACCAGCGGTCGGCGAGCCGTAAGCGCGGCGTCGCCTAGCCGTAGCCGAATCGACGCGCGACGTATCGGAGGCATCGGAGCTTCTGATCCGCTTTGGTTACATGCTTACGTTAGGTTGACGTCTGTTTGACGGCGAGGCGAAAGGCGATACGGTGCCGATCCCTTTCCGACTTGATACGTGTGCTATGACCTTTAGTTGTTACTTACCATAGACTCTAACTTCAAAGACTGTTCTCAGTTCTTTATAATGGTTCTGGACCAGTCCTACATTGCAGCTCCAATCACCATAGTCATTGCGCAAGAGGTTGTTGAATCTGATGCCGCATTCTCCCGCATCCAAGCCGTTCCCGACGTACTCGTAGTCCGTTGATGAGATGGCTGTGAAATAAAAACGAGGGTTTTAGATCACACTATAGATATCCATACCATAGATTTACATTTCTATGGTTCATACTAATATTATAAATTCGAAAGTAACTCTGTCTGTCTGTATGTTACCTTTTCACGCCTAAACCACTGAACGGATTTTCCTAAAATTTGGCAGAGAGATAGATTGCATCCCGGGGAAGGACATAGGATAGTTTTTATCGACATACATCGCGGGCGAAGCCGCGGGCGGACGACACTAATATTATAAAGGCGAAAGTTTGTGAGTGTGTTTGTATGTTTGTTACTTCTTCACGCACAAACGGCTGAACGGATTTGGATGAAATTTGGCACACAGATAGTTTGTAACCAGGATTAACACATAGGATACTTTATCCCGATATTCCCACGGGATCGACACTTATGCGGGTGAATACGCGGGGCGTAGCTGGTTCAAAATAAGTGCAAGTTTATCCTTCTTGGCTTCGTGGGCTCTGACAACGAGGCCTTGTGAGCGCGTCCAGTAGACAGATCAGCTACTTGCGTCATCTATATCTATACCTACTAATAATAAAGCTGACGAGTTTGTTTGTTTGAACGCGCTTTTCTCTGAAACTACTAGTGAAAAAAATATTTTTGCATTTGATAGCCCAATTTTGGAAGAAGGCTTTTTTATTTTTTATTGCTGAATGGGCCCGCTCTTGACCTCGGTCACGCCTGATGGAAAGCGATGGATGAGGTCTATGATGGAACGAGCATGCCCATAAGATGCCTAAGGCAGTGGAACTCCCACGCATCGACGAAACACAGCAGGCTGCTTGACGCTGGACTCCGGTCTCAGAAGCTAGTCATAGATATAATTGGTTTCACTAGTTGTTGTCTTATAATAATTTAGTCCAACATAATGCCTTACCAAATATCTCTTAGTATACAGGCCAGACCTAGTTTAAGGGGTAGAGTTTAAAATTATATTCCTACGCTAAAGTTGTATTGAATTGTGTCAACTGAATGTGATTTTTGTTTTGTTATTTATTTTTATGAAAGAATGAGATATGCTATGGAGGTAGTTGAGAATATATCGGAATCAATGTCTCCAGTTTGCCCCTACCACCTTACCCCTAAAACCTGTTTTTTATATTTCTATGGGCGTTATGCACAATTGAAGATACAATTCCAATCCAGCCGTCCCTTGCTGCCCTCTCCCAGCGGCGACGCTCTAAGCCGAGGTCCATACTTCAAAGGGGGTACCCTTAGCGAGTAGTCGCTTAGTTTTTAAGTTCTTTAAGCCCTGGCTGGAGGCCTTAATTACCCCGGTTAAGCAGAGGACAACCTCATACGCTGAACTGCGAGATGCCATTTATAAAAAAAAACAATTGAAGGCAGTTCAGCACTGACTGGCTTTGTGTACGCGTCAGCTAACGGCACAAGTCGCTGAACTGATCCACTGATCAAAATATCTTAATTTCACGCTTGTTTATCCCGAAGGGTGACTCCAGACTCCGGGGCTCCGGGCTGCCACTCACTGAACTGACTCGGCTAGTGTCCTGAGCACATTATTCCAATTTGTTTGGTGTCGACGGAGAATGTGTTTTTGTCATTAATCTGATTAGTCCCAAACACATTATTCCTATTTGTTTTCGGAGCATGTTTTTTCCATACATTTTATTATTTTAGTTTAGTAGTATGTACTTATATCAACTTTTATTATCCTTTACACAATCCATCCATCTTTTCCTTGGTATTCCTCTACTCTATAGCCATCCACGTGATCCACGTTCATACTAGAAACTTTTCTGACGAAATGTTCCTCATTCCTCTATAGATGATATCACAATTGCCCATACCATGACTGTTGGGAAATAGTTAAGAAAACATTACATATTTCGCGCCTTGTAAAATGTTTATAGCAAAGTTTTTAACACAACTTCTTGTTCAAAAAGTAACCCTACTTGGGTTACTTTTTTACCGACTTTACAAAAAGGAGGAGGTACTATGTTCGTTTGTATGTTTTTTTTTTTTTTTTTTTTTTTTTTTTTTTTTTTTTTTTTTTGTATGTTTGTTCATCGAATACGCCGCCAATTGTCGACGGATTTTCAAAATTCTTTTTTTGTCCGAAAGTAGATAGTTCTGAGGTGGTCCCATTGTCACCAAGTTAGGATCTGATGATGGGATCTTAGAGAAATCGAGGGCAACCCTCAAATTTTATAGGCTCACTTATTGTTTTTCGCATATTTTATGAAGTATCTTGTGTATTTGTGTATGGTTTTCACCATCTCAGGTAGCTGGGCTGATGATGGAAGGTACAACTCCTTAACAGTAAGAAGTTACTCGAACAGGCAAGGACTGTTTTAGTAAATTGTTTTGATGTTTGATAGGGCATTTGCCACATTTGGTCTCATGATCATCAAGTCATGACCTGATGCTGCAGTCAGGATAGTCTGCAGAGTACCTAACTCCTCGACAACTAACAGCAAATATATGGTGTTTAGGCTCATTGAAAAGGGCTCGATGTGTGGATAAACGTACTGATACTGAGGAACACCGAAGACCTGATGCTGAAGCCAGGAGCATCAGAAAAAGTACAAACCTTTAAATTACAGCACCGTAGTCGTGTTTGGGCTCATTTTAAACAGGACTAATTTTAAGTTCAATGCAATATTGACATAAGTCTGGCCTGATGCTGCAGCCAGGATTATCAGCATCTAATCTAAAAACTAATAAAAGGAGAACTCCTCAACAATTAACGTCCCTGCATCGAGAAAAGGAATATTTTATAAAAAGGCGATGGGCAAGTTGACATTAGGCTATTGTAACTTAGATAAATTATAAATAGACCCACTAAAAAGCGAGAAATAAAAACTTTTTAACAAAAAAAAAACCGACTTCCAAAAAAAACACTACAAACTGAAAAAAAAAAAAAACTACAAACTGAAAAATAACTTTAATTTCGGAAGTCGGTGGCAAAAACTAAAATACTGATCCCTAAGACACCGACTTCCGAAATTAAAGTTATTTTTCAGTTTGTAGTTTTTTTTTTTTTTCAGTTTGTAGTGTTTTTTTTGGAAGTCGGTTTTTTTTTTGTTATTACTTACTCGTTTACTTACTATTAATATATGAAAGTCAACATTCCAGTTCACTCGATATATATTATAATTCGTCGATGATATTATATTAGACCTATCGATCTGCGTAATAAAACTTAGGCTTAGTTTAGGTTTTAAAGTAGTTTTTTTTAGGTTTTACTCACATGGACCAACGTTGAAGACAGTTCCGTTCGGTGCCCTGAAGTAGCAGTAGCGAACAGCCGCGTCTACGGAACAAGACATCGTCACTGCGTTGCCTTCTACGCCCTCATATGAATAAGCGGCGCTTTTCAATTCCGGTTCTGGAAAAATTTTTTTTTTGTTATACCTACTTTTTGGAGGACTGCAAACTTAGGGTAAGATAATCCTACCTATTGAACGCCACAGATATTACAATTGAAAACTAGAAAGGAATACGTAATTTACATTACAAATAAATAAATATAAAGGATGTAAAAGCAACAATCAAGAGCCGTTGTCTACAGATTCTGTACCTACATCAAATTTTATTAAGTAACATTCAGCAAAATTTATTGATGAATAACGCTTTCTATTTATTGGAATGATTAAGTATGAAAATCGCTGTTTACGGCAGAAGGTAACTAACGCACGCAAAACATTGTAGACACTAAAAGTACAGGAGTTGTGTATTTAAAGTTACCTATAACATTTCAAATTTGTTTTCGGGAAAATAAGTTTGAAAAAGTTAGAACTTTGACCTTTAATATCTAGGGAACGTCCCCAGGAAGGTACTGTCCCGTACAAAAAAAATATCACAATGACGGAGAATATAGGTAATCAGTGACTCTTGGTTTCGTCCGTCTTTCTACTCCCGATAAATTATAAGATATTGTTGGTACACTAAACTGTTAACTATAAAAAGTAATTTTAAAAAATTAAACCGACTTCAAACAGAAATTAACTCAAAAATAAGAAATAACTTTAATTTCGGAAGTCGGTGTCTTGGGATAATATTTCTTATTTTTGAGTTAATTTCTGTTTGAAGTCGGTTGAATTTTTTTAAATTACCTACTTTTTTATTTCGTTATTTTTAGTTTTAAGTAAAAACTGGAATTTTTGTTTGTATTATGTAGGTAATAGTTTTGTTGTAAATATTGCACTAGAATTTGACCAAGGTTTTGAGATGTTTTCCCTTTGACACTACACCCGTAACTCGTATCAATAAGCCAGGCCGTCACACTTACACGTAATGTATTAGTCCATATCTGGAAATTTACTGAATCGATGTTGATGAAACTTGCACTGTTCCCTAAGTTGAAGTCAATAAAAAAGAAATGGTCACGATCCGATTAATATGCGTGGACAAACATACATACATACATACGTCTATTAAAGGACCATGGGCACTTTTGAATGAACACTGGGCCCACTTTTCAAAGTTGTGCAACAGTGATGAAACCTATGTCATATGAAAGCTCTTAAAGTGTACTTTATTTCATTCTATAGCAGCTAAGTTCAAATCCAGCGCGAAAACGGATTTATATGCGTTTTTTAAATGCGTCATTTTGGGCTCACTTTTTCAACATTGTTCAACAGTGACGAGTTATATGTCATATGAAAGCTCCTAAAGTGTACTTTATTTCATTCTGTGGCAGCTAAGTTCAAATTCAGCGCAAAAATGATTTTTTTGCGTTTTAACATTTAAAAAAAAAACGAAAATAAAAACATTTTCGCTCTGGATTTGAACTTGGCTGCCATATAATGAAATAAAGTACACTTTAAGAGCTTTCATATGACATATAATTTATCACTGTTGAACAATGTTGAAAAAGTGGGCCCAAAATGACGCATGGTCCTTTTGTATATTTGTTTGGAAGCCTTATTAGATTGTAATGCAATTCCAATAATATTACATACATACGTGTCGAATTGATAACCTCCTTTTTTATGAAGTCGGGTAAAAAATGATATCAGTACTATTTGTAAAATCTAGCCATAATACACCAATATTGATTATTGATGATTAAAAATATCAGTTGTTAAAACTATTACCTATTTAATTATGTCAATGCCGCCACAACTGTTAGATAAACTGATAAATACATACCTATATTACTAAATCTAATGATTATAGCACTAGCAAGTAGCACTTTTGAGTACCTAAGTACTAGTTTTTATTGCAGATACTTACCGTCAAATAAAAAATGAATATGGAACAGCTAAAGGATTTGCGACCTAAAAAGATGCACGTTCGGACTTGATTTATTTATATAAGGATTACCAACGAGATACATAAGATATATTACAATTTATCTTTAACAATAATAAAATTTGTATAATTTACATTATACTGTAATGCACTTGTACACTCAATCACAGAAAACATGACATTCATATACTCAAATAGGTACATGATAGGGACAAATAAAATAGATGACGCCGAAGTAGAATTACCTAATACTTTTATAAACTCTGTAAAAATGTAACAGCGAGTTCTTGTGTACGCGTTTTGCACAGAGAATCTGCCTCAACAGTTACCGACAAAGATGAAATAGACATAATCCTTCAAAGAATCTATAAGATTATATTAATATGATTCTACTGCTATCTTGTATCAAAAGGGATGAACGAAAGGCAATTGCAAGCAGCTAAGATAAGAATTCTAAGAGGGATGTAATGGTGTTACGCGAAAAATAAGAAATGAGTATATAAGAGGAAGTCTAAAAGTGGCCATATACTTGTCATGTAGCTAAAATCGGCTAGAAAACATCATCACCCATGTATTGTCATTTGGTGATCTACTCCGATGGTTCTCTTCATATGTCACGAACAGAACTCAAAGGGCCGTGAACGGTTTCAGATCTGCTACAACTATTAGTGTAACTTCCGGTGTACTTCAGGGTTTGATTCTGGGACCCCTTTTATTTATCTTATTTATAAACGACATTGAGACTTGTTTTAGAAATTCTAAAGTCTTGCTCTATGCTGACGATCTCAAAATTTATAGGCATGGAATGTAATGCCATTATTTTGAGGAAGTAAACCTACCAAGCAAAAGGAGTATGCAATAATAATGTAAGGATCGTAGAAGGTGGCGTTCTGTAGTTTCTGTCTACCCCCATGGGAAAAAGCCGGGAGTTTAAGTAAAGTGTAAGGGTCTAAACAGACGGACAGCATTTGAACTGCATGCTAGCTGCAACATCGCAGTTTGGATGCAGTTGACAAACTTATAGGTTCATCCAAACTGCGATGTTGCAGCTGAAATGCAGTCCATCTGTTTAGACCGTAAACCTACCAGTATTATAGTAACTAGTCCCCTGATCCATTAACGACCCGGTGACGGTAAGGAAGGCATAGCTGATGGCCCGTTCGGTGTTGACAGCACAGCGCCATATGCCTTGGTGCTCCGAGGAAGGCGTTAAGAGGCGGAGACTGCATATATGGCTGTCAGAATCTGATTCGTAACTGTAAGATGAAAATAAATGAAATTTATTTCTGTAAGTAGGTTCGTACAGACGCCAGCACATCAAGCTACCCGAAACTGTAAAATTTTCCCAACCAACTTTGAACCTTATGTTTTACCGATAAAGTTGAAAATCTATTAAAGAAATTTGACAGATTGTAGTAGCTTGATTTGCTGGCACAAACATGTGTTTGTTTTTTTGGGACTTAAGTCCAGACATAATCTTGGTCAGATCATGTAAGGTCCATGTAGATTATGTAGTACTGAATCTCATCACGAACTAAATCAGTACTACTCGCGAATAATAATGAGATAATATAAGGAGATAATAAGTATGTTGAGTTGAGAAGATCTAAAATCTAAAATGACGGTTGACAGTACTAAGTACTAACCGTATGACGGCCCCGCTGTACCCGTCCTGCCCAACTCCGTGGCTGGCGATGAGGATGTTATCGCTAGGGTCGCGGAACAAGCAGGCATGGATCTCGTTCTCTCCTGGCACGGAACACGTCAATATCACCGAAGAACCATTCCTCGCCACGTCAGTTGTGACTACTGGCCTGTAATCTGGAATAGATTGAGGTCATCATTGACATTGTCGTCTTCATTCAGTCGAATAGACATCCCCTGTTGGACATAAGGCTTCCAAAAGCATCGCAACTACGAAAAGACATTTGCTTCTCGTATCCACCGGATTCCCGTGGCCTTAACCCGTTCATCAGAATTGTGGTTTTTCGTAAATAGTTATTAGCAAGTCTTCTTGAAACATGATTCGGAATACACACATAAAGCAAAAACTAATATTAACCAGGGTCAAATTAAATCAGCTAGCAAAACTTTACCCACGTGTTGGGCATCGATATCAAAAACAAATGACACAAAAACAAAAAAATGTTTTGTTCATCGATCGAACTTGGTTCAAAAACTTTAAATGACACTGACACATGTAAGTTACGGCACTAAACGACAGTTGTGTTAAGGATTTAAAAAAAAATCTGTTTCATTTGTTTTCGGCATCGATACCCAACACGTGGGTAAAGTTTCTCTGGCTAATTTAATTTGACCCTGTGTATACGTATATACAGATATACGATATCAAAGGATCCTTAAATGTTACAATAGTGGATATGACATACCAGTTGCTATCAGGTGCACGTAGAATCTATCATGACGAAGCATGACAGTGCCAGAAACGCCAACTGATATCGTCCACCGTCCTTGATGGGCTTCCGTTACTCTGTCCACCACAGCTCTGCACGGACCAAATCCGTCGTAAACGTAGTTACCGTTGAAGTCTATAAGCCGGCAGTACACCGCATCTTCAGGACCAATGGTAATATTTACGGAACTACCCACAGGCCATTCCATATCCTTCACGTAGATTTCGACCGATTCTAGGAATACATTTTTAAGGTTAAGTATTAATTGTGTCTAACCACCAACCATGACATTATAGATAGAGAAAACGTTAAGAACAGCTGAAGTGTTGATGAACAAGTTACGAACACATTACATTATATTTCTATTATGACAATAATTATACACGCTGGCATACATCGACGCACATACTGTGTAACCATGAATTCAGCACATGATTCTAGGCCCCCTGGAACTAGACCTGAACTGTGTAATAAATTTTCGTCGATAATAAAAAAAAATTGGTGTTTCATAGCAATGTGCATTTTAACCGCGTAGGTAACGCGGTTAAAATGTATGGTATTGGCTAGTTTTTTAAATTAACCGACGAAAAATTTCAACGCAGTGGAATTCAAAATCATGTACTGAATCATGGTAACAGGTTGCGCATCGATGTATGCCACCCTGAAAAAAAGAAAATGTCATAAAATCGTAAGCGTATTGAATATCTTTACCTAAAATATTCACTTGAACAGTCGCTCTGTAAATTATTTGGTTTCCATATACAATAGCCCATGTTCCATGTTGAGCACGAGTGACATCTCGAACAATGTAACCACAAGAACTATAACGGAATTGGTCAACTTCAAAGTCTGTAACTTCTTCATCGTTAGCATACAGCTTACAAGTCTGATACATATTCGTAGCATTCGGTAAACTCAGATACAGATCGGCTCCTTCTGTTATAGTTATTGCATCTCCTAAAGACGATGTTTCTGTAAGAATATATTTTTATTAAAATGTATTATCTGTAATCATTGTACGATAGAGTGTATTAACTGTGTTATCTATGGACGTGACTTGATAAACGGATAATCATCATTAGTTTAAATATTATCGATTACCTTCTATGCCGATGGTAAAATGTCGCCTTCTTTCGATAGGAATAGACCTGGTAGCTCTTGCGATCAGTATCCAGTCGCCGAGCATGTCCAGGTCCAGAACATCGACCTTAACGCCGCATTCGACACCTTTTTCTTCTAGAATTTCTACGTTGGGAATATGAAACCCATCTATAAAGGCGTACTGTAAGCCATTTGGTGTCATTAAGTGACAACTCTCACTTTCAGTACGGCTCTCGGTGGTAATAATTACTCTATGTGACTCCCCCAATTTCGTATCAAGAATCGTTTTCGTTAAATTTTCGACGACTCTAAAATCGTCTAAAATGGGGTTTGCTGGATCTGAAAACAAATGCATGGAAAAATTGCAATACAATACACGATTTTAAATGATGAAGAAATTGATGAACTATTTCTCTAATAAACTAACAAAATATAAATCATGGAATCGAAAACCTTCTTCTGTTTTACTTTATACCAATTTTTTTAATTAGTTTAACAAATCTTTATACGGTATCTAACTTTAAAACTTATTTACCTTCTTCTATGATATAGAACGTCTGCCGTCTCTCATTAAACTGATTACCATTACTGAATTTGCCAATAAGCTGCCATTCACCCAGCATGTCCTTAGTAATTGGGCTCAAAGTAATCCGACAGGCTGGTGTGTCCACACCCTTCAAATCTACTCCATTCGGAGCGATGGCATCGTTTAAATCAAAAGATTGGCCTGTAGGTATTCTGTACTGACAATTTTTGACTTGCCCAACTACACTTTTTACACTAACTTCCAAGGTGCGTCCCAAGTTAATGAGATATCGGTCTTCTGGTAACGCAGTTACATTATACGCTTGTTCATAAGGTAGCTTTTCATCTGAAACAGTATCATTGTTAGACACACCTGCAACTTTATACATGTAAAAGCCATATGCTAAGTTATAAGTGATTGCCGATGGAATTTCCATCGGCAAAAACTTTTTTTTACCACTTTAGAGAATGAATTTTAAAAATGCTTCCTTAGTGCGTACTTTCGTTATATGAGGAGGCAGTGTTGCCACCTTAGCCTTTTCGGGCTAGATCTAGCACTTTTTACTGTAGGTGAACTCGTTTTTTCATGCTTTAGCCCGAAAAGAGCAATCTAGCCCTTTTCAAGCGAGACGAAAACTTCGCACCGCGATTACCAAGTTATGAAACAATGCGTGTCATGTAGATAGATTTCGTCAGTTTACACTTTATGATCACTAATTGGGTATATTTTTAGTTTTGCTATGGTAACATTGGTAACCCTACGGCCCTACCTACTCTTTCTGCTTCTTTACTGGGGAATTCCCAAAGTTTGTTTCTAAGAATAAACCTTTGTTTCTAAGAATAACTCAGATTTTTAACAATTTAATAACTTAATTATAATTAGATTTTGGACGTTCTGAAATTAATACGTTTCAAATAAACAATTTTTAACCCTTTGCATTTGTATATATGTTTTTTTCACTTTCTAGCACTTTTCATGGCAAAATTTGCTAAATCTAGCTCTTTCTAGCTTGTCCGACTGCCCCTTTTCAAAAACCGAGGTGGCAACACTGTGAGGAGGTCTTGTGCAAAATACTTCTAGACCCAGCGTTATAGGCTGTGCGTTGCCTATTAGCGAATTAATGAATTAATTTAAGATTTTTATGAAGTAGATATTTTAAATTTAATTTTCAATACTTACTGTAGAGGAAAAACTTCAATGGCAGATGTATTTCATGCAAACCACTAACCGCTGACCGGAATTTGCCATAGATCGTCCATTTTCCTATCGAGGATCTATCTATGTCTGTGAAATTAATGCTACATAGACGTTGACGGTCGAAAGCAATTCTTTCTATGTGAGGATAATTGACGTCACGTGTGATAACGAGGTCTTCACCATTGGGCGTGATAACGTTACAGGTGACAACATCTGCAGTGCTCGCCACTCCAGGATTTACACTACCACCTAAGTGAACCGGGTGACTAAACATATTCTGTATGAGCACACCCCACTCAGCATTCGGGTTACTGTTGCGATCTAGAAGATTGATTAAGCACAATAATAATAAATAAAAAGAATACTAAAGAGTACTAAATATAAAGTCTTAAATTGGCTGCCTCCAAGCGGTACACTCTGCCAGCTTATGCCACGCCGTGTCCTCCCGGCAGAAGACTAACCTAACCTTTTTTTTTTTTTTCGTCGCTGAGAAATGACATTACGCATCTCCGCTCGTCGGGGGACGAGACGGAGTATGTGGGACTCCCTGCCAGGGTGGCAGTATACCCACTAAAACTCAGGCGAGGGTGACCCCGCACCCGTCGCCTGCTGGCTTCCACCTGGGAGGAGTCGGAGATGACTGTCATACTGACGTCTTCTTCGACCCCTCCTCCGCCTTCGGAGCGGCGCCGCGAGAGGGTCTTCCTCCCGCACGCGCTCTGCCGCCTCCTTCTTGGACATGACGTGTTCGCAGAAGGTGGCGACTGCCGCCCAGGACCCCTCATCCCCCAGCATGGCGTTGACCAAGCCGGGGAGCGACAGGTCCGTTCCGATCGCCGCGGTGAGACTGCGGCGCGGCCCGGACCACGACGGGCACACCTCGAGAGTGTGCTGCGCCGTGTCCTCCGCCGCGCCACAGTCGTGACACGACGGCGTCTCCTCCCGCCCGATACGGTGCAGGTACGATCCCAAGCAACCGTGTCCGGACAGCACCTGCACCAGACGGAAGGAGAGGAAGCCGTGCGACCGCTCGAGCCAGTCTCGCAGGACCGGCCCAATCGCGTCGAGGCGAGGGTTCGGCGGCCGAAGGCTGCGGCGGCGAGGTCCCGCGTCCAGTGGACGACTATTGCGTCCTTCGCCTCCCGCCGGACGGCCTCCCGCTCTTGCGGGGCTAGGCGTTCTCCTCTCGCCCTCCGCCCCGCCGTCCATTCATACACTCTGGCGAGCACCCACGCCTCGAATTCCCAAGGCGGGGTGCCGGCCAGAGCACATGCCGCGGAGAAGCCGACCGTGCGGAGGCTAACCTTTTTTTTTTTTTTTTTTTTTTACGTGGAGAAATGCTCATGCATTCTGCACTACCACGGGGAGATAGTGCAGTTATGTGGGACTCTAACCCACTAAAACTCCACGGTGTCCTCCTCTGCCGCTTATGGCGGGAACACGGGCACGCGTTAGCACTCATCCGTGAACCCGCCGCGGCTGTCCGTCACCGGACCCTCCTCCGGGGAGTACTCCCCATCACCGGCGCACCAGAACACATAGCACGCCGTGACCACCCCAGGGACCAAACCAGCACATGGGCGCCAGACGACCCCGTCTCTGCCACCCTTGGTCCCCCTGCGACGGGTCAGGTCATTGGCCCCGCCGCCTGCCAATTTTCGGCCGCAGAGGATAGGGAGAGTGGCCAACGTCATACCAACACTCCTCTTCCCCTGCGGCCCCACCGCGTCCGCCATCGAACGGTGGCGACCCCGTCAAGGCCGCGGAAGGTAGGGAGAGCGGCGCACCGTAATACCGGCACTCCTCTCCCGCCGCGGCCTCCAACCCTCAGCCGCGATGCCTCCGGTACGACATCGCGGCCCGCCTCAGTTGCGATGTCGCCCAAGCGGCACCGCAACCTACATGTTGGCCGCTACGTCGTCGGCTTGTCGGCAAAAGCCCTGACGAGCGGCCCCTCCTCGGGTTCCTCTTCGCTTCACCGTGGGTGTCCAAGCCACGGCTACTGAGCCCCCCCGCCTCGACAATGCGGGAACCCACCGGGGGGGAACCTAACTTGACCAAACCTAACTGTGTTTCTTTTTATCAATGTTGGCAGAAAAAAAATATTTATTAATGTATAGCGTTACAAGTTCTTCTAAACAACGCAAACAATATTAAACTTACTCCAAACAATATTGGCAGGTTGGCATCGCATATCACCTGTTTTGGTAACCTTGCCACACAATCTCCAGTTTCCCAATAAACTTGCAGACATCGGTCCTAAGGTGATTCTACACGAGACAAAGTTGCTGCTTCTTTGTACAATGACGTTTTCCATGTTAAAGTGTTCTGCCTTTGTGAGCTCTCCATTTGGAGGCCGAATATAACACTCCTCTTCAAATAATGGTGACAATATTTGTTTGTCCAAAGATATATCAATGAAAAGTCCAATTCTTGTGAAATGGTCGATCGTGCTTAGTAACTTTATATTTTCAGCTTCGATAGATTCCGGTTCTGAAATGTTTTTTAAAGGTAATACAGGACAGTTTTTTTTATCTTATTTAAATAGAACCTCTAAAAGATTTCCTGCTGGAAGACATGAAGAGAATTCGTTTAGACAATTTTGTTTAAAATTATGCGACCCTTCCACTGCTTTCCCTTCACAAAATTGTTAACTACTCGAATTTTACAAAGGTCCAACCATGGTTAAAGGTTTACCATCTTTATCGTTTGTTTGTATTAAATTTTAATTAGGTATCTTTACATTCTTACGTCTAACAACCACAGTCAGAATGACGGATGCAGAGTTTGCACTATCTTCCAGTTCATGATCGCTGTCTTCCAGTTCATGATCGCTGTCTTCCAGTTCATGCTCGCTGTCTTCCAGTTCATGATTCCTGCCTTCCAGTTCATATTCGTAGGTCAGGACCCAGATTCCTTCATCGTTGATATCAACATCATGTACAGATACCATACAAACGTTTCGCGAATCTTCATATATTTGATATTTCTCATTTGTGGCGGTTACATCATGTGGCGTGAATTTAAATATTTTATTTTGTGGTGATTTTAAGACACAAGTTTTTGCACTGTGGTTTGGTTTTGATTCCACGAAGATTCCGAAATAATTTCCTTCGTGTAAGGAGATATTTCTTGAATTGATGCTGTAAACGCCATCTGCAAATAGTATTGATAGGTATTTAAATTGTGCCACACGTATGTAAACCCAAGTTACGTAATTTCTTTCTTTTCTCTCTATAAATCAAATAATAAGTATTACAAATTTCCCATTTTTTACTAGCCCGCGGTTTCACCCGCGTGCAAGCATCCTAATTGCCTAACCAATCTGAATAATTTTGAAGGAAAGTTCTATTCAATTCCAATCCATTGCTTCATATGTTCGAAAAATGTGTCTGCTCAACAACATAAATAACGCAATTAATGATAATGAACTGTCAAAATGAAAGCCATTCTCCTACTGTTAGTGTTTTACGCAATTACCCCTCTGGATGGAAAACGATAAAAATAACGTTTCAATTAAGTAATGATGTCACTTAATTGAAACGTTATTTTTATCGTTTGTTATGTAAAAAAAAAAAAAAAAAATATGTTTTCAAATTATAACATTAGGATACTTAGGATTTAACTAACGCGTGTAACACCCCTTAGACAGGTTTGTTTTAAGCACATCGAGCATTTTCCCATGATCTAAGTCAAAAGCCTATTGCAGCCATCAACTGGGTAGTAATCTAGACTCGGCTCCTACTAAAAATTTCTTAATGGAAAAACTAATAATACTAAAAGACCAGCAAAGAGCAAACAATCCAAGTAATAACAGCCGCACGGATCGATCGATTAGGTTAAGCTACGCTTTCCACGGTTGGTCCGTGGATGGGGATCTTAACATACCTAGACCTCTCCGTGCCTCGGAAAGCACGTTAAGCCGTTCGTCCCGGCTGTGTTGGATTTTGGAATCTTTGACAGTCGTTACGGGTCGTCAGAAGCCCGAAAGTCTGACAAGCAGTCTTACCAAAGGGTATCGTATTACCCACTAACTGGTGAGACAGGCAGTCGCTCCATGTAAAATACTGATATTCAGCTGCATCCGGTTTGACTGGAAGCCGAACCCAACAAAGCTGGGAAAAGGCTAGGCAGATGATGATATTGGAAATGTATCGAATATCTATGGTTGCCACCATAGAAAATGAAAAAGATTTCTATGGTTGCCGCCAAGTTCAGTTATCTAGCCTAGCCTTTTAACTAAACGGCGCCTTTCAACTAGCGGCCTAAAGATATTCAGCCAATACGTCTAAGACAACATTTAATGAACTGGCTGACTAATGCTTAGCCGATTTATGTAATAGGGTGAAAATATGAGAAAAAAATAATTCGGCAGTTCATTCGTTAGGTTGGAACTGTAATCAACCACGCGCGAGCCGAATTGGTCGTAGTAATAGTACCTCCTCCTTTTTGTGAAGTCGGTAAAAAAGCCAGGCCACCCAGATCAAATGGGTTAGGTTAGAACAGTGACCAAACGATACTTCCAAGTTTGTTTTTTTTTATTGCTAATGTGCCCCGCTCTTGACCTCGATCACGCCCGATGGAAAGCGATGGATAAGGTCTATGATGGAACGCGCGTGCCCAGAAGATGCCTAAGGCACTAGAATTTATCACCGACTAAGTCCGATTTGCTAATTGTCCACACGTAATATTTATAATAATATTTTTTTAAACTACAATAAACAACTACCGCTTTAAATCAATCACCAATCAATCGATTGCCAATTTAAATGTCTGGGCTAAGCAAGTAGTTAAACGTCAGGGGTCCAAATCATTTGCCGGCGCCGTTTAGTTAAAAGGCTCTAAGCAGTTAACTGAATGGCTAATTAGCCAGTTGGCTGCGACTTAGCCATCGTTCTTACGAGTATTCCATAAATGTTCCTTTGTTAATTAAAAATATAGTTAAGATGCACCTCAAGTGTTAAGTTTCTTCCCATTTATAAAGTAAGTTACTTTATGTAACCAGTCTGCAAGTGAAAATCGTGTTTATTTTTCCCATAATTTTCCACTTACCTATAGCTCCATAGATAGATATTAGAAAATGAATTTCTATGTATACTTTGTAACAATAAATGCAAGTCCTTGAGTGTCACAGTACATACATTGAAGTCGTTATATTAATAAACACAGCTAAAGTCACGAATTGTCTATAGGATACCATATTTCTCTTCGTTTGACGTGACATACAACCAGTTTACACTTCAGTTTCAACTATACCTAACCATAAATAAATTTGAACAGCAGTCTTACTTGACAAGAACTGCCTGGCTCAGGCAGGCCTAGTACATTTTTACAACACAGACCATAAGGAGGCCTTTATGATAAAACCAGCGAGTCGGCCCTGCTTCGCACAGGTTTCACGACGTGACAAAACCGAGATTTCTTTATTTTATTACGAAAGTTTAATATTACTGTATAAATAAAAACCATCTGGCATAAATTCTCTAAATTATGGTAAAAACTGCATCAAAATCCGTTGCTTTAAAGGAACACGCAGTACGTAGTCACACAGACAGATCAAAAAAATGACTTTGTGGTAGGTATACTATTTATAATAGATTAATGAGCCATCTAAGTCTGACCATCCATCCAGCCATCTTATCTCTCCATCATCCTTGGTTGACGGGCAGAGAATGTCTAAGGCATTATTAAGTCCACCTTTGTACCATAATGTGTGCGAGAAGTTTAAATAATTAAATAAGTATTGGTTATTTGCCACCTTGGGAGCATATACTATTCTCCGAAGAACAATGATGTAGCACAAGAGGCCTCCAAATGTGCAGATGATGGCATGTTTTCAAAATATTTTATTTAACATAGGCCTAAATATTTATGGGCACATATGAAACGTCAGAAGCTAGGTGCACGGTTCCAATTGGTCGTTTCCTATGGAGAAGAGCCGGTAAGAAACTCCACGGTTACTATTTCAAAATAATTGGCTAATAACAATGTTTTCAAACGACAGTATTATATATTATTAGATATTAAAAATACGAAACATGCTTTCAATCACAATCTGAATGATTTTGAAAGATATTGCTAATCCGTTGTTTCATATCTTCGACAAAGTCTGCTCAACAAATGCGCAATGAATGAATGTTGTTGAACTGTCAAAATCAAAACATCTTGCGTCTACAACGAAAAATCTCGATATAGTCTACCGCCTTCTAAGACAGGGATTTACAGATTTTTCTGTTCGGGTTTATTATTCAAAATATACATTAAAAATATGTAAGCTTCTTTACTGATAAAATTAAGTAGATAATTACTATAATCTGACATTTTAGTAGGTAAAAAAACCTGTTCCTATGCCATGCTTAATTTATGATTTGGTAGATGAAAATTAAGGCATACTTTTCAGCATATTTAGTATCCCTCTCACAGAGAGGGCCCGTTTCTCAGCAGGGGGAACATTATAGGCTGATTTTTAACCGAATTAAAAAAAAGGAGGAGGTTTTCAGTTTGTCGGAATCTTTTTTGTTTATGTAAAGTCAACAAAAGAGATAAGTATGCAGGATCGTCGGATATAGTTGAAGAAACCGATGGATGCTGACGACTGAAATTTAATGTGATAAATGAGCTTTTTATTTTCTATTACATTTTTTCTATTTATTTCATATTTCATAGAACTCATCTATCGCTTTCCATCAGGCGTGATCGGGGTCAAGAGCGGGTACATTTAGTAATAATAAAAAAATAAAAAATAAATTGTATGAATTTTTTTTTTTCTTTGGATCGGATGGGGGATGAGGAGGGTGAGGATTAGGATTAGAATTATGTTCTAAATTCTTTTAGCGCAAAATTTATGTAGTGATTTGTGATGCAGGTGTGCAATAAAATCAAAATGGCGGATTTTACACGTCTTTAGGTAATGACTAGAAAAAAAAACGGATCATGACCATGCGGATGCGGGATAACAAAATAAAGGGCTTGAGGAGACACATTAAAAGTTCAAAACAAGCTCACTTTTCAAGCAGTCTGATGCAGTTGGTGCCAGTTTTTAGTGGAATCTCAGATTTGATACCGCCAATAATTTGATGAAAAGTTTATTTTTATTTATATCTTTGCGATGGGTCATCCTGTGGAAATTACCGGAATCATTTTGATGATTATGGTGATATGTCAGTCAACATCAAAGATTTGTTATCAAGTATTCGACTGAGTTTATTTTCTTTGTTTGATCTTATCTCTGCCTATTTGACAACTCACAATAATTGAATGGATGGGTGGATTTTCAACACTCGGTTTAGCGTAGAAAGTTGAATCTAACAGCGTGCTTTTAATTTAGATGTCGCTAGTATTAGTGTGTAGTATTAAATAGGTATAGTAGATGTATTACTTAAAAGCCGAAAACATTTTTATTTTGTATGGATTTAAAAAGTTCTTTGTCTCTACAGAATCGAAAACTTCTGCCAAAATTAAAATTTTACAAATAATACAACTTCTCGCTTGTTTTCCCTAAAGGGTAGGCAAAGTACACTCACATTTTGCTATTTATACAGGGTGATTGAAAGATGGGTGCAAAGCTTTAAGGCGAAGATTACCTACAGACAATTTGGAACCATTTAAGCCATGGTTGTCTTAGAGTCAGACGAAGATTTCATTCATTTAACAACATTTTGTTTGAACACAAATATACACATTTTCTGTTGATATTTTTTTGGCGTTGGGCACATTTTAATGGCGAGTGAAGGTAAAATAAGTTTTTATGATTTTATGATGACTTTTAGTATCTTTTGGGGTATGTAAAGGACGCTGTCAATTTGTTTTAGATCTTTTTGAACAATATGCACAAACAATGGAGTCGTCTTCAGATGATGAACCAGAGACTTGGTGTAATGCAAACCCTTCAAAAAAACAGCAACCGTTGTCACCTATAATTAGAAGTGAAATAGGAACTCAAACCGAAAACATGGGGAATAATCATACACATTGCAACGAGTTATTTGGGAAATTAGTAGCAAGTGAAATGAATCATATACATGGACAGGCACGCTTTGATTTAATGTCTGAAATATTATGTCTTATACAAAAGAAGCAAATAAGAAATAATAACTAATTATTATAAAATAAAGAACAATGTTGAATAATAAACCATCCTTTTATTTAAATCAACTTTATTAAAAAAATACTGCTCCAATAAAACTGGTGATCAATTGGTTTTTATTCGGTGTTTTTTCCGAATACGTTGAATTGAATTGAATTTATTTATTTTGTTCACCGCAAAATGCTCATTGCTCCGGTGCAAACCTCTAATACGTATCAAAGACTCTGATACATGCTTTGTGATTGTAATCGGTTTTTCAATGAGAACCGGTGATTATCGGTTTTAGCAAAAACCGTTTTTTTTTAGGTTTTTGTGAAACCGGTTCACATCACTAGACGAAGTCTTACCAATTTCTTTTTACCTAATTTTTATGTTTTTTGAGGCCTAAAACATGTTTTGCTAAATTTCTTACCTTACACATTACTTTAATAAAAATAAAAATGAATTCATTTATCATTCAATTTGGCCATAAATAAGCATTTAACTTAAAATTTTCGGAATTTTCAAAAAAAAAAACAAAACTTTGTTAAAAAAAAATTGGTAAGACTTCGTCTAAGACAACCAAAGCTTAAATAGTTCTAAATTGTCTGTACTATCTTCGCCTTTTATAGCTTTGCGCCCAATCACCCTGTATTTAAGTCGAGGCGAGCCTATGGCTTTCAACCGGAAATCCAGACTCCGGGATGCTGACTATAGGTACTGAGGAATTCCTCAAACTCAAACCATTTATTTCAATTAAACCATTTCCAGGCACTTTTGAATTGTCGTCAAGAAGTCGGTCAGTCAGAAATTATAAAGTTAGTTGCCCATTCCAAAGCGTAGTAGGTACCTACGAAGAAGAACGAGCAAGAAACTCCATGGATACTCTTTTAAATTATATTTTTACAAAAATATTAGTTCCATCATTAATGTTGAATTTATAATTATATGTGAGAACGATGTAAAAAAAGACATACGCGTTAAAAGCGTCCAGAGTACAGCAAATAGTAACAAATCCAATAAAATTATCAAAAATAAGCCGAGACAGATAAAAGTGATGACCAGCCCCAACTGACGGCGCGTGTTCACGAACATGGCGCATGGATCAGCACCATTTAGCTCAACCATTTTTAAGGGAGCTAAATGATCCAACACACAAGCCACCATCAGCGAGACCTGGGGGGCAATTCTCGTAATTTTAAGAACGTTCACAGTCTGATCTTAGTCTCAATCTGTAAAAAATACCACTAATTTCCCTACATTTTTACAAGTTTTTTGACAATGATTGTCGCTGCGATGAAATTGCGACCAGCTCTTGAACGTGGCTTTCTGATAAAAACTCACTAATACTTTACCCGACCTTGGAATCCAACCCAAGACCATATGCTTGCAGTAGCGCCTTCGACTACTAGACCTAAGGGGCAATTTTCATTTTCATTGATTATTAAACTTACTAAAACCAATCCAAACACCAATGGACTGTATGGTCTAATACCATCTTCGCGCATGATGAACCTACACCAAAATAAACAACAAATTACCTGTGAACAGTATGGCGTAGAGTATTCCAATTAAACACAACCGAAGCATTTCAACACTGACAGACGACTGTACATCTAACATAAGTCTATCCGTGACAATTTACGTAAGAGATAACACTTCGTGTTTTAGCTGGTGATTTAAATAAAGTCCAATTGGTAAATGCACTAGATTTTTTTTATCTTATCTGTCCTGATCCGTGTCCTGACTAAAAACATAAGTTCGATTAATTGATTAGGTGGTCTTGATTAGTTTCGATTGCCTTCTCATTATAGATGTTCGTGAATTCTTTGTTTTTACTGTAGGTATACAAAAGCTTCTTGTTGTTTTGCTTTCAATGTATTGGATAGGTTCTGATAACAGTAATTATAGCTTTTAATCATATTTTAGTTTAATAATATTTTTATATGCACGTCTTTCTGTGTATAATCAGACTATAAAGTCCCCACTGCTGGGACACAGGTCTCCTCACGGTGAGAGGCAGTAGGCCGTAATCCACATGTCTTCGAATTTTTCGACGTTTCAGCTAATATGACACCGGTGCCATAACGCGGCAGAAATTCAATTGCGCACACGCGGGGCGCGGGCATGCCTGCCTCCCGCTGGGGGGCCCCGGATCTTCTTCGGCAATCGAACCGCTGCACTTTTTTTTAAAACGTTATATAAAACAAATGGTTGAAAGGTTAGGCAGAGGTGTACCTGTAAATGTTTGTTTTTGATGGATTTGTGGATGGCTATAAGATAAGGGAAGACCAAATAGATGACGACTAATAGAAAAGTAGATACGGAAGAAAAAGATATTGACATTGCGACTCCAAATAAATTGGTGTAAGAGCAAGAGGATTATGATACCTACTGCTATATAGGTACCCAAATTGGTGTCATAAATCAAGGAAAACCAAGTCGAAGTCCAAGCTGGTTACACAAAAGACGAAGTTAGCCCGATAATGAGTATCTACTGATAAGACTTGAATAATTGCTCCTGCCAGACCGAATCAGCAGGTATTAAACAGTCACGTAGCAGCTGATAAAAGATAAAAAGATTACGAATCAAAACTATAGAGTGACTAGATCGATTGTCATAGATCAGTGATCAAATATTGTATCGATTGACGGCACGGTTGGCGCAGTGGTTAAGCGATTGACTGCTGCGCTGCGTGTCGCGGGTTCGATTCCCGCACGGAACGAATATTTGTATGACCTACAAGTAGTTGTTCCGGGTCTGGCTGTTTGTGTATGTGAGTTTAAATGTTTGTAAACGCACCCCCAATACAGGAGAAATTCCTAGTGTGGGGCAATGTTAAAAAAAAAAAAAAAAATATTTAGTGATTAGTAGTGCAAGCGGGCCTTTTTTTTTTTTGGGTGCGAAATCATCAAATGACCCCCCTCCCGCTCTGGGCGGAGCGGAAGGGAGTGTTAGACTCACGTTGACTGCCAGACCACAGACACAATAGAAAATCTATTGTTCGCGGTCACCGGTGACCGCGGTGGCAGTCAATGCATTAAGGATTTGTCACACTGGATGCGTTCTGCGGTCTGCGGTCAGGTCTAGTATGAACAACACTTCACTTTGAACGCATCCAGTGTGACAAATCCTTTACTGACTAAAACCCACCCGTGTTCCTTCCTTAGCCCTTTATGTTCCGGACCAGTGGTAAACGTACCATAACGCATACGCAACGCATTTAATGCTAAACATATTTAGTGATTAGTAGTGCAAGCGAGCCTTAGAATTTGAAAATACAATTTCGATTTTCGGCTGTGCGTTGATGACTCACTGACAGACAACCCACAGCTACCGTTGGTCTAGCATGTGACATTGGCAGAATTTTCGACATCGGCACCATTGCCATAGAGAAAAATAGAATACCTAGATAAGAAGCGTGAAATTTTGCACAAAAGTTCCATATAATACTAAAAGTAAGCACTAGGGTAGGATTTCGATTTAAGGAGGCCTTTTAACGCTACGTTTTTCGGTACGCAGTGGCCACTCCATAAACTTTCGGCCCCATCAGCCATCTGTTCCGCGAGCAATGTGACCTACTCACAAGGTGGACCGATGATCTGGTGAAGGCCGTAGGATTTCGCTGGTAGGATGCGAGAAGCACAGAACCGGTCGAAGTGGCGGTGCTTGGGGGAGGCCTATGTCCAGCAGTGGACGTCTTTCGGCTGAAATGATGATGATGAAGTTTGTATGGAAATTCGTGTTTTTTACCGATGCCAAATCCCATCGGGGGCTTGAAATACGTGCTCAATCAAGCACAGATATGGCTGAACGAATTTAGTAGGCACATATACCTGACTGCCCTAGTTTAGGAGTAAGAGTATTAAAATTATTGTGACCTAGTTATATGCTTACATTTTTGCCTTATATGCTCTTAGTCTTTGGATATTGTAATGTGATGGCTTTTGGTGATAAAGAATTTATTTATTTATTTATTATTATATCTATTAAGTACTCCGAATTCGAAAATTTTCCGGCTACGTGAAGTACTTTAATTTTCCCCCAAAAATGCGAATTTGCGAGTGACATTGCGGGCAATAGCTATTGTTTATATCCGTAAATGTAGCTACATAAAATAGGTAGGTAGGTACTGCGTATTTATTAGTGGCGCAATAGTATTTTCGTCACTATATGATGGATGACTGATAATGTGTACTTATGACTGGTGCAGTATTTAAATATTTTCTTATCAGTGCATAAAATCGTGTAGCGATAAAGAAGTGTTTTGTGGCCATTAATCCAACTGAGACTGAACTTACAATTTTACACTAATATAATAAAGTTTGTGAGTGTGTTTGTTACTTCTTCGCGCACAAACTACTGAACGGATTTGGATGAAATTCGGCACACAGATAGTTTATAATCAGGATTAATACATAGGCTACTTTTTATCCCGATATTCCCACGGGCTCGAAACTTATGCGGGTGAAACCGCGGGGCGCTGCTAGTAATGAACATAAATGAAAGTATCGTAGCTTACCCTCCATAGCTAGAAGGCGTGAATTTATGTATGCAATCCATACCGAGAAGGTCATAAATAAACTTGTACTTTTTTCGGTAATCTTATCAGATTATAAACCATAGATATTATATTATAATATACGTTTTATTGTAAGCAGTATGGTACAGCGCAGCGGTGCTATCCTGCAAAAATCTCACCGTGATAACTTAGGTGAAGTGAGCGTGGAGTGCAGGGCTCTGAACCGGTTTAAAAAGAGCGGTTAATTTCGATTAAGTACCGGTAAATATATCGTTCCTTCATTAAGCGGTTAAACAAGTGAACTGTTCTTATGAAACCCAAATGATAAAGGTTACCGGTTACTTAAGCACAAACGGTTGTGACACCCAAATTAACCGGTTAATTCCGTAATAAAATTTTGTAACTAAATGATATCGCAACGTCGACCGTGCTCGCGAGAGTGGCGGGGGCCGGGGGGGGTTCAAACTTGGTTTTAACCGGTTAATTTCCACTATCAAAACCAAAATTCATGAAAAACCGCATAAACCGGTAAAAACCGGTAAAGTGCAAACCTTAACCTACTTAAATCGATTTCGGTTTGAGGTCAATGACCGTAACCGGTTAAGAATTTAAACCGGTTTCCGAGCCCTGGTGGAGTGAGCTGTCAATAGTGTCAATTCCTAGCACAAACTCACTTCACCTAAGTCTTCACGGTAAGATTTTTACAGATCGTTCACAATTTATCGACAGTTTACAATCTCGCGAGATAGATAAAAACAAATGGTGTTCATAATGATACGGTGAGTTTAGCAACATTTATTTTGGTGTTGAAATGAAAGTAGTACGGGGAAGGGTAAGTACTTGTTGTAAAAGGTGACAAAACCTGTCTTCTCACACTACTTAGAGCACAGATACGACACGACTTGTCCTTATTGAAAACCGGTAGATAGCCCATTTTTAGGGTTCCGTATCAAAATGGTAAAAATGAACCCTTAGGGTGCGACTCAGTCTGTCTGTCCGTCTGTCACAGCTGGATATCTCAAGAATTACTAATGCTATCAACTTGAAATATGGACTAGTTTTAGATGAGATGACGTTTGCCCAACTATTTTGCAAATAATAAAAAATAAAAACATTTTAAACACATTTTTTACAACAGGGACTGAAAAGGGATCTAAAAAATTCTAAGTGGGCATGTGGGGGATCATATATGAAACAACGTAGTTTGTACATTTTCAAAAATTTTTTTTTTTAGGCCGCATAATTTTCGACTTTTGATGAAAAATGTAAAAAAAAAATACCGTTTCTCCCTTTTCTCCGAAGTTTGCAAAGAGAAAAGTCTGAATTAATTCTATGTGATAGAAGTTTATGTAAAGATTACAGGAAAAATAAAACGATGTCTCTAAATAGTACACTTTTTCAGAAATCAACAAAAATTACATTAGTTCCACTATCGGTCAAGAGATGGCGCTGACCTAAAACGGGAATATTCTACACCGCAGTATTAAAATTCTCTGACGAATATAGGCCTCGCCGATGAAAATTTAAAAACATTTCACGTTTGGAACCCTCGGCGTGCGAGTCTGACTCGCTGTTGACCGGTTTTTTTTTAACTCAGACCGTTGCAATGAGGGCATTTATTATACATTAATACAAGATGGATACGACAATACGACTATAAATTAAACGAGTATTATATCTAATGACTATGAGAGAATGAGAGCAGTGGTGGCCCAGTGGTAAAGGCTAGGAATTACGAGTAGTAGATCGTGGGTAGAACCCAAGCAGGCACTTTAAGCATGAAATACACGGTTTAAAACCAACATCTTCTGCCACTGGTTTGCAACGCAGGCCTTTCTACCAAAGACGTTTAAAGGTCATAAGAATTTTTGTTTCAAACCACTGTCTACACTGTTTTAGACTTAGGTTTGAAACCACCGTTTTAAACCGTGTATTTCGTGCTTTACTTTGTGTAATTTATTTCATCATCACTGCTCTCAGAACGGCAACGGAAAACGTCGTGACGAATGACGAAGCCGGTATGTTCTAGCTAGAACCAAAAATTCAAAGACAGTGACATCCGCCAATCCCCACTGCGCCCTGGGTGGATTATGGCCTACTCATTCTCACAGAGAGAAGGCCTGTTCTCAGCAGTGACTGATATCTAATGACGTTCCCAATCTGCATACAAAAATTAAATGGTAAAAGTAGTGTAAGTGTGCAGTGTGTGTCTGTGTAGTGCAAGTGTAGTAGTTTAGCTTGCTGCGAGCTTTGGTGTTTACTGTAAGTGCAGCAAGTAATTGTTATACATACATACATAATCAGCCTATAATGTTCCCACTGCTGGGACACAGGCCTCTATACAGGGTTATTTGTAAAACACCAGCAACCTCTTAAGAGGTCATTGTACTCATCATTATGAACAACTTTTACTATGGGACCATACCTGAAATCGCGAAAAAAAAATCAGCTGTTCCCTACATTTTGAAGAGTTATACGAACATAAATGTAGGGAACAGCTGATTTTTTTTTCGCGATTTCGGGTTTGGTTTTTTCGCGATTTCGGGTTTGGTAATAACCCTGTATATTTGGTTCAATGCCCATATGAAGCCCACTGGGTACATTAGCTACGTTACCCTTCTGTCTAAATTTTTCTTCACAACTTTGGACCTCCCAAGGAACCTCCCAATGTTAAAATAGGTTGCCCATGTTTTCTTTTAATCCTTTTTATCCTTAAAACAAAGTCGCCGAAATGTCTCTACGCGCATAACTTCCGAATGACTGCACCAAATTGGATAATTCTTTTTTTGTTGTGTTTGGTACCTATTTTGTATGAAATAAAATTTCGGAAGCTGGGGCGAGCAGCTAGTTTCATTATAATCTGACTATACGGTTGAATCATATATAAATAGGTATACCGTTATCAAAATTCGCCCAGTTAGCAGATTTACGAGATCTAGAAACTTAACTGCAGGCATAAGTATAATCAGCCCATAAGTTTCCCACTGCTGGGACAAAGGGCTCCTCTCTTCGAGAAGGAATGGGCTGTAAACTACCACGGGGCTCAGTGCTGGTTGGTCACACTCGCAGGAATTAATATCAACTCAGTTTTAGAATTTCTGGATATTTTTTCGGGTGTTAGCATGTCTTTTACTTCTTCAGCTTTCATAAAACTATATATAACTTATGGAATACATCTCCATAGCTTTCTAGAATGTACGCCAAAATTGTCGCAATCTCCAAATCATATTCAGTTTAAAAATAAATTTATCATCTGCCTAGCCTTTTCTCAACCAAATTGGGGTCGCCTTCCAGTCTAACCGAGTGTAGCTGAATAACAGTATTTTACATGGAGCGACTGCCTATCTGACCTCCACAACCCAATTACTGGATACAGAGACCCAGTCTTATGATTGTGAGCCTTTCGGGCTTTTGACGACCCGTAACGACTGTCAAAGATCCACGAATGACAGCCGAGACCAACGGCTTAACGTGCTTTTCGAGGCACGGAAGGTTCTCGGCATGTAAAGTTAGTCACTCATCCACGGACCGACCACGGCAAGCGTAGCTTAACCTGATCGATCGACCCGTGCGGTTGTTATTGCTTAATAAAGAGATTACATAAATATAGAAAATGTATCCATGATGCCGTAAACGACTCTACTCACTACATTGCGGTCAATAATGAACTACAATAGAAACTTTTCCACATAATTATGAACCCTATAGAAGCTCTGGTCACAGTAGTCTTCCACTTGGGCGAGCATCGAGTCGGTGCGTGCGCAGAGCTCCGTTCATGTAGAAAACTATTCAGCGCACTGGTCCACATGTTCATCGTGCCACATAGGGTACCCCATGTTTTCCCTTAGGTAGATATATTTTTTATAGAAACCTGGCCTTGGGTTTTATCAGCTTTATTTGTAACTAATACCCGCCTTTGCTTTGAAATGAAAATAAAATATATTTTTTTTATACAATTTCCACTGAAGGTTATTTTAATTAAATATAACTCTATGATGATAACAGTTCCTTCAAAATCACTATTAATATTATATTCCTACACCTAGGTGTAGGAATATCGATGTTCACAAAGCACACTTAAGAATTAACTATCAATATCAAGTACTAGCTAGCTATCCCAAAAATTCAACTTATTTTAGTACTTAATAATAAAGTTTACAATGGAGGTTGAAATAGAGCGCTAACATTAGAGTGAAACAATAAAATAAACATAAACTACTTATAACCGGATTAAGACAACTTGATGCCCTAAGCAATCCACGCCTGTGGGGCCTCCTATCCACTATTCACCTCGTAGATATTTTTACAAAACATGGACGAGCGATTTGTAAAGATTGGCGCACATCTCTAGCTAGAGTGACTTTTGGGTCTTGTAATATCTTGCTGATAAACAGCCTTGCCATTCATGTGCTAGCAAATACTGTTTCGGTGCTGTTTCTGCCTTATGGTGCCCCCCGAGACGTGATGCCCTAAGCAATTGCTTAATTTGCTTAAGGGCTAATCCGGCACTAACAGGGAAAGAGTGAACATGAAGACTTCTAGACTAGAAGTTAGAACACGTGCAATCATATCATTTTTTTTTTTAATTATTTATTTAATGTTATTCAAAATACTGAGGTGTAACTTAAATTTAATCGGTCGAAGTGGAGGTGCTTGGGGGAGGCCTATGTCCAGCAGTGGACGTCTTTCGGCTGAAACTCGCCAGACTTTTACGTTTGATGCACTTTGATCGCAAAAACACAAAACACATCTGAAAGATGTTGTTAAAAAAACTGGCCAAGTGCGAGTCGGACTCGCACACGAAGGGCTCCGTTTTTTAGTATTTGTTGTTATAGCGGCCACAGAAATACATCATTTGTGAAAATTTCAACTGTCTAGCTATCACGGTTCATGAGACACAGTCTGCTGACAGACAGACAGACAGACGGACAGTGGGGTTTTAGTAATAGGTTCCCGTTTTACCCTTTGGGTACGGAGCTATTAAAAGCGAGATCTTTGACATTGTAATTGAATTTTGTCAGCGCTGAAATCCATTCGTTGCATCTAGTTAAAAAAAAATCTGAATAAGTAATCTAGACTAGATTAGAAATGTCTGAAATGAAATGAGAGAATATGCAAGATCGAAAAGCTCCTAGTTACGACTTCATCCTTCAGTTCAATCAAGTTACAGCCATAACAATTGAATGAAGTGATTTCAATACTTTTAACACATTCTGATTTATTAAATTACGTGGCAAATACAAACAAGTCGATCGAAGTCGCGCCGCAATGTCCTTTCGCCTTTTCTCTTGAGTCAAAGAAATGTGTGTACGACCGTGGCATACACAATGTGCATGTGGAGCGAAACTAAAACCGCAAAACTTGATTTTAACACCGCCTAGAATAAACTTTATGTTGTAAGTGATACTGTACATATTTGCTTACCAACTTCTCCCAAAGTTAGGATGTTGTGTTGCTCAGTGTAAGCCAACCGGCGCACCGCTCGGAACGTCATCAGTCGCTCTCTGGACCGCGTGGAGGAAGGACGCATTTCTCCGCGTCGGTTTTAAACTATTATCAGAAAAACCAACGTTAATAGTTTAACCCATTATTTGTTGAACAACGGTGTAAACTATACCAGCATTTGTGTTATTAAACCGTGTAACTCCGTCAACAGTGTGTGTTTCAATATTTTTATCACGAGGATTTCGTTTTATATGTAAGTATATTGATTTTACTCCTGCTACGTGACAGGATACTTATTCCGTCACTTAGCAACATTTTTGTTTTCATGATGAATACTGATTTTAAGTAATTTAAGTTTGATTCCTTTGATTCATTCAATTAAAAGTTGATAGTTTGCCGAGAAAGCACGTTGCGGCTACGATTCCGTTACTTATGTGTTCTTTTGAACTTGTCTGACTACTATAACTAGTCAGTCAGCCATTTCTTAAGCGTGTAGTATCAATTGAGTGAGAGCACTAATTTCTAAATTTTATGAATATTTAAATGTGTTACAATCGATTCTTGTTCGCCAGTTGGTTTATGGCCGACAACAACGTGATTAATAGCTGCTATGTTTACGTTTTAAAGATCATCGGTACGACCAGTGACTAACATGCGGTTACCCGCTGTGGTCTATTTACTTATAAGTAGGTGACTATAAAGGAATATCAATTACGGAACTTTGTATCCGAGGGTTAGTTCTTGTAATTGGTATGTAATCAAATGAATTATACATTCATTCATTTTGATTGAGGGGTGCCGCAAGGGTCCGTTGTCTGTTCCCTGTGGGACACTTGTTCCATTATGTCTTTTGCTTAAATATTTTGCTTGAGTAATTATAATGTTATCAGTAGGTACCTACATCAGACGATCTACTTGTATACTGGCTTTAATATCTACAGACCTATTTTTAACTTTCTTGAGTTATTGGAATAGGAATTCCAACCGCTTTGTTTCAATACAATATAAGATACAAATAAAAGCTTTGAAAAATTTTAAATAGCAGAATTCCAATAAACTTAAACATTCTTCAATTTGTCATAACAAATAAAGTCTGGTTTCAATTCAAAGTAGCCAGAACATTCATCATTAGACCATTATTTGTATGTACTTGCAACTCAACCGCAGTAATATTAAGGAGGACAACCACATCTCCGCGAACCTACAATACGAACACAAAAACTCACACCAGCCATTTACAAAAATGATCCTAACTCCTATAATGAATACAATATATTCAGTACGTGAATAGACGAAGATACGGTCAACTCAAGCAACGGTACAGGAACAAAATTAACAAGACAACGTGGTAACAAAATGGAAGACGGAAACGGTACTATATGCTAAGTAGACGCCTGCAAAATATCGTACTGACACTTCCTAGAGCAGGCTCGACATTTGTTAAGGCACATGATAAATTAGGGCCTTTAGACACTCAAAACTTTAAAGACGAACTTAATGTTAGCATTTTGTTTTGCTGCGCCCCGCGGTTTCACCCGCGTAAATATCGGGATAAAAACTAGCCTATATGTTAATCCAGGGTGTCAGCTACCTCCATACAAAATTTTATCAAAATTGGTCCAGCCCATTGAGCGTGAAGAAGTAACAAACATATAAACACACTCGCACACTCACAAACCTTCACCTTTATAATATTAAGTGTGATAAATGAGTTTGGAATACTTATGCCGTAAGAGGTTGCACAATGCACATGCTCATAATTATCTGCTCTGGAAAACATGATAACCAAGATTATGTATGACACATGATAAGACTCTCCAGAAAGAATTAAGAAAAAACCGTGTCAAGAAAACCTTTCGTCCTGGCTCAGTACTTAGCAAAATCCAATGAGCCAGTTGCCTACCCAATTACGAAAGACATTGTTTTAACCCGCAACGTTGCTGCTGTTTACATTCAAACATCTCTTGCTGTATTGTCTGTATCTGTGAGATCATTGTTTTGATGATACAATTCAGTTAGGTAGAATGTGTCTACGAAGAGATAACAACATAAATATTTATTGTCTGCAGTCTGTGAGAATATGCAAAGATCTTTTGTAATGTCAAAGATGAAGAAAACTTTTTGGGATTTCTGTATCGCCTTGATTGAACAGACTTCAACAAATTAACTGTTTTATACGATAGAACATTACCTATTGCCTCTGACCGAACGAATAAGAAGAAAACTGAAAAGGACAAAGATAAAAAATATAGTTAAAACTGTTAAGTTGTTAAAGATCCACTGACCACTAACGATTCAAATGTGTCCAATATTTTATACGCAGCAGGTTTATCGTTAGTCCGACGACCAAAAGAACTACTGGTACTAATTAAATTGGGTTCTTAAAAGACTTATCGGTGTGTTGTTTTCCGAATTGATGGAGTTTCCCTGTAAAACAGCGGCCGAATTACGAAGTAATGTAAATGAAACGTTAATCATATAGTCACGAGTACGACTACAGTTTTTACACAAGTTTGTCGTCGAAATGTATCCAATCCAAGTTAAGCTAATGACTCATTTACTTGAACTGATATTACGAAACTTAATTAAAGCATTACATACGTCCTCTTTTGTTACGCAAACTGATTCAACATTTTGCCGATTTAGTAGAATAGTTCGATGTGGTGGCTAAAGTGTTTGTGTCATACTTATTTGAATTTTGCTTATAAATGTCAATTGTTTTTGCTGTTATTTTCCTCTGTGCCATTCAGATATTGCATTATCTTAGAATTCCCTGTGAGACCAAGTGTTTCAATATGCATAATAGAAGCACTCACTGCTTTGCGTAGAGCATAGAAAAGAAACGACAAAACATTCTGTGGCGAGTTTGACCTGTCTTTTTTCGAACCAAAGTCCTAGTTAACTGTGACAAGCGTTCATGATAATGACTAATGAGATGACACATCAAAGCATTGAATATTTCTTTAAACTTTTATTGCCTTGCATTCGAGCCTTTGTATTTGTTCCACAACCTTCAACCTCACACAATATCTTACTAATCCCAAACAAAGCAAAATCAGCAATCAAGATTCATTTACAAGCTCTAAATCAATTCCAATGCATCTGAACTCAATGCTTCCAAGTTCTCATGCATAAAATGGCAGCTTTACCTGGCGAGTTTGACCTGTCTTTTTTCGAATCAAAGTCCTCGTTAACTGTGACAAGCATTCATGATAATGACTGATAAGATGACACATCAAAGCATTCAATATTTCTTTAAACTTTGCCTTGCGTTCGAGCCTATTATTTGTTCTACAACCTTCAAGCTCACACAATATCTTACTAATCCCAAACCAAGCAAAATCAGCAATCAAGATTAATTTACAAGGTCCAAATCAATTCCAATGCATCTGAACTCAATGTTTCCCAGTTCTCATGCATAAAATGGCAGCTTTACGTTTACAAGACGTTTACGATCGTAGGAATGACTAACACAATGGCATATTATAGCTATAACCATACAAAATACAAACCTGCTTACATCATCATTCTCAAGTCTTAAAGTTACCTATAAGTCACATAATATATAATAAATAACACAATCATTCTGTCACGAACGCCCATAAAAGCGCCAACATATGCACACACCAACATGTCACTCACACATACCAGCACCACTCCACACACACACACACACACCCCTGTTTGTACAGACACCCTTACGAGGACCTTGTTAGTCCTAGAACGAACCGAGGACCCTCCAAAAAACTGGTTTAAATACCTCGTTGGCCTTTTAGAATAAGATAGAAAGAGACAGGTGAGTAAATCTATAGTGATGAGCTTATTGGGATAATGCTATCTCAACATTTTTCTGTATGAATTTCGGCTATCATACTGAGGACCTGAAATACACAGCTAAATGTGACCAACGATGCACATACGAGGACTTTGTGTAAGCCAACCGAGGACCTCTTACGTAAGCCCTGCGACGTCCTTCCGAGGACGTATTTTTACACAATATTTCTTATAGCTTGTACAAAGTGCGGACGTTGTGTTAGACTTTATATCACTAAACCGAGGACAGTTTTTCGCGTAGAACTTGTACAAACCGAGGACCTGGAAAATACCTACCTACCTACCTAAAACCTTTTACGTGTAAGATAATAATCAATGTTCCGATTTATTTCTTACACACTTTTTCTAAAATGAAGTACCAAGCGAGGACGAGTCAATGTCTTTACGTTTGTCAGCGCTTCTCAAAGGATTATTTATCAAAGAGAGCCGACAGTAACGGCTTTATTTTGTTAAACACTCGTGATTGTTGTTTATAACGTAAACAAAAACCCAGAAATCGATCCTTATCAGCGACACTATCGAATAGTGTAATAAATACAGTGTGTTTTTTTTTTTTTTAATTTTAACGGGTTCGATTTCTGGCTAGAAATATTGATTTTTCAAAAATCCAATGATGCAGTTTTAGTTTTCACCAAAATCGAGGCCGCGACTCTTTTGAGTACTTTTCGCTATTCCTCATAGTTTCGGATTTGGCCATCCACGCTCACTTCGAAAATTCATCCTGTATATATAAAAGGAGAAACTGACTGACAGACTGACATATCAACGCACAGCCGCAACTACTGGGTCTAGGAATGTGATTTTAGACGTTACGGACGCTTTTAACGTTCTACATTGTTCTCACATGCATAATTTTTAACATGAATGATCTAAACAAGATTTTGTAAACATATTATTTCGATTTAAAAGAGTGTCCATGGAGTTTCTTGCCCGTTCTTCTCCATAGGTACCTGCGCTTTGGAATGGGCAACTAGCTTCATCTTTCTGACTGAACGACCTTTTTTTTTTTTTTTTTTGCGGATGGGAAATCATCGAATGACCCCTCCCGCTCTGGGTGGAGCGGAAGGGAGTGTCAGACTCTTACTGACTAAAACCCACCCGTGTTCCTTCCATAGCCCTTTATGTTCCGGGCCAGCGGTAACCCTTTCGGACAATCCCGCTGACCCGGCAGGCTTCGGCCCTATGGGGTCCTCGATGCTGACATCTCTTTGAGGTGCGCGTGGAACACGTACGCGCCATCCGGCACGGGCCTGGTCCTGATCGGATCGGACGGTGAGCTACCCATTACTCTCCGCCCGCAGGCCCGCGCCTACGGTGGCCGGGAGTCGTCGCGCGGCTCCCGACGCCCGGAGCGTCTCCCGCGGCGGCTGGGACGGGAGGCTCTCTCCCTGAGCTGACCGACCCCTTGACAATTCAAAAGTGCCTGTTGAGTTTGAGTTGAGTTTGAGATTGTGAAATTTTGCACACGGCTTCCTTTTATAATGTAGGGGAGCACTATGAAGGGGTTTTTGGAAATTCAACCTTTAAGGGGGTGAAAAGGGATCCCCCTTTTTACCCCCTTGTTTTTTGTTTGTATGAAAAATCTTATTCCTTGAGTTAAAAAACTTGGCACAAATACAAAAAATGCCAAACTTCATCATTTACTTAGATAATAAGTAAATTATGAAGTTTGGCATTTTTTGTTTTTCTAAACTACCCCCTAAAGGGGGATTGTGGGGTGTCAGAATTTGTATGGAAGATTTTTAACTCGCGGTCCGATTAGCTCGAAACTCAGTATTTATACTTAAGACCAAAAATAAAGAATACCGTGTATCAGGGTTTTTCGAAAATCTAGCCCTAACGGGGTGAAAAGGGGTAGTTAATTATACAAGCGAGGATTTTACTGCGTGGCTTGAATAACTCGAAAATTGGTATAAATAAATCTTCGAGTGAAGTAATGAACATAATAATATAACAAACGATTTTTCGGAATTACACCCCTGTGGGGGTGAAGACCAAGAATACAGTTTATATGAAAAATCTTATTCATATGGTTAATAAACTTGAAACTAAAGGGAGATTGGGGGTGTAAATTTTGTATGGAAGAATTTTAACGCGTGGTCCAATTAATTCGAAACTCAGTATGTAAGACCAAAATAAATAATAAAGTAAGTAAATCAGGTTTTTTTAGAAAATCTACCCCTAACGGGGTGAAGAGGGATAGTCAATTTCTTAAGGGAGTATTTTATTACGTGGCTTGATATGATAATTGGTCATACTATTTAAGTCAAGCTATAGAAACATCCCAGACGATTTTTCAAAACTACACCCCTATGGGGATAAAATATTTTTAATAGCCATGTTTATAATCACGTCTAAACTTGCTATGGAGTATCTTAATTTGACAGGACTAAACTAATATTTATCTTCTGTCCTTTTAAATATAAAGAAAAAGATGCACTGAACTTAAAATTTGTTTAGTTTGTGAACAAGGGAATCGGCGCCATTAAGTTATTAAGTTTGCATGCTTCCCAAATTATTTTGATCTCGCTTGATAATATTTCTTTGTTGTTTTCTAACTAAGCATTGTGTTATGAAATTTTATGTCAAGTTTTTAGCCCAATTTATGTCGATTTCTTTTAATTATGGTTTCTATGTCTTTTTGTTTGAGTCGTTTTCTATTAACTGTTATGTAAGTTTTATAACCATGCTTCTCAAAGATGTTAATTTAACTTGATGGTTATTTTTATAAGTAGATCGTTGGTAAAAGTTTGTTAAATAATTTGTTCCATTTTAAAATAAACCTACTTACTTTTATTTCAGTAAAGTTTATGACGTGGTTTCCTTTAGTATGTTCATGTTCTGTATTTCTTTGTACTTTATATTTGTTTCAAATCTTGCTGCAGACATTTCACCTAGGAAGACATTTATTTTCTTTATGAAAAGCTCACGTATTTAGCTCCTATGACAATACAATATTTTATGGTGCAAATCATAATGTTGTATAATATAAGCGGGCCTAGGTACTTAGCACATGCTGCAGAAAAAGCCTGATTATTCCTCGTCCACCTAGTAGCTACCAACGATTTGTTTAAGGATTCAGTCTACCTTCGATTTTCTCCTTCATAATTTTATTTAAATGATAGCATATAATTTGTCTTCTACACACAAGGAAAACTGTCGAAACGAGGACTAGAATACACACTGTTCGGAAAATCTAGCAAACCGAGGTCTTAAATACACATTGTCTGGAAAAGCTACCTAACCGAGGTCTTTTGTGTTAAAGTTAACACATAGGTCCTCGGATAATACAACAAACGTGAAATGAGTGTAAAGAGTCTGTGTATGAGGCGACAGTGGCACCATCTGGTGGATACACAATGTCTGTGTAAGATTATGAATAATTTTGATCAAACCGAGGTTCAGACAACTTTTTCGTATTAAGTATATAGAAAGACTCAAAATCGCTTGCAGAATACGAATCTTTGGTCAAGTCAAACCGAGGACCCTCGAAAAGGTCCTCGCTTTGAAAAGGTCCTCGGTCGTGCCTTGTGTATTCATACGCACGTCCTCGGATGGTACTTAAAACAAACACATACACACCCCCACACACATACACACCTCCACACACATACACACCCCCACACACACACTTCCACACACAAATAACCTAATTAACAAAAGCTTAGTTTATATTCATATATACTTTAAAATTTAAAATTTCCACTCGAGCCATCAATCTTTAAAATGTTGATTGGTTGTCAGTGTACAAGTACATAACAAAATTAAATGTATCTTTTTGTAAAAGGGCGGAGACCTGGTGTCCTGAAATACAGGCCTAGAGCTTAGTTTAGGCACCAGTCTCCCACAATATTAAAATGATATCTGAGTCTGATACCATGTAACATAAGTACTTTTATAATATTGTGGTGAGAAAATAAATCTTATTATTATTATATTATAAAAATTGTGCACGCATAAGGTTCACCAACAATGGAAGAGTATGTGTGACGTGTTGGCCTGCGCCATTGTTGAGAGGAACAGACTCGCTGGCATTGACGTTAATTCTGAATTTGGCGTATGTGATGAGGTTTAATAGCAAAATCAAGAGCAGCATTTTTTTAATGTCAATATTTACTAAGTGTTAAATCATTATTTCGCCCAGCGACTATTTAACATCCACCACCTTTTATCTTTTTGTTGGAGGATTCAGATCTAGTTCTGTAAGTTTATTCGCAACAGCCTGAACAGGATCCAAAAAGTTTGTCTTTAAAACCACTAAGCTTGTTGAGAAACTCGGTTACCAGACGCGGCAGTTAAGCAATTTTTAGAGTCGTTTTACATAAAAAAGAACGTGCATTATAAGTCTTTATTGCAACGTTTACAAAACTGTTTGTTTTTGTCCATGAGACGTTCTCTACTGAAATCTCTCTATTGATAAATGTTGTGACAAAATCAGGTCTCGGCTTGGTGACCTAGACTCAACATGACGTGAAATTCTCAGTCTATGCTCTTTTAGGTGAATTGAGGACTTGCCGTAACACAGTTGCCGTTCATTGATTCATTGGTTTTAATTATATTTGACGATGTTTGTTTATTACCTTTGAGATTAATTTCGTAAATGAAAGGATTCATTTGAATATGATTATGGAACAATTATACAGGGTGGTGCCGCCTGATATTATACCATGGATTTAGTACATGATTCTGAACAACTTTTTTCGGTAATTTTATATTTATCCCATACATTTTGACAGCGTAGGTATTGCACTTTTCTATGAAACAGTAGTTTTTTTTTATAACCGGTAAAAAAATTCTACGCTAGAGGGACTAGAATCATGTGCTGAATTCATGGTTACAGTTTACGCGTCGATGTGATGCAGCATTGCTGTATTGCTTGAATATACAGCAACAGACATTTAATTAAAACATTCTCCCCTTTCACTGTTTTTGTTAAACTCCTGTCTGTTAAATGAGGCTTACTTTACTTACAATGTAAACTGCGGCCAAAGAATGAGCATGATATCCAGTTTCGTAACAATGTTTATATTAGCCTGAGTACTTCGCTTTCAAAGCTATCTCGGTCATACAATAATAAACTGTCTTACATATCCTGGACTGCAGCCAGCCATTGCACTCGGAACAATAGTTACTATTCACTTTCGATCTATGTATTGTAGACTACAGGGGTGCCACCCCACAGTTTCGAAATTTATTGTTTCCAGACGATTCTGTACTCTAGTACAGAATCGTCTAGAGACGGCACCCTATCAGGAATACCAGCGTCATTTGTGTTGTGTCATAGTTCGAGTAAACGATGCAGGCTTGGATAATACGGAAAGTGTTGATAGTGGAGCCTCTAGCAGCGGCCTCTCCATGCTCTGTGACTCTTTCCCTATCTATCCCCTATTGCAGTGACCGCAAATGGCGCCGACGCAAGATTCTCATTTGCAATATTACTGTCATGTCATCCACCTTGTTTTATTGAGAAATCACAGTTGGCGTACCTAATGCTCAGCGAAAGTCCGAGTTTTATGGTTTCTGCAAGACTTTGACCAGTGATTGTTTGATTTATGAGAAGTTTTAGCAATAATCTGATGAATTCAAAGCTCAATGACGCCGTTATGTAGCTTACAGAATGCTTGGCATGATATTAAACGGCGCCTCGTTTCAGAGTTTGGTAGAAAGCCAAGAGCTGATAATTTGGCTAGTATTCTAGACCTCATAAATAATTTTAAATACTATAGTGTACCATATAGCTTTTAAAGTACTTTTAACTCTATTAAAGTTACAACTAACTAGCACTTTTTCATGAAACCTAAAGTTACTTGTTACTGGATTTTGATCATTCAGACTAGACTTTTGAGTGACAATTAAATCGAAGTCTATTGATCACCACATCGTGATGAATTGAGTATGTATGACTCTTATTTCAGTTTGTCCATTCCAACTTAACGAATATTATTTGTCTCAAGAACTGTTCTGTGGGAACGTGCGTCAAATGTCAGCGTTATATTTGTTATTTCCTTATTAACTACTGCATTATCGGCCAGTTCAAGTCTGAACGTTACAATGGAACCTAAGTGTGCTATTGTAGTATCACTTTGTTTTGTATGCCTATCTCGTAGGAAGTTTCCGTCACTCATGATCTTGACTAGTAATGTTTCTATAAATTGCTTAATGTCTTGGTGCAGTTTACCGTTTCATTTCGTAAACAGATACCTATATTGTTTCTCAAATATCATCATTATATTCTTTTGTTTTTGTCTGATTTAGGTACTTATTGTATGTTTTACCGTTCCATCTATTAATTAATATAATTTAAAGACGTTATCATTTACAATTATTTTCACATAAGCATACTTACCTACATAATTGCATTTAGATATTTATATATGTGAAGTGCTTCTGTATTTTATCATTGCGGTGATTATAAACTTGAGTATTAAAATTATTGTCGAGCTATTTGGGGGAACCTCCATCAAAGTATTGAAACGGAATGGAAAATCGATCGAAATCAATGGGGTAATTGCGTAACACAATAACCGTAGCAATGGCTTTCATTTTGTCACTTCAACAATATGTATTCATTGCGTTATTTACGATGTTGAGCAGATATTTTTTTCGAACATATGAAGCAGTGGATTAGCAACATCCTTCAAAATGATTCAGAATTTAATTAATAGTGTGTTACGCAATAAGGGTGCGGGTTCGTTATTAAAAACTGGTGTGATAGGTCCACTTTCGTTTATTTATTTTAGAGGCATGAGTCATCGATAGGTTTGGAGTATGTGTAATATGTGTAGTATGAACCTAACTAAACAATTTTATGACACAGATGACAAGCTATTAAAAACGGAATACCTACTTGAGTGCGAAAGCCGTATCATCGAATTTTGTTTCTTCGAAAACCTTTCAACGACATCTCTATATTGCGACGCCTTGTTAAATCGACGTCTTGTTACTGCGATATTTCGTTAACATCGAAAAACTGTACTGCGAACGATTTGACTGGGTAAATATCATAATTGCGAAGCCTCAATCGATGTCTCGTTACTATGATGTTACTTAGGAAAACTTACTTCGGACATACGGTAAATTCCATTATCCATTAAAAATACATAGATAATTATTACTGTGTTAGGCGAAATAAAACTAAAATTAGCCGTCTATACGTTGATAAAAAATGTCGGTGTGCTGATCAAGAAAATCACCTCAATCAATATGAATAAACCGAAATATCGGGTATCGATATCGGGTAAAAAAAAGAAAAAAAATGAGCGCCAAAATCGGAACTAACGTCGCCATCTTGTTTTTTCAATAAGTAGGTACATTTAAAAAAACATTTGCACACATTTTTACCAACCGCGCCCCTCTTCGTCGTCAACGTCATTCGTAAATTTGTAACAGTGTAGGTACCTAGTTACAATTTTAGTTAAACACAAGTCGCACTCAAACTACTAGAATATTTCCCGAGAAGGCGGGAGGCGGTTGCCATGGCAACCGGGGGGTGAGCTATTTTCATCCGTCCTCCTTTGATCTTACAAGCAAGCATTCCTCACGAACGTTTCGACATGTAACTCGAAAGCTATCTGGAGATCAGGTCACGACGACGGTAAGCCGAATTCTTTTACCGTAATATTTGCCTGTTTTGGCAAGGACGTTTTTTTATCGCTTGAAGTGAACGTTTAGTCTGGTTAATAAACTTCTTTACATCATAAACTAAGCTCTAACTCTAAGACCTTTGCACCAAAAATGAGGAAATACGTTTAACGCTAAACGAATTCAAAACATCGTTCTGATTCTTTCAATCAATCAAATTGAAGATGAATTTGAATTTATTGAACCAATGTTACATTTGTATTATCTTATAATTAACTTATCGTCGGTCTGTAGCTGTTAGCGATCATCATTTGGAGCTTTACGGCGGCGGCGGTTTTTAATATATTTCATACTTATTGCTAAACGTATTTAGTGAGTTGTGGTGCAAGTGAACTTAAACTAGACTCAGCTGCGTCAAATTACAAAGCAAGCAATTTCTTAATTGCCTCATCGGTATTTTTCCTAGCAATCAGACATAAGGAAAAGATCATCTAATATTGTCTGTTCATCTTCATTTTCCAGTTAAATTTATTCTAACTAATCTGTACTTAATGTCTAAAACACTAATTACAGATTAGTAGGTACTTAACCGGTTTAGCAATGCGTTACTTACTTGTTTGTAGGGGTTTTAGGTACTAACTTATATTTTTTATTTCACTTATGGAGTAAGTCACGGAATAGATAAACCTTATTTACCTGTTCCGTGGAGTAAGTAGAGACATTTCATCTTCCAAGATTTTTTGATAACACGTTTGCCTGCCTAATCTTAGCAATGTTTTTAACCTAATATTAAAAACCTTAAAACATATAATCCGCAACTTTCATATTTAGTACGCAAATAAGTATTTTATTGTATTTAATTGAAAACCATGACGGTAAATATTATTATTAATTACACAAGAAGATATTAAAATGAATTACAAACAGTTTTACCAATAAAACTGCAAGCGTTCGCGCCATGATATCCGTCCTACATAGGTAGGTACAAACGGTAAGTTGCGTTCACGTGAGTTCACACGCATTGGCTTCATTCATAATTTACGAATCATTGTGTGGTTGTATGTCCCACGGTCTGAACTAACCTTAAACGTAAGACATGCTAGACTTGTTTAGATGCTTTACAGAGGTATTTGGACTAAATATGCTTTATTTGTCTATGCGTAGGTCGTAATTTATGAGAGTAGTAGGTCAGGACCAAGTAGTTAGCGTAGTAAAAAACTCCCTGCATGCAAGCATGCCGCATGTCATAGGTAACATATTTTTAAAGTGATTTCTTACTATAAAGTTGCATAAAAAACGACCTGATTTGAAGTTGGGCAGGAGAAGGGCTCCATTTAAGACAAACCAAAAATCTGTCTAAGACATTTTGAGTTTCTCTTTTAGCCTTAGAAATCTCCAAACATAACATAACATAATCAGCCTATAATGTTCCCACTGCTGGGACACAGGCCTCCTCTCGGTGAGAGGGAGTGGGCCGTAATCCACCACGCGGGCCCAATGCGGGTTGGCAGATGTCACATGTCTTCGAGTTTTTGGTTCTAGGACATGCCGGTTTCCTCACGATGTTTTCCTTCACCGTTTTGAGAGCAGTGGTGATGAAATAATTTACACAAAGTAAAGCGCCTGTCTGGGTTCGAACCTACGACCTACAGCTCGTAAGTCGCGGCCGTTACCACTTGGCCACCACTGCTCTCTGAAATCTCCAAGTTTTGTTGTAAAACAATACAAAAAGTAACCCTCAAACTAGGATAAATTTTTCACACAGAAAAGATACTGGAGGAAAGCAGAAGCATTTTACAACAGGAAATTGACTGCTGAATACTGCGTGGCTAGCTCCGGAACAGGAAAAATTAATATCAAAGCAATTTGCTACACAACGACCAGAGCCAGGGCAGCTCCATCCGTAAATAAATTTATAACATAATAAAACAGAACTAATAAGCTGTGACTGCATGGCTGTTTGGTGTTTAAGCGCATACCTAGTCTGTGGCACGCCGCGAACAAACAATACGTTGAGTCATAGACATTCACGAACCATAGATATACCATAGATACACGAAACATATTGTTGTTACGATGCACATAGTGAAAACGCGGGGTTATTTATGTCAGATAGATTTTCTTGAAGAAGGGACCGCGTATCTTGCTTGATTGACGATGTTAGAAGAATGTTCGAAAAGGCTAGGTAGGGTTTTCTTTTGCCCAAAGACAGTCGCAGTCATCCATCCTTCTGTCGACAATGCTGTTAATAATCGGCTTCATAATTAGGAGATTAAAATGTTCTCGTGTATTCACAAAATAACTTATGAAGAGTAACGGAATGTACCTATCTGTACCTACTTACGTAGCTGATGTGGGCACTTTTCTAGGGTGAAGTGCCTACTGAAAACTAAAAAAAACTATAGATAAACTTAATGACCACTTCCATAATCCATAATCAGCCTATAATGTTCCCACTGCTGGGACACAGGCCTCTTCTCGGTGAAAGAGAGTGGGCCGTAATCCACCACGCGGGCCCAGTGCGGATTGGCAGATGTCACATGTCTTCGAATTTTTGGTTCTAGGACATGCCGGTTTCCTCACGATGTTTATTAACGACCACTTATTACGTCTTAAGTTGTACTCGATTACCTTTTGTATACCTACTTCATTACTCAATTAAAAGTATTGTCCCAAATCTGATATTTATAATTACGAATGTAAGTACTTACATGACCTGGATTATTTCGTCAATTTTATAATAACTACGATGAGAAGGAAAACCGTATGAGGAAATTTGCGCATTATGTTATGATTATTCATACAATAATAATTAATTATAGTCAGACGTGTGAATGCAGATCATGTCTGGCATCGCTGTGCTACACACAGGTGCAATATGAAAACATTATTTTACGGTCCGATAGATTATTTATATAATAACTAGATATTGTGATCTATCACCCTATCACCCTGTCCGTAACTATACAGTGGTGCTATTCTGTAAAAATCTCACCGTGAAAACTTAAGTGAAGTGAGCGTGGAGTGAGCTGTCAATAGTGTCAATTCCTACCAAAAACAAACTCACTTCACCTAAGTTTTCACTGTGAGATTTATATAGAATCGACCGGCTGGCCAATAACAATATTCTACTTATTTTCTGATGGATGCCTGGTTTCAGAGGTCCTGCCTGTGATCCTGCTCAGATAAACTATAGTTGTTGCGTTTTAGCATGGCATTAACGGTCGTTGCCCTTTCCTTAAAATCTCTCCGTAGGAACCCAAACAATAAACTATGTATGGTTTTTCGTTATTGAAACGAATGTTTGGAGATCACGATAGATTCCCGGTGCTATTCTGTAAAAATCTCACCGTGAAAACTTAGGTGAAGTGAGCTGTCAATACTGTCAATTCCTAGTAAAAACAAAATCTTAGAGAATTTTACAGAATCGACCGGCTGAATCAATATCTATCATGATCTCCAACAATATTTCAGTTTTTTAAATAAAAAATAATAGAAAATGTAGGTGGGTCAATGACCGCTATTGCCATGCTGAAACGCGATAACTATAGTTATGATTTGTCTCCGAAGCAGGCTCAGAGCATCATCATCATCAGCTTATTAGCAGCCCCGTTCTGAATTGTTCAATGTGGACTTTTTAGACCCCTGGACTTTAGCTTCTCCAAGCAGAATACAAGTTCTAAATAAGAGCAACTATACTCTTTCCTACGCAACAATATCCGGAAAAGGAAGTGCATAGCACTTTTTTTTTATAAAAAAAATGGCAATGGGCAAGGCACGACTTCGCAGAACTTACACACACACAATGACGTAATATCGTCCTAATATTTTGTATATCTCTCTTATAACTGGTTGTTGACCTTATGTTTTTTGTCTATCACTAGCAGTTCTGATCTCATCACATGACGTAAGTATAGCAAATGCAATTAAATAGCGATCACTCTTGGCTAACCATTGAAAAGCTCTATTGTTATAAGATTACCATCTTAGTTTGCGAAACAGCCCATGGAGAACCATAGAGTATTTTATTTTTTATGGCAAAGGCTGTCTCTCTCACAGTCTACTTAAACGCTATTGTTAGAACCTCATTGGTTATGTGGCTCAATCTTTAATTGAGTTGTTATAATAATATGTTAGTCTAACTGCAAAGAAAAATTAACAAAAAAAAAACTGTCTAAATTATTAGGTATATTACGAATTGAAAAATCAACATATTCATTTTAGAAGTGAATTGAAAAAACTGTTTTTTGTGAAAACGGAAATACCATAGCTAAATGTCAAACATCATTTTCTAGACTTTTTTTCTAAAACCGAAAACTCGCCCATAGAGTTTGCATAGACATTCAACAATGACCTAAGACAATGGCTATTCCTAACTATAGATAACCACATTATTGTATTGAAGCTATGTATAAACAGTCTTATAGGCAACCTCGTTTACATATAAAATGCCACGTTTTCCTGCCGAGTCAGGGTCGATGCCATAATCCATTATCGATTAAATATTGACAATCGGTTTAGTTTAACCACCCGCATGTATTTAAATTTCGATAGAGTTCTATCGATTTTTTTCTTTGTTGTGGCGATGTGTTGTTGTTAACTGCGTACGTTAAATTCTGTTTTATTCTTAGGTTCAGTTTATTTAAATTTAAAACATAGCCCAACATTTCAGATTCAAATAGAGTTTGGTATGAACCAATACTATTAATTTTATTAAGCTGCAATAACTATGTGAGTAAAAACACTTACCACAGTCCCACAACATTCTAATAACATAATACAAGACGAAAACATCATAAATAACGTTGTTATTGTGCCCCTAACTCGTCGCTGGACGCTATCTACCCTTCAGTTTATCTGCAAGGCGTTCCTACGCAAGAAGACGACATTATCGCATATCGTGGGAGTAGGTACTGTGGGTGTCAACTTGCAGGGATAAAACAGCTGCCGTTTGGGAATTCAAGTTTAGAACAAGATGGCCACGTTAGAATAATGATGCCAGCATGGAATTAGTATGTACAGATATCTTAATATGTACCTATATCAGGCAGCGCAACTATATACCAGTTGTTTTTTTTAATAAATTTTTTTGGCACTTTTTAACGGAGGAATGCCTTCTTTCATACAGATGTGCCTGAAAGTAATCTGTTTAAATAAAAAACATTATTTGCAAGATCGAGGGGGATTGGTAACTGGTGAACAATGGAATAGCGAGGGTGAATATTTTTGTGACTTGCGCTCTGCTCCGTTTCCATAATTAAGTATTTATTTTTTCTTGGAGACTGCCTCTTTCATCTTTTGGGAAAACTGAAATGGCTTGGAAAATCTGTAGAGGACTTACCTACGATAAATCTCTTACAGTGAAATATAATTGAAAAAGTATGGCAATATTCTAAGTTTAGTAAGCCTTGCCTGTCAATTTAGTAGTGGCCACTTAACAAAAGGCCCATTTATGGCGAAGGTTAGAATCTCGTTACACAATCAAATGCGGGTACAATGCCAAATGCCACTAGAAAATGCAATGACACTAGCTTTCTAAACTGCTTAAATTAAAATATTCATTTAAAACCTGATTAAAATAAATAGAATAATTATGTAGGTAAGTGTTTGAACATTTTATATTTGTTTACAAATAATTTTGTAAGTAGGCCTTTTTCATCATAATATTATAAAATTATGCTCTTATTCTAATTTTGATCCAAATCCATTCCTTTAACAAGTTTTAAAGCGAGATTCAAATTCATCTATGGCCTCTTTATTCGAATATCTCTTCAGGCCTTGATTTATAATATTTTTGCTGATCATGGGCAGATTAATATAACACCTACCTAACCAATAGTAAAATAAATGAAGTCATTTAGCTTACCTACGCTACGGGCTTACCAGTGAAAATGATGTACGAAAGTTTAGCTTACCTACGCTACGGGCTCCAGTAAAAAAGACGAAATATCCCGAGAACGTACAGTCAACAAAGGAGTTAAGTATACAGGAGCGTCGGATATTGTTGAAGTTTACTAAGAAACCGATGGATATTCTCGAATAAAATTTTAGTTTATTAATAGAAAACAAACAGCTCATTTATTAAATTAAATTTCAGTCCAGAACATCCATCGGTTTCTTAGTAAACTTCAACTATATCCGACGCTCCTGTATACTTAACTCCTTTGTTGACTGTACATAAACTCAAACCATTTATTTCAATTAAACAATCTACAGGCACTTTTGAATTGTCAAGAAGTCGGTCAGTCAGAAAATATGAAGCTAGTTGCCCATTCCAAAGCTTAGGTACCTATGGAGGAGAAGAAGAAGCATACCACTTACAAACAAATGAAGTCATGTATTGATGCTGATGTACGAAAGTTCGGCTTACCAGTAAAAGACGAAATATCCCGAGCCCCCCCGACAATGAGCCGAAGTGGTGACTCAGCGAAGACGCACAAAGCACAGGTGCTTCACCTCGCCTCACACCACTCTTTTTGCTCCAAACGGTTAAAAAAGTTTACATTATTTACATTTAAGGTCACTCAAGCTTTGTTTTATAAGAAAATGATGCGACTATCAAAAATAACTTCGCTCTATATCAATTTTCTTAAAGAATGAAACCCCTTGGAATCCTTGCTTCAATTAAGTTTTACAGTTATAGGTAAAAGACGGAAACTGGTTATTATGGTGCCGTAAGCAATGGGCTAGTAAACTGCCGTTAGCCTATGAGAATTGCAATTTTTATTTTTATCATAGACAACTTTTAGATAGAGTAATGGGAGTTTTGACCCATGGTGGGTGTTCTTCTAACGTCGATCGATGGCTAATCGAAATACGCATTGTAAACAAAATCGATAAACATCGGCAATAGATTAACTTTTTTTCTAATATCCTCATTTGAACTAAAAGTTAAACGAATTTCACCAAAAAAACTATCGCGATCAACACATTCAAACCGCGTTTCAGTGTCATCATTGTTGTGGAACATTTGATACACTGACAGCTCTTGAACGCGGTTTTCATTGGTGAAATTCGCCCTTAACGTAGATTCAACTAATGAAGTCCAAATCAGGATTCTATTTATTTTCGAAAAGGTCTAGGACCTTATTTATCATTGTGGCATTGCCATTGGCCGAGGTCACTGGTAGAAAGTGGTAGATAACGACGCGACAATAACAAATAATGTGATAATAGACCACAGACAAGACAAATATAGGCATTTAATTGTACTCATGATACCTACAATCTACATCTATGTATTTCAATAAATAATAATTGATTATTAAATAGATCTTTTTCTGCACATTAAGGTGTAAAACATAACACCGTCTGCGAGCTTTTTCTCTTGAAGGTTGTTGACAAGTCTTACCTACTAGTAGATACCTACCTATACTTAAATGTGAAATATTTCCAACTTACTGCTGAATTTCTCACATACTGCCGTTTGTAAAATTTTCTCACAAACGGCAGTTTGAGAGAAAATTTTAGTAGCAAGGCATGCACCCGCGCTTTGCATAGCCATATTTTCAACATGGTCATAATAATGAACTAATTTAAAACTGCACCAAATCCGAGATCTCTTTCAACATTATTTCTCCCAAAAAGTTTGTCAAAAAACCTCGCTCGTTGTACATTACGACAGCAATAAAAATGTAGGCTGAATATCATTGCCCAAAACCTGTTTTAAAATGAAAACAAAAAAAAAATGGTTGCCTGTAAAGTCGGTTTTACGGGCGAAGATTTTACGTGACAACGTCTTTTTCTCGGTAGAATAGTTGAGTGGGAGAGAGACGCAAGGCATTCGGCGGGCCTCTCTCTCGTTCGGTGACTCATCGTAACGTTACCGAGCGTTACACTTTTTCATAAGTGACTCCCAGCCGCAACCTAATTTAAGACGTTGTCACGTCAAAAGCTAAGTAGTCAAAACAACGTCACTATAATCGGATCGCGGGGACCGTTAAATCGTTAAGAGGCGTAGAATCGAAAGCGATCGATTAAACAAAACAAAACGGAATAAGGTCGCGACAAGTCGCAGGTGTGACAACTTTGGACTTAGCTACTCGATTGGTCAACTACATCGATTTTCGTAGACAAGTTGCTACGAAAATAGGCTACCACGGCCCCTCGGGAAAATGTTAGCTACGCTCAAACGATATATGTACATATACTTAAACTAAGAAAGAAAGTAAAATACATACATATACGAGGGGAGTTCAATGTATTCTCGATAGTGGCATGAAAAAAGAGGTAAATTCAATTAAAATCATTTTTATTTTTCAATGTAATCCCCCATTACCCCAATTATTACATCTCGAAATTAACTTTCAATAATACCCTGTAAAAAATTACTTTTCTCTTTCTCTGAAAAATGCGCATTTATTGCCGCCTTGAGCTCTTCGTCGTTGGAAAATCGTTTGCCTCGAACATTGCCTCGAAGGTCTTTTTTTCAAATTAGTATAAATAGTATATTTCAAATTATTTCGGCCCGGCATCGGTCCGAGCTATAAGGTGGGTGGTATCTATGGTGGGTGGTATAATTTCTTCGAAACCACAATCTCGCGCAGCAGCCTTGGAAACCCGCGCCGTATGGACCGGGGCGTTGTGAAGAAGCAACACACCGGTGGTCAGTTTACCCCGTCTTTTTTCTTTAATTGCTTCCGGTAAATTTCGTAAAGTGGATGCGTAGAATGCCGCGTTTATGGTTGCACCTTTTTTGTGTAGGTCACTACACAAAAACCAACCAGCCTACTCAATCAGCAAAATTCTCTTCGAGTCCAAAAAAACTGTGGCCATGATTTTTCCGCAGACGGAACGACTTTGATTTTCTTAGGGGGCGCAGTACCCTTATTGTGCCACTGCATGGACTCTTGCTTACTTTCAGAGTCATAATAATGAACCCAGGTTTCATCTCCAGTAACAATTCGCTAGGAAATTCTTCATCGAACTTCACCACAGAGCTCTAAAACTCTACAGCACTCGATTCGCACTTGCTTTTGAGGCGCCGCCGCGCCGCCGCCGCGCCCGCCGTGAGCATTCGCGGCACCCATCTTGCACTGACTTTTGAAAGGTAAAGAAAGTCATGAAAGCCGTCGGTCGGTTTTCACGGTGAGATTTTTACAGAATCGACTGGCTGGTGACACTGCGGGCAGTAAGTAGGTAAGCCAAGCCATATTCATCCATTGTAGGTATTGGCGACCGCAATTTCTGGCCTCAAACTGAATAAATTAACGTTTTCTTGACCTTTATGTTTATTATTATTTTATTAATAATCACGAAATAGCAAATTAGATAATATCAACGATCTACTGTAAAAAATAATACTTTCATTTAAACATCACGAAAAACCACTAGAAATGCGACGTTGCTAGCCCTCGCGGGATGAACGCTCAACTAAAACAAAAATAACAAATAAAAAAACACAAAAACAAAAAGAGAATAAAAAAAAATAGAATTGTCACAGAAAGAAGTCCTACTTATGACCACAATAAAAAGATTCAATTACCGTACGCACGACAACGACATATCAAGCAGTCTTAGTACTCGTTATACATTTCCATTCTAATAGGCTATTTGACAATGTAAAAAATAAGGTCATAATTATTGACACTCGTATAGATTATCGCTTTTAAAATCGATTTGCATTAATTTTACTACAAAACAATGTATTATTTATAAAAAAAATCCCGAAAAAAACTTCATCTTTTTAAATCTGGCGCCACGTAATCGAAAACGGTCTGGATTGGCTGAACTTAAGATGACGTCATGATTTAGTAAATTTCTGTCTATCGTTGACAGAACAGATGACTTTTGTCTAGTATCTCGACCGTTTCAACGTTTGTTTACGTGAATCGTGACGTCACGACGCCATATTGTTAAAGATAGCGTTTTGGCGGCTTATTTAAACAGTACATTTTTATTTACTATTTTTTAAAAGAAATAAATTATGCAATTTGAAGTAATAGGTTTTTGTGGGCTCGTTAGACACCATTAAATAATCTGAGATGTTTATCAGAAACCAGTCAAATAGCCTATTGTACGAAATGCCTATACAATGCCAGGTCAGCTAAAACTGGAAATATACTAAACACTGTACTGTACAGCTTGATAATGTCGTCGTGTGTACCTACAATGACACAAGGTAAGGTAACCTTATCTCCCTTCCATCGACAACGCTGGACAACCGGAGTACTTTCCCTATCACTGAGTGATGGTCCAGTGATCCGATAACTTTCACTGGCTGCCGATAACAATAAGATATTTAAAAGATTTTAATAGCTATGGTGAAAAAGAACTTTGAGTTTTTCGGTGATAGTGAAAATGGGAAAGGGAAAACCAATTATAAAACAAAAACTTTTTTAATTACATTGTTTTTTGCGCTTTTATTTTAATAAAAATAACGCTCTTTTTTTTTTAATTACTTCAAAAAATGTTTTTGTATGTTTGTTACGCGATATCTCCGGCAATTATAAATCGATTTAAAAAATTATTTTTATAATGGATAGGGTATGCCTTAGGGCTGGTCCTATATAAATTTAATTAATTTTGCTTGGGTAGTTTTTGAAATAGCTTCAATAATACGTATTTTTGCCACTTGGTTTATATTGATGATGATGTCATAAATAATAATAACTTGATAATAACTTCCGGTCACTGATATTTACAGTGTTATTCGAATTTGTGTGGGTTACCCCACACAAATTTGTGTATAAGAAAATATTGTATTCTTTGCAATTCTTTTAACATTCCTTATATCCAACTACCATAGAGCACTAAAAACATTTTTTACACATTTGTTAGCGAAAACTCTTTTATCGAACGTTCCTATTCGAATTTAGAATTTGGAGCGAAAGATTCTGTAAACAAGATGAAGGCGCTAGATTAAAAATATGACATTAAATCAATCCTTTCTCTTTTTACGTTATTACAATGTGATCACCAGAAGTTTTAGGTAGCCAGGTATGATATTGGGGCCAGTATGCCGAATACGTTTAACACCGTTTCTCGCCAAGTTAAAAATAGCTATGGAGTTCATAATGATGTTGTAAACTTGTATCTTGTTTTTAACATAAAGCCATAAACACGTGGAAAAGTTTACAAGGAAATAGTCTTTCATTATTAAGGCATAAATTAAACAATACCTACCTACGGACTTATTATTTATAACACTACCTAACTACATATAAAGTACACACATTTCGCCAGCTTTTAATTTCCTTTTTAATAATCTCAAAATTTAGGGCGTGAGCCTTGGTGAGCCTATTGCTATTTAGGTACCGTAGAATTTCCAAATACTAAACTAATTTGTCCCTTTATTATTATTTGTATTGTCAAATCATTCAAAACGTTAGAAGTTATAACAGTACCAGTATCAAATCTAGGCTATAGAGCTACGCTTGCTTTGAAAAATCGTGTACCTATCTATTACGAACTTAGATATAAATATTTATGCTTTCGATATAAAACTATGACTAAACCTAAGTCTCTCTAGTCAGCCGTTCGACGAGACTTCGAACCGTGCTTTGTATGAGTTTTCTCTATTGTGAGATTTATAATAAATTCCTACATTGATAGCAAACAATGGTCAGATATTAATCTTATGAGAAACATTCTAATTCGTAGAATTCAGAAAGTGATGTGCCTTAGTAGTACGTAGATGGATGTTAAGCCGAGTTTTAGATCAACTCATGCGCAGCCGCTGACAGCTCAGATAAAAATAAATCTCTCAACACATGTCGTTCATGCTCTTACAAAAACAATGTCTTCTGAAAGCGAAACACTATTCTCTCCATCTTTCAAATAAAATAAATACTGGCGTTTCACAGCAGCGCGCTTGCGCTGATGCAAGACAAAACGCAGTTTCTACATGGCCGGTCAGCCGGTCTATACTGTAAATATATTACCGTGAAAGCTTAGGTGAAGAGCTGTCAATAGTGGCAATCAATAACAGCGGTGCTATTATGTAAAAAGATCAAGTTGATAACTTAGTTGAAGTGAGCTTAAAGTGAGCTGACATTCCACCTGATGCTAGGGCTAGGGATTGACACTAATGACAGCTCACTTTATGCTCACTTCAAGTAAGTTTTCACAGTGAGATTTTTACAGTAGCAATGCAGAATATTTAAAACGGTGGTAGCCATTTCAGAGCTTAAAAATACATATTGAAAATTGTTTCGCGTAAATGACCATGAGTCGCGTACTTCAAACTCACAGGATTTATTTCGATTAAACGAACTACAGGCACTTTTGAATTGTCAAGGCATGGTCAATAAAAACAATGAAGCTAGTTGCCCATTCCGAATCATAGATCCTATGGAGAAGAACGGGCAAGAAACTCCATTATCCGTATCAAGAACATCAATAACGGACATCAACCTTGTTGTAGACTTTCTTTTCTAAGCTATCTAAGTAAATCACAATACTTTAATTAACCCGTCTGCCTTCAAAAACAGAGTGAACAGGCATCTTCTGGGCACGCTCGCAAGCAATTTAAAAAGCAATAATGTAGATTTTCGCCCAATTTTTGTGACGCCCTCTCACAAGAAAAGTAGAAGCCGCCATTTCTTTCTTACAACAAATCGCCCCTTCTCAGTCTCGTCCAAAACATAATAGCCGCATAGATAAACTATCTGACGTTTTGTCAGCCACTTATCTGTTTCTCTAGCGTGTTCCTGACACCAGGATAAGACGTGAAGGCGTGCTGCATTTGTGCTAACACGATAACATCTAATGATACTTAGATCTAAGATCGTGATGTTCACGTGGGATTGAGATCGCATGTACGGAGAATGTAGCTTAAGGATTTGGGACCTGAAACGTACAGGATGTATGAACGGAAGAATCGGAAGCTGGCAAAAAAAAAAAAACAAATCCAATAAGTATACAATGTATTTGTGCACAAAGGTTGTAAGGTGTCATATTAAGGGTTTTTCAATAGGGAAAAGCTACGGGGACAAGGTGTCTTTGACAGCCGATGGCGGCTGGCGGCCATATTAGATTGTCTATTGGCGCGATTTTTTGATAGAAGAGTCATTCAATGATCGACATTTTTATCAAGATGAGTCGCTATACAGTTGAACAGCGCATTGAAATGATCAAAACAGCAAAGATTTATTGAAAAAGAAATGCAAAAGGTTTAGAGACAATTAAGACATGGCCTCCAAGATCATGTGATTTAATAATGCACTTTGATTATCACTGATGTATGCGAACGCTAAGGACTGTCGAAGACCTAAAAAATAACATCACACGCGTCATCAATGAGATAGAGGTGTCATTATGTCAAAAAGTGATAGAAAATTTAACCTCTCGTAGTCAAGCTACCATACGAAGCTGAGGTGCTATGGTACCTATTCCATATAATTATAATGCCAAAAAGTAAGCCTTGAAAAAAAGAACACTAAACAATCATGATGTGCTTTTATTTTAATTCAAACATACCGTCCCAATTAAAAAAACCCTGGGGGCTTAGACAAAGTAACAATTTAAAAACGATAACGAAGTTAGAAAAGACTAAAATGTATGGGATTGACATAAGCCGCGTTAAGTCACGTGGTCAATCGACATCGATAACGCAATTTGGTAGACAATGTTATATTTCATAACGAAACCATAAAATAACGAATCGTTATCGTGTTTATCCCATACAAATGCGTAGACAAGCAGCGCTTTCAGTGTTCGCCTTCGCCTCGATCGTGATCGCCAAAAAAGATAACGAAACGAATGCTAAAACGTTGTAGTTATTGAAACATGGCCGGATTTCATTCGGCAGCAGTACCTACAATAGTTGTAACATCATAAAGTAGGTATCACTGTATCCTGCGGACCTGTAGGTAGACACAGACTATAAATAAATCAATAGACTTTTAAGTACAGACGCCAGCACATCAAGCGACTATAATCTGTCAAATTTATTTAATAGATTTTCAACTTTATCGCTAAAGCATAAGGTTCAAAATTAATTGGGAAAATTTTACAGTTTCGGGTAGCGTGATGTGCTGGCTTCTGTAGGTACATATTGTTTTTGAGCATTCTAAGACCCCGGGATCCGTTATTATTTGCTAAGATTCCTGAGAGTAACATCGTGAGTATTTCAGTGGATGAGTGGATGCCCGATGAAGAACGACATTAGGCATGTCCCTATAAACGAGTAATTAATAACCATAGGCTTCCTCAGAAAAAAATATCACCCACAGATGTAGCAGAATCTAGTAAAACCCAAATCTAACTAAACACAACCACATTTGGAAAGGCAGAGGCCAATCCTGGCGACATTCTGAAATCCAGGAAATGTGTTCATGTTCATAGATACTTATTTATAGTCAACTCATAATATATCTGACCCAAAACCTACATATTATCACTTTAACACCTTACTTAGCATATTTATGTATCTAACGTCTTCCCCACACCTGGCAAGCATCTCTGTATTACAATCTACGAGTATGTTAATACAACTCGTTGCCTCGATGTCACTTAAACTGCGCTGGGACCGGAACAGGTTTATCTAACTCACAACACCAAGATAACATTTTACGACTTTTTACCAGTTTCTAGAACATTCTGACATGTTTAAGGAAGCTTATTATATGCTAGTTGCGTAGAGAAGGTGCTGTAAAGACATAAACTTAAACATTAGCTTAAAAGGAAGCAGGATTGCTCTTGAATCATTAAAAGTGGCCGATTTTAGGAAACTATATACAGTTTCCTAAAATCGGCCAATTTGGACGAATTTTGATCTTTGTCTATCGTGATTCCCGATTTGTCTCATTGTTGTTTGTTTCATTGTCTTAGCGGAACTACTCCATGATTTTAAATGAGGCATATAATCAACCTTTGAATAGACAAAAACTGACTGCGGTAACAGCGGCAGCCCTAGAATTTTTTTTAGGTGGTGCAAAATCTTAACGTGGCGCCCCTCATGTACCTAATGTTCCTATGATATATGCATATGCAGTTGCTTGCTTGCTTGTGGACGATTGGCTTTATAGTAAGTTACTATCATCAATGACTGGTGCCCGGTGGTCGCATTTCGGTTGATTTCAGCGCCTCTCCCACGACGGTGCCCGGAGCCGTCGCACCGCTCGCTCCGCCCTGGGGCCGCTAATGATTAGGAAGCATAATCCACCTATAATGTTCCCGCTGCTAGGACACAGGCCTCCTCTCTTCGAGAGGGAGTTGGGTCATACTCTATGACGCGGGCCCAGAGCGGGTTGGTAGCGTCACATGTCTTCGAATTGTTGGTTCTAGGACATGCCGGTTTCTTCAAGATGTTTTCCTTTACGTAATATGAGCGTTGGCTTCTAAATAAATTAAATATTCAACTAAGCCTGGGCCTACGTTGGCCCAACTTTCGTTCGCACGCAGCTAGCAGCTTTGAACGCTCATTAGTTGCTTAAATACCAATTATCCACAAATTAAAATCATAATGATAAGCATGACTGTGGAAAATAAGTTCGTTAACAGCTACATTTACGCTTTTTTCTCTTCTTATTTGATTACGACGAATTAGCTGCGCCCAAAGTCATTACTTTAATTAGGGGAATTTACCTACTCACTCAAATTATTATCTCAATGATGTCTAACATCGTTAAGCTTACAAAAATTATTTAAAAATATGTTTTCCTTTCATTAAGGAAAAGTAAATACTCGTTTGTGTTATCATTTATCATTGACAAGCCGCGTTTTACTTTCAGATGGTATCGGAGAATCATGCGATCAACGTTATCTTCGGTGTGCTCATCTGAAGACTAGTGACGTCAAGTGAAGCGCTAATCCTCAAGTTATACGAGAATATCAGTGCCTCTAGTATCGACCGTTCGATCGCAAGTGTGCATCACTACAAGTTCTGAATTCGAATTCCGTGCTGCGTTCAAGCGGCAGTGACGGTTAAGTAGGACTCGCGTGTGGAGTGGACGTTAAAGAATAGTAATGGCTAGCACTGGCGGTGAAATTTGGCTGCAATGGTTCGCGTGCTGCTACCAGCCCGCCGCGCAGGCGCAGCGCACGCGGCGGAGAATAGACAGATCCATGATCGGTGCGCCGACCAACTTTCAACACACAGGACACATAGGTAAGTTGGTCATTTCTAGCTTTCTTGCCTACCGTACTACTTACTTATTATTTGTATTGAAAGATGTAACACTGTACTTTTTTATTAATGGGTTGATTCAAAACATAAGGAAAATCGGAAGTACCTAGTCATAATACGCTGTGATGAAAAAATTACGTTCACGGTAGAATTGTGCTCAATTGATACAAAGTTACAAACCTAGAAAAAAGCATCGCAAAAACTCAAATGTAATGTAATGTTTTTGTTGGAGACTTGATCATATTTCTCATTACAGTGAGTCACTCACTGTGTTCTGTTGAATGTACGATTCTTGGTAATGCTACTGGTAAATAAGGCAGCAATTTTGTACGATTGTTGGTATTAGTAACCTTGAACGTTTCGAATAGATTCAGTAAAAAAGAGATACCAAAACACGGCCTTTTACCAGATTAACCAAAGAGTAGGTACAGTAAAGGCGAATTTCACCAATGATACTGAACGCGATTAGCACATCTAAACCAAATTCAAGGGCTGTCAGTGTCATAATATAGTCCACAACAATGATGACACTGACAGCTCTTGAGGGCGGTGTAGGAAAGCGATCAGTTTCAATGGTGAAATTCGCACTAAGACTAGTAAACTTTTTTATATTTGATAAAAGAATTGGCTAAACGAGTCTGCACAATCTCTTATCTCTTTCGAATAAGGTACTCGAGAGCGATCATTGTAATCCCGACGATCTATGGCTCGATAACGGGCCGTCAGTCAATCGATCACTATCTTAACCTTCCCGAAAGCAAGGTGAACGACCGAGGCACACAGTTCGAGGTTCATAAAATATGCTTGTCGCTGAAGCTAGTATATGAAGCGAGCTAGCTTTAGAACTTTCCACATAATGATGATGATATTGATGATGTTATGTGCTTAGTAAATTAGTTTGAAAAGTGCAAGTCCCGTCTAGACTTAGATAATTAAGTAATGTTTTTTCAAAAGATTAAAAACAATCAATTTTGCTTCATTGCCTGCTGAAGTTCACTACTGGTACTCAGCTGCATCCTGTTAGCCTGGAAGCCGACCTCAACATAGTTGGGAAAAGGCTAGGTAGATGATGATGCCAGCTGAAATGCAATCCAACAATGAAAATGTTGGATTAGAAACTCATTAACACAGGCTACATACCGCCATGATCTTGCATCAACCTTTGAAAACGTAATACCTACAGTGTTCATAACTTTAGCATTTTAATGGTGCCAACGTCAGTGAAGACTAAGATAAACAAGTCACTAAACAAAATACAGTGAAAAGGCAAATACGTATATTTAAGACTAACTTCAGCCCGCGACTTCGTCTGCGTGAAATTTCTTGTTCCCCCGACCCACCCCGTCTCATCGAATCGCCTACCCACGCTATTACTTCGTTTTCGCGTTCTGACTTGTTTCTTTTTGTTCGGCTCCTTATCTAGTCCTTAAATCCTTCTCAAGAATTGAGCTATCGAATACAAAAAGGATTTTTTAAATCCGACTGGTAGTTCCAGAGAGTAGCGCGTTCAAACAAACAAACTCTTCAGCTATATTATTAGTACAGATCTTACAAAGTTCATTAGAAAACAGACAATACAGACTCTCACAACTACTAGATGCTATAAGCTTTTACCTGTAGTAACAAACAGTAATACAACAAACACAGCAGAATCTTAAACCAACTAACTCCTAATCGCTTAAAACAAACATGACCTAACGAGACCTAGGCAGACCAGACACTTTCCTTTACCGACAATTGTAAAAACGAACATGTGAGTGAGGACACGTAAGGCTTACAAAACTGAGTCTTACATAATTGATTTAACGACTAAGACATGTCCACAGTTCCACACGCGTATAGTACGAACGTTACATAAAAAAAACTGATCGCATTTGTATTCCACAGGACGAGTGAGGTCCTAATTTGGTTACGGATAGACCGGAGACTCTGTGTTCCTATTAAGGAATGCTATTCTGTACCAGTAGAGATAACTATCGGACTTTTAAAAGGATTGGCCTGTCGAGCGTTATAGTGCGTTTTGTGCTGTCAATGTAAAATGTTTGTAGCTAACGAACTGTCTTGCCAGTGTGACATTTTGTCAGCCCTAGGAGCATTTTAATAAGGCGTGTTTTGCGTAGGGTTGTCTTAAAGTACCTACTGTAGCTTTTGTGTTTATTTTGTAACCTGAGGAGCAATTCTCGTAATTTTAAGAACACAGGTCATATCTCGGTGATCTCGGTCTCAATCTGTCAAAAATACCTCTAATTTCCCTACATTTTTGACAAGTTTTTGACATTGATTTTCGCTGAAATGAAATTGGGACTAGATTTTGAACGTTTTTAATTATGGGAAATGGCTTTCTAAGGGCGAATTTCACCATTGAAACTGAACAACTAAACCGTCTTCAAGAGTTGTCAGTGTCATCATTTTTGTGGAACATTGACACTGATTGACTAAGGTTGAACGCAGTTCCTGATATGATGATCACTTTAATTTCATCTATGAAATGCATTCTAAACATGTAGTTAGTGTTTTTGTTAAACAGTTTATTGCAAGCAAAAAATATGTCGGAAATATAATTAAAACTTCGAAAAAAAATGTTCAAACTTAAATGCACCAATCAATTATCTACGTACCTTTTTCTTCTAAGTCCTTACCTCTAATGGCAAACAAAAAAAGTTTAAAGCCAGTTATAGCTGCAATTAAAATGATTTCCTTTTCCCATACTTCAATGTCTGCATCTGCGACATTCCTTGCTAGTAACTAGTCACTAGCATTAGATATAATTTAGTACTTTAGTCAGAGCTAATGCTAGAGTTGTCTGGACCAGTTATAGCCCTCTTCAATCCTGTTTAAGGCTAAATCAAGTACCTGGTATTTGTATCCAATCTGATTTCATCTAGGTAGGTACCGATCTATGACTTTAGATATCTTTGAAGCCGCTTCAATAAATAACGAATCAATTTTTGTTGGAGATAAATTAAAATATATCAGGATATATACGTTTTATATTTAACTAGATTTCCTATACCCCGTGCCTCGTTACTTTGTTTACGCTGAGTGTTCTTTCTGATTTTTTTTTTTTCTTTTTGCTCATCTCCTAAGGGTTGTAGCGTGATGAAAACATTTTCATGTAAAATGTTGCCAGGACGAGACCACATATGGTTCGCACTGCCAAAAAGTTATCAGATCTCATGTAGAGCCAAGTAACTCTACACGCCCTAACTTCACAAACTCTACACCTTAGTCAAAATATGTGGCTTGGCCGTTTCGCTACCATCACATGGGCGTAAGGTGAAAAATTTATTCACTGTTCATTACATTTCTGTTATACAATAGTTTTTGTAGTAACGAACGAGAACGAGTTTGTGAAGTTAGGGCGTGTAGAGTTAGAAGCTTGGCCCTACATGAGATCTGATAACTTTTTGGCAGTGTGAGCCATATGTGGTCTCGTCTTGCCAACATTTTACATGAAAATGTTTTTGGTGGGATATATATTTACAGAATTATAATCATGAGAATCAGTAATACAACTTGTTAAGTTAGTACCTATAATCCTAAAATGTCAAGATTTAGTAGGATAGGAGTAGGATTACTTGGTCTTAGAGAGTTGTGTTGATGACTTTAATTATTATGTAAAAACATATTTGTTACGGTCGCGAATCATATTTTTATCAACGTACCTACAACTTGCAAACTGACCAGCAAATTGCAACACACGTAAAAAAATTGAATTTCGCAGGCTATCCTGGCGCTTTCGTCATAAGCATATTAATTCTAGTATTATTTTATTAGTTCGTTTAAGAACTAGGTAATAAATTATGGAACAGGTACTAAAATAGCCTTGATTTGATTACTAAAAGTTAATTTTGTATGCAGCCGTAAACGACCCTTACAAACTTTTTTTTTTTTTTTAAACTTTGCCCCACACTAGGAATTTCTCCTGTATTGTGGGTGCGTTTACAAACATTTAAATTCACGTACACAAACAGCCAGACCCGGAACAACTACTTGTAGGTCATACAAATATTTGTTCCGTGCAGGAATCGAACCCGCGACACGCAGCGCAGCAGTCAATCGCTTAACCACTGCGCCAACCGTGCCGTCAACTTGGATAGTGAACGTTTTAGTTTTTGCACTCTCCCGCCAGTGAATGGTCATAATCGCCAATTAGACCTTACTGTTGCAGATAAAATCTGTTTCATTGAATTTTAAACATTTGCGGTTTGTTAGAGACATATTGTATATTTGAATTTTCTTATTTGTTTTAGATAAAAATGGCTAAATTTTGCCTTATCAAGCAACTTCTCAAATCAAATTTGAGAAGATGCTTACGAACTTGGACTTGAATCAAATCCTGACTAATTAATTAGACAAAGAAAGTTGATTAGTTGACACTAGAGAAAAATTGGGTAATTTTAAAATTAATTCTCATGAGCCAAGTGATGTCATCTTTCTCATTGAAAAAGCAAAAGCCGCAAACTATGTCTTTTATTTGTTTACGCTTTAATTTGCTTTTGCTATTCTGTAGGTAAGTAAATTACAATGTCTTGGCAATATACAGGCCAATATCTCAATAACTATAGCAACATGCCAAACAATATTCCCCAATAACTCATTCAAACTTTATTATATAACTTTATAGCTAGCAGAACTGTTCCTAACTTAACTTTCAACATATTTTTTTACCTCATGCTAAATTGATTTAGTAATTAATATAAAAATGTTCTAGAATTCAGAAACTCATTTATGTTATGAGAGTTATGACACAGCACAGATGATATAATACTCTACGTACTCTACGTTAATACGGTCATTAAAACATTAATAAACACAAGTTAGGTATAGATATAGGTAAAACTGTCCAGACTGCTAATGTGCATAGTGATATCGCTCTTAAAGTTCTATTGACCCCGAAACTAAACATAAATAAAGATAAGTAAATATACTTCATTCATACTAATGTGCTCGTTACGTGTCGGTCATGCGGTGAACTTAAACGTTGAATACTAACTAATACAATGGTGTGTACCTAACTCCAACTTGTACGGAATTAATTACATTACAATGTAAGAGACTGTAGAAGTCGTCAAATTAATTATTTGATTATATCATCATAGTGCATCATGTCATGTGGGCAAACAACAATACGTAAGCCTCAATAGTAACCAATGAATAGAGAATCCATAGACAAAGAAAATTAGTTTAACGAGCATTGAAGCGTCATACAAACAGAAACGCGGCGGAATGTCGTTGCATTTTAAATTTAGAACATCCGAGACGGTTTGTACGCATATTATTTATTCGTAACTGCTAGCTAAGGATGTAAACCACAGATTACACATTTTATCTTTGATATTTATTATGAAATGTGAATTCTTATAAATCAGTTTATTAGAACACCGGTTTCAAAAGACAATTTATTTTCGATGCCACCGATTAATTACCTATTACAAAAAATATGGCTGATTATTATTGACTAACGGAATATATTTTACTAAAACATAATTAATTATTGTGTAGTAGTTAGATGACGCAAAGTTTATTATGTGCAGACTTTCAATTTAAAGTTGAATGCAAAAATATTGGTGACTAAGCGAGTAGTATTAAATGCCTAATTAATGCAAATATTTGCAAATGTACTTATCGTATGTTTGACTTCAAAACATTAAAATACCATGTAAATTAATTAACAATTCACTTGCTTACGAATTCATGTCCACATTTATCCTTGAAAACATTATTGATATTTCGCACATGTTTACAAGAAGGCAGCCCTGTAGCCGAGTTTTAAATAAACAGGCGAGTTCGGCGGCCGTGTCGGTCGGCCAACGAGCCAGTGACTCATCCCGATTCTAACGTCGCGTCGCGTCCTTAGTGTGTAGGTAGTCTGAACCCGTGTCTGAACAGAGCACAGCCGCTTCGCTAGCGACTGTCGCGAACCAACTATCCCCGTCTGAACAAGACAAATAATTATTAGACTTCAGCAAATTAGTGATGTTCCAGATTTAAATGATGACTTTGTTTTGACCGTAGAGTCCTTAATACCCGCTTTCACTAATACTATACGACACCTACGAAAAGCGCACTATATTGGATTTTTAACTCTCGGCGCTGAACCTAAAGTTGAAAATCCTGGAGTGAACTTTTGTTTAGACATTACCATTAGGTGTCGTCTAGTGTTAGTGAATACAGGCATTAAAGTTCATGCCAAAGTTGCCTTAAAAGTTCCCGTTTTTTCACAATAAAATGTGATCATTCCATTAGCCACGTCTGGTGATTAGACAATAGCAATATTCACACCTAATGACCAGTGGAAGTACTTATCTCTCAATCTATAAAAAGAGTGTCCTTGGACTTTCTTGCCCATTCTCCTCCATAGGTACCTACATACGCTTTGGAATGGGTTACTAGCTTCATATTTCTGACTGACCGACTCCTTGACAACTCAAAAGTGCTTGTAAATAGTTTAATTGAAATAAATGCTTTGAGTTTGAGTTTCTCATTGAGTTTGAATTTTGTTTAGCAGTGCACTAAGTCGAAACACCTAAATGGTATTTAGAACCCGAGCTAGGTAGTTGTCAGCAAGTTTGCAAACTTTCATGCGGGTTGCAGACCAAGAGCTAAGCTAAGTTAGTTTAGCTTAACTTGCATAGCTGACGCAGTTTTTCATACTTGTGTGCAGACCGGAAACTATATGTCACATGTATCACATGATGTATCTCATGTATGTACTGGCTCAACTATGCGAGCTAAACTAAACTAATTTAGCTTAGCTCTTGGTCTGCAACCCGCATAAGTGTATAAACTCGGAAAGGTCTTTGTATTGTATCGTAAACGATAAGGTATAAAGTACCCATTCCATCTATTTCGAGAGTGTTGCCAGCCCTAATAGCATAGAATTTAGCGCAATTTGAACTTCCTTGAACCACACTAGCGGATAACATTTGCGCTATAAACAGATTACTACTTTGTAAAATGTTTATAAACTGCAGACTTTACTACAGTTGGCAACGCTACATATCACATGTCTGCATTTAAAAATAAATGATCATAGAGTCATGATGCGATGGTAATTGATTAATAATAGACTTTAGAATGCATAATAATAGACAATTAGTAGCCTATGATGAATCAGCGGGGTAATAGCGTAACACACTAACAGCAGCAATGGGTTTTATTTTGACAGTTCAACAACATTCATTGCGTTACTTACGTTGTTGAGCAGACACATTTTTCGAACATATGAAGCAATGGATTAGCAATATCCTTGGGAATTTTGATCAAGATACAATCTGACACTGACCTGCAAATTGCAAAAAACGTAAGAAAATTTGAATTTCGCGGTCTACCACTATCCATTCACCTTAAAAAGAACATAAACACAAAAAAAAAACAAGTTGGGGGGGAAAACATGCATCACTTCCACGCAAAATGCTAAGATCCTCGAGTAGTTAGAAGTTCTAACTACTCGAGGATCTTAGCATTATGCTGAGCGATGGCCGGGCCTTCTAACTTAGAAGGCCTGTGTCCCAGCAGTGGGAACATTATAGGCCGATTATGCTAAGTAGAAGTCGGTCTTTAAGAAACTGTATTCAATTTGACGTTGATTATTAATATACAAACGTAAATAGAGAAGTGATATTATCCGGAGCAGGTAATCCGGACCCTAAGGGCCTAGGGCTTTTACTAATGCTCTAGCTGTCTAGGTAAGAACTACTAGTGCATTAGTATAACAGGTTGCTATGCAAGTAATTAATTACTTTACTAAGGAAACCCACTGGCAGCCTGGCAGGTAGCCGTTTCGCTCAGTTACTCAGTAGAGCACATAAATATAGTTTCCTGTGCAATGAATATGATAATCTGTTTTCTGCAACTGTTTTTTTTTATCGACTCATAGGTTATGTGACATGACTTCTCGGAAATTATGTGTTAGGTGATTTTCCGAAACTTTTCTGTTTTATACGTTTTTTAGGAACCCAATGGTATGGCATGAGGCGAGTGTGAGTGAGAGAACATGCGCGAAATTTCGCAAAGGCCCCGCCAAGTTACGTCGATCGTATTGTACCTACCTATTTAGTGGAAAACTATTTACTAGTCAGTCCAGATTGTCTGTAAGAAATTGCCTTACCATAACCATACCATAATCAGCCTATAATGTTCCCACTGCTGGGACACTGGCCTCCTCTCGGTGAGAGGGAGTGGGCCGTAATCCACCACGCGGGCCCAGTGCGGATTGGCAGATGTCACATGTCTTCGAATTTTTCATTCTAGGACATGCCGGTTTCCTCACGATGTTTTCCTTCACCGTTTTGAGAGCAGTGGTGATGAAATAATTTTACACAAAGTAAAGCGCCTGTCTGGGTTCGAACCTACGACCTACAACTCGTAAGTCGCGGTCGTCACCACTTGGCCTTATAGCAATGAAAAAATAAATGACACTGGAATCTGGATCGATATTTTACCTCTTACACTTTTCAATCTTATCGATTTTTTTCACTTTTCTTGCCGTGAAAAACTACGGTTTGTTCGCCGTGTGTAGGCACGGTCGCAGTGTTGTATTGTATGGATCACTATGGCTATGGAAGCTGTGGATACGTTTTTTCTACGGCGCGGTTTACACACCGTACCGTAACGAAACCGTGCCGTTTAGAAAGGGCCCAACGCAGATTGGGGCGGACCGCGCCGGAACGCAACACATTGCAAAAATCTTCCTTCATCACTTTCGTACCTATACCTACATTTCATAAGAATCAACGCACACTACGTCCCGTTGCGGCTTCAATGTGCGCTTGGCTTAAATCAGCTTTTATCTACCTTTTGTCTCGGACCAATAAATAAACAAAGTCCGGTCCAATCGATCACTTATTATTCACATGACTTATCAGATTCGATTGCATCCAGGATATAGATAATCCTCTACAATTGCATATAAGCCTGGACGTGAATTCAAAAACAACAGCTGGAATATGATCTTGATCAGTCAATAATGAGCATTTGATCAACATCGCCATTTTTTCAAAATAAATGAGTAAAAGAAACTAATTGCTTATCAAATTGACACACTACTGACACTACGCCAATTTGCCGGGCTATAGCCATTCCATACAAATGCCAAAGAATCACAGTTGTGATTTCAATTTAGGGACATTTTTTTGCTAAACATACTTTCCTTACCTACTAGGAACTGCAATTATTGTACCATACCATCATCATCTGCCTAGCCTTTTCCCAACTATGTTGGGGTCGGCTTCCAGTCTAACCGGATGCAGCTGAATACCAGTATTTTACATGGAGCGACTGCCTATCTGACCTCCACAACCCAGTTACTGGGTAATACGATACCCCTTGGTAAGACTGGTTGTCAGACTTTCGGGCTTCTGACTACCCGTAACGACTGTCAAAGATCCACGAATGACAGCCGGGACCAACGGCTTAACGTGCTTTCCGAGGCACGGAGGGAAATTATTGTACCATACCATTATAATAAAATATAATATATCCAATGACACATGACATTTACCAGCCAAGCAAACTTAACATTCCTATAATATTTGCATGATTGCATCATAACTCCAGAACTGACCTCAATTGTTACAAGATTTCAGTTTTTAATATCTTCCGCAGGCGCATTTCGTAACCACATTGGGCCACACTAGGCCACGCTGGGCCACAGTGAGCCACATGTGTTCAGTGATAATTACGACTAACAGCCTCTTCATACTCCATTAGTTAAGAGATTATTAACGGCTTCAAATATGAATTATTATGATGTTATGAAGGAATGCTGTGAGATGTAAGAAAGGTGCTTAAATATATCCGCAATTTTTTATGGTTTCAGTCATTTGAAGGTCTTTGATGTTAGTTACCTACGAGTAGTCAGAAGCCTGAAAGTCTGGCAACCAGTCTTACCAAGGTCTGTCGTGTTACCCAATAACTGGGTTGTGGATGTCAGGTAGTCGCTTCATGTAAAATGCTGGTATTCAGCTGCATCCGGTTAGACTAGAAGCCGACCCTAACATATGTAGTTGGGAAAAGGCTAGGCAGACGATTTCTGTCCTTACAACTATTTATTTTAACATGTTCTAAACTCACTGCAGCTTAATCAGACCTTGAATCTTGATTGTACAGACGCCAGCACATCAAGCTACTACAATCTGTCAAATTTCTTTAATAGATTTTCAATTTTATCGCTAATGCTTCAAAAGTTCAAAGTCGATTGGGAAAATTTATTGTACCTTAAAACCTGTACTTTTGGAGCTATTAAACATTTTAATGAAATTAAAGAATCTAAAAATTAGCAGAACATAAAACTAGTTATGTCTGCCTACAGACTACACAGAGCATGAAACACTTTACAGCTTTACAGACTACTGAGATATTGATTACCTACCTATGCATTCCATTAAATAAACGAGGATGTCATAGTTCCAAGCATTGTTCCAAGTATCATGAATGAAACCACAGATAATGTAATGCGATACTATTCTAGATACTCGCACGCACCTACGTAATATCTTTGTTTTACAAATAGTTCGGTTGGTAATTTGCAATCTAGGTACGAACTGAGGCTTAGGTAGGAATATACAGTCAACAAAAGAGATAGGTATGCAGGATCGTCGGATATAGTTGAAGTTTAGTAAGAAACCGATGGATGTTATCGACTGAAATTTATTTAGATAAATGAGCTGTTTGTTTTCTATTAATAAAATAAAATTTTATTCGTATCAAAAGACTTACATGCTGTTATTGAATCTACACACATAACATCATGCCTGGGGCCCGAGTCTGCTATTTTTATAAATTCGTCATTCCAACACGATCCCATTGTCATTTTGCTAAAAGTTCGTAATCTGCTAAGTTCATAATGGTCGATCATTGGTCGGTCAATGGCACAGAACTTAGACGATACTCGTAACGAATTAAAAGCAATGACTGCACAATGACGTTCTAATGGTAGGTCACTGATCAAAGGAACTGTCAAAATTTTAGCAGTTTACCGCATAAGTCAGTCATTCATTTGTCATTATTTAAGAGATTACTATTCTATGCCATTTCTTTCAATGGAGTGTCAGTGGTTGACCATTGGAAAGTCATAATGACGCCATTATATTAATAGATTACCAAACTTGTCAAAATCAACAATTATGAAATCAATGATAGACCATTCTGACACTATTGTAATAGCAGACTTGAGGCCCTGTTGTACTCGAAAGGTTAGGCACTCTGCCCGTACAGTACACCCACATCTCTCTTCTCTCCTTTAATCTTCCTGACAATATTTGCAAAACATTATTTTAAGACCTTGCCAGGCCCAGGCTTTGTCTCATCCAGCACCATGACTCCTGAGGGCATTTCTCGTAATTTAAAAAACGTTCACAGTCTGATCTCGGTCTCAATCTGTCAAAAACCCCTCTAATATTAACATATGACAAGTTTTCGATTTTTAACGTTTTTAATTACGGGATAGGGCATTCAGATCTCAAAAACATCAAAAATTCTAAAAAAAAACACTCACGCAAGGCAGAGACAAAGTAGCCTCTATAAATACGCACTGAGTGAGGTCGTGAATCGTGACGAGTGATTCTGCAAGCTAATACTTACATTCGCGGACGTCCGCCTCACCTTGAAGTTCAAGAATCACCCATTTATTTCTGGAAGCATCTTGTTTCCGCGTCTTCGTGTCATACTGTGTCATTATATCGAGTGAGATCTTGAGAATTTACGTGATGACGCTGCAATATCAACATTGATTCAACATTGTTTCTTCTTTAGGTAGTGATGGCCCAGTGTTTAGGGCCTCGCCTCTCATGCACAAGGGGGTGCGTTCAAATACCGGCAAGTACCAATGTGACTGTTTCGATTCATATGCACATATATGTCATATATGTATGTCGTTCTATATGTGTTTGTCTTGGACATTATCGACATTGGTGAAGGAACAACATCGTTAGGAAACCTGACGCTCTATTCTATAAAAATAGCGTTTACGACGTACGAAATTTCATACAAACTTTCAAGCCCTTGTTTTTCGAAATGAATGAACCGATTTTAATCAAACTTTATACGCTTAAGCAAATTAGACCGATTTTAAATTTACCATAGAACCAGAGATTTATCTTTTTTAAATAAGATATTTCGAAAATGTTATTTAGTTACTTTTTAGACCTTTGCATCCTGCTTACGCGTAAGAAGTTTCATTAAAATCGGTTCATTCATTTCGAAAATTAAGGGATTGAAAGTTTGTATGTAATGCCGTACGTCGTAAACTAAACGTAAATCGTCGTAAATTTCACCTGCTATTCTGTAAAAATCTCACCGTGTAAACTAAGGAGAAGTGAGCTTAAAGTGAGCTGTCAATAGTGTCAATCCCTAGCATCAGCCGGTTGAGTTTGTAAAAATCTCACCGTGAAAACTTGGGTGAAGTGAGTTTGTTTTTGCTAGGAATTGACACTATTGACAGCTCACTCCGCGCTCACTTCACCTAAGTTATCAACGTGATCTTTTTACTGAATAGCACCGCACATGCTAGGGATTGACACTATTAACAACTCAAGCCACTTCACCTAACAACTCCAAGCTCACTTCACCTAAATTTCACGATGAGATTTTTACAGAATAGATCGGCTGGATTTATAATGTATGTCATCATCATCATCATTCGCCGAGCCTTTTTCCAACTATGTTGGGGTCGGCTTCCAGTCTAACCGGATGCAGCTGAGTACCAGTATTATTATTATTTCTTGAAGTTAAGGTGTCTTAAACAGTGTTTAAATTTAAAGCTCTAAGTTACTGTTTAAAGAATACGCCTGGGTTACAGCCCTTCTCACTGTAGAGCTGCTTAATATGGACAAACAAAGGGTATTTAAATTTTATTTCTCGTAGAGTTAATCAAGCCGACAAAATAGAGGATGCCACGGTTTCGTCCGAATATATTCGTTAGATTAGGTTTCTTTAAAAATCACTTAAGAGCGTTTACGCCGAACGTCATTTCATACAAACTTTCAAGACCTTGTTTTCCGAAATGAACGAACCGATTTTAATGAAACTTCATACGCATAAGCAGGATACAAAGGTCTAAAAAGTTAGCAGAGAACATTTTCGAAAAATAGTGTTACAGCCAAATTAGACCGATTTTAAACTTTTCATAGAAATAGAGATTTCCAGTTATCTTTTTTTAAATAAGACATTTCGAAAATGTTCTCTGCTAACTTTTTAGACCTTTGTATCCTGCTTATGCGTATGAAGTTTCATTAAAATCGGTTCATTCATTTCGGAAAACAAGGGCTTGAAAGTTTGTATGAAATGCCGTTCGGTGTAAACGCTCTTAATAACGATTCAGATATCAAACCAAAGTAGTTATGGTAATTTATTCAGAAAAACGCAATCGAAACCATTTTAAATCAAAACAAAAACCAAGCCCTCCTTTAACTCAGCGCTAAAAACAATTCAGCGTCATAGATTAAAATAAAAGTTATAAAAAACTGAAAGAGATGATGATGACTTGTGTTATCAAGATGTTATGTTATTTCTGGAGATAACATTGCAGCAGATCAAGGATAAATAAGACCATTGGCGTATTATTATGTTTATTTGCACACAACACTTTCCTTGTCGAGATAAAGAATTGCATCTTGAAAGGTATCTTAACTGTCTGAATACACATAAGTACCACTTATACCTACAAGTTGGCTGGCTGCATGGTGATTTACCTGTAGGTATCGGCTCGCGTACACCTAAACTGTCATCAGCAGAACTGTGCTTCTACACCATGTCACAGCACATCAAGCTACCCGAAACTGTAAAATTTTCCCAATCAACTTTGAACCTATCACTTATTTCTTTTAGCAGATTGCTTTGAAATTGAATTTTGAGTTTGAGTAAAAGCAGACTTCCAAAATCAGTTTTCAATTCAAGTACGATTAAATTCTTAAGAATTAACGACATACAAAGATCTTAAAAATAAGTTAGTTCGCTATGTTTTACCAAAACCACCAACACGAAAGAAAAAACAAACAAGGTGAGAACACAATATTGCAATTACAAAGTAGCACTCATACAGTCCACTGTTATTTTCACATTTGCAATCAGAATATTGTTTTTCTGAGGCCGTTCGGCGCGACGACCTTAACATTTGACTCATCTTCCCACAAGGTGACTGTGAGAGTATTATATTTAACTACCTGGTGTTTACAGTCAGCCTCAAAAAGAGGTTTACTTCAGGTCCAGGTATTGACGTAGCCACAAAACATGGCTATTAGAGTAGGGAAAGACCAGAAAAACGATGAATGGACTGTGTGAATGATGATATGGTTAGAAAGGGGGTGACTACTGAGATGACGGCTAATAGAGAAGTATGGAAGAAAAAGAGATGTTGCACCGACCCTAAATAAATTGGCTTACGGGCAGGAGATTGATCGAATTCGTCAATTAATAAAATATGTATAATGTTAGCTACACATTCGTACACAGTCATTCGTAGATCTTTGACAATCGCTACGGGTAGAAGCCCAAAAGTCCAAAACCAGTCATACAAAACCCAAGAACTGGGTTGTAGAGTCAGATAGGTAGTCGTTCTATTTAAAATACTGGTATTCAGCTACATCCGGTAGATTGGAAGCCGACTCCAACTTATTTGGGAAAAGTTTAGACAGAGTGGTTGATACAGTATTGTGGAACACTATTTTTTTATTGCATAATGTGCCCCGCTTTTGACTTCAATCACGCCTGATGGAAAGCAACGAATGAGGTATAAAATGGAACGAGCATGCCCAGAAGATGCCTGTTCACTTTGGCTTTATCATCATCATCTTCCTGCCCTTATCCCATGTTACTTGGGGTCGGCGCAACACGTTTTCTTCTTCCATTCTCTCCTGTTCACCTTGTTCACTTTCGCTTTAAAGGCAGACAAATTGTAGGCAATAAGATGAGTTCTTGTCTACATCTTTTTGAGGCTGACTGTAGTTTTGTATAGTCATTAAAATCCATGTGCTTAGAGTAAAGACACCGCGTTATTTGTTAATGAAGGCCGAAGCGAAGGTTATATATAAGCATCGCGTGTTTACTCGACTTGAGAATATCTTGTTATTTCTCTATCAGTATCTGTCGTTTGCCTTTAGGCCTTGTAAATGACCCACATGTTGATTCTAGAGTAAGCAACCTGTTACATTTTTCTAACCCATGCTTTTTTCCTGTTATGTTATGGTGAATTTTATCATCCGCAATCTTTGCACTTCGCAGTAGCTACAACTTTGGAAAACAATTTATTTTTATTCAAAAGGAACAACAAACAGCTACAATAATTATAAAACATGGATTTATGAAATATACAAAACTTATAAACAATGCTGTTCACAGATTAACTGTACGGTATATAACAGTGAAATACATAGATAATAGGAAATAATGAAATTCTTTGCTGTTTGATTTTACGGGCCAAAACCCGATGGGATTTTGGAAGAAAAATCTTTATTATATTTACATTCTGCAAGCAATCTGCGTTCTCATCTGGCATTGCAATATATCATCTCTATATACATGCATGCCATGCTACTGGCACACACATAGCTTTGCGACAAGATCTCAAAAAACAAGACAAGAAAAAAACCACAACTGCTTCGTCTTTAATTAAATCTTGTCCTACAATCAGAAAGACTGGACCATCTTCTTATTCAGCGGCGCCGTCACAAACCGTCCCTCCGTTTCGTAGAACGCGATCAATCAACCAACTATCACCATTATAACCTCAAGGACATCTGCACGAGTCAGGGGACTCAGGGGACTCAGGGGGCTGCTTATCTCTGTTTTGACAGTTATAGTTGTGTCTCACGAAATGGCCGTGATATGTAGATCAGTAGCTGTTGTGTTGTGTTAGGTAAGGCCGTTTGTGTGATTGGAATGTTTTTCTGAATCAGAATTGGATTCATAACATTGTTTTGGTCACAGAACCGATTTATCTGCTCTGTGGTTTTGGTGATGACTTAAAATGGTTTGCACGGATAAAATGTGCATACAAATAGATGTGACTTCCATGGTTTTTCCCTTAAAAACTTTGAATTACTTAACTGTTATTTTTTTTCTCTATAGAAAACGAATGATCAAACCAGGCGGGTCGCTTGAAATATCTAATTTATCTAAACGACCGAAAAGAGAAAAACAACCTTTAACCTATTTAGGTCGTTAAAAAAAAAACTTTATTTCAGACCTTGATCCATATGATGTTAGTAATACACAACACACTACTTACTTACTACTTACTTGTTTTTCGCTTACGAATTGAAAATAAAAAAAATTGAAAATAGATCCTTCATCTCCAATAAATAAATCTAAAGAATATTATAAGATCTCCTCATGAATCATTGGGTACCTACCTACATTACAAGTCGACAGTTCGGAGGCATATTTCGACGTCATATTTTTGTTTGTTAATAGTTTTAGTTAGGTTAGGATATTAGGTATATTTTTACTCTTCATTAGACTAAATATTCTATTCTTGTTAAAACCCAAGATCTTGAAATAACCAAGCTACTAGAATTTTGTTAACTTTTGCAAGGACTTAACTGTCTGCCATTTCAGAACCATTGTTGTATTAAACGATATTTTATTAAGTAGATAGTTATCATAAATCCGCGCCACTTATAGTGGTGTGACTGTGTGACCTTCTGCGCTAATTAGATATGGCGAACTAACATAACTTTCGTTGCGTGTTGCTGGTCATTTGCTACGTGAAATACTAGACTATTTTCGTGACTGGATAGTTTATTATTCTTTATGATGATGGTTCCTGATAATGAGCTTGGCTTGTTGTTATCTGTTATTCTGCTAAACTCATGATTTATGCAAGACCGTTTGCTAAGCTTTTTTCTGGAAGCTTTGGTTACTTTACTTGCCTAGCCTTCTCCTAACAATGTTGGGCTTTAGTGCTCCACTTCAAATCAAAGAATTTTTTACAATCCCAACAGTTGACCTTTCAAAAAAGATCCGTTTAAACATTTTTTTTTCTTTTTTTTTTTTACAAATTCTTGAACATCGCACTTTATATTTTTTAAATGCCAAGGCCTTTTAATGGAAAGAACACGTCTTGGCTCTAATTTCAGAATGTTTTAAGTAAATGCTAATGAAAATAAATTCAACCTCTTCAGATCTTAACAATTTCAAAATAGCAAACGCTACTTGCATACGGTCTAAACGTACGGCACCAAAAGAAAATTAGAAACCAGCATCAGAAAGCATCTAGCATCTGTGTGACTATAGCAATAATGCTGAAATGGACCTATTAGGCACAGCCGTGAGGCGTGAGGCACACACTATTATTGTTGTTGTAAAACATTATTGTCAATTTTTATTATTTGTATTTTGTGTTTCGTGTTCTGTATCCAAATAAACGTTATTCTTTCTTTCAAAAATGTTTCGGTAAATTGTACAGTCACCTGCAAAAGTCCATGGGTACCCTAATCGTTTCATCTTCGGTACCGATTCTTTCCTAAAACTTGTACCTAGAATATTGACTAAGATATCCAATTATAATGATTCCAGGCTCAACAGACGTGGATATCCCGTCGTCGTTGCTCCACACCATGCAGAACCAGATGCAGAGCAAGGGCGGCTACGAGATGGCGTATGGCGTTAAGGTAATTATCTAATCTGCTTAAAATTTATATAGTGGGACTTTATATAGTGGGACTTTACAACTGGGACATGCATTTTGTTACACCAAGAGTTGTTGCTATCGGAAAACTTATGTGTACACACGACGACAATATACATATTTCCAATATAATGCCGGTGCTACACATTGGCCTTGTCCATTGGTTCAGACTTGGCACCACATCCAAGGTTGAGCAAAATCAGTAAAAATCCTGTTCAATATCTGTCCGGGCCCGATTCACACATTGGAGCCAATGCTCCAAGGCTACATCTTGAGGCAAATTATGTCCAATATGTGGCCCCAGCATGAGCTGACTTCTCATTGTACGAAAAGCGTATACAATGCGAGGTCAGCAAAACTGGAAATGTATAGCTTGATATGTCGTCGTGTGTATCTAATACTAACTAGAACTGACGCTCAGTCGTTCACACCAACATTGAACTTGCCAAAGTGAATTGCTGGATATACATAGGAAAATATCTATCTATTAAAGTTAGTAGAGGGACTGACTGTAAAGGATTACCAATTGATTATACATACACAAAGATACATAAACTCACATCTCCATGGGGTAGCCAGGATCCACAGAACGCCACCTTCTCCGATCCTTACTTTCCCTTCTTTGCTTTATTTACGTTATAGGTACTCGCACACCGGTTGCGACAGTGGCGTAACTATACTGTTTGGGGTCCGTGGCAAATTCAAGGGATGGGGCCCTTCCTCAATGTAAAGAAGCTCAACCAACGTTATAGTTTTTTTTTTATTAGCACTTCTCCTGCGACTTCTTCCGCGTACATTTCATATTTTCCCCTATAAAATTTAACACCTGACTGCTTCTGTCCTTATGTTAGGATTCTCCTGTGTTCATGGCCCTCTCGGGCCGATGGCCCCTCTGGCTGGGGGCCCGTGGCATTTTGCCCCAATGCCACCCTATATTACGCCACTGGGTTGCGAGTACTACGCACCTGACCTTTCTGAAGAACATCACCAAAATGGTTTTTTTTTTGTTGGAAATCATCAAATAACTTCTCTCGCTCTGGGCGGAGGGCGTGTCAGACTTTTACTGACTAAAACCCACCTGTGTTCCTTTAGTTGCCTGTGCCCGGGCCACGGTAACTCTTTCGAAGAACTACTAACTAACTAAACTAATTTGAACTACTAACTAAACTAATTTTAAATTCAACATTAATGATGTAACTAATATTTTTGTAAAAATATAATTTAAAAGAGTGTCCATGGAGTTTCTTGCCCGTTCTTCTCCATAGGTACCTACGCTTTGGAATGGGCAACTAGCTTCATATTTTCTGACTGACCGACTTCTTGACAATTCAAAAGTGCCTGTAAATGGTTTAATTGAAATAAATGCTTTGAGTTTGAGTTTGACTTTATGTCCTTCTAGGGCGACCACTCCTTTGTTAGTCGCCTTTTAATCATCTTATTCATTATCTGTTTTAAAATCTATCTAAAACATCCCTTATCCATAGAAAGATCTCAAAATTAAATATTTAATATCCTTGATTGATTACAAACTCACTTGATCAAGGCTGATTCCAAAAGTGTTTTTTGCTTAAGAGACTACAACTTGATATTTAGAATTCATCTGATCAGTTTTTAACAGCCAATTAGCTATTTCAATTTATTATTTCAAAACATTAAAACCTATCACACGAGTAGCCTTGAATTTATGTTCTGTGTTTCTAAAAGATCGTGTCTGGCCAGAAGTTAGTCAGTTAGTTGTCAATGATAAGTAAATGTTACCTTGGGTCAGATCCTGTAGTAGTCGAGTCTGTAGATGACTGTTTTTTTTTGTCACACTAATATTATAAAGGCGTAAATTTGTGAGTGTGTGTGTGTTTATATGTTTGCTACTTCTTCAAGGTCAAACGGCTGGACCAATTTTGATTAACATTTTGTATGGAGGTAGCTGACACCCTGGATTAACATACATATATTCGAATTCGAATTCATATGTTCGAATAATTTGTCTGCTCAACAACGTAAATAACGCAATGAATGTTGATGAACTGTCAAAATGAAACCCATTCCTACTGTTACTGTGTTACGCAATTACCCCGATGTATCTATCATATAAGCAATTGATTTGTTTTTCCTCTGACTCATTGAAAGTTCCGCCGGCGTTTAGCGAGAACCGAATAGAGCTATCAACTAAAACGAGTTGTTTGTTTAACAGAATTCTCGGAGCTAGTGTAAACAGTCAGCGGTATACCTACTATTAATATAATTAGCTATCTTTTTTATGGTCTAAACAGACGGATTTGAACTGCATGCCAGCTGCAACATCGAAGTTTGGATGCAGTTGACATAACTAGGTTTCGTTTCGAAGCAGTTAAGTCCAACTGCATCCAAACTGCGATGCTGCGGCTGAAATGCAGTCCGTCTGTTTAGACCCTTACTGACATTTTTTTTGTGAATGGCATCTCGCTGTTCAACCTATGAGGTTGTCGTCTGCTTAACCGGGCTTGAACCCTTACAGACACGGGAGCTACAATCTTTTATACGTTTCTTGAATGAGAAAAGCTAGCTAGCTAGTCACTTCCTCGTCGGTGGTTGGCCAGGTAGCTAAACAAGGACAAATTAAATGAAGTAGCGAAACTTCGCGGAACTACTGGGCATACAGGGTGGTGCTAAATCAAATCGCAACCTGTTACCATTGATTCAATATGATTCTGAACCTATCCTGAACAATCTTTCGTCGGTTATTAAAAACAAATCCATACTAATATTATAAATTCAAAAGTAACTCTGTCTGTGTCTGTATGTTACTTTTTCACGCCTAAACCACTGAACGGATTTCGATAAAATTTGGCAGACAGATAGATTGCATCCCGGTGAAGGACTTAGGATAGTTTTTATCCCGATATTCCCACGGGATCGACACTTATGCGGGTGAAACCGCGGGGCGCAGCTAGTCTAATCTAATCTTTATCCTGTTAACTGTAACACATTCATGCTCCCTTATTCGTAATACCTACCTACTTAGATAATCCTACTGTATCTACAATCATGAAACTAATTCTATCTTAATTTCAATTTCCAGGTTTATTGATGCGCGCAGGGCGCCTCGAAGGACGCAAGTGATAAAACCGAGTGATCGAATGCACTTTGTGAACATGATCTAAACAGACTCTATTTATTAATGACTACGTTAAGTGTAAGTTTTGTTGTGTAAATAAGAAAGTAAACCGAATTCTGAATATTAGCGAGTTACCCAAAATTTATGTTAGATGTACTACTTAGGTAGGTACCATTGCCCTGTGTCGTGAGTAGTCGTGACGTATTCAGTGACGACTGTAGTTTCTAGCGCGTCATGACGACAGAACATACGAGTAAGTTTAACAAATGACGCTGTATGGACGCAGCATACGCAGTCATCGACATCATCTCAGCCTATCGCACTCCACTGCTGAACATAGGCCTCTCCCAGGCTGCGCCACAACACCCTGTCCTCCGCCTTCCGCCTCCAGTCTGTCGCTGCCATCTTTAGATTAGATACTGACATATTCAGCCGCACCCGGTCAGACTGAAGCCGGCGCCATTCAATATGTATGCACTTTACTTTAGATAGGACTATAAGGGTATGAGGCACAGGGTGTAAAGTTCACTCATCCTCCATAGTAAAGGGAGGATCCTCCGACCAGACGGGTGTCGTGACTGGTGGGCTACGATACGCTACGACGACGTTGACTATGCTAGTCGCGCGGAAAACTTTGCTTTCGCGATGCTGGATTTTGCGTGACGTCAGTGTGAGGCGTAGTTCGTATGTGGCGATGTAGATGCCGCCACAGGACGACTATCTGTCGACACGACACAGTGCAAATTGGACTATACTCGTCTATCTTGTCTATGTATCATGAAACTATTGTTCCTTGACTCCTCTCCTTTTACTATTAAGAACTATATCGTCAATTATCGTGAAAGGCGAAGACGAATGTACATAACTATTATAAAATAGTAAATAGACGACCCTACTAAGCTCCAGCTAGGATATATTAAAACCATAGGACATATATGTACTAATGTGTTTTTTTTTCTTTTCTTGTCAAATTTGTAAACAAACAACGTGCTGAGAATTCGTAGCAGTTTTTAATGAAATGAAATTGTTTAATCTGTAAATAGAATATCGAAATCACCTTTACACTTCATATTAAAAAAATAAGATAGATGGAGTCGACATTTTCGTATCTGACTACCCTTGAGAAGAAATGGGGATTCAAACTCAGGGGTCAGTCTCTTTTAGAGTCAAGACATACCTAATCAAGGTCAGATCATGTGAGGACCATGTAGTTAGGTGTCTGAAATGTTCTAGGTACTGTGTTTGTTTACCAAATAAGAGATGCAAGAAAAAACAGACTTTACAAAGTTAAACTCAATTAAATTTATATTAAAACAAATAGAAATACCTACTTCAGACTGTTATTGTACTTATGTAATAAAGTGTCTTGTTTATTGTGACTTATACCTAGAATTTATATTTAACTATACATAAATTATGTGCTTACTTAGTCAATTTGAATTTATACTATACGGTGTTGAAGCTAGACGAATGAAAATAATTGTATCATCGATTTGAAGATATTAATATGTGTGAGTGTATGAAGCAATGGCATAGGCAGAATATTTTGATGTGTCAAATATGGGAGCAACCTACAGCAGGGTAATTGCGTAACACACTACCAGCTTTACTCTGGCTTTCATTTTGTTGACAGTTCAACAACATTCATTGCGTCATTTACGTTGTTGAGCAGACGAATTATTCAAGCTTAAGAAGCAATGGATTAGCAATTTCCTTCAAAATCTTTCTCGGATTGTGATTGATGTGTGTTTCGCAATTAGGGTGTTGCATAGGTGCGCAGACACCTAGGTACCTGGAGTATTGGAATTAATTGCTTAAATTCGAAATGATGATTCAAATAATTTTTTAAACTTTTATAGACCTATAAACCAATTATTGTGTCTTAATTATAATGTACCTCTTATTTAATCCCTGGAGACATTGCCAAGCCATATATTGCTGAAAGTCCTGAAAACCTGAATTTCAGACATCATCCTAAATAAAATGTATCTATTCCTAAATGACATGGACTTACGTCGCTACTGCCTTTAATGCGCAATTAGGTACTATCTATATAAGTATTATTCAACAGAATGTGGTATGTACTGTAGAGGTTCGGAGGGGTCCTCTAGAGTACCTCTGAGAGGTACACAAATGATATGACTTTAGACTTGGAAATTACTATATTGTAAAAATAGTACGTTACAGCTTCGCGGTAGTTATATCAATGAATACTGTAGAACAAAACAACATATTAAATTATTTGACATGCGTTTAAACCTTCGAATCGAATATCATCTCCAGCCAGTGCCTTTTGCTAAAGGCGAGAACATACAGAACACTTCATGAGCTACGCCCACCTTTGAATTAAAGTATTGGCATAGCTCCATCACTATGCAGGACTTTTATTCACACGATTTGAAAATATTACTATAATGTAAAAATAGTACGTTACAGCTTCGCGGTGATTATATCAATGAATACTCTAGAACAAAATAACATATTATATTATTTGACATGCGTTTAAACCTTCGAATCGAATATCATCTCCAGCCAGTGCCTTTTGCTAAAGGCGAGAACATACAGAACACTACAGTACCTACCTATCCTAAACCTACTGAATGTTGTGAAGAGACTATTTTCATACATTATTAGCTAAATATAAAATTAGATATATGACGGTTTGAATGTAAAATTGTCCTTAAATGTACGCAATAATTTGATTTGTGTTCATTAATATGCCAAGAGATATTGAACCCAAATCGTTTCTTTTACGAGATCTAAATAATTATCTTTTTATTCAGTTCATTATATAAACTACTTCTCTATTCTTGCATTTGATTTGTATGTAAGTTATGTAGTCAGTGGAGAAATTACCTTCTGGTATATTAATCATCTTTTGACCTTGTATTCCATTTATTTCTTAATTTAGATACAAAAGAAAATGTCCTCAAAAATTCAATTTTTAAATATATTTCACAGTTTTCCTGTAAAAACTATCACTTACTTACTTTCAAATCGAATAAAGGCACACCATGTCGAATTATATAAAACTATTTGTGCTTAGGACATTAGTACACTATTCTGCCGTGCTAAGGAAGAAGGGCGTAACTTGCATAACCTATGGTGCAAAAATCGCTGTATCTTTCTAACGTAGATAAAAAAATTGGGCACATGCATTTTTTGTGCTGACTGTGACTACAAAGAAAAAAGCTAAAAGTCCTTTTTCTTTAGCACGATAGTAATAATCGATGTGTTATTTTGAAACGTCTCATATTTAGCTATAAGTCTAATTTATAATAATTACTTTTTCTAATCATTAGTGGTTAGGTTTAAAGTCAATTTCTCGTCCTGTATAGTCTTCTTGCCCGAATTGTTTTGGGCAACCGAATGACTGAAACATTGTTCGTCTGGAGACTGAAACTGAATTATATATATATACATACAATTTACATATTTACCTAGAACCCGTCAGTGTTGTAGCCAAAAAAGGGTGTCACAAGCCTTTGTTTGTTATGCTATTTATTTATTTATATCTCGACTTCATTTTGCACTGAGCAACTGCAGTCTAATCTCCGGATCATAACAAAATAAAAAATACCAGTACCTACTTATTCTTAACTGTAATTGTTGTGTAACATCTGTATTATCATCATATATTTCTTAATATAGCATAGCAAACAATCGATTGCCTCGCTCTATTTGAATAAAATAATAATTTTGTCATTTTTTAATTAAAACGACAAAGTTTTGTTATAAAACATTGGTAGTTTATACACAAGTAGGTATATAAAATAATTTGTAATGTCCATTTAATAACTTGTTCTATATAAAAGAATTACAAAAGGGTTTTCTTGTTTTATTTGGCGTATTACATAATCCTGGACCTACCCTAGGCTGTTTAAAAATCTTGAGTGACTCTAAAAGTTACTTTGTGCTCTAAAAGCAAAAGAATAATGGAAAAAAAGAAAAGATTAAAGATATATAGATTTAATTAAAAGCAAGGGATTCAATTAGTTAAGTAAGTACCAACTAATTTGCTTGCTTTGTTTGTGCCAAACATAATGAAAATGTAGGTAAGAAAATGATACACGTTCAGTAAGTATTTAAAATTGCCGCTCTCGAACATGTTCAAACTTGATGTATCAAGTTTGCCAACCGAACCAAATGACACCAAGTTAAAACATGTCTCTATTCCCAATAATTATTTGCCTACATTATTTGATTACTAAAACTAATCTTAAATTAGGTACCTTTGAAAAAAACTAGTCTGAAATTAAGAAATAAGAAACCGGTTTATAACGCGATGTTTGTACCTATTGTGTATTTAAATGACCAAACGCATTGAAACTAATGAGAACAAACATCGGAGTTTTGATTTTTTAATTATTACGTAGTGCATCCTATTAAGTGACTATGTAAAACCTATTTATCATGTTAAAAAAGACGTCTTAAAAGCCTCAGTAACCAGGTAAAAAAAAAAAAATGTCTACGCTTTGACAGCACGACAGTGACAGTGACTCTGCTGACTGGCTGACGGTACGTGGCGATGCGACGCCCTATATTGATTTATTTTATCGTTTTGTTGACAATTTGACATCAAAAGGCGGTGTAATACAATAAGAATTTATTAATTTGTATGCAAAGACATTAAATATTATTTACTCTTAAATCTCTTTGATTGTATGCAATGTATAGTACATAACAGGTGTCTTAAAATTTGTTTAAATTCCAACAAACACCTACTTATTACATAAATTAGACAAAATGTTACAAGCATTGCTATGTTTTATACTTTTTTTTGCGCTTTCGTTCATTATTAATCAGAGAAGGTTGCACAAGTCATTTGTATCAAAGATTAGAATACCAAATAAAGTAGTGATCGTTACCGGTGCTAACACCGGCATTGGCTATGAGACTGCTAAAGAGTTGTCCAGACGAGGTGGCAGAGTCATCCTCGCCTGCAGAGATCTAAACAAAGCCCAGAAAGCTGCAACTGAAATTCAATCAGAAACGGGACATGACGTTGTTGCCAAATATTTGGACCTAGCATCTTTCAAGACCGTCCTCGCATTCGCTAAAGATATAATAAAAACGGAGGGAAGAGTAGATATTCTAATCAACAACGCTGGCACAGGAGTCCTTGACAACTCTCTTACTGAAGACGGCTTGCCAATAGAAGCACAAGTCAATCATTTCGGTCCATTTTTACTCACTATGTTACTGTTGCCTGTAATGAAAAATTTGCCTGAAACAGCTCGAATTATTAACATTACGTCAATAATGCACATGTTTGGGACAGTAGAGAATTTGGATAAGCAGGGGAAGACGTTTTTAGAACGCAGAAGAGTTTATTCCAATACGAAACTTGCGAACATACTGTTTACGCGGAAGCTAGCGGAAGAAGTGTTTTTCAAGAATAACAATATTATCGTGAACTGTTGTCACCCCGGAGCAGTTTACACTGATATATTTCGGAATCAACCAAGAATAATAAAATTTATTTTGAAGTTGTTGTTTCTGACGCCGAAACAAGGAGCACAGACTTCAGTATTTCTGGCGGTTCAGGAACTGATGCCCGGTCTGCATACCTCGGGTAGATACTACACCAACTGCGAGGAAGATACTCTTTCCAAACGAGCTTTTGACCATGAAGCAGCACATAAATTATGGGACTTGTCGCTCAAAGTTTGCTTTACCATGAGGCAATGGTAATTTGTACTAAGCACTTGCAGTCCGGCCGTCGAGAATGCGTTCTTGACACTAGCACGTGTCGGTTCGTACAATACGACCGACGACGTAACTTAGCGGGCCTGAGTAGAACCCTTTAAGGCCTTTGCGAACTTTCGCGCATGTTCTCTCACTCACACTCGCCTCATATCACCATTTCGGTTCCTAAAAAATCTTACTGCGCAGCCATCTGCGCGAAGTTCAGGCCCGCCAAGTTGCGTCGGTCGTATTGTACAAACGAATACATGTTTTGCGAATTTGATATTTTATTAGTTACTAGAGCTGCCGCAGTGACAGCTGTCAGGAACGCATTTTCTCGACGGCCGGACAGTACCTAATGATTAAACTACGGTTTCATAAAAGAGCGGTGACCACCACACGCGGCCGTAATTTCCAAATACAGGGCCTTTTTAAATACTGGTGGAAATTATAGATTTTCATGACGTCCGATAAAAACATGACGGAAAAGCTCTTCTAAGAAACCGTAGCTTCACTCACTCATATTTTATCAGAAGTATCACTATCATTTTTTTTTTTTAGTAATCATGGGATTTTTTTTTCTGGCAGCAATGGGCAGTTTTAATTTACAGTTTTTTTGTAGTATCTTCAATTCATCACTCATGTTTATCACGATCTTTGTAGAAGATGTCATAGCGATCCTTATTACAAACATCAGCCTGTATACCCACATATTTTAGGTCGAATAAAAAAAAAATGATTTGTAAATTAATAAGGCCGATACTTGAATTTCGAACTTTGTTCCGACGGTGTTCGGTGTTTCAATTCGAAGTTCGAAATTCAAAAATTGGCTTGAATGTGAATTCCTCTTGTGATAAGACGAATCATGTGTACTGACTACTTAGTTTTAAGCTAAAATAACAACTTAATACTTTAGTAAAAAAATAAAATATACATTTAAATACTATTATTTATTTTGTATCAATATCCAGAATCGAAACAGATTTTTTAGAATACGAATCGACAGAATTTTATAACCCATACAATAATACTAATTTATTATAAATTCGAATTCGAAAGCATTGAGCTAAATAACTAGAGAAGCAAAATTCATTATAATGTGTCAAAAAAATGTAACCACTATTTAAACGCGACGACGTAGCTTTGAAACCACTACACATTTAAAAGTAAACATATATCTGTCTCACTTACACAAGTCGCAAGAATAATACCGTCGCTTAGATTAGACAAAGACCGCAATATAAACATGCAATGGCGGGAGGGTGTTGCCTAGCCATGCGAAATTTTACCCAACTTTTTAAGCCATAAAAAACGCAAAAAAAAACATTAAACGTTATGAACGTTATTTTTGAATTATGTATTAAAATATATAAAAACAATTATTTTTATGTTACAATGTTATTTTTTTGTTGCACATTATCACACATTTAGTGTTATAAAATATTTTAAATCACATACTCTATAAATTAAAAACTCCCACATAATGTGGGAAACTAAAACTAAGTTTTTAGTGGCAACATTGAACCTAATTTACAAAATTCTACATTTTATTTATTTTTATTGCGTTTTTACGTTGATATAAACACAGAAACAATAAACTTACGCGTGGAAAGTAATTCCGGTTAATTTATTGTGTTTTTGTGACCTCGAATCGCACTCTTTCACTACGCATTTTCCCATTTTGGCGGTAATTTTCGCTCGGCTAAGTTCGGTTGGCGTCACACAGAGCACTGAACTGACATTAGCTACGATTGAGACTGTGGTCTTGATCCCAGTGGCAACACCTTGGCGCGGTAATTGCTAATCTAGTGTATGTATATCAATGTTCGAAAGTAACTCTGCCTGTCTGTATGTTACCTTTTCAGATGGATTTTCGACAACCGGCTGTCTGAATGACTGGAATAATGTAGACTAACGGCCCCAGTTTTGGCATACTGGAGGTACAAAAACCTGTCTTTGGTTTTAACGTCCCAATAATCTATATCAGTACGGCCCCAGTTTTGGCATACTGGAGGTACAGTCAACAGCAAAAGTAGATGATCAAAATCAGAAATTCAATCCCAACTAATGAACGGAGTTCGCGTCAGAACTGTGTGGCGTCGACGTGATTCAAAAGTATGTGATTGTAAATTATACCAAACATTTACTACTTGTACAACTGCCATAAATTCGTGATCAGTTTTGACTCGTTGAATTTCTGATTTTGATAATCTACTTTTGCTGTTGACTGTACAAAACCTGTCTCTGGTTTTAACGTCCCAATAATCTATATCAGTAGAGATCTATGATTATAAAGGCGAAAGTTTGTGTGGGGGTGTGTGTGTGTTTGTGTGTTGTGTATGTTGTTAATTCTTCACGCTCAAACGGCTGGACCAATTTTGATAAAATTTGGTATGGAGGTAGCAGACACCCTGGATTAACAAGGCTACTTTTAATCCCGATATTCCCACGGGATCGAAACTTAAGCGGGTGAAACCGCGGGCGCAACTAGTGTTAAAATAAACAACAAAAGCCTTTTCATGTGTTTAATTAAGCTTGCAACAACAGTCAAAAATCTTTTGATATACATTCTTCAAAAATCAAACGTTACAGTACAATTTTAGAGCACATAGCACAATTTATGAATAACTTATACATTTTTTCTTAGTTCTAAAGTTTCGTCAATTTCTCGTGTATTGCGAACAGTATGAGATGTGTTGTCGTTACGAGAATTTTATCTTGGAAGGGGTTTCTCATCTTTTTCTGTGCCTGTGCTCAGAATGTGCAGCAGAAGGTTTTGATTTATCCTTGTATCTAGGTTCTTCTGAAAGTAGAAAGAAAAACGGTCGTAACACTTGGGTCTTAGATAAAGTAGAAGTAGGTATTTCTTTGGATGATGACCTATCATTTATATAAAGTTGGGTTAGGTTAGTGTGCAAATTAACTTACTTCGTGGCTAGAGTCAGAGCAGTAATTTTTAACGAGATGTTTTTTTTTTATCTCACTAAAGATTTTTTCTGACACTGGATTTCTATTCATTTTTTTGTAATTTTTTTTAAATAGGTTTTTTAGTGAGTTCCGAGGCACCGTAAACTGATGAAAAAGACAGGTTCTTCTGCTCTCGTATCAGTGCGATCTTTCTAAAAGAAGCTCATGCCGTAGTAAAAAAAAAAAGTATGGTGGTAGTAGGGCAGACTAGCCAAGATTATAAGGAATTATTTGGATTGACAGTTCGCTATAAGTACATCATGTCCATATTCCTCGAATTTTAATAGATATATATTAAATTAGGACATTCACGATCAAAGGAGACTGCATGGGCGATTCTGTATGGGACCACTTCCCATACAAAATCGCCCAATCTAAGGACCAAGAGCGATATGGTTTTGATATTTGTGTAGGGATACCTCATCTATACTCTTGTGAAAAGGGGCATCAAAATGTGTCCCAGCAATAATGAGAAAAAGTTACTGCAATGACTTTTTAAATAATTAATTTTTGATTAAGTAAATTAATTGTGTTCAGACGTTTTACTTCGAGTGAAAGATGCCAGAAATAAAGCGTTTATTATCCGCTTAAGGCTCAAATCACACCGAGATGGCAGCGAAGCGGTGTGCAGTTTTACTGTCATATAATTTTACTTTATAATAGATACATAGTATCGTTTAAGAAACTTGAGTCGTCGGAGTGCTCGCGATCGCGCGACCTTTTCAAGTTTCTCGAGCGTGTAATTTGAGCCTAAGTATCATGGCCATTAGCAGCGATCGGTCTCTATGTACCTCTCTCTTTACGTCGATGTCTGCGGTCGCGCTCGCGACTGGTGCGCGACTCGGGCGACGAGCGGCGGCGCGGCGAGCGCGGGGCCACCTCCGGGTTCCACCACCACGCGGGCGGGGGCGGGGCCGACGCGCGGCCCCGCAGCGGGGACCCGCCCGGGCCGTATAGGGGGCCCGGGGGCGGCGGCATGTGCTGCGGCTGCGGGTAAAACTTGGTTACACGTTACGTCTTAGGCCCGGCGCCCACTATCGGCATCGGCACGGCTGAGGATTTTTATGCGACAAATAGAAATATAACTTAATAGTATGACAATAAAATTTAAATTTCAATGACACGGTATGTCGGATACCGTATCTTTATTTTTGCACCTACGATGATTTATTATCATTGAAATTTCAATTTTATCGTTATACAATTAAGTTACATTTTTATTCGTCGCATAAAAATCCTCAGCCGTGCCGATGCCGATAGTGGGCGCCGGGCCTTAGAACTCCTAGGCCCGCTTGTACTACAAATTGCTGAATGCGTTTAGCGCTAAACATCAACGATTTCTGGTGCAAATGGGCCTTAATCTTGTAGCCTTTAGTGTTTGCACAGCTGGGACACAGTTCTCTGTGAAAGGGAATGATTTCTAATCCACTGCTGGGCAAAAGCCTCCCCCAAATGCATCCAGGTCGCGGTGCGCGCACAGGATCCTCCTTTCTCGACTCCATCTTATCTGTCTGACTTTAGGCACACGCTGTGAATGTATGCATGAAGACGAGTAGCGTCAGCAAACATCACCCACAGGCATACACGATACACACACCGGGTTCGCCATTATCACGGACGGTACCGAGAGCTCCTGCTCTTACAGACATTCACAGCGTGTTTTTACACTTGGTAACCACAAATAAACCGCGCGTCGTCGCTTAGTGAGATAAAAATACCCAGTACTACCTCCATATCTATCTCGCAACAAGATCTACTCAATCACACTAATATTATAAAGGCGGAAGTTGGGGTGTGTGTGTGTTTATATGTTTGTTACTTCTTCACGCTCCAACGGCTGGACCAATTTTGATAAAATTTTGTATGGAGGTAGCTGACACCCTGGATTAACATATATGCTACTTTTTATCCCGATATTCCCACGGGATCGACATTTACGCGGGTAAAACCGCGGGGCGCAGCTAGTTACGAATATAACTTACGTGTGGGTAGTTAGGCGGCAGGCGGTAGGGCACGGCTGGTAGGGAGCCCTCGCCATCCGTACACACCATCGGCGGAGCTGGCAGGCGGGTAGGGCTCTCGGGCGTCACCAGCTGTCGAAGGTAGATGCACTAGGTGTTACGAAATGAAAACATAGCTAAACGTTACTTCTTATTCATATGAGATAGGAAATTAAAAAAAAAACTAAGAAATCCTGAAATAATTACCTATTGAAAAACTTACACAAAATATGGAGGTAACATTTTCTGTAACCAGCTTTCGATTTTAAAAGGGTGTTTTTATTTCGATCACTTCGTTGTCCATGAAGACCCTTTTTCTCAAGCACACGTGGAAAGCAAGCAAGAAGAGGAGGAGGTGGTGGCAAGTTGAAATTAAGATCAATTTTTTAGAATAGACTAGATTTATTTTCATAGAATAGAACAAATTCTTAGGTCTACGGTCCATTGTATCTTTGTTTTCTGTTTTTATAGTTTTAAGGTGTAGTTATTTTGATTTAATGCCAATAAACGCATTTTTCTTTCTTTCTTTGGAAACTCTCAAGCTTCTAAGTCAACGCACTAAAAATACGGTCAATTATGCGACAAGTTTTGATTCTTGCAAATAAATTAAAACCTATAATAGGTAGAGTACTTCCCGTTGACCTAGAATCATCAAATTTGACAAGAAGCATGGTCTTACAGCTCAAGTAAAGAAAAAGTTCAAAAATCGTTAATTGTAGTTTTATCACATTTTTTTTGCGATTGTAAACTTACATTTTTGCAATGATCGTGATGTATCATACTTATATCGATATATGGGAGAGAACATATTATTTTGAACTACGAAGTTATGTTTGTATTTGGGATAAATTCATCCCGACTACGGAACCCTTCATTGTGCGTGTTCCGACACGCACTTTGCCGGTTTTTCTTAAATTAGTTAACTGCCACAAAAAATTCCAATTTCTAAATCTCGTATAACCTGTACGTACCTGTTGCTTGAGGTTGTTGAAGTCATTGCTCATGTCGCGGTACCGCTGCAGGCACTCCTGCCACATGGTCGCCATCTCTGCCATCTCCGAGCGTTGCTTCTTGATCTCCTCCTGAAAAAGAATAACAGATATCCTGTTTCACACATTTTATTTAATCTTACATGAAAAGTGGATGGGATGGGCGCATCCATGCGAAACACAATGGTTTTTGTAATTTCGGCATTCAACCAGCACCCTCATTCACACACTCATCATCATCTGCCTAGCCGTTTCCCAACTATGTCGGGGTCGGCTTCCAGTATAACCGGATGCAGCTGAATACCAGTATTTTACATGGAGCGACTGCCTATCTGACCCAGCAAGCCAGACAACCCAGTTACTGGGTAATACGATACCCCTTGGTAAGACTGGTTGTCAGACTTTCGGGCTTCTGACTACCCGTAACGACTGTCAAAGATCCACGAATGACAGCACGGACCAACGGCTCAAAGTGCTTTCCGAGGCACGGAGGGGTCTCGGTATGTAAAGATGGTCACCCATCCACAGACAAACCGCGGCAAGCGTAGCTTAACCTGATCGATCGACCTGTGCGGCTGTTATTATTTAGCTACGGGCCCCTCTAAAATTGCGTAACACACTAACAATCTGAATCAATTTGAAGGATATTGCTAATCCATTGCTTTGTAAATGTTCGAACAAGCCGTTTAGGCTACAGAGCGTGCCAAAGAAATATACATACATACACTCGAAAAACATAACCCTCCTTTTGGCACAGTCGAGTCGGGTAAAAATGGGTCTGCTTAACAACGTAAATAACGCAATGAATGTTGTTGAACTGTCAAAATGAAACCCATTGCTACTGATAGTGTTACGCAATTACCCCGCAATTAAAACATCTTGTATCGACCACTAGACTGCACGTGGTGGAATTTTGCTGATGACCAACAACTTTGATAGTCTAGCGATGCTCCTTTGTATATGTAAGTACCTAAACGTCAAACCTATCGATCCGTTGAAGGATATTATACCTTATTCACATAAACTGAAGAAATGTGGGTGTATGTACTACAGGTACAGTCAACAGCAAAAGTAGATGATCAAAATCAGAAATTCAATACTAATGAACGGAGTTCGCGTCAGAACTGTGTGGCGTCGAAGTACTACTACTTAGAATACTTGCTACGTAGAATACTTCTGAATCACTTCGACGCCACACAGTTCTGACGAGAACTCCGTTCATTAGTATTGAATTTCTGATTTTGATCATCTACTTTTGCTGTTGACTGTACACCTTTACCTAACAGTGATGTGATGTGTGATGTGATTATGTTATGTTCACTTGTTATAGTTGACTATGGTCACCGTATCATGGTGGAATGAGGTCTCGTTTAAAATCTGCCAATTGGAAAATTTGGTGCCACTTTTTAATTAACTGAATTCGGCTAATTCGAAAAATAATGAGCGGTTTTCAGTTAATTCGGCTCTTTATTTTCTCTACCATTAATACAGTTCCATAACTTTGCCTAGTTTCATAGAGAATCAGGTCATTCAGGTCAGGTCTTCAATCATCATCTTGAACGTTAGAACATCAAGGTTTTCATCTATTCTACATGCTTAAAATACACTTCGTGCCAAGAATTATTTACACTAATTACTATTACGTATAAATTTACAAATGATCACTTTAGTTACAAGGGCACATTACTCGCAGAACGGACGATGGGTCTGAAAGGTTCTCGAGTGGCGACCGCGTATCGGAAGACGTAGCGTTGTAAGGCCTCCCACAAGATGAACCGAGGACTTGGTGAAAGCCACAGGAATACTGCTGGATGCGAGAAGCACAAAACCTGTCGAAGTGGCGATGCTTGGGGGTGGCCTATGTCCAGCAGTGGACGTCTTTCAAAATGATGATGCTGATAGCTGCAAAAGTCACTTACCATAAGCCTAGCGTCTGTGTCCCCGACGTCTCTCGCGACGGTCTCGTAGCGACGCATACATTCGCGCCACAACCGCAGCTGAGCAGCAGCTGATTCACGCACGTTAGCGGCTGAGTCCTGAAGATAATATAACATAACATAAACATAATCAGCCTATAATGTTCCCACTGCTGGGACACAGGCCTCCTCTCAGTGAGAGAGAGTGGGCCGTAATCCACCACGCGGGCCCAGTTCGGGTTGGCAGATGTCACGTCTTCGAATTGTTGGTTCTAGGACATGCCGGTTTCCGATGTTTTCCTTCACCGTTTTGAGAGCAGTGGTAATGGAATAATTTACACAAAGTAAAGCGCCTGTCTGGGTTCGAACCTACGCGACCTACAACTCGTAAGTCGCGGCCGTCACCACTTGGCCACCACTGCTCTCTCTGCTCTGCTAAGATAATATAATTACAGTAATTTAGTAGCGACAATTTACAAGTTTACCTACAGTCAAAAGGCGTCGCGGCAGACCCCATAAAAGATGGCGGGACGAGTTGGAGAAAACAAACGACCAGTGGTCCACTTTAGCCCTGGATTGAAAGAACCGGAAGAGGGGAGAGGCCCAGCAGTGGGATGATGCATGCTAACAGTAACAGTAATTTAGTTTAAGGCGGAACGTTGATTTGGTGAATTGATTCTAGCTAGAGAGAAGACTGCAACCGGAGTTCAGCAGAAACAGTATTCGATAACAATAATAATATTCTATAGGCGAAAGTTTGTGAGTGTGTTTGTTACTTCTTCGCGCTCAAACTACCTACTGAGCGGATTAGGATGAAATTTGGCACATAGATAGTTTACAACCAAGATTAACACAATAATATGATACATTTTCTTTTTCTTTTTTTTTACTTTTTTTCCCGTGGGAATGGGTGAACCCGCGGGGCGCAGCTAGTATAAGAATAATACCAGCCTATTATTGTCCCACAGCTGGGCAAAGCCCTCTTCTCGTACAGAGAAGGCACGAGCATTCAATTCAATACGTTTATTTCGGACAATAATAATAATCCATATTTTGTTAGTAGATACCAATATTCTAAAACTATGTTAGTACACGTATTATATCTAAAACAAATTATAATTAAACCAAAAATTAAATTAAAATCAAAGTTACAATCAAAATTAAAATCAAAACCACAATCAAAATGAATTAAAAAATTACTGCAATTAAATCATAATCAAAATATTAATTAAAATAGCGTTCCTCAGCACCAGGCCCGCAGCTTTGTCTACGGGACCAGTGCATCAGAAAAGGGCAGTCTGGCCTCTCCACAATAATCCTCAGGATGCTTATTGGGTTGCATTGATCACCACCTTATATTCAACGATGGGTTGGCGATTTCAGCCTTATATTAACTAAGTCCATTTTCACGATGTTTTCCCTTTGCCAATTCGATGTAACAGAAAAATTTAATTCAAGGATGGATTCAAACTAGGCTTAAGAGCCTATACTACCTCAGCTAAAATTCACTCTTTATCTCGCTCACACGATACTGCTCGCGGACTGTGTGAAAGCGAGACAGAGTACGGTGCTGGGCGGGAGGCAGCGCCAATAGTTTAGGTATTTGCTTTTTACGGTGAAAATAAAGGTAATTCAAAAAAACTAACTAACATAAGACCTGCTTTATAGTTAGTTCAGTTAGTATGCAAAGTTTCATGATCTAATTTAAAGTATTTTTTGAATACCAGCGGTTTATTATTCGGTTTGGAGGTAACTTTGGATTTTTTTTCTATCGAGAAAATTTTATGGAATCGTGTTTTCGTCTAACATAAGACCTTACATTAATCCTCAACTTTAACATATATTTATTTCAAAATTAATGCTGCAGTATTTTCGACATAACGGAGGATCATGCTAAGCCATTTGAGGTAGTATAGGCTCTTAAGCTGAAGGCAATAAGAGGTCACAACCAAAGACAATCTCAAATCTGCCCACATTGTGTTTTAAACACACAGTATAAAAGTTATATCAAAATGTAGGATATTTACTCTAATATTTTTATCCTGCACTTGCGTCTGCGAGAAGCCCTTGAAGCACCGCATGAGCTCTTTCCACAGCTTCATCATCTTGTCCATCGCCTCTCGCTGTTCTGCTATCTCTTGCTGCAACAAGCCACGCGTCTTATCAGTAATCCTTGTAGGACTCTATAATAAAATAAAGCGTCCATGATTATGGAGTCTTATGGTCGGTTCCAAAAGTGTCTAAACAAAATGCAAACAAACCTTGTTTAAGTTAAATGCTTACGCAATCACTCAATAAAGGGAACCACTAACACATTCATCTGTTTCAAGAATGTTTCATATTTTATGTCTCAATACTTTTAACATGATTAAATGGTTATTGAAAAATCATAGACGAATTGAGGTTATAAAAATAACCTCAATTATTATTGTTAAATGAAAAACATCTTAAGAGTTACTTGAAATTAGAATTCAGGGTTTAAGTATTCAAATAATCAAAGTTTAGCACTTCTTATGTAAGTAGGTACTAAGTAGCACTACAAATTGGCATCCATAGGTACATTTTGAGGTCCATTTGTTTTCATTTTCATCACATACTTTTGGAACAGACCATATAGATAGATAAGATTGATAAAAGAGTAGTCGCTTCGACTTTACGTTTGGTGGCAAATAACCCAAACATACCTTTACAACCTTCAGATAGTTGCTCTTTCCACTAATGGTGCTCGTCTCTCCATCAGCCACACTCATCCCCGAGTCCCTCTCTCGCTCAGAGTACCTATCCCTGTCTCTATCCCTATCTCTTTCTCTATAGTCGTCCTCCCGCGACGCCACCGAGTTCCTATCACATCTCTCCACATTTCGCCTCCAGCGCCGATCCTTACTCGACACATTATTCCGAGGCCGCGGTTCCACAGGTTTCTCGTCGTAGTACTTCCCAGGTTTCTCATCGTAGTACTTCCCAGGTTTCTCATCGTAATACTTCGGCACTTCGTCATATCTTTTGTCTCTCTCATCGCAACGCCTGATTCTGTTGGTGTCGCTTCGTGCGGTTCTGCGGCAGTTCCGATCGTCGTCGTAACCTTCTCTGTGCACGTCGAAGCTCCGGCTTGTCTTCTGCTCATAGTACCTCTTCTTCTCTTCGTATTGTCTTCTCATCTCCCGGTCGTAGTCGCGGTAGTCAGAGGGCCGTGTTCTATACGCATCGACACAACTTCTCGTCGGGACGGGAACCGAAGGGTATTCGGGGTATCGGTCGGGGTACGAGTCCTCCAAGTGACGCATCCTCGACCTCGCAATATCTAGTTTGCTAGGATATTTAGGAATATCCTTCTCGTTATAGTAAGATCTGTCTTGCGGTGCACGTTCCACTTCATGAGGTATTACCATTTTACTATTTTCGCGGCTTCGAGTTTTGGTTGAGAAGTTCTCCTGGCTCCGTATTCTGGACGTGCCAATCTTTTCTCGAGATTTTTCATGACTTAACTTGACTGGGCGATGGTCAATCTCGCACGCTTCTGATCGTTTCGCAGTGACTTCACATTGCAATGACTTGTGGCTCTGAGTACGAGGCTGTAAGAAGGAATTGTCTAACATGAGTAAGAAGTTAAGGTTAGAAGTGATTAGGTGCTTATAAAATACTACGTACCACTTGTACTTTATAGGTGTTACAGCTACTTTTGTTGCTGTTTATTTGTGCGCAGAGCTTCGCGAACGTCTCGATGAGCATAGATTGGTCTACCGGTGCGGTGGGAGAAGGAACTTCTTTGGGTTGGCTGAAATCATTGCAAATAGAATAACAGAAGACCTACAAGCCGTAGTCTATGTGAATGTCTCTGCTGATGTGTAATATTGTTGGCAATAGACTCGCCTGCTATTATTTCTTTATTCAAGGTCAAATTAAATTAGCTAGCGAAACTCCACAAGCCTTGTTTATTTATTGCCTTTATTAAGTAATACTTACACAAAAATAAACAATTTTGATTATCAACCATATTAATGTCAGAATATTATACATTTCCGGACACCTGAATCAAGCCATTCTGCATTTTTGTGTATAAAGGTCTAAATTTTTAGATGGTCGTAAATGCAGACACCAAAATTATGGCCAGTAGATAATGTATGTCGGCTCCAAAAATACATTTTTTTTTTGTTACAGGTGTGTTGACGACCGATGTATCTTGGCGGGCCCGAACTTTGCGCAGAAGGAAGCGCAGTCAGATTTTTTAGGAACCAAATGGTGACATGAGGCGAGTGCGAGTGAGAGAACATGCGCGAAAGTTCTTAGTGCCTATGTTCAGGCCCGCCAAGTTACGTCGGTCGTATTGTAGTGTATCTTACATGTCGTGCTCTCTAGAAGGCACATCGTCTCTGTGTCGGTCCCTGTGGTGGTGGTGTCGGTGCCTCGCCCTGTCGATGGAATGATCGCGCTCATCGTCGTCGCGATTGCGCCTCTCCTCGCGACGTCGAGCGTGGCGCTGTCTGAAATGTGAATTACAAGTAGGACGGCTACTTCTACATTTACCAAGTCATCATCATCTGCCTAGCCTTTTCCCAACTATGTTGGGGTCGGCTTCCAGTCTCACCGGTTGCAGCTGAATACCAGTATTTTACATGGAGCGACTGCCTATCTGACCTCCACAACCTTGACCAACTTTTTACTGGGTAATGCGATACCCCTTCACCAAGTATAAAAAAAAATTAATCAAATTAAGGTCACCGGCGGACGACGGGGAAAAACATCGTGGAAGATTTGCCAAGGAGCATCCCGGCACCCCGCGGTACGCCGCACGCCGTGAGGGTGCACTCGGCATTTCCCATGCCGAGTGCACCCCCACTTGCACTGCCTCACGACCGGGATCGTATGCTATTAGCGGACTCCGGCGCATACTGTCGCATGTCTTCGCATGCGCATACTGGCGCATGCCTCCGCAACCAAGCCGCGCAAGCCGTCGCAACCTGCCGTTACCTCCCACCGCATGTCGTCACATCCCGCCACGGTATACGCGCGCTCTTTATCCCCTTTGATGCTGTTTTGTTGGTCTCTGAGCTTTGAAATCTATATCTTGTTATAATTAGATACGTCCGAATGTACGTTGTTAAATTTAAAATACTCTGCCCTGCCGTCCGCAGATGTGCGATGGCCTTTAGGCTGACAAACAGCACTTTTTGAAACGGCCGCCTTTCTCCACATTTATATTATAGGGTAGGGTGTGAAACTAGATCTTTCAACATCATCTTTCTGCCCTTGTCCCAGTTTAGTTGGTATCGGAGCAGTATGTCCTCTTCCATACATCTCTATTGGCAGTCATGTTCTTCATACACAGTTAACACAGTCACTCAGGAACATTATACAGCGGGGTAATTACGTAACACACTAACAGTAGCAATGGCTTTTTAGGGTTCCGTACCAAAATGGTAAAAACGGAACCCTTATGGTGAGACTAAGTCTGTCTGTCTGTCTGTCACAGCTAGATATCTCAAGAACTACTAATGCTATCAACTTGAAATTTGGAATAGTTTTAGATGACGTTTGGCCAACTATTTTGCAAATAAGAAAGAAATAAAAATATATGTATATTTTTTGCAACAGGGACTGAAAGGGGGTCTGAAAAATTCGAAGTGGGGCTACTAGGGCATGTGGGGTATCATATGAAAGATCGCAGTTAGCACATTCTCAAACATTTTTTCTTTTTTTTTAGGCCGCATAGTTTTCGACTTTTGATGAAAAATGTAAATAAAAAAATACCGTTCCCTTATCTCCGAAGTTTGCAAAGAGAAAAATCTGAAATAATTGTATGTGATAGAAGTTTATCTAAATATTACAGGAAAAATAAAACGAAGTCTCTAAATAGCACACTTTTTCAGAAATTATCAACAAAAGTTACATTAGTTCCACTATCGATCAAGAGATGGCGCTGACATAAAATTGCAATATTCTACACCGCAGTGCACAGTGTTACAATTGTCTGATGAATATAGGCCTCGCCGATGAGAATTTTAAAACATATGATGGTACGGAACCCTCGGTGCGCGAGTCAAACTCGCTCTTGTCCGGTTTTTTTATTCATTATGATAGTCTAACAACATTCATTGCGTTATTTACGTTGTTGAGCATACAAACTTTTCGAACATAATATGAAGCAGTGGAATAGCAATATCCTTCAAAATAATCAGATTGTAATTTAAAGTCTGTTACGCATTTAGGGTGCAGGTTGAGTTATTTTAAAGGGATCAGCAGCTTGGCTGCTTCGCTAACCGTAAGATGAGAATTAAAAGAATCTCCTACAGAAAAATATTTTATGCCAAACTTACTTCTTCTTGTCCTTTTTGATGGCGTCCTCTAGAAGAGTGTATATAAACGAATCATGGTCTCGTGGGATGGATTCAGCGTTAGCTTCCTGAACCAAATAAAACATACATTATACACAACTTTAGGTAATATTTAATAAGTCAATTGTACTCAAACTCAAACTCAAACTCAAATCATTTATTTCAATTAAACCTTGTACAGGCACTTTTGAATTGTCAAAATTAAATAGTCTGTCAGTTAGTCAGAAAGTTGAAGCTAGTTGCCCCATGGACGTAATATATAGAAGTAACTCTATATATTACGTCCATGAGTTGCCCATTCCAAAGCGTAGATCTCTATGGAGAAGAACGGGCAAGAAACTCCATGGACACTCTTTTAAATCAAGATATTACAAAATCCTGGGTACATTATTCTTGTTGCTTCTATATGTGAGAACAATGTAAAAAAGACAGAAATGAAGAAACAATTCAAGACATAAGATTAAAAATAAGCCTTGGCAGTTAAGAGATGACCAGTCTCAACCGACGGCGCCCGTTCACGAACATGACGCGTGGATCAGCACCATCCAGCTCAACCATTTTGTAGGGAACCGAATGATCCAACACTTACTATACTAATTACTTATATTACTTAAAAAGTACTTATATTAATTAAAATATTAACCGGTGCAGGTGACATAGGGCGTGGAGTTGAAACCAGACCCGCTTTCAAAGCCAAAGAAACGCCCTCTCGTCTGTAACATCACAAAAAAATTAAGGGCGACTAAATTAGACTCCGTTCCTCATTTTATATACCAGTGGCTGTACTGTACTTAATATGATGTAAAGAAAAATATATGAATAAAGATTTGTTTCCATCGCGACGCGTCTGCGGGACTCTAGTAGGTAAATTAATTAACCGATTCATGGCCAATGACTCAACAGTTGAGTCATTAAAAAACCTTTAGGAAGGCCGATGGCTCAATTGGTGAGTCAAACCAAAATTGTATAAAAACGGATATTAAAAAAAAAATATCACTTAAACTACCATTTTTCAGATCTCATTAAACATTTCCGTGAATATCAGACCTGGCCCTTCATTTTACAGAATATTTTTAATAGTCAGGTGTCATAAACCTTTTGTTAGCCGATAGCCGAGGTGGCCGATTCATGGCCAATGACTCAATAGTTGAGTCAAACGTGTGCCGACACGTTATGGGCCGAAATGTTATGTGCACATGGGTGAAGTTAAATCTATCTACTTCGATTTTTATACATACTATCTGTATATTTTTATACAGGTATTTCTCTAATAAGATTATATTACAAACAGCCTAACAAATGACGCAAAAATACATTTAACATGCATAAAACTATTTTTTTTTCTTTTAATATCTTCGTCTTCATCAGAGTCCAAAATTTCTTCAATGCTAGTATCTGAACTGTTGTTAGAAACTACATTGCAACTATTACGAGATTCAGTGAATGGACGCTTCTTTGGTATACTTTTTTGTAAAATCGATTGACTACAGCTTGGAAAACCTTGATTTTCCTTATCTTCATTTTGTTGATCATGGAAATCAGTAAACATTGCCTGGCTACATTCAGTAAAATCGTCGTAGTCCTGATTATCTACAAATAATATTACAATAATAAATAATGATTGAATACATGTAGGTAAGGTTACTAAAATGTTTACTACCTCTGCAATATTTCATTAAAATCAAAAAATACTACCTTGAAACGCCATATTCACTTTTAATATCCACAAATTCGAATAGGAGAACACAGTAACACGTTTCTGGTGGTCAGACTGGCTCGAATGATGGCGAAAAGCATAAATCATTACAAGGAGCCAATGACTCATCAGTTGAGTCATCCTTCAGGGAGGCCGATGACTCAAATGGTGAGCCACCGACCAATGAATGGGGCCTGGCTGAAATGTTCACGAAAATGAAGGTGGCAATGAATCGGTTAACGTGTAAGTAATTGGTCACCTGTATCACAGTAAAGATATGAACAGTAAGTACGGAAACTATGTACTAACGTTCGAAGCGGCACCCGTGACTGAGAGTACCGCGACTAACGCTAGGAGTACCGTAGATGCGCGCGTCTGTGTGAGTGTGCAGTTTCGAACGTTAGTACGTAGTTTCCGTACTGTTCATATCTTTACTGTGCCTGTATAATTGTATATACGCGAACCCGATTGCGCCTCTCCCATTCTTTAGTAGACTACACTACTACTAGACTTTGCATCTATCCTGTCTGATCCTAGTGCTCAAATCGGCCCTGGGTTTATTTTTTCGGCACACTAACGTAAGCTAAACCAAGTTCCTGAAATTCGGTCTGCTAAAGTTTGGCGTAGATCCACCTAACAGGTACATTCGTGCCAAAACTTAAAATAAGTTAACAAAATTAACTTGGTCAGCTATTTCAGGATTTTGTCACGCCTTGTAAAACTTTCCAGATTCCGGGGCTGTCAGATTTTCCACAGGAATCTTCTGGTTTCTGACACGCAGATATTCTAAAGGGTTAAAACTACGCTAACATTTAACAGAGATAAAGATTGAACAGTAACATACGTCGATCGTCGATGGCGTCGCGGCGACCGCGCATGTCGATATTGTCGATGCGTCTCTGCCGGTGACTGCGATGCTGAGGGACTGCTGTCTCGGTCCCTATTGAGATTGCAATCGTTGTTAATTTCTTTTCTTTATTAGTTCAGTACCAACCTGTATTCGGGCGATTATCGCTTATAACAGGGTGTAAAGACGCCTGTGAATAGCATAGCTGTAGCTTGTGAGTTGCATAGGATGCAAGAGGGAGTGAAGCAAACTGGGGATATTGAGCACCTCGACCAGGCCAGACACCGAAGTTGAAACAAAGTTTTTCGTCATAACTCAACAAAGTTCCGTTTCTGTATAATGGTCAAAAGAAAACAGAACCTATTCAAGGTATGGTGGTTATGTTTTTAGGCTCGTTTCATTCGCTCTTACATTACATTCTTTTGATTCTTGAGCGTTTCTTCATACTAGTTAAGACTAAGAAACTAATTCCTAGTTATTTTGGAATTATCAAACAAAAATCTAACTTATCCGAGAAAGGATAGGTTAGATTATTTTTTTGTGCAAATTTTCGAGCTTGCTCTTGCATACTACGTTCCTGCATAAGTCGACAATTACGAAGACGTTGGGCTTTCCTGCAAAGTCGACAATATTAGGTACAGACGCCAGCAGGTCAACCTACCCGAAACTGTCAGATTTTCCCAATCAACCTTGAACCTTATGCTTTAGCAATAAAGTCGAAAATCTATTAAATAAATCTGACAGATTGTAGTAACTTGATGTGCTGGCGTCTGTACCTACTCCTATTTCTATTTGAAAATATAAAACAAAACCTAACCGAAGAGGTGGGTTGTTAAAATTGTCGAGCTCGCTGTCACTCTTTTATTTATCACCTATTTTTTATAAAAAAAAATGCAGCAACCAATTTGGCATTATAACACTATAGCCAACCCAGGACCTCATGCTCAGCAGTAACGCACGACCACTAAATCAACGAGGAGATTTACCTCCCTAAACATTTTTTTGGCCTAATCTTGGACTGCTACCGCGACTGGTATAAGGGCACGGCCACAGGCCTAAATAGATAATATAGGTAGGTACAATGTAATACATACAACCTCTTTGTAATGTTGGAATCATGCTGTTGTACACTTAAATTCTGCACAGTGGCTGTCCCTTGTAAACTAGCTTTCGCGGAGGACACTCGACAGACGGCTGGACCACCCTGTGGTTAGATAGAATCAAGTAAAATATAACATTCAACTAATAGGGACAATAAGAAGTTTTCGTTCATAATCGTTACATGTAGCTACATAAATGATAATTATGAATGAAAACTGGCCAATTATTACTCGAATAACTAACCGAATCGCAGACCACTGCTAGACATTATTACCTGCTTGCTTCAACAATTGCTTCTTGCGAACAACTACTTTTGTCGCCGACTGTCAATGAAAAGAGAGGTAGAAAGGCACACGTTTTACTTACTCTTCTTCTCTACCTTACAACGGCCACGCAGCAGCGATACGCTCAGCTCAGCGTGAGAACAGCCAGATTCTCGGAGTAGGTAGCATAATAATAGGTAGCTGGTGATGTGCCTGCAAAGTTCACCGATGCGATGCTTACAGAATACTTACGCTAGAGGAGGACACTATGGAGTTACAATCGTCGACCCCATCCCGATGTTTCAAACTCCTCTTGTTTAGTGACGCGTCGAATACTTTGAACAATTTTTTGCTATCGCTCGTCTGGCATTCCATCGTAAATAATCAAATGGATCTCCCGACATTGGAGATCAATATTCCTAAACTAATTTACTTCTATTACTCTCATCACTGTATTAATTATGGTGTTGTAGAATATTTTTACGAAATAAATAAGAATTTAAAAAAAATTATAACCAAAAATACAAGGTCAAAACTGAGGGATGACAATTGTGAATATGTAAAGTTGAAATAAGAATTCTGTGCTCCTAAGTCAGATTCTTGGCTGCCAGATTCATACGATGTTATACAGCATCATATTGTAGTCTTTGATACGATGTCAAACTGTTTAGATAGAAATAGAGATGGGGAAGAAACCCATAGATCTCAGAGTGTAGGGGTGACATGGGGTAACCAAAGAACTATAATAGGGTACCAAACCAGAAAAGCAGTGGTGCAATGCAGTGGGGACCCAAAGGTAACGGCCCCAATTTAGGAGATACAAGTCGTGGGTTCGAACCCAGGCATGCGCTTTACTTTGTGTAAATAATGTCATCACCGCTGATCTCAAAGCGGTGAAGAAAAACATCGTGAGGAAACCGATGCCGGTTTCCTCGAATCCTAGAATCAAAACTTCGAAGACAACATCTCACAACCCGCAGTGGGCCCGCGTAGATCACAGCCCACTTCCAAGAGAGGAGGCCAGTGTCCCAGCAGTGGGAACATTATAGGCTGATTATGCAGATTAGAAGCCCAGAATAGGTGCTAAAGGATATTTTGGCGCCTAAATGACAGACAGGAGATTGTTGGTAAATATTTGTGAAATTGTCACAGAAATTGATTTGACAAAACAAGATGGCGGTGTTAGTTCAGATTTCAGCCACGCGGCAAAGTAACTTTGTGGCGTTTTTATTTATGACCGCGACTCAAGTTTAGTGTATTAGGTCTCCCGCTTGTTATTAGTCAAGCAAAAACTCAAATCTCAAGAATTTGAATTTAAACGATGCAATCTAAATGTTGCGTCATCGCCTATGACGTGCCCCAAAACATACCATCATCATGCCTTTGTGGTAAGGCAGAGGTGTACTGAGAGGATCCCTGCATTATATTGTAGTCTGTGGAGGATCCAATAGGCCACTTCCTAACATAGAATTCCCAGAACCTACTAATTTCAGGATTTCAATTCTCATTCAAACCCAGGTTGGGTTAAGCAAAACAAATATAGTGAATACCAGCAGCGCTATTCACAACCGTTCGATTCGCTGTCAGGTTCCATTGCACAGACTAAGAAGAGAATGTTCCATTGTAAGGTTAGTTTCTTTGAAAACGTCAGCGAAGTTAAATCAGTCTGTATTGATTAATTTAAATTATATTTTATTGAAAACAACATTGTTTTATTTCGTTTTATAATTTGCGTAGTACGTGACTTTGGCAAACCGCCTAATATTATGTGAATATACTTGGATATAAGCGGCAGTGGAAAAAATATTATTAAAACTTTACAGATTTACTTCAAACAATGCGAAGTTTACTGTTTATTTAGTTCTGCAATAAAAATATTCTTTTTAGATAGTGTTTACCAGACAAAATACAATTTTCACGTTTTTACCTTGCTGATCACTTAAAATTTTGTAGCATTTACTGTCGAGCATATGCTAGAAAAATGTAAGTCTTCATGACGAATTAAACAACAAAAAAACCGGTTTTTGTTGGTGGATAGCAAAGTTCGCATAATGCATGCATGATCAGCCTATAATGTTCCTTCTGCTGGGACACGGGCCTCCCCTCTCTGTGAGAGGAAGTGGGCCATAATCCACCACACGGGCCCAGTGCGGGTTGGTAGATATCACATGTCTTCGAATTTGGTTCCAGGACATACCGGTTTAAAAGTTTGTTCCAAATAATAATAAATATTATAAAATTACACCTGGTTTCCTTTTCAAATTAATCACTCAACAATTATTTATATTAGTAAGTAAACACTTAAGTTTATGTTACGAAATATCTAATTTTTTTTGTTTGTTGTTACAACACTACAAAGATACCGCGTTGTGTAACATTCCCCCTAAACGCACCTTCCAATCGAATCCGACAGCGAATCAATGGTTGTACATAGCACTGCTGCATAGAAGTAAAAAAGCATTTCCGAATAACTGCATGTTTACTTCAGAATACTTTCGATTATGTTATTTATGTACTTTGAAATACCAGAGCTTATAAGATTTGTTCCCTCACTCACTAAGATAACGCATTTTCATGGGTTTTAACTTACTACAACTTTGAAAACGAAAACTATCAAAATAAAAATTTAATTTGAATATTATGATTTTAATGATGGTCATAATTTTCATCATTGCCTGAATCAAATTTAATTCGGTAAAGGTACACAAAATTATAAAATGCCAATTCATGAAAAAAAATAAAATTCAGATTCAATTTCAATATATTATAGATTATTGTAATTCACATTAAACTTAATTAAACTTATAGCCCACATAAGCTCCTCACACTCTCCACTACGTTTTCTCTTATAGACAAAGGCGCTAAAGGTACTCGGTATAAAATCTCCATCATAAAACCAATAAACAGATTCAAGTCCCATTTTATTATAAAAATCAAAATTACGTGTTATAATACATCTTTTTCACAATCGAACAATAGAAATCGATTATAGCACATTGACATTCTTGTTGTAAATAAATCATCATGGACATAAATAACAAAATCGGATCGTACAGCCTAACACTTGAGACACCGCTATAATGAGGTCGGAGTCGCGAGACAGTCACAGTACGTAGTAGCGCCGCACCGGGCGTCCGTATCACTATATGTACACGTACCCACAGGTAGCCCGGGCGCGAGGCGTCCGCTCACTACACAACACTACTCCGCGTCGTCCGCGCGCGCCTGGCTGCAGTGGAACAGCACGTCGGCCAGCTCGTGCGCCACCTTCTGGTCCAGGATCTGGCTCATGACCAGCGACAGCAGGCGTCGCTCGTGGCGCCGGATCAGCGGCCGGTTCTCGGGGTGCTCGGCCAGGCGCAGCAGCGTCGCGGCCGCGCGGCGCAGCATGTCCAGCGACGTGCCCATAGCGTCCGGGTTGTCGCGCAGCGCCGCCACGCCGTGCTGGTTGGCCACGCCCAGCGCCGTCTGCTCGGCGCGCTCGATGAAGGCCACGAGCTGCGCCACGGCCGGCGCGTGCAGCGCCACCTCCCGCGCCGCCGCGCCGCCCGCGCCCGCCAGGTAGTGCAGCAGGTTCACGGCGAACTCGCGCACCACGGGCCGCTCGGGCCGGCACAGGTCGCGCGCCAGCCCCGCGCACAGCGCCGCGATGCGGCCGCGCGGCGGCGTGGCCAGCACCAGGTCCACGTTGGCGTCCGTGACGCACAGCTTGCACAGCGCCTCCAGCGCCAGGCGGCGCGGCGACAGCGGCGACGCGGCGCCGGCCGCGGGCGGCGCGTCGCCGGCCACGGCCGCCGGGCACACGGACCAGTGCAGCAGGCCGTCCAGCAGCGGCCGCGCCACGGCCTCGGGCTGCCCCGCCAGCTCCACGCCGCCCGCGATGTTGGCGCAGCACACGAGCGCGTCCTCGCGCAGCTGCGCCAGCGCGTCCCACCACCACTCGGCGCCGCCGCGCAGCGAGGAGCAGCACGCGGCCTGGTCGTGCTCGTCGCGCGCGGCCCGCTCGTAGGCGCGCGCGCGCGCGGCCCGCGGCGCGTGCTCGTGGTGCAGCAGCAGCAGCTTGCCGGCCAGCGCCAGGAAGGCGCCGGAGCGACTGAACTCGGCCTCGTTGCCGGGCACGAAGGTGAGGCCGCGCAGGATGTTGGAGAGCGCGATGCAGCGCCGCGCCAGCGCGTCGCGCGTGTCGTCCACGAGGTTGAGGCTGGGCTCGTCGCGCGTGTAGCACTCGTCCTCGTAGTCGGCCAGGCGCCGGCGCCGCAGCACGCCGGCCGGGTCGCGCACGGCCAGCGCGCGGCCGGCCGGCTCCAGCTCCATGGGCTCGGGCGCCAGGTTGTCGGCGTCGGGCGCGGGCTCGGGCGCGGGCTCGGGCGCGCGCGGCGCGGGCGGCGGGCTGGGCGCGCGCGCGCCGCGCATGACGCGCACGAAGGGCAGGTGCAGGAACTCGGCGCGGAACACGGGCAGCACATGCGCGGCGCCGCCCGGGTCCCCGCCGGTGTGCCAGGGCTCCAGCACGTCGTGGTGGGCCCGCTCGGCCGCGTCGTCGTCGTCGGGCGCGAACAGCTCGTCGTCCGGCTTGTACACGACGGGATGCCGCCGCCGCGACTCGAGCGTGTAGTTCTCACCGTTAAGGAAGCGCACCCGGTCGGCCGGGTCGGGCGGTTCCCGCGGTTCTCTCGTTGTTTTCGCGCACTTGATCACGGGCTCGGGACTGGCGGGCGGCGCGTACCAGGGTCCGTCTTCGTTCGACGGCGAGTCGAACACGTCGCTTAGACTTTTGTGGAAGTGTTCAAGTAATAAGTCAAGCAGGCCAGGCATATGCTGCAGGCCAAAGTATCCTATGCAGTTGTCGTCGAAGAGGAGAATGTTGAGAATGTCCAGCGCCCAGCAGGTCTCGGCCAGCAGCCCAGACTTGAGCGCCATCATGATGCGCCAGGCGTCCACAGGCGCGACGTCTGCCTTGGTAAGTCTTCTCCGCTTCTCGCCGGTCGGCACGGCCGCCTCCACGCACTCGGCAGGGAATGTTAGCTCCCGTTTTAATTGTCCGGGGGCAGTCAGAACTGGTGCCGCGCCCTAAAAAATGATTAAATAAGTTGTTTTAGTTAGGTTGTAGATCAAATCAGGTACAATGATTTTAATATTGTTTATAAGCCATGTTACAATTCATGAAAGGCAATTATAAGTATACAATATTGCAATATACCGGTGAGGGCGCGGTGGAGTTGTAGGGGTCTTGCGTCGGCGGCCGAGGCGCACCTCCCCATGCGGGACCTCCGCTCGGCTAGAATACGTACAAATTGTTTACTAATTTCGAGCCTATTATTTATGAACACGCAAAATACATTAAGATAAAAGAGCAAGAAACCAAATTGAGAAAATATTATTTCGGTCCAATTTATAAAAAAGAAAGATACATTCATTTGCGGTAAACATGACGCAAAGAAAAACTCAAACACAAAAGAGAACAAGTTGGGGGAAATTATGCGTCTACGCAAAACGGCCATTGCTCAGCATAATGCTGTAACACTGCGAGACAGAGCCACACAGCGCGCTATTAGCAGAAGTTAGAAAAAGATATGTAGGAAGATCTCTCCTCTGCATACCGTGTTGGAGTAGGGCGGGTGCGTCCAGCTGGGCGGCTGCGGCGCGCCGGGCGTGGGGCGCCAGGGCGCGGCGGGCGCGGGGGGCGCGGGCGCGCGCGGGAACTGCCCGCCCCACGCGCCGCCGAAGCGCGCGCCCGCGCCCGCCGGGGCCCCCGCGGCGCCGGCCGGGGGCCCGCCCGCGGCCCCCGCGCCTCCGGGGCCTCCGTACGCAGGTTCTCCTTTCGCGAAGTCGGGGTGCCTGCGTGGCGCCCCGGCGACTGCGGGAGCGCCTGCCAGCGCCTTGCCGCCGGCGTACTGTGGACACGCAGCGACACGTATGAGCGCATGTCATTGTTTCGACCGAGCCTCGCTCTTACATCTCCAGCCGGCCTATTCTATAAAAATCTCACCGTGAACATTTTGGCGAAGTGAGCCGTCATTCCATTTGATCCATTACATACGGAGCCCGTCCGTGCCTCGGAAAGCAAGTTACACCGTCGGTCACGGCTGTCATTCGTAAATATTTGACAGTCGTTATGAGTGGTCAGAAGCCCAAGTCTGTCAACCAAAAGGTATTGTATTACCTAGTAACTGGGTTGTGGTCAGATAAGCAGTCTCTCTATATAAAATACTGCTGCATTCGGTTAGACTGGCAGCCGACCCCAACTTAGTTGGGAAAAGAATAGACAGATTGACTATGCTCACTTCACCCAAGTTTTCACGGTGAGATTTTTACAGAGTAGCACTGCAGACCTCGGACTCGAGACGGAAACCGAAATAGTCTCACTGGGACCTCCCGAGAAACTTTTCGGTACTCGTCTCTCAATCCGGGGACTCCGGAAATTGGCGCGAACCGTCAGTTTATGATCTTTTAGTATAAAATGGTAAAAGTAATGTAACCAACTTTTTATCGAATAAATCTTTCAAATGACTGCACTAATGCTTATCATTTCTCATTTTTCCTTTAACGATTTTTTTTTCTACCATAATTATAAATGCACATTATACAATTTCAAATATTTGGAAAACTGACAGTTCGAACCATAAAACGAGGTGGTATTCGTTACAGGAAGCAACATTAAAATAACTTTGTTACACTGGCCGTGCACCCAAATGTGTTCGCTTTAGGATGATTATTTCGTACGAAAATCCATCGAAGGAATCATGGAATAAAGTACAAAATGATGTACAGTAAATATATCATACACTGATGCATTCGATCGATTCGTGTTGCTGTAAAAAACAAAGCTACGATTCCGTTAACTTACAGCTAAGCTTACATGATTTGTGAGAATTGAATGCATGCACATGATTTAGTGACCAAAATTGTTCATATAAAGCCACCACCACACACTCTAAACCTTTACTTCCATGTTTTGATTATTTTTGTTAAATTTTGAAGGAGCTAGTGGACGAGTTTTTGTTGGGCCATCGCTCAGCCAAACGACCGGCGACGACGAGAATCCGAAAAGCCAATTAATCACACCGCAAGCCAAAAATTTTGTTAAACAAAAATAGAAGAAAAAATTAACAGTGATAGCTTAAAATTTTGTCAAACGAGTGGTATTATTTGAAAAAAAAAATGAAGCCAAAACCACGAATGAGATTTGCCCCTTACACGATAATCGTTTTCTGAATTTCCTCCCAAAAAAAAAACCTCTAGATGAGAAATAGTGAACTGTTTGAATCATTTAAAGTGGTTGGTCTGTTAAAATAATTGTTGCCTTTGTGAACTAGAAAAACTTAATCAGTGAATAAATTGTCAAAAATAGTGTGCAAAATTTTCCAAATCACTAGTTTATTGTAAGAATGATGTGCGATGGGAATAAAACTTGCTATAACTTGATAAGTTTGTTCGCTCAATAAGAACCACATTTGCATTCTGGTCTTAATTCGGCAACAACCTTGAAAAAAATACATCGTAACTTTTATACGATGTTTTACACACGATAGTAATTCAAAATCGTGTGCAAACGAGAATCGTGTTGTGGGGCTCGCGTGAGCAGTCCGTGCGGGTGAGAATGAGACCGTATCGCCAATCGATGGGAAGCGGTGTTGAGTGCGTGGTACAAACGGGGCGTCCGTACGTAGGGCCTGGGCGTGGGCGACAGCGGCGCCACCAGCTGCCGCGCGAGCTGCGAGTTCAATAAGTTACTGACGGACTGCGCGCCGCCCGACATCTACACACCAGACAGAACCGTCACTCACGACATCACGTCGCCACGGGGAGCGTCACTCGCCGCGATAACACATTACGCGTTACACAACAGAGTTATAATGCTAATACGTCTACCTTATACATGTCTTTAGACGTCTTAATGCCACCACACACAGTCTGCAGAAATATATTGAACAATTCCCCTCCCCCTTTTACAGCTTTTTGATGGAACTCTCAGAAAACGTGGGACATTAAGACGTCTATGGGCAATGTCAGGTGGCCGTTCACCAAACAATTTATCATTAAAAAAAACTATAAGAGTCACAGACCCTAATAGGAAACTTAATTAAAAGCACAGCTTTCTATCACTTTACAAAGACAAATAAATTTCTAACAATAAATTGCTTAGTGTGGCTTTATAACATACCAATGGTTTACGACACCTATCATTTCAGACTATTATGAAATACGGCTGTATGTTGAGTCTTTGAACATCATGCCGTCACGCTACATTATAGGACATAACATTATGATATTAGACGATACATTTTAAATTCTTAACAATAATTAACTTATATTATGGGTACTTTGAGAAATGTCATTATATTAAAACCTATTAACTTTTGTTAGTTTCTAGGACCGTTACAATAAAGGCACCAAGTCATTGGAACACGTTCGATGTTTCGCATTGAGATATTGAGTTTGGGCTATAGGCTGATTTTTCAATAGGCCGGTAACTTTTATCTGAAGTATAAATATGACAATTTGACATATTTTCCATACAAAAGCTGCTAAACCGCAACATTTATTCCTCAGAAAAGATATCTGACTATTGAAAAATCAGCCCTCAATCTGATAAGTCTAGAACTTATCAGAATGACTTAAAAATTGAACATCAACCAAATATGTAATAGTGCAACACATAAGCATTTCATTTACTCGACTATAGTATAGTACTCCTTACATGCTAGACATGCAGGCCAATACTTAAGACTGGCCACAGGGATGGTAACTATTGACATTCCAGAATAACTGTTGTTAAAAAAAAAAAATCTGCTAGTATTTTAAATTTTGACTAACTTGAAACTACTAGAATAATCAGACTGGAACAGGACAAATATCTTTTAACGAACTTTTTCTATAAAGTAAATAAATGTACTGTCTATACTAAACTTTATGATTCATGCTACACATTAACTTGAGGCAACTTTTATACCCATTTTTTTTTGTTTCACAACATTGGTTTCAGTATCGAAAAAGTTGCGACAATTTTAAACCTACAGTCTGGAAGCATCGTTGTATATAAAACAATAATTATTTTATGTTTATTACACGTAAAAAAAAATGATGCTCGAGATCATAGTCTCTTTATTGGTGCTTCCAGACTATGGTGAACCTTGTCTATGTATAACCGAGACAAACACGATAGTGTAGCATGTGTTACAGTTGAGTAGTTACCTCATGCGGCGGCTGCTGCGGCGAGATGGGCGGATGCGGCGGGTGCTGCGGATGCTGTGGGTGTTGCGGGTGCTGCGGGTGCGGCGGGTGCGGGTGCTGCGGGTGCTGCGGGTGCGGCGCGCGGTAGTAGTCGGGGTAGGGCTGCGCGGGCGGCGGCGTGGCGGCCCCGGGCGCGGCGCCGCGGTAGGCGCCGGCGTAGGCGCCGTACTGCTGGTACTCGCCGCCCGCGCCCGGCCCGCCCACCGCGCCCACCGACCCCACCGACCCGCCTCGGTACCCTCTGCTGGGAGAACACACACACGCACATTAGCAATGAAAACACCAACAATAAAAGAAAAGTTTGCAACAATGAGACTATGAAACGCCTTGTTATCGAACGAGTGTAAATCACGGCGGCTGACTTATTAACTCAAGTTTGTTTATAATTTGAATGTAAAGCCACTGTAGCCTGAAATAAATGCTAACTATTGTTATTTATTATCCACAAAACCGGCTCTAGACTACGAGAGTGAAAATTGTGCGCGCTACATTTTTATTTGGATACATATTGCCTAATTTAATTCATGACTTTCCAATGAAAACAAACCTCAACATACGGCCTATCACTATAAACCACCACGATTAAAATAACGATCACAAACTTGCTTCAATAACAGACACACGTCCGCACTGAACTCTTTAAAGGTACAGTCAATAGCAAAAGTAGATGATCAAAATCAGAAATTCAATACTAATGAAAGGTGTTCGCGTCAGAACTGTGTGGCGTCGAAGTGATTCAAAAGTACCTATGTGATTGTAAATTATACCAAACATTTACTACTAGTACAGCTGCCATTATTCGTGATCAGTTTTGACTACTATTGAATTTCTGATTTTGATCATCTACTTTTGCTGTTGACTGTACTACTAAAAATGGGCCTTTACACCGATAGGCCGGTACTACTAACAATCGTAAGAATTCCCCGAGATAAAATTCTACCGATATCGATTGAAATAATCAGTATGCAATGCCATGTGTATCCATCTAGGATTGAGTAACGCGGAAACGCCAGACGAATTTGTATTATATTTTTCTTTGCTGATTTATAGCTTTTGATTTTATTCATACAAACATATAATGACCTAATAGTTCACATCTAACTTAGGGTAGTCCCTTCACAGTTACTTTACATCACTGTCATAATCACTGGATCTTTATTCTTTTTGCAATAAGGTTGCTGTTGAGAACAAAAATATTTCTGTTAAATAATAAATAGAGTTTCATGAGCTTACCTGTCACCATCGGGACCATAAGGAGGATAAACAGGCCTATTCGGCTGATAAGGAGATCCATATTCGTACCCGTAACCTTGTTGGTAACCTGGGAATCGAATTACACAGTATAAAAATATTTATTATATTAAATATTAACTAATACTGTATTCGGACGTGAATATGGCAAATCGAGTTTTAGATTAAAGCTAAAGCGTCAGAGTAGCCTGCGAAATTCTAATTTTCATACGTTTTTTGCAATTTACAGGTTAGTATCAGGTTGTCTGTAAAGTGTAAATACTAGCAGTGCCCCGCGGTTTCACCCGCATAAATTTCGATCCCGTGGGAACATTGGGATAAAAAGTATCCTATGTGTTAATCCAGGGTGACAGCTACCTCTATACTAAATTTTATCAAAATTGGCTCAGCTGTTTGTGCGTGAAGAAGTAACAAACACACAAATTTTCGCCTTTATAATAGTGATGATTCGCGGCCGTTAAAAAAAAATATTTATTAAATTATAATCATAAAAATAAGTAAGTTCTTATTACCGTATTGAATTACTATTTCATGAAATCATGACATTTGAGGCCAATTCTAACTCAAGGAGTTGTATTGCTGATTCTAATGATTATAATTCTGTAAAGTCATATTAGTTACGTTCGCGAATCATGTTTTAATCAACCTACAACCTGACACTGCAAAAACGTAAAAGAAAATTAATTTCGCGAGCTACCTTAACGCATCCCACTTAAGTTCGACATTGTAGAGCATCTCTGTCACCTGTACTACAGTTCCTTTCTGAAACTCGTTGTCATATTAACGGACGGGTACTGTAAATTATTCAATTTGAAAAAGACGTGGACATAATGACAATTATATACATAATATTATAATAAAAACCATGCAGACTTTGTATATTATGGGATATACAATAAACAACACTAAATATTTATTTTTTTATTTGCAAAATTATATAAATATGGCCATAACAAGCTACTTTTATATGTTACAGGAAAAATATAGGAACACACACAGACAAGACAAGGATATTAAATATACACAGGAGGTCTGATCACTTGATACCGTAAATAAATCTCTTTTCGTTAACTGTATGGACAATACAGGGGGGCAGGGACATCAATGCACAAACTGTAACCATGAATTCAGCATGATGATTCTGATTCTAGAAAAAAAACTGGCCTAGTGCGAGTCGGACTCGCATACGAAGGATATCACAAGGCAAAAACGACGAAAAAAACGCGTTTGTTGTATGGGAGCCCCTCTTAAATATTTATTTTATTCTAAAAAGTTTTTAGTATTTGTTGTTATAGCGGCAACAGAAATACAACATCTGTGATTTTTCAAAATTGTGAAATTTCAATTGTCTAGCTATCACGGGTCATGAGATTTTTTTTTTTTTAATTTATTTATTTATTTATTTGATTTACACGGCTTAACAAACCAATTACATAAATCAAAGTATATTAAGTACTAGAGATACAGCCTGGTGACAGACAGACAGACAGACGGTCAGTGGAGTCTTAGTAATAGGGTCCCGTTTTTACCCTTTGGGTTTGGAACCCTAAAAAGCGTTGAAATTTTCCGATGGTTATCAAATTAAAAATCTGCTGTTTCATAGAAAAAATACAATACCTACGCGGTCAAAATGTACTTATGGAAATGCATTTTTTTTATATTCGTCGAAAAAATTGCAACGAACGGGGGTTTCAGAATCATTTACTGAATCCATGATAATAGGTTGTGCGCGTCGATGTCCCTACCACCCTGTATAAGGGTTTGCAACAACAATGAAATAGTTGGTCATATTGAAAGTTTACTAGAGATGACCATGCACTTAATGATCTTCATGCTAAAACATAATGCTTTTATAGAAATACCAAAATAATGAAAGATTATAATATGTAACATTATTACTTTTAGGTTATTACCGGTATCATGCGAATGGACAAGGGTTAATATGTGACATAGGTAAGAGCCACGGAGTAGTAAACAAATGGAGTGCTAGCATTTCAATCAGACTTTATTTGTGACGCACTGATGCTTGGCCATGCGAAAAAACTGCATTCCAGCTGCAAGACAATGTATGAACCATCCTTTTTACATTGTGAGAGAGAAATGTAGATATACAGGACGAATAGCAACATTCCTTTTTCGCAACGGAACAATGACACTTTTTGGGTGTTACTACACCCACTCGACCAATGTCGATCAACATTTATCAAACGGTGTAAATTCTATCGAACAATGGCATTTCGACGTTGATCACGCGAGTGTAGCCTCACAACACTGTCATAGTATGGCTCCAGCTTGAATGCAGTAATCTCGACAATTTTGTCGTTTAACTTCGCAGCATTTCTACCAGCACTCAATTCGCTTACTAGCCATGTAGTGAGGAGATGTGCAAGTGTTAAGTACCTGGGGGTCTCCTGGGCCCCGGCGGCTCGTCGAACGGGTTGGAGGCGGCAAGGTTGTCGCCGCCCGGCCCGCCGCCTACAACCACACGTCTTTGTACCCACACGTACCCGAGAGGAACGCTAACCCTCCGACATTCACTTCCATTCTAACTACGAGTACGGAATAAATAGGGACAGATGCTACTTAATAATGCGCGAATGGGACCACGCACAATTCGACATACAGTACGAAAATTCGGATCGAATGAGTCATTGTTTCAGTAACCAAAATACCGCTATCAGGATTTTCTGTAGTCGCACACAGCAAACGCTTTAGGCGATTTCGTTTATTGTCGATATGCGAGCCAACCTATCGTGCATTGTAAGACACGAGCATTCTGTAGCTATTTATTCCGTGCCACCAAAGTGTGCTCAGTGTAACATCGGTAGTAGAAACCAGAGAAGAATTGTTATATTTACAGTAGAACATTTATTCACACAGATGTCAAATTCCTCTGAGATACGACAGTTACCCCCGGTTTCTGAAAGCCTGTTCAAATTAATCTGTGGTAAAATCCCAAGTCATGTTTGATCGGCTGTTATTGTCGACAACTAATCACAATGACATGAGTTTTGACTTATGAGAAGGCCTAATTGCACCAAAAATCTCATAAATGCTAGCGTTTAACATATTTAAAATATATTTATATATCTGTAAATCGTATAAGTTGACAGAGACGAAATGGTGTTTTAATTATGTTTAGCACTAAATGTATTTTAGTTATTTATGATGCAAGAAAGTCTAAAAGATCGGATCTGGTTTTCAGTCACCGGGTGTTAGAAGTTAGTGGTAAGCGGTTAGAGCCGTATGATCGGTTAGCAGTGGCCACTCGGAGACGGTTAGATAGTTAGTTGGCACGAAAAGAAACAAAAGAAGCGCCGGCGCGGCGCATCGTGCAGTGTCAACGTCGCACTGGCGCGCTCGGCTCAGCTAGGGTAGCTCATGTACAGTCAACAAAAGACATACGTATACAGGATCTTACTAAACTTCAACTATATCCGACGACCCTGCATACTTATCTCTTTTGTTGACTGTACAGCGGGGCTAGCTCATGTACAGCGGGGCTAACGACGCCAACTCGGACAACATCGGCGACACGCGATGCAGACACTATGATTGCTTAGATTTGTTATGCAAGAAGTTCTGTATAAAATCCGCCCTTTTTTTGTAATTCAATTATCTATATTTTAATAAAGATTTTAATCTTTGTTTTTGCATTTGTTTGTTGATATAGCTTATCATTATGTTCTGGTAAATAAACAAATGATTTATAATTATAAGGCTTGCATATATCTGAATATCAGATGAAAAATAGGCACCCCAATTAATAAGTTCTAAGAACAATACAATACGCGGTTTTTTAGCCACAGCCAAATATTGCACGATTTTACTCCGCTTACAAATAATAAAAGCTATGCACGCATTCATGGTTAAGAAATGTGTGTAGTTTCAGCAACATGATTTTGAGTCGCTGAAAATGTTTTGCTAGCAACAACATCGCTTACAAAATGTGTAACATTGGTACGCAACTTGTTTTACCATGAATATCCCCTTTTATATTTTCAAAGGACCGTAAAAGCTGCGTATTCGCCGTTGTTCAAGAGCGCCTATCAGTGCACGTCCGTGCGAGTGACGCGGTGCCACTACAGTCGGAGCTAGCGACTGTCTATTCACACTAGCAATCAAGAGGCCGTACCACCAACTCTTATATCCATGGTTTATTGAAACTGCTATGATGTCACAGTGAAGCACGGCTTAAATGTGTACGAAGACCACTTATTAAGCTGCTAAATAGCCATTAGTGACTCGGTTTTTAGCATTTTTTAATTTATATTGCCACTGTTTCATAGATGAAATAGTTTAGCCTCCAAATTTAATTAGAACTGTGTAGGTCGACCGCACTTCATCCCTATGTGCACAAAACTGCTTTTTAGCACAAAATGAACTGGAAATAAGAATTGTTGGTACAGCAAGAGATGAAGCGACATTGAGAGAGAATGAGCCGGTAGTATACCGTAAACAGGCGCAGTATGTACCTTGCGAGTGGTTGGGTTGCGGCGGGTAGCCGGCGTACTGCGCGGCGTAGCCGTCCATGGCCGCGCCGCCCGCGCCCGCGCCGGCGCCCGCGGGGAATGACTCTTGCGAGTTGGACGACCCTGCTGAGGAATATGAGCCGAATGTTATATGACCTCCGGACTCAGGTGATGCTTTATAAAAGTAAAGCCTAATATACTGGGAATAAAATCTTAAATTCCTAAATACGCAAAAAAAAATTATAACTTGCGGTGAACCTGTAAAAGGTGCTTTGGTTAGGTTTTTACTGTAGCATCAAAATCGAGATTAGAGACATTAGTAGCAAGTATTTGACAAAAAACTTATTTTCATACGGTCAAAAAGTCAACTGTAATAAACAAAACTAACAGCACTAAGACTGATTAGAACCACAGAGTAAAAATAAATAATTATTGCAACTGACAGTCACTTAAAGAATCCATTAGATATTTTCCCATTAAATGTACAGTCGTGAAATATGAATGTTTACAGACAGCAAGTGAATTTATCCGAACATACCTGTACTGGACGTGCTATTAGATTTGCCGCTCTTTTTCTTGGTGGATGCTTCAACTTGGTTGATGATGGGTTGTGGGTCAATGCCACCGCGGTCGAAGTGGCACTCATACGCAAGCAAGTTTTTCGTGTAGTGCTTGCGAAGCGTGTACGCCGCGGACGACGAGGCACCGATACCCAGCAACCCCGCAATGTCCTTCCACGTCTTATTCTTCGTCACCTGCAAACACACATAATAAGTAAACGTAAAATGAACAATTTTGCAGTTTTAAAGTAAACAAATGAACACGAGGCGACAGTTAACTCGAACATAAAGTGTGAAGGTTTAATGCTCAGTGGAAAAGGCGATAACTCGCGCGTGTTAACGAGTGGAAACCTGACCATGCCGGCGATTCTGTAATGGCGAGATATGTCCCTGTGGCGCGCGCGACCGGCGCGGGCGGCGAGGCGCGCGCGAGTGTCGCGCGGCCGCAGTGCGCGCTCCAACAGTACAATGATAAAAATTTATTAACTATCGTTAAAGGCCCGGCGGGTTTATGGCGCCTATTCACATAAAGCGCGGTACATGCACTAACATAAATCCTTGCTGAAGTCTATTAGTCTCAGTTGCATAGTGCGCTGCGCCTCGGTTTTACTAGCACCGCTAAAGTGATACTCGAGAATACAAATGTTTACAAATGTTAACGTTTAAACTGTAAAACCGAATTGAATTACACACACCGTTCGTCCTCAGTATATTTATTTGTTTGACTTTTAGTGTGGTAAGCAAAATAGACTGCAGTTTTAAATGCAAGATTTACGTTCATAGTGAGTTTAAGTAACGGAGTGAAGGCTACGTAACACTGAGCGTTGGCTGAATGCACTGAAACGTATAACGACTGTGTGGTGATCATGTTCACTCGTAACAGCTACATGCGAAGTTTTAATCAAGTTGCACTTACTTTTTACGCTCAGATTTTCTCTTTTCATTTATGTATTATAGAAATTTAACTAGCTGACCCCGGCGAGCTTAGTACCGTCTTAGAATCAATAAGAACGAATGTATGAGAAAATGAATTATCTTCTTTTTTTTCGTGAATTTTCCCCCTGTTTTAATAATTAGTCTGCTATTCGGAGCGGAGACAAATCCAACAAATCAAAGATTAAAATAGGTCCAGCCGTTCTTGAGTTATAGATGGTGGAACTAACCCGACTTTGTTTTATGTTTAAAGATAAAAGATAGATTTGTAAATGTTGTTGAATAACAGGTAAGTAGCTAAAAAGTTAACTAATTCCGTTGTAACCCGGTTTTTTATTGAGACGACGAGACACAACTTTAAAATTGAGCGCGCATTTAACAGTGTTACTAAATATGGCAGCCGCCTTCACATTGTGCCACTTACTCTCTTATTCTAATATTTAAATCAACTAAATGGCAAAAGTTGTTTAGACTCAAAAGGCTTAGCTATTATGAGAAATAACGGATTAATAAAATGTATTTGTTTGAAATGTCAGGGAAAAGTTATTTATAAATCATCATGGCTGACATGACATGTATTTGGAATCTATTGAAATTGACGATTGAATTCGCTTAGATTGATGTAGCTTCTCGTCTCATTTACGATATAAGAACCGTAAGAGGTAAACAACATAATAACGCATTTCCTTCCGGTGACTCTGGCTACTTTCGCGCCGTGAAAGGTAGCTGGATACACCGCTATGTTTTTAGTTTGTAACTATTTGTTCTCAAGGCCTTTTCTCGAAGTCAAGAGGCAGTTCCAGCAATGTTAGTGAATTAAATGAGTCGTCTGGTTTCGCAAGACCTCGAAGCAAAAAAAAACAGTGGCACTTTGGGAGTGCCGACAGACCGCGCGGTATCGCTTACGGTAACAGTGGCGTGAGTTCAAAGGTTTTTCCTATCTCAAAAAATGCCCATCGCGCCTATAGAAGTTTTCACTTAAAAAAATAGTTTTTGTGAAAACTAATCATGAGTATGGTTACTATGTCGGCCGATGGCAGCTAGGCGTCGTGACAGGCCTGTGTCAAAGATCAAGCCACCTCGTGATGCTGCTTCATGCGGGAAAACGCTCGGTCGGTGAGCTATAATCCGCCTTTGAGCGTTAAACTCGGATGGTCTGACCAACTAGTTGGCGACTTTACTAGATAGTTTTTCAATTTCACATGATCACGTGAAATTGGAAACGACCGTGACTTATAAATTGTAGGTTATAGGTTTGAACCAGACAAGTTACATTACTTTATGGAGACTATTTCATCACCACTGCTCCCAAAACGGTGAAGGAAAACATCGTGAGGAAATCGGCATATCATAGAACAATAATTCGAGAACATGTGACATGCCGGAGCCAGCGTGTTGGAGGCCTGTGTCCTCACCTCCACGAAGCCGCCGCGGTCGCGCACGAGCAGGTACAGGCGGTAGAGGTCGAGCGGCTGCTTGGAGATGGTGGGGCAGGCGGCGATGGGCGTGCGGCGCTCGTCCATGAAGGCCAGCAGGCGCTCCACCCAGCCGCGCCGCTCGGGCGCGTCGTCCATCTCGTACAGCTTGCCCAGCGAGTCCGACTTCTGGTGCAACACACACTCATCACATACCCGACCCATGGATGCACCCACAACACATACTCGATACCGAGAGGTCTAGCTCACCACGATCATGTCTTGTCACCATTAGTTTTCTCAGTTTCTCGAACAAAAATTATCACAAAATTAATGTGACAAATTGTTAAACACGCGTTAACTGGTTACTGATTAGTTAAATGATATATCACCAGACAATCGCGCTAGTTTACTTGTCAAATTGTCACTTTAATTTTGCGATAATTTTCGTTCGCAAAACTGGCCCTAAGGCAACCCATCCGACCGCCGACAATGAAGCGACCAGCTATCGAAAATTTTCTTGCTCATAAACGTTCACTAGAGAGAATTCTCACCTACACAGTAAGTAACAGTAAGCGATCAACTAAGGACCTACATCTATTGTACGTTTCTTGAGCGAGAAAATTGTCGATAGCTAGTCGCCTCCTCGCCAAAGATGAGATCGGTACCTATAGGCAGCACTGGGTGCCCTGCAGTCGGGAGACGACAGCCGCACTGCCGAAGAGACATTGCAACAGTACTTTCGTCGTTCGTTCGCCACTGACGACTCATGCCACGCGACAATTCGTTGTATGTCGCTGTCGTCTGCCAAAGAGCACCGAATGGTACCATAAGTGATAGCTACCGTGACAAGACAGCTTATCAAGAATTTTGTTTCACCAAATGTCATGCAAGGTCTAACTTTCATGGATTTTACGAATAGTTTTTTTAAATTCATGTTTTTTTTTTTATTAAAAAAAATGTAATGCAACCATAATAATTCACTTCGGTCGATTTCTAATCAATACAGTTCAATAATTCTGGGTATGAGTATGTCGTTTGGGTCGAAATTTTCAGGCCAGTCTACCTTTTTATTAAAACGAAGCACCAGTTTCTCTTTAGTTCATGTCTGTAATTTACTAAAGTATAACAAGTCTACATAAATTAAGTGATCAAAACCATCTCTTTTGAATTACATTAAAACGAGTGCTTTTTTTTATTTCTAGCAAGTACACCTAGGTATATATAGGGTATAGTCTTATTTTACGCAGAGTATTGTATATGGAGTGAACTATTTTCACGGCAATCAAGTTTAAGCGTTTAGATTGATAGTGTATGTGTTACCGGGCCTGACGAAGACTCGCCTATTCGTCGCCTTGAATTTTCAGCCTAGAATAAAAAAATCCACTAATATAAATTTTATGTTCAACAAACTACTTTCGTCAGCCCCGTTCGTTTGGAAAAACTCCTTATGGTTTATGAATAGTTCAAAAATAAAACAAAATTAGAGAAAGAAGAGAATAAAGGAAATGAAAAATTAATTGAAATTATTATATAAAATAAGGAGTTTTTACGAAATTGCATTCCAATACTAACCCTTTTCAATAAACTACATATATTACAAAGCTAGTATATAGTTTACGAAACGGGGACTTTGGGTATTTTCATGCAACCGATGCACAGTGCATATCAATATATAAGTTCAGCAGGCTTCAGACGTCATGCTATACAGAAGTGGCTACAGTACACAATCGGCAAGAACACGGAGATTTCATTCAAATCTAAATTGTGTAAGAAAATGCTACATAAAAGTGTAATTTAGAACCAACAGAACCTTTTGTTGTGTAAAGTGTTTGAGAGTATTAAAATAGTTCTCAGTTGAAAAGTTCCTAAATTGTTTCTTGAAGCGAGTCCACAACCAAAAAGAAAAACCGTAGCAGAAAGCGAAACAAAAGTGAATAACTAAAGGATTTCTCAAGCTTCAAGCTAAAAGTTTGTGTCGAAAGTTGTAACTGAAAAAAATATTTACAAAGATGCATTCAGACAATGTTATGCATTAAAAGGCAATGCATTTTGTATTATGCAGATAGAAAATGACTAACATGCAATCGTAACACGGTATTAAGTGAAAATATTAATCGTATCGAGCACTACTCATGCTTATGATCTTTAACTTGATATAAACCTTTGATCTGTAGGACTCCGGCGCAATGTGACTGTTAAATACCTGAAATACATGATAAAATGCAATGCCTCCCTTTCGCTTACACACAGCTCATGTTAGGAAAGAACAAGACAATTGAAATGTATGAGGTAAACCTACTAAAAACTTAAACGGCCGGTGATGTGGCTCTCAATTGAAAAGGAACAAAAAATAATGTTGGGTGCACGAATGTTGACCACACAAATAATTTGGATGTACAAAGTATACAATACAGTATACGTAGTATAATGCAAATCTTCATGGTTTTCGTGTGATCGACACCCGTGTCGAGTGAGGTTCGATATGGATTTCCACATAAAAGCAATCATTATGTGAATAGTAAAAAATACGAAAGGACGTATAAAATAAAATTTCATTCATCTTTTTTTGTTCTCGTAACCTGTACTTAGTTTATTTACTTTGCCAATTCTTTTCTTTATTTTAATTCTTCTTTTTTCCTACCCTATCAAATCAAGCTTCCTTTTGTAAAACACCTCTTGAAAACTACATTTTTTTGGGCTTACGAAAACAAAAACGTCCTTCAGACAGTTGCCATCAGAAAACTGGCTTAAGGACGAGGCAAGTATTAGGGCTTTTAGTCAATCATGCATTCGCAAGTCTAACTAAAAGCCAAAATCCTTAGTAACACGATATTGTTGTGAAAGTCTGAACCAGCTAAAAGGACAGAGTAGACAAAGAGTGGTACTACTTGACAATACTATCTGTGGAACTTGTCTGGTTTTGGCTACTTTTAGGGCTTTTTTACCAGTAGCAATGTTTGTTCCTTGAAGGTCTGTTTAAATCTTTTAACTGTTTGGAAGTAAGGCAGGCCATTCACGGTCGACCTAAAACCATTAGCAACAACAACAACCAACTCAACAAACAACTCTTATCTCGGTAAGGTAAGGTATAAATTAGGATGATTGCCGAAAGTTTATCAAACTTAAGGCAATCTTTCTAATTTATACTTTATTATATTGAGATAAGGGTAACATCGCAATGACTTACTAATGGTTTAACGTCATACAAGTTTGATCGTGAATGCGCTGCCTAGGGGTTCAAGGTAAGTTCAGTGTCGATAAGCTGGCCAGTTCCACAGATAGGTCAGTGTGGTGACGGTGTTCAGGTGTGGTGTGTAGTGTGACGTGTGGCGAGACTCACGGGACTAGAGGGCGGGCGCGGCCACGACGAGGGCGAGGCGTCGTAGTCGTCGTGCAGCGACGAGTGCGAGCCGCCGCCGGGCGAGGGCGAGGGCGCCGCGCTGCCGGGGCCATATTCTTTGCGTGAGCCGCCCTTACTGGAGCCCGACCCGCCGCCGCATACTTCTTCGCCTGATGCTGCAACAACACGTACTGCTAGATTAGTTCATTGTTATAGCAAACAATTGATGTAGAGTAAATTTTAGGGCGCCAAATCCAAGGGAAGCAAGAAGCTCAGGACCAGTCGTTGTGGCGATACTTGGGAAACGCATACCGCCTATGTTCAACAGTGGAGGTCTTTCGGCGTACTTAATAATAATGGAGATGCAATTCAATATCAATGTATGTTTTTCCTTTTTATTTGTTGCGTGCTTCTATTTATGATAAAGAACCTCGGAGAACGTCAATGATGATAATTTTACAGACAGTTTTTATCTTCCCCTGTAAAGTAACGTTTATTGCAATCACTGCACGCGCCGATATGAATTTTGATTGATAAAGTTCGTACCTGCGGATGCATTACTAAGCGTGCTCTGCTGGCTGCCTTCATCTAGCGGAGCGCCATCCGGTCCCGTGGTGACGAGCGCGGTGGCGGGCGCGGCCGGCCCGTTGTCGTGCGGCTCGGCCGGGGCCGTGGGCGGGGGCATGGCGCCCTCGGGGCCCGGGGTGCCCGGCCCGCCCGGCCCGCCCGGGCCTGGGGGGCCCATGTGCCGTGGTTGCTGCTGAAACAGCAAGGATACACGGTTTATTACGAGCTGAAAAATCATCAAAATCACCCAGTCTATTTTGTTGTATTCAGTCAGATTTCGGAGTTCGAATTAAAGTAGATCGCCAGTTGCTATTGGTTTACTGTCGACGAAACCTCATCAAACAGTGGGTCAGTATGCTAACAGTCCAGTAGAGGTACCTTTAAAGGAGGGTAGTGTTGTGGCGGGTGCGGCGGCGGCGGCGGGCGGTACCCGTACGGGTAAGGATGGTGATTTCTCGGCGGGTAGCCGTAGGGCTGCGGCGGCGGGTAGTGCGGCGGCTTGTAGCCGGGGTGGTGCGCGTAGGGCTGCGCCACCAGCGCGCCGGGGGGCGGGCCGCCGGGCGAGGGCGCGCCCGCCGCGCCGGGCCCCGGCCGCGCCGTCGGCCCGCTGCCGTCCGACAGCGATGACGACGTTCGCGGCGGCATCGCTACGTTCTGCGTGCCTGAAATTAAGTTACCAAACAATTAGGTATAATTCATTCCATAATACTAATATAAACAATACACAAAATCGTGAAATCGTACTTTAAAGAACTAACTTGTTCTAGTATCGAGCAAACAACATTCCCTAGTCATAGCTCCAAAACTAGCGTCGCGCCGGTTTATAACACAAATCCAAGTTGAGTGTCAAGTGTATCAATTAAATTGTATAGAGAGTGCAAGCGACAAACATTGGCGTATATCGGTTTTGTGATCGATCGTGGAGCTCGGCGCCGGTGCTCGCACACACAATTTGAATAATACAGTTAACGAGGGCTCGCCTAAGCCGGCCGAGCATCAATCGAGGGCGGAGAGACGCATCCGATCACTTTCGTTTTCAGTCGGCACGTGAGCAGAATGCGCCGCTAGCCTGCGAATTCTCGCTGCACTTTATTGCATCCGTATATGTGCATACGACATGCACGCAACGCATTGACCGAGGCCGAGATACGAGCGGCAGTGATTTGCGACGACGAAAGTGGTATTGCAGCTTTTATGTAGGTCGATTTGGAGTCGGTTATGTTAGTGTTACGTGAGAACGACTACCGTCTGTTATATACATTTGCAATTACGTCGGTGCAGTGGCGAAAACTGCGCGCCAGCTAAAGCGGCGCGCTTTAAAGTTTTTCAGTGCACATTTGAAAGGCGCCCTTTACGACGTTTTGTATGAGTAAAGATAAACACGTGCGAGGGTCGTCACTTTAATCTCATCAACAGGCTATTATCGGGCCATTATATTGTGTCGGCGCGATCAGACGGCCGGCAGACGGCGAGGCGCCGGTGAATCATAGATAACAGCGCTGTGCCATACGCGCCCACCTATATATCTATTTGTTTACGGCGACCTTTAATGAGTGTAGCGCCACGGTAATGGGGTCGCCCCGACTCGACTCACATCCGACCAATGTCTCGTAAAAATAGCACGCGTCCTATTTTCAAATGTGTAATAAAGATAGCATGCAACCGTGTATGTGACGACAGAAATCTTCTCTTTTACTTATCTCTTACTAATGATCCTAAGCCTAAGATCTGTTTGTAAACAACAGCTGACAGGCACCTAATATGCTTTGTCCAACTGTTATCAAGTGGACGAAATGCCGTGTAATCTCCATTGTTTGTTTGTAGACAGTTGCAATCTTCAGCACATGAGTCCATTGTTTTCACGTCACAACAACAGCGTCTTTAGATACAGAGAATGACGCAAGTGCTAACGACAGGACCTAAGGACTGTTTGACAACCTATTAGGATATCTTCATTTCAAAACGTTTCAGTTATTCAATGGTTTGTCTACTTCCCAGATACGACTTATACATTAACAAAAGCTCATAGTTTCATAGTTACAAAGCATACGCATACAACAACTTTTTTAACAGACATTCGTGACGTTTCTCTTACGTTGAAGCAGAAGACAATCTTCTTCTTCGTGTCGCTGACACGACTGTATTTTAAATCTTGTTTTCCCAAAACTTTGCCACTTCCACGGCGTTGTCGGTGGCAGCGCAGAGGTCACTTTGACTGCATGTTTTGGGACACAGAGGGCAGGATAGGGGGTGGAGCATGATTTGTGACATAGCTCCCCAATCACACCCTTCTGCCGTTCCGCCAAGGTAGCCCCATTTTACCAGGTTGGACTTACATCTTCCCACTTGTGTCCGGAGACGGTTCAGAGACTTCCAAGTGGGCCACGGAAGGTTACGCCCTGCTGGGAGATGCTCCTTTGGTGGTAGGTAGTGAGTAGGAGGAGGAAAAGTATTCTGCCACAGTTTGCAACGGGCGTCGGCCGGGTTGTTAGTAAGGGTGCAAGAAAGGAGCCTCCCCGAGTGACGTTAGAAATCGGTACCCAATCCCCCAAACGTCCGGCGCACCCTGGACACCTAGCACTCGGTAACGCAGAGTCTAGGTGACTAATCCTTTCACCACGATGGCACGTACCGGTATTTCTCAAGAAGACAATAATAGTCTATGATCTTCTGGCGTTCTTCTCTCAATCATATAAAAAAATGATGAACGTTTTCGTGCACAGGCGCCCTAAATGCAATAAGTCTTGTAGTCTGATTGAGCAACGCAGCAAGTCGCGGGCTCGAACCAGCTCTGTCAAGGGCAGCCCCAGCGCCCGTCACCGCGCGACCGCGTGCGTAACGCACCAAGCCGAGGTCATTACTTTCCCATCCGACAATAACGCCACAGTTGCACGTGCAACTCAGTGCAAGGTTTCAGTTAATGTTACTTTGAAGTTTGAGCATGTATCTCGAAAAGAAACTGTCATAATTTATTCGGTGAAGGTGTTTTCTGAGCAAATTGGTGTGTCAAAACAGGATGCTCTACAGACATTTCATCTTTGAGTTTAACGCCTAGCATGTTACCAACCTTTTTGCGCAGGGACTAAAAATACCTATTCTTGATGGTAGGTAAATAAATAATAGTGTTAGAAATTACTTAAGCTATTTTCCACAAATTAATTTTAGTCTGAAAACCTGTTTCTGTAATAGTATCCCCTACATTTTGTAAGCGAGTTTCGTTCCAACCAACTTTACTCAGCTTATCTTATGGACTCGCATAGAATTTGTTGGTGTTCCTTCGCTTGGAATACCTTAGTACATAGATATAACATAGCGTGCATCAAAGTCAAGTGTCAGGCACGAAGGGCGCGGGCTTGCGAGCAATGTGCGGACAGCCGCGCGAACCTACCGCGGTCATAGCTACCAACACATTCCGCGCATACGATCAACCGCGCCCACGTTGGCTGCATATAGGGCTACCGAATGATCGGAATCGAAATGGAGTGTCGGTAGAAAGCGTGGAATGTCTCAGCTCGCTGTTTTGTTGCAGTTCGGTGGAACGTGCATACTTTCTGCTCTCTTATTCTCTTATCAGTGGAGAAAGCAAACGCGCGGGAGTAGTCGGTAAGTAGTAGTGGTTCCACCGAGGTCCACTGAGTAGCAAGTAAATGAAGTACTCATGTGAGTACTCCTCTAACGAACCGCCTTAACTCGACATTGTTGGGGAAAGGAAGAGGTCTGTCTTGTGTTGTGACTTGTGAGCTATCGTCGGCTTTGATTGGTGCATGAGTGCTGGGAACTCTCACGGATATTCTGTGGGTAATCCGTATTACGAGCGCACTTCCGTAAATTATTCCTTACTACCTCATTTACTTGTATGATTTGACACAGATCCAAAGACCTCAGTTATGTTTGTGCCATTCTTAACGCGTTATCGTGCGTTTTTATTATGGTCATAAGAGAAAAACTACTATGGAATATCAAATTTAGTATTTGTTGGGTTTCCTAATGACATTTTTTTTTTATTTGCAATCCCTAGATCGCCACCGCAAATTACTGCCTTTGAAACCGCCAACAAGGCAAGTTATTTAACTGAGGCTATATAAGATCTATTTACTGCATAATTCCAAGCCCAAAGATTGAACATTATGCCGATTGGAATTTTGATAAACAAGATACTAAATGTAAGTTTTGGGGCAATAACAGAAAATGTTTTGACAGTATGAAATACAGCAATTTTGTTTTGACAGTATGAAATACAGCATATTTTCGTTAATATAAGATATATAAACGTTGCGTCAAGTGCTCACAATTTACACCAAGTATCTAAACTGACAGACTCACAGCGTGGTCGTTCAAAAGTGGTATGACATGAGTATTTGTACTAAGAGAATTCATAGTCACGCAGACACGACGCTATTAGCAACATGATGTACGCCATTTATATTCTATCTGTACATAAGGATCCATAGTATAGATTTCATATATTCGTGTTTGAATGTATTTTCCAAGTTACAAGGTATTTTTGGAATGTTTTGACGAGACAATGCCTGTCTTATTTCGCAGCCATTAAATTTTAAAACTGTCAAGTCAAGCAAAAACTATTAGACTTGAAAATAAGCCAAAAGGACGGCTTTGCATAAGTTTTTTCTAACATAGTTTACTGGGTACACCGTGTAAAATGTGTTAACAGCAAGGAGTATAAACAGAACATAGACAATAGCGTTAACAAGCGGCCTAGTTGAGACAAACGGTGGCGTCGGAGCGACGGCGATGTTTGTCGACCCATTTAACTTGATCACCACTAACACACTCGCCGTCCCCACATACCACATGATATACAACGCTGATTTATCTTAGAATTTACACATTTCTACAGTTTACATTCAACATTGAGCTACGCTGAACAGTGCAGCAGCTGCATACTAAAACTTTTAGTTACGTCACCTTGGGATTTCAAAAGAAAAAGCATATAAGAAAATAATAATGTATTTTAAACCGTGTTTAGCAATTTCATACGTACGGTTGAATAAATTTCATTTATTCAATATCGAAAGCCGAGGCAAATTATCACAATGGCTATATAACAAACAAGACAAATCAAATGAAACCTTTAGAAGTATTTCATTGACAAATTAAATCTCGTTTTCCTTTTCAATCTTACAACAATCTCGGGGAGAGGGACCGAAAACAGGGTGGTTGTTACGTCTGTGAGGTAAGTAGGTACATCTGGTTATCGGGCGTGGGGGGTAGTTGGGTACACTTGTACACTTAGTGAATGTGTATAGTATACTATAGATAGAGTATAGAGAGTGAGCCGGGCAAGTCTGGTCGAGGTTAGGGAAAGAATGTCCGCACCATTAGCCAAGGGGGCAGACGGAACGGGGTGAATGGGCTGTCGAACCCTCCGACGACCTTGACTCGCCGAGATTTATCACTTTTCCGGGGTAATCTGAATACAATTAGGCGATGGGCAGCCAACGGGCGGGACCGCAGACACGCAACAGGTTCCCGTTACAGAAGTCATATTCTTTTACAAGTTTTTTTTTGTGTGCTCCCTCCGTTACTCAGGACCGCTACGTATTCAAATCTTAAATCTCAAAGTTGGACAAGAATAATGAGAATCGTGTTTACATTGAATGGCACTTGTGCTTTTCAAAACAGACCTGTAAGTACTTTGATCAATATCAATGTGAATGATACTTGAATGTTCAAGAAGTCTGGACTTGCTGACTAGAACAAAGACACACATACTGGAGCTGGTCACAATAGAATTAGGTGACTTTTCGAGATAGAATTCCAAAAGAGAAATATTTTACTGGATGTAAATATTCTAAGAAATCACATAAACATAAAATAAATTGTTTGCGACAGCAATAGGTGGGCGGTAGTTGGTAGAAAGAACACCATAAATAATAATAACGACCACGTCTTTCCTGGCACAAAAAAAAGTATTAAAAACAAACCACCAAGGATCGTTTACGTGAAAACGATCAAAACAAACATTATGGCAGGATCGAGGCAAAAAGCGTTTTGTTTTACCTTTTTTTTTTAACTTGGAGGTCGTTGGCCTTGCCAAGGACGTGCAAGCACGTGGCCGTACATAGAGGCATTTCAGTTAAACGTCAAACACTTGTACCGACCCTCACACATCAGATGTGTGGTGAGGGTGAATACTTAATGCACAAAATCAAGCACAGATCACCACCGAACTTAGTAACGAGCGATAAAACACGATAACACATAAATACATTATGCAACCGTAATAATTAGGATTACGTAAACACTATAAAACGTAAGTTATTAATTATTGTTATTAAGACACATGATAATTATGCAAATCAACTGTCCAAATGAATGTCTTTTAATTGTTTAACTTTGTTTTTCCTGGCCATGTTAATCGGCACATGGTTTAAATACATTTTATTAACATAATTCCAAGTGGTAACAACTTATAGCTTTAAAACGATTGCAACAAGAAAGAGTATAAACTGCTAAATATTTTCTATATAAAATATTAAGCTTCAAGCTAAGTATAAACCGAAGTAAATATAGGTTTCAAATGTCACGGAGAAACAGCGAGCGGCAGCGTTCGACTCGGTCCCAAGAGCCAGCCTTATCTTAGTTGATGGCATTCCACTGCTCGGCGGCCGATACGCACGACGGACGACTGCGAAACGCTTTTAGCGCCCGTATACTGAACAACCGACTACTGGGCCAAGGAATTATCGCCCAACACGACAACAGCACAAGGTCTGAAATACCACAGCCGCGATAATAGGTACACTTCGCGCAAAAGAAACCTTATTGGTCGAAAATTAAAGTCGTTTTCGAAAGTCACGTTGTATGCGGGCGTCAAACAATACGCAATTCACCTTCGAACGCGTCGGGTTGCGGTATTGCGGCTTCATTGTGTTAAAATAACGATGGAACTTGGATTGGAAACGAGCACAATGCGGTCGATAAACAGAAATTTATTTTTATTTACACATCGATAAAGAATATTATGATCAATCAATGAGACTGCCGCATAGATAAGAGATAACGAATTCTTGCACACAGTATACGTACTTTGATAACAATACCCCTTATTTCGATTTGCTCTATTGCATACCTACTCTTTTTACCTGAATCAAATTTCGTAGAATAATATTAATGATGGATGACCTACATATTTTTTGTACAGATATAAAATTGTTGGGTCATTCATATTATTGCTTTTTTTACATAGTAACCATAGTATTTTTGTTTTAAAAAATCTTTAATTAGGATTGATTCATGTATCGTTTGAGATAACCTATCAGTATCTATTTTTATAAATAGCTACGTAAAATTAATAATATTTAAAAGTTTAACAATTTATAAAACAACATTGTGAGTCATTGGTGCACATTTGAACGCAGGCAGGCAACATATAAAGCAGCATATTTTTCCTCAACCGCTTCGTCTATAATTTTCTAGCGCGAGACTTCACTTATACACTCGATGTTTGTCGAGAGTCAAGAAGTCCGACGAGCCGAACGGTTGACGTCATACAGTCATGTTAACCTTCTACCACTCCACCAGTTCGTGACAATTTATGTGGCGGGCTATTATACATTGCTGCGCAAGTTCTCGCCGTATTTGCCGGCGAGGAACACGAGCAGCGTTGGACTTGGAGGTTGTTTGGTTCGCTCAGCACGCTGGAGATACGGTGTGAGGGGTGTATTGCGGTCATATAACCGGTATTCGAGTGGCGCGGCAGTCGGAGCTCGGCCGGTCTACAGCCCGATGTTTTGAGAAAGCCACGTTCGGCAATCGGCGACGTTAACAAAACACGATTGCTTTTGCGGTTGCCGTTCGCTACAGCCGGTTTAGGCAAAATACCAAATTGCTTTTTATGATGCCTGCATATATGAGAGCGGTACAATGTTTATTTTGAGGCCAATTACTTCACTCAACCGGGACAAATTGATAACTGTTAATGCTTTGTATACGAACTAACTAACTCTGACTTTGGTGATTATCCCATTAACATAAGCTTAAATAATAACTAAATTATGCAATTAGCTTCAATGTTCGTGTACAAACGTCTGAAAAGGTGGACGATGGTACTTGCTTCTATAACGGTGATTAAACAAGAGCGTCGAAAGTGAAACAAATAGAAGGAACGATTGCTCATTGCAACACTTCATCAGGAGAGTGTACCTGATGAAGTGTTGCAATAAGCAATCTGGAGTAGGTGGGGTGTTTGAAAAGATGGTTTTGAAATCATGGACCAAATTCTGGAATGTTGTTAAAACAGAAAAATAGATTATCAGTATCACATGTCAAAGCAAGCTTGATGACGACTAATAGAGAAGTATGGAAGAAAAAGACAAGTTGCGCCGACTCCAAATAAATTGGGATAAGCTCGGATAATGATGATGAAGATGTGTCAGAACAAGCTTCCAGAGTTTTCTTGATAACGAGTTTCATGGCAACATATTATAATAATGCAAGCCATGCATAGTACTGCCTCTTACAAAAGGAGAACCATTGATTGACATACACAATTGAAATCCGAAATTGAAACTTTAACTATGCAAATCTCATATTTGTTCGTAATATAGGATCTTAAAAGGCACTTATTGCAAAAAAATTCAGCGTGAAATAAAACAATCGAATTTTAATGGTTTGGAATGGTCACCAATCGTAAGTTATTGAACATGCGTGAATACATTTACAAAGCAATTTGCGTTCCGAGTATACTTCAAGTAGACGAATACTACGGTCTTTATTATCGTTTAATACTTTGGTGACTGTGAAATGGTCCCTTATTATTAGGACATGGGAAATTTAATTTAGATAAAATCTATAAGCCACAACTAATAGGTTTCTACTGCCATTGAAAACGGACTATATCAAATTCCAATTACTTGTTTGCGTCATACTACAGCATGAATACCTGTTTTAACATCGTTTGTTTGTTTGTCCGGGTTAGTATCAGATACGGTTGAAATGATTTTATTATTTTTAATTGACTGATAACCAGTGGTCGGAATAGGCTGAGTATATTTACCTTTAGTTTAAAGAACAGAGACGGAAATCGGAGACTTCCTTATGACTAAATTTTCTTTTACCGGTTTTACCGGAACTTTAATTATGTAACTTTCAATATTTTATTTTATCATTAAAATTATAAATGCTTTAAGAAATCGTATTCAATGTTTTGATAAATAAAATAACCCATATTAAAAATATGTATATATTTTTATTTTTTATTGTTGGTCTAGCCAATCTATTAAATTGGAATAAATTGAATAAATATTAAGTAATAGCTATTGATCTTTACTATGAAACAAAGTTTAAAAGAATCGTTAAAATTGTTACCTGAGAAATGATGCAACATAATTATGTGTATTTTTAATCTATTTGAAAATGAAAAAAATATGTGCAAAATGTTCTAAGGAAGAATGTTTAGCTAATAGAAGCTTTAATTGTAATAGTTAAGGTTCCAGCAAATTTACCGGTAAAAAAAAAATTGTCAAAGGAAGTCTCCGATTTCTGTCCCTGTTCTTTAAACTTTAGGTAAATATACTCAGCCTATTCCGATCACTGCTGATAACATTATCAATATCAAGGTGCACCCTTTATCTGAACACTATGTACTAACTATAAGTGTCTTACTTGTTGGCTAAAGAATATAATAGTATATGGTTGCGTCTTGGTCTATTTTAGTTGTGAAAGGGAGAAAAGTCACCTAACCATTGTATCCAAACAAATGTCAGATATGTACCGGCTTATCAAGTTAGGTACATAAAGTTTATAATTATTTAACTGTTCATGAATGGAATTGTAGTAGGTTAGGTATTACTCGTGTAAAATCAGATGGGAAGGCAAAAGTAACTCTAACTATGTACCCGTAATATACATATTCCTACGTCAAACAAATCGTGACAGTGAGTAGGTAAGTATATAAGATGCGGCGTCCCCGGTGGGTGGTCAAGGTCATTTCGAGGGAAACCCCACAGGGGTGTTCTAGGAATCTTTACATTTCAACTAGATGTAAATTGGAATGTCAACAAACACTTTTAAAATGTATTAGGATTTGATACGCGGCTCGTTGATCAAATAGTGAATACATTCGTAGCATATTAGTCAGCCTATTGAATAACGCTGTTTGTTCCAATTGATCGATTATGCGAATTCATCATTTAACTAAATCAATGTAGCTCCACTTTTCAATCGGGATTTTTTAGCTTCTATCAAAATCGTGCCAAGTTCGCCAAAGTAAAAGCAGGTTTCGTTTTTTGATGTTGTTATATAGGTGGGAAGGTTTGTCAATGGTGAGGTCGGTGGCGATCCGGCACATAGGAGCGCCTCGTGGGCCTTAGGGGTAGAAGGTCCTGTTTTGCGTGCTCGCCCCGACCGTCGGTGGGGGTAAGTTTTTCACGAGGCCCTATATACCGCGACCACCCCGACTCGTACATAAGGTGGGCGGGCTGGGGTGGTTCGCGCCCGCAAAAGGGGCAAAATACGGCGTACTCTGGGCGCCCGTTCTATGTGGGTCAATGTCGGGAAAGCCCGTGTCTACCGGTGACGGAGTATGCACAACGAATCTGATCAACACACCCGTGACAAAACAAAGGATAAGACAAAACCTCCCAAGAATATATTAAGACCTTAATCCCTGGAAATAAGGTTCAAATTCAAAGTGAACGCAAACGAAGTGCAACTTCGTTCAATATCAGTTGACGAAAACATAAATCTGTTTAGGATGATTAGTGTTTTCACTTAGATTACGTGATTAGAATTCATGTTGTTTTCACGGCAACATTGTATTTCATTGGCTTTTCTTCAACTCGTGATGAAATTACTATCAAAGTTCTGAGTCATCAATTCACCATTCAAAATTTCACATATAATAATCGTATCTGACTAATCATTTACAATATTTTGTAATGTAAAGCTATGTTGGTTTCACTCATTCATGCGGAATTGATGTCATTGTCTTGTTACATCGCCATTTTACTTCTTCTATAATTATTGGTACCATATTTCAGCTTGATTGTGCCCAAGAAAGCATTTACTTTTAGAAAATAACGTTCGGGCATAACTTGGACAAGCGTCTTGTTCAGTATAACAGCCACAGTAGCTTGTCAACGGCCTACACTACACTATTCCCAACCACTGACCACCGTCATTGCGGCTAATATGTGGCTGTAATTTTGACTAAGGAACCGCGTCTCGAACGCAAGCTTAAGACCCACTTGCACCACAAATCACAAATGCAATTAACGCTAAACGTTTTTATTTAAAAATCATTTCGTCTCTGTTATCTTCAAACGATTAATAGAAATAAAGTGATTTTATGTTGCATTTAGGAACAATTTCACCAATGAACATGAACTCGATCAGAACATCTTAACCGAGTCCAAGAGCTGTTAGTGTCAAATCTGTAGTGTAATGAAATGATATTGACAGCTTATGAACGCGATTTAGATGTAGTAATCGGGTTCAGTTTTATTGGTGAAATTAGCCCATAATGATTTGTAGTGCAAGTGGCCCTAAAACTTGAATATGTGAAGAGTATTGAGCGTTAACTTACCAACAGCCGGTGACATGGAGCGTGAGCCAGTGGAGCCTGTCGGGCTGGGCGTCGGCCTCAGGTGCGGCGTGGTAGCGCGCCCAGCACCGCCGCTACCGCCCGAGTCATTGCTGTTCTGACCGGTCAGATCCTGGAACAACACAACAACATTAATATCAAATTTAGTACCTTCCCGTGCAACTCCCAATAAATCCTACTAATATTATAAATGTGAAAGTTTGTGAAGATGTTTGTTACTCAATCGCGCGTAAGGCGCTTTTCACACGTCCCGGCAACCGGGTAGCCGGTGCCATACCCGGCCCGGCAGCGAAGTGTATAGCCATGTACGTTAGCTTTCACATGTACCGGCGTAGTTTGCCTGGCAATGTTACCGGATAGCCGGCACCGGCTACCCGGTTGCCGGGACGTGTGAAAAGGCACTTAACCGTTGAACAGATTTGGATGAAAATTGGCACATAGACCATTTCCTGGATTAACGCATAGGATACTTTTTATCCCGATATTCACACGGGATCGCTAGTACTAAATCTTTCTTTATATTGGGACTATAGACTGGACGTCTTATGGTAACGCAGGTACGCAAAAAACACATGAAAAGTAAGCCTTTGTAATTTCTCTATATTTTATCAAATTTGGTTTGGAAGTATGAGTTTAAAATGTATTACTTAATGTACCAGTCAGGGAGACTTGATTTCGCATTCATGTATAAATACTAATTCAACTTATTACGACCAAGAATCATAATTCTAGGTACGGTCATCAAAGGAGATCGTCGGATATAATTAAGTTTAGTAAGAAACCGATTGATGTTTTCGAATTAATTTAATCATTCATTATTAATTTTATAAATGAACTGTTTATCGTTGTATTATTATTATTATCGGTTTCTTAGTAAACTTCATATCCGATGACCCTGGTTACTTATCTCCTTCGGTGACTGTATATACGTTCAAGACCGTGAACTTAGGATAAAACCTAGAATTACAACTGCGGTGCTATTCTGCAAAAATCTCACCGTGAAAACTTAGGTGAAGTGAGCGTGGAGTAAGCTGTCAATAGTGTCAATTCCTAGCAAAAACAAACTCACTTCACTTGAGTTTTCACGGTGAGATTTTTACAGAATCGACCGGCTGGTCCTTTTCTTACATAATTTCTTAGAACGTAGTTCGGTAATTTGAAATCTTACCTAGAAGTGCAGTTGGTCCTTCTATACATAATTTCTTAGAACGTATTTTCCCTGGGTGGAAATCTTTTAAGATTTAAGTAAATGAAATTTTATGAGCCTCAGGAAAAAATGCTTCAATTTTTCAGTCAATTGTTGAGACAAATATAATTCAAGTATTGATATTGAATTAAATATTGTGGTGTCTAGATCCTCTTTACTCTACCTATTAATCAGATTTACTTTAGATACCAATGACGCTTAGCTATCACCATAAATCTGCATAAATTAATAGCAGTTGGTATGTCAATTTATCAGAACGTACACAAATGATTGCGCTTAGGATTTTGATTAAATTCCAGTTGAATGTTATTAGTTGTTAATCACTCATGAGTTTCGGAGGAAGTGTGAAAGAAGTAATAAGAAAATGATCTTTAAACATAATCAGAGGGGCAATTCTCGTAATTTTGAGGACGCTCAGTCTGATCTGTCTCAATCTGTCAAAAATACCTCTTTAATTTCCCTACATTTTGACAAGTTTTTGACATTTGTTTGTCGCTGAGATGAGACTTTTTTTTTTTTTTTGTGGATGGGATATCGTCAAACGACCCCTCCCGCTCTGGGTGGAGCGGAAGGGAGTGTCAAACTCTTACTGACTAAAACCCACCCGTGTTCCTTCCTTAGCCCTTTATGTTCCGGGCCAGCGGTAACCCTTTCGGACAATCCCGCTGACCTGGCAGGCTTCGGCCTTATGGGGCCCCTCCTCGATGCTGACATCTCTTTGAGGCGCGCGTGGAACACGTACGTAACACGCTGAGATAAGACTGCGACTAGATTTTGAACGTTTTACATTACGAGAATTGGCCTTCTGATTTATGTATGATTGACATTTCTGGGCTATTTACCAAACTATGATATTATTTCCTGAATGAGGAACCGATTTCTGTCATAAGTAAATGTTGCCCTTTGGACTTTCAATCAATATAAACAATGTGAAATTTTTTACCCCTTAAATTCGATCGGTAAGGAATAAGAAAGGAAATAATGAAAAAGTTAGAAAATTGGTGCACTTGCGAGTGTCTTAGTAAAGTTAAGGACTAAAATCTTGATTGTTGCCAATCTATGATGACTTTCATCCAAATTTAATGACGAAAAAAAAAACAGTTGATAAAGTTTTAGTATTCAATTATTGTTAATTTAATGATACAAGAAAAAGCATCCCTACGCAAATCCTTAGAATTCTCACACACCACTAACGTTCATAAACAATCAAATGCCGTAAAAGATCACTAACAGATGCTAATGTAAAAGGCAATTCTCATTTGCATAATCCACACGGTATAAAGTGTGCATTCTTGTGCCTAGGTGAGATGCCTTGACACTGCAACCTCGGCAGTAAAGAGCAACAATAGCACGCCGAGTCAATAGAGCACGGCCACTTGCGGTAATCGTGCAATAAAACAACGTACGGAATCTCCGCAAACAATGCGCTCGCAACCAACACCAAAATAAAAACAAATGTGGCACGCCTCTCGCTAATATTAAACTTGGATGCAGATCATCTTTTGTACGGTAACTAAGTTATGTAACGTAAAACCAACAGTCGTTAAAGTACAATGGAACAACGAGTTATGCATAATAATGCAAGTTCATACGAACCCATAAAAGCTTACCCAACAAACTATTGTACACAGTTGACAATCATATGATAGTACGTACCGTTTCAGCGCAGTCAATGTTCGTAGCTCGTAAATCAATCAGTGGTCCTTTTCTATTACAACATACAACTGTAAACGCGATTAGAGCTGGCTTAGAGCGGACGAGAGCAACTGTGCAACGGACGCGTAAATGTTAAGCTTTTTCAAAGTTAAAATCGAGTCGCATTATAGAGAGAGCGGCGACGGTGCAACGCGTTCTCAACGTTCAAACGGGCTCGACGAGGCAACTCACGACCCCCCGCTGTCGAGGTTAGCTCGCCTGCGAGAGGCTCCGGCGTCGATCAGACGAGTCCGGCCGGTGGGGCGGGGCGCGGGGCGGCGGGGAGCGCGATAACTGCGGCGATGTTTTTGCCCAGCGCTCCAGCTCGCTCGCTCGGCGCACCAGGCGCGTTCTTCATTTCGTATAGAGTCCATTATCTCTAAGGCTGTCCCTCTCGCACTCGTTGCTCGCTTCGTCGCGCCTCGCCGCACCGGCCGCTGTTTTATTGCCAGCCGACGATTTTAACGTGCGCTCGCAACGTCCGCCGGAGCACAAAAGTTTTTATGGAAATTTCATTCCGAATGCGCCTCGCTCGCTTGCTCACTCGGGAACGTCAATATAAAAGCACGATAACGAACGGACGAGTCAATTAATTATTATTGTTGGAAGCTGTCGGGACGTGCTGGGCGGCTCTATCTAGATACAGTATCTGCTGTAGTGTTTTCAGATGTATACCTAGTAAATTCGAAGCAAAATGATTTTACGTGGGCCACGTACCTAACTTAGCTAGACAGACTAAGTGACTGTTTGATAAGTAGACAGGATTATAAAAAAACGTTAGATGAAACATTACAAAAAAATGGTTGCCTGTAAAGTCGGTTTTACGGGCGAAGATTTTACGTGACAACGTCTTTTTCTCGGTAGAATATTTATTGATATGAATATAATTAAATTGCACAATAGGAACAAGGAATTGAATGATAGTTGAGTGGGAGAGAGACGCAAGGCATTCGGCGGGCCTCTCTCTCGTTCGGTGACTCATCGTAACGTTACCGAGCGTTACACTTTTTCATAAGTGACTCCCAGCCGCAACCTAATTTAAGACGTTGTCACGTCAAAATAAATTAACAGATCAGAGTAGTCTTTGATATTGAATTTAATGTTCCAAGTCTTTAAATAACTTACTGATAAAGTTGTAAAAATAGAACTGATGCTCCGTAAGCACTTAAGCAGAGAAATGGAAATACGTTGATGAGAGACCTAATAATAATATTGGGGTTCCACGACTTAGCCCGTAATGTCCCATTCCCCGAAAAAATTATTAACAACTAGGTATCTAAATTCTCTGTTCATATTTAGGTGTTTTCACACTTCCTGATAAAAACGTACTACAATGGCTACATATAGGAAGTCGGTACAACCGTGGAAAAAGGACAAAGGACCACTTTGAGACAAAAAGTTCAGAGAAAATTTTAATGAACTCGTAATAAAACAGAAAGTTTTAACTACATCTACATTTCAGAACTCTACGGCATTCAATCAAGATCTAACAAAACATTGATCAGCTGTTAGAGTGATTGGACTAAGTCGACTGCGATACGTCAGTCGAGCACGAACGAACGAGATCGGCTTAAATTGACCGACTGCACTTGGCCCAAATCCCGACGCAAATAAACACAAAATCGCTCTTGTTGGTGTGTCTACACATTGTGTGGAGGCTGCCAGCAGCACGGTAAATAGAGGGACTAACGCAACCACACAAACCTACGTAGCCTACGTACCTGATATAGGTGAGGTGCAGTGGGAACGAGGCGACGACGATCATGAAACCCGCTATTGAGCCGAGAGAAACGCTCACGTGGGCCCGACTAACAATGTGCCGTACTTACATATGTATACAGGATTGCTAGTATGGTACAAAGATTTTGCTTCACAACACTACGCTTTATAGCATCAGGATCAAGGTGCGGTTAGTTAGGATTATAGTTCATTCTTTCTTTGTAAATTAAAAATACAGAGTTTAAGCTATACCGTAACTCTTTTATTTTGATTTTGGTTTCGTAAATTTATTGTAGAACTTTAGCTTCAGAAAGTAACTTCGGACTTTGAAGTCTGGTGAGTGTTACAAACATCTAGAATCTACATACGAGTTTTCCAAGAAATGCTCTTGAAAAACCTTGGTCATGTAACAAGAATCGGTGACTCATATAGCAATCAAGGCGATCGCAATCGGTTATAGCGTCTCATGTCGCTATTACGCTCATTACTGTCCCAAGCTACACATGATAGTAGTTAAATCTTCATATTAATATCTGGTAGGCTAGGTCAGTGGCACGGGAGCCACGCTACGGAGTGACATGCGCTATAAATAGCGTACTGATGGGCGTTGAAGCTCGTCTAAATAACCGCAAATCCCCTGCCTCGCAGTTCTCCACATCATCAAACGTACCTAATGTATACGCTTCATTTTGCTCGCTATTCATCGTTATTGAATGTTAAGACGACTATGAAGTCAAGTAATTAGAACGTTTGAGTTACCTTCAAAACAGATTTGATAGGTAGTCGTATTTGATTTCAAACTCACCCAATTTGGATAGAGTTTATTGCAGTGGTAAAAATTTACGGTAGTCTTGTAATAAACATGTTGAATCAACCAAGGGAATGAGGCTCACCGATGTTATCGTAAACCCACTTTCATCAGTTCAAGTAATAACAAAAGTATAATATCAATGTCATGTGAGACATGTCGAGATTAATCGGCGTAAATGCGTTCCAAGACCATTCAAGAGTTCGTCGACCGGCGTGCGAAAATGTTGTCGTAAATAAATAATTCACAAGGCTAGTGTTCTCGGTTGGGGCACGTGGTGCCGGCCACGTGTAGTAGGTACGTAAACATTTACATTACATAACCGGCTCGTCATCGACGACCGCGCGCTATTGAGAGCGAAATGCTGTGCAACTCTTACAAATCGTTGCACCGTACACCAACTTACCCCGCTCCAATACGGCGCTCTTTCACGTTATAGCCTATTCACTCGTTGAACACTAGTCATGTGAAAACGCTGGACTCTGAAAATCGAAATTCAGAACAAATTGCTCCATTTTCAACAGTTTCTTCTAAAAAAAGACACGGTACGCCAAAATGTAAGAATTCAACAAGTCCTTCATTAAGAACAGGAAGGGCGTACAAATGAAAGGTAAACAAAGAGGGTGCTCAGTGATGTTTTGAGTAGGGACGGGTAGTGCGTACTGCCTGGAATGCCTGGCCTACAGTAATCTTAAGCGGCTCGTACAATTATATACAACGAACCACGTGTAGTGGGGGACAGTGAGAAGGTCGCCACCCGTTCCCACCCTACACCTTTATTCGTTCAAAGTAACTTTGCATACGTATGTCTACAGTTTCCGATCTACGTTGAGCTCTCTTGTGTGGCAGATGAATCACACTGCCGACACTGTCACATTGAGTCTAATATTTTCCGAAAGACTTATATGACATCGCACGATTGCTGCATGCGTAGGCGGTTGAAAGTTTAAAAGATAAGATAGATGGGAGTTGAACGAGGAATTGTGTATTTGCCCATGTTCATCTATTCTGCTTAAGTATTAGGTGGAAGGATCTGTTTTAACAAACCCAGGAACTTATTTCAGTTGTTCTTCATTATCATTCTTGTCTACCTGTGGACAGCGTTGTGGGTTATATTATCACTAAAATTGTTTTTGTTAAAGTAGTTGTAAGTTCTTATAATTAAACTGTTTGCTGTTCCTTTAAATAAAAAATAAAAATTAATTCGCATGATAGATTTCGAGTAGGAGGTGTACATAGTAGAACTTGGAGGCCGAAAATACTTTCAGAATATCCCAATTTCAGCAAAAGTCAAATTAAATAACTCCAAAAAGGAACAATGAATTTGCTCAAATCTTATCGGAATACCAATGGTCGGTAAGAATGAGAAAGATGGCAAAAAGTTCAACTTTGGTTAGTAGTGGGTTTGCTTGTATGTGTGAGTGTATTTGTGTAAAATAGACGGTTCCGCAACGAAGGCAAGTGGTACACACTTTATTGAATGTCTTTATAGGCCACCTGTTACTCGGGTCGGTGTCGGCGAAACAGCTGATCGGGCTCGAGCGAATTATTATTATTGTTGTCGGATGTCGGCTCTGGCTTATTTATTTGTGACGAAGGGGGTTGAAGTGGGAAGGGGGAAGCGACGCCGAAGCTCAACTTTCCCCGCTAACTTCTACTATTGTTCGATTGTAACGTGATGACGTAGAGCGCCGAATTAATTAAGCGAACTCAACGGTAGGGTTTTCACGTGGGGATCGTGAAAGCGAAAAACGACAGCCAATAATTAAAAATTATACACATCGTTTTTGCTCATAAACTTGAAGAAAGTAAGCGGAGTTGTTATTTATCGCATAACCACTTTGTCACCGCTTTATCAGCCCATTCCTTAGTTCCAGGAAGGAACATTATCAAGCACCACCATGATAATATGAAATTGCCCTTATTTTTTGGCTTAACCTCATTCGTACTCAAAACATTGAGTTTAAATGGTTTTAGTACATTTAACTTGATACGTCGGCAAAAGTAGTACCTAACGGAACTGCCTCTGCCTGTGTGTCCATCTATCACACTCAGCTATTCGCTTCCATAACACTGGTCAACCATGGTTATGTCACACGAACTCTGATGGGTGATCGTGTTTTGACTACCTACCCTCATTACGAAAACGTACTTATTTTTTTTTCATCACCCTCAGTTTTCTTGTGATGCGGTCAAGTTCATTTTCGGTATTGTAGCGATAAACGCATATGTTCGGCTATAAAAAAGCGTGCTTTAAATTTGTTTTCGTTACTAATTTAAATTGTTTTGGATTTAATTAACTTCAGTGCTTCTGCGAATATGCCGAGAAAGTGTATTTTTGTTATATTTGTGGTGAAGACACTTTCAAAAATCGAAGGCGAAATTTTTCTGAATTTATTTTGAAGTGCCGTTTGCTATTCCCATGATATGCACTGAGCCTAGAGATCATGTTTCAGACCGCTATTTTTGTCTTACTCCAATAAAGGGCATAAATCCAAAGGCAAAACACACAGTTCGATGTCCTAATTTATCTTCAGCAATAAGACATATCCCTCATAAGTTCCTAGTTTAAGGTTGACGAATCACAACCCTCCACTTCAAGCCAATTAAGTAGGTACTGACGACAATGATTCCGAGTTTGAAGAAATTATACAATATAAGCCACATCTGATAACTCGAGGAGATCTAAATGACCTGTTTCGCGATTTGAATTTATCAAAAAAATAAGCAGAACTATTAGGATCTCGTTTGAAAGGATGGAATTTGCTACATCGTGTAACCAAAATAAGCTATTTTCGAAATCGTGATGAACATTTTAAAGGTTTTTTTTTTTTTTTCTCAAGATAGGGACTTGGTGTATTGTAATGACATAAATTCAGTTATGAACATTTTGGAAATAGAATTTGATCTCTCTCAGTGGCGTTTGTTGATCGACTTCATCCAAGACGAGTTTAAAAGCAGTTCTACTTCATAACGGTAATGAACTTCCTTCTGTTCCTTTAGCACACGGTACTAATATGAAAGAAAATTATGAGATCATGAAACAAAAAATCCAGTATAATACATATGGCTTTAAAATCTGCGGCGATTTAAAAGTTATTGCCTTACTACTTGGACTGCAGTTGGGTTATACTAAGTGTTGCTGCTTTTTGTGCGAATGGGATAGTAGGGACAGAAAAAACCATTAAAAGAAAAAAGTATGGCCTGTGCGTAACTCTCTAGTTCCTGGACAGAAAAATGTGAAGCAGTCACCACTTCTAAAGCTGCTGATGTGTTTTTTCCGCCACTCCATATCAAATTAGGCCTTATGAAAAATTTTGTAAAGGCGATGGATCGCAATGGAAATGGATTTTTATATTTAAAAAGGAAATTTCCCAAAATAAGCGATGCTAAAATCAAAGAGGGCATTTTCGTGAGGAAACCGGCATGTCCTAGAACCAAGAAATTTGAAGACATGTGACATCTACCAACCCGCACTGGGCCCGCGTGGTAGATTACGGCCCACTGCCTCTTACAGAGAGGAGGCCTGTGTCCCAGCAGTGGGAACATAATAGGCTGAGTATGTATTTTCGTAGGACCTCAAATCTGGGAATTAATAAAAGATCCGAAATTCGAAGAAAAACTGTACCTTTTAGAAAAATCAGCTTGGCAGTGTTTCAAGAACGTGGTTGCTAATTTTTTGGGTAACCATAAGAGTGAGAACCATAAAGAATTGATTAACGAGCTTCTATTGACTTATGAAGCTTTGGCTTGCAATATGTCGCTTAAAATTCATTTTCTAGACTCACATCTGGATTTTTTCCCAGAGAATTTAGGGGCCGTAGTGATGAGTATGGAGAAAGGTTCCATCAGAACCTTTCAAAGATGAAAAGCGTTACCAGGGAAGATGGAGTCAAAGGATGTTGGCTGATTACTGCTTGGCGATCAAAAGGGACCAACCGGAAGCCAAATACTCCAGAAAATCGTAGACCTTTTTTTACAAACCATATAATCCCAGTGCTATTGTCCCTGGCCAATATCCTGTTTTAGAATGACTGGCCCCTTTATTAAGACTAAAACTGCTGTGACAGATTGTTAACTTTGTTATCAACTTATTTAAACTGTATAATGCAAGTGCAAATTGACAGAAGGGCCATTCGGAAATACTGATACTGAAAAATCCTTATTGTCTGAAGAAGTCTGCAGGTATAAAATATGTTTTTACAAGCAAAGCATCCCGTTACGAGGCTCTATGATAGATGTGCAAAAACGGCATAATATACATAACGACAGAGGCTCAAGCCATAACATTACTACGTATCTACATGGGCGAATGTAATCACCGACCACGTCATGTTTTTTACCAAATGACATGTTTCATAATGACTGTTTACGTGCAAACCCCAATAAGGTATACTTACCAGCCAGGTTTGAAATTACAGTGTGCTAGGTAATGAGTTCGTGTTTTTTAAAGTTATCAATCATTGCCCGAATACTGACCAAGATTAAACTAGACCAGACCAAATTGGAAACTGATATCTTGCAACCGCACATAAACCAGTAAAAAGTATAGAATTTCTAAAATAATAGTGATTCTAAATTTTTAGATTTCTGATGTCGCTGTCGGGAGCTTAAATGACTTCGTTGTAGTCAAAGTACCATAGTAAATAATCATAATTTATTAGCATTACATAAGACAAATGGCTTTTAAGTACTAATTGGCTGTACACATATACTGTAGAGTAGTTTTTATCTTCCATAAGTTCTAAAAGTATGAGTGCTATTTGTTCCAGTTGTTGACTAATTTAATGTCGTGCATTACGAGCTACTGATAACTGAAAAAATGTATGGAGAAAACATGTCGGCTAATGCAAATCAAAAACGTTCGTCAAGGAATAGTACTTCACGCTTTTATCAGGCATATCAATCAATATGACTAAACAGAAAAAAAAAACAAGAGGGAACAATGTGAATGTCCAATTAAACGGAGCTCGCACACGTCATCGAAAGGTGTTTCCCGAAGAACGCACACACACATATGGACGATCAGCTGACTGCTCCGATTTTAACCCACACCACGGAGCCGACTGTTAGAGAACATAAATAATGACGGCCCACCTACCTAGCTATACGTAACACACATCGTATAATTTGTATGAGCCACCGACGGAAGAGGAATGTGTGATACGCCAACGTTTTCTCCGCCATTATAGTTTTTACGACAAGATGAATAAAATCGACGATTGATCTGCCTCATTGCTGGTAGTTAAGACTTTATTCAAGTGAACTTGTCGACCGTGAGATCGCATTAAATAATCAGAAACGCATACATGCATTACGAACACATGCGCGATGATAACAATGCTCTTTAGTAATCACATCGCAAGAACAATAAAGAGCTTTTTGCAAACGTTAGTAATATGAACAGCAAAATGTATTTAAAATATACTTTTGACGCAGCGTTCCTGAACAAGAAAAGAACTATGATTGTCAAAGATGTTAAGTTAGGAACTGACACTGATATGCAGATCGCAAAGACTGAAAACATGACGAAAGAAATATGACTAGCGATGCTACAAGAAAAGCGACTATACTTAAATCGTCATTGCAGCAAAATGTTAATAAAAAAGTCCACCAAATAAGAGGGAAATGAAGCAATTAACAAAAATGTATTTTGACAAAACAATGAATTATGTCCTAATATGAAATATTTCATATTATGACATATGAGTTGGTTGATGGTTGTCTTGAAAGTTCAGTTTCTCTAAAACATAATTGTAGTGGAGAACTTCATTCGAGTCATGGCATCCGTAACGCTAACCCAAAATGAGAAAGTATAAGCCCTATGTTCCAGAAAAAGGAAGGATAGTTCTTGCTTTTGTAAATAAAGCAGCCAGTGTACCTACTGTGTAGGTTGGCGACCCTTTTTGTTTCAATATTATGTGCTTGACGATTTTTGGATTTTGTTTGACAAATTACGGTGTTGTTTGTCTTTTCTCCCATGTAATGTAGGAAGTTGATTTAGTTGGAAATTAATTTATAATTCAGTATTGCAACAATACATAGTTGCACCCACCAAATCACCGTTTCACAATATTTATCATTCATAAGGCTCTCGTCTATTGAAAACCAATGAAAAAATTTTGTTAGTGCGGTTGAAGTGTTTGTTTCTCTATTGAAAATATTTTTTAAAAGGTAAACTATAAATCATTTGAAATAATTTGACTTAAAAAAAAACGATATTCGCAAAAAATTTAAAATTAGTGGTCCTTATGAACGAAGAGATGCTTTTTTGGCACATTACTGCCAATAATGGTTTAGTTTGGACCAAATGAAGACATCAAACACATTCAAAATTTTATCATGCCTTTCCTTTATGTGAACAAAATAAATTTACAGTAAAATAAGCTTCCAATGTTGAACAGAGAAGAAATACGGAGCGCCGTACAAATACGCCTACAACGTTGCCGACGGCAAATGAAAAGCGACAAGTATCCAGCAGGCAGACTATATCAGCTTAATGCTTTTATTCCTGTGGCATCATTTCTGTTTTCGTGTAATAGAGGAATAAATACCTTTTTGCTGATATAAAGTTTCAACTACTTTCAATTATTATTTAAGCCACAATAATTCTTATCACCGCCATTTGATAGTTCTAACATAGATCCATCAAAGTCAACAGTACTTGAATTTAAAGACAGTAACAGCAGTCGCCGGTCATATGATAATAAAAACAAACATCTAGCCGCTCCGCCACAAAATAGAACCGAGTATTGAGCCAACGCACACACAGGAACGGAGGCGGTCGGATGTCACGCAAACACTGGCAAACTCAGCGTCGACACACCCACGCACACAAGTACGGTAGATAAGAATCGTCCCATTTTACATTGAGTCATGCGGCCGCTGCGATACTTACTGTGTTCGCAGGCAGCCTTATGATGACAGCCGTCTTGAATCCTTTTCTTAACTACACCGAAGCACAAATTAGGGCGAGCTGCGCACATGCACTTCTCACACACACAACGGAATATTACGAATGTCGAAAAGGTGACAAATTTTGCTTAACAGCAAAACGTTCCGAATCATCGACCGGCGCCGGTAATAGGAGCGTTGCCGGGACGAAGGCGGTGGAAGCTAGCAGAGAGCGAGAGCCTCGTGTGGAATATTGTACGTTCGATTGCGCTAGCAGTGCGCGCGTTTCAGTTGGCGCACGGCGACTGGCGCAGGCGAGGCGTGCGGTGCGACGAAGCGGGCGGGCGAGCGATTTCACCGGGCTGATATTGCGACGGCACGCCGCTCGCTACGACCCATATGTATAGCTACAACGAGCGAGGGCACGCCAGCGAACCTCGAGCGGGGGGTCGCCGAGCGCCGAGCTGCACGCACTCAACCAACTATCCAACTCAACCAGTTATTTGTTCGCCTCAGCCAGCCTTACTTTGTACCGAAGGCACGTAACTACTTTTTTGTGATACATTCAGTTATTATTTTATTCACTTGGAGTCTTCGAAACCTATGAATTGTTCAAAAAGAATAATAAAGTACCGATCTTAAAAAATACAATGAAGCTCTACCACGAAAGCCATTTAAAATAAATGTAGCAAACTTCTCTGGTACAAGAGGAACTATAAAGGTTACAGTTTACAAACACTACAGTATTATAATGCTGTTCATTAAACTTGTGTGCGTGTGTGTAGAATGTAGATACAGCCGTAAGCTATCATTATAATATGAAATTGTTCATATACACACAAGCGCGACACTGTTGAGTAAATATGAGATCGTAGACTTATCATTGATAATAATGAACAGAATCGCTTATCAGTTATTCACATAATAACAGACAAATCAATTCACATTACCACAAATACACGCAAAATCACAGTCATCTGCGATACACCTAGTAACTAATTAGGAAATATTGATCGACTGCGCGAGGCAATAGTAATATTATCATCCATAAACTACATCTCATTACTGTCGCAGTGCAAACAGTGACGGCCTATTGGGAATGCGGGTCAATGCATATGCGCACTGTGTCCGCTTCATGATATTTATATTGTATTTGTATAGAATTATGACACACTATCTTTATTGATTCAATGATAGTAGTTATCGCGTGAAATGTTGCCAAATTAGGAAATCTAACCTCCTGCAAAAGACAATACCTAATGCTTTAGGAAATAACGTTAAGAATATGTAATTTCCAATTATAATGACACACGCATAGGGGAAATGTGTGCCAACTTTGCTCGAACGCAACAGTTATGTGTATGTTGGGACTGTGTGAATCCATTAGCGTCGTGTATCGAATGTGGTGAGCGAGTAAAACTATAATATATGTTCAATCGAGAAGCTGAGAGAAAAAATGAAATGGTTGTAGCTTGATTGAACACGGCGCCAACGACGCCTCCCTGCGGGACTCCCGACTAGACGCCCGATGGTCTACGCAAAACTATAACTTTACATCACAGTTAAAATTCTCTTGTAGCGTCATTCCATGCTTGTATTTTTATTGCTATGTTGACAAATAAACTGTGTTGGGATTTTGTAAAGGCAACGTTCGTTAATATTAACTTGGTGAGCACTTATGCAGATTAAGTTAAGTACTAAGATTTAGCACGTTTACTAAAATATGAGTCATTTACTCCCACAATGGATCAAATGATTAAACTAAGCGTCAAAAGAAACAAAATAAAGAAAGACTTAAAGATAAACCTGGATGAGATTTGTGACGTTTGAATAGAAAACTGTGTGAAAGTTTTGCTTCTAGAGAAAACAAAATTATTATTATTGACGAAACCTACTATCCGAGATTCTGAGCTAAGCACAATAAAAAAAAAACAACCGACCAAAAAACACTATAAAGCGAAAAATAACTTTAATTTCGGAAGTCGGTGTCTTTGGATTTGTATTTTAGTTTTTCGCCACCGACTTCCGAAATTAAAGTTATTTTTCGCTTTAGTGTTTTTTGGAAGTCGGTTGTTTTTTTATGAAAAAGTTTTTATTTTTTACTTTTTAGTGGGTCAGTTTGTAATTTATCTAAGTTACAATAGCCTAATGTCAACTGCTGATCACCTTTTACAAAATATTGCTTTTCCCGATGCAGGGACGTTAATTGTTGAGGAGTTCTTCTGGTAAGAACCAGGAGAACTCCTCAACAACCACTCACCATACGCGTTGTGACGAGCATAAATTGCTTAGCAACCATATTAAAGTAATCGAATCGCAACCCGTGAAATATTTGTCATTGAGTAGTTCCGATGGCCATCTGTGGTCTTCATCATCAGCTCCACTTTACCAAATGCTGATTTCCGAGAGCAAATGCTCAAGTTACTTTAAAAAATACCCAAATCGCTATAGGTTTGCCTATAAAATTTGAGGGTTTCCCTCGATTTACATGGGATCCTCTCATCAGATTCCAACTTGGTGACAGTGGGACCACCTCAGAACTATCTACTTTCTAACAAAAAAAGAATTTTGAAAATCCGTCGACAATTGGCGGAGTATTCAATGAAAAAACATACAAAAAAAAAAAAACCGAACATAGTACCTCCTCCTTTTTGTGAAGTCGGTAAAAAACAGATCTAATAATATCTAAAGACATGCATTGCCACAATATCTACACGAGAAGAAATACGTATAAAAATAAAAACACAATAAGTATTTCAGAGCCAAATTATGTCAAACAAAATAAAAAAAAAAAAAAAATGGTGTAATAATATTGTGTGATGCCAACGAGATCCACGATTCAGCATTGTTACGGCCAAAAGTTGATATAGGTCTGGCTGTCTCTGTTAGAAAATGTTTACTGAGCAAAAGAAAAAGTTTCAAGTAAACTTCCATTTCATCCAATTTGAAACCGTGTATTTATATTTTAAGAAGTACCCGTCTATCAGTCAGTTGTTCTTTCCAAAATATGAATATAAGCTCCAATATGGGGAGTGAACAGTGAACTACGAGATATATTAAAAAAATGCCGAGTTATTCTCGAGACTGAGGAAAATATGCAGAGAGGGTGAGGCGGCACCTCGCAGGCGGATTTATCGTTAATTTCGATATAGGAACCTGTTCTGTAAAGTGGCGGTCCGACTGAGCCGGGGCTGCGTAGTCAACCCGCTCCGCAAAATAAAAGAAATATGTTTTAGTGGGTTAGCGAGCGTGTTTACGATCGGATTCCTCGGGCCCGATTATGCCGCCATTAGTTACATAAGCGGCCGGGCGGCACCGTAATTAGACAATTTGTCTTATAGTCGATAATGTCATAAAAATATTTCTCAAGGGATCTTTGGCAAATTTAACCGTAATTGGGTTAAGTTTGAGCTATTAAGGTACATGATACGAACGTAAATTTATCTAACAGTAACCTTTTACTAGAAAGAGCCAAGATGAACGATGTGTTTGACTGATACCATTTATAATTTTTATCGTACAGAATTTAATCTTTATAATCATTTCAAAACTGAAAATATCCTGGGCATGCTGATTGGTCAAATAAACTGTATAAGTTCGATCTAATAACATTTAAGTATACGTATAGGAACGAAGCATGATGCACAATGCACAAGTAATATGCACGTGGCGCCATCTGTCGGGCGCTGCGCGAGGCTCAGACCGGATGCCCGACCAGTTTAGTAGTGACATCGAACACCTGCAAGCACAACCGACACCACTGTTCTGCCTACGTATTCTGTTTTGATAAAACCATTGCTGTCGCAGGTGAACTAAGCAAAATATTTAAATCTATACGTTTGTTACAATAGTTAGATATAAATAGAAGAGAGCTAGCCCTATAACTTTTAAAAGAGCTCGTAGAGGTTGAATAGGCTGGGTTATCAACTAAATAGATATCCATAAAGTGAAAAAAAAAAACTTGCAATGTCCATAAAAGCAGGAGCCGATCGCTTTAATAGTTAATTGATCCAATGTAAACGGATAGGGTAGCTCTGATAAAAATTTAGTTTACAAGTGAATTTTGGAAAAGCTCACAGAAGCAAATTCAAAAGGATGACTGGAAGCAACGTTTAATTTGCATAGCAACGGTCCGCATGCGTAAGACTTTATTTATTTTTTATGTTTTGTATGTATATGCGTGGAGTATCCTTGTGTCCTTGTTTGGCGAAACAATACGCGGTTGTTACGTAAGTTTAAAAGACGCGTCAATGGCATCTCGACCCTGCCTCTGTTCTCGTCACTGACCCACATTACTCACTCGCTACACGCAATAACAATAACGGTAAACTCATTCATTACATAATATTGCACCGTCTGTGATTACGTTACAATAACGCGCATAAATTAACATCCGTTTAATAACATTTAATAGTTATCGTTTCTCTGATTGATCTGCCAATTTTGATTGCACATCATGGTTATTTTTAACAGAGTTCAAAAAAAGGAGGTTGTTGTTACCTCATCTAATCAATTCATGGAACTTGAATGAGCTTACTTGATTTATACAGAACCATAATTCTGTTTCTTGAGATTCTTTATAAAAGCAGATTTTTCTGTTGTTTTTGTTATAACGTAGAACTTCCTATTTTCTTATTTTCCTCTATCAGCAGTATCCAAACAATTATCAATTGACTCTCATGTCTTTTTATATTCTGTTTTACAGTATTTTGGAAGCTATGGCAGCGCTTTTTCATATATCCCGGTTCTCTGCTAGAGATATTTCATACCTTTGTTAAATGTTAGTAAGTTGGTAGTAGCAGAACACTTAGAAAACGACAATTTGAGAGATATGAACACTTCACGAGTGTGATTACTGAAAAGGTCGTGAGTAATATTAAATTCGGTAGGACACGTCACACGATCGAATGGTTGCGTAGACGTCTATCATGATAGGCTACAATTTCATGTTATGTATAATCGCCATTTGAAATGACATGCGAGTTTATTTTTAAACGGTTGGCAAAAGAAGGTCCCTCTAAAACTAGCTTTTCTCGAAGAAGAAGATTATACGCTAATAGCAATAGCTACTCGCACCAGGCATCAGTATATTCTCCGAACAGGATGCGAGCGAATTTTCTTTCCAGACCTATTTCCATCATTTCATGGAAAAAAAATACCATTTTCCAGCTAATATTAAAGTAGTAAGGCAGCAAGACGATGATAAATGCCGAGACTCTGCTTAATACTATCCCACCTTTCCGCACTGAACTACATTCTAAATCTTCATTCTGTTTCTGTGGCACTTCGAAGATGTGGCTCTATATCATCCAAAACGTCCCGTATAAATTCTTCCGCGATTTACGCGCTGACAAGGGTGACGATTTATGAGAATAAAAGTAGATAATATTCACTCCATGTAGTTCTGGACCATGGATCATATTAGGCCTTGTGGCCGTAATCCCTGAACCCAAGTGTGTGGGCAGTGTGATGGTTTTTTTTTTTTTTCAAATTAGAATCAGGGGTTTTGTTGGTGCAGTGATAATGAAAAAGTTTGATTATTGGTGATCAACATGAATCTAACCATCTTTACATAACAAGACCTCTCCGTGTCTCGGAAAGTACGTTACGCCGTTGGTCCCGGCTGTCATTCGTGGATTTTTGGCAGTCGTTACGGGTCGTCAGTAGCCCAAAATTCTGACAACCAGTCTTACAGGGGTATTGTATTACGAGCACAGATAAGCAGTGGCTTCATGTAAAACACTAGTATTCAGCTGCATCCGGTGAGACTGGACGCCGACCCCAACATAGTTGGGAAAAGGCTCGGCAGATTGATTGAGATCAACTGAATAAAATACTAAAACTGATCTGAAAATACTGGATGATTCTTCCAATAGAAAAAAATTGATGTAGCAAATCTACAAAATGTCATAGCCGCCAAACTCGGGTAAGGATTGATTGGTGTAACAAATACTAATTTTATCTGCTGTGTACTGGTTCTTAATACATAATTATTATCAGTCGCCCTGTTCTTAAAGCAAAGGAAACTTTTCACGCAGTCAGCATGTTTCTGGATAGTGTTAAGTGCTTATTACTCAATAATCTTCACCATCTATTTGGACACCTGGCCGTAACGAGTTCACATTCCTGAAGGACGTGGTCGACCCTACAGGGTAATAATACTACTAGGTTTAGGTCAGTAAGAAAAAGAACATTATTTCGACTGTAAGGTGGTGTAGCATAAAGCCGACCCGCTTCGTAGACAGACAAAAAGTGTTGGTCTAGCACAGACGTCGCAAAGTACGTGACAAAGGCCTTCGACAATGTCACCGTTACACAACAAAGATAAGGCAGGGTTTAAATAGCGTGCTAGATGAGTAAACACGTCACGCTTATTATTTATAGCGTTGAGAAGTGCCGAAACATTGAATGAACTTTTCTTTTCGTGACGAGAGAAGTGGGCGTGTGTGCGTGTCCCGGTGTCGATGTAGGCCACTGCCAAGGTCGAATGTTTAATATAAAGTCTGGCGCCGGGACATTAAAATGGTCGGGCCCTCCCCGGACCCCCCTTATCCCCGGCCCGGCGGTCGCAATCGTTGCACTCGTTATTTATTATCTGGAGGCATCCCCCGCTCATGAACGCCTTCAGTCTTCGGTACCTACACATTTATATATGTATAGGTAGTCGTCGGCACCCGAGCACGGTATCGACACAATAATGAATTTAATGAAACACGGATTTCGTAATGTGAGGGATCCGGAGAACAGCTGACGCGACTCAATTACCGACACCCTGACCTATTGAATTGAGTGACGAAATTCGCATCAGATTACTGCGGATAGATGTAAATCGTAGGCGTGATCGCTTTGAAGGCCTTGATCAAAAGAAGAAAATCGTCAGACTCAACGTCACAAGACGTAGTTACGGTAACGTAATAAATGAGCGAGTAAATATTGATATTCACAAACAATACACGTAACATTGTTTTACATGTGAATGAGTCTGAGCGTATGAACACAAACGTTTAAGTAAATAGACGTTCATACGCATTAATTATGTGAATGGATTCGAAACTAATTGGAAATAGTTTTACGTTTAACCATCTCTAAAGATGTTTAATTGGAGAATGGAGTGGAGTTTTATACAAGTACATTAATATGTAAAGTAAAACACTAAAGCTATACAAATCTGGTGTTGTCGGTCGATTCTACGACGAAGCAGAGCGTGCTCCCGAGAAACTTGGGAACTCTCGCTTTCGAACAAGAAACGCTTGGTTACTGTGGCTCGACAACTCTATAAACACACAAAGAAACTGACACAAAACATAGATGGATGCAGCGTGACATTCACCTACATTTTCGATATATGTAACGATAGCTCTGTGAACATTGGAATATCTTGAATGAATGAATACAAATACAAACATGAGTAGACACATACATTAACCCACATAAAAGTCCATAATTATTAAATCGTCTGGTAAATGTTGGGGATACCCCGTTGGATGGTTGCCAACAGGAAGGGGCCATCTTTAAATAAATTCAGAATAATAATGCGTTCAAGCGCCGTGGATTGACGGCAGGTTGAATTTTGACATACCACCACTATTCATCATTGACTTGATTTATTCGAAGGAATAAAAAAATAATTTAGTTCATCTTGACATGTTCGCGAATCGCGATACCTCGTGTCGAAATTTCGAAACATAAAAACTGTTGTTCGCAAAGCTACGTAGAATGCACGAATGTTCAGCATGGAGTGAGGCTAGGTATGCACGAGTCGTTTAGAGTCTTGGTCACGAATCAGCGGCGGAGGCCGAGGCGTGCCCGCCCATCGCAATCAGATGACATCATGCTGCCGCCACATACTCCAATTCACTAAATGGAAAACTCCTTGATGCAAGACTGCATTTAGGCGGTAATAGCTTGCGTCTATAAACCTAAAGGTGAAGACCAATCAAGCTTCTTACAAGAACGAGCATTACCAACAAGAGCATTACCATTGATGTAATTAGCTTTTCACTTGTCCAATGAATAGATGGACGTTACCGGCGAGTCGTTCTCAAAAACAGCGTGTGCACAAAGATGCGGGTCACGTTGGATTGGCTTCAGTGTCGTCAGAGGCGCAGGTCGCAAAACGTCACAAAGCAGCTAGTGATTGATGGTTGCGGTGACACTCGTTACGTCAGCTGACGGGGGTCGTGGGGTCAATGCCGTCACGATTACAATAACCGACGGGATGTAATAATAATAATCCAGCTGAGCGGTGTTTATCGTCTAGGTATTCACTTTTGCGATAGGGTTGTGACTATTTTGTTCGCAGTCAGTCGGAGTTGGTATCTTATTGATTTACAGCGTTTAATTAAAATGCGATTGTCAATTTCTGGCAGGAACAGCAATAAATTAATTATTAGTGACAGCATGTCATAACTTTCGCTAAAGGAGACTAAGGCAATGTTGTTTAGTTTATTAAAATTCATAAAACAAGGAGGGTGGTCTCAGGTTATATTACATTACGACCACCCAGCACGGTGGCTGTTCGACCCCATTCTGAAGGCAGGGTCGGTGCTATAAAACGACACGGTCGCTTTTACGACAAACATCTACAACACACATCCGCATATTGTAACGTAATAACGATCCGGTAAAGGTCTACGATACGATGCGAACTCGAGTTATTCAAGTATTCTATTGACTGAAAACAAACCTATTGAATTACATTAGGTACGATGCGGAGAAAGAAAACTATACGGTCTTACGATTCCATACAGCGGCAACGAGCTGTTGTTACACAGCTCAGCCGTCTCGACTTGTATTCTGAGATAGACTGAATAACGAAAAGTTTAAGAATCTTTTCTGTGTTGTTTTTTTAATAAAAAGACCATGTTCCCACGGATATAGCCTTGATATAAACTATGCTCAATTACATTTGGCTGTACCTACCGGCAAATGTTAGCAGACAATGTCATGTTAACAGACGAAGCATACTACATAAGTCGAAGGTTTCCAGCTTGAAGTAAACACATCGTATTTATCTTACTTGTTCGTCTCTGTATCGATGATCATTATTGATGACAGATGATAATGGTTAAATGACCATCATAACGTAAAGATATACTTGTCTTATCATTTCGTGTCAACCCTAACACAAAAGAAAACAATATCAAAAACGCCTAGAAAAAACACTCATATGATGGCTTATTTTCTTCTACTGCGGTCTATTGAAAAAAGCAGAAGACGTTAACGCTGTTGTGAATACTACGCACCGAAAGTTATTAAAACATTTGCATGATATTTATACGGGACTTGCATGGGAATGTTATGGTTTAGTGACGTTATTGCCATATTAAACCCATTAGATCTAATCGTTATAGGCAATATCGTCAGTTTACGATGATTAATAAAGAAGGTGGACCGTAAAACTCTCGTTCATCAGGTATGGAGCAGTAAAATATGTTAATATAAACAGTTTACTAAGAACATAAAGTTGACAAAGTAACCGCAACGGTGGTAGCGGCGCACGCAACCGACCGCATGGAACACGGAACATTTTGCATTTAGTGGTCTACAACGGACTCCCCTAATATCGCCTGCTACATGAATGTATAAGCTTTTGAGGTAACTGAGATTTCTGCCTGTGCGGCTCCGACATTGGGGAATGTAATAATACGCTATATGTTGCAGTAAGTATGTTGGAGTTTTGGTAACAGTAAAGCCGATTTAGTACGGTGCAAGCGTCCTTTCAAGTTCTCTTTAAATATTTCAGGTATACGTGTACTTGAGTAGAGGACTGGCATGACACTCGAGTACGCAAATCGTGCAATGTTTTAGTGCTATCACGGAGCAGTTCGTTTAGTTATGGGACGCCGGTCCGGTTTACTGCCTCGTTACCGACGATCCAACGTTTTTACAGCCCGATTAAATCGCTCACCCAACCTACGGTCCCTGTAATTGGGGTAAATCTTTTTATTGAAGTCTCTAGAGCTAACAATTCTATTGCCGTCCCGTATTGTATACGCAAATAGATTTAAATATACAACAAGGTTGTAAATCGATTTTAAAAACAATTGTATATAGTCATTATAAATAATGTATTATGCGGTTCGTTCATCATCCTGACGTATGATAGATTACCTACAAAATTGAAACATGTTTAAAATTCGCGTTATGCAAAATTGAAATAACACAGAAAGGCTTTATCTGCTCTGTGAGTCATATAAATTATTAAAATGCAACAAAACGAGTGGGCGACCACATTTTGTTCGCAACCGGCCTCGCGGCGCATTATCGAAATCGGACCGCAATAATTACATTCGAGCCGAATGCGGCCACTCCATCCATCTGTCCAAACGACTAAATAAAATATACGTCCGCGATAAAATTTTATCAATGAAAAATTCGTTCTCTGGAATAGCGAACATTTAATTAAACTTGGTATTCAAACAAAACCATTTCAATCAGCGCAGAATTTAATTTTTAAAATATTGAGACAGATATTACATATATGCTTTGAGATTTACTAATTAATTAAATGTGTATAATTTATTTAAAAAAATATTATAATTCGTAAATTAAATTCTGTAAATAGGTAGTATAACTTACTAACTACTTAACTAATATAAAAATGTATCACATTAAACACACAGTGTTCTTCCTCCTCTCTCCTAATATCGATGCTGTGTCCGACAGGGTCCATAATTGTGACTAATATAATTATTATTTCCCTACCAACTATAAACATTATGGTACGCAATAAAGAATTGAGAAGAAAGAATATTTTATAAAGTAAAACTAAAGTTCCACTGTAAAAAATGCATGGGGAGTTTGTTAAATGGGAATTTTCAGATCATAACTCCACCATAGAGCAAAGTTGCTTCATCTGTTAAAATCGATATTGTTTTGTTTTTGTAACAAAGGAAGACAGGTACCAAATTAAACCCTTCAGCGTAGTCACATAAAAATTTGTTCGAATGGCACAACCGAGAGATAAACGAGAGAAAGTAGAAACGGTAAAGCAGAAACTGTGTAACAAAAGCAAACAGAAGGCAACGTGAATTTTGGTGTTGGGCGTCACCGGCCGGATTATGTAGCACCCTCGGCTTATTCAATTAAAAAGGAAACGTACTCAAGCGCGCATTCTGACTACTCGTAATTCTGATACAGAAGATCCTATTTGACAAATGAGATTCGTTTTAGCCGCGTCACTAGTCAGGTTCAATCTATAGACTGAGTTAAACTGTTTAGCTGGTATAAGAAACCCCTACGATGAACAAATCATTGTTCAGTGTTTTAAATATGAACTAAAGTAGCAAAGAAATTTGTTTTAACTCGCAATAGTCATATAGAATTATTGTCACATTTTATTTTTGTTAGTAATATTTTGTCATCCTAGTTTCTCATAATGGCCACTTTTCGTAACTTTGATAATGTACAAATAAAATGATGAAACACATAATAAATAAATATATTAATTATTGTGTAACATGTACTAAGCGTCACTAAGCAGGTTAACTGAAGGAAACAAGCATGATGGCAAGCATATTAGCGGACATGAAAGCACGTTATCATGAAGGCAAACAAGAAAAACAGAAATCAAAAAAAAAAAGTCAATTTAATATTCTTCGACGAAAACAACCAAGCGTGCAAAAAAAAAACAAGCAAGCAAACAGAAAAACAAGCGAGCATTAAAAAGAAGCGCAAGTTTAAGAAACAAACATGAAAACCAGCAAGCGAACACAAAGTGAGCAAGGCAGTGTTTTTGAGTGTTCCACCAGAATGACCCCCGTCACCCTTTTACTTCTTGGCGAAGAATAAAAAATAGGATATGTGGTAAGTGGTTCTAGTCTAGTCCAGTGAATTTATCCTATGAGTAGTTATAAGCTTATTCACTATGTGCGCCGCACCCCGTACAGTCAACCCTCACACAGAGAGAAAATAAAGAAGTACAATACCATTTTTAAATTCAGTGCAAGCTACAGTCGCTAATACAGCGGAGTGACAAACAGAAATTTTATGCGGAGTCTGAAAAAGATATTTTCTTTTTCATAGCTAATGTGCTAGAACACTAGTTGAATATAAAAGTCATTTATTAGGCATGCCTCGAGAAATGTTCATGTGAAAATTTTCGAGTAAAATGTATTTGCTTTGTTTTTACATGCGAACGCACGTCGCCTGTCGGCTGATTACGCTCCGCGCTGTTACCGTCATTCATTTGAGTCCGTACACCGCCCCACTCAATCTCGTTTATTATGAACGTGCAACGGGCGAGCAACCCTGCCTCTCGCTTTTTACATTTGAATATTTTGCTTCATGCATTACTTTTATATTGTTAGGAAAGATTCTTTCTGCGAGATGATAGTGCACATGAGTCGCAACGTTCATTTACGCGCGAAATGTTTTTTAATTGACATTATTTCCTTTTATTTTTAAACACTCATTTACTCTCTGTACCGTATAATCAGGCAAAGGCAACCTGGACTGAATTAAGTTTAAATAAGAACTTATGTTAGCACTGCTGGAGCAACTGCTGAGAGACAAAAGCCTGTACAAGTTTCATTACATTGCAGTGTAGATTGTTCGTTAGGTTTACATTACACAAATCCGTTTGATCACATAATAACCCTCACAATGGCTGGAAATTACAAGGGTCTGTATCATTACAATAGAAGAAATACTCGCCTTTCAGGGATTGCAAAAAAGTGGATTTCAGCAGATAAGACTTTCATTAAATCTCTTATTATAACTATGTATGTAAGTAGCTAATCTATAGAAGACTAAATTAGCAAGCCGAAATTGTATCTCGACGCCACTAAATCACTAAACACAATCTCGTCACTAATAGCTCCAATATCCTACGTTTGACAAATGATCATCATCAATACTATCTAATGAAGACAAATTAATGCGAACACCATTAACATTTCGATAATACTACATGTCATGTGGCGCCGAAGCAGTGAGAGCTTTGGCCGACAGTGTGTATAGAAATTGTAAAAGAACATTTTTATAAATAATTTCTTTATTCGAGTCATGGGAGCGGCACATTTCTCCTGAGCATTTACAATGCCGGTAAAGTTGCATAAATAAATAACTCGAATTAGAACCCTTCACGTAGCGCGCAAACGTTGAATGCTCGCGACTCACGGTGAATAATTTCTTAACCGCTTTTGTGTTCAATGTCTCAGTAAATACCTGACATTTAACTGACAATTGATGAATTTTATAGGGAAATATTTTTGGAGGAAATATTCGGGAATTCTGCCTTGTTACGAAAATAGATTATGTAATAGTGGTAAACAAAAACTGTTTTCCCAAGAAGAATAACTGTTGACTTCCCACGCAAGTTGTTAAGTTACGGGTAGATATCAGCCCATTAAAATTTATGTTAGATTTTACTTTTTGATAACAATACACGACAAGCTATAGGTCCAGAGCTCTTTTAATTGATAATAATTTTCTAGAAACGCTCTGAACTTTATCACTAGGGTTTTTAGCTAACCTCCCCAAACAAGCGGAACAGCTGATCCTTTGAAGACGAACAACAGCAACAAAAGAAATCGCAATCATTGTGATTTCAAAATTCCCCATTAAAATATTTGACAATAAGGCTGGGGTGGCAGCGGGGACAAGGGATGGGTAGTTGCTACAATTGATAGGAGCGGCGAGTTTCGGGTTCCCCTCGTTTTGGGCGATACACAGCACTCGGTACATTCATTACAAAAAGCGTCACATCGCAGAACCGGCCCCGGTTTAATAATTCCACTCATTTGGGTTCCCCCGGGCGAATCGGCGAGACAATGCGCGCCCGGCTAACGGTATCAATCAACATCAAACAACCCCGCTACTCTCCATCTATACACAGCTTTAGGGTTGTACGTATTGAGCATATATTAGCTTATTGAGATTATGCCAACGTAAAATCCCACGCAATGTTAAGTTTCTGGGGCTTTGAACTTGTATTTAGTTCATTAACAATAGTTGAAATGTTACGTAATCTTTGTGTTGAACTAGAGCTATTGGATCTCACAGGATAGGAAGAAATAGATCCAGTTTGCTTGTTTTTAATTTGTAACCTAAATTAAATAAACACGAAGCAAGAATACTCAAATGATGAAGAATAAGCACCTACGTAGTGTAGCAAATTCAGCGCATAATATAGACGTAGCAAACATATGGCTTAAAAGCTGCTTTAATATATAAAGCTGGATTATGATTACATTTTCAGTATAAAACATGGCGGCCCTAATGCGCTTTGAAGTCTGTAGTAAACGATTCTTTTTATCACACAGTCGTTATGCATGCACAAGCCGACGTCGATAAGCAAACGCCCGCGGGATGTGTGCTCGTCTCAATCCTCGCAAACACATTAGTAGTAGGGCACATTTGCCCATGACGCATTCTCATCAAATAACCGAATCATGCGTTTCAAAACAAACATCGCACCCACGCAAATCCATGCTCCTAGACGTAAAAATAAAACTGAAATCAGATTGTAAACACGAAATTAATCATGCACGTTTGTCTATAAATAACAAATTCTGACAAGAGAACGTTTATTTCCTCCGTCTACATTGTTATGTCAGGGGAAATTGCTTTCATTTTTCAGTTGGAAACAAAGTATGTAAATAAAATCTATTTACGATTACGCCCACGAACACTTGTAGGTTTTTCAGTGTGGCGATGCGATTCACCAACAAGCTTATTGTCAAGTGTCGTGCGCCGGACGGCGTACTAACTCTGAATATGGAGTGCTCGTCCAGAAATAGAGGCCGAGTCGTCCGAAGCTCGCTCGTTTTCGTGGGCCACATGTGCGCTAATGAAGACACGACGTTTATGATTATGTTTATTCACGTCCGCTCGGTTTCTGATGTAGGATGATGTTATACGTAACGAAAAGCGAGCTCATTCATCAACTTAATCAACAAATGAGCGAATTGACGACGTCAATCGAGAGAAATAAAATTTACGTTAAGATAATTGCTGAAACAAATAGGATACTACTCATCCTAATATTTTCCTGAAACATTTTAACGTTATAATTATGTATGAGAGGCAGAATTACTCGCATGAGTACAGTGAAAATAAATGAATGTAGTCGACGAGATGTAAGAGAGCACAAGGAGCTTCATTAGGCGCGGAAACCGAGGTTGTATTTTGTTCTTTGCGTGACCAGCTGCCTACATTATTCAGCCATTAGTGTACGTCTGTACGACACACCAGTCCAGTCCTACGTCCTACGTCAACAAGGACAACGTCATGTCGATAAACGTACATTTAAAAATGTATTAAACGTCACTGACTTATTTTACCTATGAGGAAAGAGGCTTGGTTCTGAAGTGTATTTGTCTAATTCACATTAATGTATTTGTGTAATGTTTAAATGAATCAATACGGGGATATAAGTCGTCACATTTACTAGTAATACGTAATTTTTAATAGGTGTAGGTACGTATGTGTCTCTAGAGACTACCTACTCAGTTGGGTGAATGGTTTGCGGTTGATGGCTTTTTAATACCCTGCTTCCTTGATTCATCGGGCGGCAGACACCGTTGATTGATTGTGGGGAGCAGTCTAGCCCATAGCTTGTAACAATTATGATTGCGTCTTGATCGATAATTGACTGTTTATTAATTACTTACAGAGTCTGGATCATGTGCGTTTGGCGTGGACGGCTGTGCTGGCCTAGGTGGTGGCGGATAACCCTGCAAGCAAAATTAGATAATTTATATTGTAAAATCCATCACTTTTCTGTTAAAAATCAAAAGTCATTGATTCAGATTAGGCTGAGAATCAGCATTTTTCGAACGTCAAAATTACATAAGAACATCCCCAAAACGCCCGCCCTTCGCCACTTCCTAGTGCTTTCGCTGGGAGGAAGTGGCACAAGTTTCAAAGAAACTATGCAATATTACATTAGAGTAATTTAATCAGGGAAATATGTTCATTAAATAATCCTGTAGGCGGTGTGTACCTACATTGTACCGTTGGAATAACTTCAACCATAACTAAGCAGGCAATTCAAGTTACAATGTAACTTCAATTGCCTGCCTTGCTCGCCGATATGATCGTACGTGGTTCGTAAGTTCGAATTAACAACATCCTATAGTGCGGACATTATCAGCGTTAACGATGATAGTACCTTACTGCAATAAGAGCGGGCATTTAAAATGGTACCCAGACTTGTCTATTGTCTAATTCTATGAGCATTTGTAGTGTATGAATGACTGCGGTCAGCAATATCGGTCTTATGACTAGATCGCCGCTCGGTTGGCTCCGATCATGACACGGGACTTCTAATTGAAACCAACTCCGACTGGCGCCTGGCGAAACAATTCCGATGCAATCCACTGTCAGCACAGCTATAATAACTCTAAAATGATAACACAAACAAAAACAAAAATTGCAGCGAGCAACACGAAGTGTTTAACTCAAAGTCGGCGGCGATTCGAATTAAATTGCAATTTCAAACGGGCGATGATGACAAAAAGTTCACAAGCTTCAGCCAAAATTTAGTTTCGTACGCCACTTTCGTACTGAAACTACGTCCCAACACCAGTATTAAAACGTTTAATGTAAAAATGAAATCACAGAATACTGGCGGTGGAAAGTACGCGGAATGGACTTGCAACAAGGAATGGACTTGCAACACGGAATGGACTTGCAACACGGAATGGACTTTTTTGAAGTTGAGTCACATCAGACGTTCTGGGCGATTACATCCTTATCAAAAGAAAAAAAAGAAAAGATAAGTGGGCGAAAATGTGTTACGTCATGAGTTCAAAGTTCACATCTATTTAATGAATCTGTTCATTCAAGCTGAACTATATTCATTATTCTAAAGTTACACCAAAGTTACCCGAATTGGAATATTTGGTTTATTAACAACTTTTTTTTAAAGTTAGAAATAGTGTGGTAATAATTTTACGGCATAATATTATGAGTTCAAATACGAATATTACGGCATAGAAAGTAAGGGTAAAGTTCTCCGAAATATCAAATAAACATCTAATTCAACATTTTGTGCTCCCGAATATCACAAAGTTGTAACGGACTCCGCAATTTGGAACGTTCAAACTTTATCTCGCAAAACATACTAATTGTTTTACCTCGTTGACATGATAAATGGGAATTTTATGTAACGGCTGGCTGCAGTTACTTTACGTTAATCATTTTAGGCTGTAAATAAAACTGGCTTTTATAATTACGCGGCTGGGTCTATCTACCTGTCTAGTTTTGGCAGAGATAAGTAAACCATTTGTTGTTGTTATGTAGGTCATACAACCTAATTTGATTTCAATGTTAAGTACCTGCTATCAGCGCTCCGCGGTTTCACCCGCATAAGTGTCGATCCCGTGGGAATATCGGGATAAAAACTATCTTATGTCCTTTCCCGGGACTCAAACTATCTCTATACCAAATTTCATCTAAATCGGTTCAGCGGTTTAAGCGTGAAGAGGTAACAGACAGACAGACGGACACACTTTGGCATTTATAATATTAGTATGGTTCTTAGTTCACATTGTGGAATGTAAGAGAAGAAATTAACAATTTTGAATGAATTAATTTAGATAGGTACTTAATTGAAAATCCGAGGGTACTTGAAACACAAAATTAAACAGCTCAATATCAATTTGCGATAGGTACATATTAAACCAGATCCGCCAGTTAAATTCCGAACCGTTGACTTAGAGAAACGTCCGAAAAGAGGATTAATCCGTTTAATATTTCCGACATTAACTCCGGGAGTAGCTCAAAATTAGTGAGGAAAGTGCACGCCGACTGTAACAGAGGTAAGTCTGTTCCAAACTTATAATGAATTGGAAACAAGTTTGTGAAACGGCCACGACATGATCTCTTTATCAGACAGGACACGTTCCAAATAAGGACACGGTGTAAGCTCATTACAAATATTTACTAAACGAACTTGCTGATTTAATCATTATTGGAATAAAAATATATTTTATTTTTATTTATTATTTTATTTATTACATTATTATTATTATTATATTCATTGATATTCTTTCATCATTTTCCTTGTCTTAACAAGGAAAATGTTTCATTTGAATGAGTACCAATTTCGGGGCAAATAATTTCGGCAAATGATGAGTTCAAAGATTGATTAAAAAGATCTTAGCTAACATTGTTTGGAAAAATAGAAGATATATTTTTCGTAACTCACGAAAATACCGTGTTAAATAGTTGGTGAGAGCATATTGTTACAGATGATACCCGGTGGCGGGTCTCGAGTGTCAAGTCTGCGACTACCTCACCTGCGAGTACATGCTCTCAATAAATCGGGCCATCTCTAGATACAGCCTTCACAGCTCACACTTAGGGTTGTCCCTGCAACACCTTCAATAAAACTTTATCATAATAATGGAACAGTAAGTAGACGAGTCACACAATAGACAAGACAAATGTCAGTTTCTCTTCTCTTTACAATTGAATTGCATTATTTTGCGGAGATTGCAAAAGGGGGGAGCGAGCGGCATAATTTATCCAAGTCGGCAATTCCCGACAGCCCTGCCACCGTGACTCCGCCACAGGAGAGAGAATGTACGCCCCACCGTCAGCGCTTTAGAGGTTTCCAACGGCGAGCGGGGCTGCCACACTAAAGTTCGGAGAATCCGGAGCATTTTGCAGTTTGTTATTATGAGAGCGGAGTGCTGCCAGCTATAAGTTGCTCTTTATGTACAGGGAAAAACAAGGACACAGCGTAAAGTCGCTTCTTAGTTAATGTTGGAGTTGCGATAGTTAAGAGAATAAGTTAGCTATTGCGAAATATGGACTTTGAAGCGCCATTTTATTGTGAGGGGATTAAACAGATTAAAAAGAAAATTACTGGCGATATCATCATATCATCGCGATGGAAGTTCCAGTGAGGGAGTAATTGAGAATATTAACAGCCGTAAGTCGTCCTGATAATTCGACAATTGTATGCATGAACTTGATGTCAAAGAAATTCCTAAAAGAAAATCTCCCGGAGGCGCACCTCAGAAGTCAAGCAATTAATCGCACGGCCTTTGACAAATATATTTCCTTGACAATAAAATATACTGAGTTTTTACTGGCGAAGGCGAACGCCCGGGCTAGAGAACGGGTAGAACTGTCTCGTGCAACCGGCGCGCCTACTGTGGGGGAATATTAAACGGACCGTACCCCGCCAGCCATGCCATTATTATTATCTTGCCATTCTGTCCCAGTTCCGGGATCCAATATCCAGTATGCTACGCTATCAACCGATGTGATTGCAAAGCAAATGTTCTGTATCATTACTATTCGACTATCGAAAGGTCAACGTTAACGATATTGAGCCTTTCAAAAAGAAGCATGAAGTGAAGTAAGGGTAAACGTGTATAAAAGTATCGCAAGGTGTATTATATTTGTACAGCTGTAGCGTATTTAATGTTGCTTTAATACGAAAGTCCAGTAAAATATAATTAGTGATTCCTCATTACCGCGCGGCTGGCGTGGCCCCTCTGGACGTTCGTGCGTCTGCTGGCTTATGGTTATTAATAACGCTGGCCGCCCGCCCCGCCCCGCCCCGCGCTCGGCCCCCTCTGGCCCCCACGCTCGCCCGCGCTGCCGCTGCCGCACGTCTGACATTTTAATTCCGGAGCCGCGGGTATGAGTCCACTGCATAATTTTTATATCGACAATTTTGTCGACATCCTAAAGGTACTTCTCTATTTACACTGGATACCAATGAAGCATAAAATTATATTGTTTGAAAGTTGTACCAAATGAAAGCCTCGAAAGTTTGTCGAGAAATATAGAAATAGGCCGGTTAGTAGAGTACCGCTTTTGTTTATAAAATGTGAGTGGTTTACTTCAGTGTTTACAGAAAGATCTGTTACGGGTATTTTGATCTGCAATACATCAACTTCATGAACATTACTCGTTCAAAATAACGTATTTACGTTATTTTGAACTTATTTGATCCTATCGATATCGGTGAGGTAAACTGCTAAACTGTTACGACGATAACCGTCAATTCGTCATCAATTAAGTATTCGAGTCTGAATGATATTAACGGCTATGCTGCGTTCACTAGTAATATTTCGAGTTGTCGAACGCACGCGTACAATAATATCGAGTGAGTCAGTGAACATCACTAGCCACGAATGCTACAATGGCGGTCGGGCGAGCGCAGGTCGAGCGCAACATGGCTGCCTGGTAGGCGGTTCGAGTGAAAGGGACGGAGCAAGCATCGACTGTTGCCCTCCCTATCGCACTCGCACGCAATGCTCGCATCGATCTCCACTCTCTGTGCTCGCCCCCAGCACCAGAAAGGCGGAACTAACAAAATTACAAAGCGCTTTCGAGCCGCTAATCATAAAATAAGATACGACGTTTCATTTCGACCGTACTACTCTCGAGCGATCAGGATGCTGAAATGGCCCTTGACTCTCAAAATTCTCTACTGACATCGTGGAGTATTACCAAGCGTAGCTCGCCGAGAATTTAGTTAAGCCTCCGCACCGTACAGATAGATTTATGTTGTTTGTTCGAGTGGAGCAACAATAGTTGAATGCGAAAGGGAAGGTGAAGTACTTTTATCTATAGCAACAAGTATGGAGGAAATTCAGGTTCTATTAAGAGATAAAGAAAAGATTCTGTCCTTCTGTGTCTGATTTTTAATTGCAGCGTTACTCTGATTGGAATGAACAGTGTCTTTTGGAGCAAGTCAAGAGCTGTATAGGAGTGGAAGGAGGCTAAGGTATAAAAGGTATAAAGCTCTACATCTCTTTGGAACCGGCGCCGATGCCGGCCGGGTTTATGTTAGCATAAATTGTAGCCGTAGCCTGGCGGCGTTTAGTTCCAGAGCTGTATAAAATCGACACAAGGCGCGCTCTCCCACTGCTCGGAGTTTCTGCTCCGTCGATTACATGATATCTTGAGTGACGTTTAATTTTTGCACGACGCGCTTTTTTTTCCAAGATAAGATTTCGGAGATGAATGCGTCACCTTCTACATTTTTTTATTTTCCGGTGATGATTCTTTTTGTTGTTCAAGTTATGTTTGGACTGCATAAATAAGACAGTACCTATTTATTTTAAAGGTTTTCTTCGTTACAAACTGTCTTTTGCTTTTGCACCGAGTATATCAGCCTAAACATTACACTCGATCCGGTCATCAAAAAAAACATTGTAAGTACCAAATAAAAGATACAACTTTTATCATCAATAAAAAAACAGTAGAGGAATGAGTAAGCGCGAGGAATGCAAAACGAAATGTTTCATAGAGAGAAACTTGCGACTTGTTTAGAGCGTTTCGTTCGCATGCAAAGCTGCCAACATGTGCTACATCTCCATTATATCGTGAAGCCGTCGCTAGGCCGGCCACGTGCGAACCATACGCCGCCGCGCCGGGCGCGGGCGAGGCGGCGAGTAAGGACATAGAAATATGTAAATCGCACGGCGAGCCAAAAACGTTGGCTCATGTTCACGATGAATGCTGATCGCTGCACTATGACGAACTGATCCTCCACGACGCCGCTCTACTAGTCACGACTGATAGGATACCAATTATTACACACTTTATAAGGCAAGTTTCCTTTTTTCATCGATTATTATCCTTTCATTTTATGGATGACTTTCGATAGTCTGGTTCTTGGTTCCAGCGATGATTGGATCTGCAGAGGAATTCTCGTAACTAAAAACGTTCAAAATCTAGTCGCAATCTCATCTCAGCGACAATCAATGTCAAAAACGTAGGGAAACTAAAAGTATTTTTAACAGATTGAGGCTGATATCGGACTGTGAACGTTCTTAAAACTACGAGAATTGCCCCTCAGATTGTGAAGGTAATTTAAAAGGAACAGAAACAACTTTACTACCATTCCTGACAAATCTAGACGTAAAATGGGCCAAATGCACACTTCAACCATATCAGAGAATTAGACTAATGTCATTGAAGTTCAACATAAACTTACAAACTTTTCAAGCATATGATCCAAGTAAGAAGTATTCATAGTAACACCGACCACTTGGAAAATGGTACTTATTTATTTGTTTTCATTTTATACTGTTCGCTCGGTGCTGTAAACGTGCAATTCCCTGATCGAACTTATCGACTTCTATAAGTCGCTCAAGTTCTAGTTGAGACGGCTCTTGGGACTAGTTTTAGGCCGGGGTCGAATGTCCAGAAGGGCGATGTAAAACTTAATATCTTGACCTAAACTAATCTAAAACATTCAACAAGGGCTGCAAACATTTTGATGTAATCAAGTTAAGTAAAGCCAAGGTAACCGAAGATATTACTCGAGGGCGAATTCAGATATTATTGTTAATGTAAAACCAGAAAAACAAACCTATATTCCACAATGACGGTTATAATACGTAAAATAAAAGAGTGGAAAGAATAGCAAAACAGGAAAACAAACATAACGAAAGTAAAAGTCGTCCATTAGGTGGGGTATGGTATGACCATAGACGGTTTATTGAAATAGTTATGGTTGGGGATGGTAATTTTTTAAAATTGCTAACAAAGAGGGTTTTCGTACATTCGGCAGCAGTTTAATGTGTAACGATAACAGTAAAGTTCATAGCCAAAGTTCCAGCCACCGAGTTCTCGGGATTACTATACTTTCCATATAGAGTGGGTTCAATTTCGTTAAAGCTATACAGATTCGTATCTATGCGCGTGCTGACAAAAGACTACACAACTACAAGTGTAAGAAGACATTACAAATGAAAATATATATTTATTTATATAGTAACTGCTTGTACACACGCCATAACAATATATTTTTAGCTGTACTGGGTACGCAGCACATATTTTTGTACATATTTACATAATTAGTAATACTTTCGCTTTTCCAAGGATTGATAACATAATTTCTTTTACGAGATACTGATACTTACATTACTAATCCTAATTAAATTCCAATATTATGCTCCGTAAGATAAGAGAAAAAATGCAAAATATGAGTCACATCCTGAAATCCGAACAATATTGACAGAATGATCTTACATAAGCAATACCAATAAGTTACAAGATAAATTCGGGTTGGTTATTTTCGATTAGCAACAAACCGTTTATCATATTTTCGGGTAGCTATCTCGCGAGGCGCACACTACGTAGTCTAGCAGTGGAGTTTCGGCCAAAATTATCGAAAATTTCCGTCGGCGACGACCTTCTCCGCGATATCGGCGCGATAAACGAAATGCAAACATGACGCCGACTCGTCGAACCAACATGTTTTACTTATTAAAGTTTTGGTTAAAGATACGGCCCAACGGAGATAATTTTAGAATGTGGTGTAATAAGGAATCATATTTGTTTCTCTCTCAATGTTTGCAGTTCCCTTCTATCTACATAAAAATGTCTGCAGATTTCTCCATTATAAAAGCAGGTATAACAGCGCGCATGGTCATAAATTAGTTGCCTAGCAAAAACTGTTTTCTATTATAGTTTCTTAACCGCCCATCGATTTTACGGAACATTATCTTACATTTCAATCGAGATGATTAATTTGTCTTTACTAAATCAATGTTCTTTAGTTTTGTAATGTAAAATAAGCTGTCTGGATAGTTGGTAAAAATGTTTCCTGATTCGGATTTTACAGTGGTATTGACTGAATTTGCAATTCAGAGTCAGCAGAACGGCGTACGTTAACTGCTCGTGAGCCAAGCCAACTACTAGTTGGAATTACCTTTGCTGTTCAACGTTGGCTACTTCATCCGCACTGGCGCAAATGGAATGCAATGAACTTTTCATGTGGTGTTCAGACCGCTAAGTAAACGTGAGTTATTCTAATCACTTGAATTAGCTTAATGAAGGTGCAGTGTGCTATAAAAATAACGTTTGCTTTAATTTAATTAGTTTTACAGTACAGTGAGTACGACTAAATTGGAATTAAAAGGGCTTGTTGGCTGTAGACTTCACGTGGGGAAACTACTGGGCAATCGTTTTAAAAATTGTATAAGAAACATAGTTTTCAAAAAGATAAAAAGCAGTCTACAAATAAATGCGATTTCTAGTCCGTGGCTGAAAATAGAAAAAAGCGTTCATCCAATTCAGCATTGAATACTGAATCAACATGATTACCTTTATAATACTACTAGCTTCTGCCCGCGGCTTCGCTCGCGTGGATGTCGGAAATTATTCCACGAGAACGTGCTACCGAGACAAAAGTAGCGTTTGTCGTTCCCCAGGATGCCATCTATCTCCTAGCCAAATTTTATCGAAATCCGTTCAGTAGTTTAGGCGTGAAAATGTAACATACAGACAGACAGAGAGACAGTTACTTTTGAATTGATAATATTAGTCTGGATTTTTCAACCAAGACTTTTCTACAAATGATCATGACTGCTTGACACAGCAGTTATCTAGTTTAAACTTATTTGCTTTCAGTATTTTTTTTTTTTTTTTGTTTATGTTTGAGTAAGAGAGTAGAGTAAAAAGCCAATTCAGTTTAAAAAAAATGGCACTTTAAATCAACGTAACTAATTTTAATATTATGGCAAATGTCATCTTTCACAAAATCCTAATTTATTAATTATTGTGTGAAGAAAAGATCTTCCGGGTTCGATACAGATCTGTATGTGTGACTGCTATTTGATAATTTTAAATGATGAAAGTAACAGTAGCATTATGTCATATCCCTATGTATTTTACTGTGTGTACATAAATTACTTAACAACAATCAATTGAAAATACAAGTCACAAAATGGTTTAAAGCAGGTTCAAATGGTAACAAGAATTTGATTCATTGTCTCGCTCGTCTTTGCTTCGGGTCCTATTAATATTTTTTGTCCTCAGTTAATTTGGATATTAGCAGGAGTAAAAATCACAATCGTTTTTAAGTTTCAGAACGACGCGACGACATGTGACTTGACTCATTAATAAATGTTTTTAATTGAATAGTAAAAGTTTAAACCAAACCATCTTACAGTGCATAATTTATAGGTCACTGGTTGACAAAAAGTTTTGTTTAAACTGTAAATCATGCATAATAATCTTGTTGAAAGCTTCGTTTCACGGCTAATGGGAAGTTTAGCGTCTTAACTTTGTGAGTTTCAACTTAAACTTATATGTTTAAGAAGTCTGTAACTGCATTCTTGTCGATTGTCTACTTTCGTTTTCGGATAATACCAATACGGTTTACTGCTGTTTAATTTATGGTTGACTAGCTGCGCCCCGCGGTTTCACCCGCATAAGTGTCGATCCCGTGGGAATATCAGGATAAAAAGTAGCCTTTATGTTAATACAGGGTGTCAGCTACCTCCATACATACATTTATCAAAATTGGTCTAGCCGTTTGAGCGTGAAGAAGTAATAAACATACACAAATTTTCGCCTTTATAATATTAGTGTGATAATTTTATTCATTACCGAGGGTTGGAATGTCAGAATCTGAACCATTGCTGTATGGTTCACATACTGTGCAATCGAAGATTGTAATATGTTTATGAGGTCTCTTCAATTGTATGTGCGTTTAGTGTAACTATGCCTTTTTCTAACTAAGTGGTTCTTTTATAGAAAAACGCTGAAAGTCACATTCGATTTTCCAGCACGACCAATTTTACACGGAGACCATAGTGTTAGTAGGGAATGCAATCCGGACTATCCGTAATCCGAAAAATCCGGATATCCGCACATTTTTAATAGACTTCCAAATCCGGATTTGAAAATCGAATCCGGGTTTTTTGAATAATAAGAAATTGTAACAAAAAAATCGAAACGAGCGAGTTCGCTGTTCGCGCGTCATACCGCATTGACACAATCGTGCTCGCTATTCGCCTCGTGGCTCGACGAACGATTCGACGAACCATGGGCCTTCGCGAACTACTGTTCACACATTCGCGGGGTGAAGTATTTTCACAACGTGAGCACTCGAATCGCGAGGCGAGCCACGAGGCGAATAGCGAGCGCACTGTTTACACATGCGGGTTCGTTATTCGCCTCGTGGCTCGCCTCGCGGTTCGCGCGATTGTGTAAATGCGGCATCAGGTTTCGTGAGTATCGAGTTTATCGGCTCACGGGGGACGAGCGGGGCGGGGTGTACAAATCCAAATCGAATGCCAAATAATCACACTAATATTATAAAGGCGAAAGTTTGTGAGTGTGTGGGGGTGTGTTTATATGTTTGTTAAAACGGCTGGACCAATTTTGCTAAAATTTGGTATGGAGGTAGCTGACACCCTGGATTAATATATAGGCTACTTTTTATCCCGATATTCCCACCGGATCGAAACTTCTGCTGGTGAAACCGCGGGGCGCAGCTAGTCGAATATAAATTGATCGACCACTATAAATCGAAAGTCTAAATACTCGAGCGTTCATAATATCGAATGGTTATTAAATTGAACATTCAATCTACCGTCCACTCAATACATCGAGCGTTCAAAATATCGAGCAAGAACTTTCGAGTATTTAGGCGTTCGACTTAAAGTGGTCGATCAAGTAATATTGGATTATTTAGCATTGGATATGGCATAGTACACCCAAATTAAAAGCACATGAAAATCAAATCAAATTATTTTTGTGGGTTTATTAAAATTTTTATCAATAAATACCATAATTATGGTGTTATTGCTGGGTGTACTATTAAAACATTCATTTGATTTGATTTTCATGTGCTTTTATTTTATTTTAATCCATTTACACAAATATCAGAAACATCATATTAACAAACTAATATATATGGGTAGATTTTTTTATTTTCATGAAAAATCCGTAAAATCCGGATAATCCGGATTAGACAAAAAATCCGTTCTAAAAAATCCGGATTTTAAAACAGAACGGATTTGCATTCCCTAAGTGTTAGTGTATACATGATGCGAAATGATTCTATATAAATTTCCTTCTATATAATAAACTGCCAAGAGACAAGAGAGGCGATGTGTTAGCGTTCACATTCCCTTTAAACCTGTATCTAACTCATACATAAGATTAGCTGTTTTTCCACGTGCTTATTTACGTTTCCGGACAGCTGTATGATTACCGGATATAACTGGGATAACTTCTCTGCTTCCGATAAAACGAGATTACGCTTGCAATGTCGCTGTCGGTACAAAATCTAAGCGAACACAGTATTTTTGACAAGGTTTACGAATGACAAATCCGTGGTTTTCTGTGTTTTATAAGTCTAGCATTGTGATCCAAGTAGAACAGAAAAATAAAATATCCATTAGAATAATCAAATTCCCACATCCGAAAAAAATATTCAGTCAGAATCAGTCTGACTCTGCATAGAGGTGGTAACAGACCCCAATAATGTCCACTGCCAAAGCGTATTGTTTTTTTTTTCTGTTGTTACGCACAAATCTCTGGGGTGACTCGGGTTCAATAGTCGATATCACCTGTCAGCTGGGTTCCGGTTTTGGGGGCTACCCCAAGGTCGTAAAACACAACAAAAGGATTATTTACAAAGTATAGCAGGTGGACTGGACGGCGCCGGTCTTATCTACCTGTCGATAAATTACATCACGTCAAACAACACACTTGTCCAATATGGTCCGTCGTTGTGATTACGACACTTTTTGATATGACACCGATATACACACATCAAAAGTGTCTAGGGATCAAGCATTTTTATGCGGATTTCTTGAGATTGAGATGTGGCTTTGTAATAAATTTATGATTTTATAAATTTATATGGATCCTTTTTGGTGCATTTCATAATTTGAATCAGGAACTGTGAATCAAATTCGAGTAAAAGATGAAAATCAGCTGTCAATATTTTCCCTATAAAAACATACAACGCATTGAAGACATTATTAGTGCTACTGTTTCCCTACTACTTATTAAAACCAACGTTATTATGGAGCGGCGACGTCATTTAAGCAGGGAAGAAATGCTCAGAGCCGTGGGAATGATAGAAGCTGGTTCCCGGCAACGTACTGTGGCTTTAGCTCTGAATACAAGTCAGAGTGTTATCAGTCGACTTTGGACACGTTACCGAAGCACTGGTACCGTGGCTGAGCGCCATGGAGGACGGTATCGCTGCACCACACGGAGACAAGACCGATACATTCAAATCTTAACTCGAAGAGCTCCAACAATAACCGCCATGATGTTAGCCGTGAGGCTTCATCACTCTTCAGGGAACTTAATTAGCGACCAAACAGTCAGAAACCGCTTGCATGAAGTGAACCTTCATTCCCGAAGACCGCTACGGGTACCACCTATAGCAATGCACAATCGTAGGATTCGATATCAATGGGCTCTTGAACACAGAAATTGGGCAGAAGAACAATGGCGTTTCGTGTGCTTTTCTGATGAGTCTCGTTTTGGTATGAGACCGGATACAAGACGTATACGACACTGGAGAACCCCTGGACGCCAACAGCGATTAAAATCCTGCCAGGAAGTCCATCCTTATAGTGGTGGAACCATCATGGTATGGGCGGGTATTTGGATCGGCGGAAGAACTGAGTTGATTTGGATCAGAGGCAACCTCAACGCTCAAATTTATGCTGAGACGATTGTATCAGACGTCATCGTTCCTCTACAAGTGCAAATCGGTCCCTTATTTCAGTTAATGCATGATAATGCACGACCGCACACCGCAAGAGTTGTAAGACAGACTCTCGCCGCAGCTAACATCAATGTCCTGCCCTGGCCTGCTCAGTCGCCAGACTTGAACCCGATTGAGCATGCATGGGATATGCTACAGAGAAGAGCTCTGCCGAATATGGAGGGTATCCAGTCGCAAGAAGACCTTTTTTTGTTGTTGCAACGAACATGGGCGGCCATTCCACAGCGTGATTTGGATGAACTCATTTTGAGTATGCCAAACCGATGTTCTTGTGTTGTTAGTGTTCGCGGTAGAAACACGGATTATTAATTGTTTAAGTTACCCAATAAAATTTTAAAGAAAACTGTTATTTCAGTATTTTTTTCGAACTTTTGTGTTAGTGGTTCAAATGTCAAAAATCCCTTTATTAGGAAAATGGCAAATTTCTTTATTAATGCAAAGGTGACTTGGTTTATCGTTACTGTGACAAACGAAAACACTTTATTTGATGAATCCTTAAAGAAAATTTTAATTAATATCAATCAGGAGAAAAGTTATTGCAAAAATATATGTTGATCCCTAGACACTTTTGATGTGTGTATTATTATGTATAAAAGTTTTCTCTAATTTAAGGCTATCGTCTAGTTCCACGCGGAAATTCTCGTTATTAACAACTCGTATGGTATTAATAGAGCAGTGGTGGCCAAGTGGTAACGGCCGCGAGTCCGCGACTTACGAGTTGTAGGTCGTAGGTTCGAACCCAGACAGGCGTCATACTTTGTGTAAATTATTTCATCACCGCTGCTCTCAAAACGGTGAAGGAAAACAGAACCAAAAATTCGAAGACATGTGACATCTGCCAATCCGCACTGGGCCCGCGTGGTGGATTACGGCCCACTCCCACTCACCGAGAGGAGGCCCGTGACCCAGCAGTGGGAACATTATAGGCTGATTATGATGGTATTTATATTTGTTTGTTGTCAGTTAGAGGTCCTTGTGGCTAAGTAATAACAGCCGCACGGGTGGATAGATCAAGATTCGTTCGTGGATGGGTCCATCTTTACATACCAAGACGGACTCTGAAAGCACATTAAGCCGTTGATCCCGGCCGTCATTCGTGGATCTTTGAAAGTCATTATGGGTCGTTAGAAACCCGAAAGTCACCAAGGGGCATAGTATTACCCAGTAATTTGGTTGTGGAGGTCAGATTGGCAGTCGCTCCAGTTATACTGGAAGCCGACCCCAATATAGTTGGGAAAAGACTAGGCAGATTGATTGAGTCAGTTGGAAAGAACGGCCGAACTTCCTCTTTGATTGTAATGCTTCAAATCATTCTATTAAGATTTTTTGTCCTACACCATTTTTGGGCCGAAACCTTTGGTCTACCAATGGTTCGTCCGTCCAACCAACGTTCTTTTAAAGTCCCCAAAATTGAATTTTCAAACAGAAAGGGCGGCGAATTTCCATGCTTAAATCATTCTAAAGGCTTTTTGCCTTACACCATTTTTAGACCGAACCTGCTCTACCAATGATGTCCGTTCAACAAACGTTCTTTAAAGTACTCCAAGAATGATAACACTGATTTTCGGGGATCATACCTGATGTGGCGGTGGTTGTGCCCCATGCGGCGGCATATGGGGCGGGTGCTGCGAGTCCTGTGTGGGTGACATGGCACCGGGCGCACTTTGTCCTGCGCCTGGGCTTGGCGCTCCTGGCGGCTGCGTCGGCGGTTGAGGGGAACCGCCTCGCTCATAGCCCTGCACAAATACAAATATGCGTTTTATTATAATTGGACTGGAAGCAAATTAGAAAAGGTTGTATAGTTAGCTTAGATCTAATTGCATGAATTTTTGAGTCCGATCCTCCTGGTTTATGATATTTAGGCGCGTCACTAATTTCACATAGATATTTCTGCTTGAACTACACCGGAAAATTTTAGAAAATTAGTGCATCACCAGCACTGCACTACATACAATATTTAGCATCGATTCCTCTTGACGCGACAAAATGTAACTACGTTATTTAGTCAGATATCACTTCTGAGAATTTGTTCCAGAGATCAATTTTAATGATTGATTAGAGAGCTTTCCTGCTCAAGTGTAAGGCAGTCGCAAGAAGTTGCCAAGTGCCCGAGAGATCGAAAACTTCAAGAGGTCGATAGCTTCTACATTGAACAACCATGTACTGTAAAAGATTGGCAGAACCGGAAAATTAATGAAGAGTTCCAGTTGATATAACGATGACTTTGACCCCTTTTACTTCCGTAGAAGACCGTAAAACATTCGAGTGCTTATCGCCCCGCGTATGGTGTAAATTCGGCTGAAGGAGTTGAATGATCGTTGCTGGCGAAACGCTCGGAAACACGAGACGATCATTTTCATTGAATATATTACACTTTTCAGAATCAACTGTTGTATTTAGTTGTGTATATGTATATGATTGTGATACAAAACCTGCATATTTTCTGTTTTTATTACAATCACGGTATGGTATTTTTTTGGAACATGGCTTCCTTAAGTTCTTTTCTTCTTTATGACCTTTACTTTTCTTTTTTTTTTTTCTTCTTTACACGTTCCGAGTAGAAATCGAAGTGGCAGTAGTAACACAACTCGTCCATAATCTATCAACAACTTGAGACCAGTAAGCTGCACGTCGCCGTCGATTCATACAACACCCAAGAGACTTTCCCTATCACTTGATAGGGTAATCTCAATGCCTCGGATACTACAAAGCACGGCTACAATACCTTGTGGCTGTTAAAGGCTCTTACACACCGGCGCGACTTGTCGCGCGACGTGTCGCCTGGCGATTCTGCGATATTATCGCGCCGCAACACCTTTCACACAAGCGCGACGCGAATCGCGGCGCGACACCATACTAAATGAACATTTAGTATGGTGTCGCGGCGATATCGCGGCTACACGGTGTAGCGCTACTCGTCGCGCCGCGACGGTGTCGCGCGCGTTTCCATAGAAATTGTTCTATGGATATATATCGCAGAATCGCGTCGCACTGTCGCGTCGCGCCTGTGTGTAAGAGCCTTAAATCAGGACTATATGTTGTGGTACTTCAAGCACATGTCCTGTGCTGTACTCGATCTCGGAAAATGTGCCAGAGAAATCGTTTCTGTTTATCGAGAATCGGATTTTGCCCAAAATATACCAGTTCTTGAATTTTTTGTTACACGAATATATAATTTTTGTATAACGTCCATACAAATGCCACTACAAATGTGTGTGTCATATCACAAAAGCATCAAAGAAACCAAATGGCAAATCTGACAAAGATTTTAAGAGCCAACATTTGTCTCCGACTCCGCATAAAACTTTCATTGCTTGGGGTTCACATAAAATGTAACCGGTGTTGTAATAATGAATCGAGCAGCAATTGAAATGGGAACACTCAATTAATCACAGCCGACAAAGCTCTCGTGTCCTTGGCCGTGACTCAGAATCGCGAGCACGCTCACTCTAATTACCAACCTTTTTGTTATACACTCATTCGGGGTCTTCAAGACATTGAAGCTTGAAGGTATTATGATAATAGCATTGTTGTCCGTCTGACAAATGGAAGTAATCTTTTAACCAAATCCTTCGTAATGGGTCTAATATTGTCTGGGTTAGAACATTTCGGGATATTTTGTGGTGTTATGAGACTACACCAAACATGACGAAATCACGTGTTAACGACTCGTTTCAAAGAGACTAGGCAGAGATTACCAAACCTTACTTCTTCTTTCACATTAACTCCTAAGAGCACTTACAAAGCCAAATCCCTTTTACTATTGTCACACCTAAGCTCCCCTCGAAAATGTCATCCGGTTGACAATGACTAGTCGCAGGACAATGACAAGCTATTGTCACAAAACGGGTTTCGCTAACCGTCCTTAACAACAAGTTCACCACGCTAATATAACTATTAATGATGTTCACACACACACGCACATTAAATACATAGTTGGTATAAAGCAACGGGCACGTGCAAGAGCAGGGTCGGCGACCACGAACGGCCTTGACCGTGCATCCATTATGCACACCCGTTTACTTGCAAACGAGTGCACCGCAACGCATCTACGCCTACTAGTGCCTATGTAAATATGTCTGTATGTATAATAAACCAGCACGAAAGAGCTCCACTACTATCGGATGACGTAAAATGATTGGCCGTTCCGCCGGTATTGTTGGCCGTTTCTAGTTGTGCCGGCGGTTTTGATGCAATGCACACGTTCAATTAATTGTACATTTCGCAGGGAAACATGCAACGCAATAACATCGTAAAAACATCGTTCAGGTTTTATTGGATAAGTAATTTACGTTTAGATTGAGGCTAGCATCCAATTTAGATTCAATTACATGACTTGGATTACAGTGACGAGGTTTTTGGAAGATAATCTTGATTTAAAATATACGGGTTTTTGTTGTTCCTCATTGGCATGCACTTAGGCACACGTTTTCAGTCACTGTTGGTGTTAGTAATGTGTCACTCTGAAGTCAGATATGAAATGTTTATTTTATGTTAGTAGATCTTACACTTTTACACGACAATATTTTGTTGGTCAATGTTTTATAAACTAGATGGCGCCGGCGGATGACCAATGAGAAGAAATTCCGAAACAAATTCAGAGATCATGGTATCTTTTCTTTTCTTCAGGCAACTGCAGTATGTAAAAAAATAATACCAAATTACTATCACAGTTAACGTAAATCGACTTCGCCCGTCCTCGACATAGATCTTGCTGATAATGCAGACATTCATTGCATCAGTCAGTCGCACAATGCTTTCACTCGGCAGCCAGTTTCCGCGTCACGTTTCAAGGCTGCAGATAAGGTTGGCCTGATATTTACTAATCCAGGTCAAGAGGAGTCATTCACTTTTTATGTTTCCCCCTACCGGCTGGCGATAATTGAATAATAATCGTGACGTCAACAGTTCACGGCCTCCTGTTACGTGTTATTGTTCTTGATAACGAAACAATATGTTTGTAATTATAGCGCATGTGACATTGTAATTGTAGTGCCAAACAAGTTTTAGAATCGATTAGTTTGTATTGAGGGAATGTATTTTGGAGCCGGATACGGGTTTTGTTGCCACTCACTTTGCGTAGGTTTTATTATTGAAATATGGTTATTTTAGGTTCGTATAGGTATAGCCAGTTTGATTCGAAATAGCAATGTTATAATCAGCTTAACTTGGCTCTTGCATAACAGGCTCCGACTAAAGGACGGCCAAACTACTGTGTAATTGGATATGCTGCGTTCATTTACCGGTAAAGCCGAAACCTATTCAATACTTGGCAGTACTGCTAACAGCCATTGTTATTGCTTTTAGCATTACCGGAACTGTAGACGATTTGTGACACACATAATGACATTGCAGAGACACGCTTAATGACACTGGACAGTAAGACGAACACTAACTAGTCAATGTATCATCAAAACAGACTTATATAACAAAAGCGTTTCCAAAATAAACATTTTCGTGTCGATTCCAACAATTCGTCACTGTACATAGTAAGTTTCAAAGGAGGCGAGGGTGGGTCGGGTGGTAGGTCGTCTGCGTCCAAAACAAAATACAAAGAATTGTTGGAACTTTCACTGAATAATAATTTCGCGGTAAAAGTTTGCCGAACAGAACATAGCAGGAAATCGAGACTAATGCTTGGCAACTGAGTTTGGCTGAGTTTCAGTCGAACATCCGCGCCAGTCGCCAACCAATCCATCAAAGGAGGGTGACTGGATCGGGTGTGGGGTACACCCCCCCGTACCCACATAAATATTGCGGGTAGGTGAGTACAAACCCTTTGACCGAGTTCTGTTTACTTTCGTTTTCGCTCAGCTGACGGGGCCGCCACCCCGCTCGTGTACCTCCACTATTATTATGATAATTAGAGAGCTATCAACGTGATATTAACTACACAGTCTAATTGTAGCGACGCTAACGAACGACAAGCTCGAAGGCGTGACGAGCGTCGGCCTCAGTATCACTCAATACCAATATCGATAGGCTCTAATTTATGTAACTGTATACAAAATTAGATAACTTGTTAAGTGCCTTGTGTGGTGTTCAAGTTTTATGGACTGCTTCTGCGTCGGTCCATTTGTTTTGCGGTCGTTGAGTTTTTTAAAGGCCTCACCCGGAGGTGCGAGCAGGGGTGTCCCCGAGAGCACTCAAGGTTGCAACGAGTGCGGACGCGGTAGACAGGGCGTAGACGTGCATTATTAGGTGGGTGCCGGAACACCCGCGGGAGCCGAGTTGGGGGCGGTAGGGGTGCGCGTACGTCATCACCTGAGGCGCGCCCTTGAAACCGTCGTCGCATTCATTGCACCCGGATGCGGGCCGTATCTCTGAGCCCGCAATACTCGCACTCAAGACACCACCTACCTATCTTATAGTCTCGGGGACACACCCCCGACACCACTTTGAGTACTCCTAAACACTGCAAGTTGTGAACATTTTAGTTGATCGTCTGTGAGACGTGCTTGATGACGTAGCACGTCTTTATCACCGATCTTATACAGCGTTGCCGTTACACAAGTTCACTTTACTATCAAGTGTTATTGGGACTTCGAATCTAAGACGTGTGAATTTCTACAAACTAGTGTGAAGGTCAACTTAATCTTAGTTTAAAGTTACAGCAGCAGTTGGTGATTGGAGACAACACTACTGTTGGATCTAAGGTTTGATGTATCTATCAGTACGAATCTAGTTCTTTGTATCTCGGACTTGTGCAAGATAAACAAAAAAAACTTGACCAGTCACATTGCACAAGATTTAACACTTTTTATGAAATCGGTTATTGACTTGGTTGTCAAACATATTTGATGAGGTTATCACTCTGTTGTCTCCTAAATAATGAATTTGATTTGTCTAAAATTACATCAAATAATCAAAACTGGATTATGTTACATAGGTAACTGGATTTAGATTGATTATGTTATAGGCCGACCGCTGCTTGAGGTAGGCAGCGCGGTGCGGGAGGGGTGTGATGACGTGATGCGAGAGCCCAGTGATTCGTCAACTTGTGACAACTATCATCCCTCCCGCGCCGCGCAGCTACCTCAGACAACGTATCAGTTAAGCGGTCGGCCTATACATGACTAATATTTTATGATTATTTCCCAAAATTTTAGGAAACCTTTTTCAGCCAACCAATAATTCAGCGCATTAATACCTTCATGAATGTACTGAATATTTATCGGTTAGCCGCCGGTTATAAACTACCTGTGCGCCAAATTTCATCCAAATCCATTCAGCCATTTTTGCGTGATTGATGAGTAACAAATATCAAAATATACCAACTTCCACATTTATAATACTAGCAGGGCCCGCGGTTTTATGAGTAAGTCTAGATCCCGTGAGAATATCGGGATAAAAAGTATCTTATGAGTTATTCTGATGTACTTATAAGCTACAAGCTTCCGCCCACGGCTTCGCCCGCGAGATATGTCGATAAAAACGATCCTATGTCCTTCCCCGGGATGCAATTTATCTCTCTGCCAAATTTTATCGAAATCCGTTCAGTGGTTTAGGCGTGAAAATGTAACTTACAGACACGAGTTACTTTCGAATTTATAGAAAAGAATTATCCAATTTAGTGCAGTCGCTTTGAAGTTATGCGCGTACATACATTTCGGCGATTTATTTTTATTTATATAGATGAGGACGTAAGTGTCCTGTCTGTTACAAAGAAAAACAATGTGCTAATAAGCTAACAACATTATTTGGATCTCTACCCATATTTACCGAAGTGCAAATTTTGAAATATTATGACCATTAGTTATAATATTTAGTTATCCATATCGGCTTTGCGATCGATACTTGCTCATCCCTGAGTTTGTTTCACCATTTCTTCTCAAGGGTAGTCAGGAAATGTCGCCTCCTCCACCTAGCTTTTTTATATAACAAGTAAGTGATTTCGATATGCTATTTCAACCATGTGTTACACGAGACTGGCAAGACGACAAATATCAAACACATCAAGTTATCCAGAAATCTTGTAATAGATATAGAAACGATACGGCCAAAAGCTTGATTAGTACTCGAAAAATTTGCTTTCAGCAAAGCGGATGTTTGGCATACCTTTGAAAAGGTAGAAGGCCTAAACGTAAGAAATTGCCGTTTGAATACACGAAACATTTGACGTCGAATCTGAAAAAGTTTTTATTTTTACCGTAATCAGCCTATAATGTTCCCACTGCTGGGACACAGGCCTTCTCTCAATGAGAGGGAGTGGGCCGTAATCCACCACGCGGGCCCAGTGCGGGTTGGTGGATGTCACATGTCTTCGAATTTTTTGGTTCTAGGACATGCCGGTTTCCTCACGATGTTTTCCTTCACCGTTTTGAGAGCAGTGGTGATGAAATAATTTACACAAAGTAAAGCGCCTGTCTGGGTTCGAACCTACGACCTACAACTCACTGGACACTGGACCACCACTGCTGCTAGTAGCTTTTATTTTTAACCGACTTCAAAAAAGGAGGAGGTTTCTCAATTCGACCGTATATATTTTAGCTAGACTTTTTTTTATCTGGCTGTATGGACTAACTTTATAATCTCGAGTTACTTATTTTTGCACTTGAAACAGCAGATGCTTACCTAATTTGGTTAAAAGTGTTGTGTGTGTGTTGACTGTTGCGCTGTTTTTGACACATACTGTTAAAGTGTTATTTATATACCTCTTGCATTGTTTGTTTTTCATCTATTATCAACTGTATTACAAAATTAAAAAAAACTCTTCTACAACAATTATTTGAATACACGCTAACTTTATAAGCAGTCAAGCGGCTTTTGAAGAAGTCGTATTAAAAAAAAAAATGTTTTCAACGTTTTAGGGGGTCCTCTCTTCAAGCTCTTTGTTTTGTTACCCTTATGATTTCTACTTTCCAACTAAGTTCTTACCACTTAGCCACAATACTTAGGATATTAATTATACTCAGATACGCTAACTGAAAAATAATATTCACAGTGACTGGATTACTGGTATCTAACTAAGTATCTTTGATAATCCTCTCTCCTTACTTAATTCAGAAAAGCTGCATGACTACAAAGATAAATCCAAATACTTAACATTCATGAATGTGCGAAGACAGGATAATTGGACATTCTATATTTTTTAGATACCGAAAGGCTATACGATATTCTTCACTAATTGAAGACAAAACACATCATAAGGTAGTTTTCACCAAAGTTCATAGAGACATGTTTTGAAAACGGCCTTGTTCGTAGTAAAATCATTTCTTAACATCGATTTCTACACGAGTTCGCTCCAAGAGCCCTGCTTCAAACGTACCTCTGGCTCCGTTGCACAACGAGCTTACGTCAGCGAACGCGCGGAGCGGCTTACGTCATTCGAGCGTATCTTGAGCCTCCAAGCTAAGTTAGAACTTGCGCCTATGGCTTTTAGAGTCGTGTTCCTTCGAAGACGGCTTAAGTATGATAGAACGTTTATGTTCACGTGAGTGGATGAGGCTCCGACGCGCCGCCGCCGGCTCAACGATTCTGAGAAACGTTCGAGTCGGCTCTCTAGTTTCGGACTTGAATATGAATCCTCCAACACGACGACCGACCATAAACATATTTCTCAGAAGACGACATCGTCAGAATGGTTTATAGATAACTTCTTCTCCATGGGTTTTTATTATTTATTAGAAATGTTGCATGCATTCAATTGAGCAAGGACTTTCAAAAGAATTTCGCTTTTCGAAATGAATGTTAACTTTAGTTTACCATTTCCGTATACGATTTCCTTAGATAGAGTAGTTATTGATTAATTAAAGTAAAAAAAACTGGCCAAGTGCGAGTCGGACTCGCACACGAAGGGTTCCGTATCACAAGACAAAAACGCCGAAAAAAAACACGTTTGTTGTATGGGAGCCCCCCTTAAATATTTATTTTATTTTGTTTTTAGTATTTGTTGTTATAACGGCAACAGAAATAAATCATTTGTGAAAATTTCAACTGTCTAGCTACCGCGGTTCTTGAGATAGAGCCTGGTGACAAACGGACTGACGGACGGACGGACGGACAGACAGCGAAGTCTTAGTAATAGAGTTCCGTTTTTACCCTTTGGGTACGGAACCCTAAAAAATAAGACCTTTTCCCGCGTAGGATGCAAAATCTAATAAAGAAACAGGTTTCTTAATAGCGCTCTAGTCGACGAGGTAGCCACCGGATACGGTTATCGTTATAGCTGTAATATGCCTCTACCGGCATCCTAGGATACCTCTTTAGAATTTAGCATTTCCTATAAGATATAATCAATAGCTTGATATTACTTAAATCTAAGTTTAAGTCTATGGAATTTCGTGTTTGTTTGCTTAAATGTAGGGTTTTACACAAACGTCTTTATTATGTACTAGCTTCCACCCGCGGCTTCGCCCGCGAGGTATGTCGATAAGAACTATCCTATGTCCTTCCCCGGGACGGATGCTATCTATCTCTCTGTCAAATATCGAAATCCATTCAGTGGTTTAGGCGTGAAAAGGTAACATACATACAGACAGACAGTTACTTTCGAATTTATATTAGTATGCATTATTTAATTGGCACAAACTTATAGCTCATTCTCAGTTTTCAATGTACACAAATTGAAAGATGCTTCCATTCGCATATCGTGTCTTTCAAAAAGGTATAAACTCGAGCTTATGGCAGCGTGCACTCATGAATCGCTTTATAAATGCTCACTGTATCTGCTTAAAACTTATCTCGCATTTTGCTGTCAAAAGGAATATTTGTAAGATGACAAATCCTGAGTGCAGAGTTTGGAAAAGCAGGTATATTTTAGAGTATTTACGGGCAGAATTAACTTTTATCAAAAACCCCGAGTGTTTTTGATTTGGTAGACAGTGGCGCCGATTCCCTTGTTGAAAAACTAAACTAAATTTATGTTCAGTGCATCTTTTTCTTTCTATTTCATTAAGAAAAGGACAGAAGATAAATATTAGTTTAGTCCTGTCAAATTAAGATACCCTACACTATAGACAAGTTTAGACGAGATTTAAAAAATGGCTACTAAAAATACGTCAGCTTACGTCAGGCGCTGACTAATTTGACAGGACTAAAGCTAGGTTCATATTGCTGTGTCGGGGTGTGTCGGGGCGCGCCAGAACGCAATCGCTTACGTTCATTTACTATGCATAGATTCACATTAGTAGGTTGTGTCGCCACAACACAACACAACCTACTAATGTGAATCTATGCATAGCAAATGAACGTAAGCGATTGCGTTCTGGCGCGCCCCGACACACCCCGACACAGCAATATGAACCTAGCTTTACTAATATTTATCTTATGTCCTTTTCTTAATGTCAATGATATAGAAAGAAAAAGATGCACTGAACTTAAATTTAGTTTAGTTTGTGAACAACAGAATCGGCACCAGTATAAGTATATTTTAAGACTGGAAAAAACTTTAGTAGAAAAATCTCAACCCCGAAAAAGCATTTTTGCAATGTTTCAGGCAACATTTGTTACAGTTGTCCGTGCAGAAAGTAGAGATATAAATTGAATTGTCTAAATACTTTAAGCGCCATCGCCAGTTCAAGACATAAATACTTATCTAAACAAGGTTTCTGGCAAACTTCGTGGGACTTTTATAAAATTGGAGAGTTGTTTTTATCACAAGTACAAAATACAGAATTATATTTACACAAACATGGAGGTTGTGTTGACAAAGGGCTTTGGTGAATCAATAGATTGCATATATCAAGTTGCTACGGATATTGATACATGACGTTACTCAAGACGCAGGACCGAACTGCGTCTAGAGGACATTAACCTTTGGCCCTACTTAGTGCTATCGAGTTAATTACCAACATATACGTTTAGATTATGTCGTCAATATGGTCATCAATCACCATTATTTTACGGCTTTGTAATGGATGCATAACTGTAAACATTGAATTAGTTGCTGCCGCTGCTGTTTCACAGTTGAATTGAACATGGTCGAACGGATCGTCACAAAATGTCAATCTGTTAGAGTATTCAAACTTCAAACCGTTTAGCTGTAACTACCGTTCAATCCAATATGTGATTGAAATAGATTCGAGCGCTGTAAAAGCTAACATGAGAACCAACAAAGTAAAGATACACACTGTGCGCTTTTAAAATGTCTAAGTCGATATTTTTTAAGACGATATTTTCGTGGACCTCCAAGGCAGAGAAATAAAATATATGGAAATACGTGCACGTTATTAAGGTGAATGGGTACCACGAAATTGACCCTGACCTGCAAATTGCAAAAAACGTAAGAAAATTTGAATTTCGCGGTCTACCACTATCCATTCACCTTAAATAATGTTATCGTGGACGGAAATTTAAAAGCGTCTTCATAATTGTTCAATACATTTTACTTCCCTATGTTATCGCGATGCCGCCGTGGACGTCCACGACAATATCTTCACGTTAGAAATTATAAAAGCACACAATGTTGCTAATCTCGATGAGACTTAGCTGTAAGACTCAACTAAGTTCAGTTATGCTATCATTCGTCCAAGTATATTATTAAACTTCACACAAACTTGGCATAACCTTCATGCAATTTATTTGCATGTTAAGCAAAAATTCAACAAGTCTACAACTTAAAGATAGACCAGTTCTCAAACTAGATTATTTTAACAGACGCTTAGCATTAACACTGTTTTAAATCGTCTACAATAAAATAATAAAATTGAGTGTTTTACAAAGTGAATTGAACGAAAAACTTTGTTTGGACTTCCTTTTTAAAAACTGGGAATTTATTTAGCTTTTGTCGACAGCCAACTGATTGTCGTTTGTTGCAAAAATAATGGAACGATTTTTTTTATGCTGCAGTATTTTCGCCGAAAAATTAACTTCTTTTATTTTTACTCCCAAAAATGTTTCAATGAAGCAGAATCTTAATATGAGAATGGTTGGGTCAAAAAAATAATGTTGCTGCGATAAAAAAGGCCGATCAAGGGAGTTAGCCTTTTTTGAGCCTTACAGCACGCTTGACTTTGACAATCACACAAGACCCAGAGCCATTCCTATTCTAGATTTCCATTTTTATCTCCTATTTAGGGTAAGTACACCAGGGAATGTCTCACTTCTTGTTTCTGGAAAAAGATTCAACTAACCAAGCTACTAAAAGTTTCGGATGATAAACCATATCTGTCGAAGTCTGCCGTACTAGTACAACGTTAAAGCATGTAGATTACAAACCTGGTGTGGCGAGAAAGGCGGTCGTGAGTTAGGTGCGCCTGGAGGCCCTGGTGGCGGGTACCGCTGAGGGTACGATCCAGGCGGGCCATACGCCCCCGGGGGCTGTTGAGGTCCGCCTGGGGCACCCGCGTAAGGGGGCCCACCATAGCCCCGAGGCGGCTGAAACAAAACATTGGATCTTTAGCAATCAACTTCAAAAAACATTGGTGTTTGATCTCGGGTCGAGGGAGCAAACTAAACAAGAATAGAACAAGTAGATTTCTTTTAATGTGCATATTAAAGAACTGATCAGTAGTAAATCTATTGCATTAGATAGATAAAGGCAAAGCCTTATTGGAACCAAGACGAGCCAAACATGCAAATATAATACTGCAGAGCTGTCTTCCTAAAGTAACTTAAAGGTACAAGTCAGTCAGGACGCGTACAAAGATAATAACAAAGGCAGTTATAGAAAGTGTAAGTATTTATTTATTTCTCCCACCAACACCCCCATTATCGTCAATTTCAATATTAGCGCAATAACACTGGGTCGTTAACCGGATTCGGAAGCTTTGGGAATTCGGAATAACGTGCAAAAGTAAATAAGAAGTCGAGCGCGCCTGTCTTCAGGCAAGTTCAACCGACAAAGTCTTAACTTGGTGCTAACATATTCTTGGGCAGTGTTTTACCATGGACAGTATTATGAAAATCCTATCATTGAGGGTATTTTGTAAGAGACACCTAGAGATAAACGGGTAGAATGAAATCATAAATGTTAAAAATCATTACTGATCCCATAGACTGATCCATATCATGTGAACTGTTTCGATTATTTGACGTCTTATTACTTAGCGGTTGGGTGTTGTCACCTTGTCAGAGAAGTGGTCCCTGGAAATCATCTTAACCTCTTGAACGTCGGGCCTCTGTATGCGCAAGTGCCACAAACGTCAGCACATTTGGTAGTACTTGTTGATTTTTGGGCCGTATGTTCCCAGTCGCCCCCGCGGGGATTGCCACCGGAGGCAAATGGGAAAAAAAAATCCCAGTCGCCACCGGCGGCGACTGGGAAGTCATTGCCCCCACTTCAGTTTCGCTGTACATTGCTTTCTCCATCGTAGAGAATAAAAGGATGAGACAACTTATCGTAAACCTGCCTCTAATCTTTTTATCTTTTTTTTTTTCTTTTAATAATTTTAATAATTATAATCTTTAAAAAAAGACTATTCGGATCGATGATAGTAACGTAACGGAATAATAATGTGATACAAAATACCAGTTTAAATGTTTAATTTTAACAAGTTTATTGATATCGAAATCAAAATAAAAAAATATTTCAATACACTTTTTTTTTATGATTATTATTATTTATTTATTGAATACTACAAGCACATAAATGTACAGAGGCGGACTAAAAGAAAAAAAAAAAAGATAAAGAAAAAGATTAGAGGCAGGTTTACGATAAGTTGTCTCATCCTTTTATTCTCTACGATGGAGAAAGCAATGTACAGCGAAACTGAAGTGGGGGCAATGACTTCCCAGTCGCCGCCGGTGGCGACTGGGAATTTTTATTCCCATTTGCCTCCGGTGGCAATCCCCGCGGGGGCGACTGGGAACATACGTTTTGGGCAAGCCTTCGGAAAAACGCAGATTTCGTTAATACATAGCTAGTTAAACGTTACATGTTATACCTTCCTGGCTTCGTTATTAGATTACCTAACTATTTATACCATTCATTATGCAAATACAACTGACCATATCTAGCAACGATGCGTTAAGTTTTTGTTTTCATTTGCGTTAAGTTTTTGGTTTCACAGAACTTTCCAGAAGCACTAATTTCTTTCTTTTTTTTTCTACCGTTTTGTTGGCGCTCCTGTTTAAATGTTACCAAAATAGGTCAAGCATGAATCGACTAATCGAATGATACAGCTAGATCGTGTTGCAAGTGCCAATAAATAGAAAATATTACCGTCCAATGACAACCATGCGTGTTGACAGTTGTTATTATCCAATGGTGTAACGCCGACGTTTCGAGTCATTAAATCTTATTATCCAATGGTGTTACGGCGACGCTTGAGGGGTTAAGGTACAATTCCGAGATGGACTGCAGACTGCAACCGCAGGCGAAAAAGCGGCTAGCGGCTGCGGTTGACCGCAGTTTTCATAGAGATACTTACATAGAAACCAATAGTGTCGCTTGAACCTGCAGCTGTAGTTTGCGGCCAGCGGTCTATCTTGGAATTGCACCTTTATGCTAGGATAAATATCATCAGTACAATACCAATTTTATCCTCTTTTGCCTTATCAGCAAACTTGATTGTTTAGAAAATTAAATTGACTATTAACTTGAATTGTCTGTAAATTCAAACCGCAACGCAAAAATCTTCAAATCTGATAACAGTTTACATGTTTTGAACTCAAGTCTTTTTGGATTTTTGTTACTCTACGTGGGACACTCAGAAAGTTTTGCGGAAAAAAAAATGTTATAGGTAAATATTTTTTTATTAATTTTTTTCAAAGTACTCTCCACTAGCCTCTTTACAAATTTTCATGCGTCTGAACCAGTTTTCGAAACACCTTTTCCAGCCTGCCGCAGACACCTCGGTTACAGCCTGCTCGAACGCTAACAGCGCATCTTCCGGCGACGAAAATTGTATCCCTTTGAGCTGATTTTTTATTTTCAGGAATAAAAATAAGTCACACGGTGCTAGGTCAGGGCTGTAAGGAGGGTGACCCAGGAGTTTGACCGGCGTGCTGTCCAGGAAGTCCCTCGTTTTGAGCGCGGTGTGCGAAGGCGCGTTGTCGTGGTGGAGCAGTAGCCCGCGAAGCCCTGTGTTTGTTCGCGTGTTGCTCACAACAGAGAAAACTTCTGCCAAGCATTTGGTAGTATATCATTCAGCGTTGATGCTTTGGTTTCGTAAAGGAATTGACACCAAGTAGCCATTCAAATTGAAAAAACTCGCGATCAAATTCTTCCCCCCGCTTCACTTTGGTAGGCGTTGATTCGTTTTGAAACACCCAAACCGTCGGCTGGCGCTTCGTTTCTGGATCGTATTGATAAATCCAAGACTCATCACCTGTAGTGATGTGGTAAACACGACGAGACGAGCCTGCTTCAAAGTTTGTCATATCACGGCACCATTCCACCCGGGCCTGCTTTTGAACATCGGTGAGGTTGTGCGGCACCCAGCGTGAAACTATCCTCCTCACGTGAAGATGCACGTGTAGAATTTCGTGAAGCCTTCTCGATCCAACCTGCAGTATGTGCTGAATCTCTTGATACGTAACTCGCCTATTGTTTTGGATTAAATTTTTCACTGCTAGCACGTTTTCTTCCGAAACAGCCGTCAAAGGGCGACCACTTCTTTCTTCATCCCCCAAAGTTAGTCGACCGATTCGTTATACCAAATACCAACGATACACGGTTGCTTAACAAGGGCCTTCATCCATGAATGCCATTTGAAGTCTATCGTACGATTCGTCCGGTTTCAGGCGACACTTGAAATTGTAAAAAATCATTTTTTAATGAGACACGATAATTTAAATTGGCTCGCAATGTGGAGGGAAATTTTGAAATTGGAACGTACCTATTTTTTTTTTTTACTTACAAATAATCATATTTTCAAATAGATTATAACTGGCCAGTCCCTCATACATAGAAACTTTTTTTTGCAATACTTACTGTGTGGCCTGGTATAATACTGTTCATGACAATGACGATTAAGTGAGAATTCTATGCAGAGGTAGAATGTACACGTTTAGAATTAGAAAAGGAAAGGAAAACAATAACATTGCCAGATTCGCTTAAAAACCACATAATATAACTTTTCTTAACTTTCGAGGTAAACAAAAGATATTTCGGATTAAAATAACTACAAAATTGTTATTAAACAATCCCGTAAACACTGAGATTGAAATATTTTCAATTAGATATGGTTATCAATTTATTTTCATTCATAATCTCAAGTACTTTACGAAGATATTTATTTGATTAGTATTGTTCTAACAAAGCTACGTTTGTGAGCCACGATTCGTTGTGCAGTTTAAACATGTTTCCGATTGCAAAACAAATTATGCAATACATAAAGCATTATTGATTTTATTTAACATGCGTTTTATTCAGTCTACGGTTGAACAGTAACATCAAACACCAGAAACCAATTCCTACACTCAGTTATACGAATGATAAACAATATTTTGCATCAAACGTACGATAAGGACATTGGTTTCATTAGACACGAGCATTTGATGAAAACAAACAACGCTTTATTAATTTCGTACTTCATTACGGAAAGCGCTATAAAAACTCATCCATCACATATGTGCTGGGTTTAATAAAACCCTTTTTGTCGAACGCCCCTCTTAATGTGCCTGTAACATTAATGCGCTTTTACTGTAATATCAATTTTCAGACAGATACCGTGACTAAATAATTGACGTCCGAAATAATTCGCTGTGCCAACAAAGTCCCCCGCTTCAGTTTTCAGCTCTCATTTTGTTCTATGATGGAAATTCAATTATTCGTACGAGCCCCAGTCCGACGAGGCAAACGAGCGAGCGAGCGAGCGGGATCTGTATTAGTCTTTGATCAACGTTTTACGTCTCCAAACTAAGGCCTTGTCCTGAAGGCTTCCGGATGTAGTTTGACTAGGAGATATGAGACTTGTGTTCGCCAATTAGAGTTACATTTTTACGAACATTGGGGTGTTTTATGGCGGATTCAATGATTTATGGGGGCGGTGTGCCGGGGTGCGGCGTGCGCGGGGTGTGGTGAGGGTTGCGCAGGGTACGGGCGCCGGGGGGCGGCGGCGCGCCATTGGCCGCCTTGGCATCGATCGCGCGACGAGCTCGCAGCGGCCCGCCCGCGCCAGCCAGCCTCCACCTACGTTAATAAGTAATCATCCGACCCCGCGATACCTCAGCGAGTTTTCCGGACAGAGCTGGAGCCGCCGAGACGGGCCTCGTATCTCCAGTCGGCTGGAACAAAGAGCCACCGCATAGGGCGACATCCGTATTGATTTATGCAGTAATTGACCCGCGGGTAGGTGCGCAACCCGCGCACCGCCCTCCCTACGCACCTATTCTATTTGTTTTCATGTTATGTACTCATACCTATTATGTGAACTCAATAATAAGGCCGAAAGTTACCTATTAAATATATTCAGATGCATCCGGTTAGACTGGAAGTCGACCCCAACATAGTTGGGAAAAGGTTAAGCAGATGATGTTACTTATTAAATAGAAAATAGTTAAAACCAATACTTGAAAAGATATCGGTACTACACAACTGTCTATTTATCCATATAAGGAACGTCCGTCTCTCGGATGTACCTGATAAAGAAAAGCCTGCCCTATATTTGTAATACGCAATAAGTAAAACCCGTATAAAATCTCGGGTGACCCATTGCCTCAAAGCCGCCTTCAAGGGCCTCATGAAAAGTTCATTTAGAGATTTGAAAGGTTTTTTTGTAGTCTCGAGTGACTGCAGGGATCAGTGAATACCGCAAGTCAGGAAAGCAAAACAGACAAAACCGCTCTGTAATCGTTAAGGTTGCGGGTTGAAAATACGAGAGTCTAACGTAAACCACAACGAAACGTAACGTAAAAGGTATTTCATTTTCGCAAGCGGCTCGGAAAGCAGCCGAGCCGTGGAAAACAGTTTCGAGAATGAAATATATAACTGAATAGCTTCCGAGTGAATTTTACCGCGCAAATAAACAAGATAATAATTTAAATGCTTCAACAGAATAGTTTGTTTTGAACAGTTTACGTAGTAGGTATAAATTAAGTGATCTTAGGACAAGGATGTGATTCCTTAAATTCGATTCTTCAAAGACGATCTATCTTCAAGAACGTAATTCTTCTGTATCTTTTCAATAATATTCAAGAAGCCTTTAAAGTAAGTAAGTCGTTACAACGAACTTTTCCCAAGTTTAACCATTGTCTATTTCATAATTATACATACCTATGTTATTTTGCTTTTCAAATATATCCTATTCTGATATTCTAAAAGCCTTTCAAAAACAATTCTAGTTAGAGCACATAAAACAAAGATCATAGTCACCAAAATAGACTGTGTCAGTTCTATGTAACAATGTATTTGTGCGTGAATAACGTTTTCCATAGTAAACTCAGCTGTTAAGTGTCATTGTGACTGAAATGTAAAACACCTCTTACGAATAAGTGCGTACTTTAGTTTAATATATATGAATGAATAAATACGTGTTGTTTGATATCTCGTAATAGTTATTAAAACTAGAGATAGTGAGTAGTATAGCGATCTCAGTGGGTTAAACAGCCATAAATATTCAAGTACTTTAAATTAACTCCGATAACTGGGTAAACGACACAATCTAAACATAGGACTAGTTCTGCCGGCTGACTAGCTGGTATGAGACAGCGTGGTGCGAATTGCGGTGTACCAAGTTAATTGGCATAATTTAATGAGATAATATGGTAGATATTACGGAGCGCGCGAAGTGCATCAAACGCGACAGTGCAAGTGTGTAGTGCCGTTAGGAATGTGACCGGATTCCGATCCAGCTCGTCGACACGACCGCATTCACCCACTTGCATCGCTATTATGTCATTACCACCGGTCTAAACATTAACCCTATTACTCATAATGAATAGCTCAGTGATTTTTATTACACCACCGACTTAAAATAAGTTGATTATAGGTATTGCTGTCCCATGTTCTTGGAATCCTGCTTGACGAGTTAGATTTTTCCTGGAAATAACTATACAGACTGCTTTCGCGCGTCGACGTGACAATTTCTACTTCCCACGGCTAGTCGCGGGAAGTTGAATTTCAACCATAAAAGGTTGTTCTGTGTATTTTTAAACATTGGAATTGTTACAGTGTAGACGTGCGCTTCTACAATCGTGCTATGACAAAGCTTGACGAAAATGGCAATCCTAACGACCTCTCATGAGAAAATAACATAAAACTCCCACATAATAGCTAAACGAGGAACAGGCAGAAATTATATCTACAACTATTAATACGTCACATTGTTTTCAAACCGGGTTCCCATCGTATTGGCAAGGTTATGTTTGTTAGTGAAACTGGTCGTGAATTCATTGGCAAGAGAACTCTCTCCCTTTATTCATGTTCTTGGAAGTTACTAGGTTTATGCAAATTGATGTTATTTCGGCGTGCAACTTTAACTTGATGTCTCTATCGCATATCAATAATCAATGCTAAGTTCAAAATGATGAGGTTTCATTTCAAATACAGCTTAATCATAACGCAAGTATACTTTTTCAAGTCCCGTATGTTGCACACGGACGGTTATTTCATCAGGTCCGCGCATATGATAGAGAGCCCACAGCAAGACACACGACGATCAAAACCGGACCAAGTATTGTCGATGCATGCACTCGCAAGATCAGGAATACTAAAAGCATAGTGACTGAGAGGGCCGGTGGGCCGTGATCACTTCTTATACCACCCACAGAACAAGGTCGGTTGACCTATACTTAGCCGACCACCACGCGGTCAATTTATTATCAATATTGTGTACGTCCTATAAATACAATCTATTCATATTCATGATTGTGCATACGTCAAACTAAATGACAGCAATAACTTACCTCCATCCTTTAACAGGTTATGCCACCCTCTTTGAAGTCGACTAAGCATTCAGCTATGCATAGTGCTTAGAAAACTTGCAAATTGGAACGCCACAGCTTCTTCCAAAGAAATATCGACTTTATCGAGTCTTGAACTTAATCTCCGGTACCAATTTGCAAAAGTGATGTCTGAAGGTATTTTCTCAGTTGAATGTTGCAAATGCAACGTTGATTCTCAGAATTGCCTGGGTAATATTGCGTTTTGAAAGCTTTATAGAATAAAAATTGAAAGAGAAGAACATCCTAACATAGTATTTAGTTAACAAATAATTTAAAAAAATTAAACCGACTTCAAAAAGAAATCAACTCACAATTATGAAATAACTTTAATTTCGGAAGTCGGTGTCTCGGGATCTGTATTGAAGTCGGTTTAATTTTTTTTAATTACTTTTTATTTCGTAATTTTTAGTTTTTGCACTAGAATTTGACCAAGGTTTTGAGATTTTTTCCCTTTGATACTACACCCGTAGCTCGTATCAATACGCCAGGCCGTCACACTTACACGTATTAGTCCATATCTTGAAAATTACTGAACCGATTTTGATGAAACTTGCACTGTTCCCTAAGTTGAAGTAAATGTAAGCTAATACAAAAAAAATGGTCACGATCCGATTAATAGTTGCTGAGAAATGCGTGGACAAACATACATACGTCTATGAAATTTTGTATATTTGTTTGGAAGCCTTAGTAGATTGTCTTAAGTGAATATAAGGCAATTCCAATAATATTACATACATACGTATCGAATTGAAAATATTAGGGAGATAGTCAACTTTTTAACCGACTTCAAAAAGGAGGAGGTTCTCAATTCGACTGTATGTTGTTTTTTTATGTTTGTTAAGCGATATCTCCGGCAATTGTAATGATTAAAAAAAAAAAAAATATTGTGCCTCAGGGGGGGGGGGGGGTGTGGTCCCATCCCATATAAATGTTATTAACTTTGTTGGTTAGTTTTTGAGTTAGCTTTAATAATACGTATTTTTGCCACTTACCCCTTACTAAAGTATTGTCGTCAGTAACTTGACTGTGTCACTGACGCAAAGCCACCATCATGGATTTTAATACAGATAACAAAAAAAAAATTGTCGCTAATTAGTCGAAATTTGTCGCCAAATATCAGAATTTGTCGGTCACTGGTTCAAGCCACCTATAAACCCTTAATATCTGGGTTTATAGGTGGCTGATCTGGAGAGTCTCCCCAGCAGGGCCACATTTATATCTCAAAAACTAGGGCACCTAGCGAAGATCTGTTTTCTCCCATATTTTGTCGCCAATTAGTGGGAACCAGTCGCAAGTAGGTGTTGTTGGGTTCGCATTTTCATTGTTTGCCACCGATTTCCGAAATTAAATTATTTTACACTTTGTAGTGCCTTTTTTGGAAGTCTGTTTTTTTTTTTCGTAAAAACGTTTTTTTATTTGCTTGTGTACGAGGTTTTTGCCTACTTTGTATGTGTTCATTTTATGCCTTTTTTTTTGTAATATGCGTTTAGTTTGTGCAGAATAAACATTTTTTCTTTCTTTGATTAATGCTAACAAAGGTCCATTAAGTCATTCTCTAACACTAAACGACAGGTGAGCCTACTTTTTCGTCCAATGTCCATAATGTAGATAAGATAGGCCATACCGTTTTTTATACCGTTCCGAAAGGTGTTATTTCAAGTTCCACGATGAATTGTACTGGCGTGGGGAATGCAGGTGAAGGGCTTTAATAGCCCGTGGCCATGCAACTTGATGATTACACACATGTGGAAAGTTGTTTGGTGTGAGAGCCACTTAACGCTTTGCGTAACGCTTTTGAGATAGCCGGTATTTTTGGGACAGAGTAAAAGGAAAACTGTATTTGATTTGTTTGTTAGCTTTACTTATTGGACGGTATGTTCGAAAAAGAACATATTGTTACGCGCCATAATTAATGCCAGGTACAAGGTGACATTAGTTACCACTAGCGCCATCTAGTATCGAGTAGCAGAACTAGTCGAGTCACGATCGTTCTAGAAAATTCGATACTAGAACTTTGTAGAACTTTCTCGAACTTTCGATACCTAGTCGGTCGGGGCCGGTATGTACTCGAACATTCTAGATGTTTCTACAATGGAAGGTTCTCGAACTATCTGCGGCACTATATAAGGCCGGGATGCGCGACGACCGACACAGTTTGGATAAAGCGACAAGAGCGAAAACATCTAAGCGATCTTCAAGTGCGAATTAAGAGTGATCAGTAGTGTGATTGTGTTCTTTTAATTAGTGTTGAGTTGTAATTAGTGTTGTAAAATAAATTGTTATTTTTGGGTTATCGGCAGTTTTTATTGTCACGAACCCGAAGCTCGTAACAATTGGTGTCAGAAGCAAGGATTATGCCGGTTTTACCCAAAGACGACACGGAGGGTATCCGTACCCGGAGTCAACGGCAGCAAGAGACGGACCAGAGGAGATTCGGTGGAGCAACACCACAGAGGTCGGAAGGCCAGCTACCGACCTCGGAGGCCGGCCCGTCCACAGCTGCTCCAGCATCATCAGCACCAGATTTGGCTGCTCTGATGATGATGCTGCAGGAGCAGGCCCGCCGACAGGAGGAACAGGCTCGTCGACAGGAGGAACAGGCTCGTCGGTTGGAAGAACAGCTCCAGCGCGATAAGGAGGAACAGTCCCGCCGTCAAGAGGAACAGGCCCATCGATTGGAAGAACAGCTCAAACGGGATAAGGAGGAGCAGGTGCGCCGCCAGGAAGAGCAAATGTTCCTCATGAAGGACCTTCACGCAACCTTCGGGAAAGACATGAAGGAGGTGAAGGAGAAGGTTGCCCGGCATGACAACCGCCTGTCAGAAGCTGAAACTCAGATCAGCAAGTTTAATGACGTCATTGCTGATGTGAAGCAGGAGTTGGGTAACCTTAAACTTGGGGATGGAATCGCAGCTCCCGTAGCTACAACACCTTCGCTACGTGGATTCAAAGTGCCACCGTTCGACGGTACTTCTTCCTGGTCGGCCTACAAAATCCAGTTTGAGGCTGTCATGAAGGCGAACGGGTGGAATAAAAATCAGGCCATGACTGCCCTCACCCTAGGCCTTCGCGACCAGGCCTTAACTGTTCTGGAAGCTCTCGGTAAGGAAGTGACTTACGAGCAGCTCCTTGAGGCATTGGAGGCTCGGTATGGCGACGCTCACCTGGAACACGTGTTTCGTGCGCAGCTCAAGGATCGCGTGCAACGCAGTAGCGAAAACCTGCAGCAGTGGGCCCTTGAAGTGGAGAAGCTGGTTCGCAAAGCTTACCAGTCCGTACCTGCGCTTATTGATGGAAACCTGGTGCAGGCATTCATCGACGGCATCCGCGACCTTGAAGTGAGAGTTGCTGTGAGGCTGGGTCACCACGGGACGCTTAAGGACGCCTTGGTCCATGCACTGGAGGTGGAAGCTGTGCGGCAGGATCATCGTTCCCATCGCGTCAGGGAGGTTGCAGCGGCTACAGTTCGCGACCGCTATAAAGGATACAGCCCAAGGTGCTACGGCTGTGGGGAAAGGGGCCACCTTCGATCCAGCTGCCCTAAGCGAACTGCAGAAAGAGAAGACGGCCGATCTCCAGAGGGCAGTGCGGCTAACAGCACCGCCCAGCACCAGCAGCAGGGAAACGAGTAATAGCCAGGACTGCGGGGCGGGTGCTGGCTGAGGTTCAAAGAGCCCCAAGGGTTTCGATCACACAAACCCATGACGGGAACAGCCTAATCATCAAGGGCGAGGTCAACGGAACGCCGTGTAAGCTGACCATAGACACTGGAGCCTCTCGCACGGTTGTCAGTTCCCAATTAATAAGACGGTCCCTTGGGGACTCGGCATACAACCGAGAACGCATTAATTTGGTAACAGCCACCGGTCAGCGCATACCCGTCCATGGAGAGAAGAAGATGGAGTTGAAGCTAGGCAACAGAATCTACCTGCATAATGTCATCGTGGCCGATATAATGGACGATTGCATCCTGGGCCTTGACTTTATGAGGAAGAATTGTTGCGAGATTGACGTCAAGCAAGGCGTTTTGAAATGTGGACAAGAGGAACTTTTCGTGGAAGGGGCGTTACCAGGGAATGTGTACAGCCTTAAGAAGATTGTTCTTCCGCCGAGATCGGAAACTATTGTGCCGGTTAGTCTTCCTCGGAATCCTGGGCAGACTCATCGTTGTGTACTCGTGGAAAGGGTAGACAATGACCTTCCATGGAAAGTGGCACGAACTTTGGTCAGAGCCACCGACATCTCAGGGGTACGTGTGCTGAACCTTTGTGATCAGGAACAGACTATAGAAAAAGGCACACTAGTTGGTACTTGCGAGGAAGTGGATTGGTTGCGTCGATGCCAATATCTATCGACTGGGACCCTCAGCAAGGATGCACAAACGAAAGTGACCACACTCTTAGAAGACTGCCGCAGCGCTCTGTCCCAAAATGAAATGGTCAAGGCGAAGAAGATGTTACTCAAGTACGCCAATGTTTTCTCGTCAAACGATGCTGACATCGGGAAGACTGGCTTAGTTCAACACAAAATAAACACAGGAGAAGAACTGCCTATCCGTCAGCGGCCAAGGAGATTGCCGGTAGCACGTGAAAAGGAAGTGGAAACCATGATTGAGGGAATGGTGAAGGATGGCGTTATTGAACCTTCATCTAGTCCATGGTGTTCACCTGTAGTGCTGGTAAGAAAGAAGGACGGCAGCATGCGGTTTTGTGTTGACTATCGTCGTCTGAACGACGTTACAAAGAAGGACAGCTATCCTTTGCCAAGAATTGATGACACGCTGGACATGCTTACTGGGGTAAAGTGGTTTAGCACGCTGGACCTGAAAAGTGGCTACTGGCAAGTTGAAATTGATCCTAAGGACAAGGAGAAAACTGCATTCTCGACAGGAAAGGGTCTGTGGCAATTTAAAGTCATGCCGTTTGGATTGTGCAATGCTCCGGCAACGTTTGAAAGGTTGATGGAACTTGTACTTACCGGACTAATTGGTGATGCCTGCCTGGTCTACTTGGATGACATCATCATTGTAGGCCGCACGTTTGAAGAACATCTTCAAAACCTGGAACGCGTGCTCATGAAGATCCAGAGTGCCAACCTCAAGTTAAGTCCGAAGAAGTGTTCACTATTCAAACGACAAGTTAGCTTTTTGGGATATGTAGTGTCTGAAGAAGGTATCCGCACGGATCCAGAGAAAATCGCCGCTGTCAAGGATTGGCCAGTTCCAAAAGACAAGACGCAGGTCAGAGCATTTTTGGGTTTGTGCTCCTATTATCGGCGATTTGTCAAGAACTTTGCAGACATAGCCAAACCCCTGCATAAGCTAACCGAGGAGAAGCGACATTTCTGCTGGGATGAAAGTTGCGACATCGCATTCCAGGAGCTAAAGGACCGTCTGTGTAAAACACCTATTTTGGAGTACCTTTAGAGATTCACAGTGATCAAGGAAGGAATTTTGAGTCACAAATATTCCAGGAAACTTGTCGAGTTATGGGTACTCATAAAACCAGAACAACTTCTTACCACCCACAGTCGGATGGAATGGTGGAACGATTTAATCAGACATTGGAGAGGTACCTAGCCAAAGTTGTGGAAAATCGGCAACGAGATTGGGACAAGCACATACAACCGTTTTTGTTGTCATATCGAAGCGCTGTTCACGAAAGTACATCGGTGACACCAGCTTTCGCAAACTTTGGAAGAGAATTACGGCTGCCTGCAGACCTGATCACCGGAATACCACCTGATGCCCCACGCAGTATAACCGATTATGCGAATGACTTGCGGAACAAAATGAATGACATTTATGAGCACGTCAGACAATCGGGCCAGCAAATGTCTGAAAAGATGAAAACCCGTTATGACCGCAAAATGAACAATAAAGGGTTCGACGAAGGTTCACTAGTGTGGTTGCACAATCCAGTCCGCAGCAAAGGGAAATCTCCTAAGCTTCAAGCTAAATGGGACGGACCGTACCGGATTGTGACAAAGATCAATGACGTAACCTACCGGATACAGAAAGGTACAAGAGGTACTCCTAAGATCGTCCATGTGGACCGACTGGCGCGTTATTATGGGACTGATAATGCTCGGGACGAGCATGTCTTAGGAGGGGGCAGTGTTACGCGCCATAATTAATGCCAGGTACAAGGTGACATTAGTTACCACTAGCGCCATCTAGTATCGAGTAGCAGAACTAGTCGAGTCACGATCGTTCTAGAAAATTCGATACTAGAACTTTGTAGAACTTTCTCGAACTTTCGATACCTAGTCGGTCGGGGCCGGTATGTACTCGAACATTCTAGATGTTTCTACAATGGAAGGTTCTCGAACTATCTGCGGCACTATATAAGGCCGGGATGCGCGACGACCGACACAGTTTGGATAAAGCGACAAGAGCGAAAACATCTAAGCGATCTTCAAGTGCGAATTAAGAGTGATCAGTAGTGTGATTGTGTTCTTTTAATTAGTGTTGAGTTGTAATTAGTGTTGTAAAATAAATTGTTATTTTTGGGTTATCGGCAGTTTTTATTGTCACGAACCCGAAGCTCGTAACAATATTTATCTTATTAACCACGCATGGAACACATTGGTGTGCTTAAGTTTTAAAGAATGTACCGAGATTTTTCTCCATATCTGTCTGAAGTCATCTGAACTCAATAATACTAATATTTGTCAGCATCTTCGTGTCCAATTTCTTTTATTATGTTCCGTACTGAACATCTCTCCATCTATATGTAAGGAGAAAGCTGTGCCAGGGAAGTATGTGCTGTTGATTAGAGCGATGTACAGTTGATGCAGTACCCAAGTCCGATAGCTTCGATGTGGCTGTCGGCTTGCACCAGGGTTCAGTACTCAGCCCGTACCTCTTCGTGCTAATAATGGATGCTCTTACATCAGATATCCAAGAATAGTCTCCCTGGTGTATGCTGTTCGCCGATGACATTGTTGCCGAGAACGGCTTAGAGGTCCAGAGCAGATTGGTGTGGTGGGATAGACTCGAGACCGTTGGCCTGAGAGTAAGTCGGACCAAGACCGAGTATCTGTCTTGTGATGTCCTGTCCTGTGCCCATATCTCTCGCTGGAACGCCCTTATCGATCTGCTCCGACTTTCGGTACCTCGGGTCGCTTATCCAAGGAGATGGCGAAGTAGACCGAGTTGTAACGCACTGGATCAACTCAGGATGGATGAAATGGCGACAGGTCACAGGAACAACTTGCGACGCACGGATACCCCTCAAGTTAAAGGAGAAAATTTATAAATCCGTGATAAGGCCAGTCGTACTTTTGGGTCTGAAGACGGATGAAAAAAGATTGTATGCAGCGGAGATGAGAATGTTGAGACGGTTGTGTGAAGTGACGAGAATTGATAAAGTAAGAAATGAGTATATTAGAGGAACTTTGAAAGTGGCGCCAGTGACAGAAAAGTTGAAAGGAAATCGTTTGTGTTGGTATGGGCATGTGATGAGAAGGGACGAAACGCATGTGGATAAAAGAGTGATGAATGTTGATGGATGGAGAGGGAGAGGAAAGCCGAAGAAAAGATGGATGGATTGTGTGAGGAATGATATGAAAGAGACCCAGTCAATGATAGCGTGACGGTTGACAGGGGAGAATGGAAGAAGAAAACGTGTTGCGCCATCCCAAGTAACATGGGATAAGGGCAGGAAGATGATAAAACGTAAAATTGCTAAATCAGTCCCGTTTCAAGTGATGCGCTTACCAACGAACAGCATTTCATTTGTAAAGATATAAATCAAATCCTCAATTAATAAAATGGTACGAAATAGACAAAATTAAAATAGAGGATGTTCAGTCATCATAAATGTTCGTAATAGTCCAAATTAGATTTACACGGAAAGAAAAGGACATGGATTTTCTGCCTAGTACGGACAAAACAGTTAATAATATTTAAACTTATGACCGTAAGTGATTGTTGCACTGTCTCATACACACTGTTGCATGTTACCTTTAGCATAAACCAGTGTAAACAATTGTTAGTGAACCGATAAATGACTATTTATCTGTAAAATAAATGGCTCGAGGAGACGATTCCATGTCATATTTTTGGAATCGTCTCCTCGAGCCATTTATTTTGACGTAGGTACTAAAAATTTTTTTCACGACTATCGGGTTATAAAATCAGCCATGTTGATTTTTGGGAAACCTCACCTTTTGATTTAGGAATTTCCTTCAAAATCCTTCGGATTGCGATTAAAAGAGACGTGCGTTACGCTGGGTGGTCACCACAATCCTAACGACATTTAAATCATTACAATGTATTCAGACAGATCTATCTGTATGTTATGAAAGAATAAAGACTCCTATATACAGAGTATAAAACATGCGCTAAAAACATAACCCTTCTTGTCAGCCAGGTTTGGTGCTGTTGTGATTTATTGTGATTTGTTCAAAATATAATTGGCTGTTTCTGGTTATCTTTTTTGTATTTCTGAGTGACTTCGCCTTTCTTGGACTATAGATTTTTGTGTAGCGGTAATCTACAACGCCACATGAGTACAACGCGTCATACTGACGTCACGCAGAATCCTGCATTTCGCAAGCTGAGTTTACCGCGCAACTAGCATAGATACAACGGCCCGACATGAATCATCGGGCAGTTGCCCGCCAGACACAACACCCGTCTGGTCGGAGGATCCTCCCTTTTCTATAGAGTACGAGTGAACTTTACACCCTGTTCCTCATACCTCTATATTTGTATTGCAATTTACCTTGGCTACAATAACAATACCCATAACTCGCATCTCGGACAACTCTGATTTTGCCTGGTTTCCAACGGAGATCCAACGTTCTATGAACTGAGGCATAGCGAATGAATCTTTTGTGATAGTCGTTAGATTTGAGCGAAATTCAATGAGTTGGAAGACAGTGGATTACTCCGTGATTGACAGGTTTCAATTTAATATTTTTGACAGTTTTTAAGATCAGATCCGGGAAGGGCCCTTCACCAATTTTTACGACGAACAAAAATATACAGGGTTTTGAAACACTATTATTGCTTCATAATACATTTTGTTTTATTTTTGTCCGATTCTGGGCCAAGCTTGTATGGGACAAAAATCCATCTCCTTTGAAAAGTTGCCCGGAAAATGGGAAAATTCGGGAAATTCTGAAAGTGCTTTTTCCTATGGGAATTGTTCGACAGGGCAACGTCTGTCGGGATCAGCTAGTAATAAATACATATTTTATTTAAATTAACATAATACATTTCCTTATGTTTGGAGTCGCCTTTTAAGCAAGGTATTGCTTAAAGTAGGAGATCCCGCCACTTTCACGTGGCATTTTCGAACAATAAACAAACGGCGTAAACAATAAACATTCTAGTTGTGCCTTTGAATTAGATAAATATTTGAATTACTATTTGAACTTTGAATTATTTGGCAGCCGTCCACAATCACACAATATTTGTTGTAGAAGATTGATAAACTGCCCAAGTGCCCGCTTATGCACACCAACTGTTTGGATTTTCAGATTGTCATGGGTTTGTTAGATAACTCTTGCCTTGTTAAAACTTTATTTTTGTGGTAAATATTACGATCTTTTTTTTTTACTACCTTACTACCTACCTTTGAACGCATGCAATCTCTCTAGTTTTCTCTCTTCGAGGTCCGGGGTGTTATATTATTTTGCGGAGTATTTTGTCCCTTTGCCTTCAGATCGCATATGTCGCTAAGCTAATATTATAAGAGTAATAAGTCTTGCGGATTTTTTGTATGCACGCAAACTCAAGAGTCTGAGATAGCAAGCTATCTAGTAGTCAACATTTTGAATGTAGATACTAAATTACCTATGAATTTGGTTTAATATGATTTTGGCTTACCCATAAAAGTAATTAAACCTCTCCATCTTTCTGTAACAAAATATTTCCAATTCCAATATAATTAAGCGTCGCTGTAACAGTTTCATAATTGACGAAAGCCATTCAACATATAGAGCGAAACGAATTGTTAAACACCTCAAGGAAACAATATTATTTATTATGTATAAAAAGTAAACACCGTTTAACAGTGATGTTAATGACCTATGACTAATACAAGAGGCCTGTAATGTATAACATTGGCATTCGTACAAACAGCAGTGGCAGCGTGCGCGGACGGATACGAGCAAACATTACATAACTTTGATTGTGTTTGTAAAAAGTTGGGGATTCCCTCCACTACAAGCGCATCTTGCTTACACAGACACACCGCAGATGTGTGCGTGTAACCTTGCCTTCCTTTACATATTAAACGCCGTCGGGCTATCCCTTTGCGTACCCACACAAAAAAGTCGAACCATAACTATATTGTTAACAGAAAAAGAAAATGAATGAGTTCACTGTTACCGCTATTATTATTATCTCCAGCGTGCTCCTGTGAGGAACGATAAAGGCACTGACCGGTTCACTTTTTATACGTGTCGAATATCAACAATGGCACGTAAACCGTATTCATCGAATCATCAGTTCCTACTTCCGACCACACGTGTCTTGAATAACGGTTGCAGGAATCTTGACATTCAATAAGATTTCATGTTGTTGAATTGTACCTCTCGTCACCTGAATTTTTCTGACGAAATTGTAGTTTGTATAGGACGAAAAGCTGCTGTGAATGTTTTACTTGTGTTTAATATGTCAAGATTAAGATGTCGTTCATTATTTTTATAACAAATATCCTCTCGTACTCGACTTGGCAACGGTTTCCATTACAAGGTTATAAATTATATAAAAAAAAGTAAACAAAACAAAAGAAGTCGTTGCATTAGCGGTTACCGCTAACGATAACGCGCAGGTTTGCGTTGGCGACTCTGTCGTCACGAACTAGCGGAAGGTAAATACGAATGTCTGTGTATTTAATTATAAGACTCTATAAATAGAAAGAGCATTACGTCGTGTTATGTGGTCGGTTACGGCAAGTTATTTCGGTCCGCGCCGTCACGAGCCCCCGTGAATGTCAAGCTCGCGGTAACTCTAACTAGGTGCCACGGCGGTTGGGCAACAGGTGGCCTGCACCGCGATCTTAGACAAGTAAACATTTGCATGCACTCAAGAAATTCAATTGTGGGCTAAACATATTAGATTCCTCCCACTGCAGCAACTATTCCCGTCTAGTCTGAAGTACAGACGCCAGCACATCAAGTTACTACAATCTGTCAGATTTCTTTAATAGGTTTTCGACTTTATTGCTAAAGCATAAGGTTCAAGGTTGATTGGGAAAATCTGACAGTTTCGGGTAGGTTGACCTGCTGGCGTCTGTACATTCCTGAATATTAATAATTACTCAATTTTGGCTGGAGTCAAAAAAACAGGTCCACAATACGCTAAGTTCAAATTGCTAAATCAAATATCTTCCCTTGATTCGTTAGTGTGCATACACACGAGCGACACGCGTTAATGGCAGAAGCAACTGCAGCCGTCGACGAGTGTCGACAGCAGCCATCGACACCCGTCGGCGCGTCGAAGGCTGCCGTCGACAACTTGCCGCTCGTGTCTTAGTACGGTGGTCAAATACACGAGCGGCATTTTGTCGACGGCAGTCCTCGGCTGCATTTGCATCTACCGTTGACGCATGTTGCTCATGTGTACGAGTACTTACTCAACGTGAAAAGTAACGTCAAACAGTGTTTGATCACACCCAACAGTCACCAACTCACCACACATCTAAGCCTTAATCAGAATTTGATAACAACATTAAAAAGTTGTAATAATAAACAAATGATGTAATCAGAAATGTAAACAAACGATCACAAGTGTTACTGACCTAATAAGGCGACCCCTTTTCCACCCAAGACGGTTCAATAAAGAACTCCCTTTAGGTACGTAGTATCTAAAGTAGGTACATAAGAGTGGCGGTCGTGACCTTTTAATATATACTTCAATGTATAGACACGCTCCCCGCTTTACGCAAGTACCTACTGACACATTACATCAAGAAATGTTCCCCCAATGTGGATAAGGCGTCTTTGACAAGTTAGTCCCATTAAAATTGAGATTTGAGATAAAATGGAGCGTAGTTTGTAAAAGTATTTCATTGATAAAATTATGACTATATTTAGATTTGATGAAATTCTCACAATTCAACGAAATGGAAAAGGTAAGGCTGTAGCCAGAATAACAACTTTTTTATGAAAACATATTTAACTAGTTCTGAGTTTATAATAATGATATTTATATTAAAACACGAACAACGCACTAGGAAACTGGGCATGAACCAACTCAAGACATATCACCGCTGTATTGCCCGTCCAGAGTATAAATTCAAATGATTGGATGCCGCATCCTGCTGCTCGGTGCGTTTTTTTCGCAATACTCCGACTAAACCAATACTTAAAGCATATTTTAACAACGTTATGACAACTGCGTATCGCAGCAGCGTATTTCCATTCATACAAGACCATAATGCAAGGGTGTGAAACTAATCGCGTGACGAGTATGGATTGGAAATCACTTTTTTTACTAAGGTCTTCCAATCTATACAAGAGTAGTAGGTACGCAAATACTCGCGTATACTTCGTAGTGACCTAACTATCTTATTTCATAATATACAGTGCCAGTACGCACACGGACTAATCGTGTATATATACGCGCTCGTGTAGACAGGGTGAATTTTTCAAGTCGGCGTGGATGGCCAAATCCGAAACTATGAGGAATAGTGAAAAGTACTCAAAGGAGTCGAGGGCTCGATTTTGATGTAAACTAAAACTGCATCATTGGATTTCTGAAAAATCAATATTTCTAGCCAGGAATCGAACCCGTTGGTTTTGATAAAAAAAAAACACTGTATTATTACACCACTCGATAGTGTCCCTAATAAGGATCAAGTTCTGGGAAGTAATGACATGTGTTGGAACCAGGATGCGCGCGTACACGTTACAAACTATACATTGAATTCTCAGATTTAAAAATAGCAATACAAAGTATACGCGAACAGTGTTCTATCGCTGCATTCTGGCCGCGTATAGAATGGAAAGACGCATCGCAGCAGTTAGTTATTAAAACATTTTAGTAACTGTTTTACTTTTACGTTACGTTTGATGTCGTCAAAGTTTATTGCTCTCAGGACCTAAAGAACGCGCTTACTTTAACTTCAAAAACAATAAACATAAAAAGTAGAACAATAACATCTTTTTTATATACTTCTAAATCGGCATAACGTTGTTTTATAATGGCACACGTAATAAACACGAGTCCTGGCCGTAATCTTTTTACATACATCGCGTGTAGTATCTAAACATACATGAATATACTATAGGTGCATAGGTATGGAAGTCATTTACCTTTCCGGCTGCGCTCAGACTCAGTCCTTGGCAATGGCCCCTTTCACATACGAACAAGTATACACATTTATCGATGTTACGTAACATTGTTTGCATCATTAATGTTGGCTAACGTTTGGTTTATAAAATTTTGCTCGTAAAACTGTTTTGTGGGAACAAAATTCTACTAGTTTAACGTAATAACATAACCCATTTGCAAATATGATTTTGGTAGACACGAAATTAATTAGCGTTGATTACACTAGAATCATAGCGAATGTCTGTCTTGGTACTCTACAGTATCAGTAATTAGAGAGCACGTCACTCTGGCTGTCACGCACACAAACCGAAATGATAATGTGCTTGACCTACACAGACCTCCCTTGTTATTAATCCGACGTTTTGATTTCAACCGGCGACCGGCGAAGGGAGCTGGCAATTACGTGACGTCACCACGGTTTAACGACCCCATTACAACATTCAACATATTGTATGAATGAATGCAAGCCGCGTGACGGCTGACGTTTTTGTTCGTCGATACGTCGCAGAGTAAGGTGCAAGTTGTTGCGCCACCACTCAGATGAGGTGCGACGCAGGTGTTTAACAAAGTTTATCTATAGTTCCATTCATACTGTGGGGAATTCCGTTCAATCAGAAATCACCGCTGCCAAATCGGCATAGATTGACAATAGGAGGAAAACAATTTGCGCGCGTCATCAATACAAGCTTTAATTTAAACATTTGTGAGAAGGTCACTTCACCTCAATGTTCGAATCAAAATTGGCACATGCCAAGTGAAATTTTAATAGATGGCAGTTAAGCGTTCGTTGAACCAAAGCGGTAGACGATCGAGGTCGTGCCCATTATCCAAGCACAGCACAATGACACGATTATCGGACGGCACGCGGGTCCGAGACGGCTCGCATTGATTTTACGAAATCCACATCACAGACTCAGAATGAACGGTCTCCGTCGGCCCATTCATCTCGTTTTCATGTACACACCACCGCTATTGCGATACGAAAGTGAGAGCGAAATTTACTCGGGCTGCAACAACGCACAGAACAGCCATGTATTGCCCTAAATACGACGAGAGAATAGCGGCCATTAGGTAATTGATAATTGAATAGCGTTTGAATTTGAGTATTATTATTTTGGGGTTGGGGATGATTTTGACATAGATTTGTTACTAGGATTGCATTGCAGTTTCATTTAATTTGTATTTTAATACTCTAGCATTAACATACTTATGGAAATTGGAGTAAACTTATTTCGACAAACAGTGCACTTTGATAAAGTCAAAGGAATTCAGCACTTCTTGACTGATGAATTTCGTAACTTTATGAATGGAATAATTCCAACTACGATTGTTAATCAAGATAAAAACAATGCCTGTTACACTGAGATAACCTTAAGCACAAAGCCATTCTTTTTCATTCTGATGTCTGTTTCATATCAGGAAGGGCGCAAATCATGTTCAAGATGACAAGGGCAATTACTAGTAAAACCAAATCACAACTAATTTAGTGCACAGGAACCAAAAATTACACCAAGATTACATGAAGAGTTCTATGTAGAAAACAGATGAACCGCATAGACAAAAACGTACACAACGAAGGATACCAGATGCAAGACAATTGTGTATGTAGACAAACACACACATACCCACATCACACACAGCTAAATCTAAATATAGCGAGCGCCGATATCAGCGGCTCGCCCTTGAACCAGTCGCACGGAAACATTTTATTATTATTACCGAGCTGTCGGCGAGCACGAGTATGTCGGGTCGTCGACCCCGCAACCACGTGTCTCCTTATCGACAACTATCTAACACGATTGTGGGTAAACAACATGCCGAGATAAATGACTAATTCCACAATGCTTGCCTATTTGAGCCATTCATAAATAATCAGCGTCACGTCATAGCGATTTCGTTGACAATAACCGTCTGTGATTCAGAGTATCACGTTGAATTCCTAATGAGCATTCCACGTTTAATCAACTAATTGTCATCAAGTTTCAATGTTACTTCATAGCTCTTAAGTTTCGCAATATCGGAAACTTTGAGTAGTAAACACTTACCCCCATAAATGTATTATATCAGATGAATAGTTGCACACCGATTTCTCTGTCAGTCGTCAGTAATTCGACTTTCGAAGGAAGACAAATCGTTGTGATACAGACCCTATACAACGTTTATTAGTAAGGGGTTAAAAGCAAGTAGGTAGGTACGATTAACACCCATAGAAACAAAAAACAATAGTAGAGGCATCCAGAAATCGATACCCCACAGGCCTGCCGCCCGGTCAAAGAAAAGCAATGCAATGCAACACGTACAAGTACATAAATAATAAATCGTCTAATTGTAAAAGGCCGTGACGGACGGAAGAACGTGCATATCGTGGGAAGTGGGACATTGTTACGTAACCGGTATTTGTTCAATGGCCAGCCTACACGGGTACATCCTTACAAATGCGTACGACCTTGAATGTGAACTCGAAAGTGTAAACAGGCACGTGCTCGATGCATTGTTTTATAGCCGCCGGTTGTGAAATACCACAAACAACACTACGTTATAGCAATGTGCCACATTTCATGGGCAAAACATTGGTTTAGGTCCTTATCAACAAATCTTCTATTTTGCTCAAAAGGGTGTGGAAATAAGAAGTATCGCATTGAAACAATAATACAGAAATAAAATAAGGATAACGGTTATGTAATAAGTTTCCTAGAAAGGTCTTCCGAACAAAGTATCTCATCAACTTATTAATGGAACTAGTAGCGACATCTATTTTTTATTGTCCACATTATTGATCAACAATCTAAACCCGTAAATAAATTCAGCTAACAAATTTTGTAAAAACTCTAATAAGTCGGTGACTAACCACGAAAATGCGAACCCAACGACACCGACTTCCGAAATTAAAGTTATTTCTCTTTTTGAAGTCGGTTGTTTTTTTTTTTGTAAAAAAGTTTTTATTTTTCACTTTTAAGTTGTACTTACCCGACACATATACGTATAATACACAACTTGCTATGTAAATATCAGTGACAGGAAGTTATTCATCATCTAAATAAACTAAGTGGCAAAAGTACATCTAGTATTGAAGCTAACTCAAAAACTACACAAGCAAAGTTAATAAAATTTATAATGGGACCACCACCCCTGAGGCATACCCTATCCATTAAAAAAATAATTTTTGAAATCAATTTGCAATTCCGGAGATACATACAAAAATAATTTCGTTTACTTGAATTTTTACCAGTAATTTTGGTTTAAAAACAATGTAATGTCTATGGGACCAATCTGAAAGTATATCCTTTCAAATAAAAAAGAATTTTGCAAATCGGCTTATAAATTAACGGAGTACTGAGGTAACAAACATTTAAAAAAAAATCAACCGAAATGAGAACCTCCTCCCTTTTTTGAAATCTGTTAAAAAGAGCTGAAAATTGGAAGCGAACGCAGCCGATAGCGAAACGAAAAGCCTTTCAAAGTTCACATCAAGCCAAATAGATACACGTGTCACATGTCAAGTTCCATTCACGTTGATTCCGTCAAACACACGTCCCGGCGCGTTGCCTCTACATAATGTATGTAGGGGGAGCGGCACTGGTTCGGCGGCGAAGCCTCGCGTTTCACTACCCTTTAGCCCGTTTTTGAACCGAGAGGCAACGCGCAAATCTCCTCCTGGAAGCGAGTAATATTTGCCTACACATCAAACTTTCACTATCGTTGTGCGCTTTCGTTTTTATATCTGCTAACAGCGGTGGGCCCGCTTTGTTATTCCTACGTACTTTTTTTCCGTTTTGCGTCTGACAACCGACACGCTGCTGATGCCAACAGGCAATAGATGGCCTGCCTTTGTGGCTCACTTTAACGGAAATAACGGCAAGCCTGATCATTATTGGTAACGATTTTCTATGTTGATATTTTGTTAAAGATTAGAGGAAGCTCATGGTCATGAACTCATCACCATTGAAGATAAAAGACGTTAATTGCAGTACTTTTAGATAATTAGGTAGCTTAAGATCACAAATTAATGTTGTGTTATAATTAGCTAAGCACTAACTGCCAAACGTTGGTTTGAGACAACGCTAACGCAATTAATGTTGGATTGACTGATCTAGTGAGGGATATAATAAATAATTATAACTTGAAAATGGGCTTGCGAACATTCTCCAATTCTACATTTTGCAAAACATGAAACCTAGTAAACATTATTGTAAGTCGATTCGCGAATCGACTAAGAAGACAAAATCACGATTTGGACTAGCAAAACGACATTCTTGCAGATGATCATGATTTTATTTATCACTGATTTGCTTTAAAATCATGCGCAAAACTATGTTTTCACCATCCACTAGTTCAGACATACCCAAATCCTCACGGCTATCAACAATTATATGTTTGAAGATTGTGTTCGTTGCGTTAACACAAGTAAGCGCGCGTGCAGACCACGTGGTTGTCGCAATCGACCGGCAAAAAGATCACGCGGTGAACGCGTGGTTCTCTTCAGTCTACTTCAGTGCTAAAGGGCATTCAGTTAAAAGGCGTTGTGTTACGTTTCCGCATTAGGGTTTAAAGTTACATAAATGTACTTCGTTTTGGTTGGGATACTGCAATATTATTTTTGCACTAACGAAAACCGACCGCACATTGGCTATGTCTAAACTGATGGCGAGGTTAGATTTTTTTTTAAGGTGCAACTTGCTCGCCGCTCCTGTCATGACTGTCATGATTAGTACCGAACGCCATAAAAGGACTCTAAATTGCGACCTACACAACATAAACCGATACGGCACAGATTTGTATTGTGAATTTGTGGTTTATATTGAGCGTCTAGTGTAGTCTAAGTGTCTAAACACACTATGCCGAAGGTACGCGACCGAAGTTCTGCATGATTACGCCTGCAATGCTATTTGAATTACTAACGACACATTATGCCGAAATCACGTTGTGTTTTTAAAATCACGCATTGCAGGCGTAATCATGCCGAAATTCGGTCGCGTACCTTCGGCATAGTGTGTTTAGACACTAAGGGTGCTTACATAAAGAAACAGGTTTCCGGTGCTGGCGAGTCTGTGCGGGTCGGCACCGATCGGTGTAGGTGAAATAGTTAAGGAGGATTTCCACTAAACGGCTCGCACCGCATCGGATCGGAAAGGATACGAACGGAATGCGGCGACAGCCGATCCCGTCCGGCTGGATGTCGACATATACGATCGGCTCCGTCCCGTGGCTTGCGAACGTATCCGTTTCTGGTTGAAGTAGTATTGTTGGATATTGCATTAGAAGAAGAAGAAAATAATCATCAAACACAGAAGAGGAAAAGAAAAATTTGGACGACAGCCGAAAGGATTCGATCGGAGACGACGACAGGCAAACGGAAAACGCCCGCGGTCAAGCTGCTGTGCGCGGCTTGGTAATATAGACTTTAAATACTGTGTACAAGATTTAATATGGTTTAAAGATTGTAAAATCCGTGCCGATCCGATGTGATGCGAGCCGTTTGGTGGAAACCATCCTTTAAGCGCTCATACTTAAAGAAACATGTAACCGTTTCCTTCCGAAGATCAACCTGCAAAGACCTGTACCGAGAGTCGGGACCGAAAACCTGCTTCTTTATGTAAGCACCCTTTATGTCTAATTTCAGTTTTATGTCGTGTATAGGTATTATTTAATGTTAACAACTGTTAAGTTCTTTATGCTATTTGCTAAGAATTCCAGTGTTCTAGTTGAATAATATGTGGAGAATTCAGATGAATTACAAGACGCGAGATTTCTTTATAAATAAGCAGTATTTCGAACCTTATTTGGCTTTTATTTTCTGTGTATGAAATGGCAAAATAAATAAATAAAAATAGGCAGTTTTTTTTTGCGTAAAACAGAAAATATCGGCTACCTGGCGTAACAACTTTAGAAAAATCATTAGCTGTTGTAACTATAAGGGAGGATTTGTTTTGGACCGAAAGTGGAGACCACTTTAAAAACTATCATTGCTCAGGATTTTTTTGAATCAACAGCTCATAATCGTAGCACCATGAAGAGAACATCTGAAACTCATTTATTGGTAAGAAGTTTTCATACGGTTATTGACCCGTCATTGAAACTTCGGGATACTTGTTAAAAGTTTAAAAGAGCTTCAACATAAAATGAAAGGATTCTGTCCAGAAGTCAATCTCAATAAGGATTACTGTTACATGCTCCCAGTTATGCAGAGGTGGAGATGTTCAAAACATAAATCTGAGTTCGTTTGCTATTGGAATGAATTTGCAGTATTTTGAATTATATTTAATAAGGACAGCAGTTGTTTCTAAATACAAGTTTTTATGTCTTTAAGCAAACATCATGGCAATACAAATTTTTTTTATTTGAATTTTTAGGGTTACGTAGCCAAATGACGAAAACGTATTTTTTTAAGTATCGAGAACAAAGTAATAATTACGTGAAATATTTTTGTGGTTGAGTGGAAAAGGGAAATAGAGGCCTTTGCTATGCATGCAACAAAGGCTGATTATTATTATTTCCTGTATTCTATAAATAATTTTTTTTAAATATGTGAATATTAAACATTTTAAAATGAACATGAAAAATAATAGCCCTCAGACATTATAATTATTATGGAACACAGAGTGGACGTCGATAATACATAAACACAATAAAGTATTTTCACGAGCATTTCCATGTAATGTAAAGTGTTCGTGCGAATGCTCGACACGGTGTTCAAAGTAATGCTCACGGCTAGTAAGCATTTTCCTGTAACATACCTACAACATACAACAAGATTTTACAAAAAAACGAGCGAATTTGTGTAACATTTCATCGAGCAAATACACGAGCGCGGGCAAAACGTGCGACGCGGAGTGAATGAGTGAGTGCAGATCTAACATTTCAACGAAGAGTAAACTCAAAATAGAAATGAATGTTACAAGTAAATGCTCACTCGCCGCCAGCATTACTTCGAACACCGTATCGAGCATTCGCAGGAATGTTACATTACATGGAAATGCTCGAGCAGATGCTCTCAGCATCCGTTTTTTTTTATAACAAGTTGCCAAAGCCGGATACAAAACTTAGCAATAGAAAGTTCAAAACTATCATCAAACATCCTTATCAAAAAAGCATACTATAAGATTAAAGACTATGTTGAAGACAAGGTAGTTTGGCAATAATTCCTTCTGCACATATGGCTTCCCTGGCACCTCATTAACGGCATAACTATGTAAATGTCTATTAACGCTCTTTGCTCTCCAATTACGATGTTTATTTTTTACATACTTCTTTGACATAATCTTTTTATTATTTGACATTATATACAGACAATTCTAATTTCTCACCTCTTTATTAGTCGCTATAATGGCAATCTATGACTAGGTTTTAGTAGGTTTTTTTATATTTTATTTTTTATTTATCCTTCTGATAGATTCTTATTTTGTAAATGTGAGGACCTTGTAGGCCTTGTAGACATTAGTATTTTTTTATTTTATCAAGTACTTGGTACTTGTTATTCTGTCCTCCCATACCTACTGTAATTTGAAAACATTGTAAAAGCCAATTATTTTGAAAAAGAGTAACCGTGAAGTTTCTTGCCAGTTCTTCTCCATAAGAAACAACCAATTGGAACAGTGCACCTAGCTTCTGACGTTTCATAAGTGCCCATGTAGGCTTATGTGAAATAAAATATTTTGATTTTTGATTTTGCTTGTGTATATTATGCCTTAAGAAAAATTACAATCTTTTGTTTAATTTTACTTTTCGAAAACAAGGAGGCTGCGAAATCAATCGATTTACGCCAGTACCCAATGTTTTATTAAAACTCTTTACTTATAAGTAACAAATTCTGCTAGTGGCTTAAATCTTATTTAAATAATTAACATGTGTTTATATGGTGGACAAGATTTATTTTAGATTTTTCAATAGTCAATTACTGTAACCTGAGGAATAAATATTAGACAGTTTCTTACAGAAAGTATGCCCGACTGTCATATTTACATACCATATTTTATTCTTCAGAAAAAAGATTTTAGACTATTGAAAAATCAACCCTTACTTTAGAAAAACTATGAACATCTCTAGGAACGTAAAAATTACGAATGCTTTACAAATATGTTCTGTCTTTTAAGCAAAAGTTATATTTTTGAGGCGATTATCTATTATTTCCCCTGATAAAAAAAAACCATTAACAATGTTAAATGATTTCATTAACTATGTACTTACTTCATAATGTAGTCTCATGAAAAAATCTGTTTTTTCCTAGTCCAAAACGGCCATTGTTCTTTAAGGGGCTTTTAGCTAAGTAACATCCGAACGAGTCGATCAATGAAGTTTAAGCTATGCTTGCTGCAGTCGGTCTGTGGATGGCTGACCTCCTATTCTTAGATCTTTGACAGTTAGTCAGAGTTAGAAGTCTTACAAGTCTGATAACCAGTCAATACAAAGGACAATTGTGCTACCCAATAACTGGGTTGTGGAAGTCGGATAGGCTATCAATCAATGTAAAAAAATATATGGTAAGGCTAGAAGCTGGCCACAACATAGTTGGGAAAAGCAAAGCAAATGATAATCAAATTGAATTTTGTATTCAGACAAATTTTTTTATACTTTAGTCTATGTGAACATAAAAAATACCAGTGACTAGCTGGAAATTGCTACCGTGCGTTTAAGCAATGGCCGAGTTGAATCTCCAGCTGCATGCAATTTGGCATAGTTGTGTAGTGTAGTATAAATGGTTGAGATTTTTTAATATATGAATCGATAGAATTTTATAATTCTTTTATATTTTATTTACTTTGCTCAAATAAATAAAATATAAAAGAATTATAAAGAAGAATTGTATCGATTCTATTGTTAGAGGTACATAGATATGTCTTGCCTTGCTCCAAATACATTCATCAAGCTTTTTATTCTATAGTTGGGTTTTGAGTTTCCTGAGTTAATAGATGTTGATAATGCTGACTGTACATACAGAAAAGTGAAGGTATTTAATTGATGAATGATTTTATCACAATCATCTATTTTAATAGGAATAGAAAGGATCTTTATCTTTTCTCTAGAGAAAATTAAGGAGGGAAAATTTATTTAATAATCAATAAGTATAAGATTTATTTTTAATAGTGAGTTGGAATGAATATGTTGTTAACCAATAAAACTTGGTTCCAACCATAGACAGAGTAAACTATAGACTGCTGCATATCTTCTTTTTCATTCGCACAAGAAAAAGAGAAATATATTAATGTCACTTGCAAAGAAAAGAGACAGAGTAAGAATATTTCTGTCCCTTACTGCATGTCGGCTAAGCACATCAATGTGCACAACAAGTTTGACGTTTATGAATGAAATAATAAAAATTATGAATGAATTAATAAAAACTACACTGCGATTAAACGGAAAATAAGATCTTTTTCGTGCATAATTGAATAATAGTACATTTGCGCAACTGTGAAAATGGTAAAGTGTAGTGTAATAAGCTGTAAAAATGATAGTATGATGAAGATTGCCGGAATTTGTTGTCCCTTTCGGTGACACGGATACCATGAGTCTATAGATTACTCTGTCTACAGTTCCAACCAAGTTGCATACAATTAAATATTATTTTATTTATTTTAATATGTTATTCTAATTTTGTTTTTTGATTTAATGAGATTATTTAACTTGCTTTAATTCTAATTTCATTTTCTAATTCTATTTTTAGTGCTTAAATTAAATGTTTACTATTAAACTTAATTTTAAGTAATATAATATTTTTATCACCTTTTGCTGCATAAAACATGCTTAATTGTAACCACCTTCTATAAGTGGGAGGTGCAGCACTGGCTGCTCTCGCTTATGGTCCAACAACCAATTGCAAATAGAAAGAAAAAGGAGAATAAAAAAAAAATAAAAAAATTGTAACCTAAATAGAAGTCACACAAGTACAGAGAGGTAATTCTAGTAATTTTAAGAATGTTCACAGTCTGATCTCAGTCTCAATCTGTCAAAAATTAGGGATTTTTGACAGATTGAGACAGGATTTTTGACACTTCGCTGAGATGAGATTGGATTTTGAATGTTTTTAACTACAAGAATTGGCATTCTGGTATTGTAACTTAGCTCTGGAGCCAGTCTCACATTTTTTGTAACCTGTTTTTATGGCAATAAAGAAATTTATTTTTAAATTATTTACAAAAATTCTGATTGATCTCCATAAATGTGGATTTCATTAGGTGCTAAAATAATTCTAATTTATTAAGTATTCTTAATTATTTTTATGGATTCTTTACTTAATAGTGAAAGAGGACATTTTGATTAGACAGACTTTCTATGGAGTGTTACAATTAAAGTATAATAATAATAAGTTTCCCAATGTTTCAATTAAAAATAAACTTCTTTCCAGAAAAGTGGGTCTCAAATAAAAAAGAAAGAGATAAGAAATGTGGATTTCATTAGGTGCTAAAATAATTCTAATTTATTAAGTATTCTTAATTATTTTTATGGATTCTTTACTTAATAGTGAAAGAGGACATTTTGATTAGACAGACTTTCTATGGAGTGTTACAATTAAAGTATAATAATAATAAGTTTCCCAATGTTTCAATTAAAAATAAACTTCTTTCCAGAAAAGTGGGTCTCAAATAAAAAAAGATCCAATTTATGCTAATATAATTAATGTGAAAGTTACTCTTGTCTGTTACCTTTTCACACCTAAGCCACTGAAATCGATAGTTATAAAATTTATACTGATTTAGCAGATAGGTAAAGTGGGACCTGGAGAAACACACTAATAGTCTACTTATTGTCTTCTATAGTTTATAAAAATAGCCATAATAGAAATACACAACTGTCCCTTTCCTTTTACGGTTCATAAGATACAGCCCACTGACAGACAGACGGATGGATGGACAGCGGAGGTTTAGTAATAGGGTCCCGTTGGCATCCTCTGGGAACAGAACCCAAAAATTTTGTGATTCAAAATATGCACTGGCAGAGAGAGAGCAACATCCAGTAAAATTTACATACTGGGCAATCTACGGTTTCATAACAATTTATAATCTGTATCAAGTTATTTAATCCGTTTTCTTAATTAAGGTAAGGGAAATTGAACTATTTGACAATTCAAAAGTGCCTGTACAAGGTTTAATTGAAATAAATGCTTTGAGTTTGAGTTTGAATTTACCTAACAAAGTTTTAGTTTTTAATATTTTATTCTTTCAATGTTGTTTGTTTACATAATTTATTAAAGGAAATGTTAGTGAGTTTACCCTCAATCAGTGTAGGTCTAATCTCGTCGTTTGTATGACTAATAGTCCTATCTCATATTTTAACTGATTTGGGTTGGGACGGCTACATTTTTATATTCGTGATTTACATTTTGTTGCTTTTCAAAATGGTTATATTTTGAGATCCAAATAACATAGAGGTACAACGGTTAGTGAAAAGTGTAAAGAATAGAAGAGTATAGTTGTCCTGACTCAGGTCAGCTAAAAAATGTGAAAAATGAGATAGGACTTTTAGTCATGCGAGCAACGATCATAACCATGAAATTTATTAATCCAGTGTTGAATTGATGAACACAAATGATTACTGGGTATTGTATAATACCGGGTGTGTGACAAACATATACAAGTTATCAACTAAAACGCTGTAGCTGTTTTCATTTACCATAGTTGAAAATGATTATGGCTTAATATTAGCCTCAGAATGTTTTCCGTAACATATTTTAACTATATTTTCTTATATAATTTAAAACCTTGATTTTAAGACATTGACATAAATAAAACATAATTATTTAGGTCATTAAAGGCTCTTCAGGGGGTTGCATCATGGTAATTCATAGAGTAAGTAGGTAATTGTTTCTACCAAAACATTCTACAAATTATAATAACAATACTAAACTTACCGTAGAATTTCTATATGGGCTTCCTTGAGGATTATAAGGCGGCATAGGCCTGTGCTGCGGCCAGCCGGGGCCCGGGCCATAGCCCGCCGGTGGCTGCTCATAACTATTGGGATAGCGGTGCGGCGGCGCCCCGCTTGATTGCAATAACGAATTCAGCGTGGGCGTGGGGCCAGGTGCCTGCGACACCGCTTGTCCCGGGAAAAAGCGCGGCTGCTGCGGCGGTGGCCGCGGTTTGCCGGGAAAACCTGGCCGTGGCGCGTAATAAGGATCCGCGCCTTCTGCGTATCTATACTGGCCGTACTGGTCCGTCACTGGCCTATCTACGCCTCGGTCGTGGCCGGGCGCCTCGCCACTGTCGCGTGGCTGCCCCGGTTCGGCCGACATCGGCGATTTGCTCTTTGTGTTCACGACGCCATCGGGCGGAACGCGCCCGACGGACTTGTCGGTGCCGTTTTGCAACAAAGCGTTCCGAGATTCACTGAGCTGCTCCGATGGATTCTGCTCGATGTTCGCTTCGCTACGCTGAGACTCAGCCTGCGTCGCAGCCATGTTCGGCTGGCAACGGCCGTCCCTGCTTACACTCGCTCTGGCGATCGACCGGCTCGCTTACGTTACATCGGAATCGGGCGTCGGATTGCAAAACCGCGACGCGGACACTTCCATCACTAACAAGAAGATTAACTATACACAAATAGTAACGCGAAACGGACGAATTATCGTTCACCGACGCACACACATCGATCACATATCTACTCCATTGGCGTAAACGAGGTTAGGGAAAAGGTTACATATCTAGAAGGCGATTTTGTCACGCTATAACTGAACATTTCATATCACTATCACGTTATTAACACTCCGTATACGTTCACTTATGACAAAACTCATTCCCAATCCCACAACCAAGTAAAATACTTAAAAACAGAACAATAGAATCACGAAACTTCCAAAATTATTAGCGTCCGCCATTACGGACTTGAAATTCTGCGCTTGACGACGCTTCTGCCTATGTTCACTCCAGTTACAAAAAATATTTTTGTTGAAACTGTTACCATAGATAGCTTAAACTAGGTCTAAATATTTATCTCGATATTTTTTCAGATTCGATTATACTAAATAATTAGCTAATTGTACACTAATTGGAGGAAAATAACCCAAAATTATCTGTGCATGTTTACATTTTTGTACTATTGCGACCACGTAGTTACTACGGCGGTACCAACATAAAACACGCAACAAAGTGACAAGTTCCGCTGGCGCCAAGGCTTTCGTTGCTAAGTTCATTTCAAGTTGGTGCCCACTTTTTGTTTTTATGATGATTTAATCGCTGAAATGAAAATATTGTAAATTTAATGACATATTTTCGTAACATTTGATTTATCTAAGAGTTTAAACAATTTGATGATCTTATCTTGTTTATTTAAAAAGTGTAAGTGTACGATCCCATTTCCGATTAATACCAACATAAAAACGCCTAAAGATTTGATGCATAGTGATTTTTTTTTTTTTAAACACTACTTTTATAATCGAGTTTTTTTGGCTAAAAGGTCCTAGCAACCAGGCCATTAAAATAATAAAAAAGTACTTTTTTATTAATTTAAATTTTGTTTTATTTTATTCAGGTCAGTCAGCATTAAAATATTTGTCTATTATTAGGTTACACTGCTAGCTGTAGCTTGTCTATGTTTTGGATTCGTAAACAAGCATTAGTCGAATAAAATTAGGGAATGTATTAAAAAAATAAGGAAACCTTTTTAACTTTTATTAGGCCTACCAATTTATTATAATATTTATTTATGGTCTATTTTATTCATATTCCTGCAAAATACACCTTCGCCTTTGGGGGACTTTAAGGAGAATGAGTAGTGGTAGACCGCTAAATTCAAATTTTCTTACGTTTTTGGCAATTTGCAGAGTCAGTGTCAGCCTGTCAGGTTGTATCTTGATCAAAATATGATTCGCGACAATAATAATTAGAATCACTAATACATCTTTCTAAGTTAGATTATTCTAGGACTAACATTTAGGACCCACCGCAAATTACTGAACATGTTTTACACGTAAACTAATTTCGAACATCGTTGTTTATAACCGACTTCAAAAAAAGAGGAGGTTCTCAATTCGACGGTGTTTTTTTTTTTTTGTATTTTTTACGCAATTACTCCGCCAATTGTAGACCGATTTTCAAAATTCTTTTTCTGTTCGAAAGGGTATACTCTCGAGGTGGTCCCATCCCATTATCATCAAGTTGGAATCTGATGAGAGGATACCATGGAAATCGAGGGAAAACCTCAAATTTTATAGGCAAACCTAAAGCGATTTGAATATTTTTTAAAGTAACTTGAGCATTTGCTCTCGTAAATCATCATTTGGTAAACTGGAGAGGCAAACCTATAGCTATTTGAATATTTTTTAAAGTAACTTGAGCATTTGCTCTCTTAAATCATCATTTGGTAAACTGGAGCTGATGATAAAGATCACAGATGGCCATCAGAACTACTCAATGACAAATATTTCTCGGGTGCGATTCGATTACTTTAATATGGTTCCTAAGCAATTTATGCTCGTTACAATGCGTATGGTGAAGTGGAGCTGATGGTGACTTCTCAATCAGTTCCAGTTCTCCTGGTTCTCTTCTTATTAAGAGAATTCCTCAGCAATTAAGGTCCCTGCATCGGGAAAAGAAATATTTTGTAAAAGGTGATGAGCAGTTGACATTATTAGGCTATTGTAACTTAGATAAATTACAAACTGACCCACTAAAAGTGAAAAATAAAAACTTTTTAACAAAAAAAAAAACCACCGACTTCCAAAAAACACTATAAAGTGAAAAATAAATTTAATTTCGGAAGTCGGTGTCTTTGGATTTGTATTTTAGTTTTTTGCCAAAAAGGTTTTTTTTATGTTAATCGTTTGAATAAGACACAGACAGAATGATGATCTAGTTTAGTATTTTGTGATGCCGCCATAATATTGTAGTCTGTGGATGCCGCCAGAGTGCTCTATTCTGTGTGCAGTGCATCTTACGAACAACTTATTATGGGCTACGGAGTACATTTTTATGGGCGACAATAACCCCTGCTCTGGGCTGCTCACGTCCACAGACTAGTTACGGTTACATTGTAGCGATAACACTAACTACACTTTGCGCTCTCTCTGTTGTACAGCTAGAAAACGAGCGGTGTGCGAGAGAGAGCGCGCGAAGTGTAGTTCGCGTTATCGCGACAATGTAGCCGTAGCATTCGTAGATTTTGGCCAGCACAGCAATTGTCGACCTCTGGCCGGTGGACCGCAGCAGGCCGTCAATGATAAGTGGAGACACTTAGCTTCTTCGATCGGTTTTCGGTCTAATCTCCCGATCTAAACAAATATAAAAATGCAGTTTAAAGAGACCTCCCTAGAGTAAACATGTTCCTTGCTACAGACGCTGCAGACCGCAGCACAGCACGCTGCATTGCCAAATTGCGCCAAAGCACGTTAGAAGCAGTGTCGGGTCGCACCGTAACGCAGTAATTATTTCAGACAGATTCAAGGTTCGAATTAGAATTTGAACTGTATCCACACGTATCCACTCCAGTAAATGAGGCTGCGCAACAAATCAATCTGCCCAGCCTGCTTCCAATCTAACCGGTTGCAGCTAAATACGATATCCCTTAAATTGGTAGGACTGTATGTCAGACTTTTGGGCTTCTGACTACTCGTAACGACTGTGAAAGATCTACGAATGATAGAAGTTTTAGAATTTACCGTAGGTAATGCAATATTTAGCTGGTAACGATAAAATGTTCCTTTATTTTAAAACGACTACTTCTTCGTACAATTTGGTTTTGAGCTTTTTTTCGGACCATAAAACCTCAAATCACCAAATTTGGGCAGTTAGAAGCCGATCGGCCGGCTGTCGGATTTCTGTAAACTCCGTGTATGTTAACACTCGACTGAGTTCTGATATTTGGCGACAAATTAGCTACTAATTTTTTGTGTTATCAAAATTAAAATCCCTGATGGTGGCTCTGCCAAGAGTCGGTGACACCTTTTTGTGTAGACAGCGTTTGTTAGGCTCAACTCACACCAAAAGAGCGGCGAAGCGCCCTGTTGAGAAGGCGCGCGGATTCCAGCGACTGCCCGAGAAGTCGCTGGAATGCTCGAGAAGTCGCGGGAATCCGCGCGCCTTCTCTTCTTCTTTCATGTGTTTATCGCTGTAATGCCTTGATTTGATATTGTATAGGCAGTCGTACATTTGCACCAAATAAATAAACTTTCTTCATCCATTTCCATCACTTTTGTATTCGTTGCACTGCAAGGAATGAATGCGAATGCTCGCGCGCAACAGACGCGCGCGGGGAGCGGGCGCGAGGGGCGGGATATTGCCAGCGGCCGCTCGCGACTGCTCGAGCATTCTCAGGACTTCCCGCGCCTTCTCGCGCAGTCGCACGGCTAATTCGCTGGAATTCCAGCGGCACCGCTGGCATCCGCGCGACTCGTTCGATTTCTCATGCGATAATAAGTATTATAGTAATGAAAAATAAAGTTAAAATTCATATGACACTGAAACTGCGATCCGCTTCGACGCTCTTTTTGGTGTGTTGAGCCTAATGCATAGATAAGAATAAGTAGCTTAGTGGGCACGCACTACCGTGTGAATGTTAGGTTTTGTTGGCAGATGTATGAGGAGTAAAATAAACATGAAACATATTTGAAAATTTGATTTATTTTCATGTCTTCGTTATACAAGTTTTGTTAATTTGTTTGCAAAAATATTGTTATCTTCACCAATTTAATACACCAAATATGTTTTTTTTATTTCAATCATAAATTACCGGTATGTCTGAACACAAGATTACATTGCTACTTTACACTAGTTTCGTAGTTAAATGATAAAAAGGTTCACTCAAAGAGGTGGTGATGTGGCTTCTTGAGAAAATCGTTACAATTTCTATATAAACAACATACCTCGCAACATAAACAAGGGAACATGCTAATTTTAATTGAGCGAAATTCTATAATATAAATGCCAAATATATATCTCATTTCATAAAATAACGTAAAATAGCATTTTAATTTAAAAAAAAATCTATAAAAGTACACATAAATTAGTTATGGCATAAAACTATTATCTAAGTATAAAAACAAATCTCAAATTTAACCTAATTTAAGTACAAAGATCACGGGTCTCAATTTATAGGATAACATTTGAAATTATTATATGTGATGACAGATCTCGCTGGTGTAAGCTCGATTGAATGCAGTTAGTATTATGTATAATATTAATTTAATATGTACATGGAACGAAATATCTTATTGTGCTTTTTACAATGTTCAAGTTAATAATGATCACGATTTATATAAATATCTCGTCTTGAAAGTTATCAATAAAATGCCAACAGTTAGTAGAGTTAGACCCGGTTTCAGGAAGGTAACTCAAGAATTAGCTAACAAACAATCAAGTGATTCGATTGGTTATTGTTATTTTAGTCAGCCAATCATAGCCCGATACATACTTTATGGCGGCTGCGCAATAAACATATTCATGTGACCGCGGGATTGCGGCGTGTGGTACTGAGCAGCGAGTAGTCCCCTTTAGAACCGCCATAAAGTTTGAAGCTCACTGAAGTCCGTTCGCAGTCATTTTACCTCAGTAACCCAACTTCAACCTTATTGTAACAGGGAATAAAGATCACTGTGATATTGAAAGGCTTGTCAGTGGCAGCAACCTTATTGTAACGAGAATAAGGATCACTGTGATTTTGACAATAATGCTAAATTAGTGGTAAAATAACATTGGAATGGACTGTAAGTAGCTTATTATTGAGTCGATTCTTTAGAAACTGGGTGTTCGAAGCGTATTTACATAACATTTGAAAACCGGAATGTTCCACTCTACTGTCAATAGATGATTTCTCTTCACTTACATAATATTATCAATTTCGATATGCCACTATCAATTTTATACTTTCCGTATTAATACTGCAACAGTCTGGTTGTTACTTCGTTAAACTTAAATATTTAATTACATTGAGTTTTTATAAGGCAATTTTTCGTGTTTCTTTAGATTCTATATCAAATGTGTTGGGCATTTGAGCTAGAAGCTGTTGTGTTACGTTGAACACTGGACAGTACTGTCGACGTTAGTGCTCTAATCAGGAGGAGCCGAACTCTGCCATCCAGGAGAGGTATTTCTGGATGTCTCCCTTGGACACGGACTTGTTGCACTTGGACAGGGCGTCCATGAAGTCCTGCTTGGTGACGGGGAGGTCGAGCTCTTCCTTGGCAAGTTGTTTGATCTGCTCGGGTTTTAGGCCGGCTATCTTGCGACGCATCGACATCATTGATGCGTCCCTGGAAATTGAAAATAAGTTTTAATTAGTCTTATTCCACGCCGATTGCTGTATTTGCACATCATCAAACATTTTTTCTGGAAGGGATTGGTAAAGGTGTATTTAAACCCACAGTGTGCTAGCTAAGTAATATAGAACAGGCGCCATATAAAATGGGGCTACCTGCTTCTATGGAAAACAAACTCTGCCTGGAGTTTGACAGTAGAAATTCCTGACAGAAAAACCTAACGGTACTTTGGAATCTAACAACATTCAATAGACCAACAAGGCGGACAGTGATTGCAAAAAATAATAGTTTCTTCTGGGTGCCCTTGACCCCATGTTACTTGGGTCGCCGCAATTTATTTTCATACTAGTTGCGCCCCGCGGTTCCACCCGCGTAAATTTCGATCCCGGGGGAACATCGGGATAGACATTAGAAAAAGACATTAACATCAGTCTATGCTACTTACATTCAAAAGTAAGTAGCATAGATGTTAATCCAGGGTGTCAGCTACCTCCATACAAAATTTTATCAAAATTGGTCCAGCCGTTTGAGCGTGAAGAAGTAACAAACATATAAACACACACACACACCCCCACAAACTTTCGCCTTTCTAATATTAGTGTGATTTCCAGTCGGCAGTACGTTTTGACATTCACTCCCTTTTTCATTATTTATCATCCCTCACACAATCCAGTGTTCTTTTCTTTGGTCTCCCTCTCCATCCATCAACATTTTAAATATCATTGTCTGCCTAGACTTTTCCCAATTAAGTTTAGGTTGGCTTCCAGTCTAACTGGTAGCAGCCTAACACAAGTATTTTACATAATGGTTTCTAGTGTAAATAGATATAACTTCCATCTATAAAACTCAACCAACCTGCAGACATTAGTAATATCAGCACCGGAGTACCCTTCCAGCTTCTTGGCGATAGCGTGCAGGTCTACCTCGGCGTCTAGCTTCACCTCTCTCAGGTTTATCGTGAGGAGTGCTTCGCGGCCATCTTGCGTTGGCAGCGGGATGTAGATCCGCTTCTCCAGCCGCCGCCGCAACGCCTCGTCGATGTCCCAGGGGAAGTTTGTTGCTGCTAATACCATTACCACCTGGAATACAGAAGATGTTATGAGCATTTATTTGCGATTGATTCTGAGAACCTTTTGCTAGTAATGCTATGTGGTAACCGGTTGAATGCCGTAATTACAGAAACAATTAAAAAGTCATTGTGTTTCGCGTGGATCCACGTTGGGTATATACGAAGGGTTAAAGGACTCATAAAAGGCACTCATATGTTGGCACAAAATGAGTATGTAATTCATTCTGTCCGTCATAAAGTTGGTCAGTAATCGTTTTTTATCATAAGACTGTACTTCTTTATCATTTTTTAAGTATCCTTAAAACTGAGAGTACAATATAATCTACCTGCTAGCGGCTATTATGACGGGATAGAATCGCTCTCTGGTAATCCCTAGACAAAATGGAAGCATTGTATTGCACTTAAAATTTATTTCCGTATAAACTATCAGCATTCTTGATGATGGAACGTTTGGGCGTCACCAAACTACTAAATCAATGTCTACAATAAGTTTAATCTATATAAATAAAAAGAAAAGTCCTGACTGACTGATTGACTGACTCATCAACGCCCAGCCCAAACCCTTGGACCTAGAGAGCTGAAATTTTGCACAGAGGTTCCCTTTATAATGTAGACAAGGAATAAGGAAGGATTTTTCGAAATTCAACCCCTAAGGGGGAGAGGGTGAAATTTGACGCGGACGAAGTCGCGGGCAGAAGCTAGTACAATTTAGTTTTAGATTTATATTTTTATGATTGAGTTTAGTTTAGTTTTGTGATCTTCCTGTGCGAGTCACAATAAATACTTTTTCTTGAGCATGATTAAATATTTTTTGCCTTCTTCTTCTGTTCGAGTCGATGGTAAATTGTTGAACGAGTTGAGCCCAGGTATATGGACACGCCAACATATGGGACATGGTTTTGTCAGAAGCACCGCATTCGCACTGGGTGTCGGTCGGGTCAATGATCCCCCATTTCGCTAGATTACACTTTTGTCATTGTGCTTATTGCCAATAATTATTCGTTCAGAAATGATATTTATATAATTTAAAAAGCTAACATAAGCTAAGATAAGCTGGCTTTCTTTCTTTATAAGTAAAGTATTACTTACTTTCGCAGGCTCATCGTTGGCGGAGCCCAGTCCGTCCATTTGCACGAGTAGCTCTGACTTGACGCGTCGCGACGCCTCGTGTTCGCTGTCCGACCCGCGCCGCGAACACAGCGAGTCTATCTCGTCGATGAATATCGTGCTCGGCGCGTAGAACCGGGCCTGGAAATGACGCCAAGAATCTTTTAAGAAATAAAGTTAAAAATTTTTTTTGTTGTTAATATTTCTTGGTTCAATTAAAAAAAAAAACTATAATGTGTGCTTGAAACGAGTTCCCTTGTTTTTTAAATCATCCTAAAGTTCTTGCACAATTGAATATCATTGGACATCTGCTCCTATGCTAGAATAGTAAGTTCGCTCAATGCATATTATGTTCAGAATACGCTTGACGCTTGCCTAAAGCTGGACCAACGCCCAATGCAAAGTTAACTCAAATATATAAACCATGAAAATAGTGCTTATGGATGTCCATAAGCACTATTTTCATGGTTTATCAAAAAGAGCCAGGTTCTCATTAAATAACTTGCTGCGCCCCGCGGTTTCACCCGCGTAAGATTCGATTCCAAAAAAAATCTGGAGAGGGCCACCCTTATCAGTTAGGGGTATAAAAAATAGCCTACGGCCTATTGTCAGACCTACCAAATATACACAAAATATTTTATAAAAATCGGTCAGGCGTTTCGGAGAAGTTCGATAACAAAACACTTACATGAGATTTTTATATATAAGATTACAATCTAGGAAGCGATTTATCTAACCTAATTTTTTAAGTGATAATTATTTTAAACCTAGACATATTGATTTTTGTGTACTTTACACAAGTCCGTTCCAGTGTAATAATAACTCTGTACTAATTCATAAGTAAATGCATTCGTTTTTTCGATTAGCTAGCTTTATATTTCGTTATATCATCGACAGAAGGTCTCTTTTCAGATGTGACACAAAGAATAATGCAATTAACTTTATACCAAGTGAACAAAGTATAAGTAATTAAGTAGTATAAGTACATACGACGGACGTAACTTGGCGGGTCTGAACTTCGCGCAGAAGGCTGCGCACGAACGTTTTTTAGGAACCAAATGGTGGCATGCGGCGAGTGTGAGTGAGAGAACATGCGCGAAAGTTCGCAAAGGCTATACTCAGGCCTGGCAAGTTACGTCGGTCGTATTGTACTTTTTGTAGTTTACCATTTCAAAGAGCAATCTGACTAGTTTCTCGGACTCGCCGCGGTACTTAGAGGTGAGGGTCGAGGAGGACACGTTGAAGAAGGTGGTCCCGCACTCGGTGGCGACGGCCTTGGCTAGCATGGTCTTGCCGGTGCCGGGCGGGCCCACCATCAGCACGCCCTTCCAAGGTCGTCTGATGCCCTGCAATGTTGGAAAAGTAGGTTTTAGTACACTGTTAGCCGGTTATGTATGAGTTAGTTGCTTTTTGGTTTTAATAATAGTAATAGTTCGTTCTTATGAGAAATAAATTTCTTTAAACCGAATAATCATCATCATTTCAGCCGAAAGACGTCCACTGCTGGACATAGGCCTCCCCCAAGCACTTCCACTTCGACCGGTTCTGTGCTTCTCGCATCCAACGGGTTCCTGCGGCCTTCACAAGGTCGTCGGTCCACCTTGTGGGAGGCCTTCCAACGCTACGTCTGCCGGTACGCGGTCGCCACTCCAGAACCTTTCATAGTAATATCATAGTATAGTAATAATGTTGAATACTAACTTTAAAGAAGTCGGGCATCCACATGGGCAAGACTACGGCCTCCTCCAGCAGTCGCTTGGCCTCCGCCAGGTCCGCGATGTCGTCCCACCGGATGTTGGGGTTCTTTTGTACTATGTCACGCTCTGAAACATTACAAATATGGCGTTAGAAGACGAAACTAAAAAAAAAAAATAGTACACAGCTTTTATCCACCATGAAATGGGTTGAATCTTGGATTGCATAAATAATAAATTTTCATTGATTTTTAGGACTTGTATGGATGGGAAAAAGACGACCAACATTATGGAAAATGGTCATCGCTACCCATGGACATTCGCAATACCAGTTTCTTGCCATCCAAGAGACTCATCAAGAAGTCTCATGTGTCTAAAATTACAACAGCATCCATCTGCTTGATGGTAGAAGTAGTTACGGAGGTAGTTCCTTCCCTGGACGACCTTCTAGCTAGTAGGAACTAGTCCTGGGAAGTAGGAGCTTCCTACAGAAAGGCCTGCCTATTACGACTACTAAAAAGATTTTCCCACTAGTAGTCACACTAATATTATAAAGGCGAAAGTTTGTGAGTGTGATTGTTACTTCTTCACGCACAAACGGCTGAACGGATTTGGATGAAATTTGGCACACATATAGTATAAAACCAGGATTAACACATATGGTACTTTTTATCCCGATATTCTCACGGGATCGACACTTATGCAGGTGAAACCGCGGCCGCTGCTAGTTGAGAATATATTTACCGAGCATATCGACGAGGTCGCCGTCAGCCGCGGACGGGGGCTCGAACCTTCTCTCTTCTTCTTTATGTTTCTCCTCGTCCGTGTCGCCATTGTTGTTGTCTCTGTCTTGTTTATCTTTGCCGTGATCCTTATTGCTTGTGTCTTTTGTTTTTGCTATAAATTAAAAGAAGATTGTGAAGATCAAGTTTAGGTTAGGATTTAAGCAAATTTCTAATCTGAATCTGCTATTACTTATGTTATTGATTGACCAAATAATAACCATAAAGTTAAGGTGAATGAGTAGTAGTAGACCGCGAAATTCAAATTTTCTTACGTTTTTTTGCAATTTGCAGGTCTGTGTCAGGTTGTATCTTGATCAAAAAGTGATTCGCGACAATAACAGGTACATATTTAGATAAATATAATCATTAGAATCATTAAGACATCTTTCTGAGTTAGATTTCTACCATAAGAACCAATCTCCTAAGGAAAAGTGCTTATGACAGAAATTTAACTCAATGACCTGCAAATTGCAAAAAACATAAGATACTTAATTGAATTTCGCGGTCTAACACTACCCATTCACCTTAAAATACAAGTGATCGAGGATTGAACTCAGTAGCGTTTTTGGAGAGGCCTATGTCCAGCAGTGGACTGCTTTTGGATAATGACGAAGCTGACATATCGCACAAATAATTATGATAACATATTTTACTAAATGGGCTGTCAGAAACTGCGAGGAGTTTTGCAAGAATTAAAAGAAACGAATGCCGCTGGTAAACAAAGATATTCCTCCATTTTAATTATGAGTTTAGCTTATCAAAATAATATGTGAAACAATTCAATTGTTTGAAATAAGTACATCCGTAACTATCAGATGGAATGACTAGAAAAAGTTGCGATTTGATTGCAATCGACTAGTTTAACACATTACAAGTGTATCGACTGCAAAGTTAACAACGTAAATGGATACATATATTGATTACGACGAACGAAATTAGAAATCAAAACCCATGGAACAGGAAATAAAATTATAACCATAAAACACGATGTATACGTCAACTTTACAGCTGTTTTACACCAGCCTTTAAGCACAGTATTAATTGTATAACAACATCTTAATTTCAAATTCACGTAACAGTCAAACCAAACGACTTGAGCACGGCTATTAACTAAAGTCTCACAAATGCTAACAATAAAATGTAACATTATTGCTAAATCCAGCTGCAATTGTACTTGAGAGAACATTTAATATCGTCTCTGTAAGTACTTATACACATGAAGTGTTAAGCTGAGAAGGCCCACTAAGATCAATGGGTGAGAAATATTTGTAGGCTACCATTGAAGCATCAAAATAGCTCTGACCAAGGCTATCTAGTACATGATATTGGAAGAAAATGGGCCAATAATGCCCATGCCATCTATATGATACAAAATAATTAATACAATAAGCAACAAATGTATGTAAACATCGACAGCAGATGTAATACAGTGGACATGTAGTGGCTGGCACATACTTGTGCTAAATATTTATCTTGCAGGCAGAAAGAAAGAATTCATTCATTCGTTCACTGGCAGACAACGCACAGCCTGAACCTCTGCATGAAATTTAGCACAAGGGTTCCTTATATGACGCAGGTGAGCAGTGAGGAAAGATTTTTGAAATGTCACCCCTAAAGGGTATGAAAGTTTGTATGGAAGTTTGCCATATGCCAGGATTGGTGGAGTGGACAGAAACAAGGGAAACCTATAACCCTACAGTGAGACAACATAGGCTAAAAATTAAATAAATAAATTATTAATCACTTTAATTAGAAGCAAATGTAATGGTGAATTCACTCATACTTCACTGGCACTTTATGCGATTTACTTTGCTGTTAGTCATAGCATAAAATAAACACGAAATCTATTGTTTTTTTTTTTTTATAATGACTCTTTGAGTTAACCTTCTGAACTATCTATTTCGTGCGTATACTAAACAGTGGTTTGTGCCTGTCCTATCGCCTTCTTGTGTACATTTTTTATTAAGGCTCTGCGGAGCGGTGAGCACGTTTTACGTCCATACTCTGCAAACACCTATTATTATTTATGTAATATTGACACAAGTAATAAGACGTAGACTTTGTTAAGAGATGGTAATTCGTGTTTTTTTCTGAAATGTTAGTTTTTATTAACAAGGTTTTCCAGAGCAGGTCTTGTCTGACAAAAAAGTGCTAAGATTCGAGATTCAAAATGCATTTTTAATGTAGTATTTTTTCACTGCTCCGTAATGATTAGCCTACAACCTTCATCTTTCAAAATACAATAAAGATTATTGTTAAAAATTGCACCATATACATAAATACACTTGTCCTCACGAGATTTCCTCTTTCCTTTTGTAGTCAATCAATATGCCATCCTTTTCCCAACTATGTGGACGCCAGCTTCCAGACTAACCGAATGCAGCTGAATACCAGTATTTTACATGTAGCGACTGCTTATCTGACCTCTACAACCCAGTTACTGGGTAACACGATACCCGCTGTAAGACTGGTTGTCTAAATTTTGGGCTTTTGACTACCCGTTACGACTGTCAAACATCTACGAATTAATATACACGGTCAAATAAATTAGCTAGCAAAACCTTGCAGACGTGATGACTATCGTTATCTAAATACGATAAATACAACAATAAAAAAATAATTTCCAACTAAAACAAATTATCCAGACTATAGCTATACTGGATAACTATTACAACGCGAAGTGTCAAGCAGTATTATGGGTTAATATCTGAGGGCACGAAGCATCGTGTTTTGCATACAAAATACGCGTATAATTAATTAGTAAACATTGATTCTAAGTCGTGTGCTTCTATATTTGTAACCAATGGCAACCTACTTCCTATTTGAAGTACCTTTTTACTTAAGTTTTTTTTTTCTTGAATAAAAACACTTATCGTAACCACGTATAACCTTTTAAAGCTACTGAGTCGTGTTATTATTAAAACATTTTTAAGATAAATCGATTGTATGCAATTTATTTTGCGTTTGTATTCATTCGAGTCAATCAACCGCTAACCACAGATGTATTACGAAACCATCTCGCTGTTTCTTCCTGTGGTTAGTTACGTAAAATATCATAACACTTCGAGGTAGGTAATATAATAGTAGTAAGAAATAACTCGTAGACCTTTTTGCCCTGCGGTGCCTTCGCACTTAAGATCATGTGTTTTCCCTAATACAAAATCATCATAACTTGGGGGATAACAATAGGGAAAAACAAAGCTGTATGATCTGGATACATGGAATTTGGAAGCCACTATATTAAAGCAAATTATACGGCCACGTATTAGGTTATTAATTTTGGATAGCTGCATTTACACGACATTGTCAACTGTCTTTTCCTTGCAAGTAGCAAAGGGAGTAAGTATCAAGAATTGATGATAGTTTAGAAACTATCATCAATTCTTGATACTCTCTTATCTTCAGAATTCGGCAAGAAACCTTTGTCTCGCAGTTGACAGTGGTCTAAAATCAGCACATTTGTAAGGTACAAAAAAATAAAAGGAAAAAAAGAGTCGTGGGTTGGAAAGAGATACCGTGGCCCCTGGCACAGGCAACTGAAGGAACACAGGTGGGTTTTAGTCAGTAAAGGTACAGAAAAAGCAAGAAAAGCCTTGTGTTACTAACCGCTGTGTGCCTTATTTGCTGCATTCTTCGGATTCCTAACGTCTGAGGTCTTCCGTTGCGAGGAGGTGGCGTTGCGGTTGCCTGGGGTCGGCCTTTTGTTGTCTATGCGTGCCGTCCGTGGATTAGCTCGTGCTGATTTCATTGCGGGGGGGCCTCTGTGGATAATGTACAATGATTTAGGGACAGTTTTCCTGTAAGGATGAGGTTCTAATTGGTTGGGTTTGAGTGTGAAGGTAGATGCAGTTCGTATTGGACAGTGATTGTGACTGGGTTCACTATGCTTATATTAACTCATGGCTTTTCCCCATCGGGTAAGGTGGACTATGCACACAGGTGCATTTTATGGTATAATGCGCAGCATCAAAAAGATTTCATAATAAGATAAGTGGGTTCAAGTTGTCTTCAAAATTTCAAAGTTTGAACGAACAATGTTCTTATAAGTTCCTATAGTAGGGTGGTTCACCAAGATTTTATTTATTTATTTTCCAACTTACATGTATCATTACAAGGTAACCTAATGCGATAGTGTAGTTATCTAAACTCACATCCTAACTTATAATTATTATAATAAAATTTTGTAACTTATTACAAATACTGCATTCTTTGTAAACTCTGATAAGATAACTAATAATAATATAATTTATTTAAACGATTAGAACATCTTTACGATGTCTTCACCTTTGTCATATTTGCATTTAATTTTAACATCAACATAATATTTTATCAGCACATCTTGTCATAAACTAAGTTATTTATAGATCTGCATAGAATTGTAGGTATATTTACCAACTGACGTCATCTATTTATCTTTATTATTACTTAGTTACATCAAGAACATTATGCTTTGTGTGAAAACAAGAAGCAGCTGTAGATACGTTTTTATCTCAAAGCCTACAAAAATTTAAGACAAAAAAAGTTAATGACTTCATTAACCGCATCAATATAATTACCTAATAGAATAATCGTATTGTTATGTCTGTAACTCAACTCTAATCATCTTCATGACGAAGTCTTTGTTGCCTTTTTTGCCAGGAATTACGCATGCAGAATACTATAAGGAAATGAACGCATGAACGCAAAAGGTATGAAACCAAAGGGGCAATTCTCGTAATTTTAACGTTAAATTTTTAATTATGAGAATTGGTTTTCAGATCTTGTCCTGCAACATGTGAGAGGCTTTAAAGTGGACCTTTTTTGCCCGACTACAATGGAGCCCAAAAGGAGGTTAATGCTTTTTTTTAATGTGTGGTAAACAATCTGTCGACCCATAATCAGTATACAAAGTATATAATGTTCCCACTGCTGGGACACAGGCCTCCTCTCATCGAGAAGAAGTGGGCTGTAATTTACCACGCCGCGCGCTGGCCCAGTGCGGGATGGTAGATGTCATATGCCTTAAAATTTTTGGTTCTAGGACATAGGTTTTCCCACGATGTTTTCCTTCACCGTTTTGAGAGCAGTGGTGTTGAAATGATTTACAAAATGTAAAATGCCTGCTTGGGTTCGAGCCCACGACCTACAACTCGTAAGTCGGGGCCGCTACCACGGAGCCACCACTGCTCTCTGACGACCCATCTAATAGTAAGTGGTTTCCGGCTCCTGTGAACATCTACATCGAATCGTTTTGCTTACCAATGGTAGCATATTTTTTTATTGCCAAACTGGGCATATACATACAAGGTGTTGATTTGCATCCTCGTCAAATTTCAGGAGGTTGTCATAAAAGACATTTTAGTACTTTAGTACTTAGTAAAGTAAAAGGCGTTTGTTTGTGTGTGAAAGCGCGGTTATAGGGCTAGTAACAGACGGGCCGCGTTTAAATAAGGCTGGTTCACACTTACGGATTTCCGTAAAGAAAAAAAAAAAAACCTACCCATTTTATTGTTGATTTGGGTCGAGAATCATTAGCATAATTACGTTCTTGAATTTGACTAGGATGCAAATCAACACCTTGTAGATTCGTAAGCTGCTAATTTTACCTGTGATAGCTACTTCCATATGGGAGGGCCTACTATGCAAAGCTATGAGGTATTTGCTTCATTATTGGTAAAGATACCAGTCTTAATTTTAACCAATAACAGTCCGTAAATTATACTAATCGGCCATTAGTGTTAGCACCCATAATTCATGGCAACCTTGTAACAAACCGATTCATCAACGAATAAAATCGAAACCATGCAAAACCAATATAACTATGTAGGTCAATAAATTTATTGAAACCAAGTTCATAAAATCCGTTTTAATTTTAACACCTGTGCGTCAAAACGTCCTTTATAACAAACAGCTGTTCCTGCATAATTATATAAGTACAGTCAACCAAGGTGTTAGGTAAACAGGCAGAAATATTCATCTTTGTTGTCATCACACAGTTTATGTGAATATTGGAAGTGTAGTGGACTGTCAATATTCACTTATACTGTGTGATGATAACAGTGGGTCATCCAACAACCAGTCTTACGAAGAGGTATCGCATTACCCAGTAAGTTGGTAGTGGAGGTCAGATAAGCAGTCGCTCCATGTATAATACTGGTACTCAGCTGCAGATGATGACTGTGTGATGGCAACTTATTAAGCTTAGTGACACACTTAAAAGTATGATCGGTCTGCCTCGTTCGTCTAGAGTGGTCGCAAGCTCTACTGCCGAGCAGGAAGACCTGGGTTCAAATCCCAGGTCGGGCAAAGTGTTATAGGGGTTTTTCCTTCAGAAAAATATCAGTAGCATCCCGTTGTCTGGATCTGTGCCCGGTTGATGGTAATTGCAATAGGCTCACCCCATTACATGGGACTTAAACATAACTGGCGAAAGGGTGTACTATAAGTACACCTCTGCCCAACCATTCGAGGATTACAGGTGTGATAATATGTATGTGTTACGTTAAAAGTATGATATACAACTACTCAGCACACTCACAACATTGTTTATTAAAACTAGTAGTAACTCGTAGTAGGCAAGTAAGCTGCTTGTTGTATGCCAAATACCTTGTTCGACTGTACAGTTTATGTTGCAAATATTATAGACCTTCGACACATCGGCACCTACGCAACTCATTTCCGAATGATTACGAATTGAACCGAAGATGTATTGTAACGATACCTTTTGGAGTTATACTACTATTGAATTAGGTAATGTTGTGACTTTGTCTGATTAATTCTAGGCCTCACCAAATATGAATAATAAAATATCCTTGGTAGGTAGATTTTGCATATTTGACCATTATTTAGGTCTACGTCATACGTTGATGATCTATCCTAATAATAAAGCTGAAGAGTTTGTTTGAACGTTTTTTTTTGTGGTACTTGCATTTGATACCGCAATTCTTGGCAATTTGACTCTTAGAAGCCGAACAAAAAGAAAAAAGTCAGAAAGAAAATCAGGTAATCGCGCGGGGAGGCGATGCGATGCGATGCAGACGGAGTGGGTCGGGGGAACAATTTCATGTGGACGAAGTCGTGTGCAGAAGCTAGTTTTAATAAAATAAGCCTTCTTTCTCAAGCCTGTTTGTAACGCCTTGTTCCTATAGCAATCAATGTTCATAGCCGAAAAAAGAGTCAGTCTGTTTCTATGACGATTAAAACTTTATTTCTCTCTTTTACAAACTGCTGATAATATAAACTTCTTAGTGGGTCGATGGCAATCTAAATCGACTCGGCCCCAGAATTCGGCTACGTGTTTGGCGCCATCTCTAACGTCCATCAGTTACTGTAACGTGCAGCTGACAGGACACGAAGGATATAAAGCTTCCCATCGTTTGTGGAACTAATTTAATACACTAAAAACCATTTTCATGAAGTTCAATAAGTAGATATATTATCATTTCAATGTTTCAGTTTCACAACATAAGCATACAACACACACAACACAATATAAGCTGGCTTACTGCAGAACGTGTCGCAGTTATTAAACTACTAGCTTCTGCCCGCGACTTCGTCCGCGTGAAATTTCTTGTACCCCCACCCCGTCGCAACACTTCGTATTCGCTTAGCGTTCATTCTGACTTTTTTTCTTTTTGCTCGGCTCCTAAGGGTCATAGCGTGATATTAAATAGCCTATAGCCTTCTTCAAGAATTGGGCTATTAAATGCAAAAAGATTTTTTCAAATCAGACCAGTACTTCCAGAGATTATTGCGTTCAAACAAACAAACTCTTCAGCTTTATTATTAGTAATTAGTATAGATAAAGATTATTAGTATATAGATTTAGCACATGCACCACGACCACGTGCTAACTGCAACTGTTCCTTTTAGCTGCATCGTGCTAAACATAGCTAACTCCATAGCTTGATTACCTTGCCAGGTAGAACCGCAAACAAATAAAGGAAAAGGATGTCATCAAGTTATAAACATTGGTGATCTAGGATTCTTTCGACGCTGAGTCATACATGTTAATACGACGTACATATTTCGACGAAAAAGGCATTTTTGCTGCCAGTCATACATAACAATCGCGCAACGACAAAATGGCCAATAATAATAATATAATCAATCGCGGTCATTAGTTTTTAGTGTAATTTTAATGTTGTATTTATTTATGGTATTTTTAAATTACATTAATATTGTATTGTATGTGTTTTTAAGGGCCTTGATGTATGAAATTAATGGATAAATAAATAAATTAATATTTTAACTTTGTTTGCTTAGTTGTTAACTTTTTGGTGCATGCTGTGGTCTCCTATAAGTGAAGGAGTATGCATAAATGAAGCCTATAATGTTCCCACTGCTGGGACACAGGCCTCCTCTCGAGGAGAGGGAGTGGGCCGTAATCCACCATGCAGTGAAGGAGTACACCTACTTAATTCAAAATTGTCATGAAAATGTCATGTATTGTGAATATCGTTTGTTGGAGGTTGGAGATCCTAAATAAATTCTAACCTTTAAATCCTACTACTGCAATTGTGCTAGGTACAGCTGAAGATAAACAAACTTCTTTTGCAGAAAGTGCTAAAAAAACACGGTCTTTCAACATAGGTGGTACAACCATAAAGTTTGTTAAGCTTTTATAGTGATCGAGTTTGCGCCAAGTCACGGCAACTGTCCAACAGTCAGCGTCTTTGGAAGGGAAAAATTACATGACATAATCTGGGAAGTCAATATTCGACAGCTGGTCTAAACTGGCGATCATTCAGATCCGTAAGGACGGTAGATTGATAATGTGAACTGAACACAAAAAAAAAAAACAAGACTGAGCTTATTAACTTTCCGACTCCGCGTAGCTATGACGCCCCCATAGCTATCAGAAATTATAGTTTTTTATTGAAAGGTCGTAAACATCTCTATCAGATGTCACACAATGGATAGCGTTGACCTTAGTAGTTGAGGTGTACTAACTTGTGTTCAACGCTGGTGGGTGGGGGCCACAAATTCGGGTCTCTGTCGGGCGGTGGGGGCCATATATCGGGGTCAATCTCGTGCGGCGCGGGGCCCCACATCTGGTCGCGTGTTGGCAGGTCCTCGTAGTCTGTAAAAGAAGAGAGAAGAATGTTTATTGATGGGCAAGAAGCTGTAGCTAAATTTTACTGAGGATGCAAAGTTGGCGTCGGAGCTTCTAGGAAAATTCTTGTAGTACAAGGTACGTCATTCGTCTTCTGTCTGGCACTATTGTCCCCTTCTGCCCGTGTATTTTAAATTGAAGAAGGTCCTACAACAATCAAATGTTGTATAAAATCCTAGACTATATTCGATATCTTGTGGCGGCATCTATATCGCCATCGCCATATGCGAACTACGCAACACAATCAGGTCACACAAAATCCTGCATCGCACAAGCAGAGTTTACCGCGCGACTAGCCAAAATACAACGTCCCGGCAGAAATAGTAGGGCAGTAGCTCACCAGACACAACACCCGTCTGGTCGGAGGATCCTCCTTTTTCTATGGAGGATGAGTGAAGTATACACATTGTTCCTCATGCCTCTATAATCTCATAAGATTGTAAAAGTGAAAACAGAGAGTTCTCTTATTAATCAACCCCCTTTTTTCACAACTATGTCTCAACTTCTAGTAGCCCAGTAATTGCAGACTTATTTTCTTGGAAGCTAAATTAAAACGTTGCAGCAAAGCAATTACATAAACACAAAGCGCAGCTGCTTCAATTCCCTTGCAACTATTAAACTCAATTACGTATGTCCGACACTGTGGAATAAAAGTAGAGGTAAACCGCTTTATTAAAATTTATGATGAACGGAAATTAACCGACATATCGGAACAGGTTGAGAGCTAAGAGCACTTACCGTTATGTATCAGATAAGGATAAACTCCAACCCTTATGACTCACTGATAACCTTTAAGAAGAACGGTTCAATAATCATTTTGTTTTTAATATTCTCGTCTTTACTACACGAACATAAGCTCTGGCACTGCACAACAGCTGTATTGCAAGTTTGCAACTAAAAGTTGTTGGACAACTTTCAGCCATCACCTCGCACCAAAGTCGCAAGTCTTTAATGCCTTTAAATTAATTAAATGTGGTATAAATTACCTGCAGTGTGGATAAGAAAGCGAACCGGAAATTAGCAGGAGCTTACGGCAGAAGTGACAGGTTCTATTGAAAAAAATCTTGTGTGGAATGGAATGGAGAATAGCAATTTCCTTTAGCAGACTGTGTTTGAGTAGCAATGTGCAACCATGTCGGGACTTTTAATATAAACCATGTTTTGTTAGAAGGCTGCGGTAGGTCTCTTTATGCATAACTAGGACAGTTTAAACTACAGGGCTCCTACAGATTCTTATGTGAGTGAAAGGCGATTTAGTATTTGGCAGCAGTAAGCAAAATAGGCAACGAGGAGAGACCAGTAAACTATTGAGTTGATAAGTTCATACACTATAAATCTGTATTCTGTGAACTTTTGTAATACAGAAAGAATCAGCTGTCATGACACGAGAATATATTGTTAGAAGATGCGCTTATTCGTTATTTCATTCAAATGTCTGCCTAGCCTTTTCCCAACTATAGGTTTGCAGTCTAACCGGATGCAGCTGAATACCAGTATTTTACATGGAACGACTGCCTATGTGACCTCCACAATCCAGTTACTGGGTAACACGATACCCTTGGTAGACTGGTTGTCAGTCTTTCGAGCTTCTGACGACCCGTGACGACTGTCAAAGATTCACGAATGACAGCCGGGACCAACGGCTTAACGTGCTTTCTAAGACACGAAGGGGTCGGAGGTTTCATTCAAATGTATGGTGTGATTTTCCCGAATTCTATTTCTGCTGCTTTCTTTTCTATGCTTCGTGTTAAACCGACAATTGATGCTTACAGTTGTGCATTTGATAATGCTCACGACCTATGACCTAAAAAGCCCCCGTTATTTGGAAATACAATAAAAAAGCAACGACCTACGTACAACACAAAGTTAAGGCCATTACACGCATGTTATTAATTCATTATCTACGAAAATCGATAGTCACCCGACAGGTTATAGTCACCATGTCTAATGCGACGCGTAATTGCGTTTATTGAGATTTAATAACGCCCAGGGAAAGCCGTTACTTAGTTTTATCATTCCGACACGCTAGATTACGCACCAATTTACGCGTAAAAGCGTCACCTGCGTAGAACTTGGACGACATTGAGATACAGCCAAATAGCGAAATAACAGGTCTTCAAAAATCGAAATAACGTAATATGTCGTCTGTATAGCCCGCGGGTTTAGACATATGGGTATAGAACACCCACAATTCGCCATTAATGTTGCAAGTCCCATGACCTGAACGAGTTTATTGACGGGAACAAATCTGGATTTCAGGCTGCTTGTTATAAGTACCGAGAATTTTCTAATGGAAAACCCAATAATCGACCCTTAACTACCCCACTCTACAACCAAAAGGCAGTCAAAAGCTAAACAAATGTAAAGAAAGAAAGAAAAATGTTTATTTGGACACAGTTCGTGAAACACAAAATACAAAATTAACAAAATAAAAAAATATGTTTCAACAACAATAGATAGTGTGTGCCTCACGGCTGCGCCAATGTAGGTAGTCATATTGATCAGAGAGTGGAATTAGTAAGTGGTTACTATCAGTTCGCCATCACCCCGCATGTGTCAAAAGTTAATGAAGGGAATCGGTTATCGAGGGGCCCACTAATGCGAACCTTGAGAACTAATTGCTTTTAGTTTGAATTAATTGGTTGTTGTGTTTTAGCGATAGTGGTCTAATGGAGGACTTCCTGAAGTTTTCTATGCTGACGATGTTTTAGTATTTCTGCTCCTCATCTTGCCGAAAACTTATCCTGTGTATAAATGAGCCATTGATGTATAAAGGCTTGAAGCAACAGAGGGTTCGATTCTTAGTTTGGGACAAAAGGGTGAATGAATAAGTAATTCTAGGGGGACGTGACATAACATATTCACCCAAAGGGTTAGGCAGAGGTATATCTATAGTACACCCACATTTCGCCAGTTATGTTTAAGACCCATGTAATATGGGGCGAGCCTATTGCCATCAACCGGGCACAAATCCAGACTCAGGGCTGCTACTGAGAAATTCCAGTTGGAAAAACCCAATAACACTTTTGCCTGACCTGGGAATTAAACGGGGCCTCATGCTCAGCATGGCGCTTGCGACCACTGGACCAACGAGGCAGTCAGACCAGGGTGAATGAATAAGTAATTCTATGGAGACGTGACGTTATTCCTTAGGATTGGCATAGTGCCCGACAAAACGTGTTATGATATCACAAGGACCAAAATTGGATCCTTATGTCGTCATCGACGACCTTGGAATGTATGTTACCTACCATAACGACTTTTCGAAGAGCGAGTATTATGTAAATGTGACTGACGTATTAAATCAAGTTTCGGTTAATGTATTTGTCGCGGACCATCCATGCCACACTACGATAAAAACCAGCATACAAATTATTCATCAACGATTTGCTGTGTATACAAAAACGAAGTCTAGACAACTAGAAGTTAATAAAAGTGATAAGACACGAAATATTCGGCCAAGCAGTGCGAAAGTATAACTATAAAATACCGGAGATTCCGTGATACAATTCATCATACTTTCTACAACAATGTTTCTAGATACGAATCAAATTTTATAGTTACGCAATTAAAGCAATATTAAACTCATCAAAAACAAAACTGCACTGATTTACAAAAAGCCCGACCTCCTTTTTACGGAACTCTAAAGACATTTTGGGGTATATTAGTAGCTAATTAAATTCTAAATCCGTGTATGTAATGGTTTTTGGCTAGTGTCGTCACAATACAAGATTATTTTTGTCTGCAGTTCGCTCGTAAGATGTTGTAGCTGATAATATAAAATTTTGAACACAAAGAAGGCAGGATGAGAGTCAGACTGACTCAATTTTATGTGCAGTCTTTGACGATGTTAAAGTGCATTATAATAAAAGCAACTGACATTCGTGTCGTTGTGATGACTGATTGGGTAATGTTAAAATTATCAGAAAATCAATATGTTTCCTGGTGAAGATAATCTATTTACTAATCTATACTAATATTATAAAGCTGCAGAGTTTGTTTGAACGCGCTAATCTCTGGAACTATTGGTCCGATTTGAATGATTCTTTTAGTGTTGGGTAGTCCATTTATCGAGGAAGGCTATAGGCATATAATATCACGCTACGACCCTTAGGAGCCGCGCAGCGTGTGACACCGCGGGGAACAGCTAGTAATATCTATTAACTAATAATAAAGCTGAAGAGTTTGTTTGAACGCGCTAATCTCTGGAACTAATAGACGGATTTAAAAAAAAACTTATTTGCATTTGGTAGCCCAATTCTTGAGGAAGGCTATAGGCTATTAACATCACGCTAGGACCCTAAGGAGCCGAGCAAAAAGACAAGTCAGAAAGAACGCTAAGTGAAAACGAAGTAGGTAATAGCGCAGGCTGGCGGTGTAAGGCGACGGCGACGTGGTGAGACGAGGGAACAAGAAATTTCATGCGGACGAAGTCGCAGGCAGAAGCTGGTCTCAGATAAAAATACGAGTAATTTTTATCAAACACAAGGTTACTCTTAAATAACGATCAATCATGGCTTTTAATCTAATTAATTGTCCATTTCACTTGCCACGATTAGATAATGAATCAATGATAATCTGTAATGCCAAGGCTAAACGAAATGAATTTGCCGAAACACAAAGCGTACCAGCAGATATTAAAAACTCCATAGGAGCTAAGTGAACTGCGGCTATCAGAGTCCCCAGAACCTCCAGCTGTAGGACCACAAAGAGTTTCAAATTCAAAATTCAAATTCAAACTTTTTTTTATTTCACAAAAAGCTTCACAAACAATGAATTGTGTTTGATTGAGTTGAATTTTGGAAATAAATTGATCAGACAGTTCAAATAGATCAATATCAACAGAATCAAACTCGCATCATTTACCAGCATCCCAAACAGCCGATACCAATAAAACTTCTATTCATAAAGACCCCACAATTTAAAAGCACAAAGCATAAACCAAAACAACATAGACAATAGCAACGGGTGGATATAAGCGCGGTATCGTCCCCTATTGTACCACCATGAATGGTGACATAATTGACGACATGGTGGCCTTTACCGGTCGTTCAATGGTGGAACCATTCCATTCGAAGGTCGCAGTCGATTACCGTCGTCTTTGGCCTTATGACGTGGGTTAACGAACTTTTATTGCTAATTGCTTGCTCATCCAACTGTCTGACGTTTCACTTTTTACTTTAGTTAGAAATCGGGTGATTGAAATTGAGCGTTGTGGTGATTGCTGTTATAGGTAGTTTATTGAATGACTGTGCAGATTGATACCTGAACAATGGCTTAGATTAGATCTGCGTGTTTTGATTGGTGCGCCATTCTTCTCTTTTATCTATGTAGTTTCGTGTTAAGCGTCCGTTTTGGTAAAAGAAATGGGCCTTTGAGTTAATTACTTTTCCAAGCGCTGAAGCAGTTCTTTCAATTTTATGGATAGTGAAGAGTTTCTTTATTTAGCTTTTTGAAGCCTGATAAAATCTATGCTCAATAAAACTGCTGACAAATCTCATGTCTTGTCCTTATTGTTAATCACATTTGGCATTCCATTTAACACTAGATTTATTTTAAAGCATTGGTGGCCCAGTGGTAACGGCTGCGACTTGCGACAGTTGTAGGTTCAAACCCAGACAGGCACTTTACTTTGTGTGTGTAAAAATTTCATCACCACTGCTCTCAAAACGGCGAAGGAAAATATCGTTAGGAAATGGGCATGTCCTAGACCCAAAAATTCGAAGACTTATTATATGACATCTACCAACCCGCACTGGGCCCGCGTGGTAGATTACAACCCACTCCCTCTCGAATAGAGGAGGCCTGTGTCCCAGCAGTGGAAACATTATAGGCTGACTAGCTTTTGCTCGCGGCTTCGCCCGCGTGGAGGTCGGAAATTATTCACAGAAAATTCAAACCCTTCCTTAGTGGATGCCTACACTGTATAAGGTATCTATGTGCAAAATTTCAAGTCTCTATGTCCAGCGGTTTGGGCTGTGCGTTGATATATAGTTAAGTCAGTCAGGACTTTAAATTTTATATATATAGATTATGCTATGCTACCTTGAAAAGCCTTTAGAAATCAGGAGTAAGCTATAAGCTAAATCCCACGGTTATTTTCACCCAAGTTTTTTAACTCGAACCCCATCAAGAATTACTATTGTACCATTCAAGCCATAAATAAAGAAACACGTTTCTTGTCAACCATAAACGGTGGCTGAATCCTGTCAATCTAGAGCAGACCTTCAATAAAGGAATTTCTTTGACAATTCAAGGGTGGGAAATAAACGTATTGAGCCCAGTTGTTGAATGTTACCTTGAGGTTAAAGGTTATCGAACTGCGTAGCCGTTTATGGACGAAAATTGTTTTTTTACCAGTCATTATCGACCGGTACCAACAACATAATAGACATGAAATGAAAGGCTTTCCACGAATTGTGCATTATTTATCAGTTAGGTTAAATTTTGGGTCACGACAAATAGTTATTGGTACTACAATGACGCCATCAAAAATTGTAGTGACATCATCTTATCGCCATGGGAACTCCCATTTTTTGGGCAATATAATTAAAATAGTTGTGATGGATTTAAGTCCCAAAGGTGCCCAAAGACAAAACCGTGTAATGTCAAGAGGTCCAGAAGTGTGTGAGGTGAGCAGTGGTGGCCTAGTGGTAACGGCCGCGACTATAGAATTGTAGGTCGTAGGGTCGAACCCAGACAGGCGTTCTACTTTGTGTAAATTATTTCATCACTGCTCTTCTCAAAACGGTCAAGGAAAACATCGTGAAGAAACCGGCATGATTTAGAACCAAAATTTCGAAGACATGTGACATCTACCAACCCGCACAGGGCTTGCGCAGTGGATTATAGACCACTCCATCTCGAAGAGAGGGGGCCTGTGTCCTGGCAGTGGGAACATATATTATAATGTTCCCACTGCCAGGACACAGGCCCCCAGGCTGATTAGTTTAGGTAGGGGTCTAGAGGTCCATAATTTGTTGCTCTTAGTAAAGCATATTATGACCAGGAAACAAACTGCGGAAATTAATAAATCTAAAAAATCAAATATTTATTATGGAGGCATAAATACTGCAATTAAGTTTCAGTCATGAACTCATGACTAGGCTAAGTCCATTGTGTTAGGATATTGAACCTACTCCAGTTTTTTTATCAATGTTTGCTATAGAAACATGAGTCAAAAAGTCTACGACCTGCCTGAATAAAGTGTTGAAGCCTTAACTTTGCATACACTGGTGTTTTGATTGAGTTTGCCTGCTATTGCAACTGCTATGCTGTATAAAAACTGATTTAGTATTTTATTGGGAATTTGGCAACCGCAAAAACGAGATTTTTATGCGCAAAGAATAAATATAAATTATCATCACCATCATTATCAGCCTACAGCAGCCCATTGCTGGACATAAGCATCTCCAATTCACATCCAGCTGCTACCAGCCACCCTGAGAAAATCGTTGCCACACCTTGCCTGATGGCGACCTTCCTTAGGTTTGCCGATTCGCGGTCTCTACTCAAGAACACGTCTTTCCCAGCGTTTGTTATGACTAAAGGCTCCTACAAACAGGCGCGACACGCGACGCGAATCGCGCGCGATTCGCGTCGCGTGTCGCGCCCGTTTGTAGGAGCCGAAACGTGGACACTTACGGTACGGCTAGTCCATAGATTCAAGGTCCCTCAGCGAGCTATGGAACGAACTGTGCTTGGAGTCTCTCTGAGGGATAGAATCCAGAATGAGGTAATCCGGCAGAGAACGAAAGTTGTCGACATAGCTCACAGTATACATAAGCAAGCTAAAGTCGCAATGGGTCGGCCATATTATTTCAGCATTTAACCGATGACTGCAAAGACAAATAGCGCACGTATATTCTCGAGTTTTCAGTGTATGTTTATTCAGAATAAAAATAAATGGGACAATTTAAACTTAATTAAGAACGGAAATACCAATCTACCTGGTGTAGGTTAAAAACAATTCTTGAAAGTATTTTTATACTGCATTTATCACATCAGAGCATCGTCTGAGCCCATCCGCTTTGAGGCAGATATCTCCCTAATTTCTTTCTTCCACATAAGGCAGTTGTCTCTCCGAAAGCGAGGAAACGACCCCGACAGACAATTTTTCTGAGAACTCTCGCTACTCGCTAACAGTGGTACCAGTGCCAAACCTTAAAGTAACTTTAATAGCGCGAAATTAAATATAATTTCCAGTTTTATTATAATGGTCGTCTGTTTCCTTCGGAAGTGTCGACCAACATATCGTGATATCTCATTTCCAGATGGACTAGTTGGAAAATATTCACTGTTATGTTGTCAGGCCGTGGCATTGCACGCAACGTGGGTTTTCGTAAACTACTAAACTAATGATATTCAGTTCTGGAGAACTTTGATCTTGACTTTTAAAATAGGGTTTGAAGGGCAGCTACCTTAACAGTTGTAGCTTCAGGAAAGCGAGACACTCTAAAGAGGACCAACCATAACTTTTAGAGAACCTACTAATTGTCCTTCATGCCCAATCTCCTACCTTGTATAATTAAGATCGCTACACTGTCAGAAAGACAAAGCTTCGAACTATCCATTCCGAGTTTCCCGCGCTCTCTCCTCAAGACAAACGGAGAAACATGAAGGCGTTTTAGTCGATAGTGAATCGACATAAGCCTCTCTGATACAGATAGAGAGCATTTATGTAAATTTCCTCACGGAAGATAAAGCTTTTGGCCCGCACATATATTATTATAGTGGCGTGTTTCTTATGACACTAGTACAAGGATGAAGATACTTACTGCCTGCAAGTGGTGTGATGGCTTTTTCTCCGTCGTGCTGGAACATCTGCAAGGTCGCCACCGTCGCCTTCAGCTGCTCGTACTCGCGTGCCATCTGTTTCTGAACCTGCACAACCAAGAAGATAGCTCATCAGTCCATTAGCAACAACTACCTTCTATAAAACAGTCACAATAAGCTAAATGGCTGCTACCTGCTTCTTAGGTATGGAACAGACTGAGTGAGAATATTGCAGCCACAGTTACCTATATTATATGATAAGAAGCGTTTATTTATAAACGTTGTTAAAAAAATTAAGCACATGTAAGTGTGGCGGCCTGCATCACCACATGCGATTACGCATCACACTGAATTTTCTGAGGATGAGTGAACTTTATTCCCTGGTCCTATAAAAGTAAGTAATCATTTACCAAAAAACTTAGTCTAGGTAACGAGCCTAAACGTTAATCATTACTTAATGTTCAGTAAATAAACCTCTTAACCTTTTGACCGCCACAGTCATGTAATAGATGACAAACCAAAATGTGCCCAGCACGCCACGGTTCGACTACATGACAGACTTTAACGCCGAGGGCACGTTTTTGATTTTTTGACGTCTGGCGGTCAAAAGGTTAAAGATGTTTATTGTAAGTACTTAGGTTTTGTGGCAAAAAAAAAAACTTTTTTCTTTGTTTCAGCGAGGCCAATATTTTGGGAAGGATCTTGAATCATGATGAAATACCATTGGTCATTCTATTTTGAAGACATTTTATCACACTTTAATAATATAAAGGCGAAAGTTTGTTACTTCCTCACGCAAAAACTGCTGAATGGATTTGGATGAAATTTGGTACACAGATAGTTCATAACCTGGATTAACACAGAGGTTACTTTTTATCCCGATATTCTTACGGGATCGAAACTTATGTGGGTGAAACCGCGGGGCGCTGCTAGTAAGGCCATAAACATGACGAACAAAGATTAATCTATGCCTAGATTACGACATAGGTGATGCCAACTTAAACAGAGATAACAGTGACGTTATTATGCAAAAAATCGTGTCAGAAAATGACCTGTCTGTCTGTATACAATAGCTCTAAATTACAAAACGCAATTCGTAAAAAGTTCCCAAAGTAAACCATAACTAACCAATTACATTGTATTACATTATTACTACACAGCACACGTATGTATTTCCCATAGGAATATTTAAAACGATCCGTTATTATTTGAATAGTACCAGGAGTACAGATTTCGTAGGAGCTTAGCGTTTGCAGCGTACAAACTACATAAGTGTGGGCGAAAATGCGATATTAATTACCGTTCACCCGTCAACGTTATGCTACTGGCAGTTTATTATGCAGAAATGCAGGTCGGTATAACGACCTGTATTTGTGCCTAATTTTATGTCTAGACTTAAAGCTTAAAGTACATAAAACCGCTATTGTCTGAGGAAGACTTGTTTGAATTTCTAAACGTTATCAGCGATGATAATGACGAATATAAAGATGGTAAACGAATACGAATCAAGAGAGATGAATATGTAAGATATAACGTCTTCAAAGGAAAGAAAGTGTCTCGCATATCAATACTGATCATTGGCCATTTTGAATATTAAAGATGTAACGACTTTTGCAAGACGAATGCAGATTTCAAGTGTCACAAATGCAAATGAAGCAGCAAGTTGTCAAAACAAATTGAATGAAACTTGATAATGTCTTAAGGGGCTTACAGGACCCTAAACGCAAAAAACGCAAGTTTTAGAAACAATAAAAGTATATGATTGACTACAGTAAACAAAATCAGAAATATATATGATATTCTTCAGGATATTATGCTAGGTTGATAGTGTGTTGAAAACATAATACAACTGATTTGATACGATAGAAAAAAGTCATGAATATACCATTAAAAACTTTCATTTTACAATAAAAACCATAAATATACATACAATCATAGTGATTTTTTGTCAGATTATTCTACAAGCAACATACTAAAACACTAGTGTTTTAATTTTTTAATCCAAACAATAGATTTTTTTTTGTAAAATTTAAATAATTGCTTCATATTTTGCAATAAATTACCTACCTGCGATGTGTCATCGCGCTTCTCTTTCTTTTCTATGCAGTCCGACAGTGACCGCGCTTTAGGTCGTGTAAGTCCCTTAATGGATAATGTTAGTTTCAATGGATACTCATTTAATAAATGGTATATTGTGTTAAGATTAAACCAAGTTCACACATGTGAGATCTCAGCATTAGCATCAAATTACAATCTAATCCTCCAAGCAATCGCTCAGCAAGTTGCATAAAAAACACTACTATACATTAACTCAATAATGGATAAAGATGCATCGAAGATACGCACATGATTTTCTTGATGTGGGCACAAAAGTGAAAATGACGATCTCTCACTACGATTATCACACAATGTTCGCGCACAATAAAAAATGCCTTAAGCACTTCCCACACAAAAAGTTCAATTCGTTGAGTAACATCCGGAGATCACACGCCACATAACGTGCTTATTTTCACCTAATTTAAGCTTAAATACCTTGACCGACTTCTTTAAGGAGCCACTAATATGAACAACTTTAGTTTAAGTAGGACAGTAATTAAATACCCACAATGTTAACAAACTGACACACACCGTAGTAATAAAACTATCCGTCAAAATAATATATGCCGTATTAATGATCAGGTAAAGACGGAAGTAGCGTGCATAATTTTGACAGATCGGCACAGTTACAGTGTTGAACAAAATTGGGCAGTCCGTACGCGTCACCGAACGACCGATATACTGCGTGGAGAAGGTTCGTCGACCCGCGTCGTCAACACTTCGCGGCCTGACGGAGGCAACAACACGCATGACAATATAAAACAACCACGACTGACACACGTCGACAATAGAACAAACGCTTGGCGTCCTTCCAGTCTCTAATTTAGACTAGGTGACCTAAACTCAAGTAAAAAGCCTGTAGCTCTTAGCACCATAAAGTCCTGCTATTAATCAAGACAGTTATTGCGAACGAAGGTTAATATATGGGATGAGTGGACGAGCTCGTATTATGTTTTATTGGTTCAGTCAGAACCAGTTCATGTTGGACGTTATAGTGCTTGGGCAATACTTGTCTCACTCGCCGGTAAAATATGTAGTCTTGAGTTGAACAAACATGAGATTGTCTGATGGTGCATCCAACTACAAATATTTTCTGATCGTTACAAGCCAGAATTTACATTTACATATCTACGTACGACGATACAAATGTTGATTAAAGAGAAGACACTTCAACCAAAAACTGCCGAATTGAACCATTATTTTCACAAACGTAATATTTACGTAAGGTTGAGAACAATAGAAATGCAGCCATTACTTTTTTAACCATCTCTTATACACACCATGGAAACAATGACTACAGACTCACTGGATCGGTCACTCGCCTTTCAAGATAATTTATTTATAAAAAAATAATTAACAGCACGAAATCGCCTGACTCAAATCATTTTGTACGAAGTTACGTGTTCATATGCAAATGTATGGAGGTGCAAAAACCGACGCATCACGGCAAAGTAGTAAAAGTGTAACAATTTAATTACAAATGATTGGTAATCATTTAATCGATCGACTTACGTTCCAGTGAATTAACATGGAATATTTCTTGTAGTGTTATATGAAAAAATAAATGAAGAATCTCGAGACACGATGATTTTTCTCGGTGTTACTTGGTACTTACTTACGGTGTTTGGATTACTGGTCGGTGCGATACGGCGTGAGCTATAAGATTTATTTATCTTTTTCGATCGGGTAGCTTTGATTCTGTCGAGCAGGAAATCGGGGGTAGATGGAACATTCACATTGATTGAAGCGTAGCTGTAGACAGAGTAAACTATAGACTGCTGCATATCTTCTGTTTCATTCGCACAAGAAAAAGAGAAATATATTAACGTCACTAGCAAAGAAAAGAGACAGAGTAAGAATATTTCTGTCCCTTACTGCGTGTCGGCTAAGCACATCAATGTGCACAACAAATTTTAAGTTTATGAATGAAATAATAAAAACTACACCGCGATTAAATGGAAAATAAGATCTTTTTCGTGCATAATTCAATAATAGTACATTTGCGCAACAGTGAAAATGGTACTGTGCAGTGTAATAAGCTGTAATAAACTGGCCAAGCGCGAGTCGGACTCGCACACGAAGGGTTCCGTACCACAAGGCAAAAACGCCGAAAAAAGCACGTTTGTTGTATGAGAGCCCCCCTTAAATATTTATTTTATTCTGTTTTTAATATTTGTAGTTATAGCGGCAACAGAAATACATCATCTGTGAAAACTTCAACTGTCTAGCTATCGCGGTTCTTGAGATACAGCCTGGTGACAGACAGACGGACGGACAGACAGCGAAGTCTTAGTAATAGCGTTGCGTTTTTACTCTTTGGGTACGGAACCCTAAAAATGATAGTATGATTAAGATTGCCGGAATTTTTTGTCCCTTTTGGTGACACGGATACCATGAGTCTATCGATTACTCTGTCTACGGATTAAAGAGTTGAAGAGTCGAAGGTAACGCCTCTGTAAAACGCGAGATAATAAATATTTTTACTGTTTCTAAATATAACTGCTGAGATTAGAGCGAACCATATCAATTTAATTACTTTCAACGTTAGTCGTAAAACATGGTCACGATTGATTAGTCGACTGTGTTGAAGCAAAAAGGATGGTTATTTTATAAAATATCTCTCGACAATATAATTTCCTGGGCACTCTCGCCACTTATACACGACTCGTACAGAAAAAAATTCTATGGACCGCTGTTAAACTAATGGCTGTTTCTTCAAGTGGACCAGGGTAGATTACAAAACTTGTTTCGTAACTTTAAAGAGACTTTGATTTTTTTTAATAATTGCTTATTTTTAATGTTTGTTTACATTACGAAAATTAAAATAATTTTCATTCAAAATCGAAAGCGATGACCCTATTTTTTTATTTACCTAAAAAATAGCCCCATTCATACTAAATCGAATGACATAAGTAATTATAATACATACCATTGTAGTTTCAAGTTTTGATATACAATAACATTGACATCACGGGAGTATCGTATTGCGCATGCGTCATCGCCGTCATTACTTTTTTTATGATGTACAGACAACTTATTTCGTAATGCCGATATAACCACACGGCATTTGGCACAAATATACTACATCTAACCACTCGACTAAAGAAAATGGAACGCAAGCAATACTCCCATGGACAAAATTACAAAAAAAATACTGCGGGGTGGAACGTGCTTGCTGTCAGCCTTTTTTCAACGCTTATTTTATCCAAATGGTCGTTTTAGGGTTTTCAGGACGCGTTTGTTTTTAGCAATTGGCGCGTGTGTGGTTAGACGGGATGCGCTAAGATAGCCCGCAAAATTCAAAACTTGCAATTTACAGCTCAGGTGCCAGGTTGTATGTTGATTAAAATATGATTCCCAGCCGTAACAAATATGGCTTTACAGAATTATAATCATTACACTCAGCAATACAACTCCTTAAGCAAGAATTGGCCTCAAATGTCATGATTTCATGAAATAGTCATTCAATAAATGATTCTACAAAAATAAAATCATTTATCTATAGGGTAAGTAATATGAACTTAGAGAGATGTATTGAACTATTGATGATCATTATATTATAATTATACTAGCAGGGCTCCGCGGTTTCACCCGCGTAAGTTTCGATCCCGTGGGAATATCGGGATAAAAAATATGTTAATCCAGGAAATGGTCTATCTATGTGCCAATTTTCATCCAAATCTGTTCAACGGTTTACGCGTGACTGTATAAGAAACATCCAAACATCTTCACAAACTTTCACATTTAAATATTAGTAGGATAAATCATTATTTGTCATATTTAGATCAATATACAACCTGATACTGACCTGCAAGTTGCGAACGCCGTAATTTCGCGGGTTACCCGACGCTTTCACCTTCAAATGTTGCTTTGAAACATTTGCCTCCGTTTCTTATGAAGTAAACCCAAGTTTTAGGCAAGGAGACATTGCTCGTAGTCAAGCAATCAAACCCTAAACCAGAGGATTGCTGCCAGACTATTTTACTGCTCCCATGAAAATTTATAGGCCCAATATACAATAGAGACGCAGCATATTGTAGCGAAAACAGTAACCACGACCAAAATAAAGGTGTTTCTTTCTGGGTTACCGTTGTTTCAAATGTTTATCGGCCCTTTCAAATGCCGACTGAAGTAAACTGGTTCACAGTCACATTGCTTGAATATACCTTTCCCTTTATCGACTCATAAAGAACTAAAAGGAATTTAATAGAATAGAAAGTATTTTTAACAGACTTTAGAAACCATTTTGACGTTCAAAAGTGCCTTTTATGTGCCGATTTGAAATAAATTATTGTCTTTGACGTAAGTCGAGTGTCTACTTTGTATGACAATGTGAAATGTATGTGGGATGTTGATGATTTTCTCAAAAACTGCTGTAACAATTTTAATATCACTTTCACTGATAACTTTTGTACATACGTTTAGGATTCGGATTTCAGAACAGAACGATAAAATTGCGATAAACCACTTTTATTATTATGATTAAAACGTTGTCTACTTCAAGGTGATTATCACCGCTATTGCCAAAATGTCATTGTTAATGTGAAGGTCGAAGTCTGGATTAAGTGAATTACATCAACAGTGAACAAACTCGAACATTTACAAAAGAATTTGTCGGGTTTCACTTGACTAGTACAAAAACCGTAGCTGTATCGATCGCAAGGACATGCTATGTACAACAACTGTTTGTCTATTTTGTATTAGTAAGTGGATTATTGTGGATGTCGTAAGCGGCTACAATAGGATTATTACAAGGTCAATAGGCTTTGGCTTATCTCCTGTATCCTGATTTTGACGATCCATCGACTTCCCTCATTATCACCTTCATTGCAGTCATAACATAATCAGCCTATAATGTTCCCACTGCTGGGATACAGGCCTCCTCTCGGTAAGAGGGAGCGGGCCTTAATCCACCACGCGGGCCCAGTGCGGGTTGGCAGATGCCACATGTCTTCGAATTTCTGGTTCTAAGACATGCCGGTTTCCTCACAATGTTTTCCTTCACCGTTTTTTGAGAGCAGTGGTGATGAAATAATTTACACAAAGTAAAGCGCCTGTCTGGGTTCGAACCTACGACCAACAACTCGTAAGTCGCGGCCGTTACCACTGGGCCACCACTGCTCTCTGCAGTCATAAGACGTTGGATAACTGGCCATAGCTGCCTTCCTGAAGCATCGCCTCAATGGCTGGTCTTGGTCCAGCAGTGGACTGCTGTAGGATAATGATCATGATGATGATGATCGATTTTATTTTAATGTCTATACCATCATCATATCAGTTAAAAGACCTTGGGAAACTGAGGATAGCTGCCTCCAAAGTCCTGGGCTTCCCCATCCCGGTGGATTAGGTCAATAGGCTTTACTTATCTACGTATATCCTGATTTTGTTGATTGATCGACTTCCGTTATAAGACGTTTGGGAAGCTGGACATAGCTGGTTTCTCAAAAGCATCGCCAGAACGACTGGTCCTGCGCTGCCCATTCCATCAGATTCCCGCAATCTTCACCAGGTTTTCGGTCCACTTACCACCATCGACTTCCTTGTGTGATGATTATTCAATTATCGACAAGAGCGTCCGCTGTGGCAATTTGTGACAAATCCTTTAAAAGGGCATCGGAAAGGTTTTATCATACAAAATAACAGGCCATAAAATTCCACTCAACTCCCAGTAATTTTAATCGCTACCGCGAAAGGTCAAAGGCCAATGGCCAGAAGCCATATATTTCGCAATGCTCTTGGCAGACTGATTGGCTATCGCAAAAGGTTGTTAATAGCAGACGGGAAGACTCCACTGACCATCATAATTATATAACATACAGTTAACTTAAATGTACGACCGGCGCACCCAGGGCAATCAGCCACATGAAGACCTTGGTGACTGAGTAGTATTTTTACCACGGCGCGGCATGAGCCTATAACGTTCCCACTGATGGGGCACAGGCCTCCTATCTGTGAGAGGGAATGGGCCGTAATCCACAACGCGGACCAAATGCGGGTTGGTTGATGTCATGTCTTGGAATTTTTGGTTCTAGGACAGGCCGGTTTCCTCTCGATGTTTTCCTTCACCGTTTTTGAGAGCAGTGGTGATGAAATAAATTACATAAAGTAAAGTGCCTGGCTGGGTTCGAACCCACGACCTACAACTCGTAAGTCGGAGCCGTTACTCGTAAGCTGGGCCACCACTGTTCTAATTAGTTCATCACTATGTAAGAGAAGACGTTACCTTACACCAACAAAGCCAATCCATGCTGAGAAACACATGAAGCAATATTTAAATCTTTAAGTTACCAATATTCCAGACCATTATTCAGTACGCGATTTCGTCAAGTGTAAAGTTATTCTTTTCAATCCTACAGACCCTCGCAAGATCAACAGCGTGAAGATTGAACAATAACAAAGTATGTGTATGACTTAGCAAAACCATTTGTATGTAAATCAAGCGTGTATTGAGTGTGTAAAATCGTTGTTTAATTGTATTGCAGCACGCCTTATTGGTTGGTCCTTGGAGGCGTGACATCAATTTATCACGCTGGCCATAAGGAAAACATCTTTATACCTATACATAAGTCTAGTAATTTGAGATAATCTGAATAGTAAAGCCTAAAGGCAGAGGAATGATTACAGATTTTTGCGAGTCACGGAGCGAGCTACTTCGTTACATAACACGAATTAATGATGAAAATTAGCTAGCTCAGAGGTGCTTTGGGACGAAGAAAGACGAACAGTGGGCCCGAAACAACAGTGTGCCATTACAGGGACTGATAGAATCACCTAGTCTTACCACAAAATACATAATTTTTATGTAGACTTCTAGACTAATTTTATAAAGAGAACAGATTTGACTTTTTGTATGTTTATTTGTTACGCTCTCACGCTAAAACGCCTGCACGAATTTTGATGAAATTTGGCACAAGGGTAGACCATAACCTGGATTAGGACATAGGATACTTTTTATCTCAATATTCCCAAGGGAACGAGACTTATGCGGGTGAAACCGCGGGGCGCAGCTAGTTGTGAAATATAGAGACACTTGCTCTGAAAAGGAAGCCCCGACAAAGACTGGCAATGATTCTAGCTGTCTCTTTGCACGTTTTAATGTAGAATAACGATCAGGCAGCATTTTAGTGTATGAATGCTTTTCGCACGTTAATTCCAAACAGACAATCGACTAGACCGCACGTGCCATTTTAATAAACTATTAGAAAATTGCTTACTATATGACTAGCTAAATGTTATGTAAACAAACATTGTGTTCATACACTTTCGGCACGGCTTTCAGCCTACGAATCGCGTAAACATGAAGATGAGTCATTTAATAATATTCGAAGCCGTGTCTTCTGCTGAAACTGATATAGCATTACTACATTAGCTACGTACTAAGTACTTTATGTAATGTCTTCATTTGAATGCGAGATTTCGAAGATTTCTTTCATCGAATACTTCTCACGAGTGTTCCTGCAAAGTTAAGCTATCTTATTTTCCTTTGGAGTACTGCTAAATAGATCATTATCTTATCCGTTAAGCATAAATAGCCTATAATGTTCCGACTTCTGCGACACATCACACAAGCCTCCTCTCTTCTGCAGGGAGTGGGCTGTAATCTACCACGCGGGCGCGGGCCCAGTGCGGATGTCACAAATGTCTTCTAATTTACCGACGAAAAAACGGAGGAGGTTCTCAAGTCGACGCTTATACATATACATTTTTTTTATGTATGACCACGTATATATAACTTTTTGCAGAGTAGTTCGATTTTGATATTTTTTTGGTTCTGGGACATGCTGGTTTCCTCACGATGTTTCCCTTCACCGTTCTGAGAGCAGATAGATATCCTTATACCAAATAATATTGAAAATTGAATGCTTTTAGCCAACTATCTATAGGCGTCACTAGACATAAGCCAGCCAGATTGCACACCATTAATTTACTCCCACTCTCTGCTACGACTTACCGAATACCATAGCACCTCCACAAAAAGTTGGGTTCCACACATCGTTCGCATATCCGCGTTCAAAGTTTCACATACAACGTCTCGGTATATTCCAAGACGCTCTATCAACTGGGGTGCATAATTTGATCATGCGATGTTTTCTACCTCAATTGTTCATAATTAATCATTGCGGTTACCTTTATTGCTCGCTGCATTATAACTTTTTGTTTAATTTCATTTTAATGGTTGAGTGATAATAGGTATTTGTGGTAAGGGAAAATACGTGATTTAGGACAAACTTTTGCTATTATCCTTGTTTTTGTCGCAAATAAATGTGCCAGAATAGTGCAGTAAAAATTTTGGAGGACCGGACGGGCTCAAATCGTTGGAATCTTTGCCCAAAAGGATCGAGCGGTTCCGTTGGCCGTCAAGGTGATCCCAGTTTTATTTAAAAGACGACTAATGACTATTTTTGCTTTATCAGGGCTTGATTAATTACCAAACCAGCGGATGTGGAACTAAGCTGGGATTAGGACTAACGACGGTTGTAAGTCTTCCAACAATACCAACACAATAGCCACTTATGCGCGTGTTTAATCGTTAAATCCATACGTTATGGCTAAGCGAGGCTTCAGTTGAATTATGACGTGTGATATGATCGCCCCTTGTGTTCCTGGTATGCAGGTTGATAATACATGCACTTGAATAGGGAAATAAGCGAGAAATGTATGGCATTAATCTTTGTAGAGTCATACGAAAATGTTGCATCGTTCACAATTTTGATCATGATGAGTAAAGGTCCATACCATAAATATGCTACCTTGCAATTGTGAGTTCTTACACTGCAGGTCAAAGACCTCCTCATTACCTTTAATAAGGAACAGGAAAACCGCTAAGAATACTATTAGATCTGCAATAAGGAAACTTAAGGCGTATTAAGGGATTTGCCAAAAGAAAAAACCAAACTACCAGAGAATCAAGGAATTGGTATAACACTCACGTAAATAATATCCAAAGTAACTGGAATTATAGCTGGTCGTATTCTCCAGCCACTAAACGGCGAGCGGTCGGGACGCTTAAAATAAAGAAAAAATGGGAGTGACCTCTTCAAATCGTATTTTCAATCGTTTAATTGTCAAACGTTTCGCCTACCTGTGCCCTGACCTTTAGTAGCAGGTAGTCGGAATTCTGGCCTGAAATTCCAACCGCCATAACTCACATCACGCCCCTGTACCTCGCAAGTGTAAGCAAAAGTGTAGGTAGTACCTACTACGTATTGCGCCAGATAAGGTCAAGTAATAAAAGATGAGCCTAGCAATTAAAAGCGCAAAAATTCAGACTCAGAATTTTCTGATGGAAAATCCGAATAACACTTCCGAAGATGGCAGATGGCACTCACAACCTCACGCTCAGTTCTTGCGCTTGCAGCCAAAGTCAAAGAAGGCAGTTCAGTCGGTGGATCAGTTCCAACCTCCACGTGGAGCTATGTCGCAAACTATGCTCCACCTCCTATGCTGCCTTCTGTGTCCCAAAACATGCAGTCAATGTGACCTCTGCGCTGCCACCGACGACGCCGTGGAAATGGCGAAGTTTTGGTGCATTAAATAGCTTTTAATGGTGGTGACACTTAAGTAAAGTCATGGCATACCCTCAGCTCTTGACGCCGCAACCGCCTTACTGAATATCTCAGATATTTACCACGGCTTGGGTTATTTCAATAAATAGGGAAAAACTGTCGTGCTCGTGTTAGCGACAAGAAGAAAAACCGCCATGTTTGCCAAATCTTTTCAAGTCACAAATCAAGTACAAGCCACATACGCTCTTAAGCATCATTCATTATACTCGTAAGATTCTGCGTAGGTGTATGATAAGTGACTCAGAATACCATTGACCTCATCAAAAAACATTATATGAAGCTTTCTATTGAGACAAACGACTCCATAACGATACATTGACAACGCAAATTAGATAGGAAAGAGATTGATAGTTTTTAGATGCAAAACTGCAAAATTATAAATATTTGCATGAATGGAAATGAGATACATAGTTGTGAAATATGCATGCTAAACTATGTAAATGTTTAGGCAATCAAATATTCATGAACATTTTGAAATAAGTTTAGGTACGGTGGACTGAAACAGAGCTTTCGGACTAGCTTAGGCACCAGTCTAAGCAATAGTATTTATTAATTAGGTGGCGAAACAAAATGAACGCGCACCGCGAGGGCTGGTTTGAGGTGGCGCGGAAGAAAAGAGTTCTAACAAAAAGGCTAACAAAAAGTGATGAAAGATAGATTGATAGGATCGATTGTGTAAAAGATATAGTCCTTTCGGCCATGGCGGACAATCTCAAAGGAGACTAGCCTTCGGCGAGCGTACAAGTGTGTGCGCAGATACAGCTGCACTCTCTCTGAAAGAAACACAACTTCCCCCTACGAGCCTCCTGATCTTCTGTGTAAAAGATAACATGGCTAGGAAGAAAGTGTGCTGAGATGACGGCCTAAATAAGAGATGAAAAGACGAGAAAGAGAGAGAGAAGAAAAAGACGTGTTGTGCCGACCCCAAAATAAATTGGTATTAGGACAAGAAGGTTGATGATGAGACATATTATGATTATTATTTATTAACAGTTAGGAAAATGTACCAAAACCAAACCAACCCCTTTACGCGCAAGACAAGGACAAGGCTGTTGGTACAGTAAATGCCACAGATACAAAAATGGTCATTGAAAACAAGATAAGAGACCCAAATGTTTCCAGGTCAAGTTTAAGTCAAACATGTATTTCGAAACATGTATCTTTTGGCCACAGAACACTCGTTTTCCTTATTCTTACAAAAAATAAGTTTATTGAGCAGAATAAAATGGTAAGTCTCAACTTTTCAAGGCTAGTCATTAAAGTGTACATTAATATAATAAAAGCTTGTAAAAACGACAAGGAAGATGCTCAATAGATGAACAATATTATTATTAATGGCCTTCAGAGTTGAAGAAATATAATAGACATGCTCAATGCCAATTTAGTCTGTAGTCATGGAGCAAAACCTGTATTAAGAGCACTATGCATGTACAGTCAGAAGCACTAATATGTCAACACTTGGCAACTTTTAATTGCGATTTTTTCTAAGCTGCGTCTGGGCATATTTCTGACCAATCCCAACAATTAACTTAGATAAGGAGTAAGAATTCTGGTTATGCCCAATAGAAAATATTCGAAGAATTAAAAACTGTGGCTGTCAAAACTCACAACAGTGTTGGTCGATCTTTCGCCAAACCCATTGTGAAACATCAGATTTACTTAAACTTTCCTAGAATCCAGCAAGGAAACATGAAAACAAAAAAGTTTATCAATAAAAGAGAATGTGTACACTCATTTTTCCATAGACAAACTTCAGTATGTGAGGACATTCACAGCTAAGCAAGTTAACTTTTTACCTCTATTTTATTATTTAAAAAACTGTTTTAATTAAATGAGATTGTTGAATGATCTTGGATTTACGTTTTGACCAGAAGGAGGGAAAAATAACCAGCCAACTCCTAACCGCAAAAAAAAAAAAAATTTTTTTTTTTTTCAGTTGAATAGGCTACAGTCCTTTACATTTATTGTACCTCTAATTTTGCATCACAGTCATCTTAATTTTGATCTCTACCCTCATTTCTATAAGGTTGATAACACAGACTTATATTGGTTGATAACCATTCCACAGAGCAAACCATTCTATGGATTGCTGTCAGAGGTAAAATAACTGTTTATAGACTGAACCCGATCTGTTATGCTTCTTTGTCTACTTGACTCAGTTTGTGAGTCAGCTGCACTTTCGTCCTCATAAAATGCATGATATATGATTAGGGTTTATCTTTACGCTTGAGATAGAGATGTTAATTATGATAATGAATGTCTGCTTGTGTATTATGCCTGTATGTTCAATTAGGTTGCTACCTTATGGTGGTTCAGTTGTGAATTGATGTGGAAGATGCATTTGAAGATAGTTTATGCAGTATATTATAATGATACTCTTCTTTGCTGAACTATTTATAGGCACTTTAACATAACAGCACGCCTGTAAGCCCCAAAGGGAGTAAAATAGACGCTTTTTAGTGTATTTTTTAAAACCCCAAAGTGTGCAAAACCATTTTTTTAAACATTATGATTTTCTTTTCTCAAAAACTAGGCGTTTGCGCAGTGTGAAATTTTGCGAAAGCATTCTACATGAAAACATCTAAAAAAAATTGAAGATTCTCATGCGCGGGTGTCACATGCAATGGAGCCCAAAGATGTCTCTATAGACATAGTATACCCGCAATTTGCCAGTTTTGTTTAATTCCCATGTGAGGCGATCTTATTGCCATCAATCAGGCATAAATCCAGACTCCAGCCTGCTACTGAGAAAATCGAACTGGGAATCGAACCCAGAACCCATGCTTAGTAGTAGCATTTGCAAACACTAGACCAACAAGGCAGCCTAAGCAGATTATAGTCTAATTTTCATAGCATAATCAAGTCATTGGACTGAGCTGGACTCCTTTCATAAAGATTGGTTCTTGGCAACTCTGGACAGAGAGAGGTGGAAAGAGAGGAGGGAGGTCTTTGCCCAGCAGTAGGACATTAAGGGCTAATAAAAAAACTGGCCAAGTGCGAGCCGGACTCACACACAAAGGGTTCCGTACCACAAGGCAAAAACACCAGAAAAAAACATGTTTGTTGTATGGGAGCCCCACTTAAATATTTATTTTATTTTTAGTATTTGTTGTTATAGCGGCAACCGAACTACATAATTTGTGAAAATTTCAACTGTCTAGCTATCGCGGTTCTTGAGATACGGCCTGGTGACAGACGGACGGACAGCGAAGTCTTAGTAATAGGGTCACGTTTTTACCCTTTGGGTACGGAACCCTAAAAATAAAATCATTGACTATGTGGAGTGAGGTGTTTGATTTTTTAACTGTTAACTAAACCCTCAAATAAGTGCAAAAGTCATGCTAAATATAAACCAATGAGTAATGGTTTAAGCAAATAAATGAACATTACTTTTTATGTCACTAGTACAAGAGTTTGTAGGTACACATGATACTTAACAGAAATCGATTGTTTAAAACAAATAGTTTACAGTTATCTTTTGTAGAGGTTTCAAAGTCAATCATTGAGTATGATTATGTATGCATGAATAGTTTAACAGTCTGTTCGGAATTATGGACACAGCAACACAAAATTACTGGCAAATTATTTACAAGATTACTTTTTGTACTTAGATGGATATCGTTTGGCTTGGAATTTTACATTATAATAGTAAGGGTTTTTACACCACAAACGTCTTGAAATGTTTGTTGGCATAAGGGCATACCTACCATATAAAATGTCATAAAAGATATGAAAATGCAAACAATGATAACAGATTCCCATAACATGTTTATCAGATTGTTTTATTACTCTTAACCTACTGATAACAATAATTTGGCATCACTAACTTCAAGAAATTAAATATTATAATATTGCTTATCATACAGGTGGATTTCAAGATTATGAAATGCATAATAGGTAACTTATTTAAGTGCTAATGAAATTGTTATGTATTCTGTCAATGTGTTAATATTATAGCGGTTCTAGGAATCTTGGCAGACTAATTTGGATATGTTAGCGTTGCATAGTTATTCCCTTTCGTAACTGTATAATTTAGTCCATTCATAAATATGTTTTTGTCATGTTTAACAAATTAGTTTAAGTCAGTTTCTTTGTTTAAAAGAAATGGGTACTTTAGCTTTAACAAATGAGGACATCCTTTGTAAGTGGGATGATTCACACCCTTTCATTTCAAAGGTAGATTATTGAAATAACAAAAACTAGAGGTGGTATTGTTTACAATTTAATGTAATGAAGAGAAGGGATATTAACAAGTTCTTTTAAATAAATCTCATGGTATGCAGGTTTAATTTATGAAAATCCTTGTATGGAATGCAGAAAAATAAAATGACCAAACCTAAATAAAAGTTATTGTAGTGTAGTGCCACATGTCATTGTGCACAAAGACTTTTTCGTGATATTGGAAAAACTGCCTTTGATTTTAAAAAATCCTGACCAAAAAAACTACTATTTACTACTAGCACTATGGTATCCAAGCACGGACCACAACAGACCTAGATAACCTAGATTCAAGAACAAAAAAGGACATAAACAAACGTACATGGCAAATTATGTGAACGCAGCGGGTGGCCTTCCGCCTTCCTACCGTCCGCGCAACTAATTAGCACCACAGCTTATCATAAAAGGAAACGTTAATATTCAAGGTAAGCAGCCATCGAAGTACTTGGAAAACATGCAGAAAACTTGAAGGTACTCACCAGTTGCCACTTGGACTTGCGCGTAGGGTCTGCGATGGTGATGAGCAGTCTGTGTATCATCTGCACCGTGCCCTCGTAGTATACCAGCGCCGACTCATAGTTCCCCATCAGTGCCATCTCCCTCGCCAGCTTCGTGTTCTCGCAAATTTCGCCAACAGAAACTGCCATTATTGTCATTCCCGCTGCGTACATGTAACTTATCCTCAGTGAAAACTTTATGGTTCTTCGAGGAGACCACTTCGAAGATTACAATCGCGTGTGACATCCAATAATCCAAATGTAACACTTCGCATTTTCACAACACAACCCACACGTCTTTCATTGTATTTTTGCTTTATTCACTTGACACATTGCAAATGTATGTTTACATGTGGTACAATTTATCTCATGGTTCCGCTGAATTTATAAAAACTATGACCATATTTTTGTGACAAAACAAACTTATCAATTTTCGTTCGACTTCGACAGTTCACAATCACAATCGCAAGTCTACTGCCAACCTAAAATCAATCAACCAATGACGAACTCGAATTGTTAGTATCTGTGAGTTGGTATCTCCGAATAGTGAGCTCGTTTTCTTTTGCAAACGTAAACTGCTACTAGTGATGCTGGTAAAATAATCGCCTAATATAGCGAAATAAAAAAATATTTAACGGCTTTTTACCAAATGTTTTTTTTTGTTCTTATTTTTTTTTAATGGCCTGGTTGCTGGGGCCTTTTAGCCAAGTCTTTATTTGGTTTAGTCATTGACATTTTTTGCCAAATGAAAGTCAGACTGATCCACAGATCTATAGCTAATAAAAAAATAAAATAATATGATATGAGATTGGAGGACAAGGAGAAACTTTAAATCCGGTGGGAATCCAGTGAATTGGACAGGCTTACCACTATAGGAATTTTATTTTATAAATAAATAAAGTCCTCCAGACCGTATTTCGGCCACGGCGGCCAATCTCAACGGAGACTAGCCTTCGGTGCGGGAGATATTATTATAGTGCACAAGTGTGCGCGCAGACACAGGTGCACTCCCTCTTCCCTCACTCTCATAGTCCGATGGGACGGCAATCCGACACGACCGGAGAGAGATCAGGCGCAGGACCAACGGCTTAACGTGCTTTCCGAGACACGGGGGTATCACACCGCCAACTTCCAAACTCCGGGCTGTTACTAAGAAATTCCTAATGGAAAAACTCAATAACACTTTGCCCGACCCGGGAATCGAACCCGGGACCCCACGCTCAGCAGTCGCGCTTGCGACCACGAGACCAACGGGGCAGTCCAGTTTATTTTATAGTAGGTACTTGAAATTCCTATTCTACTTCAAAATCTTGGTCCATCGTAACGATAACTTAATAAAACACAGTATTGTATTGGTGCACAAGCAATACCGGCAATAATATTAATAAAATTTAAGGGCGCGTTCCCACTAAGGCCGCGCGACTGTGTGAGGCTGAGCTGCACGGCCGGCCTTTTTTTGTTGAAGAAAAACTTTTGCGACTGCTCGAGAAGTCGCTGGAATGCTCGAGAAGTCGCGGGTCTCCGCGCGCCTTTTCTTCTTTCATGTGTTTATCGCTGTAATGCCTTGATTTGATATTGTATAGGCAGTCGTACATTTGCACCAAATAAATAAGCTTTTCTTCATCCATTTATCACTTCTGTATTCGTTGCACTGCAAGGAATGAATGCGAATGCTCGCGCGCAACAGACGCGCGCGGGGAGCGGGCGCCATTGTACATGTTAGTATTTTATCTATGGCGGGCGCGAGGGGCGGGATATTGCCAGCGGCCGCTCGCGACTGCTCGAGCATTCTCGGGACTTCCCGCGACTTCTCGCGCAGTCGCACGGCAATTCGCCGGAATTCCAGCGGCGCCGCTGGCATCCGCGCGACTCGTTCGAGTTTTTCATGCGATAATAAGTTTTATAGTAATGAAATTAAAGTTAAAATTCATATGACACTGAAACTGCGCTAAGCTTCGCCGCGCTTCGACGCTCTTTTGGTGAGTTGAGCCTTAAGCAGACGATAACCTCAATGGTTGAACTAAAAAAAAGCAAAGAAAGATCTCGCTACTTTATTTCTCAATAAAAGGACAGGGTTGTCCAAATAAAACAATGACGCTAACAATAAACATTATATTCGTAGTTCTAGATATAATACATAGTATGAAACATAAATACAATCTGCAGTTTTACAGTATTACGTCTATTTACATTAACACCTCGCTTCGTTTAGCTTTCAGCAGAAGAGTGATCAAATGTTAGAAGTTAACCAATAATCACATTATGTAATGTTAAATAAAAAAATGTCTGACATTGTTGTCTGACATTGTGAGTAGTTAGTCAAATTCACTGGTGTCAAATTATTTTTGAATATTTTTCTTATTTCTTTCTCTCTTTACGTTATGTTTAACTACCAATACATGTCAAAATATCGATAAACATAATAATTATAATAGGATCCATCATAGACGATTTATTTTAACATTAAACGTTGAATTTCGAACATTTGCCAGAACAAGCGGTTAAATTGAATTTAAAATTTAATTCTGTTCAAATCGTCGACAAAGGATCATCATTCTGCAATTACAAAATCAAAATAAATACACTTTATGGAAATCTCAATAACTTAATGAGAACTATACGATATTAAACCAACTTTATTTACTCTAACCATGCTAAAAAATATTCACATTTAAATAAATTGCAATTGAAGTTTGAAGTTGCCAAGGTGATCATTATTGCAATTTATTGAAATGCAATAGAGAACAAATAGGTATCTATGCTTCTTAAAATTAATAAAAAAAATATGTCACACCTACTGAGTATACTCATTTTTTTTCTTTGTCAATTTATACAAAGTCATAATCTACTGCGGAAATATAGCGAACATACCGTTTGCCCTTTGCATTGTTAGTGTCAGCTATATAATTACTATGATGGCTAGCATTTTAATTAGTAACTTAACAGATTGTGTACTATCGCGGACATTCCCGCCTGACCACCACTAAGTTTTGCTTGCACTCAAAAAAATTAAGCGTAATCGCGCCAACGCCAAATAGTTCGTCAGTAAAATTCACAAAAGGAGTACACGAGATGTGTCACTAAGCTGCGCAGTGCAGGTTGCAACTAATTGCGTTATCGCTTTCCTAATAGGCGAAAACTTTAAGGGAGCGTGACTTGGCGCCGCCGCAGGATATAGGCGATTTTTTTTTTAAGTGATCAGTCGGAAAAGGCCGCGATTGTACATCATATTATTCTTTGGATAACTTACACTAGGGAAAGCTCATAAATATTAGTATAGACACAATATAAAATAGATGGATAAACAATACAGGGTGTTTATTTGTGTTAGGCTTATTTTTTTAAACGAGTGTAAAAATTACAATCACTGTATTTTGGGCTGAGAATAGTAATCAAACTGTGATGGCATTCGTTTGTTCTGCTTAAATAATTAATTTCCAATTAGGTTCAAGCCAGTTCCATTCAACTGAAATAATATACACTCCGTATAATTTAATTCCCATTTTCAAGTAAATAAACATTGCTATAATATCTTATGTCAAAAAGTGAACCAAAACAGCTCTTAACATACATGCACCAGTATAACTTAATTGAGATTATTGTAACAAGATATACAAAGATAACTTAATAACTTGAACATTATGAAGAATTTGGTGTTAACTCTATATTAATGTAGCACCAAATTGTATTTACAACTTATATGAGAAAAGAAAAGACGAGAAAGAGACTAGGTAGACATAATCGTTGTGGCGAAATAAGTATGGCGACGATGTATAGGGCTACGTACGCCCTGACAAATGGCTTGCTTAGTGCCAAGAGCAGGCCGCACTGCGCGCTAGGCGACTAGCGAAGGTGCGCAGTGCGGCCGGTTGCGAAAATTCTAGAGCGTTCGTTTCACTTCGCTACTCGCAAGGTGACTCAGTCAGTGCGTACGTAGCCTAAGGGTTTTGAGTCTTATGAGTGATTTAAAACGCGGTTTTCATTTGTAGAATAACCCTTCGTTTTTGAAAGCCTATTCAATTATATCTGTTGTCATATGATTTCAATGGCTACTGTTATTTCCGCCTACCGAACACAACAGCAAATTTGCTAATACACTTCAGGCTTCCTTTTTACTTACAAGTCCTGGTCAAACATTAGTTTGACTTTTGTATTCACCATTTTCAAATCAGGTTTCATTAAGGTGTGCCAAGTCTATACAATACCAAAGTACAATAACACTACGTTACACATATAAACGTCTAACACATAGCTAGCTATTTAACTTTAAACCTACATGTTAGTGAAATAAGATCTAATGTTGAATGTAAGAAAATGAGGCATAAGTATTGACTTCCCTGTACAGTGGCAGCGATTAACTTTACTGTTCCATTTTAAAGCTAAAAAGACCTTTTCAATATTCATCAAAACAAATCATTTAATTGCTTGAATATACACGAGGTGACATAATATAACAAAAGTTCATTTGTTTTACGTTCATCGTTCTATGTGCTATGTAGGGTTTATAAGTTTATAACATATCAAAATTTGAAACTAAAATCTACAATCTGGCATTTCGTTTCACGCTGTTTTACATAACCTCTAATCGTTGACCCGCTGCATTGATAAATGCAATTCGTTTATGCAATTCAGCGTGTTAGAGTTCAGTAATTATGGAAAATAGCTAAAGGTCATTCAGATGTTTTACATAACGGAGCTGTTTTGTAAAACGACTAGCGGTTATGTAAAACAGAAGATTCGACAATCCATCTGCGATATATCAACAATCCCACAATGAAATACGCATTTAGTGTTTTGCCAAAACGTTAACGTTTAAAACGATATGGCACTAGATGATAGGAAAAATAAGCCACAAATTATTTAAAAAAATGATATGGATGGCTTAGTATTTTTACCGAAACAAATGGTTTTTTAATGCAGTAACCCAATCTAAAGTAATCAAGTTTTTGTTTTACTTAGAGGTCACTTGATTTTTTACTTCAGATTACGCTTTTACTGGCATATATTTTCGAAAAGTTTCGTTGTGGTATTGCACATGTTATGAAGAAACTTGTGAATTATTATCTCTAACAATGTTGCCAAAGCAATAACAGATATAGCTGCAAGATTATGAACGTAGTACACACATACAGGGCGAGTTTTCTAACAGACATCCTATCTCCGACGGCATATTTGCCACAGTGCGTTCTATTTAAAAACTTACCCTGTAATTATAACTTACAGTATTTATAATTACATTACACACATACAACCTTAAGAAGCATATGTGTTATCACATGTGGTGGTCCGATTCTTAGTCATAGAATAGATTTCGTAAGCAGTACTATCCGATATCCCATACAGGGTAAAATTGAAATCACACTAATATTATAAAGGTGAAAGTTTGTGAGTGTGTGTGTGCGTGTTTATATGTTTTTTACTTCTTCACGCTCAAACGGCTGAACCATTTTGATAAAATTTTGTATGGAGGTAGCTGACACCTTGGATTAACATATAGGCTACTTTTTATCCCGAAATTCCCACGGCATCGACTCTTATGCGGGTGAAACCGCGGGGCGCAGCTACTCATTCATAAACATGAGTATTTAGGACCGAAGTTCTTTAACGCGGCTTACGTTAGGAGTAAACTGTTACAAATCGTCACGTAACGAAAAAAAGTTATAGTGAGTCAAAAAGAAAATCCAAGATAGCGGCTGCGAAAACTTTAAAATTTTTCGTCATGGGTGTCGTTTTCATGGTTTTCGAGGGTGCTAAGCCGACAGCGATGTCTAAATGAAAATCTAAGATGGCAACAACTTTATGAGAGCTTCTTAAAACGTATACACTAGTATACGTTTACGTGAGCTACTAAGCTCAGTATTAAAAACGCGTATTAAATTCAAACTTTCTCTCTCTCTTTGTCGCTTTCATTTGTACACCGTGTTCTTCACGTTATCCATAAACATTGGCAAACGCTTCTATAGCTTTTACAAACCAAGTCTAACGCAGAAAGTAGTACTTAAAAAGGCTTCATCATCATCATTCATCATCATTTCAGCCAAAAGACGTCCACTGCTGGACATAGGCCTCCCCCAAGCACTTCCACTTCGACCGGTTCTGTGCTTCTCGCATCCAACGGGTTCCTGCGGCCTTCACAAGGTCGTCGGTCCACCTTGTGGGAGGCCTTCCAACTCTACGTCTTCCGGTACGTGGTCGCCACTCCAGAACCTTTCGGCCCCATCGGCCATCTGTTCTGCGAGCAATGTGCCCTGCCCACTGCCACTTAAGTTTGGCAATTCTGCGGGCTATGTCGGTTACCTTGGTTCTCCTGCGGATCTCCTCATTCCTGATTCGATCACGCAGGGAAACTCCAAGCATCGAATCAGGAATGAGGAGATCCGCAGGAGAACCAAGGTAACCGACATAGCCCGCAGAATTGCCAAACTTGCCAAAAAAGGCTTCGTTACAAAGATATTTGTAATTTCATTTAATGAAATTTAATTGAGCTATGCAGTAAGAAAGGGTCTTAACTTAGTTTTGACAAGTTTCAGTCCGTGAAATCTGAACACCTGGTCGAAGTTTCTGTATATCGTCCGGAACACGGTGTATACGAGTGTGTGTGCGTGTAAAATCGCGTAAGTAACTTCGTTCCAGACGGGGGCAACCCGAACGCGCGCATATTTTCCCCCTAAAAGGTCCCCAATGATTTCAATTACACCCTGCATCTGTTATTATTATACATCAAAATATTTTAAGTGTAACAGAAGCTTTTTTTATTCTCTTCTAGTACAATATCATAGCAGCATTTTGTTCCTAAAGTAAGGGTAATATTCAAATGTGCGTTATTATCATAAAAATGTGTTTATTTTTGCGTTCAACAAGAGCACAGTTATTATTTAAAATAACGCACATTAAAATAATACCCATGAAGTATATTCTGCCAAAGATTAGTATAGGTATAGGTCATTTTAAAATACATTTAAAGCATACAAATAATTCGTTTGTCCCTAACACGAATCGTCAATGTATAATATCAATTTATTTATTTTTATTATTTTATCATTAATATTAATGAATACATTGAACATAATTTATTGAGCCTGGTAATGTTATAACGTTTCATCAAACGTAATGGACGTATTTATTTGCACAATCTGTGTATTTTGAGTGTTGTTTTTATTTTCTTACTTTAGTCGATTATTGTGGTGTATGTCATGAATATTCAGTTTTACATTTAAATCATATTTTGGAATGTGAAACTCGCAAGCTTTTATTCTTCCTAGTTCGAAAGTGTTTAAAATGCTCCAGACATTTGTTATCCTTATCCTTACTTATTTAAAACAAAGAAACAAACATTATTTTAAACAAAGTCGCCGAAATGTCTGTACGCGCATAATTTCCGAAGTTCCGAATGACTGCACCAAATTGGATAATTCTTTTTTTGTTGTGTTCGGTATTGCCAGGAAAAGGTTTGTATTAAAGAAAATTTCGGAAACTCGAAAAAAAAAATTGCACCCTTGTGAAGCTGGAGCGGGCCGCAAGTTGGCAATAAAAGTAGCTAGACCCTGGTCGTGGCCCTCCCTAGTTTAGACCCGGTTCTAACAAAGATTTATACACGCGTGCATTTCGCCGGGCTATTCTGAAAAACTGACACCGTGAAACCTAAGGTAAAGTGAGCTGTCATTCCACCTGATGCTAGGGATTGTCACTAGGCAGCTTACAACAAGCTCACTTCACCTAAGTTATCACAGTGACATTTGTACAGAATACATCGGCAGATACGTCGAATCGTCGTGTTGCGTTTATTATCACCTTATCTGGACATGCACTTCGATGATGCATTGTCAGTCAGTCAGTCACGAAACGGCTTTAACAAATATAGAAGTAGTTCATAAGACTTTCTGACCTCATCCACCACATCATGCTCATTTGCATATCAAGTAATTTCCTAACATTAAACTTCTGTCACCAAAACCAGCGAGCTCCACATCCCTAGCATAAATACTAAGCTCATAGACTTGTCTCCAACCAGCCAAACACGCGCGACAAAATGTTACCCTCGGAATATCTCGCACCGAACGAGATGCGACTATACATAAATAGCCACATATCGCCTCTTTGCTTCAATAACGTGATAAGTCCAACAATTTCAATTTCCAAGATAACACATTATTGAAGCAAAGAGGCGATATCTCGTCTTGGTGTGAGATAATGTGACGACAAAATACTGTCGCGCTGAGCATGTTAGCCTGGCACGACTTACATTAGTTGCCTAACACGTCGAGATGTTCCTTCGGCATTGGAGGTAACACGTGAACCTGCTTCGCTTTACCTGCATGGTATACCTGACCTGGACTGAATGGCTCGAGCCGGGGGTGAGCTGAGATGTCTTTCTTTGGATCTAGAAAAATAAATAAATAATGCATTTATTACTGGAAAAACACATTTATAGAACATTCCAGAAAGAAGTGAATCGTTGTTTGTTCTGATGAAAAAAACATTGTATCACAAATACCAGCGCCTTCCAAATTAGGTGACATTAAAAACAAAATTTTTCGAACGTGCTACATGGTGAAATTACATCGGGTAGTTAATATTCAAGTTGGGAAGTGTGAAAGGGGGAGAGTCCAGACGTTAGGAACGACACTTTTTTTTTTTTTTTTTGCGGATGGGAATTCATTAAATGACTTCTCCCGCTCTGGGTGGAGCGGAAGGGAGTGTCAGACTCTTACTGACTAAAACCCACCCGTGTTCCTTCCTTAGCCCTTTATGTTCCGGGCCAGCGGTAACCCTTTCGGACAATCCCGCTGACCCGGCAGGCTTCGGCCCTATGGGGCCCCTCCTCGATGCTGACATCTCTTTGAGGCGCGCGTGGAACACGTACGCGCCGTCCGGCACGGGCCTGGTCCTGATCGGACGGTGAGCTACCCATTACTCTCCGCCCGCAGGCCCGCGCCTACGGTGGCTGGGAGTCGTCGCGCGGCTCCCGACGCCCGGAGCGTCTCCCGCGGCGGCTGGGATGGGAGGCTCTCTCCATGACTGCTTCGCAGAAGGAGGTGACTGCCTCCCACTCCCTCTCGCCCCGGACCATGGCTTGCACCAGGGCCGGGCGCGAGAGGTCGCCGCCGCTGAGGAATGACACTTGAGTTGTGACCGTGGAGTTTCTTGCCGGCTCTTCTCCATAGGAAACGACCAATTGGAACCGTGCACCTAGCTTCTGACGTTTCATAAGTACCTATGTAGGTTTATGTGAAATAAAATATATTGATTTTGACTTCTATAACAGAACATTCAGCACTCATAGATGACGAAAAGTTTGCCCACCTAAATAATTCAGTAGCAGTGTTACCAGTGTGAGAAAACTGGCTATGTTGGGCTAACAGATTATCCTTTTGTAAGAAAGAAGAAATCTTTAAGCTTTATAATTCTAGTCGTTCTCATATCAATGGAATGAAAGGGAGAAAATAAAACGAAATAAGAGCTTCCAGCGTTATATCGCTTCACCCACAGGTGGTCGGTAGACATAGACTTCGTCTTTTATCTGTTTGTGTCATTCTCCTGCGTTAAAGGTAAGAGTGTAGGTATCACGAACCCTTCATAAATGTTTTTTATTTACCTTTGGTATTAGCTGCGATGTATTTGGACAGTCGGACGGTCGGTAGCGGTAGGTATCCTGCGACTAACGGCATCACGTCTAGAGTCACATTCTGGGGTTCCGTGCTCGTACATTCCATAGTTATTACACCTAGAAAATACATTCGATATCAAGAGAAATGTTTGACTTTCTACGTCAGCCCAATGCTTCTGGGAACATAAACATTTATTTGCGAATTTGACTTTAAGCTGTTGCTTCTAGTTGACCAAAATACCATCCAGCTCATCATGGAAATAATAATAATAATATTCCACAACTATCACACAACGCCGTCTAGTCTCAAGCTAAGCAGAGCTTGTGTTATGAGTACTAGACAACTGATAAACATACTTATATATTTCTAAATACATACATATATAGATAAATGACCAAAAGCTTTATTGAAAAACGTTCCAGACTAGACTACTATTAATCTGATTGGTTTTTACCTGCAGTACGACCTAGAACCGCCCACATAGTCTGGTCAGCGAGAACTTCATACATAAGCGACGTGTATTCTGTTTCATTCACCTGAAATTATGTAAACATAGGTTAGAAAGGGCAAGATTACACAATCTGAAATAGTGGAAATTAAAAGATAAGTACAAGAAACATCAAGACAAAATTATTTTTCATGTAATTGGTTCTTTTCTTGCATCTTTCGCATCAAACGTAGGCGTTCGACGAACAAAGACGCTGCGCTTCGTGCTTGAGTTTCTCTACAATCACGTCTACGTGAAGCTAGCCCAGCATTTAAGGGACTTTAATGCTAGATACAAAGACACCCTAGACAGACTGATTGTTTCGGAACAAAATTAATAAAGAATAAAAAACAGTACAAAGTAAAAACAGTACGAAGTTAAAAAACAGTAAAAAGGGCTTTGAAGGTCAATGACTTTGAAGGAACCTCTCCGCCATTTTGTTTTTTTTTTTTCAAAATGTCGTCCACGCATGAAACCTATAGAAATCGATAGCTGACATCAAAGCAACCAAAAAACATAATAAGACCAAACCCCGTGGTGTCACGTTTCCGAAATATTAACATTTAAAGTTGATCACGTGACATCCACATTTTCATCCATATTTTTTGAACTTGCTTACATCTTATTATTCATATTCATATATTTATTTGCGGAATGCAAATATTTATTTGCATTCCATAATGTTGTAGAGGTGTTACGATGGCTTAAAGCTAAGGTACAATTAGTTATTATTGTTGCACAGATGTAAAATGGCGGACAGGTAGGTATATAAAAATATTCATCCCCTTTAAAAGGAACGAATAAAATAACAGAACCAAATTATAAGTAAGTAACAAAACAATTTCTACATACCCTCTGCACGCTCAACTGCAAACAGCACATCTGCGAAGCCCTACAAAAATCAGAGCCCTTACTAGGCTCCAATTTCGTCCTTATAACGAACAGCGTCGTATAGTCTTGTACATCAAACGGACAGCTGAATGGTCTGCCTGGCCCCTCGGTGTCTGAGGGATGATAGTACACGGAGAATGTGGCCTTCATAGGACCTGCTTTTACCAGGGGGTCTTTGAGGAGTTCCCACATGAATGAGGCTGTGGTACCGTCGGAAGCTACCATCTGAAAAGTAATAATAATGAAAATAGAATGTTACAAGTTTTAAAGCTGATTAGCGGGCTTTCTCATTACATTGCGAACTTTTTTATCAAATCGACTTTGATTCGAATTGGTGTCCTATTAATTTGATTTAGTCCACTGGATTCTGCTGGATTTATAGTATTTGGCGTTTATCGCAGAGGAGATTCTCTACCATCTTATCAAATGGAAATGAGTCTATTTGTTAAAAAAAAAAATTACAATATTCTATAATAAACTGAGCTTAAAAGGGAAATACTATAGAAGAATTAGTTTAAGATTTTTATAATTGCTCTTATAATACCAGCACTATTTTTAACGTGAATCTCAACATTTGGAATTCGATGAAGTCCACCAAAATGATGTGTCCAACTAAAGGCAATATATAAACTAACTAAATCTGTACCATATGATCAGAATTCTTCGGATTCAAATCCGCCACCGAGTTATCAGCTCCATCACATTCCAACTTCGGGTCTACCAGCGAGAACTGCACCAGATGCAGCACGGTAGACTTGAGGGTCACGTGGATGAACTTCCTAGCATTCGACGTAAGGAGTCTCCAGGATGCCACCATGGGAGGCGTGAAGTGTAGAGGTACTTCTGTCACGGCTTCAAACCAGGGACAGGTTAGCCAGACCTGTGGAAAAAGAAGATATTATTATTTTGTCGCTTCTGAAATGGATTGTGTGATTATGAAAAGGGTCTGAAAAACATATTATCTAAGATACGATCTACGAAATGTAATGGATATAAAATAACAGTTATTTTTTTAAATCCATAACATTTCTTCTACTGTTGAATACATAATAACCACCAGCAGTAGCAGTTGCATTTCAAGTTAAAGTCGCAATGCCTTTCATTTTGTCGATTCAACAATATTCACTGCGTCATTTGCTTTGTCGAGCAGACGATTTTTTCAAACATATGAAGCAATGAATTATGAATTTCCTTCAAAATCCCTCGGATGGTGATTAAAAGGTGTGTTACGCAATTTAGGCGCAGGTTCATGGTATTTGAACCACAAGGATGGTTTAAAAACGATGACCGCAGACTGCGCCAGGTTTTTTTAAGGTGAAATTATAATCCTGTTGAATAAGCTGGCTTTACACCGGGGCAAGATCATACAACATTGGTCTTATTTCTGCATATATACAGACGTCAGCCCTTCAAGCTACTACAATCTGTCAAATTTCTTTAATAGATTTTCAACTTTATCGCTAAAGCATAAGGTTCAAAGTTGATTGGGAAGATTTGACAGTTTCGGGTAGCTTGATGTGCTGGCGTCTGTACAACTTAGCACTTTATGACACTAATCCTAAAGTACACTTTCAATCTCATCAGATAATTCAATGCTTTCCTGTCTCCTTTGTCTACAAGGACTCATAAACCTGACACAGTAAATCAAACATACAATGTTAAATTGTATATGTTTACGCATGATGTTATCAACATGCGTGTTGCTATCGCACAAGCTTTAGGCGGTTTTTCTTTGGGGTACCCACTTACGCACCGAAAATCAAAATTATCACGTCATCTTCAGACGGCCAATGAGAGGTCCTCAAGGATGTCATCAAAGAAGCACCAATAGTCGCACTCTACGAAGACTTCCGAGTGCTCCTTCGCGGAACGTTAAAATAGCTCGGTTTTTCTTCAATACTAACACATTCAACTCGACCTTACTCTGTATAGCTTCATTCTCAAACTTTAAGTTTTGACGAGTCCCTATTGTAGCAATCACTAACTAAAAATTGCAATAAATCATTTTCTATTCTGGAGTCACCAAGAAGTTATCATTTCACACTCAACCACAACCACACCTTGAAGAGGAAGACGCATAACGCACGAACAGTATAGTATAGAATGTACTCACAGTATGCTCAATACTCTTCTCCTTCCTAGGCTGCAAGGTGGAAAACAGCCTCAGAGGTACCCGGGTGGTCTGGAACGGCTCCATAGATGCCACCTTGATAGATAGCTCGCGAGACATCGCTGTTTCCTTGTCAGCGAAGCGGATGAGCAGACCTGATGATGTCTTCAGAAGTATTGTTGTGTTCTAGGGAAGGTAAGAAGAGAAGATTGCTTTCTAGAGTTGTGTATAGCTGATAAGAAACTATATGGCAGGCGTGGCCAACATGGTTAGATCCAAGATCTACTGTTCACTGACGACACCCTGTGCGATCTACCAATTACATACTTCTTGAAATCTTAAATGAAACAGCACAGTTCAGTACACAATTATGTAGTATTTTTTATTTTACTAAGAGGGAAAATATAACACTGAAAATTATTTTTAGTAACTACTTATTTATATTAATGTGAGCATTGCGTTCGAGCATCTTTCGAAAAAGATTCAAGAAAGATTAGCAAAATCAGGTTTGTAGTTGGAAGTATTTTTTGCCTTGATCGACCAGTCGATCGCGATCGACCGGTTGGCCACCCCAGCTATATGGTATACGTTATCTAGCCAAAAGGCTACAAAAGTATAGTTCGCGTCAAACTTTATGGCGGTTCTGAAGTGCGCTACTCGCTGCGCAGTACCTCACCCCTCGCCCCCGCTGACAGGTGAATTAGTTACTGCGCAGCGATTCGCCTCATGTTCCAAACCGTCATAAAGTTTGGATCGGGCTGTAAATGTTATTTGGGATGTTTTTTACATTTGTTAAAAGTATAAAAAAACTTTTTTTAAAACAAGCTTTTATTTAAATGCGCTCAAAAGAATAAAATAAACTGTTCCTTTACAACTTTTACTATCAACTTATATCGTCATTGCACAATTTATATGATACTAGCTTCCGCCCGCGGCTTCGCCAGCGAGGTATGTCGATAAAAAACTATCCTATATCCTTCCCCGGGATGCAATCTATCTATCTGATAAATTTTATCGAAGTCCATTCAGTGGTTTAGGCGTGAAAAGGTAACATACAGACAGACAGACAGACAGTTACTTTCGAATTTATAATATGAGTATGGATTGGTGCCCAGTAAAATGGCTGTCATTATCGTACATTTAAATGATTATAAATCAACAAACCTCTTCAATATGCGAGCTCCCACTCGTCACCACCAACTCCATCGCCTGTTCCAATCCAGCCACAAGATCCTTCTTCGCTTCCACCTTATTTAAGAACACATTCACCCCCTGCGTCACCACCTCACACCCCACCTTATTACCAATGAGAACATTCGATAAGAACTCTAATTTCCCTTCCACTATCAAAGAAACCTAAAACAAAATGAAATTAATTATTTATTTGCAAGAATTGTAGAACATTACAGCTGGTCAAATTATATATATTTTTTTATAACTAGCATGCAAATCTATCGAATAGGTAGGTTGACTTACATTGCCTGCAAATTCAAATGACAGCTGTCATTCTTTGACAGTTGTATGAAATGGGTATAACACAGAAAATTGACGTAGGGTGTCAATTTGGTAAGCAATTAATTTGTCTGATTGAATATTCATAAAATTTGTATAGCTAATGAAGTAGGCATTACCATCCATGTCTTATTTCTTATATCATTAATTAATTATTATACATGATGTCTTTTTTTCTTCTTCTTAAAACTTAACACAAGGTCCTTTCGGGGTTTTTTTTCTATGATCGGTGGTCTAGAACTTACACATACTGCCTAACAAAATAATTCACCACGTCAATAGCACGATCTAAACATCATTCATCAAATTAAAATGATCAGAAGAAAATCAGTGCGAATCTTTGTACTCTAAAATCTAGATCATCATCATTCTCCTGCCCTGATCCCAATTTATTTGGGGTCGGCGCAACATGTATTTTTCTTCCATACTCTAAAATCTAGATACTCATTAAAAATATAAAAGGATTTGTCTCCGAGCCATTTGTAAAAAGCCGTTTAAAAAAATTTACAACCAACCTGACCAAGTTTGAACGTCCCACATTTACTCGCCACAAAATCGAGTAACAGATCATTCGATCCAGGTTTTAAAATAACCGTCTCTACAGAAAAACAGTGTTCATAACTGTGTCGCATTGTTGCGGAGGGTTTCCGGTATTTGCAGCTGTCGGAACGTTTGAGGGTTACTTTGGGGTTTTGACATTCAACAGTGACTTTTTGAAGTGATCTGTCTTCTTTGTAGTGAAGTTGTGAGGTTATGTGTAAAGGGTTTAATAAAGGGTTTTTGGGTTTTAAATCGTCCAGTCTTATGCTGAAATGAGAAAAATATTGTTACTGATTTATCAGTTAAATTAATGATTTAAAACTGAAAAAAAAATGTGATGGCACAATTTGGAGAAGCCAACATAACGTCGTTGTAATTTATTAAATTTTTCTTGTAGTTACCAAGTAAACAAACACGCTGTGAAAACTCCAGTAAGTAGTTAAAATACAAAAAAATATTAAACCAAATGGTGAGTCTCTTTACGGCATCCATACTAATATTATAAATGCGGAAGTCTGTCTGTCTGTTACGTCTTCACGCTTAAACAGCTGAACGAATTTAGATGAAATTTGGTATATTGATAGTTTGAGTCCCAGGAGAGGACATAGGATAGTTTTTATCCCGATATTCCCACGGGATCGACACTTATGCGGATGAAACTGCGTGGCGCTGCTATTAATTGAATAAATACTCAAATTTAGTCTCACCTTGTAATTAAGTTAGTAGTTTCACTCTCAGGCTCAACCGACCCCCGTTTCGGCGAGCCCACACTACCGCTAACACTTAAATCAGTCTTATAACTTTTAACAGGCGTCCTCTTCTCCGCCTTCTCATCTTTACACCTCTCTATACTTATTGCTGCCCTGGTACAAGTCACATCTTTCGGCAAATAACTCACCACCGTCATGTGACATTGAACCTTATTGTCAGTGATATAAACGCCACGTTCCGACGGCACTAAGGTCGCGGATACGACCTTGAAACATTCGTTCAACTCTGTGAGGACTGTTTCGGTCTTTTTGGATAGGTCTTCTCGAATCGATTTCATCATTTCCTCGAAATAGAAGTTTCTGACTAGAATTTCTAATTCGGCTGTGCTTGCTATTGTTGCTGAGAGCTTTGTATATCTGAAAGAAGAAAATGTAAAAGTGAATCGTTTTTAGGGTTCCGTAACCAAAGGGTAAAAACGGGAGCCTATTACTAAGAGTCCACTGTCCGTCTGTCTGTCACCAGGCTGTATCTCATGAACCGTGATAGCTAGATAGTTGAAATTTTCACAGATGATGTATTTCTGTGGCCGCTATAACAACTAAAATACTAAACTAAAACTAAAATACTAAAAACAGAATAAAATAAATATTTATGGGGGGCTCCAATACAACAAAAGTGTTTTTTAGGCGTTTTTGCCTTGTGTTACGAAACCCTACGTGTGCGAATCCGACTCGCACTTGGCCAGTTTATCATTGTTTTTGTTAAATGCTGTGATGATTTACTGCAATGTGCAAAAGAGTATAGTAAAAGTGCGCAGTACTGCAATCCCCCACTCTATTTCAAGTTAAACAAATATCAACTTTATTTCAATGATGATTAAGTTGATTTCAGAGTGACTATTGAAAAAGTTATAAAAATATTTGAAGTTGTACCGTAAACTGAACTTTATTATCTAAGAATTAAAGTTATTTTTCCATTAATTCATATTTGTTTACATTTTTGGCAAATAAATCGCGAACGCAGATTAGGTACAAACATGCCCAATTAAAGCGCATAAGGACGCGTTTCCACTGAGACGAAGACGAGCGGAGCGGAGCAGAGACGTGCAGAAATCAACCAATCACAGACAAGACGCGAGGGAGGTGATGCGGATTGCAACCTATGTCATTGGTCGATTCCTTGACATCTCTCCGTTCATTTCGTCTCCAACTTAGTGGAAACGCACCCATACTGGTTTTTATTTTCAAATCAGTCTACCAGGTAGATAGTAGTGCCACTAATGGACAAAGGATTCTCATCGTTAATTCTGCCCACATTAATCAATGTTATGCTATGAGTTACCAGTCTAGTCGGGGAACACGTTACATGCAGGATAAAAACAAAAATTTATTATCATTTTTCAGAACAGTAATCGAGAATGCCAATTTCAAAATATATATATTTTTTAAACTTAAAAAAAACGTTGCCGCACACTAGGAATTTCTCCTGTATTGTGGGTGCGTTTACAAACATTTAAACTCACATACACAAACAGAAAGACCCGGAACAACTACTTGTAGGTCATACAAATATTTGTTCCGTGCGGGAATCGAATCCGCAACACGCAGCGCAGCAGTCAATCGCTTAACCACTGCGCTAACCGTGCCGTCATATTACGTTCAAAGTTTTAAAAACTCCTACTTCTATTGATAAAAACTTACCTATCCATGTCATTCATCTTCTTAGCGGCCGCCACTAGCTCAAGTCTGGTCTGTGCAGCGAGGTCCCGCCAGCCTTGCTCCTCATAAGACCTTAGCGCATCCATCAGGAATACCACCGCTTTACCTGTCTCGCCTAACTCGGAGTAGAAGGCGGCTAAGTCCCGCCCTATTAGACGGGCGAACCTGAAAATATAAAAAGTTTTATACATCATGCATCACTGCATCATCTGCCTAGCCTTTTCCCAACTATGTTGGGGTCGGCTTCCAGTCTAACCGGATGCAGCTGAATACCAGTATTTTACATGGAGCGACTGCCTATCTGACCTCCACAACCCAGTTACTGGGTAATACGATACCCCTTGGTAAGACTGGTTGTCAGACTTTCGGGCTTCTGACTACCCGTAACGACTGTCAAAGATCCACGAATGACAGCCGGGACCAACGGCTTAACGTGCTTTCCGAGGCATGGAGGGGTCACGGTATGTAAAGATGGTCACCCATCCACAGACTAACCGCGGCAAGCGTAGCTTAGCCTGATCGATCGACCTGTGCGGCTGTTATTATATAGCCACGGGCCCCTCAATCAAACTTTTTTTTATTGTATTTTCTCATCATCACGTGGTCACGTGATGATGAGAAAAAAAGAAACGAATGAAATGAATTTTTAACCGACTTCAAAGAAGGAAGACGTTCTCAATTTGGATGTTAAAAACACAAAACTAACGTAATCCGCTCCATCAAGGGACAATTTTGTAAAGATGAATTAAATTAATTTTCTTTACAAAATTGTCCCGGGATGAAGCAGATTACGTTAGTTTAGTTTTGGTACAGTATATTCTGATTTTGACTGACGTGAATCATTGCAATTTGAACCTTATGTCACTTAGATTTATGAGACTGAATACTTATTCATTTATATCTAAAATATCTTTTCTCTTTTCTTTGTCTGCCTATCAGTCGGTGAGGGATGTTGGTTGTTTGAAGATTTGACACCTATAGAGGCTTTTTTAATGCAATCCTAAGTGAACTAATCCTAGATTTGGTCAGTTTCACCCGTGGCAAGCTAGTTCCACGACTAAAATTCTCCAGCCAATTCTACGAGTAAAATTCGATGAAAACTTCAGTTCCAAGTAATACTGCTGGAAGCAGGCCTTGCAACACAACGCTTCCTTCAACCTGTCAGTTGGGGTAGAAGTTGGTTGTTGGTCTGTTTCTTACCGACCAATATTTGTCGCCAATAGAGGCACTTTTTGAGTAAATCAAAGGGGACCAAGCCCAGATTTGGTCACTTTGAACAGTGGAAAGCCAATTCTACGAGTAAAATGCGATGAAACTTACCTTAACCGTCCAATATGCTTATAAGTCCCCATAGCAAGCTCAGCCAGTTCCAAGTAATACTGCTGGAAGCAGGTCTTGCTACACAACGCTTCTTTCAATCTATCAGTTGGTGTTGGATGTTGGTTGTTGGTCTCATTATCTCCCATTCCTGCTGATAACATGACTACTAGGTGCAGTTGTTCTGAAGACGGGTCTGGCGAGCCGGGGAGTAGGCCACAGAGTTTGCCGAGTTCGTGGAGCTGTAACAAGGGATTATGGAGTTAGAAATATTGGGATAATTTAGTTGTGTATCGTGATAGGGAAAGCTAATTTTACCTGAGGGGCAATTCTCGTAATTTCAAGAACGTTCACAGTCTGATCTCAGTCTTAATCTGTCAAAAATACCGTTAATTTCCCTACATTATGACAAGCTTTTGACATTTGTTTGTCGCCGAGATGACACTGCGACTAGATTTTGAACGTTTTAAATTACGACAATTGGCGTTCTGATGTATGCTGATAGTTATAGAAGAATCAACAAGCATTATGAATTTATGACATTGGCGCCGATTCCCTTGTTCACAAACTCAACTAAATTTAAGTTCAGTACATCTTTTTCTTTCTATTTCATTATGAAAAGGACAGAAGATAAATATTAGTTTAGTCCTGTCAAATTAGACAGCGCCTAACGTAAATTGACGTATTTTTAGTAGCAATGTTTTTAATCACGTCTAAACTTGCTATGGAGTATCTTAATTTGACAGGACTAAACTAATATTTATCTTCTGTCCTTTTCTTAATGAAATAGAAAGAAAAAGATGCATTGAACTTAAATTAAGTTTAGTTTGTGAACAAGGGAATCGGCGCCATTATCTTTACTTTTTGTGCACCTATAATATTTTAACTTTTATGGAATTCATTTTGTTTATGAATTTTGACAGATTTGCATAATAACGCATGTTTCAGGATTCCCTGATTATTTTCAGACACAAAATAGTGTGTTTATACATGAGCATATACGATAGAAAGAATGAATAATTCTGAAATGTGCATGCATGTGAGTAAAACTGTAAACAATCATATCACCGATGAAAACGTCATTAATTGGCCCCGTCCGAGAATCATTTATCATTCTCTAAAATAATGTAAAAACTAGCCAAGTTGGAGTCGGATGCGCGCACTAAAAAAGTAGCTAGTTACGTCAATATGAGCAATCGTAACGTAATACTGACATCATTCAACAAAGCAATATTGTCATTTGTTTTCAACTTTTCTGGCTTGAAGCCAACTTTAAGAAAAAAAAACAACAATTGTCGTCAAGGGCGTGTACAAGGGGCTCGGCTGTCGGTGATTGATATTGAATTGTGTAACAAAAATGAAATTACGATCATGTCATAACATAACGAGCCGACAATAGCTATATTTCAAGAATCGATTGATTGTTAGACTTTTAGGTAATGTGCATCAACAAGCTGTGTACGTTATATATTTTTCATTCATATTTAACGATACCCGTAATATTGTAAGCCCTGTGATGTCTTTAAAAAACTTGCCTTATCGGTGCTTTGTCATTAGCAGACACACATGCACACCACATGCACGCAACGTATCTGTACTCATATGAGTTATGAGGTAATTAAAAATATATAGTTTAGCATTTATTTATTTATTATGCAGCGGAGGAGCTCGAGTCGCAGTAAACATGTCAAGCGCATTGTTATCAGCTGTCTTCTTTCACATGCGCGTAAAGTTTCTGTGCATGCTTTTTCAATTTAATATATCAATGTTTACCTTATCCTTAACATTATGCAACAGCGGCGCTTGAGTAGCAATACACATCTCTAACTCGTTACTAGCTACCAGTCTATCACATGCGCGCTATGTTTCTGCGCATGCTATTTCAATTTAATGTATCAATGTTTACCTTACCCTTAGCATTATGTAACAGTACCGCTTCAGTAGTCGGACACACATATCAAATGTGTTGTTATTAGCTGCCAGTATCTCACATGCGCGCAACCATTCTGCGCATGCTAGTCAAACCCCACTACAATCATTGACTGTTTACCTTATCTTTTTTTGCATTATACTACAGTGGCGCTTGAGTAGCAGTACACTTATCTAACGCATTGTTATTAGCTGCCAGTCTCTCAAATGCGCGCAACGTTTCTGCGCATGCCAGTCGAACCCCATTATAATTAATGACTGCTTACCTTATCCTTTGCATTATGCAACAGTGGCGCTTGAGTAGCAGTACACATATCTAACGCGTTATTATTAGCGGCCAATCTTTCACATGCGCGCAACGTTTCTGCGCATGCCAGTTGCGCCCAGCATGCGGCTGCCCCTTCCACTGCGCTTGCGCCGAGTAGGGATAGCTCCACTAGAGTATTGTGGACGGTGGATAGACAGCGGGAGGCGATCTGGAAAGTAAAGATAGGGTGGTTTTGAATACTTTACAGTCGAACCAGCTATTTGGTATACAGGCGAAAATATTGATCTTTCCACTACGCTGTCAATATTAATTTGTATTGTCTGGGTAATAATTAATGGCGTACTTAGAGGATGCGCTAAGGTACCACGAATGATATTGATATTTCATCAAATAGTTATTCCATAGGATTATATGAACTTAGAGGGTTATATTGATGATTTTAATAATTATTATAATTATGTAAAGTCACGGTCAAATTTGTTACTGTCGCGAATCATATTTTAATCAACGTACAGCCTGACACAGACCTGCAAATTGCGAAAAAAGTAAGAATATTTGAACTTCGCGAGCTACCGTGGCACTTCCCCTTTTTTATTTTGTGTTGTAAAAGAATTGACTACTGAGCACACTTACAACATTGTTTAAAAGTAGTTGCAAGTTGTGCTGCCTGTATACCAATTAGCATGTTCGACTGTACCAAAATAACACAGCAAAATAGTCTTTGCGACACCGACGTGCGACAAAGATAATCGACGACTGATGAAGAATGTAATAGCGGTCGTGATTCTTGATTGGAAGGTTTAACTGACCTATATGTAAAGTTAGATATCTTTTATCCATAAAATAAAATTGGCGTCTGACAGTTCTAGTATGAAAAACTGTCAAAAAAAAAAAAAAAACTCAGTTTAAGATTTATTCTATGTTTAAAAGTTTGGTGGAATGCGCCCTAAGCAAATTTTCGAAAGGCGATTGACTACAATTTGAAATCGACTCAAAACTATCTTCGAAAATGACAAACATACACAGACTATTTTTAAACGTGCTGCAGGTTACCGTAAATAAACACATTGTCATCACTCTATATTGTTCTAAATATAAACCATGTGATAAACATCAACAGTAATAGATAAACGGTTCATCCCGTTTATTATTATGCCATCACCGCGATAAACCGTAACGACTTATTTCCTGGGTGTCATAATTCCACCTTTATTGTCTGCACTTGACCTACCACAACAGTCAATACACTACTAAATATAGAGGATTGGTAATGATAAGTCATGTGCGTTATACATGGCTGGCCATGGGGAAAATAAAGGTTTGAAATATACAGGTGGACATGTTAATCATAGTGAAAAACTATTGGCGAAATGTGACTGAATAGAAATGTAGAAATGAAGAGTTGTCAACTTAGAATCTAAGTTATATGCAGTTTGTTGGGGATTGCTTTCAGTATTTTCAGATGTTATGTTGATGATGAGGTATGAAGAACAGGGTTTAAAGTTTACTCGTCCACCATAGAAAAGGGAGGATCCTTCGACCCTGGGGCCCAAGTCTGCTATTTTTATAAATTCGTCATTGCAACACGATCCCATTGTCATTTTGCAAAAAGCTCGTAATCTGCTAAATTCATAATAGTCGATCAGTGGTCGGTCAATGGCACAGAACATATACGATACTCGTAACGAATTAAAAGCAATGGACTGCACAATGACGTTCTAATGGTAGGATCAAAGGAACTGTCAAAATTTTAGCAGATTACCGCCTAAGTCAGTAATTCATTTGTCATTATGTACGAGATTACCATTCTATACCATTTCTTTCAATGGAGTGTCCGTTGTTGACCATTGCAAAGTCATAATGACGCCATTATATTAGTAGATTACCAAACATGTCAAAATCAACAATTATGAAATCAATGATAGACCATTCTGACACTATATATTGTAATAGCAGACTTGAGGCCCAGACGGGCGTTGTGTTTGGTGGGCTACTGCCCGTCGATTGATGTCGGGACGTTGCGTTGTCATGCGGTAAACTCTGCTTGCGCGATGCAGGGTTTTACGTGACCTCAGTGTGATGCGTAGTTTGCATCTGACGATGTAGATGCCGCCACAGATGTCATCATCATCATCTGCCTAGCCTTTTCCCAACTATGTTGGGGTCAGCTTCCAGTCTAACCGGATGCAGCTGAATACCAGTATTCTACATGGAGCGACTGCCTATCTGACCTCCACAACCCAGTAACTGGGTAATACGATACCCCTTGGTAAGACTGGTTGTCAGACTTTTGGGCTTCTGACTACCAGTAACGACTGTCAAAGATTCACGAATGACAGCCGGGACCAACGGGTTAACGTGCTTTCCGAGGCACGGAGGGGTTACGGTATGTAAAGATGGTCACCCATCCACAGACCAACCGCGGCAAGCGTAGCTTAACCTGATCGATCGACCTGTGCGGCTGTTATTATTTAGCCACGAGCCCCTCATGCCGCCACAGATGTATTGTTTTGTATATTGGGCTGGTATCCGCAACATATTTAGATGCAAGATCAGTTCAGTTAGGCACATTATTTCTTTGCTTCTTTTGAGAGAAAACTTCAACTACGCAGCAGTTTTTTGCGGAACCTTATAAAGTTTCTGATTGAATTAAAATTAAATACTTTTATAGCCATACAAGCAGAGCCCCACGGTTTTACCCGCATAAGTGTCGATCCCGTGGGAATATCGGGATAAAAACTACCCTATGTCCTTCCCCGCGATGCAATCTATCTCTCTGCCAAATTTTATCGAAATCAGTTCAGTGGTTTAGGCGTGAAAAGGTAACAGACCGACAGATAGACAGAGTTACTTTCGAATTTATAATATTAGCATAAATCAGCATTTAAATATCAGAAGAACTCTCCAAAGAATAATTAAAACTTCAAATCACAGCCTCATCCCGCTTTTCATTTTTTTTCTTTTTTTTTAAGAGTCAATACGTCTGCTGATGATTAAAACAATTATTTCAACTATGGAATCTTTACTAAGAAGCACACCACGAACAATTCGGGACATACATTCGACGTTATAAATAATTCACGATTGCAACACTTTATTGGACAGTAATTGGTGCGTAATTATCTTCAATGCTCGCGTTTGATTGTTTGCACATACATCATGTACACTGTGTATCATTACTTGGCTAGCTATTTTCTTTTATGCTAGCCGAGTCTTTTCTTAGGATTCCGTACCCGAAGGGTAAAAACGGGACCCTATTACTAAGACTACACTGTCCGTCTGTCACCAGGCTGTATCTCATGAAGCGTGATAGCTAGACAGTTGAAATTTTCACAGATGATGTATTTCTGTTGCCGCTATAACAACAAATATTAAAAACAGAATAAATAAATATTTAAGGGGGGCTCTCATACAATAAACTTTTTTTTTTTCGGCGTTTTTGCCTTGTGGTACGGAACCCTTCGTGTGCGAGTCCGACTCGCAAATGGCCAGTTTTTTTCTAGTGTTTACTCGTGTTTTGCCTCGGGTCATCATTGTCGGGTTACCTGGCCAGACTTTCTAAGCAAGTACATGAACGCAAATTAAGAGTCAAGAGCGCTATGATAGAGGCGATAGGTCAAGGCTATGTTCAGCGATCAATCGCGATAGGCTAAATGGATTCATTAACCGGTTGAATGCCGGAATTACAGAAACAATTAAAAACCCATTGTGTCTCGCGTGTATATACGTTCCGGCATACTAAGGGTTAAACATTGACCAAAATACACAGAAAGAAAAATATGTAATACTAGCTTTTCCCTGCGGCTTCGCCCGCGTGCAGGTCGGAAATTATCCTCAAGAACGTACTACCGAGATAATATGTAACCTATGTAGGCCCAATCCTAATCCAGGGCATGGTCTACCACATGTGTACCATAAATTTCATCGAAAGACGACGTTTCAGCCGTTCAGCCGTTAAGGCGTGGAAAGGTAACAGACAGCACGCTAAATACGTAAAACACTATCAATCTCAATCTGAATCATTTTGAAGGATATTGCTTCATATGTTCGAAAAGTATGTCTGCTAAACCACATAAATAACGCAATGAATGTTGTTCAACTGTCAAAATGAAACCCATTGCTACTGACAGTGTGTTGCGCAATTTCTTCGCAGAGTTAATTTCGCATTTATAATATTAGTACAGGTTTTTCTGCCAAGCATTTGTTATTTAGGCACATTTCAGTTTGTGATTTAGACACATTCCAGTTTGTGATTTAGACACATTCCAGTTTGTGATTTAGACACATTCCAGTTTGTGATTTAGACACATTCCAGTTTGTGATTTAGACACATTCCAGTTTGTGATTTAGACACATTCCAGTTTGTGATTTAGACACATTCCAGTTCGTGATTTAGACACATTCCAGTTCGTGATTTAGACACATTCCAGTTTGTGATTTAGACACATTCCAGTTTGTGATTTAGACACATTCCAGTTTGTGATTTAGACACATTCCAGTTTGTGATTTAGACACATTCCAGTTTGTGATTTAGACACATTCCAGTTCGTGATTTAGACACATTCCAGTTTGTGATTTAGACACATTCCAGTTTGTGATTTAGACACATTCCAGTTTGTGATTTAGCCACATTCCAGTTTGTGATTTAGCCACATTCCAGTTTGTGATTTAGCCACATTCCAGTTTGTGATTTAGACACATTCCAGTTTGTGATTTAGACACATTCCAGTTTGTGATTTAGACACATTCCAGTTTGTGATTTAGACACATTCCAGTTTGTGATTTAGACACATTCCAACTGGAATGTGTCTAAATCACAAACTGGAATGTGTTCGTGATTTAGCCACATTCCAGTTTGTGATTTAGCCACATTCCAGTTTGTGATTTAGACACATTCCAGTTTGTGATTTAGACACATTCCAGTTTGTGATTTAGGCACATTCCAGTTTGTCTGTCACTTGTAATAGTAGTTGGTGGCCCATGTTCAGCAGATTTAAACGGGCTGATTATCATCAGCTAATATCAATGTCCACTAATTGCCAACAGGAATCATTAAGCAATGTAAAATTAGCAAACATTAATCTAATAAATCAGAATAAGCGGCCGTGTGTTAATAATTGCAGTATTCAGGTGCGCGTGGGCAACGATACGTCAGATGGGGTTATATTTCATGTTAAGCATGACGTGCTACATATTGAGATGCAAGTAAGTATCATGGATACGGTGATAACTGTCAAAGCCATATTTATGAATTTTATAAAACGCTGTACCTACTTATAGCTGGATTATGTGTACACACGAATGACAGAGGGGCCCATGGCTAAATAATAACAGCCGCAAAGGTCGATAGATCAGGTTAAGCTACGCTTGCCGCGGTTGGTCTGTGGATGGGTGACCATCTTTACATACCGTGACCCCTCCGAGACTCCGAAAGCACGTTAAGCCGTTGGTCCCGTTTAACGTGTGTTGGTCCCGGCTGTCATTCGTGGATCTTTGACAGTCGTTACGGGTAGTCAGAAGCCCGAAAGTCTGACAACCAGTCTTACCAAAGGGTATCGTATTAAACAGTAACTGGGTTGTGGAGGTCAGATAGGCAGTCGCTCCATGTAAAATACAGGTATTCAGCTGCATCCGGTTAGACTGGAAGCCGACCCCAACATAGTTGGGAAAAGGCTAGGCAGATGATGACACACGAACGCTATGCGTCAACAGCAGAGGCAACAGCAGCCGACGACGCCTCGACGGTTGCCCTCGTGTATTTGAACATCGTACTCAAATACACGAGCGGCACGTTGTCGCTGGTAGGCGCCGACGCGTAGACGCCTGCAGCTGTCGCCGTTGACGCGGGACGTTCGTGTGTATGCACACTTACTTAGACCTCGACCCACCCCCGACCGACGGTCAACTCTGACATCGGTTGCCTACCGATTTATATGAGCCGCACTTTTATTGACTGTACGCGATCATCGTGTACCTAATTCGCAAAGCCGCCTTTTCAGAATCTGGTAAAATTACATAAGGATTGACGTGGATTACGTACCTACTATAATGTGTAATTATTAAAGATGATTACTTAATTATGATACTAATAATTACTGTTTGCTTTACCACAATCCGGAATCACGCAAAACTATTATTAACTTCGATCAAGAATAGTACTAGATGAATGATTAGGAACAAAAATAAGTCGCTAAAGTGGCCACGTTTGCACACAGATAAACATTTATATTTCTTACTACGAACTATAGAAAAAAGTTTAATAATATTAACAACTTCAGATTATTATAAACCTTAACACTCTAACATAAAGTTTAATTACGATTGCAAATGATTAATATTTAAGTCCTTCTGTCATCGAAGCAATAAATTTAAAATGTCACTTGAAAATAAAAAGTCATTTTTATAATAAGTACAAAAATATTTATTCTAAAATGAAACTTAACGTCTAAGCAATAAGGTTAAAAACATTTTGTTGACAATTTCGTACTTACTCGAATTTGGAACTAGACGTAGTTCTTGGAATTACGTTTCAATGCTTCAATGTTTGTTAGAGTACGTCAAACGGGGTGAATAGGGATGCAGGGGTGAATCGGGACGAAACTTTAAAAGCGATTTTAACATTGAAATAATATAGTTTGTTGCCAAAAAGGTGTCTAATGTGTTTATTGTATTATAATTAACGATTAAGTGTCCTTTTCGGCAACAAACTGTATTATTTCAATGCTAAAATCTATTTTAAAGTTTTGTCCCGATTCACCATAACCATACCATAACCATAATCAGCCTATAATGTTCCCACTGCTGGGACACAGGCCTCCTCTCGGTGAGAGGGAGTGGGCCGTAATCCACCACGCGGGCCCAGTGCGGGTGCACCCCTGCATCCCTATTCACCCCGTTTGGTGGTAGTTGGCGCGTTGTCGCAAACATTGGCCAAACAATCATAATATTTGATAATTGATTTATATTTACTATTTAATTGCGTTATTATTTTATGAAAAACATTTAATGATAAAAACTTACCAAAAAAAAGATATTCCTTCCAAAATCTTGGTGTTACGGTGGTTATTTACACAACTTTTGAACGCGCACTGAGGCATTTTGACGTCTTAACATTGGCTATGATTGGACCATACTAATTTGAAATAAGAGCACAAAAGTATTCGTGCTTGTATTTTTCGGGCCGTTTTTGAAGCGCTTATCGGGCATCTAGTACTATTCTTGATCGAAGATTATTAATGTTATTTTCCGTGTTTGTAATGTCCATCGACCGGTTTGAAAGTACATAAAAGTCTTTAGTCACTAAAAGGTTTATGCCCGTTTTCAAAAACACTACGCGATACCCAAAATGAATACCTTAGGGGGGAAGCGCCAGGGTAGCCCGCGAAATACAAATTTTCTTACGTTTTTTTGCAATTTGCAGGTCAATGACAGGTTATATGTTGAATAAAATAATTATAATCATTAAAATCATCAATACAACACTCTACGTTCATAATACATAACCCTATTAATTAATAAGGAATTGATGATTTTAATGATTATAATTATTCTATTCATAAGTAAATACATATTGTTCCGATCACGAATCATATTTTGTTCAACATACAACCAGCAAATTGCAAAAAATTTAAGAAAATTTTAATTTCGCGGGCTACAGCTCTGGGGCTTCCCCCTTAATAAATGCGCCCTGTAGAATTTTCAACTTTCGACGCCGAGCCGAGCAGAGCAAAACCAACAGCATGCTTTTATTTAGGAATTCATTTAGGTGTCGCCTAGTGTTATAAAAACAGGCATTATTCGCCGGTAAACAAGCAACTCCTATCCATATACACAACTCATTTCATCATCATCATCATGTCAGCCGAAAGACGTCCACTGCTGGACATAGGCCTCCCCCAAGCACCTCCAGTTCGACCGGTTCTGTGCTTCTCGCATCCAACGGGTTCCTGCGGCCTTCACAAGGTCGTCTGTCCACCTTGTGGGAGGCCTTCCAACGCTACGTCTTCCGGTACGCGGTCGCCTCTCCAGAACCAGAATTCATTTAGGCACATAATAATACAATTGAGTATTATTTGGACCAAATACATTACTATAGTGCATTGTTTATTGATAAAAATGCAATATGTAGTGACTGATCCCACTGTAACAGGATGATAAGAGTATAAATGCCTACATCCCATGTTGTCCCCTTATTCTCGTGGGAAAATACTGAAATAACTTGATAAAACGATAATAAGGAAAATTAAGTAAAACAAATATGTAGTTATTAAAAGCTGATAAAACACATACCTCCCAAGGTTTCGATGAAGGTAGTAACATGGCACTTTGACGTTGAAACAAATAGCTTCTAAAATCCAACAGGGAGGCTTTGTTCTTAATAATCAGCTCTCTAAGATGGTGAGGAACCAAGGCAGTTAACCGCACTGCTTGCCAAGAAGTCACAGGTTGCTTGAATGTCTCAAGCCATTTTGGACTCTCTGTCACATTAGAATTGAGCACAAATTGGGAGAACAGAGCATCTAATTCGTCATACTGGACTAACGCCTCGTCATACAAGCCTAGCATTTCTAAGACAAATGCTAGTTGTTCCTGTAAAATAAATTACGTTTTAGAACATTTTTTTTTACGGTAAACAATATTTTGAAAGAGTAGGGCATTTTGTACAGTTGTTTTTGTATAAATGACAATCTGAAGGATTACAGTTGCAAAAAAATTGATGCACTTAAAATATTTAATTTATTAAAGTGTAAAGTGTGGTTTCAAGGATCCAATATAGAGACCCTTGACACCTCACTTTCTTTAAATGTATTTCACAGAGAACTCCTTACCTGCAGAATAAAATATTTACAAAAATCCCAATCCGGATCATTTCGTTTCTCTCTCTGTTCTCTCATATATTCCTCAAATTTTATAAGAGCCTTATTATATGCCACGAGGACAAAATGTCTAATCTTTGCTACTAAAGCCCTCCAAGACTCTGCACTCCTTGCCTCAGATTTGATAGGATTTATAACAGAGATAAATCTGTCCTCCGTCTGTTTTATGCCAAAATCACCTTTGATTTTGTCCAAGACTGTGGTCCTCGGTAATAATTTGTTTGTTTTTCGTATGTCATAAGTTTCTACTAATATTATCATCCAGTCCGTTATGCCATTCTTTTCGAGCTGTTTCAGCCATGCCTCTATATCTTCTCTTAGAGTTGTTTTGTAGTATTCTATGTCCTGTTAAAGGAGATTGAAGTTTTGATTTTAATTTTAATAGGAAACAAGAAGTTACAAGATTGAAAACAAAATACCCACATTATGAGTTTCATCCTAAATATCATTTAATGGACCTATTTCACAGTATATACATAATTAAATTTATAGTAATTATTTTCTTTATTTCACCTCGCAAGCCAAGTCAAGATACTTGATAATTATATTACTTGATAGTAATAGTAATTATTATTATTAGGGAGTAGGGAAGAGTTAAATCAGGAAATACAATAATTATTTCATCAATTATTTCGTTCATTATCTTCAATTATCTTCTCATACCTTGACATTGGCAAAATCATCGAATGTTACCGATAAAGCCAGAATAAAAAAAAAAAAAAAAAAAAAAAAATAATACATAAACTGATCTGACCAACTTTTGTTATGTATTTTCTAGTGTACAATAAAGTATATATAAATAAACAAACTCACGCCTTCTTCCTATGGGGGTAGGCAGAAACCAGAGCATGCCACCTGCTACAATCCTTACATACTCCTTTTGCCTTGTTTACGTTCATACATCTGGTCATACATGCACACCGGTTGCGATTACTACACACCTGACCTTTCTGAAGGACATCCCAAATAAGGTCACTATATGTCCTCCTAGGGCGTCCCCTTCCGGCGTTTCCACTCACATCTGCCTTGTAAAAACCCTTTGTTAGTCGCCCTACATTCATCCCCTCAACCTGACCACACCATCTAAGCATACTCTTTACAATGGGTGCATTGCATAATTATTAACCACTAATACGTAACTGTAAGCTTTCCGTTTGAAACTAAGTTTGAAAGTTTGCCAGGAATACTAATGAAAAGCAACACAGATATCTAGAAAATGGATTGTACTAGTTACAAACTACATAACACACATGTTTTAATTATTGAATTTAATATCAACAATTTTTTAAAGAAAATAATTCTATGAAATAAGAACTTTAGCTAAAAACCAATAAGTAAATCTTATCAGCAGAACACAACAAGACCTTATCAGAAATCTATTTTTTATTGTAAGTTGACCACTCAGGTATGGTTGAAACCAACATTAATATTATAAATGGTAAAGTGATTCTCTTTATTTGTTAGGTATGTATTTACAAACTGCAGAATAGATGATAGGAATAGTTAATTTTGACCAAAGAGTAGCTTGTTACTAAGCAGATTATTATTTTTATTTTATTTTTTTAGACAGCCTACGCTGTCCTATCGCTCAGCCAAGGCCTCCCCAAAAACTTTGCATTTTTTTCTAGAGCAATCTCGATCCAAGATTATTTAAGGATTTTTTTTAATGCTACAAAACAGAGAGCTAACAGAATAGATTGGGTAAAATGCAAAAAAACTTCAAGAAAATAAAGATGAACATGATTTGTTTTGAATAGGTAGATTTTTTTTATAACATTGTAGAACAACAATGAGCTATCAAAACGTAAACAAAAAATATACAAACCACACAGTCTGTCCAGTAAATATGGAATATTGGCTTCTTCAATAAGTTCAGCTCAGACTGAGCTCTGTCTTTATTATACTTGGTGAACGAAGCCTCCAAGTACACAGACTTGGTGGCCCGTCCATATGACCGTCTCCATTCACATGAGTCCTGCGGTATGGCGGCCACTAGGGGCGCCTCTAGGGTGCAAAACAGATTCCAGTCTCCCGCGCCTAACATCAATAAAAATTAGTTTGTTTATCCACATAAAAATAATCAAAGATTTGCATAAACTTATGGTGTAGAAACTTACATGTAACAATCGGTTTGTGTGTCATGCCTTCACGATCGCCTGTTACACTATCGACACCCTTCATTTTTCATCTGCTTTTCATCATCAGCACATAACGTCGATTTTGCGGGCATGACACAAATAACACTACGATTATTAGCCCAAACGGAATCCACCCACTTTATTCGCGAATATTAATTTACAACGAACCTAAGGATACAGCAATTCTGTCGCAACTGCTTATTAATTACAGTGGATATTTTCATTAATTCTCATTATTTTTAACTCGTTTTGACTTTTTTGAAGAAATTAAAAACGAGAATTTGTCAAAACTCGCTGTCATCACCCAACTCGACAGATATTTGCGTTTCGTTTCATGTTATGTTATTGTTGTCATGTTTTACAAAAAAGCAATATTGTATAGTTCGTTATTTTAGTTAAAAAAAAATCTATTTAGTGATAAACGACAATACTGAGTCAATGAATTTGTTTTTTAAACCATTTATCTTGGATTTGTAGTGTAGCTGTAGAGTACCATTTACAGCTATGTATCTAACTAAATAGGCGTAGCGTAGGCCACTGACCAGTGACCCTGTATTAGACAAGTATGAGTGGCGTTGGCGTAGGCGCTGTTGGGTTGGGAGGCCGACCATACATTTTGACGTTTAAACGTCACTTAACTTTAATCATCGTATATAAAAACTAAACCCCTAATGTTGACAACAAAAAAGCTAAGGCATCAAACGAATAGAGGATGGTAGAGCGAGTGAAGAGAGCTCGAAAATTTTTGCACCTCGCTTAGTTTAACTACCTACTTTTGTTTTTACATGCTTAGGGTAGGGTAGCGGCTACCCTACCCTAGGAAATAGTGATGAGCGTTGAATGAACGAACTAGTTAATTCGACCGTCGACGTACTGTGAACGAATCGACGGTTCACCAACAATCCATGGACTAGTCGAATCCGTAGACGTCTCAACGGCAGTCAACGACTAAACTGAATGCGAATGCGACTATCGACTCAAAAACTTAGGCAAGTAACACAAATTCATTCGTCCTTAGAAATAAAATAATCGCTCAAACATAAAATCATCGCCGTCACCGTAGTAGACTTCGTTGCAAAGTTTATTTAAATCGTCTGCATAACCAAGTCGACGCATAAACTAGTCGACGAATTCAACTAGTTGATGGACTAGTCGATGAACAAAAATGGACGGTCTAGTTTCGTTAACGCAAAATGCGTCGACGACCCATCTCTACTAGGAAAAGGTAGTCTTTAGTTGGGGCTACCCGGTAGCCCCAACTAAAAACTACCTTTTACTTACTAAACATATTTTGGATTGATTACAGTATTTTTTTGAGCTTTCGGGCCGCACCAGCCGAGCCCTCTCCACCCCAGGATGATTTCCACTAAACGGCTCGCTTCGCATCACAGAACATAATTAATACTCCGAGAGTAATCCTATTGCTTCGCATCGGATCGAAAAGGATACGAACGATTGCGCCGACAGCCTGCCGTTCGCGTCCGGCAGGATGTCAATGCATACGATCGGCTCCGTACCGTCGCGTGCCTAGTCAAATAGTTCCATTCCTACCGTGTGGACGTGTCCAACACGCAATGGACGATCAGATAATGAGTTTCAAACTCACTCTAACACACGCCGACTGCTTAGCTTGTCAAACTCGATACAATATTTGTCTAATCATAGTGTATGTATGTATGTCATACATACACAACATACCATTTGATACAGTATACTTAGGAAAATGTGTAGGGTTTTTGTGGAGCACGCTACATGCATGTTGGAGACTTTGGAGATAACCAGTCGCAAAAATTAACATGACCCAGACCCCCAGGCAATGGAGGACCCTAATTGATTTACTATTTCTATGGTTCCATGAAGCAAAAGTCACGGTTCTAAAAAAATATTTTATAAAATGGCTGATGGCAACATTCTGCACTCTATCTGTCTATGGACCGCCAAAATGTCGCATTCTGTTTTGGTATCGTCTCACAATAAAAGAAATTAATTTCGATAATTTACTCATTACTTTAGTGAATATAAGCAAAGTGATTAAATGCTTTCATTTATAAATATTTAAAGCAAATCTGGTGCATCAATCAGGTAATTTCCTAGCTCCTAGATATCCTAGAACAGATAATTTCGTTATGTGAATAATTCCTTTTATTTTCAGTTTTATTATGACTTATTTTTGTGAATTTCTGATATAAATTAGGGTCCTAGCCGTATTTCGGACGGCCTAACTTAAAGTTTAACAAATATGTTACACAATATTGACGGTTCTCTATTATTTAGGTTTTGTACTATATTAATCTGATTTAAAAATTAATTAGGTGCTGATTACTTTGTCTAATTATTTCTTATAAAGAATTGCAGCATTCTATTTAATTGTAGTCTACAAAATAAAGTAAAACTACATTTAATTTCGACGATATGTGCGATTTATTAGCACTATTTCTTTGAATTGCTTTATTTGTAACCTAAAATTCTGTATATTGTCTCCCCAGTCATGAATACCACGGCGCCAACGTCGGCAGATGCATGCCTGAGCATCGTACACTCGCTGATGTGCCATAGACAGGGAGGAGAGAGTGAGGGCTTCTCCAAGCGTGCCATTGAGTCCCTTGTGAAGAAACTGAAAGAGAAGCGAGATGAGTTAGACTCTCTCATAACGGCAATAACTACCAATGGAGCTCATCCAAGTAAATGTGTAACAATACAGAGGACCCTTGATGGCAGATTACAGGTATTTTCTTGACCAATTAGTTGTGTATGTTTAATACCATTATATCACATGTTTGAGTGGGATACTTCTGCACAAAAATACAATTCCTTCACAATATTGAAAGTTAATGTTTGGCAACCTTGTACTATCCTTCTTCTAAGGGTGAATGAGTAAGGTATTTTGGAAGGGTGAGACAGAGTGAACTCTGAAATCCATGATAAGAACTGGATTTTTGTCTCTGTTAAACTAAAGATGGAAGGAGTGGAGGAAGGTCAGCAGAGCTGGATCAGAAGTAAATAAGATTAAAAAATGAATGGTGAAAGTTTAATGGATTTTCTAATAAACCATAAAGACAGTTTTATTTCAGATTTCTTAACTTAAATTCAGAAAACATTATTTTCCTAAAATAATGTAAACAATCAATACATCAATTACATGTTTTTCAAAGTCAATGAACTGAAATAATTTTACAGTTTTGGATGCATAAATTATAAAATTAAAGCTCTATTTTTATGTTGTAAAAGGTTAAAATGATAATAGAATAACTATTTGCAATATTTTAATAGAACAAACATATTTTTTTAAGGATTCATTTCAATACAACTATTTTTTACCTTTTATTTATTCTTTTCACAAAATTCATTCACCACCCAACACTATTAGTTGTATTATGGTAACATTATTTTGCTTTGAACTTTCAAATTACTAAATATGCTTAAAAGTCCAAGTATACATGTATGGCTGAACTTTTCTTTTGCCTTTTGTTTTGAGTTAAGTTTACCATAAAGAGTATTCTATCTATTCTATGTAAGAGAGTTTGTTTTCCGCACTTAGTCCTTCAGATGGACCATTGTGCCATGTGGTCCATGGCAGCTGTCGGTGATTATTCCAACTAGCACACGTCCCTCAGAAGTTTATTATATATCCTTATCTGTTAAGAACATCTGTGTAAGATCTGGGTGCTCCGAGGGTTTCTGTTCTAATCTGGGTGACTCCTGTGCAATCAAAGAGAACATTTGCAACAGTTTACTCAGTCTTCATGCAAGCCCTGCATAGAGAATTGTCTGTTATACCGACATCTATTTATCTATCACAGATACCTTAGGCAAGGGTTTGGTAATGACTTTTTTGCTGGGGTGTGCTAGATTTCCATAGCACTTAGTAGAAGTAAATCTTGTTGGAATGAGTAAATAATTCATCCTATTTCCTTAGGTTTCCAGAAAGATTCTGAAATTGACTGGGTTGACCTCTCTCCCCACTTACTAGTCTTAAGATCTTGAAAGTTCTGAATGGAGCCATGTGAAAAGTTTACACAACAGTATTGCTTATTTAAAACTTTGGGTGATGGTTGTCCAAACAATGAGTTCTGAATGGTCTTATATTAATATTTTTAAGTTCATAAATTTTTCATTTCTCAACAAACAATAGTCTCAGTATTGTAACATGAAGTCTTTCAGTGGTGCTTCAAATTATTCATAAAAAATCAGTCACCTCTTGCAAACCACACACTTTTAACTTTCTATTTTGTTGGAATGAAATTGGTGTTTTATTGTGAACTAGCTTCTGCCTGGGACTTTGTCCGCGTTTTTTTCACCTCCTAAGGGTCGTAGCACGATGTTACATAGCCTATAACCTTCCTCTGGAATTGGGTTATCAGCCTATCATATGCAAACAAGAATTTTTCAAATCCGACTTGTAGTTCCAGAGATTAGTGCCTTCAAACAAACAAACTATTCAGCTTTATTATATTAGTATAGACGATTCATGCAAATGGCCTACCCTATCCCATTTCCACAGAACTGTACCTACAACAAAATGCACCAAATTCATCCCTATTTTCAGCTACACAAGGCCTCAGTTTAACTAGTAAACTATTGTTTCAGGTGGCCGGTCGAAAAGGTTTCCCACACGTAATATATGCGCGCATATGGAGGTGGCCAGACCTACACAAAAATGAATTAAAACACGTCAAGTTCTGCCAGTTTGCTTTCGACCTAAAATGTGACTCGGTGTGTGTGAACCCCTACCATTATGAGAGGGTTGTCTCCCCAGGAATTGGTCAGTATTAGTAATAATGCTTCTATTAGTTAGGTCTATTGTGTGTTAAACTGGTTTTAAACTAGGCTAGACAATTGTCTGTCTAGACAGACCCCTACTACAGTAAAAGATGTTATTATTAGTATTTAAATTTAAAGTTTGCTTTAAACTTTCACAGTTTATTCAGTTACTTCAAGTCTTCCTTCAATAAAAGTCCATATCGCTTAACAGTAATACAGTGTACGTGTGTTTATGTGTTCCAATGAAGAAAACATTTTCAGATTTATCAGGTCTCACCCTGCAATCGGGCCCCAGTAGGTTAGTAAAGGACGAATACACGGCCGGCCTGAGTGGAAATGGCATGGACATGGACACTGGAGAGATGGTGACCATACAGCACCATGCGACCAGTCCGAGGCACCATCATACGCCGATGCCGCATCACCACCAGCAGTTCCAGACGACGAATATCATTATAAATCAGGGACAAAGTAAGTGGAATTTATTTGAAGCTTTTCCGTTGTGAAGTTGAAGGAAGAAAATACACTTGTATGTCATAGTTTGGTTGGAACGATGGCATGAAGAGAATAGATTAATTTGGTTAACTAATCCTGTAAAAATGTCTTAAGCCATGCATTGAAGTAAGATACTTTGTCATCTCATGTTTAAGGTCATATTTTTCTCATCTTTATCCAGACTATCTCATCCAAAGTGTTTATTCCATTAGTATCTGTGTAACTTTTATTTTTTGCTGCATGCTAAATATTATTTTGCGTTATGTGGTTACTAGCGCCTGAAGGCGTTCCGAACATGTTTTCGCCGACGCACGCGCCGCGCACGCCCCTCCGGGCACCCGCGCCGCCACACACGCCGCTCGCACCGCCCATGAGCCACGCGGCCCCCGCGCCTCAGATGTGTGGGCCGCATCAGGGGCCCATGGCGGGGCCACAAATGGTCGGGGCCCAGTCGCCGCTAGGAGGAGGAATGGGCCAAGGGCAGATGTCTTCTCCTCGACTGGCAGCAGCCCCTACAATGTCGCCAGCGACGCCTCAAATGCCTTCAATGAACAGGCCGATGTCGCTACCCAGTCCGCAACAGATGGTCATGGCTCAACAGCGCGCGGTGGCTCCGAAACTCGAGCCCCCCGATACGATGGACGCTCGCGCTATGTGGCTGCCTAAACGAATGAACCATTGTAAGCTTTATTCTTTTGATTTGCACTTGTTTTTAATTTTGATTCACATTTTTTTCTTAATTATTGTTTTGGCCGTTTAAAATTACCAAGGCTCTTGTAAAGTTCAATGACCGCTGCGTGTATTCTGTTTTTGGACGTCGTAAGTTAACAAAGGCTCTTCTAAAGTTATATTTATGACCATTTAATGTGGATGCGTGTGTTCTAGCGGCCATGCCAGTGACTATGTCTCCGGGCGCGACCACTCCGCTCATTGATGGCTCAACCACCACCTTCTTCACCTCGGATCAAACTTCCAATGATTCTCCTCAGCTTACACAAACCTTGTCCAGTAAGTTTACTTACATGTTTATCTAATTTTCCAGTTTTTTTTTTTTTTTAATAAATGGAGGTAAGCCTATTTTCTGCCTTTAGTTACGTGGAAGAGTGGTAGGTAGCCCACGAGAACTAACATTTTCTAAGTTCATATAACCCTATTGCATGACTATTTCAAGAAATATTAATGTGTTAATTCTGTAAATACATACTTGTTATGGTGGCGGGTTACCTTGGCGTCCGTTTACTCCTTTAAATTAATTTCAGACTTATAGTACAAGTATTGCAGTTGCAGGCATTATGCAAAATACACTACTGCACTGTCCCTTGTCCGTTATGTTTCGAACTTCTTTTAATTTAAAGGAAACACGATTTGTGCTCCATATATCTAAGGTAAGGGAGTCCTAGATAGTGTTTAGTTCCGAAAAAAATTTGACGGACAACTTACATACATACGAACAGTGCAAGCTAAATAAAAGCTTGTAAAATTAACGATAAATGATCGCATTTAGGGGTACCGTGTTACCCAGAAACTGGGTTGTGGATGTCAGATAGGCAGTCGCTCCAAGTAAAATACTGGTATTCAGCTGCATCCGGTTAAACTGGAAGCCGACATAGTTCGGAAAAGGCTAGGCCAATTGATTTATTCATCGCATTTTCGAATTAATAAAAAAAACAAATGCACCGTAAAAATGCCATTAAGGTATGCAGTGGCGACGACACTTGATTAGAACGAAATCTTTCACGCGACTCAGTGGAAACTGAGCCTTATATAAAAGATTCCGACGAACGGAGAACCTCCTCCTTTTTTTGTAGTCGGTTAAAAAAGACTTCTTCATCTTCTACAGCCTTTAAAAATAAGTACGTTTCGTCAGATACCCACGCAGCCGGCACGGTATCCCCCGGTTCCGGCGAAGGCTCCCAACAGAACGGATTCACGACTGACGGCAGTCCGGCGCCTCAACCCAGCCCCGTGCCACATCGTACGCAGCATCAGCAGCAACAAGGTATGTATTTGTGTTTAATTACGTATGGAACTAATTTTGTATTCAAGATTATTAGGAACAGTCAAGGTTTCTAGTTTTTCACAGGAAATTATAGGCTAAGTGTATCAAAACTACTGCCGTCACCCATCGACGTCTGTATTAGGCTAAGCGCGCTCTACGAATTTTAATCGTTGCGATAAATAATCGTTAATCTGTAGACAATACTATTAGATTAGAGTCCGCGCACTGCGGAAAAATATCGCTTGAGAATTCGCTTAGAAATTTCATGTGTGCGATTTTATAACTAAAAATCGCAACGATTAAAATCGTAGTGCGCGCTTAGCCTTAGCCTATACCGTTGACGCGTGTCGCTCGTGTGTATGAGCACTTAGCCACCTTCGCGGGACGGTTTCTTTAGCCCAGGTACTCACGGGCGCGCTTTCCCCGCGGCGTTTTTATTTCCCGCACTGGATTTTCAACACACTGATTAGCGCCTAGAGTTTAAAATCCAACGGTGTGTATTTTTGACGCGCTGGGATGCACTCTGTTGGATTCTCAGTGTTCGACTCAACACCAAGAGCTGAAAATCCAGTGGGCGATAAAATCCCGGCGCGATTTTGTACGTCCGTGTGAACGTGCACTTACGGTACAGTTCGTGTCAAAAGCCTAGCCTAGCGAAAAGCCTAGCTTCAGAGCGGCAAAGTTATTTGACGCGAATTGTACAGCGTATAAACCGCGCTGTCGTAAAAACGTCTTCGTCAACAAGCTTCCATACAACACTGATGAACACGGAAAATAAACCGTAGTTTTTCACGGCAAGTTTTTTTTCACTAAGGCCACACACGTTTTGTGTGTGGCCTTAGTGAAAAAAAACTTAAGTCGACATGAATTGAACTTTAACTAAAGATTATTTGTAGATAGAAACCTTATAGACAGTGCCGAATTAATACTACTTGATGCCCTAAGCAATCCACGCCTGTAGGCCCTTTTATTCAATAGTCACCTCGTATTTCTCCAAAACAACGACGAGTGATTTGTAAAGATTGGCGCACATCTCTAGCTAGAGTAACTTTTGGGTCTTGTAATATCTTGCTGATAAACAGCCTTGCCTTTCATGTGCTAGCAAATACTGTTTCAGTGCTGTTTCTGCCTTATGGTGCCCCCCCGAGACGTGATGCCCTAAGCAATTGCTTAATTTGCTTATGGGCTAATCCCGGCACTGCTTATAGATTCTTCCCAGTCCTCTTGGGACTTCATAGATTTTCCAGTTTAAGTTGAACTTAAAGCTTTTACCAGGTTGTTGTTGAAATGCTGTTTTTGGGCAAATGCCTCGTCTTTTCCCTTTCTTTCTTCCCCGTTACGTGCAGTTTCTGTCCATGTCTTCAGCATTGCTAACAAATACGACTAGGTCATCATGCCACCTATGGAACCCGCACTCCAATTGCTTAATCTTTTGACCGCCACACGTCTAAAAATCAATAACGTGCCCTCGGCGTCAAAGTCTGTCATGTAGTCGAACCGTGGCGTGCTGGGCACATTTTGGTTTGGCGGTCAAAAGGTTAACACACTTTCGAACGATTTGAAGGAAATCCATTGCTTGGTAATGTTTGAAAAATTCGTCTACTCGAAAACGTAAATACCGCGATGAATGTTGTCGAATTGTCAAAATGAAAGACATTAAAATCAAAATCAAAAGTAATTTATTCAAACTAGACAAATAAAGCCGAGGGGCAATTCTCGTAATTTTAAGAACGTTCACAGATCTGTCTCAATCTGTCAAAAATACCTCTAATTTCCCTACATTTTGACAAGTTTTTGACATTTGTTTGTCGCCGAGATGAGACTGCGACTAGATTTTGAACGTTTTAAATTACGAGACTTGGCCTTCAGAACTTTTTGAACGTCTAAATTACGTAGGACAGTCCCCTTCATCACTTCTTAATGCTATAGCTGGAAAGAAGTGGAGCAATAAACTCCCCAGCATTGCATTGCAATTGTTAGTTTGTTACGCAATTACCCTACTGTAAATAAGAAATGCTGCATAATCAGCCTATAATGTTCCCACTGCTGGGACACAGGTCTCTCCTCTGTGAGAGGGAGTGGGCTGTAATCCACCATGCGGTCCGCGTGCGGGTTGGTGGATGTCATATGTCATCGAATTTTTGGTTCTAGGACATGCCGGTTTTTCCTTCACAATTTTGAGAGCAATGGCGATGAAATTAAATACACAAAGTAAAGTGAAACTCTGGGTTCGAACTGACGTCCTACAATTCATAAGTCGGGGCCGATACCACTGCGCTATCACAGCTCCTGAAAGAAATAAATGCTGGGCACAAAATAATCATAGAGTAACTATTCTCTTCTCTAGGCACTTGGACCGGCAACAACACACTAACATACAGACAGAGCCTGGCGCCTCCGCCCGCCGCGCCGCCTGTACCCCTGGATGCCCCTCCACACCATCATTACTGTAAGTTGAACATATCCTGTGTTCGCGATTTATTTGCCAGAAATGTAAACAAATATGAATTAATGGAAAAGTAACTTTAATTCCTACACAATAAAGTTCAGTTTACGCTACAACTTCAAAAATTTTTAGGACATTTTCAATAGCGCTAGTCACTCTAAAATCAATTTAATTGTCATTGAAATAAAGTTGATATTTGTTTAACTTGAAATAGGGTGGGGGTGTGCAGCACTGCGTACTTTTACTATAGATAACTTATCACAATAAACTGATAAACTTAGACCTTGTGGTTATCGCGCTTATCATCAATATCATTTAAGCTCGGAATCGCCCACTGCTCCATATAGGCCACCCTTTTTTTTTGCCATACTTCCCGGATCCGTGCGTCCGTCATCCAGGTGTTGTGACGGCCCTGGTTTCTTTGGCCACCTTGGCCACAATTCGGTCAAAGTTTTACTCCATCGGCCATCTCACCACGCTCATACTAACAATTAAACCTGAAATTAGAGTCTTTATCATGGAACTATAAAATCAACGTCCTCTATATATAGAACAAAATAAAGTCGCTTTTCGTGTGTCTGTGTGACCCCTTAGTTCTTCTAAACTACACAATGGATTTTGATGCGATTTTTATCACCATTTAGAAAATTAATTCCGAAAGTTAACATTCTTATTAAATTTATCACACACAAAACAAACTCAAGATGTCTTTATTATATAAAGAAATCTTGATGTTTTGATAAGTCGTAGAAGCCGTGCGAAGAATGGGCGGGTCGCTAGCAAATGATAAAGTTCAAATTCCATTGCAACCAAATAAGTTAAGGACTTTTTTACTACAAAAATGGTCACTCAACAATCAACTTAGCATACAGAACGCTAAAGTGGTTAGTTGAGTAAGTGGCATTGATTATAAATTAAAACTAGTTTTAAGTAATGCGTGAGTCTTGAGTGAGTTTCTGTAATTTTTCTAAGGCGGATCACACGTTATAACGCGCCAGGCGACGACGGGGCGCGGGAAACGTAGCTAAATTCCCCCTTAAAAAATCACGCGCAGGGGCGCGTTATCTGCAGCCCGTCGTGTGGCGCGTTGTAGTGTGTGATCCGCCTAAGATCCTAAATTCAAGTATAGCTATTTTCGTACTGTCTTGGCTATTGGCTAGTGGCTGCCAGTTGAACAATCGATGATGTCAATCGTCAGAGTACTTTTTAACCAAAGCAGAGGTATCAATGAAAATGAAAACAATGATTAAAATGTGTATATAATATCATCCATAAGTTGGTATTGAAGTATTGTTATTTGAAAGCCTATTTGGGCGGCCCAGACTTTGTTATCATAACAAGGCGCATGCGAGAAAGTCATTATAAGGTCTACTTCCAGACATTTCTTAGAACAGCAGAGTAAAATTTTCGATGAAGAACCTCAATACGTGTAAGGAAGGGGTCCTCGCGCACTGCGCACGACTACGGCTAGTGGCCGTACAGACCAGTTCCAATCAATCAACTTAGCCTATCGCAGTCTACTGCTGGACATGGGCCTCTCCCAGGCTGGGCCACAACACCCTGTTCTCCGTCTTCCGCATTCAGTCTGTCCCAGCAACCTTTTGAAGGTCGTCGGTCCATCTAGCTGGGTGGCGTACCACACTACGCTTGCCGATACGCGGTCTTCACTCCAGGACTCGTTTGCTCCACCGGCCATCGGTCCCTCGACATACTAGGCCAGCCCACTACCACTTTAGCTCGCTTACTCTGCAAGCTATTTCGGTAGCTCCAGTTCTTTTCCGGATAACTTCAATTCTGATTTTACCCTTCAAAGAAACCCTGAGCATACCCCGCTCCATAGCGCTTTAAGCAACCTTGAATTTTTGGACCAGCCCGACCAGTGTCCACGTTTCGGCACCGTATGTCATAACGGGCAGGACGCACTGGTTGAAGACCTTAAGTCTTCAAACACTGCGGAATAGACAAGAAGACTTGATGAACTTTTTCAAACGCTGCCCAAACCAATTGGATCTTTGTGTCGACTTCTTTCTCAAACAAGTTATACCGAGCTGGATGTCTTGCCCTAGATCTCCTTTACAACTTCGAGAAGCGACCCTTCGATGTAGATTGGGCTCGGCAAGACGTGTGAATTAAATATGACTTGTACAGACCAGAAGGCCAATTCTCGTGATTTAAAATGTTCAAAATCTGGGCGCTGTCTCATCGTGGCGACAAATGTCAAAAATTCCCTAAATTTTTTAAAGGTGGTTTTGACAGTCAATCTGTCAAAACACCTCTAGTTTCCCTAAATTTTTGACCAGTTTGACCAGACTTGAAATCAGAATATGAACGTTCTTAAAACTCGCACGACAGGCTGTTCAACCAGTTGCAAGCATTGTGTACAGACGCCAGCACGTCAAGCTACCGGAAACTGTCAAAATTTCCCAATCAACTTTGAACCTTATGCTATAGCGATAAAGTTGAAAATCTATTAAAGAAATTTGACATATTGTAGTGGCTTGATGTGCTGGCGTCTGTAATTTAGTATGACCACGACTGGTTGTGGTCCTGGCTGCGTAGTGTGCAAGGTCCTTAAAGGGAACAAACTATTAAAGCACGATCTACATGGTTTAAAACGGTGTAGACAGTGGTTTGAAACCAATTTCGTATGACCTTTAAACGTCCTTCGTAGAAAGGCCTGCGTTGCAAACCAGTGGCAGAAGAAAATGTTGGTTTTAAACCGTGTAGCAGGCATCTCGCAACAACAACAACTTCAAGGTCACCTTGGTTTGTAGACTGGTTTCAAACCGTGTAGATCGTGTTTAAGTCTTTAGTTAAACACTCGCACTACTGCGAGTCAAGACTTCAGTACAGAGAAAGCTTATTAAAACTTAAGAGTAGACTCTTCTATTCCAGATAACGGCAACCCAGGCGGCCTTCTCTCTAGCCAGCCGGCGCCAGAGTACTGGTGCTCGGTAGCCTACTTCGAGCTGGACACGCAGGTCGGGGAGACGTTCAAGGTGCCCTCCAGTCGACCCAACGTTACCGTGAGTATGATATCTACTAGTGGAGACTTATTATCAATTTTGCATTGCCTTACTTTAGAATTTTTGAAGAGGTCGTGAATAAATGAACTACGAGACCTGTTGATACATTTAATTTTAATTGGTTAACCAAAAACAAACGACTATAATTATGTAAGAAAACATTAAATTAGATGACTAGTTAAAGGGGGTTGAAGGTCCGTGGCATACCAACTTGTCCGTCATTTTGATTTTTTTTCAAAATAGCGGCCACTAATGAAACCTATATAAATGGATAAATGACATCAATCCAAACAGAAAACATTGTAAGACCAAACCCCGTAAAGTGTCACGTTTCCGAGATATTAACGTTCAGAGATGATCGCAGGTTTCATGCGTGGCCATTTTGAAAAAAAAAAAACAAAATGGCGCGGCACAAGGTATGTCACTGATCTCCATAAAAAAAACTTCAATCCCCTTTTTTAGAGTTTTAGATTCTGGGTGCTATATGTGTAAACTATAATATAAATCACCGAGAAAAAATATAGTACTCCCCCTTCTTTCCTTGGGAATAGAAACTTTGCATGCCCAATATGAATTTATGACTAGAATTGTTGGGATAATGAAGGAGTCTGTAGGAATGTATGACATTATTAATGTGTTTTTCCAGGTGGATGGCTATGTGGACCCTTCAGGTGGCAACAGATTCTGTTTGGGTGCCCTCAGTAACGTTCACAGGACAGAACAGAGTGAGCGCGCGAGGTAAGATATTATTATTATTCTGAGCGATAGCCGTTTTGCGTGGATGTGACGCATGTTTCCCCCAATCCTTTTCAACATTCTTGCGATACTGTTTGCAGTAATAATGTCGTGAATGCTATATTCCAGACTACACATCGGCAAAGGCGTGCAACTAGACCTGCGCGGTGAAGGCGACGTCTGGCTACGTTGTCTGTCAGACCACTCCGTGTTTGTACAGTCGTACTACCTGGACCGAGAGGCAGGACGAGCGCCCGGCGACGCCGTGCATAAGATATACCCCTCCGCTTGCATCAAGGTAATGTTATCAGCTCGTCTTTATGACACAAGGCTGAAACTTTTATTACAGCTTCCACGATTCATAGATAGTTCTTCGCTTATTCTTCAATCATCCGTCTTTTTTGTACGAGTAAGCATGATAACTATGTATGCTACGCATTTTTACAGAAATATAGAAAAATTGTTTATTCTGCACAAATAATACAGTTGCATTTAATTGCATTCATTCAAAAGCAAACACATTTGGGAAAGAGCATAAAAAATCAATGTCTCTTATTGTTTTTGTAAATTTTTGCATTTTTTCAACATTTTACTATTATATTAATTTAACAAGTTGTATTACAGATCCTAATGATTATAATTCTGTAAATACATATTTGTTATAGCCGCGAATCATATTTTAATCAACGCACAACTTAATACTGACCAGCAATGTGCAAAAAACGTAAGAAAATTTCGCGGGCTACCTTATTGCTTTCCCCTTAAACGTAACTGGTGAAATGTGGGTGCGCTATGCACCTCTGCCTAACTCTTTAGATGCTTGGCTACATAGATGGTATTCCGCAGGTGTTCGACCTGCGCCAGTGCCACCGCCAGATGCAGAGCCAGGCCGCGACCGCGCAGGCGGCGGCGGCGGCGCAGGCGGCCGCAGTGGCCGGACACATACAGCCGCAGCACCCCACTATGAATAAGTGTACGTGGCGCATGGATGCACTGGACTTGTTGATCGCTCTGACTAGAACGCTACCGTTTAGAACATAGGTTCTCAACCGCTTCTTTTTACTTTGAGTGTATTTTTTTCATTTACGTACCATCTGTTGCGAATCTAGCTATTACCACATTTATAATTAAACATATAATATTATATAGCAGTAAGATAGGATATAATTTTCTCTGGGTCCTCTACTGCCCCCCTGAAAGCCTCAAACGCCCACGAGGTTATCGCGCACGTTGAGAACCTATGGTTTAGAATAAGCATAGTAATAATCAAGCTCTATTACTTTCATCGACCAACCTAAACGTCATTTTTGACCTTTACTTGACCCCCAAACCGCGGCCCGTTCTAAATTCACTTTGGCGAAAATACGACTCATTATAAAGTCAATTATACTTATTTTATAGTCGTGGTCGTCTGATGAAACAGTAGGTACACCTTTTATTCATTGCAAGTACAAGTTCAGAGCGGTCAAGAATTTTAGCGCCCGTAGTATCAGCCGTAGACCGTAGTTTGTTATAGTCCGCGAGGAACTAGTTGGCCGCGCCTTAGGTATGTAAGCGGTAGGACGGAGGGGCGGGGGCGCTTTGTCATTACTCAGTACGTGCGTTGCGAACACTAGTAACCCCGCCGCCCTCACCCCCGGCCCCACCCAAGGCGCGGCCAACTAGTTCCGTGCGGACTATAGTTAGCTCATTTTAATTGTACAATTTCGCAAATATCATGTCCTTTTGTGTCCACTTTCAATGACATAACCCCTGGTCCCAAACAATCCTCCGCCTAAATATTGCTATCCATCAAATCTCTACGAGAAAACGATTCTAACTTACACAAATGTAATTTGGCGAAAAAAAAGTACACATGGTTCTCACTTCAAAAAAATTAAGCCTTGCGGAAGTTGAAATAAAGTCGAAGATAAATAAACACCAGACTTTCGGGGAATTCTAGAAAGTACCTGAAACAGGATGACCGTGTCCAGTCCATGTGTGTCTGAAGTATCTCAATGGCGCAGGTTTATCAGCAGCGGCGGGCATCGGGGTGGACGACCTGAGGCGGCTGTGCATCGTGCGACTGTCCTTTGTTAAAGGATGGGGACCCGACTACCCCAGGACTTCGATTAAGGAGACGCCGTGCTGGGTGGAGGTGCATCTGCATAGGTGAGGAAGCTTTTATTTTTTTTGTATTAAATAAGGCTTTCATAGAGTAACGGGAAGTTTTTGAAGTGGATTCTAAAGTATTAAGTGGCAAGCTCAAGATCTTGATTGATGTACCAATGAGGCTTTTATGAGCCCAGCCCAGAGGCAATCACAAACGAGATAATGGGAATACAATCAAGGACCCCCGAAAAGCCCTTTTTGATGTTTGTATAATTTTGTACTTAATGTCACTGAAAATAAAGTGTATTATTATTCAGTGTCATCAAACAATCAATGGGTCTGTGATACTTTCGATCTTCGTTGAATCTGGAGACTTCTGAGTTATGTTAAAAGAAAATCAATTTGATTACAACTGGACCACTTACAATGTCCAGTTCACCTGGCTGACCAATGCTTGATCCTATTTTTACTTATATCTTCAGAGCCCTACAGCTTCTCGACGAGGTCCTGCACACGATGCCAATCGACGGTCCTCGGAGCACCATCGAGTAGGAGTTGATCGGCTTCTTTTGAGGCCTTCGAGCGACCGCGCGCGTCGCATCCCTAGCGACCCCCACACTAGTGCGAGACAAGGACGACCTAGTCGATGTATCGATAAATAGTGATGTGATTGTATCGAGTGAAACGTGCGGGAGTGAGCGTGTCATACTACTTGTGTGTCACTGCAGCGGAGAAGATGGTGGTGATATATCATTGTTGGAACTTTACCTTAAATGTGTTGTAACTTTATGTTGTTCTAGCATAAGTAGTATGCCATACTTTTCATTCTGTAAGAGCAAGATGCCATATGAATAGCATTTATTTAAGTCATTATTTTTAATCAAAAATTGTGATCACAAAATTATGTATTCGGCCTACGTCTTCCAAATTTATTTGTTGTTTGTCTTCCGGCACTGAAATTGTTTAATTCATTTGGTTTGGTAAAGAAATTGTTGGTTTTAGAAACATGTTTGCACCGGTCGTGGATGTGCATCGCTCGTTAAAATGAGGTGAACTTATAATTTATGTCTTGTATCTATTTATACTAAAATGTAAGTAGTTGCAGTAAATAAGTTAAATATTATAGATATGTATGAAACAGTATTGAGATGGAACAAACTAAAGAACATATAAGGGATCTCAGTAAAATATTTTTCACAAATCCTAAATGAAGTTATAATAATGTAAGATATTAGTATTTATAGAAGAACATATGAACGACAAATACAAACATTGTCATTGCTCAACAGAAATGAAATGAGTTTGTGATTATTTGTATAAATTATAAAACAAACGAATTTTAGTAACAGCTATACCAAATTAAGGCATTTTTTTTATATAATAAATCCTAGTGTAGATGATATAAAACAAGACATAAATATGGTTCAACTTGAAAGAAGCCAAATGGGAATTAGCTTTCGATAGAGATAAGCTATCGCGTTGTTATAAGGTAGATTTTAGAGTAATTTATGATATTTGTAACGTTTAGGCATGAAGGTCGAGGCGTGCGGAGGGAAAGGCTGTATTTTTGTTAGCGTGAAGTGTGCCTCATTAGAGGAATTGCATGGACACTTATAAAAGCACATACACTATACATACCTATATTTTCCTGTGTTAGTGTGTATAGTGTGTGCGAGCTCCCTATTTCGTTATTTATTTATTTCTAAAATTACATAAGTCCATGCAATTTCGCTAAGTCTTTAGATGATCTGTGATGTGCTAACAAAACGTGTATAGTATGCGTACGCGCACTCGAAGTCGGCTAATGTCAAGTTCTCACGAAATAGTGTGACTTTATTATTTTCGGTGAATGTCTACACTAGATGTAAGTTAAGAATAAAATGACATATTTTGTGTACGAAAAATCGTAAGTGGTTATAGTTTATAAGGTTAGTAATGGTGTTTTAAAAAGTATATGAGATTTTTTGTCGTTTGCTTAAGATTTGCTTTAATTATTATTACTTGGCAGATTAATAATTATCTTGTGTTGAATGATTTTATACAGTTTCTGTTAGTGAACGTTAGTGTTTTCGATTTTTTTTATCATAATTATTTTTTATTAAGAAGACTACGATCGATTGTCGATGATAAACTAATATAGTGTTTATTATTTTAACTCTTAACAGAGAGAATATTATGCTTGCAGTTTTCTTTTTTTTACATAAAATAATCAGTTTTTATAAATGTTCAATTTTACGTTGGAAACGAGTGATCATCACAAAATATTATATTATTTTTGTTATTGCTTATAACGGTTTAGTTTATGCGTCGGAATTTTACAATTATTAATATTGTTACCAATGTCTTTGTAAAGATTCGGATTATGCAAGTTTTGTAAATAGTACAATTTATTGAGAATATTTTTACTATAATGTGCAGCGTGGTCGCGCTCCCAAATTACAAAGCAAAGAAATCGCGAGACAGTACTTAGTCTAAACTATATTCATTAAAAATTTCTCTTAGAAGCTTCTCACAAAAAATCGTGTATCAAAAATACCTCTTTATAGTGATGAAAAGGATTCAAAGGGTTTTAGATGATATTAAATACGTGGTAAGTTTTTTAAATGATGTTGAAGTTTTGAAATACTAAAGATATTTGTCAAATTCTACATAGGACAGTTATCGAGAGCCCTCATGCCCTCTCGCGTACAATTATTATACTGTGACCCATTGACTAACAGTTATTGGAGATATACCGAAGTTATCCAAAGTTTGAAGACTAATGTTTGTTGTTCTTATGAACATTAATAAACTATAGCTTTTGTAAATAATTGCGTCGTATTCTTGTTTAAAACAAGTTGATTGAACGTTGTTTCGGCGACATCGTTGTGGTCCTATATCCCGTTGGAATGATTTTGAGTAACTACAAGCGGTTTTAGAAGTTATTGTGATTAGCATAAGGTCTGCCAAGTTAGAACATGATTGGTGGCATCTTAAGGTAATATTAAGCGTTAGTATTGATTGAAAGGCGAATTTTCTGCTTGCTTTTGTAAAAGTTTCTTGAAATAACGTGATGAAAATCGGTCATAAATTTTTTGGTAGTTACTGTGTTTATGTAAAGGCGTATTACGCGTTCCGTTTTCAATAAAAAGCGGCCAAGTGCGAGTCGGACTCGCACACAAAGGGTTCCGTACCACCGTATGCAATATTTTCTAAAAACGCCGAAAATAATACGTTTTTTATATAAAGTTAAAATTAAAGGGAGTCCCCCTTTAATTTTAACTTTATTTTATTTATAGCGATTGTACACACTCTAAAAATTTCTAAGTGTCTACCTATTGCGGTTCAAAAGAAGCCCTGTGACAGATAGACGGACGGACGGACAGACAGTGGAGTGTGCCAATGGGACCTTATTAGGATAAGGTCCCATTGGCCCGTTTCATTACCCAAAGGGTGCCACTTTGGGTACGGAGCCCTAAAAAGTAAATACAAAATTGTTTCATGAAAAGGCAAGTTGAAACGCTGCATGCACTAATAATGACATTTAATATTAACAAATTAAGAGTTAATTCAGTTTGACAACTAAATAGGGTAAAAATCTTGTCATAATTGTTGTAAAAACAATGTCCTCGCAATTTTACATAAGGATTTTGTGAATTCTAGTAATATTAAGAAACTGCCATGTATTTTTGACACTTCACTGTTGTTTTTCACTTAAAAGCTGGTGTTTGTTGAATATAGAGGGATGTAGAATGCACACCGTGTAACAACATAGCCTTAAGCGCATAGTTAAGAGTGAAACTATGAAAGAAATGAATATAAAGGTTATTCCTCTAATAATCGTTTTATTTTACTGAAGTGGTACATACTGTACAGACGGCAGCACATCAAGCTACCCGAAACTGTCAAATTGGCCCAATCAACTTTAAACCTTATGCTTTAGCGATAAAGTTGGGCTATTATTAATATAAACAGATTTTTTTCAAATCCGACTGGCAGTTCCAGAGAGCTCTTTATAATACACACATCAAAAGTGTCTAGGGATCAAGCATTTTTATGCGGATTTCTTGAGATTGAGATGTGGCTTTGTAATAAATTTATGATTTTATAAATTTATATGGATCCTTTTTGGTGCATTTCATAATTTGAATCAGGAACTGTGAATCAAATTCGAGTAAAAGATGAAAATCAGCTGTCAATATTTTCCCTATAAAAACATACAACGCATTGAAGACATTATTAGTGCTACTGTTTCCCTACTACTGATTAAAACCAACGTTATTATGGAGCGGCGACGTCATTTAAGCAGGGAAGAAATGCTCAGAGCCGTGGGAATGATAGAAGCTGGTTCCCGGCAACGTACTGTGGCTTTAGCTCTGAATACAAGTCAGAGTGTTATCAGTCGACTTTGGACACGTTACCGAAGCACTGGTACCGTGGCTGAGCGCCATGGAGGACGGTATCGCTGCACCACACGGAGACAAGACCGATACATTCAAATCTTAACTCGAAGAGCTCCAACAATAACCGCCATGATGTTAGCCGTGAGGCTTCATCACTCTTCAGGGAACTTAATTAGCGACCAAACAGTCAGAAACCGCTTGCATGAAGTGAACCTTCATTCCCGAAGACCGCTACGGGTACCACCTATAGCAATGCACAATCGTAGGATTCGATATCAATGGGCTCTTGAACACAGAAATTGGGCAGAAGAACAATGGCGTTTCGTGTGCTTTTCTGATGAGTCTCGTTTTGGTATGAGACCGGATACAAGACGTATACGACACTGGAGAACCCCTGGACGCCAACAGCGATTAAAATCCTGCCAGGAAGTCCATCCTTATAGTGGTGGAACCATCATGGTATGGGCGGGTATTTGGATCGGCGGAAGAACTGAGTTGATTTGGATCAGAGGCAACCTCAACGCTCAAATTTATGCTGAGACGATTGTATCAGACGTCATCGTTCCTCTACAAGTGCAAATCGGTCCCTTATTTCAGTTAATGCATGATAATGCACGACCGCACACCGCAAGAGTTGTAAGACAGACTCTCGCCGCAGCTAACATCAATGTCCTGCCCTGGCCTGCTCAGTCGCCAGACTTGAACCCGATTGAGCATGCATGGGATATGCTACAGAGAAGAGCTCTGCCGAATATGGAGGGTATCCAGTCGCAAGACCTTTTTTTGTTGTTGCAACGAACATGGGCGGCCATTCCACAGCGTGATTTGGATGAACTCATTTTGAGTATGCCAAACCGATGTTCTTGTGTTGTTAGTGTTCGCGGTAGAAACACGGATTATTAATTGTTTAAGTTACCCAATAAAATTTTAAAGAAAACTGTTATTTCAGTCTTTTTTTCGAACTTTTGTGTTAGTGGTTCAAATGTCAAAAATCCCTTTATTAGGAAAATGGCAAATTTCTTTACTATTGCAAAGGTGACTTGGTTTATCGTTACTGTGACAAACGAAAACACTTTATTTGATGAATCCTTAAAGAAAATTTTAATTAATATCAATCAGGAGAAAAGTTATTGCAAAAATATATGTTGATCCCTAGACACTTTTGATGTGTGTATTAGTATAGATTTAGCTCATTTTTACCGACTTTACAAAAAGGAGGAGGTACTATGTTCGGGTGTTTGAATGTTTTTTTTTTTTTTTTTTGTATGTTTTTTCATCGAATACGCCGCCAATTGTCGACGGATTTTCAAAATTCTTTTTTTGTTCGAAAGTAGATAGTTCTGAGGTGGTCCCATTGTCACCAAGTTAGGATCTGATGGTGGGATCTTAGAGAAATCGAGGGCAACCCTCAAATTTTATAGGCTCACTTATTGTTTTTAGCATATTTTATGAAGTATCTTGTGTATTTGTGTATGGTCCATCTCAGGTAGCTGGGCTGATGATGGAAGGTTCAACTCCTTAACTGTAAGAAGTTACTCGAACAGGCAAGGACTGTTTGATGTTTGATAGGGCATTTGCCACATTTGGTCTCATGACCTGATGCTGCAGTCAGGATAGTCTGCAGAGTACCTAACTCCTCGACAACTAACAGCAGATATATCGTGTTTAGGCTCATTGAAAAGGGCTCGATGTGTGGATAAACGTACTGTTACTGAGGAACACCGAAGACCTGATGCTGAAGCCAGAAGCATCAGAAAAAGTACAAACCTTTAAATTACAGCACCGTAGTCGTGATTGGGCTCATTTTAAACAGGACTAATTTTAAGTTCAATGCAATGTTGACATAAGTCTGGCCTGATGCTGCAGCCAGGATTATCAGCATCTAATCTAAAAACTTAATAAAAGGAGAACTCCTCAACAATTAACGTCCCTGCATCGAGAAAAGGAATATTTTATAAAAAGGCGATGGGCAAGTTGACATTAGGCTATTGTAACTTAGATAAATTATAAATAGACCCACTAAAAAGCGAGAAATAAAAACTTTAACAAAAAAAAAACCGACTTCCAAAAAAAACACTACAAACTGAAAAATAACTTTAATTTCGGAAGTCGGTGGCAAAAACTGAAATACTGATCCCTAAGACACCGACTTCCGAAATTAAAGTTATTTTTCAGTTTGTAGTGTTTTTTTTGGAAGTCGGTTTTTTACAAAGTCATCATGATCATCATTTAAGTCCGGAATCACCCACTGCCGGGTATAGGCCTCCTCTTTCTTCTGCCATATTTCCCGGTTCCGTGCGTCCCCCATCCAGGTGTTTCCCACGACATTGACGATGTCGTCAACTAGCGCGCTTTTGGACCGCCTTGGTTTCTTTCATGTTTTTTTGTTGTTTAAGAAGTGTAATCGCTCTAATATTATAAAGGCGAAAGTTTGTAAGTGTGTGAGTGTGTGTGTATGGGGGTGTGTTTATATGTTTGTTACTTCTTCACGCTCAAACGGCTGGATCAATTTTGATAAAATTTTGGATGGTGGTAGCTGACACCCTGGATTTTTTTTTGGATTTTGGATGGATTTTCTTTTTTATCTCGATATTCTCACGGGATCGACACTTATGCGGGTGAAACTGCGGGGCGCAAATAGTAAGTTATAAATACAAGAAACAACACGAATCATAGAAAATATTAAGTAGGTACCTACTTCACTTCGCAAATCCAGGTAGTATTTATGAGAGGTTTGCGTCCAATTCCCCGCGGGAATGTTTTTATCTCCCATTGGTTGAGTTCTGAGAAAGTGTTCAACCCTAAGCTTTGTTCATCCATACTATAATCTATATATATAAAAGAAAGTCTGTTAATTACACCACTTATAACTCGGGAACGGCTGAACCGATTTGGCTGAAAATTGGTGGGGAGGTAGCTTAGGACCAGGAGACGGACATAGGATACTTTTTTTTTAATTTTTTATTTTTATTTTTTATAGTAGGAATAGGGTAGGAGTAGGGTAGGAGTAGGGTAGAAGTAGGGTAGGAGTAGTGTAGGAGTAGTGTAGGAGTAGGGTAGGAGTAGTGTAGGAGTAGGGTAGGAGTAGTGTAGGAGTAGGGTAGGAGTAGGGTAGGGTAGGGGTAGGGTAGAAGTAGGGTAGGAGTAGTGTAGGAGTAGGGTAGGAGTAGGGTAGGGTAGGGGTAGGGTAGAAGTAGGGTAGGAGTAGTGTAGGAGTAGTGTAGGAGTAGGGTAGGAGTAGTGTAGGAGTAGGGTAGGAGTAGGGTAGGGTAGGGGTAGGGTAGAAGTAGGGTAGGAGTAGTGTAGGAGTAGTGTAGGAGTAGGGTAGGAGTAGTGTAGGAGTAGGGTAGGAGTAGGGTAGGAGTAGGGTAGAAGTAGGGTAGGAGTAGTGTAGGAGTAGGGTAGGAGTAGTGTGGGAGTAGGATAGGAGTTGGGTAGGAGTAGTGTAGGAGCAAAACAACGTTTGCCGGGTCAGCTAGTAATATTATAAATTCGAAAGTAACTCTGTCAGTCTGTCTGTATGTTGCCTTTTCACGCCTAAACCACTGAACGGATTTCGATAAAATGTAGCAGAGAGATAGATTGCATTCGGGTGAAGGACATAGGATAGTTTTTGTCGACATACCTCGCTGGAGAAGCCGCGGGCGGAAGTTAGTCTTTTATATTTCTACGAACGCAACGAATCTCTTACGATTGTGGGAGCAAGGACTATATTTATCTTTTATGTAAATAGGTTTTCTCAAACTTTCTAACAGCCACAATTATTTTTAATAATAAGATAATTTTAACTATTATTATTCATAGCGAAATCTGTTTAAAACTTTATTGTCCTTCCAAATAAATGTCGTAAGTCATAAGAGGAAGCGAGAAACTCAACAGCGTATACTACGTTATACGTATGAGTATGTTATTGAGGGCAGCTATAAAATCGTGTTTACTGGTTTTTATGCGATGATGCGGTGTCTCCATCTTACACCGCATGCCCTGTCACCTGCACACGTGAAGACCTAATGGCTGCGTCAGCTAATGCTAGCCGCGTTGCTGAATTTTGAGGCAAAAAAAAACTATATTGTTGCTATCGACACGCTAATATTCGTGGTGAGGCATGTGGAAGCACGTGCCTCACCACGTCGACACATTGCGAATCATGCGATGAGCGCCGTGCGCTGCGCATGCCTCGCAATGTCTGTATCTGCCTTTAGAAGAAGCACATCTGGGCGGTTTCGTAAAACCGGTAAATCCCTGAGCTTCAAAAAAGGAATAGCCCATAGTGTGCCTATTATTAGGTTCAAATTAAAATAACTAGCGAAATTCGGCAGATGTGATGGGTATCGGTACCTAGTCTGGGTTTCAACCGCTATAGTCCGGGACCTTTTTTTTTTTTTGTTCCGGGGTGGAAAATCCTCATGGATGTCCGCCTCCCTGGGGTGGGCGGCGGGGTCTGTCAGACTCTTACTGACTAAAAACCACCCCGGTGTTACATCCCACACCTACGCCGGGGGTCGCGGGAACGTACGATCCTTCCGCAACCCCCGACTGATAGTCCGGGTCCTAACCTAACCTCCTACCTACATATTTGTCGAGTTGCTTGAATAATATTATCTAGCAAACGCATTATTCACGAATCATAGATCTTCAAGTGGCGTACGGCGGTCGGTGTAAGGAGCTTATGCTATGTAGATCTAGGTAAATGAAAAAAAAAAAACTGGCCAAGTTTGAGTCGGACTCGCACACGAAGGGTTCCGTACCACAAGGCAAAAACGCCGAAAAAATACACGGTTCTTGTATGGGAGCCCCCATTAAATATTTATTTTATTCTGTTTTTAGTATTTGTTGTTATAGCGGCAACAGAAATACATCATCTGTGAAAATTTCAACTGTCTGGCTATCACGGTTCATAGAGACAGACGGACAGTGAAGTCTTAGTAATAGGGTCCCGTTTTTACCGAAGCTACTGATACATACCTACCAAACAAAAATGTTAACTACTTTTACTGCTTATTTGTTACTTAGATGGATTGTACAAGGTTGTTATGATTATTTGGGTAAATAAAGTTTTTTTTTTTTTTTTTTTCCCCTTTGGTTACGGAACCCTAAAAAGTAACTATTTCAAACATCATCTGGTTGTTCGATCTGCGAAGATAGGCTGCGTTTGCCGGTGACCATCCCTTACACACCGGGGACACGGAAAGCCGTCAGGCAATCTTGCGAATATCAATGGTCTATCGAAAGCAACACAGAAACATGGTCCACAGATCATAAACGCCGTTCACGGTAATTTTACCCCAGAATTTGCATCACTGTCAAAATCATTGTGATCTTTATTCTTCACACTATAAGGTTGCTGTTAGATTGCTGCTGTCCAGGGCCGTCTTTACCCGGGGGTGCAAGGGGTGCGTGGCACCCAGGCGCAGGGTCTTAGGGGGCGCAAGCCGATCAGGTCATCATTGATCACTCATTATAACCGCAACGCTCCAGCACGTTAACCGCACGAGTCACCGCCTCGAAAAAATACCTTAAAAAAATTGGTGGAAATCATCCTTTGAAAATGGAACACAAAAATTAAGTTTAATTTCTTTTTATTGGCAAGGGGGGCGCAAGCTGATTTTCGCACCCCGGCGCCCAATAAGGTGAAGACGGCCCTGCTGCTGTCAGAGGTAAAATATGTAACTGGAAACAGACTGTAGACGCAGCACTGTCAACACTTCCTTTATAGAAACTGATGACTTTGAAGGGCGTGACAAAAGTTGTGCGCTGAATGTTATTGTACTACCGTCCCTCCTCCTCCGTGGTAGCTGCCCTCAGTCTGCCGCCATCTGACGATGTTAGATGGCAGTCGCTCCATGTAGGCAGTATTTAGCTGCATCTCGCTAGCCTAGAAGCTCACCTTGGACCTGGGTTAGGAAAAAAAATTTATATACTCGCCGATCTTCTCCCTCTTATCCCACACCTCATCGTTGGTCACTCCACTATAAATACTGCGCGACTCACTCCCGCTCATCGGCACCATTCCAATCGACCGCACACTCACTTTCAAACAACGAACACACAGCGACACGGTGTCATTTCGCAATCGTTATTAGCATTGATGGTGTACATATTGTAGGAGACACAGTTTTTCGTGTATGTAGGTGGAATAGTTTTACAGCGCTATTTTTGTGTGTGACCTGTGGCACTGGCCCTCAGAGTTTTTGACGCTTTCATTGCTATTCCTCATAGTAGCTTGGAGGAAGTAACTGGGGAATTACCGGAATGTTAGGCCTATGTTTCTCTGATATAATTTCAAGTCTCTCATAATCAGCCTATAATGTTCCCATTGCTGGAACACAGACAGTCTGTGTGGAGAGAGTCAGGGGAGGTCTGTGACAGACCTCTCCTATTCGATAGGGAGTGGGCTGTAATCCACCACGCGACACCAACGCGGTTTGCGTAGTAGTTGTTGTGTGTTTTAATTTTTGGTTCTAGGATATATAGGTGTCCCCACGATGTTTTCCTTCAGCATTTTGAGAGCAGTGGTGATGAAATAAATTAATTACACAAAGTGAAATGGCTATTCATGAGTCGGGGTCGCTCACTGGACCACCATTGCTCTCAAACGGCTCTAGTGCTATCAAGTTACAAGCTTTTAAAAGCATTATGTAAACTTCCAAACTTCGGGCTGATACTAAGAAATTAGTCCCTAATGGAAAACCCAATAACACTTATTTTTTTGAGGATGTTATAATATTGGCTCGGTATGCCAGTTTATACACCACAGAATAACTAAGACCTTACACTAAATATTTTAGGTTTATCAAAAGTGCCTCATGAAGTGTCTGTAACTACTCCACTGTCGTATCGCGAACAAAGTGGAACTAAACATCTTCTGAATCCAACAAACAGTAAAAACGTTAGAGTATACAGTAAGACAAGGTTTAAATATTTACAAGTGTAGTCTGCGGAATGGCGTGAGGCGAGAATATTCCGAAATATTAGTTTTATTTTTAGCGTACGAGGTCGCCCCTGTTTACATGTTTTTCTCTTTACGATCGAGTTATTTCCCCCAGCTTCCCAAACGATTTCCATCGAATTTTATTTTTTTGGGAAGTAAAAATTATACTGTAGTTTATTTGAGGTTTAAGGTTTGCTCTGAAAATATACGGCTTATATGTTTAAATATCGCCAGGGCGTGGTTTTATAAAAGCATTGCAAGTAAGGCTTTATGATAAGTTTACCTAACAATTCAAGTTAATGCTATCTTTTGATCTAGGTAGGTAGGTACGTACCTACTATAATTCTCTTCTGCATAACCTCCCTGGCAACCGATAATCACACATAATCATAATCAGCCTAAAATGTTCCCACTGCTGGGACACAGACCTCCTCTCTGTAAGTGGGAGGGGGTCGTAGTCCACAACACGGGCCCAATGCGGATTGATGGTGCATGTCACGTGTCTTCAAATTTTTGGTTCTAGAACATGCCTGTTTCCTCACGATATTTTCCTTCACCGTTTTGAGAGTAGTGGTGGTGAAATAATGTACACAAAGTAATGTGCCTACCGAGGTTGGAACCCACGACACTCTCACAACTCGTAAGTCACAGCCGGTTCCACTGGACCAGACTACAAGTTTTGAAAATCAGTTTTCTCAATGGGTGAGCAAACTGATTTTCACATAACACTAATAAGCGTACCAACAGACGACCAGATCATTTAAGTAAAATTAAAATTGGCATGAGGCCGGGAAACCGTCTCAAGATAATGAAGACATTGAATTTTTTTTTACACGCAATTATTATGATGTTTTTAGGGTTCCGTATCAAAATGGTAAAAACGGAGCTCTTTTTTTTTTGTGGATGGGAAATCATCAAATGACCCCTCCCGCTCTGGGTGTAGCGGAAGGGAGTGTCAGCTGACTAAAACCCACCCTTGTTCCTTCCTTAGCCCTTTATGTTCCGGGCCAGCGGTAACCCTTTCGGACAATCCCTCTGACCCGGAAACGGAACCCTTATGGTGAGACTGTCTGTCTGTCTGTCTGTCACAGCTTGATATCTCAAGAACTACTAATGCTATCAACTTGAAATTTGGAATAGTTTTAGATGACGTTTACCCAACTATTTTGCAAATAAGAAAGAAATAAAAATATAAGTAAGTATATTTTTTGCAATACAGGGACTGAAAGGGGGTCTGAAAAATTCGAAGTGGGGCTACTAAAGCATGTGGGATATCATATGAAAGAGCGCAGTTTGCACATTCTCAAACATTTTTTCTTTTTTTTTTAGGCCGCATAGGTTTCGACTTTTGATGAAAAATGTAAAAAAAATACCGTTCCCCCCCTTATCTCCGAAGTTTGCAAAGAGAAAAATCTGCAATTATTCTATGTGATAGAAGTTTATGTAAAGATTACAGGAAAAATAAAACGAAGTCTTTATATAGCACACTTTTTCAGAAAGCATCAACAAAAGTTACATTAGTTCCACTATCGGTCAAGAGATGGCGCTGATATTAATCTGCAATATTCTAAACCGCAGGGCACAGTGTTAAAATTCTCTGATGAATATAGGCCTCGCCGATGAAAATTTAAAGACATAGTACGATAGTACGGAACCCTCGGTGCGCGAGTCCGACTCGCTTTTGCCCGGTTTTTTTTGTCTCGTAGGTACTCATTAATCATGGTCGTCAAGGAATTTCTGTTTCTAGTGTTTCTACCTCCGCTCCCAATGCTCTATTTTGAATGGTTTTGTTTTGAGAATACAATACCTATCTATATACTCGTACATATATATTATTGGCCAGAATTTGTTCCATACATCTTTACCTACCTAGTGAGGAATTGGTCTGATCATCAACGCTTTGCTCAAACCCAGGATTCCTCAGGACGTGTTTGCCTCGATTTATTCCAGTCAGATCCCCTGGATCCCCTGCTAGTTCTTGTACTGTTTTAATGTCTGTCCACTTTATCTGGTTTCAACCATAAGTCTGTGGCGTTCATGACAAATAAAGAAAGAAGTAGGATAATCTGCACATTCCCACTGCTGAGATATAGGCCTCCTCTATGTGAGAGGGAGTGGGCCATAATCCACCACGCGGGCCCAGTGCGGGTTGGCGGATGTCACATGTCTTCGAATCTATGGTTTTAGGACATGCCGGTTTCCTCACGATGTTTTCCTTCACTTCAAAGTAAAGTGCCTGGCTGGGTTCGAACACACGACCCGCAACTAGTAAGTCTGGTCCGATTGCCCATTCCTCCAAGAACCTATTTACCTACCATCAGCTTACTCACCTAGAACCAGTATCTACTTAATATGAAACTAAAAAAACTCGCACTGCGAACTTGAAAACTTACGACATTTAAAAACACTTTCGGTCGGGAAACATCACGAAAAACATTTTGATCTTGAAATACTTTAGAGTTCAACCTTCAAATTCGTCTTGTTATTTTTGTTTATGTCATACCTCGTCCTTGCCACTTGAAACCTTGTGAACCACGAATAGATCGATACAGGTTTGCTGCGCATGATTCATCAGGTCACTTTGATATTGGCACACGGCATTTCCGATTCGTTTAGACCGCAAATGAGTTTGTATTTATTAATTGAAGGTTTGCGCTTGTTTGCGCTTGAGTCACTTTTAAATTTTTCGGAAAGATGATTTTAGTGTTTCCTTAAGATGTAACGTCTGGATGGAATATCTTTGTTTTTGCTCAAAACATGGTAGCTACGGGGTCCCAGAAGTGGCACAGGTATACTACAGTACATCCACATTTCACCAGTTATGTTTAAGTCCCATGTAACAGCACAAATCCAGACTCCGGGCTGCTACTGAGAAATTCGAAATGGAAAAACCCGATAACAGTTTGCCCGACCCGGGAATCGAACCCAGGACCTCATGCTCAGCAGTTGCACTTGTCACCACTAGACCAATGAGGCAGTCAGTGCTTCTTATGAGTTGTGAATATATAAAACCGTCGGTGGTAGAGTCGCAAAATTATTCTCTCTTGTTCCTTTCGGCTCGTTAGTGCAGGATGTATAAGCTCCCGCCATTGTCATCTTCCTGTCCTGCTCCATGCCGGCGTAACACGTTTTTTTCTTGCATTCTCCACTACCAACCGTCACGCTATCATTCTTTCATATCGGTCCTCGTATGATAGGGAATCCCTTGTACCCACTGAGATTATTCATCATCTGTTTAGCCTTTTCCCAACTATGTTGGGGTCGGCTTTTATTCCAATCGGATGCAGCTGCATACCAGTATTTTACATGGAGCGACTGCCTATCTGACTTCCACAGCCCAGTTACTGGGTACGATACCCCTTGGTACGACTGGTTGTCAGACTTTCGGGCATCTGACTACCCGTAACGACTGTCAAAGATCCATAAATGACCGCCGGGACCAACCTCTTCACGTGTTTTCCGAGGCACGGATTGGTCTCGCTATGTAAAGATGGTCACCAATCTCCGACCAACCGCTACAAGCGTAGCTTAACCTGATCGATCGACCTGTGCGGCTGTTATTATTTAGCCATGGGTCCCTCTGTACTGAGATTATTATCTGACGGAAAACCCGCTAGAGTTATTAGTACAAGAACCGATGCAGCATTTGACTATGTAGGAACCTACTATATAGCTACATCTCTGCTTAACCCTTCCGGGATTATAGGCGTGATGTTACGCAGTGTGGCCTCGACTGGGTGCAGTTTTAAGCTCGAGTTTATTATCTTTACAATATGAGATACTAGCGGCGCTCCGCGGTTTCACTCGCATAACTTTCGATCCCGTGGGAATATCGGAATAAAAAGTATCCTATGTGTTAATCCAGGGTGACAACTACCTCCATACAAAATTTTCTCAAAATTGGTCCAGCCTTTTGAGCGTGAAGAAGTAACAAACATGCAAACACATTCAAACATTCGTCTTAATAATATTAGTGTGATGCCGTTCTGAATCATACGTGTAATATTTTATTCTCAGGGAAGCCTAGCCAGGCCTAGAAAGGAGGAGGCCTGTAGTCAGCAGAGGCTGGATATGGCACTGATGATGATGGGGGCAGCCTAATAAAGTCTTGAATGTCTGTCTACGTCAGTATTGGCCTGTGAAGATTGTGTACTCCGCGCCATTGTGTCTGGTACTCGTGCGTGCGTATGATTTCAGTCAATAAATTACTTACATTACACAGTGGCCAACAAAAGTTAGTTCAGCCAACCACAAAACATTATGATTTAAAATTCTAGTTAGTTATAGCAGTTTACCTACATATTTGTTGAACTGCTATAACGTTGTTATTGACTAATGTAACTAACTTTGACTTATCTTAAAAACTAATCAAGTAATCCCTAATCATAATGTGGCTTTGTCTGTAACAAATGTCTGAACAGTTAGCCTTGGGCGTTGCACACTACTCACCATTCAGGAGGCCTAAAGAGGTCACTTTGGCAGAATCATAAAAGGATAACATTATGAATCATAATGGACAGTTAACTGTTAAGTTAATCGTATCAAATCCCATTGGTGAAGGATTTACAGTTATTTTTTTTTGTCTGTGCTAAAATACCAATCAATCCATTCCAAATCCAATCCCAATCTCTTTGATTATACCTACGTAGTGCAGCGAAAAAAAGAAAAACACGGACTGTCCTCGCCATATTATGATTCCTAATGTTATCCTTTTATGATTCTGCCAAAGTGGCTTTATAACCGCCCCAGATGTAATGTATCTTCCTCTCCAGAATAATTCGTTATTGATACTTCATCTTAGATATTTGATTTGCTTCTACGTCAAGATTTTCGTGGGATTTCTAGATTATGCAACATAACATCAAGACATACATATATGACGTATTTCCCGAAATGTCTGTTCAACCTCATTTTCACGGTTATGTTCAAAAGTCCCATGTACAGCGGGGCAGGCAGACAAGAGGTAGGTGCTTCCTACAACTTATCTTTGAAATTGTGTGAGGTCATGAAAACATTAATCTAGAAAGCCTAGCAAAAAATTAGATTTCTTTGATAAGATTATGTTTTTAATCAGATCTAAAAACATTTATTTATTTAAATGCCTTGAAACTACCATTACAGATCTAAACCTAATGCGATAGCCAGTCACGCACACATAATTAAAAATAAAGGTTACTGAATAATTTAAAATAATTAACATGAATAATTTTGCATGTTATAATGAGGTTAATAAAATTAATCATAAATTATGGTTCTTCAAATTAACTCGTTGAATTAACGCCTACATTTCATCAGATAATCTTTATAAAAATAACTCCTAACGATATACTTTTAGAAATATGATTAATAAAAACATATGAGTAACTAGCCTAATTATAATCTGTGATTTGCAAAACATTGCTAAGTGCGCGGGACGAAGACTGAAGCGAGTTTACAACAGTGAAACTTTTCATGACATTAGTGATGGGCAAAAGTTTCAGATAAGTGAATCGATAAAGTTTGTACCTATGAGGAAAATTATATTCTACGTAAGAAAAGATGGATTCTGATTCTTATAGACTTTTTGATTAAGATATCAGAAACCTATTGATAAAATATAACACAGGGTTGATATCCTGTGTTTAAATGTGGCTCTTAAAGTTAAATACTGATGACCGAGTTTAACTGGATTTCCCTAAGTGAAACTAGTGTGTTTAATTTTAAAAGAGCTAATAAATTACAAAACATAACATCATGTTTTACCTGAAGGGTGAGACAGGCATATAACGAAAGTACTTTATAACTAATTACCACGCGCGCTGTGCTCCTGAGAATTTTTTAAAGGCTCATTTGTTTTTAGTAGGTAGGCAAGTCCAAACATGAAACGCCGTTGCTCTCCTGAAATACACATGCTACGTAGTAGCACATAAGCATGCTAGTTTGGAGCAGATGCTACTTAGTAGCATACAATTAGCACGTGTGTACGAAAGAGCATGCTTGTGAATTAGCACGCTACTTAATCGCAAGCCAGTCTATTTTTCGTGCTAATTAGCTCACGGTACAAGGCGCGGGTGAGAGGGGGGTGGCTCCAAAGCAAGTCTGAACGTCTCCTATGCGATCATGCTACTTGATTTGTTTGCATAGTCACGATGGCTCGATGGGCGATGAAAAACTTTAAATTTTATATTTCTATACCGAAACTATGAATGTCTGTAGAATACACGCTCACCACAATACAAAACAAATTTAATTCATTCATCATCAAAGAATTTAATTAATTCCGCAAAGAAATGTCCATTTTGAATGCTAAATAATGTGCATATGTATCTCAGACGTGCTAGAAAGAAGTATGCTTCTGAAGTCTCTGCTTTCATGAGCAAATGTACACTCGGAGGGCATGCTGTAAATGAGCATACTACCTAGTAGCAAACAAGTGTGCTTTCGTAGTACGATGTGTATTCCAGTCTCAACATTAGCGTAAAAAGTGCGGGTGGGGCAAAATCCGCAACTCGTCTATCGGCCAACCACTCGTCATAACGTTATCGACCCTTCCTGTGTAACTGCCTTTGCTCGCACACCAACTCCCCTACCGAAACCAACTCATCGATGTCGGTACTCGCTCAATCCCATCACTATTTGCTCGCAAGCGAATCGCGCGGGCGTCGCGCGTCGTTCCATACTGGCCGAGCGGTCGGCATCACATCCGAACGAACGAACTGTCCCACTCGTGTGCCGCGTTTGCGAACCTTGCACTATCCTGTTACAACCCTATTCTGAAAAAATATTCTTAGACCATATTTAACTTTTGTTTTTTTTTGTGCTGTGCTGACGGAGTTTGGATTTTTTTTAAGTAAAGAAATTCAGGTGAGTCGAGGACTATGTTCGTTTAAATTAATACCACGTTATTTCTTTTTGTAAGTGACTAATTAAAAGATTTTGGAATACTGACAGTACAGTTATGTTTAAAAACGTCTAAAATTCATGAAAGAGCTTATTTATGATATTAAAATATAACGTGCCATTTTAACGAAGTCAAGGTTTTTCCTCAAATGTTTAAACCGGTAGAGAGCGATAAAATGATTGATTAAACGATAGTCGAGTTTGTTTCAGGAATTCATTTCAGTTTCGGCTCACTTTTGTGCCTTGATAATATTTGTTCAAATTCACATCTTACTTAGAAATATTACTACGTGTAGTAACATTATTCGTGTGTAAAGCAGAAAGCTCTATGACTCCAGGCTTCATCAACCGTGATCATATATTTGGAGTCAGTGCGAATTAAACACTAAGAAGCTTCAATTCAATATTAGTTGTCTATTTATATAGCTCAATAAAATGTATAAATACTTCTCGTAGACCTGTGATTTATATCTCTACGTCACGAATGGCGTTAACGCTCTAGCAGAAGTATCATAATGAGGAATGGTATGCTACGTAAGTATATAAAAATCCGCCGAATTCATAACCTCCTCCTTCTTTTTGAAGATGGTTAAAAAGTGTCCGTTATCTATATGAATAACATAACATAATATCATGTCCAGTGCCGGATCAAGACGCCTTGATCCACGCCTTTAGCCCCCTTATCCACTAGTCGCCTCGTATTTTTCCAAAACATCGACGAGCGATTTGTAAAGATTGGCGCACATCTCTAGCTAGAGTGACTTTTGGGTCTTGTAATATCTTACTGATAAACAGCCTGGCCATTCATGTGCTAGCAAATACTGTTTCAGTGCTGTTTCTGCCTTATGGAGCCCCCGAGACGTGATGCCATAAGCAATTGCTTAATTTGCTTATGGGGTAATCCGGCACTGATCATGCCTGTGTTCTTCGAAGGGTTAGACAGGTCTACCTATAGTACAGTCACATTTCGCCAGTTATATTTAAGTCCCGTGTAATTTCGGGGGCGAGCCTATTGCCAACAACCGGGCATAATTCCAGACTCCGGGCTGTCACTGAAAAATCCAGATGCACTAACACTTTGTCCGATCCGGGAATCGAACCCAGGACCTCATGCTTAGCAGTAGCGCTTGTGAACCTTAGACTAACGAGGTAGTCTATACGAATCACACTAATATTATAAAGACAAAAGTTGGTGTGTGGGGGTGGGTGTGTTTATATGTTTGTTACTTCTTCACGCTCAAATGGCTGGACCAATTTTGAAAACATTTTGTATGGAGGTAGCTGACACCTTGGATTAACATATAGGCTACTTTTTATCCCGATATTCCCACGGGATCGACACTTATGTGGGTGAAACCGCGGGGCGCAGCTAGTAAATACATAAGTATGTTGTTTACGGCGTGGTTTTACCGAAGACCACCCTTGACAGAATCTCTTAGCAGTGAAATAAAGGCTAAATCTCTTAATTAAAAACGTTCAAACACTAGTCGCAATATCATCTCAGCGACAATTAATGTTCCAATGTCAAAAACTTATCAGAAATGTAGGGAAGTTTGAGATATTTTTGACAGATTGAGAACGTTCTTAAAATTACGAGAATTGCCCCTCAGGTGTTGTCTCAAGTATTATTACAGCGGCATCTTTGATCTAATGAATACCACTAACGCTGCAATTGAAGTTAGCAACATGGATTTGTCATCTTATAGCCGATAAACGTTCACTGGTGAACAATGACCACCATAACAATTGACGACGTTTAAAAAGAAAATCGCTATAATCACGTTTTGCACACGGATTACCACAATTCGTCCATTATGCAGTCCAATGCCTTATTTAAGTACCTAAGTTTTGCAAAAAGAGGAAAGACATAATACTCGTAGGTTTCAACTCTTCATTTTATTTTCAAGTAGGTATTTTAAGTTTAGTTTTAAAAGAAATGTAAGGGAGTTTATTTTGTACAGGGTTATCTTAATTGTGTAACTATTATGAGCGCGTAGTTGACCTTCCACCATTGTATAATATTATATGCGCGTGCGCATCGACGTAAGCTTTATGATGAGTAATCTACCGGTTGAAGCATCGGTAGAACAAAGCTCTGACTTCACTGTAAATAATGACAAATCAAGGAGTAGACAGAGACAGGTGAACAGATTGTATGTGTAATGTCTCACCTTTGATGTTAATTGTGCCTCATGTTGGATTAAATTTTCATAGTACACACGGCGAAATATCAAGCTATAATTTTCCAGTGTAAGCTGACCTCTTAATGTACGGCAAGCCGAACCAGTGCGAGGTCACCTTATACTGGAGATGTCTGATATGTAGCCGTGTGTGTGTATCAGAAACATGGACACGCAGCTAAGTACATATTATGGACAATCTATCAGATAAAAGATTAAGCTAAATCACTTTATTCGTCTGATATAGCGGTATTTACTAGATTCGGCACCCTTATTGCGTACCACACTACCAATCACAATCTGAATGATTTTAAAAGATATTGCTAATCCATTGCTTCGTATGTTCGAAAAATTTGTCTGCTCAACAACGTAAATGACGCAATGAATGTTGTGGTACCTACTGTCAAAATGAAAGCCATTGCTACTGTTAATGTGATAGGTACGCAGTTACCCCGCAGGTTCAGTAGGCAGTTGATATTTACTGGTTAATTTCATTGGAAGAAATCTGTTGAGTTCCTAAATAAATAATTGTTCTAAAGGTACAAAGATTTTGCTTTTCGTTTGTTGATAATTAGCATAATTAATATATAGGTACAGTCAACAAAACAGATAAGTATGCAGGATCGTCGGACATAGTTGAAGTTTAGTAAGAAACCGATGGATGTTTTCGAATAAAATTTAATTTTAATAGTAGAAAACAAACAGCTCATTTATCAAATTAAATTTCAGTCGACAACATCTATCGGTTTCTTACTAAACTTCATCTATATCCGACGATCCAGCATACTTATCTCTTTTGTTACTTGTACAGTCAACAGCAAAAGTAGATGATCAAAATCAGAACTTCAACAGGAGTCAAAACTGATCACGAATATAAGGCAGCTGTACTAGTTGTAAAAGTTTGGTATAATTTACAATCACATACTTTTGAATCAATTCGAAGCCACACACTTCTGACGCGAACTCCGTTCATTAGTATTGAATTTCTGATTTTGATCATCTACTTTTGCTGTTGACTGTACCTACTTACTTACTGTAAATACTGAACAACAACAATTAGGTACTAATACCATCGTAATTAGTACCTAATTGTTGTTGTTCAGTACTTACAGTTTTCAACAACAAGATAATTAATTGTTTGCCAAAGATCATCGAAGTAAACAATCTCATTAGCAATAAGTCCGTTGAACTTTCCTACCATGAATATTATGACAATAATACCTAAGCTTAGGGAATTTAATTTTTTATTGTTTAAAGTTTTTAAACTAAATAATAACAGCCGCACAGGTCGATCGATCAGTTTAAGCTACGCTTGCCGTGGTTGGTCTATGGATGGGTGACCATCTTTACATACCGAGACCCCTCCTTGCCTCGGAAAGCACGTTAAGCACGTTGGTCCCGGCGGTCATTCCTGGATCTTTGACAGTCGTTACGGGTCGTCAGAAGCCCGAAAGTCTGACAACCAGTCTTATCAAGGGGTATCGTATTACCCAGTAACTGGGTTGTGGAGGTCAGATAGGCAGTCGCTCCATGTAAAATACTGGTATTCAGCTGCATCCGGTTAGACTGGAAGCTGACCCCAACATAGTTGGGTAAAGGCAAGGCGGATGATGATTGTTTAAACTTTTTAATGGTGGTCTGGCAGTTTGAGTCTGCGGCCTACCCAAATGTCCTTTCTTTGGCATTGTTCGTCGAGTCGTTGAGCTCCTCAAGTTCTGAATTGAGCTACACGATTACTACTGACAAATGGTTACATTGGTCTGGTCCACTCAAATCTGTACATGATCTGACCAAGATTATGTCTGGACTTTAAAAGAGACTGTGGTGACCTCTGAGTTTCCTTCGGCCTTTCTTCTTAGAGTAGATTGGTGGTTGGTGGTAGAAACGTAACTTAGAAAGATATACTAATGATTCCAATAATTATAATTCTCTAAATATGTACCTGTTATTGTCGCGAATCATATTTTGATCAAGATACAATCTGACCCTGACCTGCAAATTGCAAAAAACGTAAGAAAATTTGAATTTCGCGGTCTGCCACTAGGTACCTATCCATTCACCTTAACAAGTGGACGTTACACGTAGACTTAACCAAGATGCATCACAATCACATTCCAAAGAGATGATTTTCACTTCAAAATAACACCCCGATGACAGATACATTATAAATACCGTTGTATAATGAGTTAATGACACATTAAAGCGTCATGTAAGCTTGGTACAAGTGACGTCACGATGGTTCTGATTTAGAAACACGCGCGGGCGCAAACAGACATAAACAACAGCTTCCCAGAAAGTGTACTGATCATTGTGTTGGGATATACCTGGATTTCATGATGGATAGTGGAATTGTAAATACTGCTTTTTTTTTTAAATGGGTTTGTTCTTGACTCTAGTCTAGGTCAGAGGTGACAGAGACAAAGTAGACGTTGTCATCGATTACTGTTAAAGCAGTGTTCACAGTGTCTAATCAGTTCAATATTTTTAGTGAAATGTGGTGTGGATTTCATTTTTTATAAATGAAGACGCTAGTCCTAGTGGTCCTATGGGTCCTAGTGGTCCTAGGCTTCCTAGCAGAGATGTTTACAAAGTATTTCTTTAGGCTGACATTAATTCGCTACTGCTATGTATGAGATCCTGGGTTCAATTCCCGGGTCGGGCAAAGAATTATTGGGGTTTCCATCGAGAATTTCTCAGTGACAGTCCGTAGACTGTCGGATTCGACTATTTGCATTTGATAGCCCTATTTTTGAGGAAGGCTATAGGCTATTTAACATCACGCTAGAACCCTTAGGAAACGAGCAAAAAGAAAAAAAGTCACAAAGAATACTGAACAAGAACGAAGTAATAGCGCGGACAGGCGATGCGATACGATGGGTGAGTCGGGTGCGAAATTTCACGCGGATGAAGTCGCGGGCAGAAGCTAGTATAAAATAGGTACAGACGCCAGCACAATAAGCTACTACAATCTGTCAAATTTCTTTAATAGATTTTCAACTTTTTCGCTAAAGCATAAGGTTCAAAGTTTATTAGGAAAATTTTATAGTTTCGGGTAGCTTGATGCTGGCCTCTGTACATAAGTAAGACTCTAGGTTATAATTAACCCGGCATTCAGAAAATACACAGGTACCTAGTATTTTACCTCAAATATTTTTCCCCAGTTTTATGAAACCCACCTTTAATTTTACCGTCACAATAATAGCATTTCAGTTACAAAACTTTCTTCCTTCCATTAAATCCGTCTGTAAAGAGGTCTTGGCACAGGTGCGTGTAATTAATAAGTCGGCCATTTTGTGACTGTAATAACCGTTTACACCTGAAGTTTCAGCTAGCTAGGTATAGTATTTTATATCAAATATTTTTCCCCAGTTTTATGAAATCCATCTTTAATTTTACCGTCACATTAATAGCACTTCTCTCATTAATAGCAACTTCGGTTACAAAACTTTCTTCCTTCCATTTTTACCTCAAATATTTTCCCCCAGTTTTATTAAATCCACCTTTAATTTTACTGTTACAATAATAGCATTTCAGTTACAAAACTTTCTTATTTCCATTAAATCCGTCTGTAAAGAGGTCTTGGCGCAAATGCGTGTAATTAATAAGTCGGCCATTTTGTGACTGTAATAACCGTTTACACCTGAAGTTTCAGCTAGCTATACAGTATTTTACCTCAAATATTTTCTCCCACTTTTATGAAATCCACTTTTAGTTTTACCGTCACAATAATAGCACTTCTGTTACAAAACTTTCTTCCTTCCATTAAATTTACCTCAAATATTTTTCCCCAGTTTTATGAAATCCACCTTTAATTTTACCGTCACAATAATAGCACTTCGGTTACAAAACTTTCTTCCTTCCATTAAATTTACCTCAAATATTTTCTCCCACTTTTATGAAATCCACTTTTAGTTTTACCGTCACAATAATAGCACTTCGGTTACAAAACTTTCTTCCTTCTATTAAATCCGTCTGTAAAGAGGTCTTGGCACAGGTGCGTGTAATTAATAAGTCGGCCATTTTGTGACTGTAATAACCGTTTACACCTGAAGTTTCAGCTAGATATATACATATAGCGTGTAGCTGTGTCCGTGGCCAAACCGCTGATATTATTACGATATTTCCTGTCGTAAAGAGGACGTATGTTTCGTTTTACGTTGAGAATAATTCGGAGAATCAATGTTGTTTATATGCATATAACGGCTGATTTTGTTACTGTTTGGACAAAAACTGGGTATAAAAGGTAAACGGAGTAGAAGCCTATGACACAGAAATCTCTTTTTTTCACTGAACAAAACAATTAAGTCGACAAATAATATAAAAAATCAACTTATAGGTAACCTTCTCTACGCGCGGTAATTATAGCGACATTCAAACCATTGTGCATCGATTGAAGCCATCGGCCGGCTTTAATCAAACGATTGAATGTAAAAAAGGAGGTTGTTTATTTAATTTTTTGTGAATAAAATATTTTTTTTATTTTGTTTTTTGTGAAAAAATTAAGAAATTTCTGTGCCATACATAGGCTTCTACTCCGTTCGCCTTTTATACCCTGTTTGTGTTCAGACGGTAAATAAAGTCAGTTGGTATAATTTTTGGAAAGATGTGTGATGTGTACCGTCACGTATTATATATTCATAAATAAATAATTATAATATAAGTAACAGCGGTGCTATTCTGTAAAAATCTCACCGTGAAAACTTAGGTGAAGTGAGCGTGGAGTGAGCTGTCAATAGTGTCAATTCCTAGCAAAAACAAACTCACTTCACCTAAGTTTTCACGGTGAGATTTTTACAGAATCGACCGGCAGTATATTGTTACTCATATTATTATGATTACTTGCTTCGCTTTTTCCGCTATTTCTGAGTTGACTCCATAGCAACAGTTGTTATAGGTATTTATGTAATCTCACCCTCTGAAAGATTGCCAATGAAATTAAACTCGGTATAAGAAAAAGCAGGAAATTATTGAATTTCAATAAACCACCAACCAGGCTTTATCGTAAGAAAGATAACGTATAAAAACAAAAGCTATTTATGTAACGCGTTGTTGAAATTTTATTATCTTTTACGGCGCTAGGGGTTAGCCATGAAAAAGATGGCAGGTCAAAGTAAAATCCATATTTTCAAGTAGCACAAAGGGCAAAGGAGCCTTTACTTTATAGACAATCTTCCATCATCACTTTCATCGTCTTTGACTGGGTTCAGTTCCACGGGGAAACTCGAATTAAAAATGTACCATAAAGGTATTTAATATACAGTTGAAAGTCAAATAAAGTCTTATTAGATTCCCAGGATTTTGATTCTGAAACAAAAGAAATTGTACAGGATGGCGTCGACATTAACGTGTTACCACGGATTCAGAACATGATTCTGAAGCCTGCGTTGAATATTTTCGTCGGTTATTAAAAAACAAAAGTTGTTCCGTACATTTAGACCGCATAGGCAGTACCTATGCGGTCTAAATGTACTGAACAACTTTTATATGGAACAGCATGTTTTTTTGATAACCTACGAAACATTTCTTCCCTAGGGGTTCTAGAATTATGTGCTGAATTCATCGTTTAAGTTTGCGCGTCATTGTTTTAAATGAAAGATGAGTACAATGATCTCTTAAGAGTAATGTGATAACCTAATCGCCACATTGTATAAAAAGAAACTATTCCATACATTTTGACCGTGTACTTTCCTTTGAAACAGCTGATTGTTTTTTGATAACCGACGAATCATTTCTACGCTTTTCGGTCTAGAATCATGTGCTGAATTCATGGTTACAGTTTGCGTCGATGTCCCTGCCAGCCTGGGGGTCTACTCCGAAGCGGTTAACCACCGTATCGGCCGATTGTTCGGTCATTTTCTACTACCTTTCATTTCCTATATTGACTATAGGTCCCGACCAAACTGTGCCAATCCGAACCTTTTTAGAACCCTTACTCTTTTTTTTTTAAAATTCGTAGTAGGACAACAATATTCGAATCAGAAAATGACCGAACATTCGGCCGACACGACAATCAACCACTTCGGAGTAGACCCCCTGTATAAATACATAACCTGTTAGGGTTAATGGATGAAACACCAAAGGAAAGACCGTTCTAAGGATTTCAATAATACGTTTATTAATCCTTTTATTTATATATTGGAAGGTGTGTTTACTAATATTACGTGAGACGTGTGATCAAGGCTAATAGAGTAGTACAGCCACTTATAAAATCAACATAAAATCTCTTCAGAATTCTAGCCAAAAGTAAAAGTGCCTCCCTGAGTTAAGATTTCGAGTTAGTACAAGTTACTTACCTAATATCTATGTAGGCCGTACAAACGATAGATTTAGCTAAATTACGAACCAAGGGGATATCAGTTTTCAATCTTATATATCGATTTTCATCTTCTTCTATTTGTATATAAAAATCAATTGCCGTGCGTTAGTCTCGCAAAAACTCGAAAATGGCTCGACCATTGTGATGAAACTTTGGTAAGTTGTTGTGTGCGCACCGGAGAAGGTTCCTAACAAAAAAAATAAATGAAAAAGGCATTGCAACCGCTCTTGGTCAAGTGAAATACAATATTTTTTTATTGTATTTCACTTGACTTATCCAACTCTCGACTACAAGTTTTGATGAAGAACATAAGACAGTGGATAAGGTACTAACGTAATCATTGTAAGCAGTCCTTAATTTACTACTGCTGCAGTTAAATGATTAATATCTGTACCTAGCTATTTTTTTGTTAAAGAAAAACTGGTAGACTAGAAACATGTTGCAATTCCACACATTACATTCCCCAAACAATTCCGCATGTCCGAGGTCGGCCGATCATACCGTCCAGTACGAAAGCTCCTCACTTCACCTGCGCCGGCGCACGGCCCAGTTGCACGTCCTCGGCTAACAATAGTCCCTAAACGCGCCGCTGCCAGCGTTATCATAAGTTTCATAACAGTGCATAGTGCGAAGTGTTTGATGAAAGGGAGTGGATAGCACTTTTGATTTTATCTTTAAAGGGAACTGATTTGATCGTAAATGAATATTTAGATAAATCATAATATGAATCATTGTTAAATTATGACTTTATTATTGGGAATCTAGATGCAATAAAACTAAGTTTTTTTGCAATATCTATTTGTTATAAGCTGTACCTACTATTCTCGCGAACATACATTTTTTGACCTAAATCATTATTACCCAAGGGCAAAAATAAAATCATAAAGAACTCATTTTGAAAATAGGCAGAGAATAAGCATTTTTGGAACGTGAAAATGCTATCTACCTACGCGGTAAAGCCTACTTGATGATATTTATGAAGGGCCTTACTATTTAGTAGAGACCAACTTATCATAACATAAATTTTTTTTCATTTGTCGTGTGAAATTGGCAAAACACAGTTTTGCCAGGATAGTAGATACCTAAGTAGGAACATACACAAAGAGTATGTTTCTTCTGTTTATAGCTGCGTGACATGGCCCTGGAACGTAATAATAACTCCAATATATTTTATTACAGTAGCACGCGCCATCTTTTCTTGTTTCACACCCACTGTCTGTCACGTTGTGTTTAAACTAGAATAATGCCAACAAGATATTATTATAACTGCATTCTCTTGCCTTGGATAAATCCTGACATATATTAAGGTGGCAGGGGGAGCTCGACGCGCAGCACGTTACCAAAAAAACAACAAAAAAAAAATTTGAGTATTATACTATGGGTTCATAGGAATAGTTGACATTTTTCGTCGGTTATTAAATGTATTCTATACATTTTGCCACCGTTTTTTACTATGAATCAACAGATTTTTCTATAGAACCGGTTTCAAATTCATGGTTACAGTTTGCGCGTCGATGATGACGCCCTGTGTAGTAAGTAATAATAAAAACAATATATTATATTTTTTATATTTTACTAAGGGCTCATTTTTCCAACGCCAGATAATTTTGTCGTAGGAATAATTTTGAATTTTTGACAGTTCTTCCATACAAAAACTGTCAATTTTATTACACGAATAAAAACTATCTGTCAATTGAAAAATCAGTCATAAATCACCATGTGAAAGAACACGCAACAATTTCGACTGTTCAAGAAAATTCGGAGCTCCAAGAAATAAAAATGGCGGGCAATAAACAAAAGAATGACTATATCCAATGATATTTGTATTAAAGAGGTAGATATGGCACTAGCGCGCGCAAATTATTGCAGACGATTGTTGTAATTTCATTGTTGCTATCTCTTTCTGTGTCACACGTTCCGTATTTATCTATCACAGTTGGAGTTGTAAGTCTTTGTAATAACAACGCAACAATACAGAACGTCGCTCAGTATGAACATAGCATATCTTTCCTTTATAATATCATTGACTATATCTATAACATTGAAAATAATTGAAGAATTTAAAGTAAGAACATTAAAAAATATTTCAATACACCTACTCAAAAGAACTATGGAGATCACACACGTTATTGGAATGGGAAGGCGCAGTTAGAACCTAAATATAATTTTGGCGCCAAGCCATGCGCTATAATTATAGTAAGAGTGCCAAAATTCTATTAGTATTACATGCCATGTCTGGCATCAATACTTTATGGACATACGTTAGTCCTGAACTGTGACTAACGACTGTATGCTTTGGGACGTAAATATTTTGTGACAATGATTCTGAATATTTGGCCGATGAGCAGTGTGTATTTTGTCCGAATGAATGTCTAAGTATATTGTACAGTATAATGATATGGAAAGAGAGAGAAAAGCATTATTGTTTTTGCCAAAACACGACAGAAATCAAAACAACTTAAAGGTCAAAATTACTGACTTATAATGTTCCCCAGTCTCTAGAAAAACAACAACATTCATACGTTATAATTAAGAAGAAGACTGGGTACACATATTTTCCTGCAACCTGCCCTCGAATACATATTTATCGCCTTAAACTATTTCAAAACTCGATAAACATAAATCTATTAGCATAATATCGATTATGCAAAAGGCTTAAACCAAACTGCATAACATAACTGCTCCAGTTTCCACAAATAGACTTTCCCCTGGCTTCCGACCTTGGCCAAACCAAGCATATGGTATAGATCATGAGGCGAGCTTTCCGAAAAACATGTGTTTAAACGATTACAAGACGTGATCTCATTTTACAGGAACGAGAGCCGTGTTTGTATGGACTGTTGACTGCATCCGAAATCGAAGAAAATGGCTGAGAACGGGTAAGAAAGTTTTCCAATTGAAATTTTCACGTGAAACGTTTCTGTTTGCTTCAGAAATGCAAGGTTAGCTTTAAGAAGTTATGATTGACATAAATCATTCTCGAGAAATCGTAGACTTAAATAACTATTGTATTTATTGTTTCAAATTCCAAAATGAATGTCGACGTTTACGACTCCAGACATCATGCAAAGCCAATAAAGCTTGATCGCATAAATCTTCAACTAAACTATTTCAAATCAGAATGAGAAATGGGCACACCAATACTACGATTAATAAAAGTACCTATTCTATTTTGATAATCTAACAACGATTTCCGGATAACTGGCTTAAAAGTGGAATAGGTCACATCAGTCGCCCTCGACGGGCAGCAAGCTAGTGTCCACGATGTCAGTTCATGTAAAAATAACGTGAATCTTGGCTGGTTTCCAGGTACGGCCCAACCGCTGGACACATCGGCAGAATTCCCCACTACGGAAAAACTCAGGTTAACGTAAGTTTTAAGTTTTGATATTTTGTTTTTGGTGATGGATGATGAATTCCATGAGGCGGTTTCGTATTTTCTCTGAATTGTTACAGAGTTTTTTGAACTAAATAAATGTAATTTTTTCGTCCTCGTGTCCATTATGCTGTTTATTTAACTTCATAGTTTTTGTAGAAGACATGATTTTACAGACACGCTTTTTTAGCTGCTAATTACGGTTTTACATTTTTCCTAAAAAAATAATGATCGTCAGTTTTTCTATTTAATTTTGTAACCTTGAATTAACGTCGTTTTTATATAATTTTCAGCCAATGGGTTCCATCGAGCCACCAGCATGCATTCAGAATGCCATGATGACAAAGGATAAGAAGCCCTTCACATACACACCAGGCGGCCTTGATCTGTCCCAGATTAAAACTCCCAGCATGGCGAGAAGAATGGCAAGGCAGCGGTCTCAGGAAGACCATGAACAACAACAGTACTACGCTCAACAACCAACCAATGGTGGCTACCATCCCCAAGGAGGACCAGCCCCTCCACCACCCCCGCCACCAAATATGCCCGTTCCTCCCCCTCCACCACCAATAGTTATCCAAGCACCAAACTCGAAATCCCCCAAACCCATTGCACCCGGCGAACGCCCCGAAATTGTAATCCCCGAAAATCCCATTGGAATGTTACGAAAAACGAACAGCCCTTACCACTGGGAGGCTGAGAAGGCAGACTTGCAGAAGTTAGGAAATACTCCTAAGTACGTGGAGAAAGTACCTAGTCCTTTGACGGTGGCAATGCCTCCTTCTTCCTTCACGCAGCAGCAGCCCCAGACTTACACACCGCCATCGCAGAATAACTTCCAACGTTCTCCGTATGGCAATCAACGTAACCCTGAGAGTCCTATCTATAAGCCAGAAGCTCAGTATGCTAACCAACATTCTGCCTCCCCACAAGGGTCGCCACCAACGAGAGAAATTTTACAACGACAGGACTCACAATTCAACAAGAGTCCTCAACCATATGCTGGTATGCCTTCCTCAAACAGTTCCCCATATTCACCTAGCCCCAATAACAACTGGAGACAACCTGAAAAAAGGGACTCTCCTGCTAGCAATGTTCATAGCAGCCCACCATCCATTCACTCGAATCGTGGTCCATTTTCACCAAATCAACAACAGTACTCGCCAAATAATCAGCAATATTCACCGAATAACCAGCAGTATGTCCCTAACCACCAAACCCAAAGCCCACCTGCCAACTCAGGTGCAGTTTTCCATACCTTACCCAGAGCTGGACAAAGAAACGCAGAACCACAGAACAACAATGTGGTGTATACTAACACGAAGCCAACTCCCCCAAATGAATCTAACGCAGCGCCTTGGAGGACAGCTACTCTAAACAGACATCCTAGGGAGCAAGAAAATCAACAACCTATTTATAACAATGCTAACTCGAACCAAGAGCCATACATCCCTCCGTGGAAAGTTAACCAGAACAATAACACGGCAGTTAATAACGAAAATACTCATGTTCCTGCATGGAAGCAAGAAAACAAAACTCAGCAGCAGTACATCCCTCCATGGATTAATTCACAGGACTCTAACAACAATCGGGTTCAGGAGAATAACTCTGCTCCTTGGAGAAGTCAGGAGGCTCCCTCATCACCTCCAAAGCCGAACCAGCAAGAACAACCTCGTTACCAGTCAACGATGTCCATTCCTGTGGCTGCTAGGAAACAGAACCCTCAGCCGGAATACAATAACACACCACAAAAGGAGGTAGTCTATATGAATCAGGAGCCAGTGTACTTTTGTCCAGAGAGTCCGAAATCTATGCCTCCCTGGGTCAAAACACAAAAAGAAAAGACAAAGACTCCTCCTCCAACTTGGGTTCAAAAGCCTTTAGATGGCAGGAAAAGTCTTTCTAGGGAGCTGAACACACCACCGCGAGACACGAACCAAGAACCAGAATGGGTGAGAAAGAGTAACGAAATGCAAAGGGGAGCGCGCGAAGTGATCAGCCCTCCTAAATACCAGCAGCCTGTGCAGCCATCATGGTCGACACGGCCTTCAGAAAACCGCAAAAGTTTGCCAAGGGATAATGCACCAGGTTCCCCGGGTGCAAGGGTGATTCCTATCCAGATGGAAGTATCGACAACAGAGACGAGGGATTCTAGGAATGGTGGTTACCCACAGCCTGGATTAAGGATTACAGTTGGTATGAACCAGAATCCAGAAGCTCGTGCACCATTCTCACCACCGACTCAACGCATTATGAGGGTGCTGTCACCGCAACTAGTGAGATTAGAAGACTCAAACCAACAGCCTGATCTGCCGACCCTGAACAGAAGTTTCCCAGACAGTCAGCCAAAGACGAGGATAATTCCGATTCAGATTGAAGGTGGAAATGGCGGAAACAAGAGGTAAGAATTTGCTTTTGTATTCAGGACGACTAAATGGTAAACCTATTTACAATCCACACCTTGTAGCCTGCTACTGGCACATTATAGGCACAAAAAACAATGTTATCTCTAATCTTTATAAATTTTACAACAGCTTGTAAAATTAAATCCAAGGACACCCAATTACGTCACTGCCATTGAAATAATGTTTCAAAATCCAGGATTACTCAAGTATCTTAAACTAAATATCACATTACAACTGTCTATCCTCGTTTCAGCTTCGGTGGGCGGTATTAAGGGAGCTACTGGTCCAAAGTAAACAGTTTTTACTGCACCGCTTCTAAATGACTCAGTGTTTCGCTTGCTTTATATTTAGCGCTCTCTTCCACACGGTCTAATTTTATTTTCCACTAATCGAATCATTCTCCTAACGCTGTTGCCGTAATTAATTGGCTATTCAGGTTCATCACGATCTTTAATAAACCATTGATATCTCAAGGCTATTTTGTCGAATACTGATGGGTTAAGCTATTGCTCAATTGGTGTAGATTTTGCGCTTTTTAACTACATTGTTTTTTTTTTTTAAACTGTGTTATATTTTTTATTTTCGTTCTAAAAATAATAATAACAATAAAATATCATCTATAACAAAAACATAACATGAAACTTTAAAGTAAATCTTCATACAAAAAAATAAAAAACTAAACAAATCAGTCTAATATTTTTCTGCCATTGTAAAACAATAGTTTTTTGAAAAAACTTAAAAAAATATTTCGTACAAACCTAAATACTTAACAATACTCTTATTAAAAAAAACTTAAATATTAAAACCTCTTCTTTAAAAAACACATCATCCTCACACAAAGAAACAAAGAATCATGCTATAACTAAAACGAATACATTTTATATATTAATTAATAATCATTATGTACTACATTTTCAGCGTATTCTACCACAAGTTTACACAAGAGGGGCCCCCACGACAATCGAAGGCATTCAGGGTTCTGCAGATCATCACAGGTACCGAGGATCTGGACGACATCCAAGTGATCGAAGAGCATCACGGCTACACCGATTTATAAAAATTATATGTATATATTATTTTATTAATAAGTATAATTATATTATCTTTGGTGTTATTTATAATAAATACAATAAGGCAATCCACGTGAGTATACACTTTTAAAGTTACATATTCTAACATTAAAATGTATAATATATTATGAATAATCATTGTTTTTGTCTATCAATTTTCTAGCGTTATGCACTAATAGTATTAAAAGTTACAATTTAATTCGCAGATATATTAACTTGTTGTCTAAATTATTTGACTTGGAACTAAGTTCCACTAACTTAACTCTCTAGAACTTATTATATTTTGTCCTAGCGTCGGATTGATGATAAATTATTTTTATTATTACTTCAGACATAAAATTAGGCAAGTAATTTATATTTTCGTAAAAAAATTTTTTAATAAATGAGGGGAGTACATAAATTTATACGTATTATTAATTTAATTAACGATATAATTATATTATTTAATGTATAAATCTTACGAATAATTATACGTTTTGTATATATATCGAATAATAATGGCGAACCGAAATATTATGCTAATTTCGGTATTTTACTAATGCTCATGAACACAGCTAGCTTACCAAAGAAATCTTAGATGTAATTTATAAATTATTCTTAAATATATCGGAATAATGTTTAAATTATAGTTTCGAAATATATTACGTAGGTTAAGTGTAGGTATTCTAATTATTAGGTATAATAGTTGTTTTAAAAGTTACCAAATCTATTATTTACTTCTCTACATTTAGAATCCGTAATTAATTAATTTATATTTCCTCTTACTAATGCACCTTACTATATATTTATTTTATATTTATTGCCTGTATTTTATATATATTTAAACATTTTGTATATTTATTTCTTCCTCATAATTCAATTCATACTAATCCTTAATTAATTTCTATATTTATAATAAATGGATAAATATATATGTTTTGTTTTTGGACCGGATTAACGAAGTTATGGATACTAACAAATTAATTCTGGAAGATTCGTGTTTTCATAACGATGTTGGCATTTCAGAAGATCCCGAAAAAAATATGTTTTGTGTATTGTGATTAACTAAAAATTATTGTTTAGCACTCTAGTGATGTGACTGGTTAATAAACTTTATAATTCTGTTTTAATGCTCTTTCTACAATAATTAAAAAAAATAATAAGATTCCTAATTTATTCTATTTAATATCTTTCATAATTATTATATACGTGTAATTTATAGATTTCTATATTTAGAAATCGATTATATAATTGTAATGTATAGTTTTATTTTATTATATTTTATATACACTTAAATATATAATTAGGAGGGGCCCGTGGCTAATAATAACAGCCGCACAGGTCGATTGATCAGGTTAAGCTACGCTTGCCGCGGTTGGTCTGTGGATGGGTGACCATCTTTACATACCGTGACCCCTCCGTGTCTCGGAAAGCACGTTAAGCCGTTGGTCCCGGCTGTCATTCCTGGATCTTTGACAGTCGTTACGGGTAGTCAAAAGCCCGAAAGTCTGACAACCAGTCTTACCAAGGGGTATCGTATTACCCAGTAACTGGGTTGTGGGGGTCAGACAGGCAGTCGCTCCATGTAAAATACTGGTATTCAGCTGCATCCGGTTAGACTGGAAGCAGACCCCAACATAGTTGGGAAAAGTTTAGGCAGATGATGACTTAAATATATAATTAATTAATTTAAAAAGGGAATTTTCCAAAAATAAAGAATACTGTTCTTATATATTTATTAGTAAGTATACTTTATCTTTAGTATTATTTTATGACCAGCTATCATCACTATATTGTTTTAAGCATATTGAAATCAGACGAGGGGTGTGGCAATCTAGTCAGTGTGATCTTTCTTAAGTATATTACGTATATTATTATACATATACTTATACGCCTAGAAATTATAAAATATATTTTATATTATAATTATTATAGATTTTATATTTTGCTTAATCCTATTACATATTACCTAGTATTTAAGTATAATTTAATTTTATAATAAAAAGTTATAAAATTGTATTTGTCTTTAATTTTCTGGCTTATGTTTGATTATTGCTTATCAAAGAAAACTGTTTTTATTAATGGGAAGGAACTTAAGTTCAATATTATTATATAGTTTGCGTGACGTAGTTAATAATAGGTAATTATTTAGCTCTTCAACGATAACTTAGAAATAGGAGTAAAAAATGTGTTGACATCGTTCTTTCACCCCGAAACTAAAGTAATTATTGTTTATTTTCAAGTTACCAATTTGTTTTGTTGTGTGCTAGACACATCTGAGTATTTTTTTAAATTTAACCTGTGTTGTCCCATAGTTAGGCACGGGTCTCCCCCATAACTTACTAGCCTTTCCTGTGTGTTGCCCTCTCCGGCCAATCTCCCATAAACGACGTGAGAAATTAGAATTGTTTTTTTGTTTGTTAATTCGGATACTAATATTATAAATTCGAAAGTAACTCTGTTTGTCTGTCTGTCTGTATGTTACCTTTTCACGCCTAAACCACTGAACGGATTTCGATAAAATTTGGCAGAGAGATAGATTGCATCCTGGGGAAGGACATAGGATAGTTTTTATCGACGTACCTCGCGGGCGAAGCCGCGGGCGGAAGCTAGTATTACATATTTACTGCGCGGGGTTACAAAGAACTGATTTGCGACTATTTAATTGGTGGGTTTTTCTATTAGGTACTTTTAAAAATGAGCTAAGGTTATTACTGCTTCAAGTTAACCATTAGTAATTAAGTGGCTAGAAAAGGAATCAGGAAAAATGAGTAGAGCGCCTGCTTTTATTATAATAAACTGCACTGCACTGCTGTTTGCTTTTATTAAACTACCATTTGTAATAATATTATGGTATAATCTTGTGGAGCACAACGTAACATGCATAATTCCTGCATTTTCATTCTAAAATATAGGAAATAACCAAACAAACTATGAAGGCGCCACTGTGCAGTCGTTGTCGTGTTAATGAAGTGAACACTGAAACATCCAAGTGGCTCCATCTGTAGTTTTCAGCAATGATTTCTAACGTGATCGACCACTGGCAACTTCTGCTAGTTACACAGTATGACCACCGTCAAGTAAAGTAATAGTGCTGCCATCTAACGATAGTTATTGGAAACAAATTTAATAGCGAAATTAGGGATTTTGGCTAGAAAAGAGGCATTTTTTTCGCTAGTAAAAACATCGACGACCCACCAATTAAAATGGAATAATCATTTAGCTCTTAATGCTGTTAAATTTTATTATTGCATATTATTCGAAACTTTCAGACTTGGTTAGGTATCTACGTCTGCTAGATTTAAAAAATATTTTTTGTGATTATTTATTTCAAAATTCGTAGCTAAATAATAAAAGCCACACCTGTTGATCAAAGGTTAAGCTACGCTTGTCGTGCCGGTTCGTGGATGGGTGATCCATTACATATCGAGGCCCCTCGGTGCCTTGGCAAACATGAGTCCCGGCTGTCATTCGTAGATCTTTGACAGTTGTTACCGGTAGTCAGATGCTCAAAAGTCCGACAACCAGTCTTACCAAGGGGTATCGCGTTACCTAGTTAATGTGTGGAGGTCCGATAGACAATCGCCACATGTAAAATCTGCTGCATCCGGTTAGACTGAAAGCCGACCCCAACATATGTAGTTAGAAAAGGCAGATTGATATTGATTATTTATATCAATATTCAAGTAATTGCAAAAATATTTTGCACGACTCATAATGCGAAGCATTAGAGAATGCTTTAAGATCGAACATTTTTTTGCCTCCTTTCTGCAACTGTTTCTATTGTTATACTCCTACTAGTAGACATAACCTACTTAATTTATATACCATTGTATAGATAATTTAATGGAAATTAATTCTGTTCTTTTCAAAACAGTAGAAACGAAAAAAACATCAACATTTTTCTAAACATTTTCCCGCCACCAAGTGTGAAACCTGAAAACATTGTAGCTTGCGAAAAATTCAATTAATAGAGTAATTTTTTTTTAATAGATTCGTTTTACCCATAGGAGGAACCCTATTGAAATTGGCCTTTTATTCAAAGTATTTAAATAAAAAACCTACTAATTTAATAATATCTGTCTATGGTTTTTTTTATACGATCAAATGAGTACATATAGTATAATATATGAGTCGTGCACTTTTAGATTTTCCAATTTTTTTTGTACCCCAAAAATCCTATCGTAGCTCATTACCGATTTTATGCCTTTAACGATTCAGTAATATGATTACAATATTATTCGCGTAGAATCTCTTTCTGACAATAATATGTATTTTTTTACGATAGGTATTTCCTACGTCGTCGTTTTATCATAGGAAGTGTTATTACAGTACAATAAAAAAATATGTTTACTGAACGTAAAATCTGATAAAATCTGTCCCTGTAGTATTTAGCTTTGAAAGGCTAGGGCCTAGGGGCCCCTACGCCAGGCCAGGGGGCCTAAAAAGGCTACTTTGGAGAATCATAAAAGTACAACATTATGAATCGTAATATGGCGAAGACAGTCCGTGTTTTTCTTTTTTTCGCTGCACTACGTAGGTATAATCAAAGAGATTGGGATTGGATTTTGATCGGATTGATTGATATTTTAACACAGACAAAAAAAAATAACTGAAAAATGCTTCACCAATGGGATTTGATACGATTAACTTAACGGTTAACTGTCCATTATGTTATCCTTATAAGATTCTGCCAATGTGGCTTTTTTAGGCCCCCAGGCCTAAGCCTAGGGGGGCTAGGGGGCTAGGGGTTTTTTAACGAGAGATCGTTATGTTGTCCATTAGTTAAAACGTCGGCGAACATGAGTGCAAATGATTGTGAAACACACGAATACAATTTTATGGTAACACCATGTTATAAGCAGCAATGTAATTGACTGTTCACTACATTAACGGCAATGTGCTCATTAACGAAAAAAAATGCTCATAAAATGATTTATTTATAAATGATTAGTGTGAGAAAGTAATGCATGCATGCCTTTTTTTTACGATTTAATCATATTATGTGACACTTTGGCAAATTCGATAATTCTTTTTCCTATGTGAAATAGTAAGCAAACAACGTTTTTTATTTTTCCTGTAAAGTTAGACATTTCGGATTACCATTTTATTCGGTGGTGGCGTCGATATTATTGTTACGATCCTGATAAATATGTACATTTGTAAACCGATTGTTGTTATGATAACTTTTCTCATGAATACGATTTGATTCAGTCCATTAGGTTCTACCATCGTCTTCTTCAAAAAAAAACTTGTGATAAAATTCATCTTGGCTACGAGCTACGAGCTACGACGGCTACGATGGCTACGACTGCTACGAGCTACGAAGTTTCGTAGAGGGTTCAGGGTGAGTTTAAAGAAATACTTGCTTAGCGCAACACACCCTACAATGAATACCTATTACTTCTTACGATTAATTTTAAGGTGTTAAAGTGATGCGGAGTGTGTGGAGTGCGGGAAAGTCTAACGGTAACGGCCTTTACTTACTTGCCGTAGGTCACGGGTAGAGTTTGTTTGCGTCACTATTTCATCACTATTCCTCTCCGTGTATTGAAGTAAAGTATCATGAGGAAACCGACATGTCTTAGAACCAAAAATCTAAAGACATCTGACATCTACCATCCCGCACCGGGCGTGGTGGATTACAGACCATAATCCACCACGTTTAAAAAAAAAAAATTGTTCAGTTCTTATCTAACATCTAAGGCTTGTTTCACACGTACCACAACCACCCCACAGCCATAGCCACACCACAACATCAACATGTGGGCGGGCGCCATAGATATCCGTGGCGGGCGCTAATTTGTATGAAAATTAATAGTTAAATTCACACGGACCAAATTTGGCCGTCATTATCGACCGCGTGTGTGATACCGACCACAACGCAACCACCAGCGGCACCGCGAACTAGCGGCCGGCCACATCGCAAACACAACATTTTGTAGGTACCACATCGCAACCGCAAGAAGCCGCAGCGACACTATTCACACGTAAGCTTGACCACATTTTGTCGCTGCGATGTGGTGTGGTTGTGTTACGTGTGCATGGGCCCAAATACATTCAATAACCCACAAACTCTCACCACACTCTGGGTCTGGAGGACACAAACTAATCAGTTTTATCAGCCCTTGGCCTCCCTGTGACATCCCTGATTTAGCCTAATGGATATTTCCGATACCCGCCGAGGCAGTAAAAAGCACATATAAAACTTCTTTTATTTAACATAATTATGTTCGAGCAGTGGTCTCGACAACAAACACTTTTTATGGCTTGACGTACGCACGTATCAGAGTATGTGCTGAACTTGCTTTTTTCTGTTTAATTTATCGAGCAGTGGTCTCGACAACAAACACTTTTTATGGCTTGACGTACGCACGTATCAGAGTATGTGCTGAACTTGCTTTTTTCTGTTTAATTTATTTTGGTCCCACTGTGTTCGATAAGGGAAGGTAAGTAAGCGCAGTTTGTAATAATTATTATGGTCATAGCACACATATCAACTCGGAAAGGGATCGTCACCGTATCAACTCGAGCCATTCAGTATTCTTTGTATGAAAGTCCCTACTGCAACGCACATTATTCGGAATCGTAACGTAATCGCCTCGCCTTGGGACAAGCTCACGAACCGTGGTGCGGCGCGTGGTCAACTTGCAGTTCCCGGGTTTATGGCTCGTCGTCCCCACGCTTACGTCTCTCCGTACCTGAGCTTACGTCTTTTCGTCCACCCTTGCTCGTCTCGCCTCTCCCGCGGCCTGCCTGCAGCACCATCAACCAGTGGTCGGCGAGCCGTAAGCGCGGTGTCGCCTAGCCGTAGCCGAGTCGACGTATAGGAGCTGTTGATCCGCTTTGGTTACGTGCTTACGTTAAGTTGACGCCTGTTTAACGTCGAGGCGAAAGGTGATACGGTGACGATCCTTTTCCGAGTTGATATGACTGTGTGCTATGACCTTTAGATTGGAAATTTTAAACTCGAGTATTTAAATTAATTAATTTTTATTTTCATCAATTCAAAATCTAAATATTTTATTTTACATAAACCTACATGAGCACTTATTACGAAACGTCAGAACTAGGTCACGGTTCTAATTGGTCGTTTCCTATGGAGAAGAGCTGGCAAGAAACTCCACGGTTATTCTTTTAAAAATAATTGGCTTTTACAATGTTTTCAAATAACAGTGTTAATAGGTATGGGAGGACAGTGCATAATAGTCAAGTACGAGTACAATTAAACCAATTACAGGCACTTTTGAATTGTCAAGGGGTCGGTCAGTCAGAAAGATGGAGCGCCCATTCCAAAGCGTAATAGGTTCCTATGGAGAAGAACGGGCAAGAAACTCCTCCCTAAGGATAGATGTGTCAAGGTCTCCACCTTTAAGAGTAGCATGCTTCTCCATGCACGTTTCTTGATTTGCTGTGTAAAGCTTTTTGGGCTAAGCGTAATTTGTCTTACGGTGGTGACTAGCAGAGAGCTTTCGGAGTAGCGGAATGTGAAACAAGCAAAATCGAATGATTTTATTCTGAACTCGATGAATTTTAGCGGACATTTTCAGATTTACTTATGTCAATTACGAGTATGGTTAACGGTTGTTTTTACTCATCGAGGGGCCCGTTGCTAAATAATAACAACCGCACAGGTCGATCGATCAGGTTAAGCTACGCATGCCGCGGTTGGTCTGTGGATGGGTGACCATCTTTACATACCGAGACCCCTCCGTGCCTCGAAAAGCACGTTAAGCCGTTGGTCCCGGCTGTCATTCGTGGATCTTTGACAGTCGTTACGGGTAGTCAGAGCCCCGAAAGTCTGACAACCAGTCTTACCAAGGGGTATTGTATTACCCAGTAACTGGGTTGTGGACGTCAGATAGGCAGTCACTCCATGTAAAACACTGGTATTCAGCTGCATCCGGTTAGACTGGAAGCCGACCCCAACATAGTTGGGAAAAGGCTAGGCAGATGATGGTTGTTTTTACTCATCGTACTTGGGGTATGGTGAGTGAAAATATCATTATTATTAACCGGATGTTAAAACGCAGTGAACACGCACGACGACCTACACTCGCTCCTGCACCGTAGAATAGAATAGAAGATATAATAGAGGCTTTGCCCTGCAGCGGTGGGTCTGTTGAGGATATCTATATATACTGATAATAAAGTTGAAAAGTTTGTTTGTTTGAACGCAACAATCTCTAAAACTACGGGTCGGATTTGAATAATTATTTTTGCATTTGATAGCCCAATTCTTAAAATAAGGCTGTAGACTATAAAACATCACGCTATGGCCCTTTGGAGCCGTGCAAAAAGAAAAAAAGTCAGAAAGCAAGCTTAGCGAAAATGAAGTGATATCGGGGGCAGGCGATGCGATGCGACGGGGTGGGTCGGGGGAACAAGAAACTTCACGTGGATGAAGATGAAAGACTGTTAGCACCTTAGTAGGTATGCGAAGAACGCACGTATTTTTACGTAAGTTTAGCACTCGCACGTACGTAATAAAAGCTAGAGGTTTTCCATCAAAGTTAATAGCTGTTTTTATTTTGTCATTTATCTAAATCCATATCAAAGCGACTCGAAACTTGGCACAGATATCTTTCATACGTCTAGAAAGAAGGGTGTTTACATCGAAAGTAGTTTTATTTTTATTTTCACTGATTTTCAAATGGTTTCAAGGCCATTTTGGTTTCATAAACAAGATTACATGCCAGTCTTGTTCTGACCTACAAGACTGGCCTACTTTCAATGAATGATTGAAATGAAACTTGGAATTAATATGGCGTTTTGTAATGTAAGTAGGACGTTACCTTGTCATTTCAAGATCCTCCAAATGTCATGAAATCTAAATATACTGTAGTGTAGTGGGCGGAGGGTCTCAACAAAATGTATTATCGATACCTTCAGGAAAGAAAAACATGAAGTCTAAAAAGCTACTGATATTTAGGTGCGTTGAATATTTTTTTGTGATGTATTCGGAAGTCTATTTGATTGATTATGCGTTAGTTATCGTGATTAATTTTCCAAGTGATCTCTGCGCTGCCACCGACGACGCCGTGGAAGTGGCAAAGTTTGGGCCAACGAGATCTGACATACAGTCGTGCTAGTGACACGAAGAAGAAGAGCACCGAATTTTAAAGCATTTCAGGCATTCCTCTGCAAGATGAATGCCAGTTTTATCATCATAACCGTCAAACTTTAGCAGCCTATAGGATGATGATGAAATCCTCGGTTTGTTAGTCAAACTTCAATCAGTTCTGCCTATCGCAGTCCACTGCTGGACATAGTTCATGCTGCGCCACAACAACCTGTCCTCGGTCTTCCGCATCCAGTCTGTCCCAGGGTCGTAGGTCCATCTAGCTGGAAGGCATCACACGCTACGCTTGCCGATACGTGGTCTCCACTCCAGGACTCGTCTGCTCCACCGGCCAAACTTACCTAAAGAAAAATCCTGCACTTTGGCCCGTTTTCCTCCTTGCAAAACCTAATTACCAAAACATACTCTATGCACTGATAACTGAGGGACAATTCTCGTAAATTAAAGAATGACTGTCAGAATGAATGGAGGTCTGATCTCAGTTTCAATTTGTCATAAGTACAGTACAGTAGTATCCATACTAATATTATAAATTCTAAAGTAACTCTGTCTGTCTGAATGTTACCTTTCACGCTTATACCACTGAACGGATTTCGGTAAAATTTGGCAGAGAGATAGATTGTATCCCGGGGAAGGACATAGGATAGTTTGTATCCCGATATTCCCACGGGATCGACACTTATGCGGGTGAAACCGCGGGGCGCTACTAGTTTCTCTATATTTTTGACATGTTTTTGACATTTGTTTGTCGCCGAGATGAGACTGCGACTAGATTGTCATCGTTTTAAATTACGAGAATTGCCTCTCTGATAACTTATCTCCCTTCCTTCAACGATCTTTGAGCATGTTACATAGCCGAGCAACATATCTATAGCCAGGCACATTATTTCACAAACAGGTTAGGAGTAGGACATGTTTATTTTGGACGTCGACGTTTGTCGTTTATTCGCGGGGCGATAACATGACGCCAAGATGATGACAAGTTTTTTTTTGACGGAATTTCTTGAAGAAGCGTGTCCTGTGCGTGATTATAGTGAAGATATTTATTTAGATACTAGCAGCGATTATTTTTGACACCATTCTTTTTTTAGGCTGCACCATTCTTTTGGCCCAAAGTACTAAAAATATTTTCTATTTTATTACTCCGTCACTATGTCACATCTAGTCGTTCTACATCATCACACAAACCAATTGGCGCTGGCTTGCCAACGGAACTGTGACGTACGTTTATATTGTCTTGTATTCTATCTCATAACTGCTGCAATTGAAACTAACTCCATTCCACGTGCGATGCTAATAGAAAAGATACGAGTTGGTATTGTGTGGTTGGTTGGTTGTAGTTATGAAGTGATGTGATCGGGACATAACTTCATAAAATGAATTTCGTCATAACTTCATAACAATAATTATTGTTGTTTTGTTGAAAAATGGTGATTGAGGATGACATAATTGTAGAAATTAGTAGATAGTTGAATATTTTGGTATTGGAAAATCGATCGACTGTTGTTGTGAAAAGTCGGTAATTGACAATTATCAAAGATTAAACCTGATTGGCGTGTGTGTATTCGTTAAATGATAAATGACAAATTGTTGGTACCCCGTTATGTATGTGCTAATCTTAAAGAAGTGCCTAACCACGGGAAACAGTTCATTCTGCAGATGAAAAGAGATTAGGTATACGACATTCATTTAATATTACAATCAATGTCAAGATTAAAGTTTAAATACGTAACACATACATAATCAGTCTATAATGTTCCCACTGACACTGACACAGGCCTCCTCTTTTCGAGAGGGAACGGGCCATGTGGGATGTCACATGTCTTCGAATTTTTGATTCTAGGACATGCCGGTTTCCTCACGATGTTTTCCTTCACAGTTTTGAGAGCAGTGGTGATGAAATTATTTACACAAAGTAAAGCGCCTGTCTGGGTTCGACACTACGACCTACAACTCGTAAGGCGCGGCCATTACCACTGGGCCACAGCTGCTCAAAGTTTCAATAAGAGGCGCTAAAGTGACCATACTTATGCACAGACGCCAGCACATCAAGCTACTACAATCTGTCATATTTCTTTAATAGATTTTCAACTTTATCGCTAAAAGATAAGGTTCAAAGTTGATTGGGAAAATTTGACAGTTCCGGGTAGCTTGATGTGCTGGCGTTTATACAAAATAAGAGGGACAGGGGTTGTTTTGTGTGAAAGATGTATTATGACAAAGATTGTGGGTTAACGCTACGTATGTATTTAGTTGGTAAGCCTTCATATAAATAAATGAATAGAAAGGACCCTTACATTATTTTGAAGGTTAGCCTAATGTGATGGGTAAAACCTACCTCACTTCAGTATGTGATTTTGCACGTTTAATTTAAAAATGTAACTAAATGTTTATTTTATATTACTTAGCACTACAGTAGCCTTTTAGGGGGAAGCGCTTGGGTAGCCAGCGAAAATCAATTTTTCTTAAAGTAATTATTAAAATCATCAATAGACTCCTAGTAATTTGAAAAAATTAGAAACATAGTATCTGCTTTTTATTAAGTTCAATTGTTATGCAAAGTTTCATGATCTAATTTGGAGTATATCTTGAATAATATTTTTTTTTCTATCGAGACAATTTTATGGAAACTTGTTGTCGCCAAACATAGTAGGTAGTTACTTAAAATTAATCCTCAACTTTACCATATATTCAGTTTAAAATGAATGCTGCAATACTTTCGACATAACATGCTAATCTATTTACAGTAGTCTTATTATTTCCCAGACTCTCAGATTAATCAGTAAACTTGAAATTAATTCCTGTGAGACAAATTCGATTACACGAGCCACATTTAACGGCCGCGTCAGTGATCCGTAACACGGGGTATAAAGACCGTGACCTTATTGACCGTGGATCGTCGACATCGTTTTGTTACCCTTCGATCGGATTAGTAGGGTTAATTTCTTGAAATTGAAAGGGTAATTTCAACGTGGCGATTTTAGGGTTTAATTTTAACGACTAACTGTTTATGGTATGCTATAAAGATTGGGAGCATTAAATTAAATATTCTACTAAAGTGCCAGAGGGCCGAAAATGAATTTCTATCAGCAATATGCTTTCCTTACATTATTGTAACACTAGCAGCGCCCCATGGTTTCACCCGCATAAGTTTCGATATCGTGGGAATATCGGGATAAAAAGTATCCTATGTACTTTCTCGGGACTCAAACTATCTCTATACCAAATTTCAGCTAAATCGGTTCAGCGGTTTAAGCATGAAGAGGTAACAGACTGACAGACAGACACACTTTTGCATTTATAATATTAGTATGGATTGGATTGTTTTTGACAATCTATATTTGTATTAGATTGTCATAATTACAAAAATTATTTTCGTTCATTGTTTTTGTAATTATCATATTATAATAAAAAAAAAAATATTATAAATTAAAGTCGGTTTTCGTGCCTGTCCTTGTGTGGTTTTTAACTATATGCAACGGATTTTGATGCGAGTTTTTAATATCATTTAGAGAAAGTAATATTAATGTTTTATACATGTAAAAGAAATCTCGATGTTTTGTCCAATTGTAAAAACGGTGCGAAGCAGGGGCAGGTCGCTAGTCAACAATAAAAATAAGAAGATCAAGTCAGCTGCAGTGTCGTATCATTTTGGGTAATTTAGAGCGATTAAAATAAACTTCCTTGAAAATGAGGGCAGGTGGCGAACTTGTCTTGTACTACGGATTACCGTTGCAACATCCATTGCCAAATTAATTATTTATACGTACATAACATAACCGTATTTAATTTTAAACATGGTCCGCTGAAATATTCCTCAAAGTAGCTCTTTTGATTAACCTTTTGACCGCCACACGTCAAAAAATCAAAAACGTGCCCTCGGCGTCAAAGTCTGTCATGTAGTCGAACCACGGAGTCGAACCGTGGCGTGCTGGGCACATTTTGGTTTGTCATCTATACATGACTGTGGCGGTCAAAAGGTCGGTTTTTCAGAACCGGATGAACTTGATTTGGTTGCTATACAAATGATTATTTAGTGCAGGAGTCAAACCAGGGCAACCCGTTTTGCAGAACACAATTGCTCGGCAAGTGGTTGGGGCCACCACTTGTGGCCCCAACTTGCGAGTTGTAGGTCGTGGGTTCAAACCGAGACAGGTGCTTTACATATGTAAATTATTTCATCACCGCTGCTCTCAAAACGGTGAAGAAAAACATCGTGAGGAAAAAAAAATGTATGTATGTATGCATGTCCTAGAACAAAAAAATTCGAAGACATTTGACATTTCGTCACGCCTGCGGAACAACTTGTACTCTCAGGCTGCCGTGAGGAAGCTAGAGTGGACTACTCCGACCACCATTCTTACCAGCAACAGCCTATTTAGAGAGGGCAAGGAAAGATTTTGCACATTGTTTATTGACAAGGAACCGTTGAACCGCAAAGAATAATTATTAAAAAAAATCGCATACTTTCAAAGCTCGAAGCTCGACTCTCAAGTAAACACCAAAATATTACACAACCAATTAACAAAAACACCCCCAAAACTATGAAACTTGTATCCAATAAAATAGTGATGTCACCTGGCCATCCCGTGTCCGTTAATTAACAATTTCATGAGCAGCGTCACGGGATTATGATGCCTAACACTATTACCTATGTTGATGGCAAATAGATCCCTATAAAATGGCCGCTGTCTTTATTGGGATCTTAACCTGTGACGGGGGATTAATATAAGGATGTAATTACTTTGTGTGGGAGAAGGATTAGGTCTTTTATTGTATTGGCAGATTGTTATATTAAAAGGTTGTCTTAGTAACAAGGAAACTTGGAGTTAATTGTCTGAATCGTGGGGAATGGAGAATCAGGCGTAGTGGTTTCGGGTTTCGGTGTTCTCTGTAAGTGTAGGAATTTCAAGCAGTGGTGGCCCAGAGGACCCCGACTTACGAGACCGCGGATCATGTCGAGTCGTGTTGGGTCGTGGATTCAAACCCAGGTATGCGCTTTACTTTGTTTTAATAATTTCATTACCATTGCTCTCAAGATGTTGAAGGAAAATATCGTGAGGAAACCGGCATGGCCTAGAACTAAAAATTCGATCACATGTGATATCTCCAACACGCACTATGCCCGCGTGGTAGATTATACCCCACTCCCTCTCGAAGAGAGGAGGCCTGTGTGAACATTATATTATTATTATTGCTGTAGGAACATTATAGGCTGATTATGATGTTTGACGCTTGGCAGACGATGGATTAAATACACTTTCTTTTAATCGTTTTATTTGAAACTTATAAATAGTTTAGTGAAAGTATTTACAGGTAAGCACTAATTTCGCTGCAGGTAATCTAAAATGATTACACTTGGAATAAGTAATTTAACTTAGTTAGCTAAGTTGTCTTAGAAGTTTGTTGTAGCGCCTACTCGTCTAAATCTTTTGTTTAATGTCTAAATTATTCACAGTAATTAAGTAAATTGAATCTATATAAATAGGTATAACAAAGTCGGGTTAGTTTCACTTATATAACTCAAGATTGGCAGAGCCGATTTTCATGATCTTTGATTTGTTAGATTTGTCAAAACATGGGAAAATTTCACAAAAAAATACGATGATAATCGGTATCGGTACGAAATTCGCCGGGTCACCTAGTTATAAGACTAAAGAAAAGTTTTTTTTCTTAAGTATCTTCGTATAATCGAGAGGTTGCAATATGCTTGCCGAATTGCCGATTTGTTTAAAAGACAGAGCGAACTGTTATGCTCGAAAAATATCAATGGGTTTGTCTTAATATCTAAATGATCACTAGTCAATACCAACAAACGGGATGAATAGGGATGCAGGGGTGGATAGGGACGAAACTTTAAAATGGATTAACGCTGAATTAATATAGTTTGTTGCCGACAAGGGCTCTTAATCGTTAATTATAATACAGTAAATATATTAAAGTCCTTTTTGGCAACAAATTATATTATTTCAAAGTTAAAATACCTTTTAAATTAAAGTTTCGTCCCGATTCACCCCTGCATGTCTATTAAGCCCGTTTGACGATACTTAATTGTTGGTGTAAATACGACGGTACACTTTTAGCCGCTGTCCATATAATAAAGAACCTGAGATGTCCAGCTCCGTAAATTGTCAAATTGCATACCACCTTACAGACGCATCGTGTTAGGTTGCCTTTTGGTGTGTAATAAGAACCCCATCAAAACACGAAATGGAAATTGCCAAACACAATAGCAATAGCCCACAATTCCCATCACCATATTTAATAGCTTCTACAGGTATACGAATTGACGAGGAAACAATCAAACTGATCGGATTGTGTCGCCGAAGCTCAATTAACTCGGTAGTGGCGGCGTTTGCGCCGATAGCTCCCGAGTTGAGCCGAGCTCGCCCGACGAGCGCCGATTGTGACATTGTCACTCCGCTTTGAAATAGGAACGCACTTTGAAAATGGAAAATTTAAGCCCCATAGTCACCCATAGTTTTTATAATGTAACTGAAAACTGCAGTGCCTGTGAGTGATTTCGAGGATTTAAAAATAAAATGGTGCTGGGAAATTGGTTTTGGTAGTTTTTGAATGAAAACTCGGGTATTATTTGGAAACTAAGACCATTGACACCGTATACTATGCACTAGTTCAGTCAATCTTATCATATTGCATAACGGCATGGGGTGGAGCCCCAAAGACATCCTTGCTGAGGCTGGAGAGAGCTCAGAGAGCTGTTCTTAAAGTTGGTCGTAAACTTCCCTTTCTCTTCCCAACGAAAGAACTTTACCAGCAGTGCAAAGTACTGACAGTTCGCCAATTATTCATTTTAAACACTATCATTCGAAGGCATACTCAACTTCCATACAATCCTGTCGAAATCCTTGCCAAGAGACGCAAACACGCAGTATGTAAAACAAGGTCCTTCAAAACCAGCTTCAGCCGTAGATTCTTTTGTTTCCTAGGACACAAAGTACAAACAAAGTCAATAAAGCCATTTCCATCTACTCCTTATCTTTATTCAATTGCAAAACTAAAGTCCAAAATTGGCTTCAATCTCACGACTATGAGGCCACTGAGAGACTCTTGGAAGTCGTCTCATAAAAAAGCAGCTCGGCAGGTCCGAAGTAGGTATACCATATTATGACAAGTTTTTGATTATCACACACACACTGGGAGCAGTGGTGGCCAAGTGGTAACGGCCGCGACTTACGAGTTGTAGGTCGTAGGTTCGAACCCAGACAGGCGCTTTACTTTGTGTAAATTATTTCATCACCACTGCTCTCAAAACGGTGAAGGAAAACATCGTGAGGAAACCGGCATGTCCTAGAACCAAAAATTCGAAGACATGTGACATCTACCAATCCGCACTGGGCCCGCGTGGTGGATTACGGCCCACTCCCTCTCACCGAGAGGAGGCCTGTGTCCCAGCAGTGGGAACATTATAGGCTGATTATGGTTATGGTATGGTTATGGTAAAACTGATTCCGATATCCTATTTACAGAATAAACAATTTAATTTAATTTCATTTATTGAAGCACATCTAGAAGTTTCTCAAGTTTAATAATAATATTTTTATTTCGAGCAACAAGACTCATAGTGTTAGTAACAATATACTTACAAACTATGTTAGTAATACACATACAAGGTCAACAACAATACCAAACACAGAAAAACCGATTGTGACATCACTGCTGCATGGTGACAGGCCCAGCCGAAACCTTGCAGCAATGATTCACAAACGGACAATCAAGCCTGCTTGCTATCATAGACAGGATGCTGTTGGCGCTGCCCCGCACCCTACGGACCAAGGATGCACACCGCTTCCGCATCACCGTGTAGAAACAGTCCACGTGAGCTTCCGCGTGACGTTCACGTGAGTTTAGACTCTAGAAACTTCTAGATGTGCTGATGTTGGTGATGTGGATGAGTGTTGTAGTTAGGTACTAAAACCACACCATAATCTCAAAATAATATAATGTAAATAATGATGTCAACATTCTCAACTATCGGTTTCCAGTTGCAAGCTGCTCCTGGACCATGAATCACATCGTATTGTTTATGGTAAGGCAGCGGAAATACTGTAGTTTCAGAATTAATGTTCATATACATCATTATTGCTAGTAACGTTGATCTATGGCGGTTAAAGGCTTCCCAGATCTGCAGTTGGAATAATGCTACTGGAGAACTGCAATGTGGGAGTTTGGAATAATATTAATTAAGATTTTGTATGTTCAGGTTTTTATTCTTGTAGCGAATATGAAATGTGAATTTAGTTTAAGCTTGATTGTTATACTTTTTTTTTCTCTTTCTTTTTTTTTTTTGGTAGCTGTGTTGTGTTGTTCACACTCTTCTTTCTTTCCAATATGTTTTTAGAAGTGATGACTTGTAATTCGCTGTCAGTCTCACACGCTATTTTTTACCGACTTCAAAAAAAAGGAGGTTATCAATTCGATACGTATGTATGTAATATTATTGGAATTGCATTATATTCACATATGATGATCTATTAGGGCTTCCAAACAAATATACAAAATTTCATAGACGTATGTATGTATGTATGTATGTTTGTCCACGCATATCTCCGGAACTATTAATCGGATCGTGACCATTTTTTTTTATTGGCTTACATTTTCTTCAACTTAGGGAACAGTGCAAGTTTCATCAAGATCGATTCAGTAATTTTCAAGATATGGACTAATACGTGTAAGTGTGACGGCCTGGCTTATTGATAAGAGCTACGGGTGTAGTGTCAAAGGGAAAACATCTCAAAACCTTGGTCAAATACTAGTGCAAAAACTAAAAATTACGAAATAAAAAGTAATTTAAAAAAATTAAACCGACTTCAAAAAGAAATTAACTCAAAATTATGAAATAACTTTAATTTCGGAAGTCGGTGGCATAAAACTAAAATACAGATCCCAAGACACCGACTTCCGAAATTAAAGTTATTTCATAATTTTGAGTTAATTTCTTTTTGCAGTCGGTTTAATTTTTTTAAATTACTTTTTTATTCTGTTGGTTTTAGCTGTAAGTCATCCATAGTAAATAAATAAATAAATATTATACTTAAGCATTATCATTTTATTGGCTGGTAAACATCCTCTGTTGGACTGTTTTATTTTATTTTATTGTATTAGGAAAAATATACAAGTTTACAATTTATTTGTATAATATTTAGTGAGGAAACTGGCATGTCCTAGAATCAAAGGTCATCGAAGACATGTGACATCCACCAACCCGCACTGGGTCCGTGTGGTGGATTATGGCCCACTCCTCACAGAGGAGGCCTGTGAGCATTATAGGCTGATTATGCTATGCTAAGTTATGCTAATTTAAAGTACTATTAAAAGTCAATTAAAAGCTTATTATTTTTATTCGATGGCCAGGTTTTGTAGGGTTTCTCCATCAGGCTTATTATTTTTATTCGATTACCAGGTTTTGTAAAGTTTCTCCATCAGGATTTCTCAGTAGCAGCCCTCATCCCCCATCCTTAAATTACCTATATGTATAAATAAACTGTTTCTCTGTGTTTGTTTATTTTCGAGTTTTCGATATGTTGCCACATTAGTAGATTGTACCCGTGCGAAGCAAGGGCATGAAGTAGACGTTAATAAAAGTTTTGTAATAATGATCTCTAAAAATAATGGCCCCAATATCTAGCACAGTATGGACAGCTGTAACTCCAGTATTCCCAGTTCCCGAGGTTGCTCGTTAGTCGTAACTATTCGGTAATAATGCTATAAAACCTGGCCTTGTAGCCGAAACAGTCGTGAACAATGTACAGACGCCAGCACATCACGCTACTACAATCTGTCAAATTTCTTCAATAGGTTTTCAACTTTATTGCTTAAGCATAAGGTTCAAAGTTGATTGGGAAAATTTGACAGTTTCGGGTAGCTTGATGTGCTGGCGTCTGTACGTGCGTTTATTGTGTGCTGATTTTTCAACACCATTCATTGGAGTGGTTTGAGGAAGCCCTACTTTAAACTAAACATCGGGGTGATTGCATTAAACACTAACATTATCTAAGGCTTTCATTTTGCCGGTGCTGTAACATTCATTGCGTTATTTACGTTGTTGAGGAGACACATTTTTCGAACATATGAAGCAATGGGTTGCAATATCCTTCAAAATGATTCACATTGTAATTGATATTGTGTTACGCAATTAGTTTAATGTTTAGTAGACCTGCACGCGTAGCATGACCACTCCTATCTTTAGGTACTCTATGAAGAATAGACCCAATCACTTTCTAGACAAAATGACATGTCTTTTGTTTTTTATATCTTGTTGTATTGTAAGGCCGTTCATCCACTGGCACCGTCAACGGGACGTCAACGAGGATGACGGCGCCGAAATAGCGACTACAGATTCCTAGAAAAGCCGTGATCGCAACTAACGTCCGCAGTGACGGCTGTTATAAAAATGGTGACAGCAGCAAAGATTTAAATCGTCAAAGATAGTCGTGTTTCTGTTTCGTTTTGACACCTCTGACACACAATGACGCAGTAACTTGACTTGGCTGCCATGGAAACTCTATTATTATTATGTGTGAGATCACTCTTATCAGTATGACACTTTTTCGCGAGACATGTGTGAGATCACTCTTATCAGTATGACACTTTTTCGCGAGACTAGGGTGGGTTGTATCAAAAGCTCCGTTATAGTTTGCGTCAAAGTTAAATTTAATCGTAACCATAACCATGACCATAGAATCTACTATCCGCTGTTGCACCGTCATATATTTTACATGTTTTACAGTTAAAGTTAAAAGGGTGACAAGTGATAAGACGTCATATTTCCCCAAAATGTACGTGGGTAATTTTTTGACAAGGGCAACACTTCAAGCTTGTTGTCATCACGCTTTCTTTGTTTGACACTAGTGATGTTACTCAGTCATTAACGGTCAGGCACTCGATTGACTCGATTATGTAAATTAAAAACTCAAGAACAGAATCATAGCAAGATCAAAAATACAGTAACCGTTCTATATTGGTAATGTACCAAGGTGTTTAAGTCAGTGACTGAAGGAAGGGAGGCCTTTGCCCTGCAGTGGGACAGAAATGGCTGATAATAATAATAATTCGGCTAAGATTGGCTTTGTTCGACTTTGTAAAGAGCTTTTTGTCTTACATTCCACTGATTATCAGATTGATCTGATAAAATCAGTGAAGATTTAATGAAAAATTACACTTTATTATCCGACAGCACTAACCCACAGAACATGTATTTTCTCTTATTAAAACTCTGTGACTCTGTACATTACAGTATTATGACGGTTTATTACACGAAATATATTTATTACCTGGTTTATTATCCAAGAATGATAGTTAACTAGTGTTGGCAGTGTTGATGATATTTATCTAACCGCAACTAAACCGAGTGACACATCGAGAGAAAATGGACTCGATTCTTTATTTTTTTTTATTTGAGTAACGAGTTAAATAAAATCGAGCCGCATCACTATCTGACACTGTCAGAAAGACAAGACGTCAAGTGATAATAACATTCATTTTATTTTTCCGTTTCTTTCGAATTGCATGAAATTGATATTTCTGTTTTCCTGTATGTAATTGAAGGATTGTATTATTGGAAGATGCATTACAGCATTTACTCCAGAAGGATGTTGAGTTAATTGTTCAGTAAGATTGCAACGCAATGTGCGAAAACATTGCCCGAGACTGCTGCAGATGTGCGGTAACTTGAGAACGCATGGATTCACGAACGCAAATCAAATCATCTGTGCAGTTTAGCGAAAGTGCGTATAGACAATGCAAGAAAGTATTGAAACTGTTATACATTATGGAGATTTGGATACAGGAATATTTACATCATATGGCGATTTTCACAGCAAACGCATACTGTGCCTGATGAATGCGGGAAAGAACATTATTTTGCAGTGGATTCCAGCACACCAAAAAGAACAATAATAATATTAGTTAGAATACGCTTATAACACCGAGCTGCTCTTGCTGGATGCTATTGCAAGGTTGCAACTGTTTGGTGGGCAGACGTTGGTATAGTTGGCTGTTGTGCACATGTAATGTTGAGCATACGGTATTTATGTATTTTCATCGGTGGAGCGACCTGCATATTTTTTAGATGAAATATTACCTACTTCTAAGTCGTGTGACGTTGAAATTAATATAAGTAGGTACCTACTTGCAGAAATAAAAATGCTTTGTTATGTACAATTTATGTGTTTTTTTTTTTAACGTTTGAAAACACCCCTACTCGCTGAGCAGTGGTGTGTCCGTCGTAACAGATGCGACTTACAGCTTGTAGGTCGTAGGTTTGAACCCAGACAGGCACTTTACTTTGTGTAAATTATTTCATCACCACTGCTCTCAAAACGGTGAAGGAAAACATCGTGAGGAAACCGGCATGTCCTAGAACCAAAAATTCAGAAGAATACGCAGAAGCATACGCTAGAGCTTAAGTTTCTTTGGCAATTAAAGCAACACACTGAAGAGCAACAGTGAAGTTAGAACTAAAAATAAAAAAACTGAAATTAGAAATCGATATTCTTAAGTAAAATATTCTCAGGGGTTTCTTGTTTTCAGCAAGGGAGGACCCTTGCTGAAAACAAGAACCCTTGGGAACTAAAAACCCGGAATCTGTCCAAAAATTTATTCTCATCACACTTATGAAATCGATCAATGCGATGGTGATTTTTTTTCTCTTCATAACTGGCAAATCGGATTCACTGTCACTATCATCGCTAGAAGAGCTTTATTCCCACAATATTTCGCGGAGTAAAGACATACCTAATTTGTTTTAATAGGTACTTTATTCAACAACACAATATTTTTATAGGTTACAACTGCAAAGCAGATGACATTACAATGACACTAACCGTAACTATAGCCCTTAACCGGCCGAATTTGGTCGATTAATGTTATAGTTATGTGTGACGTCATTTTAACAATTATGACAAAACTTAAAACGATGCAACCCGAATTTCGCTTAACCGGAGATTTGACGTCTGTCAAAGCTTTGATTATAGTTAAAAATGGCTTGTTATAGTTATTTATGACGTCATTTTAACAATTCTCAATACGATGCAACCCGAATTTTGCTTAACCGGAGATTTGACGGCTGTCATGAGATTGGTTATGGTTATAGTTAGCTGATGCAACTCACTCTAAGTGCGGTGAGGGCAAGCCGCGGAGTTTGACTTTCCGGTGTCAAAAACGCTCTTTAGGAAAACAAACCAATTTACTTTCATAAATAACTTTTTAGTGTCGTCAATCACCGGTGAATTGCAGACGCTATGTATGTGGTCACCACTCTTATAGGAATCCGTAGCTTTACTATGGCCACTTGCCCATGGTACGCCGTCACCGGGACGTCACGGTTCGGTTCGAACAATCTCGTCTCTCGTTGACGTCCCGTTGACGTTGTGCAATGGACACACAGTGTTAAGGTAATCAGTAATTTAGTCTTTAGCCTCTTTCGTTTCTAGGGTGGTCATGGCTACGCGAGCTTCATGGTTTACAATAATATCAATTTTAATAATATAGGTAATTTGCAAAAGTTCATTCTTGAATATGAGTCACTCGATGGCCGATACAACTGAATTCCAGGAGAATCTTCCACCTTATCTAATACGGGGCAAGGGTTAATTCGTGAGTGAACCGTAGACCCCCAACCTTAGGAAGCCCGAGGAAGACCGTGTGGTCGTCAAGATTCTGCAAAACTATTACCTTTTCCAGACAGAGGCTATTCAAGAGGGTTCCCACACACAAAAACCAAATGACAATCTTCTTGCGATGGTGGAATGAGCTGGATTTCTTAAATAAGAACTGGCTCTTAGAAGCTTCAGATAGAGAGAAGTGGAAAGAGTAGGATGGCCTTGCCTGCAGTGAGAAACCACAAGCTTTTAATAAATAATCATAACTTCAGCCTAAAGACGTCCACTCCTGGACATAGGCCTCTCCCAAGCACCTCCACTTCGACCTGTTCTGTGCTTCCCGCATCCACCGGATTCCTGGGCCTTCACAAGGTCATCGTTCCACCGTAATAAATAAAATTTGGAAAATTCAAAAGTGCACGACTCATAATGCTCATTTGATCGTATAAAAATCCATAGATTTAGAAATGTTTTGATGTCTTGTCATTAAATATATTTTTGAAAAGTACAGAATTAATCTCCAATGGTATATAAATTAAGTAGGTTCTGTGTAGTACTAGCAGGAGTATAACAATAGAAACAGTTGCAGAAAGGAGGCTAAAACATTTTTTCGACCGTAAAGCACTTTCTAAGGCTGCGTTTCCACCAGAGATGTGCGAGGATGCGTAGCGAGGGATGGGTGTGAAACAAACCAATAAAATCGCTTCATTTTCATAGCTTGAACTAAGTTAGCGTTGTTATTGGTTAGTTTAACGTACATTCCTCGCTGCGCATCCTCGCTCATCTCTGGTGGAAACGCAGCCTAATGATTCGCATTATGAGTCGTGCAAAAATAAACTTCTTACGGCGTTACAAGTGACTAGGAGTACAGCAGCTCATCATCATCATCCACAGCCCGACTATACCCACTGCTGGGAAGAGGCCTCCCTTTTCTTGTGTCAATCCCAGTAACCTCCTAATAAAAGGGCTGCCGGTCAGGTTGCAAACGTTACATAAAAAGAAAATTCATCGCATTCATTTTATGAAGGTCGTAAGTTTTCATCACATACGCGCTCACGCGTGTGACGTCATCCTGCGCATGGGCACCTCGAGTTGTAAACACGGTTTAAATAATGCCGTAGTTTTATTTATTTATTGACTCTGAGCATGGTGTTAAGTGGTTAAATATGTAAGATGCTAAGGAGAATTGATCCATGCGGTTAACTGAATTTAACTGAAAACGTTACTGAAGCACCAAACAAAATTAAAACTAAGTACAAATAACTTATAATTAAATAAAACTATCAGTAACCAGCACCCTAATTGCGTAACACATTAACAGTAACAATGGCTTTCATTTCAACATTCATTGCGTTATTTACGTTTGTTGCAGACAAATTTTTCGAACATATGAAGCAATGGATTAGCAAGATCCTTCAAAATGATTCAGATTTTTATTTAAAGTGTATTATTTGTTACTGACAGTATTATTAAATTTAATCTGTTGTCAACTTAACATCATTTTAGTGGATTTGAGTTTGTGTGAGATTATAGTGGATGATACAAAGAGAAGGCAAAAGATAGGAAGGATTAAAAATTATTCTAATATATTCTTCGACATTTTGCACATTTCAGCTGCTTTTTTGTAACTTCATTGGATTGGTTCATTGGTATAGCCGGAAACGGCATTACACTAATCTGACATCACTCAATTTTTTAAATAATATTAGGTATTGTTATATTTTATTTTTAAATTTTAACTATGCATGATTTTAAATTTAAATTCGTAATATTGAGCTAGATGCACACCATATTTGTACGCCACCTGGCATAAAATAGCGTTCTGTTCACCAAACTCAGGATCTGTCGGTATTTATTTACCTGTGTTAACAAATAAAAATGATTTGATTTGACTAAATTTATCTTACGCGAGTGCCAACTGCCCTTCGAAACTCAATTATTGGGCAAATGCGATATCCGTTTGCATAAAATCCTCTTTTTATCTGGATAAGTCAACTATATTTCATTCACGATATGTACCTACTACGAGTAGGTCATCTTCATCATTTCAGTCAAAAGAAGTCCATTGCTGGATATAGGCCTCCCCCAAGCACCGCTACTCAGACCGTCTCTTTGCTTCTCGCATCCAGCAGATTCTTGCGGCCTTCACAAGGTAGTCGGTCCAACTTGTAGGCTTCCCAACGCTACGTCTTTCGTGTAGAGTAGATAAAACATGCAGTATGTTAAAAATTCGCATGTCAATGACCCGACGACATCCACAATTCCAGATAGACCGCAATAGACTGAAAAATGTCTAAAAAAATATGTTTATACATTTATACGTCGTTCAATTTTTAATGGCCGACAGAAATTCCCGTCTTTCAAACAAGTTTGAATTAATGTATCAAAACGTAGTTTCATGCCACTTTGAAGTGATATTTATAATGTATTTAGGTAATAATGATATCGATTTACCTTTAAAAACTTAAATACTTTGCCTGTGATTTCAAATTAGTGAACTTCAACACCCCATTTCAAAACCGAGGGAGAAATGCTTTCCTCAACTTTTAAACTTTTTGTAGGTGAACAAAATTTCATCAAAAAAGGTTTATGGTATGAGTGTATGACAACAGAACAGACAGACACCTTCGCATTTGCAGGTTTTTATAGATTTACAATGTGTGAAAGACATTTAACTTTAAGCTATCAGAATATTAAAATATTTCAGTACAGCTTTTGAACGCGTATCTATTAGTGGTGACGGCCAATAACGGCCATGTTTATACGGTTTAACCACCGGATATTTATAAAGCGATCATTCTGTATTCCTGCGGTTTTTATAATCACAGTCATGATCATGGGTAATGTGCATCAGTGGCGAAGGGTGAATTTATGACGTAGGTAAGTCGGAGCAAAAAAAATGCATGTAGGCGTTTTGCAATGTTTTAGTTTTATAGTATACTAGCTGCGCCCCGCGGTTTTACCCGCGTAAATGTCGATCATATGGGAATATCGGGATAAAAAGTAGCCTATATGTTAATCCAGGGTGTCAGCTACCTCCATACCAAATTTTAGCAAAATTGGTCCAGCCGTTTGAGCGTGAAGAAGTAACAAACATATAAACACACCCCCACACACACACTCACAAATTTTCGCCATAGTCTAATGATCTTTATACTGTGCTTTCGCCTTTATAATATTAGTGTGATTAAATACCTACACCACTGCTCACAGTGGTGTAGGTATTTTTGGTGAGCAGTGGTGGCCAAGTGGTAACGGCCGCGACTTACGAGTTATAGGTCGTAGGTTCGAACCCAGACAGGCGCTTTACTTTGAGTAAATTATTTCATCACTACTGCTCTCAAAACGGTGAAGGAAAACATCGTGAGGAAACCGGCATGTCCTAGAACCAAAAATTCGAAGACATGTGACATCTGCCAATCCGCACTGGGCCCGCGTGGTGGATTACGGCCCACTCCCTCTCATCCAGAGGAGGCCTGTGTCCCAGCAGTGGGAACATTATAGGCTGATTATGTAAATACCTACAGTATGATATAATTATATTTCAATGATGAATTGACTACATAATCAATTCATCATCATTCTGAATTTTCGAAGGGAAGCCGGTGGGAATCGAGTTGTATGGTACTTTCGCAACTGATGTGCATTCCTTGTTTCATAGAAGTTCAAGTTTATTTATAGCTTTTTTATTGATAGGTGCATAACCATTATAAAAGAGAAAGAATGAAATGAAATCAATCTCCCTAGCCTTTTTCAAACTATGTTGGGGTCGGCTTCCAGTCTAACCGGATGCAGCTGAATACCAGTGATTTACATAGAGCAACTGCCTTTTTTTTTTTTCGCTGAGAAATGACGTTACGCATCTCCGCTCGTCGGGGGAAGAGACGGAGTATGTGGGACTCCCTGCCAGGGTGGCAGTATACCCACTAAAACTCAGCGGTGTTCCCTCATCGCCTTGATGGGGAGGTCATGGGAATCCGGCTCAGCCTTTGCATCCACAACCCCCCCGGCGCATGCCCGCCTAGCTGGCGGGCCCCGCATGTCCCCCCGTCTGGGGGGCTACGGGAATGGCCGGGAACACCTGGCCATTCCCGTCCGGCACTGGTGGAAGCCTGTGCAATACAGGCGAGGGTGTCCCCGCACCCGTCGCCTGCTGGCTTCCACCATAGAGCAACTGCCTATCCAACCTTCACAACCCAGTTACTAAGTAACATAATACCCCTTCGCATGACTGGTTGTCAGATTTTCTGGCTTCTGACTACCCATAACGACTGTCAAAGATCTACTACTGACAGCCGGGACCAACCGCTTAACGTGCTTTCCGACGCATGGAGGGGTCTCGATATGTAATGGACGGTCATCCATCCATGAACCGACCGCGGCAAGCGTAGCTTAACCTGGTCGGTCGACCCGTCCGGCTGCTATTATGAAGCCACGAGGTATTATAATAACCTTAATTTTCGTCTAGCAAAGCACTGGGTTCATTTTAACGGTTATGATTGCCATTTCAACTTTGCACTTTCACTAATGTCTTAAATCCTGTACTAGGGATCTGGGGGCCTAAAAAGGCCACTTTGGCAGAATCATAAAAGGATAACATTATGAATCCTAATATGGCGAAGACAGTCCGTGTTTTTATTTTTTTCGCTGCACTACGTAGGTATAATCAAAGAGATTGGGATTGGATTTGGATTGGATTGATTGGTATTTCAGCACAGACAAAAAAAAATACTGAAAAATCCTTCACCAATGGGATTTGATACGATTAACTTAACACAGTTACTGTCCATTATAATGGACAGTAACTGTGTTAAGTTAATCATAAAAGAATAACATTATGAATAATAATTATTATTCATAATGTTATTCTTTTATAATTCTGCCAAAGTGGTCTTTTTAGGCCCCCCTGATTGCCCCTGGTGGCCTGATTACATTCCATGGCAGTCTGAGATGTTCCAGCTACAATTAATAAAAAATATCCTATCAAATGCAGCATTTGCTGCATTAAATTAACAAAGTCAAAAGGTTTCTCCGTTACCGACTAAAGAAGAATGAAAATAATGGCAAAGAAAGTCTTGGTATTTTTTACTTTGAAATGTTTTCACATCTGAAGTGTTTCAGCATTCCGCTAGCTGCTAGCTAGAACAATGTCTTAAGAAATCAACTTTAAAGGAAACCTGGTTTATAAGGCTGTTGGTAGTCGTAGATAAGTGCTAAGGTGGCGTTTCTATGACAGTATTTTTTAGAGAAGTGAGTTTTTTTTTCAAACGCATACAAAACTTGGAACTGGGCAGGACATGTCTGTCGGAAAGGCTGTGGGCCCAAATAGCACAGAATTAGTGCCCTGAGACAGTGAGGCGGGGTCGCCGCAGACCACGTAGGAGATAGCGCTGCAGAGAGATAGGATGAGCTGGATAGGTTCCGTCAAAACGGGAAGGAGGACGCGCGGGCTTGCGTAAGATGGAAGGAGTGGAGGAAGGCCTTTGCACAGGAGTGGGAGGGGGTAGGCTAGTAAAAAAAAACTTTTTATAAAGAAAAACTTTACTTTCATAGTAATAATCTTACTATTATTACTATGAAAGTAAAGTTTTTCTTTCACTTTTTTATATCTGTACTTATTTACAGCAACACAAAACGATAAAGATTTGTTATTATTATTTCGTTTATTTATTTAGTTAACTCACTTTCTTACATTTTTAAATATTTAAAATATAAAAAATAAGTGTAAAAACATCAAGCTACCGGTGGTTAGGGCTCCAGAGACAGGAACTATTATTATTAAAACATATTATCACGACGTTCTTGCCCGACAGGTAAGGCAGAGGTGTACCTACCTATAGCACCTACTCACATTTGTAATATCTAGTACTAGCTTCTGCCCGCGACTTCCCCCGTCCTATCACATAACCTACACGCGTTATTCCTTCGTTTTCGCTTAGCGTTGTTTCTGATTTCTTTTTGCACAGCTCCAGCTGCCTTCCTTATGAATTATCAACATCAAAAATAATTTTTCAAATCCGACTTACCAGTCGGATTTGAAAAATTATTTTTGATGTTCCATGTTCCAGAGATTACCCCTATATACAAATATAATATAAAAAAATTAGGGGTCATTTTAATTTGTTGATTGCTCGGTAATCGTCCAAATTACATGAAACTATTCCTACACGTACTCAAACTAATTTCTCACTGCAGTCCCGTTTTATAATTAAACAGCTCTTACAACAGTAATAACGTGTAAACAAATAAAATAAGGTCAGCACCATGCTAAATTAACCGAGAACCACGACACAACGCGTGCGCAGTATTATGACGGCGCTAAGAATATGACAAAGAGCTAAATAAATTGGGTGGTAAGGTCGACGTGTATTTCTGGACTAAATTACATATTAAAACGCCTCCGAAGACTTGTGAACCTGCTTTTTAAACTCTAGGGTACATAACATAACGCCTGTATTTTCCTGAAATGTTGGGCACAAGTACACCCACATTCCTGCCAGGGTCGCGGGTTGTTCGAAATAGATACCGTGGCCCCTTGCACAGGCAACTGATGGAACACGGGTGGGTTTTAGTTCGCCCACAGCCGCAGAAGTAATTTGATAATTTCCCACCAAAAAAAAAATGTAAACCCACATTTCGTCAGTTATGTTTAAGCCCCTGTAGATAATAGGGGGTGCGCCTGTTGCGATCCACCGGGCATGAATCCAGACCCCAGGCCGTTACTGAGCCGGTGAGGACCAGGCCCGGGTCGACAGCGCGTTGTGTTCCACGCGCGCCTCAAAGAGATCTCTGCACTAACTGATGGGGTCCCCTAGGGCCGATTCCTGCCAGGGTCGCCGGTTGTTCGAAAGAGTTACCATGGCCCCTGGCACAGGCAATTGAAGGATCACGGGTGGGTTTTAGTCAGTAAAAGTTTCACATTCCGCTCCACCCAGAGCAGGAGAAGTTATTTGATGATTTCCCACCCAAAAAAAAAAGCTGTTACTGATAAATTCCTGAGGGAGAACTCGGTATACTTTGCTTGACCTACACGACCCTACTTAGTTTTTGTAAAAAAGATAACAAATTGACGATTTGACTATCGTATTTTCGCCTGTCACCAGTCACCAACCAACCAATCAACAAATAACCAATTCCAACGCTAACTTAGTTCAAGCTATAAAAATGAAGCGATGTTATTGGTTAGTTTACACACATCCCTCGCTACGCACCCTCGCTCATCTCTGGTGGAAAGGCAGCCTAACTCTTTTACAAGGACCCTCTGACACCTACGTCATGCCTACGTCATTCAAATAATAATATAATCGTGTCACCACACGGAAAATATATACTATCTTATAACTGCCAATTCTTACAGTTTACGACATCCAGTATATTATCAAATACACCGGTCGTATGCAAAATTTTCTTGTGTAGTACCTATTATAATATTTGTTTTATTTCGATGCGCAGGCGCATTTGAACACACAATGGCATTTAGTGCGAAATAACACATTAACGTTTAAAGATCTCTCTTTAACGGCGGTTACTGGAACTGCAATAAGCAGCTAATTTTGACTGTTTTTTTGGGAGAAAATGGGTCATGAGGAATAGACCACGTGGGTGGAAAAGGATTATTCCGAATGAAATTGGAATAACCATTGCTTTTTCAAGAGAATGGCTCTTAAAAAAGCAATGGTTATTCCAATTTCAGGATAACATAATCAGCCTGTTCCCACTGCTGGGACACGGGCCTCCTCTCTGTGAGAGGGAGTGGGCCGTAATCCACCACGCGGGCCCAGTGCGGGTTGGTAGATGTCACATGTCTTCGAATTTTTGGTTCTAGGACATTTCGGTTTCGGTTTCCTCACGATGATGATATAATTTACACAAAGTAAAGCGCCGGTCTGCGTTCGAACCTACGACCTACAACTCGTAAGTCACTGCTCTTTCAGGAATTTCAGGATAACTTTTTAAAACTGTCATAAAAGGCCGTAAGACGGCTTAAAGGAATGAAAACCATTTTTTTTTTTTGTAACAAGGCGGTAGGTACCTACCGTATCTGTCAATCATGGTAACTATAGATTCGCCTTTGGCACCAAGTTAAGCACAGTAGCAGGGGCCTAAGTATACAAATCTATTTTTTTTTCTTTTTTTTTTAAACAAAAAGAAAAATCACCAAATCTAAAAAAATCTAAAACTAAAAATAATAAAAAGTAAATCTAATTTAATTTACAAATTAATTTAATTTTGTTTTAAAAAAACAAATCTATAGGTACTTCCTAATCTAATTTGAATGGTCTAATGGTTTGTCCTCCCTCTCACCGAGAGGAGGCCTGTGTCCCAGCAGTGGAAACATTATAGGCTGATTATGTAATGGTTGATGAATGCTCTCGCCACTGTGAGAAACCATCCTGGTCAATGATTTCAAAAGTAAGGATACGCCCGTCTGAACATTTTACATAGAAGTTCTTCGTTCGAAGTTCGAAGTTCGCGCGCACCATTGTCAACTGAGTCGCGTTGGCCCTAAAACGGTCATTTTAGGGCCAGCGCGTTGGTGCCATTTAGTCGCGCCGTTAGCCCGGTCCTTACGCTAGTAATATATATGTCAATGATCCTGGTACAATTGCGTTAGCAGACTTGGTCCACAGTTATAGATGTCTACGATCATGATCATAATAGAAAGTCTGAAAGATCTGTTGTTGCTGAATTTAGGTTGACCTCTCTCGTAAATCTATCTCCGACAATATTAGAGTCCGAATTGCAACCACATAATAAATACATTGGCAAATAAATGTGCTTAACGATAAAAACGTTGGCGGAATCGCGCGGAATTCTCTAGGCATACACGCACGCATACATAATCTATGTAAGTATATTAGAATACCTAGCTACACAGAATTATGTAGGTATATGTATAGTGGCTCTAGTATGCGAGTGATGCGAGATCATTGACATGCAGCTCCATCACCCACATTTAGTCTACGTGCTGCCAACAAAATCATTAAGAAGAGGAACGAACAGATTAAAAAATGCACCCGGCTGTAAAGACGAGTATTTGTTGTGTCAAAATACAGTTCCACGAATAAAAAAAGGAACGTTCGATATTCAAAAGTTAAAAAAGGTCGGAATTTAAATGCGTTTGTTTGCGTCGAAATTCAAAATTCGTTCTAATAGAAACATTTGAATATATAAAGCAACGGAAATGAGGAACATTTACTTTTTTTGACATTTCAAAAGCGTCAACGGTGACGCGTGAAAGCGGAAGAATCGATGCTAATTAGCGACGAAAACTTTTACAGTTTGAAAATCGAAAAGTCGGCGCGTGTTGCGTAATTCAGTTCTGAAAATACCGTCGTTGTTTCGTGCGTCCGCGCATCGACCTTGGTGACGACACTGATAGATCGCGCGCTTGCCCGCGCGTAGCGTAGGGGTGAACTTCCTAAAGGAAAATAGAATGTGTATTAAAACAACCATTTGTTATGTTGTCAAAATGACATTGTTGTAAAACGTAAATTAAAATGCAAGAAAACTTTGGTAATTTACTGTTATGTCAGTTAAATGAATTATTTGTTTTTTTTTCAACATGTAATAAGAAAGTCTGCTGTAAACTGTATTTTAATGCCAAATTTTATTTTTTTATCCAGACAAAATGTTTTTTTTTTACTAAAGTTTTCCTCGACAACCCTGAAATTAATATTAACATGTTGGATTAGTTATAAATATAACGGAACAGACATATTGTTGCAGGCTGGGTTTTATTTATAAACTGCAATATTTTGTAGTGAAAAGTAATTATCACGCTACTGGAGGTCACTGCGCATGTTCATAATTTGTAAATTAATTTATTATTTTGGTGAGCTCTACAATTTCAGTGCGTAGTATAGTGAAATATGATTGAATTGAATTTTATCACGATATTCATTTTGGTTGATTATTTGAATGAGTTATAGTACGGATTTTCCAATAGTCTGGGGTTTAATTTCTCGTTTTTTTTAGGAAAACTGACCTGGCGTAGGAACCGGAAAAATAATAAAATGGATGTCCTATGATGTTAATACGGACAGCCTTTTTCCCAACTATGTTGGGGTTGGCTTCCAGTCTTACCGGATGCAGGTGAATACCAGTATTCCATACCAGCTTCTGATGACCCGTAACGACTGTCAACGTTGAGAATGACAGCCGGAACCAAGGGCTTAGCATGCTTTCCGTACCACGGAAGGGTCTCGGTGTGTAAAGACGGTCACCCATCCACGGACCGACCGCCGCAAGCGTAGCTTAACTTCATCGGTCGTTCCGTGCGGCTATTATTACTTAGCCACAAGACCCTCCTATGATATTTAGCCTATGATAGTTACGAAACAAAATGCTTCAGGTAATTTTAAAATAAAACTTTCCAAGTACAAACTCAAAATAAACAGCAAAGGATTTCAAAAAGTTTACCTAAATCTGGCTTTCATGATATAAACACAGCATTACACTGAAGTACATATAAAGAGTTAGGTCGGAACATGTAAGAACAGATGGACAAATATAGTAGTGCAACATTTGAGTCATTTGTTCTCGGAGGAAAATATGTATTGCACTCAGAACCAGTAAACAGGGAACATGAAGAAGGCTAGTTCTTACAGAAAATAAAGCAAAACGGACACAAATATTGCCTAGATTGTACGCACAATGAAAGAGCACAAATCAAACTCAAACTCAAAGCATTTATTTCAACTAACCATTTACCGGTCGAAGTGGAGGTGCTTGGGGGAGGCCTATGTCCAGCAGTGGACGTCTTTCGGCTGAAATGATGATGATGATTTACAGGCACTTTTGAATTGTCAAGAAGTCGGTCAGTCAGAAAATATGAAGCTAGTTGCCCATTACAAAGCGTAGGTACCTGGTCTATCTATAAATCTAATTGATAACAATAGAAAATAAGACATGAACATTTCCGGTGGCAAGAAGTTTTATCAAAGTCAAAACGTTTATTGCAAATTAACTGTACGAATAATTATCTTATATTATGTTGATACGCCAGCACATCAAGCTACTACATTCTGTCAAATTTCTTTATTAGATTTTCAACTTTATTGCTAAAGCATAAGGTTCAAAGTTTATTTGGAAAATTTGACAGTTTCGGGTAGCTTAATGTGCTGGCGTCTGTACTTATGACTTAGCAGCCTTTTGATCTCCTCAAAAGGAGGTAATGCTGACATTTGGTCTGGCTGTGTGATTGATTGTTAAAGAACAAGATTGACTGCGAAACACGATATTTTGACATTTTCGTTTGTCCAATACCCTAAACCCTAACCGTCTTATCAGAAAACAAGGTTTATCTTTAGACCATGGTTTAAAACACGAACCCATTTTTTAATTTATACCTAACTTTATTCCAACTACGATAAAGTTCACAATTATGTGTTTTTTAATCACTGCTACGTTATTATTACAAAAACTGGCTGGATATTGGCACAATGGTGTACAGGTGCCATTTCAAAAGAAAAATCTGGTTTTAGAATAACACCGTAATTGACGAGAGCAGTCTAGATATCTACTTTTTAGTGAGTTATATGAACTGGACCTTCTATAACATTTTCTTAGTGTCCAAACAGTGCAGAAAGCAAGCCAGTGTAAACAATAAGTAAAGTTACTACAGTTTACCGGAATTTTCATAGTGTATGTACCATACATTCATAAACAATGTTACAATAACAATACAAGGCGGTGTTTTAGTACGAGTGAACGTTCACTTTGAAATAAAATCATAACATTGTAGGGTGATATTTTATTAGTCTTTAACGTGCAAGTCTTTCTACATCGTTCTCACATTTGTATAATTTCAACATGAATGATGTAAATATTTTGTAACAATTTTAGTCCGTGGAGTTTCTTGCCCGTTCTTCTCCATAGGTACCTACGCTTTGGAATGGGCAATTAGCTTCCTCTTTCCGACTGACCGACCCCTTGACAATTCAAAAGTGCCTGTAATTGGTTTATTTGAAATAAATGCTTTGATTTTGAATTTGATCACCCATATTCTTTGTGTCAATTAGTACAATTACTGAATAATTAAGTGTTGCTGATCTCTCCTTCAGGGATGTGCCTTACAGGCTTTGCACGGGAGAGTTCCGGAACGCGCTAATATCTGGGATCACCAATCGGAAATAAAAATTGTTTCTGCATTGGATAACCAAATTATTGGGACGGCTATAGGCTATTTAAAATCATGCTAGAACCCTCAGGAGCCGAGCAAAAAGAAAAAAAACCGATCAAGTGCGATTCGGACTCGCACACGAAGGGTTCCGTACCAACGTACAATATTTAACTTAGTAAAAAAACGCCGAAAAGAACACGTTTGTTGTATGGGAGCCTCCCTTAAATATTTACTTTAATTTTATTATTTATTATTAAAGTAAAAAATACAACTGAGTATTTTGTGAATATTTCAAGGGCCTACCTGTTGCCATTATTGATATCGAGCAAAAAAGGGCAAAAAAATCACGTTTGTTGTATGGGGAGCCCATACAACAAACGTGATTTTTTTGCCCCTTAAAATTTTTTTTTTATTTTGTTTTTAGTATTTGTTGTTATAGCGGCAACAGAAATAATTTGTGAAAATTTCAACTGTCTAGCTATCGCGGTTCTTGAGATACAGCCTGGTGACAGACAGACGGACGGACAGACGGACAGACAGGGAAGTCTTAGTAATAGGGTCCCGTTTTTACCCTTTGGGTACGGAACCCTAAAAATGGCTGTGCGGTTTGTGCGGGTGGTGGAGGTTTGTATCTACCTTTCATGCTTGCTTGCTTTACTACATAGTTCAATCTTTGTTTTTTTTTTCGTTTCGGGGAAACCGTCAAATGGCGCCCGATCTTTGGGGATAAGATTTTCGGGTGAAACCTTCAAAAGGCGGAATTTTTTGTTCTTTGTTCATAAGACCGGACACAAGGGAGTTTTTTTTTTTTTTGAAATGTGTTTGTTCTTGACTCTAGTCTAGATCAGAGGTAAAAAAAAAATAACAATATACCTCACTAAAACCACCCCGGTGATCATCATCTGCATCTGCACCCTTATCGTTCAAAAGACCGACCCGGAACCCCCTCTGTATAACGCCTGTTAGGGCACATCTCTGGGGATTACTATGTAGTTCAACCTACCCACTGCTCGAATGCTCGTACCCATCTACTCGAAACCCGCGAATAAAAACAAATTAATAAAAGTTTAAATCGTCAATTAATACCGTGCACGTAGGAGCCGAGCCAACGATTCCGATCAGACAGTTTGGCTGCGTCAAAGGCGTCATTATCATTATCATTTGTCGGAAACCAGCGACAAATTACTCGTAGTTTAGAATAGTGAGTGCTGCGACATTGCTGTGGCATAGACACGGAGCATTGATCAATCGATCTATGCTTGATATGTCATTTGATGAATGATCGTTTGTTGCCCAATTCTGAGCTATCAATCTCTCCAATTGGTTGTCAAACTAATATCTATGTATGAATTTGTCATTATATCATTTTGAAAACGCAATGCCAATAACACTACGATACATAACGATACGTAAACTTTACTACTGTACTGTTTTAAGTCTACGAGGTTTAATTGAAATAACTGAAAACTTTAAAACAGCTCAATGTGCTTAAATTATAAGTGCAGTGAACTGTTTTGATGTTGGTAAACAGATTTTACTTACTAAGACCAAACCTAAAATTGGGAAAAAAAAAATCAACTAACTGATCGTATAACTCGACAAAATGTTGGGATTAGCTGTTTTTTATTTATTCACGATTTCAGGATTGGGCCCATTGGCAACAGTTTCATAATGCTGAATACAAGAGTTTTCAGTTATTTAAATTACACCTTGCATAAGCATAATCAGTCATAATGTTCCCACTGCTAGGACACAGGCCTCGTCTCGGTGATAGGGAGTGGGCCGTAATCCACCACGCGGGCCCAGTGCAGTGGTTGGTAGATATTTATTTATTTAATACTTCAAGCACATAAATGTACAGAGGCGGACTTAATGCCATAGATGTAGATGATGATGATGGGATGTAGATGTCACATGTCTTCGAATTATTGATTATAAGAAACTCCGGTTTCCTAGAATAAACCTTGCGTACTAAACATTTATTTCACTTAAAACACAAGCCATTTTCTACATATTGTCAAAATCAAAGGTTGTAAATGATAACTGTTTTATTTTCTGTAAGTAGGTTTGTACAAACACTTTTACACGTCAATGTAGTTTACCAATATTTGCTTTTATCCATATCAACATACAGTTCGTTCAGTTAAAAATCCTGTTGTATAGCTAAGCCGAACTAGATATTTTGTAAACTCTGTGTTGCCAGTCAACAGCCATGTCAATAACTATTGTCGACTATTTTTGTTGCCAGCGCTGTCGAAGCTTTTTCTTTTTTGGTTTTTATCGGCAATTGTTACGCATTTTCAATGTACAGACAGATTTGTTAGCACTTTGATTGATGTATTGGTTTTGAATGCAGTAACTGATTTTGCAGTGTGATTAATTATCGGAAAGATCGCATTGACGGGAGAATTTGATTATATATTTTTATGTTTTCGCAATTTAACTTCCTTTCTGCCCGAAATCAATCAATCTGCCTAGTGTTTTCCCAACTATGTTGGGGTCGGCTTCCAGTCTATCTGGATGTAGCTAAATACCAGTATTTTACATGGAGCAGTCGCCTATCTGACCTCCACAGCCCAGTTACTAGGTAACACGATACCCCTTGGTAAGACTGGTTAGTATAGACTTTTTGGGCTTCTAATTATCCGTAATGACTGTCAAATATTTACGGAGGGCACTTGAATTCTCGATCATCATTATCAGCCTATAATGTTCCCACTGCTGGGACACAGGCATCCTCTCTGTGAGAGGGAGTGGGCCGTAATCCACCACGCGGGCCCAGTGCGGGTTGGTGAATGTCACATGTCTTCGAATTTTTGTTTCTAGGACATGCCGGTTTCCTCACGATGTTTTCCTTCACCGTTTTGAGAGCAGTGTTGATGAAATAATTTAGGTACACAATGTAAAGTGCCTGTCTGGGTTCGAACCTACGACCTACTACTCGTAAGTCGTGTCCGTTACCACTGGGCCACCAATGCTCTCAATCTCTCTATCGAATTCTCGATATGTAATAGAAATAGATGGTCACCCATCCACGAACCAACCGCGGCAAGGCTAAAAGCTATTACTTAACCTTCGCCCTACCCGTGCAGCTGTTATCATTTAGTCCTGAGCCCCTCATTAGCTGCTTATTTTTAACTAGGCTATGTTAGTGTTTGAATTCTAGTCTTGCAATCTTGTTAAAGTCACTTAAATCAGTATTTCAGATTGAGTGACTGCCGTCTCATTCCTGTGACCCAATTACTTAGCAATTCCGTTATCCTAAAGTTTGATCGATTGTCAGACTCCCAAACCTTTGTTCGGGATTCCTGTGACTATGTGATAGACGGTTTAACGTCTGAGACGCGGATAATATATAATTCAATTAATGTAATGAATTCCTGCTCACCCATCTACAGAGTAATCCCGAAAAATGCCGCTATACTTTACAGAATATTTTTTTTCACCAATCTTATAAAAAATAATTGTTTATTAAATTGGTTACCAATTTTTTATACAGCAACTAATCAATATGTTTTGATATTTACATACTTTAAAGACATCACAGTCTTAAAATAATAATAGTATGTACAAGTATATAAAAAACCGGGCAAGAGCGAGTCGGACTCGCGCACCGAGGGTTCCGTACCATCATATGTTTTTAAATTTTCACCGGCGAGCTACTTACTAGATCTCGTTCAAACCAATTTTCGGTGGAAGTTTACATGATAATGTACATCATATATTTTTTTTAGTTTTATCATTCTCTTATTTTAGAAGTTACAGGGACACACACACTCATTTTACCACTTTGGAAGTGTCTCTCGCGCAAACTATTCAGTTTAGAAAAAAATGATATTAGAAACCTCAATATCATTTTTGAAGACCTATCCATAGATATCCCACACGTATAGGTTTGATGAAAAAAACATTTTTGAGTTTCAGTTCTAAGTATGGGGAACCCCCATAATTTATTGTTTTTTTCTATTTTTTTGTGAAAATCTTAATGCGGTTTACAGAATACATCTACTTACCAAGTTTCAACAGTGTAGCTCTCTTATAGTTTCGGAAAAAGTGTCTGTGACATACGGACGGACAGACAGACAGATAGACAGACAGACAGACATGACGAATCCATAAGGGTTCCGTTTTTTGCCATCTGGCAACGGAACCCTAAAAAGGAGGCAATATAATCAAAAGGCATAATAAAATTCGTCCGCATCGCTGTCAACAGGAAAAGTGCCGAAAAATAGGATTGCCAATGGTCCGTTTAATCAAATCACATAATGTCATTCTCTGACAGTTGTATTTATTTATTGAATACTTCAAGCATATAAATGTACAGAGGCGGACTTAATGCCATAGGCATTTTCTACAACTCAACCTTTGGGTGACGCAGAGACAAAACGGTGGTATGAAAAACAAATCATGAAAATTGAGGAATAAATATTTTAAATATAAAGATACATAAATAGATAAATACATGAATATACTTACTAAAAAGAAATAAGACGAACAATAAGAATTAATTGTACATTGTTTTTGAAACAATTAATTGTATTAAATGGTTATAACACAGCATATTAACGTAGTATGTCAATTTTATAAACAATTAATTTCCCTAACCGTAAATTCTGATGAAAGATGGTCCTCTAAAGTCTAAAGTAAGCATCCGTGATTTAAATATTGTAATTTTATTTGCCTAAAGCACTATCTATCCTGGGTTTAAGAGCCATTATAAATTAAAGTTAATAGTCTAGCAGCTCGAGGCATGCTAAGAATTTTTAAAGTAAGATGAATTGTTATTGTGTTCAAAGTTCTGGGCAAAGGATACAGAAGTAAAGAATTCATATTTTTACTAAGGTTTCTGCAAAATCTGATCAAAAGTTTGGAATAGAAAATCAACAAGAAAGCATTTCTTCTAAGGCGGTGGACATGGCGCATTATGGCCGATTCCTATAATTTACGTACCGTTATTGGTTAAAATTAAGACTTGAATCTTTACAAAAAATAAAGCAAATACCTCGCATAGTAGGAGTAAGGGAGGGTCCCTTAGGAAAGTAGATATCACAGGGAAAATTAGCTTACGAATCTATTTATATGCCCAGTTTGGCAATAAAAATGCTCGCATTGGTAAGCAAAACGATTCCTTTTTGTCTATAAGAACCGAGCATAAGTTATAGGTAGTATATCTACTTGATTTTACTACGTTTGAAAAATTTTAAAGTACCTACTTTCGTACACTTTTCATTACAGGGGCCGTATTTTCTATGACACAATGAACGAAACCGCGCGAAATGAAGGCGAGATTGTCAAGATACGAAGTAAGGAATCATTGAGTGGACATAGTTGTGAAGTAGGGCCCAGATGGCCGATGGGGCCGAAAGGTTCTGGAGTGGCGACCGCGCACCGGAAGACGTAGCGTTGGAAGGCCACCCACAAGGTGGTCCGACGACCTTGTGAAGGCCGCAGGAACCCGTTAGATGCGAGAAGCACAGAACCGGTCGAAGTGGAGGTTCTTGGGGGAGGCCTATGTCCAGCAGTGGACGTCTTTCGGCTTAAAAGATGAGGGCCCAGTTTAAATCAAACAACTTCTAAAAATATTAATATTTCACCAAGAAGCAGTAGGTACCGACGTACAAGCTTAACACTTTGAGGTATGCCTTGTTACCCAACATCACAACAAAGGAGGAATGTTCCTGCAAAAGCACAAATACTTGTACTATAGCACTCTTTATTAAATATCTGGTACTGCAAACAGAACATAGTTGTCTACATATTAAAATGGAGTATCCTACGTACTGGGCAAATGTTGGCGGTTGCAATATAAGACAACCGAATTCTACCATGTCATGTGTATTCTTCGTAAAATGTTTTATTTGGTAAACAGAAAAGGTATGAAAACGGGAAATGTTTAACTGGTCCTCTAAAAAACTTATTGACGTTCTAATTATGGACACTTTTTTAAATTAATGAACATCTGAAAACTTTTTGCGGTTCTAATGATGCACATTTTTTTTAACAAGGACAGTGTAAAAAACTCATCAAATCATAAATTTTTCGTTTTTGTTTTTACGTAATTTAAATTTTTACGATACCCATCGCATCTGTGGAGTTACGCTAGCTAATTCAATTTGACCTTGAATAATTGAACCTCTTCTCTCATAGTTGATCGCAGTAAATAATACTAGAGCAGACCTGACCAAACGGTTTAGATATGGTTGCTGACATATATATAGGTATGGATGGATATGCCAGTTTCCTCACGATGTTTTCCTTCACCGGTTTGAAAGCAATGGTGATGAAATTAAATGCACAAAGAAAAGTGTCTGTAGGGGTTCGAACTCACGACCTAAAACTCGTAAGTCGGGGCCACTGAGTCACCACTGCTCAGTAGGTAAGAAGAAAGGTTATCAACTTAAATAATAATATAATATCCGGAATTGTTTTGTTTACGAAAAGCATCTTTGGAGAATATAATTTTCACCCGCTTTGCTTATAATCTCCTTACAACTTTTGACAACTTGGTATCACAGCGATAGTTTTCTCAGCATGCATATATGCATACAATCTGCGTGGAACAACACTTCGCTTTTCATAAACTTCGCAGAAATCGCTCAAGAAGCAATATTACTCAACTTAAAGTTACGTCGAGTCGCTGAGTAAGCCCCGTACAGACTATATGCGAGGGCACGGAGTAATGAATAAACGGAGTGATGATGACGACAAATTGGTGCGTTCGACATTTAGGGGCCAAGTCGACTAATTTACAAACGTTTCAATGGTCCCCCACATTGTGAGTAGTTGACAGATTTTCCATACAAAATCTGTCAAAATCTCACAATGGGGAAACCATTGTGACAGTCGTAATATCATATTGACCTGCAAGCTACGTCTGAATATGGCTCTCGTTAGACTACTCCACCTACATTTTGTTATGCTGCCATAACTATTACGTGACCATATAAATTGGTGCAACGATCGGAGACACGCCCGGTGTAATAAGAACAAGATTTGACGCAAGAACAGACTTGGCTTCTGATCGTTTTCTTGACATAATACAACCATTGCCAGGAACAACGCTGTTGACTAGGATTCCACCTTACCTATAGTATATCTAGCGAACTGCCCTATGTAGATTCGATTTTGAAAGATCATCGTTAAACGGCTATAGTTTCTTCCCTCCTTTTTCTGACTGACTTGGTGAAACGGCATAGTACACTAAAAAAAATGGTATGATTAGCACTCTATTAGTTCCCTACTCTGTTGTATAACATAGTACTTCACACTATAAGGCAATCGATACACTTGCTTGGCAGACGGCAGCTAGTGCGGCGTGAACATTATAGTGTTATGTTACCAATTTGGAACTACGGAACTCTCTGCTGTGAAATGTTAACATAGATCAGGGTTTAATTTAAAATACTGCCACTGCCATTTGATTGCACGTGGCTGTAAACACAGGTGCAAATATTTCTTTTGAAAACTGAGGTCTCTGTAGGTATATTAATCTAGTTCATATTTCTTTAAATCTACCCTGTACTGGCGACCTGGCTAAACTGATTGGAGGCTATCAACGGTCCAATTAGCTCTGGATCGAACTAACTGTAAGTCGTAGAGTTCTTTGTCCAGCAGTGGGATAATGTTGGCTTCGGCCCCTCGAACGCCTTCCAAAGGTCCAGGACCATAGGGTCCCGAGATATGTCAAAGACTCTTTCAATAATAACCTTCGAACTCATTTATTTTAGGCGACGCCGCAGCCGGCCCATAGAGAAGAACGGGTAAGAAACTCCATGAACACTCATTTTCCACAATCTATGTTCTTCTTAGCACGCACAACATAGAATACTATGTTATATGTAATTACGTTGAGTAGCTCCAACAAAATATTGTTTAGTGATATTATAATAAGTGCTCTGGCAGGCGGATTGATGGTCCCAATGTGATGAATTAGTGCGCAGGTGCTACTGTCTATCATTCTGATAATAATGATATTGTCCACTTACTCAGACATAATAGGGTCGGTTGGCGAGATTGAGATAGCTGTATCACTGCTACAAACTTTATTACATTTTGAACGGCAATTGTTAGAAGAAATGTGGACCATCACATTTCTTCTAACAATTGTTTTTTTATATCCCATAACTAGGGTATGAATTCAATTCAATTCAATTCATTTATTTAGTCAGACAAAAAATATCCATAAAGTCAGAAGTATACAAATTCAACAAAAAATAAAATGATTAAATAACATAAAATTTATACAAAGTCAAAATACATACTTTAGCAATTAAAATAAACAGTTAAAATAACAAAATAATAATAAACATAACAATGAAACCATAAATCAAATAATCAACTGGCCTATGAATTATTTAATTATTTTTTTTTCATATTTCGTACAAAATAATTCGACAAATCACGATTATTAATGTAAAACACCCTTACGTGAAATATGACAACGTCGCATTTTCTTAGCTTTAAATATGAATGATTGGTTTGAATGAAAGTGAATTACTCGTATTTATCAATTAAACTTAGATACATGATCTTTGTAACCATGCATTTTTGGATCACATATTCTAGGACTTTTTGTATTATTTTAACTATAGAGTACTAGCTTCCGCCCGCGGCTTCGCCCGCGAGGTATGTCGATAATGCATGTATGGTATGTTGAAATATTTTAACTATTAAGTAAACTATTGAGCTTTTATTAAAAAATAAATAAAAGGTTGCTGTAGTAAAATAAAGGTTTGTAACCACCGATTTATATAAGCTCGAATCCACGCAAGAATGTAAATTGTTGAAATGTGTGTCAGGCAACTTATCAAACTGTCTGAAGACCACGAGAAAACCCACGAAGACACCGACTACTACTATTCTTATGTAATTACGAATAGATTGTAAAAACCTCGTTCGCATGGACGTAAAAGAATCGCGGCGGAATTTTAGCGCGTAATGGATTTTCAACTCTCGCTGTTGAGCCGAGCGTTGAGAATCCAACAGAGCGCATCTCAGCACGTCAAAAAAACACACCGTTGGATTTTCAATTCTCGGCGCTAAGCAGTGCGTTGAAAATCCAATGCGCGAAAGAAAATCGCCGCGGGAAAATCATGCCCGTCTGCATCTGGGCTAAAAATCAATAATTTATTCAAATAATAACAAGAGAAAACAGTCGCAGACGCACATACGCTCAACTATTAAACAATACACCGCAAAATGCCGGCAAAATACCAAATTACTGCCAAATTTATTGACGCCCCGTCAACCAGACTTCAGAAACTCTACGCCCGCCAGTCGAAGTTTGACAGACATTGTTAACTCATAGGATAGTTCGGAATAGTTCCCAAATCTAGAACTGCCAAAGAACGAACGGCTTGCCAAATTCTGGCTAAGCACGTGAGCTAAACTCAAGGTTATATTGGAAATTATGGTAAGGGGCAAACTTTGTAGTCGCTGTGACTTTGTTCGTTACGCGCTGTTTCATATAGAGAACAAAATATGATACAGTAAGCTTAAAAACAAAATAATGTGGTGATGGTAGGTGATCTTTTGTTTTTAAGCTGCAATTTGCTTCAATCTATATTTTGCCTAATGCATCTGCAGTAAATCATAAGCATAATCAGCCTATTATGTTCCCACTGCTGAGGCTGAGGTACAGGCCTCCTCTCGGTGAGAGGGAGTGGGCCGGAATCCGCCGCGCCCAGTGCGGGTTGGTGGATGTCACATGTCTTCGATTTTTTGGTTCTAGGACATGCCAGTTTTCTCACAGTGTTTTCCTTCACCGCTTTGAGAGCAGTGGTGCATCAGCAGTATTTTACACAAATAAAGTCGCCCTACAAACCCTGGTTCTCCGCCTTTCTTTTCTTTTCCTCGTACCACTCCATCCGCCGAAGAGTTTAGGGTCAACTGCATCGATGAAATGATTTCGATAGTTAGATTCTTGACTTCCTACATCTACATTCTACAACGGGCTTTCGATTATCCCTTCATGATTAAGTAATCATTTTATTTTATTTTTTAGCTACTTACCCTGGCATGTTGCAGAAAATGAGTCGCGTCCTTGCGAATATAGATTATGCAAAATCCATTTTATTTTATTTTGTAAGCGAAAAAGTTGCACTTTAATACACGCCTTCAAATCTGTCAACGGGTTTTCAAAATCATGAAATAAATTTGTAATAGCCAGGTGATATTTGAAAAGATTTTCGAAGCACATAATATTTCTTAAAACAGAATAGGTTCTTATGTTGAAGGTACCTAATTTACTGGTAAAGGTTTAGTTTGTCATTAAGATAGTCAGCGGTGAATGGAAATTTTGTTTTTTCAAGGGCGGGATGGATAGGCTTATCGATAAGTGTAGCCACATTTTTAAATTCATGGTCCGCATGGTAGATTACGGCCCACTCCTACTCACCGAGTGGAGGCCTGTGTCCCAGCAGTGGGGACATTATAGGCTGATTAGATATGCTTATTATTATGCTTTATGCTTAAAATCAATAACGGGCTGTCTGAATTCTAAAAAAAATATTTTTATTTTACTTTCTACCCAAAATGTCAAAAGTTTCAATGGGCTTTCAGAACCTAATAAAATATTCAAAGCATCACCTAAAAATCGCAGCACGTACTCTCTAATGTTTCAGGCAAAATCAATAGTAACGTGAAACGCGAACTCTTTTTCAATTTCATCTAACTGTGGTTGAAGTATGGCAGTTTTCTAACTTTTCACTAAAACTCCGCCGCTGCTCTAAAATTTATGTGCCAATTCTTTTTACTTTCGTTTTGACTTTAGTCTGCTGACCTACATGTGAGGTTGTCCAACATTGAGCGCGACAGCCGATCGGGGTCGGATCAAGACGAGCGAACTGAGTAAAGATGACTTCTCCGGCCCAACTGAAGGTCGCCGATGACTTGGAAACCTTTCATTCGTCTCTTTAATATCAACACTGCTGGAATAATCAATGTACTACGTAGGGAACGCCGAGAAACTGGAAACATTCGAGTTGGCATTAGTGTTACGACCGCCGCGCGTACTTGTCGCGTTCTGGCTTTTCGCTCAAACAATAAAATTATAAGCGATTCGTTTATAAATAGCCGATTCGGGCTCGCGGGCGTGTGTCGAGAGGGAGCTGCGTAGTTCTTCTCTGGAGGTCTGGAGGCGTGCGGTGCGCAGGCGCAACCACTCGAGACTGCTCACAGGTACACCTGTCTCACCTAACGCAATGTCATTATCACTATTATAATAACAGACGTGGATAACAAAGCTCAAACTCACCGGCCATTCACCGGGGTGTCGTTGGCACGGAAAAACACGAGTTAATTTTGCAGTTCAAGTGTACAGGAAGTAATTATGGAGTGGGAAATATGTTAACGAGTAGGGAAGAGGGAACCGGTGACTGTCGGGTTCAGAGGAAAAGTGTTTGTTTAACTTGCTACGATTGAGCTTCTCTGTTTAATTAAAACTGTCAAGTCGTAGTTAATGGTTTAACCTGGTTTAATGTCTAGTTAATTAAGTTTTTTTTAAAAAGGTTTCGAATATTTTTTCGTAAAGGTGAAGTGATTTTTGGTTTCTATTAAAGTGAGAATGATTTTTCTAACTATGAAATTAGTTATCAAAAGTTACATTGATTCAATTTAGTTAATCAACTGACTTTTTTTTTTGTGGGAAAAACTTCTTTTTACAAGCTTTTATTTAACTTGCAATGTAACTATGTTTGTTCGGGCGGACTCTTGTAACTCAATTTTGAAGCAGATATCTTCAGTAGTTATTCTAGGCCGGTGTTAATTCCATGATAATACGACCTTACGTAATTAAAAATATTTCCATCAAAACTATTCGATATTCTTAGAATCTAATTTAACTACGTTGATAATTTGGATATCAAAAACCTTTCATTGGATAGATATATTCAAAAACTTTTTCAAATATTCAAAGAAAATTCCCGAGTAATATAATTCTGTACAGCGTTATTTGTAAGTTACGAGAAATGATAGGATATTTTTATTAGTTGGCGTGGGAGAAGACATTTTGTAACATTTTCCGTTGGCGCAGTACATTCTGTATCAAATCTATTTCTAGGCGAACATAAATCTCGTTGCCTCAATGAAAAACTCGCTTTTAAAAAAAGTTTATAATTTTAATATGTCAGCTCCTATGATGGACGAGTTATTTGAGAGTCCGATAAACAGTTAAAACTTCAAAAGTTCTCTCTAATTAACTGTTAGTTAAGTTAAAACAGATGTTACTGGAACAGGGCTCGGTTATTTTGAGTCGTGTTAATAGTTTAATTCGTTAAACATACTGTAACTAAAACCAAACATTCCTCGATAATAAGCTGATGATATTTTTGGAAAAGAAAATTGTTTTATTTTATCTGATTTACTAAGTATATATGGATCGTAGCAGGTGGCGTTTTATAGCTTCTGCTTACCATGGGAAGAAGGTGGGAGTTTATATATGTGTATGTAAAATTTTTTTTTTTTAGATTTAAAACATTTCACAAAACAACAAAATAATTGAAGGGGCTATGTGTCTGTAACTACAGCGCCCAAAGATTCTAAGGAACGAGGATTGATCACATTCTATACAAATAAACATATTTTGTTCAATTATCATCTAATCCCCTTACTAATAACCGTATTATATCAGGTGAATAGTTACACACCGCATTCTATACAAATAAACATTTTTTGTTCAATTATATTTTCCTCTTACTAATAAACTTATTATATCAGATGAATAGTTACACACCGATTTCCCTCTTTCAGTCGTCAGTAATTTGACTTTCGAAAGAAGATGACAAAGCGTTGTGTAACTATACAGACGCTATACAACGTTTATTACTAAGGGGCTAATAGTACCCATAATGACCTAAAAAATTTCGCCTACGTTGGACCCATCAGAAATGTACCTATAGGTCAGAAAGGTGTGGTCAAAATTAAGGGTGCGGTACAGACCATCAAAATGAACCACTTTCTCCTTTAGACCAACATCGTAATCGCGAAAAAATTATCATTCGTTCCACACATTTTTGAGTCGAGTAGGCATTGAAGTTTTGCATGAGATGACATATATTTATCTCGATACATCGCAGTGACCAATTTTCAGGAGATTACTTCTGTCACACACAAACATACACTGATCTCGTAAACATACAAGTCTAGGTCAGCCAAACATAACTGCCACAGCATGGATTAATCCCGCGACCCTGGACACCGAAGGTCATCTCCACCATTGGATTTCCGATCGTTACCTATAATAACTTTTCGGGTATTTAGAAGATCCCGCCAGTTATTTCAAATATTTTTAAGACGGTTTATGTTGTTTTCAGCCTTGCATTTCGTCATGTATGATATCATGTGTTATTACAGTGTTAATAAGTTACATTTTCATCTGAAAATTTATGAATATATCCTCTGTAATGCATTTTTTTGTTAGAACAATATTTATAATTACAAAGACGAGTTTTTTACGCTTTTAGTTTCACTATAGTGTGTCCGCTAAACATCAGAGGGACTACTTTTGTAATTTTAAGAACTTTCACAGTCTGATCTCAGTCTCATATTCTTTCAAAAATACCTCTGATGTCCCTACATTTTTGACAAGTTTTTGACATTGATGGTCGCTGAGATGAGATTGCGACTAGATTTTGAACGTTTTTAATTACGTGAATTGGATTGAGCAAATGCAATACACTGGATAAATAGACGTTTCCAAACAAAGACGTTTTTTTCCTCGTATTCCTTTACACAGGGAAGATAACTGTTTACACTCGAGGAGAAAGCTTTAAGCGAATTACCTACTGGAAGAAATTAAAAACCATGGGGAAAGATGATTTGAATTTTTTCTTTGATCTTTGTACCGGGAGGAAAAGATTATTTATATATACTTTATTGTACACCAGAGAGGCTTGTGGCTAAGTAAAACAGCAGCACGGGTCGATCGATCAGGTTAAGCTACGATTACCGCGGTTGGTCCGTGGATGGGTGACCAATAACGATGGATGGATGACCGTGTCTCGGATAGCACGATAAGCCGTTGGTCCCGGCTGTCATTCGTGCAGTCTTACCAAGGGTATCGTATTACCCAGTAACTCGGGTGTGGAGGTCAGATAGGCTGTCGCTCCATGTAAAATACTGGTATTCAGCTGCATCTGGTTAGACCGGAAGCCGACCCTAACATAGTTGAGAAAAAGCTAGGCAGATGACTGGCTTTATTGTACATCACAAAAATACGAGTACATAACTAAAAAATTGATCGCACACACCGCGATCGCGTATTCGCATTCGCAAAATTGCGATCGCAAGAATGCGATCGAAAGATTGGAATGCCCTATGTCAAACTGTTATGTGATATAAAGCTATTAGACCAACTAATAATAATATAATAATGTTTGTTATCGGAATTTAAGTAGAACTAGAGGGTTAGCTGTCCAGCTGTTTCTTGAGAATATTTAAATCGTACTAGGTTCGTCATGTTCGTGAACGGGCGCCGTCAGTAGGGACTGGTCATCTCTTTGCTGCCATGGCTTATTTTAATTTAATTTAATATTTGAATTGTTTTTTTTTCGTCTTTTCATTACGGACGCTTTTAACGTTCTGCATCGTTCTCACATGCATAATTTTTAACATTGAATGATGTAAACAAGACTTTGTAACCAACTTTGTATAAAAGAGTGTCCATGGAGTTTCTTGCCCGTTCTTCTCCATAGGTACCTACGCTTTGGAATGGGCAACTAGCTTCATCTTTCTGACTGACCGACCCCTTGACAATTTGAAAGTGCCTGTAATTGGTTTAATTGAAATAAATGCTTTGAGTTTGAGTTCGTCAAATATGAAGTTTCCGGATTTTTTTGTTGAGAATTTGAAGTTATGATGGCATAAGTTTTAGAAGCTTTTGGTAGTAATTAACATTTTTTTTTTAATTTACAGCCTCCTAGATTTAAACACTTTGATCGATGCACACGTTGTTTGACGGTTAGATAGTTTATTACCCTGAAGAGTGGTAGAAAAAAAAAACAGCTTTTCGGCTCGCTGCCACGAACAGAAGAGTGAGTGATCTCACCGCGTGGCTGTGCTAACAATATTCATAAACTATGCTCAAACAAACATACAGAATTGTAAATGATTATTTTTTGAAAATCAGGCGTTTTGAACACGTAAACATTTTTGGGTCACCTTCATTACCGACTTCACAAAAAGGAGGAGTTTATGATAAACTGTCGATCCCGTGGGAATATCGGGATAAAAAGTAGCCTATATGTTAATCCAGGGTGTTAGCTATCTCCATAGAAAATTGTATCAAAATTGGTCCAGCCGTTTGACCGTGAGTAAGTAACAAACATATAAACACACACACACACACTCACAAACTTTCGCCTGTATAATATTAGTGTGATTAATAATAATAAATTATTGAGTATCTAGCCAAGGATTGAGCTCAGTGGCGCGTAATTGAAGAGCCCTATGTCCAGCAGTGGACTACTATGAGTTGATGAGAAAGACTCACCCAAGTATTTCAGTCGTGGACGATATGGGCAGTCGTGGAAATTCCTAATCCGTTGCTTCATAAGTTTGAAAAATTCGTCTGTTCAACAACTGTCAAAATGAAAGGCATTGCCATCGATTGCCATTGTATCTGTGTTACTCAATTACCCCGCAGTTTTCAAATCCAGCAGTTATAAAGATTACAGTTCTTTCTTCATCGGTACTTGTATCTTCGTTTTGCACACGAACTAGTTTATACAAGTATAATCAAACTAGTCTGCACTGCCAAAAGTATTACTTGTAAATCAACATTAGGAAATGGATTGCATAGAGATTTATAACTGGTCTGTCGCTACTTTTCAGTCTGGCTACGTCAGGAACTTTGTGCCTACATTTAGTTTGAATGAGAGGTTGGTTTAAACCAAGAACTGATGTTGTTTTCGTCTTGTTAGGGATGGGAACTAGGTAGGTACGCAAATTGAGACCTTACGTCGGTTTGCTGTGTTATAGCTATTTCAAACAACTGTCAAAGTGACAGTTGTGATTTGAAATATACAGGCTTCAAGTTGGTAGTTAATTTATTTAACAATTGACCTCCTCGTCTTTACGTACAGACGCCAGCACATCAAGCTACCAGAAACTGTAAAATTTTCCCAATCAACATTGAACCATAAAATTTAGCGATAAAGTTGAAAATCTATTAAAGAAATTTGACAGATTGTAGTAGCTTGATGTGCTGGCTGGCTGGATGGCTTTCATTTTGACAGTTCAACAACATTCATAGCGTTATTTACGATGTTGAGCAGACAAATGTTTCGGACATAATAAAGCAATTATGGATTAGCAATATCCTTCAAAGTGATTCAGATTGATATTGATAGTGTGCTAGTGTTGTTTTCATCATGTCAGTTTTGGGTATGTAAATATCTGTGATGCTGTTTTTTCTGAACATTCTGTGGTAACGTGTATATTTGGATTAATTAAACTGTAAATTTGAGGCACCTAGCTCCCGCTACTGCTTTGCACGGCTTTTACGACTTGATATAACAAATTCAAATTCATTTATTTGTTTGTCACAGGTGGAAAGTTATTATCATAGTTATATAAAGATCGCTGTAACATACCCATACGGCCTACAATATTTAACAGTTAAAAATCTATTTTATCATTAATATTATAATTCATGTCGAAATACATTATACTTTACACAAAAAATCTCTTCAATATTCTACCACATGGGCGTAAGTTGATACATTTTATTAATATTAAAAGGTCACAGCGAGGTTTCTTTAATATTTGTAGGTAAGGTTAATATTAATGTATAATACACATAAACCTTCCGGAATTTCCGAATGGTGCTGAAAACCACATCAAAATCCGTTGTGCAGTTTAGAAGAACAACGCGGTCACACAGACAATACTAAAAGCGACTTGCAACTTATAATTATATCTACTTATATCTTCTTTAATATTCATAGACAACTCGTTCAGGCACGTGTACCATATTATAGCGTTTCGTCGAAATATGTCACGTCGTAATATGTACGTGTATTTATTATATGTCATTTTCTTATATGTGCTTTTTTTTTTTAAATCATGATTTAGGCTCTTAAATACAAAAGTTTGATAATCATTGCCACTATTATTTATTCTCAGCTCATATTGAAACATAAATTTCATATCGACGCGCAAAAGGTTACCATTATTCAGTAGATACCTGATTCTGATCCTAGGGGGGTTCAGAATCAATTTCGTTGAAATATTTAGTCGGTCATTAATAAAAAAAATGCTGTTGCGTACATTTTGGCCGCGGAAACTTTTCTATGAAACAGTTTTTTTTTTATAACCTACGAAATTTTCTACACTAGGGGCTCTAGAATCATGTGCTGAAATCTGAATTCAAGGTTACAGTTTTTGTGTTGATGTTGCCACCTTGTATACAGCGTATATCAGAAATTTTTGGTCACATTTAAGGGTGTGGTGCAGACCAGTTCAAACTGAACAACTTTCTTCACGGGACCAATAACGTATTCGCAAAACGAAAATTCAAATTCGCAAAATGACGGCACGGTTGGCGCAGTGGTTAAGCGATTGACTGCTGCGCTGCGTGTCGCGGGTTCGATTCCCGCACGGAACAAATATTTGTATATGACCTACAAGTAGTTGTTCCGGGTCTGGCTGTTTGTGTATGTGAATTTAAATGTTTGTAAACGCACCCACAATACAGGAGAAATTCCTAGAGTGGGGCAATGTTTAAAAAAAAAAAAACCAGCTTTAAAAAAATCTGCTGGCATCAGTGACATTTGGTTCCAGTAGATATTAAAGCACGGGACAGCTGACTATTTGTTCGATATATATTGGACGATAAATATCGACTAACAGGATTGGTCCACAAGGAACGCACGAGGCAAGGATTCGAGATTAAAATAAATAGTAAGTACGCAGATGGGTACTTCTGGCCATTTTCCCAATAGCCCTTCAGTAGCATCTTCGTATAATTAGAGCCAAGACTACATGGCAGATTATGTATGTACAGGAACATAAAATCTTGTTCATAATTGCTTTATAAGAACATAACTATTTTAATATGTGCCAGAATACGATTTACTACGTTAGTTGGCATAAATATGTACGTTATATTTTACAGTAGTTCACAGTAAATAAAGGTGCTTTTTATTGTGACAAACTGCCAATTTACTAAACAGTAATAGTGAGCTGTATATGTCGCAGCCAACTGGTTAAATTAGCTGCTTAGTTAACTGCCTGCACTTTGGAAGTAGTGCTCGCCTCGCTTCGCTCGCTCGGCTCGCACGCGGTTGATCACAGTTCTAACTTAACCTAACCCATTTGGTCGGGGTGCCCTGGTTTAGTTACTGTGAACAATTCGGCTCGTGCGTGATTGGTTACAGTTCCAACCTAAACTATATATACTTTGTCCGACCTTGGAATCGAACTCAGGAGCTCAGCAGTCGTGCTTGCGATTACGAAACTAATGGGGCAGTTGTTTATCATACTCAGAACACAAAGCTTCAGCCTGATCGAGAAATTATCTATTGTCACATCTCTAATTAATTACCTATTGTAATTGCCTGAACCTAAATCATAATAACCTTTCATATAATTAAGTTGAAAGACAATGGATTATCACGTTCACTGTTCGCGAAGCAGACACAATAGTACGTAAACAATCCCTGTGAAACATAATGTGATCACGGGATATGGAAACGATTAGATTGAATAGCCTTTCAAAAAACTTGGCAAAATAAATATAGTGTGTCTTGACGTAGAAAGATGACAACACAAAATATATACCCAAAGGGTAAAAACGGGACCCTATTACAAAGACTCCACTGTCCGTGTGTCTGTCTGTCTGCCACCAAGCTGTATCTCATGAACCGTGATAGTTGAAATTTTCATAGATGATGTATTTCTTTTGCCGCTATAACAACAAATACTAAAACCAGAATAAAATAAATATTTAAGGGGGGCTCCTATACAACAAACGTTTTTTTTCGACGTTTTTGCCTTGAGGTACGGAACCCTTCGTGGCCGACTCGCTATTGGCCGGTTTTTAAAAATTGATGGGTTTTTTTAATATTTTATTATTTCTCTTTTATATTTTGTGAATGTGAGAATGTTGTAGGCCTTGTAGACTGTAGATTTGTAGACTATTTTCTATAAAAAAAAAAGATAAGTAAGCAAAGTTAAGTTGTTTAAGTATCTGGTACTTGTTGACAGGCTTACACTGTGCTATATCTAATAACAATGTAATTTGGAAACATTGTAAAAGCCAATTATTTTTAAAAGAGTAACCGTGGAGTTTCTTGCCGGCTCTTCTTCATAGGAAACGACCAATTTGGATACGTGCAACTAGCTTGTGCCGTTTCATTAGTGCCCATGTAAGTTTATGGGAAATAAAATATTTTGATTTGATAATATTAAATCACGCTTGTATTCCGTAACGGGGTGGACAAAGGTGTCATATTTCATCCATATTTCGCCTGTTAGGTGTGTTGTAAGTCTTATGTCAAATCTATTGTCACCAACCAAGCACAAATCCAAATTCCGAAAAAAACAGAATAAACGCAATGACCCCAAATATCACTTTGTCAGATCTGAGGAACGCACTTCGGACCAAATGTTACGACCGCCCATTATACTCGTATCACCCTTTTGTAGAATTCATTTGTTTTTCCCTTGATTTGTAGTGCAATAAAGAGTTATTATAAGTAGCATAAGCATTTATAAGCATAAACAGCGTATAATAACCCACTGCTGGGACACACGACTCCTCTCTGTTAGGGGAAGTGGACCGTTATCCAGCACGCGGGCCCAGTGCGGGTTGGTAGATGTCACATGTCTTCGAACTTTTGGTTTTACGACATGCCGGTTTCCTCACAATGTTTTCCTTCACCGTTTTGAGAGCAGTGGTGATCAAATTATTTACACAGAGTAAAGCGCCTGTCCGGGTTCGAACTTACGACCTGCAAATCGTAAGTCGCGGCCGTTACCACTGGGCCACCACTACTCGTATTCTACGGATATCTAGCTAAAACCTGCGCTTGCGATCGCATCAACAAAGCAGTCACAGGTACACTTGCTCCTAAATCAACATCAAAGGTGTCGCGTCTACGTGCACTATAAATCTTTCATGACGTCACTTGCCCCGGCGCCGCCAGACAGGTGTACTCCGCCACGTCATCACGACGTCTGAATGATACGACTCACATATCATGTTTATTATTGTTTTTATTTACGTTTTCTGAATGTTTTTTTACGGGGATGCCGGTAATGTGGAAATGTGTGTATAAATACTATGAGATACGATTGAGTTTAATTTTACATTCGGGAAATTTTCGGCTATTGAGATGAAAAGATCACCTGTACTGGTCGATTTCTATGATTGGCAGAAGGTTTTTGGTTGAATTAGGGGTTTTTAGTATGAATGTGGATGGTTATAAGGGTAGGGGAAGACCAAAGATACGATGGATGGACTGTGTGAAATGGGGCTAGATGGGGAGTGACTACCGAGATGAGAGAATAATAATAATAGAGAAGTAGAAAAAGAAATACCGTACCGGAAGACGTAGCGTTGGAAGGCCTCCTACAAGGTGGACCGACGACCTTGTGAAGGCCGCAGGAACCCGTTGGATGCGAGAAGCACAGAACCGGTCGAAGTGGAGGTGCTTGGGCTCCCCCAAGCACCTCCACTTCGACCGGTTTGGTAGGCCTCCGTCTATGGCCAGCAGTGGACGTCTTACGGCTGAAATGATGATGATGAGAAAAAGAAATGTGACTCTAAATAAATTGGGTAAGAGACTGATGAATGATGATTATAGGATTTCAACTGTATGACCCTCCGTTTCTAAAAGTGTATTCGATTAAGGGGACTATATGACCTAAAGCGCGGTCACTGTCGGACTGCATAGAAAAGACAGAGAAGCGCGATGACACAACGCTAGTAATTTATTGCAAAATATGTAGCAATTATCTAGTTACATAATCAGCCTATAATGGTCCTACTGCTGGGACACAGGCCTCCTCTATGTGAGAAGGAATGGGCCGTAATACACAACGCGGGCCCAGTGCGGGTTAATTACGTATCCTATTAAAACTATCAAAAATATGACACGATTAAGTTTAAAAGCAGGATATAATCCTAAAAGTGTTTCGGAAATTAGTGTTATTAGCTCAGAAGATTGGGCTCATCAGTATTAATTTAAATGAGTTCTATTAAACTTTGGCTAGCCTCCAACGAATTTTCCTCGTCTCTAGTTTTTTTATTGATATATTTTTCGTTGAAGCATCTTGGATTATTATTCTAACCGTTTTGATGGTTAATCTGCTAGAAAAACGACGAAAATGGATTGTTTACAGCTGTTGTCTACTGGTTGAATGAAATATGATCTGAGACCAGTTTTCATCTTTTATTTTTGTGAGTGTTGTTTCCTGTTATCGTAATTATTGATAGTTGTTTGTTATCGCTAAGGTTGGTAGGAAATATTCCTCACTTGTAAACTTCCTTAATTATCATGTTCCTGCTCCAGTTCTTCTCCCATTCTTCCCTAGTAACCGTCACGCTATTATAGACTGCCTTTTATTTCATATCATTCCTCACATTTCCTTCATCTTGTAAGAGAAAAGATTGCTCTCCGAACAATACTGCTATGTTTCAGTTTGAAGGTAAACAAGCTACAGCTATGCAATGAGACTTTTCTACTTTGTGTATGTTTATGGTCTGTGTGTAAGGGTTGCTCCCCTCAGTGTTGTGGTGTTAGCATATCCCATCATCATGATAATATTAAACAAGCCGTGTGTCCGATAGGATGTCCCACTGGAAAAAATGATGAGCGTCCATTCAAACTTCCACATTCTATTTAACATCTTCCGGGATCAACTCAGTCTATCGCAGTCCACTGCTGGAGATATGCCTCTCCTAGGCTGCGCCATAACACTCTGTTCTCCGCCTTCCGCATCCAGTCTGTCCTTTTTAAGATCTTCGATTCATCTAGCAGGGGGGCGTCCCACATTTCTTCAGGGGATGAATTTTCAAAAATCCTTTCTTACTGCTCATCTTCGTTATAACAGGACTCTTGTACAGACGCCAGCACATCAGGCTACCCGAAACTGTCAAATTTTCCCAATCAACTTTGAACCTTATGCTTTAGCGACAAAGTTGAAAATCTATTAAAGAAATTTGACAGATTGTAGTAGCTTGATGTGCAGTCTGTACAAAGTTTTTACAGCGGTTTAGGCTGTTTGTTGTCTATCAGTAAATTTTAGAATTAAGTAGAAGATTGATCTGTTTTCTGTATCACCTACATTTTAGACCATATAACCAACCAGGAAAACAAAATTCTCAATGCAAAATCTAGACCAACTACGTTTACAATTAAAACCCAAGTTTACATACAGCACTCACGTAGTTTTCACCACATCATAATACATGTTAAGTTATGACGTTATCAGCATAATGTTCAGCAACAAAACAGTATGTTTTATCTCACATCACGGACGTGTATCTTGTGTAACATTTTGTAGGATTTCTCTCTTCCCTGTTGTTTTAGTTCGAACTTAGTTTGCCTTAACTGAAGTTTAGCTTACTGCTTTTTCGTATTTTGTTACGTTGACTGTTTTGTGTTTGTGTAGCTTCATTGTTATAGTAGATTCCGGAGTTTATAACTACAGAATTTAATTTCAAGTCTGTATTTAATTATCCAGAGGATATTGTTTATACTACCTCTGTCTAAACCACCGGAAAAACAGGCGGGAAATTTTTATTATGTGTCCAGATGCCAGCACATCAAGCTACCCGAAACTGTAAATTTTCCCAATCAACTTTGAACCTTAAGCTTTAGCGATAAAGTTGAAAATCTATTAAAGAAATTTGACAGATTGTATTAGCTTGCTGTGCTGAGTCTGTACCGACCACAAAGCTTCAGGAAAATTCAAAGATATCCGCTACAGGTCTTTAGAAGGGATATGGGAGGATAAGTCCTTAGTCCTATATACATGATCCATTTGCGCCGTAACCCGTTTTCTCAGAATTTGACGAAATTATTAGTAAGGTGAACGACACTTTAAGTTATACGCAAGATGTTGGTAGGTACATTAACACCTGTTATAATTATGATAACTTTCGTTTCTTTAGATTTCAGCCGATGCCTAATTTATTGAGAATTCAGAATAGAATAGAAGCATAACCACTAACCAGCCTATAATGTTCTCACTGCTGGGACACAGGCTTCCTCTCGGTGAGAGGGAGTGAGCCGTGATCCACGACGCGGGCCCAGTGCGGTCTGGTAGATGTCACATGTCTTCGATTTTTGGTTCTACGACATGCCGGTTTTCTTTCGGTGTTTAATAATTTACACAAAGTAAAGTGCCAGTCTGTCGTCCAGTTAGACGCCACTCTGTCACAGCCTTACTCCACCTGTCATATATGGTATTTCACACGTTTTCAATTTCCTTTAACACAACATCGCCGCAGGAGATGCGATATACTATGTACATCTCGTCCCAAATTCTAAGTCCTTTCAACCGCCTAGGCCTGCCTTTGTACACGTTGACACAAATAGTGTAAATACCTGCCGATCCAATAGTACCATAGTGGGACCCGTCATCAATCACACCGTGTTATCTTTAAGTTTGAGTTCTGTGTGCATAAAGATGCCCGCAGACCGCCGATTTGTTGGACCAACTTTAAACTGTAGTTGGATTGGTCCCCAACTGTTTTTTAACACAATCATTTAGTAGGTGCAAAACGCAGACTCAGCATTATTTTAGTCATTTGCTTTAGCTCTCTCTCTCTTTGTTTCGTAGGTTCGAACCCAGGCAAGCACCTTTGTGTAAATCATTTCATGACCATTGCTCTCAAAACGGTGAAGGAAAACATTGTGAGGAAACCGGCATGTCCTAGAACAAAAAATTCGAAGACATGTGACATCTACCAACCCGCACTGGGCCCGCGTGGTGGATTACGGCCCACACCCTCTCACCGAGATGAGCCCTGTGTCCCAGCAAGTTAGGCAAAAAAGTAGGTATCAAAAAATTTGGCTGAGAATCAGCACTTTTTGAATGTCATAATTACTTAAAACAGTCATAATTACAAAACAACCGCCTTTCGTCAATTCCTAGTTAATGCGTTAGCTGGGAAGAAGAAAGTGGCGCAGCAAATTCCCCAGCAGCACAGTTTTCTGTTCAGTTTAATCGGTCAGGGGCAATTTATCTCAGTTACTTTACACAGTTACACAGAGTTTAGGCATCTAAACTACGACCCTACGACTATTTAGAAGGCGTAAGGGTCGACCGCAGTCTTTGCATATTGACAATGAGTTAGAGTTATTAGCGCATTGTCAGATTCATTTAGAATTATCTACATTTTACAACAACCATTGTATACTAACGTGGATTGCAACGTTGTACACTGACTTAGATCGCCTAAATCTTCTAGTACTACCTAAAAGTGTTTGATGGACGTTGGTTGATCTCATTTTCTATCGATCACTGACACCGACAGACGTTGGCCGACTGGACACTCTAAACTAACAGCTCGGTGAGCAGTCGGCTGTCTGCAAACATCCTAAGATACCTCATACTGAATGGAGAATGGATGTATAGGTAGGTCTGGCAGGTAGCCAAGCCGTAGGTGGTAAAAGGTGTTTTACAGGTGACTGCTGTCCCCTGCCAAGTGGTAATGAACTTAAAGAGTGCGTCCACCTCGGAGTTTTTAGTTTTTGTCAGTCTGGAGTTCCGTGTTTGTGTTCGGGTGAGATCGGATCTCCTCGGAGAACTGCGAAGTTGTTTTTTTTTCTAGCGACGTAGTTTGTGTCTACTGCCATGCTGCTTCATTGTTCTATAGTTTTTAATGTGGGAGTGGAATATTTTCATTTGGTTTGGTTTCCAATCAAAGATAATATATTAATGTTACTAGCAATCAGGCTGCTTGGTCTGTTTATGTTTTTTTTTACATATTAATTTCAGAACATTTAATCCCGGCTCTTGGATTAGATCAGTTTAACGCCTACATATAGGATTGGTCCACATTAGCTCAAGACGGAGAGAAGTGGAAAGGCCTTTGCCCAACCGTAGGACAACATAGGCTCAAAATAAATAAATATTTGTTTCACAAAAATTCCATATAACTATACTACGGTTAATCGGTAAAAGTACAAAATAAAAGTTAATTGCAAGCACGTGTTTTGGTGTTAAAACTTTAGATATGATTAAATTTAGACGGGGAAGTAAAATGTTTTCAACTTTCAGCTTTGTATAGAAACGGAAGATAGTAAACCGTTTAACGTAAACACAATATAAAATCTTTCATTAAAAACTATTGCTACAAAATAAACATTGTTCAGTTAGCACTATTGGTGAGTAAACAACGCTGGAACAGAAACACTGCATACCTATCTAAAAATAAATTTCATTTGTTATGTTAATAAGTTAACAGTCGGCGTGCATATCTAAAAATAAGTTTAATTTGACTTATCAAATTAAATTTATTTTTAGATATGCACTCCAATTGATCAAATGTAATTTATTTTTCTAATTTTTTAATTTTATTTGATAAGTTAACAATTGATGTAGTGGCCCTGGGTCACACGAGGCTTCTTTTTAAAGTTAGCATAACAAAATAATGCTAGTAAGGTAGCAGCTAGGAAATGTCTGTTTTTTTTGTTGACTGGGAATGACGATTTACAGACACTTTTCTTTACCTACGAGGTTTCGGGTTCAAACCCTGTTGTGTACATACACAACATAAGCTCATGTCCACATACCTGAAAAACCTGTAACAGCAAGTGAAAAACAACATTAAAGATAATGTTTAAAAGTTCTGTGTCTGAAAATTTACCAGAACCACAACTTTTGAAAAAGCAATGCTGTTTGATGATAGCAAAAGCTATAGTTGTGGTAAATTCTGTCATTCCAATGGCGTTCTTTTGACAGAGTATTGTAAGGAAATTTTGCGATCTGGGTGGGGGTATTTAGGTACGTAGGTCAGCTTTGTCATTGATAAACATCAAACAGAAGCTAAAATAGGGCACATCACCGAAGAATAGTTAGCTAGTTACTCACTAGACCCATTTTTACTCAAAGAATTATTTGCGATTGATGTCATTTAGTTGGAATACCTACTTCCAGTTTTTTTTAGTAACCTGTCGACAAGTCAACGATCCTGAAATACCCTATTTCAGGATCGTCTATTTCAGGAGGTGTCATTAAAAAGTAAATCGGTTTTAGTTATTTAGGTATTTTAGTCATTATTAGAATGTGGTGTAGTGATTCAGAGGTTGAGTTAGTTTTTAGGTGTTTTCACAGCTTCCATGATGAGTTGTTGCAAAAATGTAAATGTATGTGGGAGGGCCCATTCCTAGTTAATCATAATTTCAGAAATAGAGATGTTTTAGATCACCGCCTTTTCGGAAAAACTGTTAGAAAAAACCTATTGAATTTCAGTTTACGCCGTGCTGTTCATAACTTTGGTGATCGTGATAAACACACAAAAACCTCACACATACACAAAAACCTCACACATAAACAAATACCTCACACACACAAAACCTCACTCATACAAAAAAACCTCACACATACACAAATACCTCACACATACACAAAATCCTCACAGATGTGTGATGTGTAGGTTAGGTTTATGTGTATAAACCTTGAATATACATAAACCTCACATGGCACACCATTTTCGGAACTAAACTGCTGACTAAAATTCGGTCAGTGCTTCCAACCAAATGGATGTTTGGTATATTGGATTTGGTGTTATGGAATAGTTGAAGTTTACTAAGAAACAAATGGATGTTCTCGAATAAAATTTAATTTTATTAATAGAAAGCCAACAGCTCATTTATTAAATAAAATTTCAGTCCAGAACATCCATCGGTTTCTTAGTAAACTTCAACTATATCCGACGCCCCTGTATAGGTACTTATCTCCTTTGTTGACTGTACCTACTTAATCAATCCTTAGCGAAGTACATACAATTGCTTTTATTCGCTGTGTTTTTTATTCAACTCTATGGTATACACCATAGATATCCGTCATGGTATACAAAGGTATAATATCACTCCTACAGTGTCCTGTTTATAACACACATCCTGCCAAATTTACGGCGAGAGTGACATGTCACCCACGGCCATTATTGTCACAGTCGGCTGTGATACGGCAGTTATTATCGTCATAAATGTACAAGTGATCTATGAAGGGTCGCGCCGAGTTGATGGCAGTGCCAAAATATTACAGACTATGTCTAATGTTGTGTAATTGTCGCGACTATTAACGCTTTAGAGTTATGGTTTGGAAGGTTTCTACCAATTACTTAGTTATTTGAGCCAAGATATATATTTGCATTAATCATGGTTGATCTATGTATGTGTGTAGGCGAATTAGCACTATTCTTTTAGTACGATATTTTCCTCTGCCATGATCAATCCGTACTTAGGGGGTCTACTTCCAAGCACGAAGTCCGTAGTTTCAGCCGAAGTTAGATATAAGGAGATAAGATTGGTTTGGTTTCCGAACTAAGAATTAATGACAACATGACTTGACAGTTGTCCCTACGCCCGATGTGTCTGTGCGAAAAATTGAATTTGACACTAGTTTTGACGGGTCAATTACTTTCGAACGGTACCGTATTTTCGTTGACGGACTTGGAGAGTAGACCCTTGTTATAAATGTCGTCCAACTCTGTTAGTTATTTACGCAATTTGACGGTTGTAATTTTAACCGTTTTGCATAGACAAGATGCATCGGGACATAATTAACGGACTATTTCGAATTCGTTATGGCCTATATGGAAATCAGTCAATCGACTGCGAACCCAAATAGGCGGTTGCTAGCACAATCTAGCGAAATGAGGGATTATTGACCCAACCGACATCCAGCTAAACAAACTATGTCCCATATGTTGGAGTGTCCAAACACCTGTACCTTTGAGGACCTTCTGAGGCCACTTACTGGGCCCAACTTTTCTAACATAATAAATTATTTTCATGCTTGCCATTGACTCGAAAAGAAGCAGAAGACCCTTTACATTTCTTAATTTTCCACTTTACATTTTTTTTTCAACAAACCACCCCTTTTGGTTTTTTGGAAAAAAACAAAACAATTGAGCCATTTTCGAGTTTATGCGAGAGTAACGCACGGCAATTGATTTAGATAATAGATAAATACATTGGATAATAGATAGACTACCTAATAGATAGATTAATTTTCAGTTTTTGCAGTGTTTTTTATTCAACTATAGTACAGACGCCAGCACATCAAGCTACTACAATCTGTCAATTTAATAGATTTTCAACTTTATCGCTAAAGCATAAGGTTCAAAGTTGATTGGGAAAATTTTACAGTTTCGGGTAGCTTGATGTGCTGGCGTCTGTACCTATACATTGGCATAATTTCTACAGTATATTGTTATACCTAATACATTAAAAACCTCTACTGTATTTGTCGACAAGAGATCCATCAACCCAACTAGTAAACTACCCATCCATCAACACACGTCAAACTGAGACCAAATTGAGTCCAGAGGCTATTTAATGGAATGGAGGGACCCGTGGCTAAATAATAACAGCCGCACAGGTCGAAAGATCAGGTTAAGCTACGCTTGCCGTGGTTGGTCTGTAGATAATTGACCATCTTTACATACCGTGACCCCTCCGTGCCTCGGAAAGCACGTTAAGCCGTTGGTCCCGGCTGTCATTCGTGGATCTTTGACAGTCGTTACGGGTAGTCAGAAGCCCGAAAGTCTGACAACCAGTCTTATCAAGGGGTATCGTGTTTATTACATACATTGTAATACCCAGCTACTTAGCTAGCTAGCTTCATCATCTCCCTAGCCTTTACGCAACTATGTTGGGGTCGGCTTCCAGTCTAACCGGATGCAACTAAATACCAGTATTCTACATGAAGCGACTGTCTATGTAACCTCCACAACACAGACTCCGGGAAATAAGATAAGGTAAGACTGATTGTAAGATTTTTAGGCTTCTGACGACCCGTAAATCAGCCAAACATCCAAGAATGACAGCCGGGACTAACGGCTGAAATACATTATAAAATGGCATATTTCACAAATATGCCATTGTTAAAATTCAGACAGTTCTGCAGTATTACCTTTTGCATCTAAACTGAGCTCAATATAATTCTACTTAAGTGTCAAAAACCACACAACTAACTCCGCAACGTTGGTAAAACAACGATTAAAACATGCATAATACATTAACAAATTCAAAACATATTCATACCTAATTATAAACGCCTTTGAAGCAAAATAATTACACCGTTTAATTTTTAAACAGCTAGAGAGAATGTCATCGTATTGAACGAGAAATTCTGAGCACGAATTTTGATATCAAGTGCGTTAATGGCGTCAAAATGATCTTAAAATTTGAATTTCAAACGATGCGATTGCTCGCTTATAATTCAAACGATCGGGCCGTTATTACAAACTGGAATTAAAACACAATGAATAAATTAAAGATACAAAGTTGCGATTAATCTTGTTTATGCAAATAGGTAATACGTAATGTTTTGCATTGCTTCGAATTTAAGTAAATGGTTTTGAATCAGGTTTAAGGTACTCGGGAAGTTCGAAAACGTATCGACGACACGGCGAATCGTGGAATGGAAAATGGCGGAAAAGAAGGGTGGGCCTAAACCACGTGCAGTTCCGGGCTGAAAATACGTTGTATTGGAAAAACTTTTTTATTTCCGTTTTTTGACACCGACTTTCGAAATTAAAGTTATTTTTCACTAAATAGTGTTTTTTTTGGATGTCGGTTGTTTTTTTTTTTTTTTTTTCACTTTTTAGTTGTACCTACTTACCCCACCCAAATTCATATAACACTACTTGCAATGTGAAAATCAGTGACAGGAAACTATTGAACACATCTGCCTACTCCTTTAAAGGGTACAGGCGTGATGTTATGTTGTGTGATTGCGTAAACAATGCATACTGTATATGCGATTGCGGTTGCTTTGCTGGCATTTATTGAAGAGTTCCGTTGTCTGTCTCCGAAACTCATCATCAGATCTTTACGAAATTTAAATGGGACAATTTCGGAATAAACCTCTTTCGAACAAAAAAAGAATTTTGCAAATCCGTCTTTATATGACAAAGTTATGCCCGAACTTATATAAAAAAAAAAAAAAAACATCCAAACTGAGAACCTCCTCCTTTTTAGAAATCGGTTAAAAATACTGTCGTCGTCTTTGTAATCCTTGTTATTAATTCATTATTACTACCAACTAGCTTCTGCCCGCTAGTTTGTTCGCGTGAAATTTCTTGTTTTAATAAAAAAAAATATCCTATCTCACTTGACACACTATAGCTTCCCATTAGTGAAAGAATTTTCGGAATCAGGTCAGTAGTTCCTCCCCTAAATTCAAACTCACAACATGCACCTCTTTATAATATTAATTATCAATGAACTACAATATAAATCTAAAAAACTCAAAACTAACTTAATGAAAAATAATCTGATTAAGAACTGGCTCGAGAATCGAGTTCAAGGCTTCTAGTTCCGCACAGCTTATTGCCACTAAACCAATGAAGCAATTCTATTAACAAGAATAGATTTCTTACCCAAACGTTGGCAGAGGTTCGTTAAATCACATTTAACGATTTAGTACGCGACTGTACCGGTTCCAGGGGTGGCCGATTTAAATTTAATTTTAATTTAAATGACCAAAACCAAAGAAATTAAAGTTTAAATCTAACAACTTTTTTTAAATAAGGTTTCTTTTGGAAATATTAACGATTACGAGTAGTTACAATAATATATATATAAAAAAAAAATATAGAAATATATTAGGTAGGTACTGTAGAGGCTATGTAGCCTTGCCTTATATATTGCAGGCTGGCTATAATTTAGCGCGGGTTCCATTCGAACATTCAAGCAAGTGTCATAATGTTTGATTAGGTATTTTTGTTTAGTTGAAAAAGTGCTAGTTTTAACGTGCTAATGTAAAGTCTTTCTCTCAATATAATTTATAGAAATCCTATCGCTGTTTAATTACTTTAAGGGCCTCATCTAGCCTATTATAGTACCTATGCATCTATATCATGATTTAAAAAAAAAGGGTCTGTTTTGACGGCGACATGGTAAATACGAACGTTAGGTACCTAATCGAATATTTGCCAATTTTAGAACTGACA